>JAKWBJ010000540.1:5127500-6503703 GCA_023159175.1 Wohlfahrtia magnifica | reverse complement strand
CTTAGTAGTTAATACACATTATCGGTCGAAATATGGGTGAAATTGAATAAGTGGGTGTGGCATCTCCACTACAAATTAAATTGACTTTTGTATGTCTAGGGAACGATTAAAATGGAAGGCTCTGAAATTGGTCTAAATGACTTCTAACATAGTAATGGGTCCGCCAAATAATTTTTTTTTTTTTTTTTTTTTTGAAAATGCTATAAAAAAACTACTGAATATATTCTCAAATTTCTTTTTTTATTTTAAAGTATAATCCTTCCGGTTAATAATGGAAGATAATTTCACTCAAATGGCTGCCTCGGCTGGCCATCCAGTAGCCTACACGATCGGTCCAATTTTTAAGCACATTTAAAGCGTCAATTGTCTCTGGCTTGTTGGCGTAACACTTATCTTTGAAGGCACCCCACAAATAATAGTCCAACGGTGTCAAATCCGAGGTGGCCAAACGACATCAGCTCTGCGGCTGATAATGCGATCTTCAAAAACAGGGTGCAAAACATCGAGTGTAGCCTCGGCTGTGTGGCACGTAGCGCCGTCCTGTTGAAACCAAATGTTGCTAATATCCTCCTCTTCAATTTTCAATTTTCATTCAATATGGCCCGATAACGATCGCCATTGACTGTAACGGCCACTCCTTGCTCATTTTCGAAGAAAAATGGCCCAATTATGCTACTGGACCAAAATCCACACCAAACAGTGACTCGTTTTGGGTGTATCGGCTTTTCAATGTATGCGTGCGGGTTTTATGTGCCCTAAATGTGACAATTTTGCCGGTTTACATACCCGCCAAGATCAAAATGAGCTTCATCTGAAAAGATGATTTTTTGGCAAAATCGGCATCTTCTGTAAGTCGATCGCAGGCAGACTTAGCGAAGCGTATACGCAACCATATTCGTTCAGCGGAAGGATAAAACTAATTATCTGTCAAATCAGACATGAACTAAGTGTTACCATTCTTAAAATAAGCACTAGTTGAAAAAAAAACGTTAGATGGAGGACCCTTTAGAATGGTAGTAGTGTCAAATCCAATGTACAGATTCTGTGAAGAGGAAACTAAATCACTAGAGTACATACTTGGTGATTGTATGGTATTTATGCTTTTTTAGAAGAGGCATTTATGCTTCTATCAAGTAAAATGTGTGGAAGTACCATTAGTGACACGATGAAAGGGATTCTATAGACATACCCTATTCTATTTTAGGGCTGTTATATTTTATTAGTGAAGCAGAAATATCAATCATACGTATGTACTTACATACATAGCAATGTAATCCTACTGTGCTTTTGCCTAACATTAATCTATATATCTCAAACGATTGCGGAGATTAAAAAGAAAATTTAAGATTTACGTACAGGTAATAGAAGTTTAAAAAAATACAATTTTTTTTGTTTTCAGTGAGGGGCTACCTATCATGGTTAATTTACCCGTTTTGTTTTTCGACGTACACGTCAGAGTTTTATGGTACATATGATTTTGATTAAGGCTGTGGAGTGGTAGGTAAGACCGCTGTGGTATGGTAGGTAAGACATCCGTCTACCAACCAGAAGGTCCTTGGTTCAATACCAGACCATACCATCTGAAAAAGAAAAAGTTTTCAACAGCGGTATCACCTCATAACATTAGCTAGAAACTGGTTATAAGTATTACTACTATTGAAAACTTCTCTATTGCATTTGCCGTTCGAAGCCGACGTTAAACTGTAGGTCCCTTTCAATGGGTTTAAAAATAGAATCGGGTGCAGCTCACTGACTGAGAAAAGTCCCCATGTTCCTTCATGGAATGTTATGGGAATTATATCTATATAGATGTGGATAAGTCAAAAACGGTGTTTCGATACTTATGCAGTCTTTCAGGTGTACCGGTATGAAGTGAGCGTTAAAATGCAATTGTCTCCTTTATTCTGAACGAGCCTTTTTTTTTTTTTTGTCTTGGCAATGGCATCTGCCAAATCAGTGAACAAACATCATCTTGTTTTTTCATCATGTTAAATATGGCGAATTTTATACCAGAAAATGAAAGTTTGCGCAAATCCTTAATTTTTTGTATTTATTTGAAGAAAAGAGCTGCAGAGCCCCATCGAACGCTTGTCGAAAATTTATTTTTAGAATACTAAATGACAAAAATCATGGGTTAATCCGGGACAACAATCAACTTCGGCTCCAAAACCAGATATATTCGGTGAGAACACAAATTTGTCTGGTTGTACCGTAAACGTGGTGAAACCATTAATACAGATCACTACCGAAAACAAATGATCAACTTGAAACATGCATTGATCGAAAAACGACCAGAATGGGCCACAAGATACGGCGAGGTAATTTTGTAATATGGGAATAAACCTGCACACAAGAACCAGTTCAGGATACAATCAAAGCGTTACACAGGGTACTGCTGTCCCACCCGCTGTATTCAGACTTGGTTTCTCGCGAATACTTTTTGTTTTCATCGATGGGAATCGCTTCGGTCGAGCAGCATATTGATTCCTACAATGAAATCGAAAATTAGGTGACTACATTGTTTGTTCAAAAGGCGAACAGTTTTATTGACGTGAAATCCACAAATTATCCGAAAGATGGAAAATGTTTAGGGATATTTTTTTGTCCACAAAATAATAAAATTTGGAATGATTTTGAATTTGAGAGATCGTTGGGTGGCGATGAACGGGCTTCTTGGATGTTTTTAGTACATGTCATTCGAGAGTTTTTAGGAAATTAAAAAGCTACAAAATGAAAAAATTTTTTTGCGGATTTTCTAAAGAAAGAATGGATGGTGGATGTCCCATAAAATTCCCTTAGAAATTTTTCCAGAAATCTTGGAAAAGTGTACAAATATGAGTGATGAGCCGGAGTGTCATAAGAAAAATAAATACAAATTTATAGGAAAAAAAAAACTAAAACTCTTAATTTAGATTATTTTGTTTATAAACTAATGCTACTCTTACTTTTTTATTTTTTTTTTTTTTATAAATATTTTAAAACTTTAAAGTTCTGAATTTTTTTACTATTTTTCCCAAAGTTAGACAGCCTAAAATAATAGCCCCATGCATGTGTCAAACGTTGTAAACTAGTGTAATTATATTGTAGGGTTTCGATTTTTTCAATTTATTACATAAAGAAAGTCGTTTTTATTGCTACGTTTTTACATTTAAAAAAAAGTTTATTTCTGAGTTCGTAGATTGCAGTTAAAATAAAATAAATCTTGTGTACGGTTTTTAATTGAAATCCTTTATTTAACTTAGTTTTGTGCTCCACTGATCGTTAAATTTTAACGAGCAATAACAATTTTCTATTCTTAATTACTCCGACTATTTACAACTTTGTAAACTAAACCAATTACTCAACAGATCTTTCTACTTAAACAGGTTCTTCCAACTCAATTATTATTACAACTGAGGTTTGATCATAGCCTTTACAACCAAAGGTTATCCACATCAATCTCCTTATGAAGTTAGCTGGACCTAAACTGGTACTTACTTCATGATTAACTTTAGGATTTTACTCTCTATAAACTCTCTTCACACTGAACTCAAGCCAATAAAATCTCTTCACGCTGAGTTTATAACACAAAAATTCATTGCTGACCGCATTGCTTTGCTTTTGATATGGCTGTGTTAACATTTTTTCAAAAGTTCTCAAACCTCTAGATATTTCAAGTGGATTTAATTTCTTTCCATTATTTTCTTTTAAGTTTTTATTATACAATGCGTATGTAAGCACCTACTTCTTTCAATTATTTTTGTTTCTTATTGTTTGTAATTTGTTTTATTTTCTGTCTGTTTTATTGTTGCCGTTTATTTGTAAGTAAGCACGTAGCAGTTTTTTTGCCTCTTGTTCATTTATTTTTAGCAATGTAATAAATGACAGGGGTGCCCCATCTGAAAGTCTTAATAATATGAGTGTCGTGAATCCTCCTCCAGTTTAGAACTACGGTATGTCTCAAAAACAAGACCTAACTTAAAAAATGATTAGCACCAACCGACTCAGCGTACTTGATTTAGGTCTACCCGCCGGGTGCCTCACTTGTTATAAAAAAATTTGATATATAAGCACAGTGTAATCATTAGAAGAATAAGAAAAGTTAACACGAAAAAACTAATTATTTCGAAACTTGGTGTAAAGTTAATACCATTTTATGAAAAGTTAATGTATAGTTTGTGCGAAAAAAATTTTTTGATGCCACTTAACCAGCATTTTTATAGAGTTTGCCAGGATCACCCGATTTTTTTTATTCTAAAATACCGCTTTAACTCCACAACAAAAACATAATTTTCAATAAATAAAATAAAACAAAAATATAAACCATTAAAACAGCTTGAAGAGCAAAAATTTTGACGTGGAAGCTGGTTAACAAGCTAATGTTCTGTATTTTTTACTATTACTTCTACTACCGTCTATATGATAAGCTACTGCAATCGAATCGACATTAATCATGACAAAGTTGGGGTATAGGATGCGCAAGCAGTTGAGAAGCTTTGCCTCACACGCCTTATAGTCCATATCTTGCCTCATTTAGCTATAATTTGTTTAGATCCATGCTAAACGCTCTTATTCAAATGCTCTTCAATTCAAAACAGAATAGCCGATATTGGCTTAATTCTTTCTTAGCCAGAAAAAATGATTAGTTTTTTCACCAGAAACATGGCAAAAGCTCAGAGCTAATGAGAACTAATATCGGATATTTTTTTTGCAGTTAGACTTGTTTAAATCATAATAAAGCGTATAAACATATTTTGAATGTCAACGAAACTGGCCTTGTTGGATAGAAAATTGTATAATATTAATATTATATATGATTTCGTCCATGTGGCCACTACGTCTGGCGTGTACAAGATTTAATATGGAACCCTAATTTTCAACATATGGTGACGTATTTTGCTAATAACTCTTCCACAAAAAAAAAAACAATAATCCAATGGGGTTAAATCATACTTGTTGGGTAACGATAAGTAGTCGTAATAATTACTAATAATATTTTGCATTTTTATTAATAGATTACGATTACAGGTAATCCAAAAAATAATCAGAATTACTGGCAATTAATACAAAATAATAAAAAAGAACCAAAAAGTAATCAAAAATAATTCAGTTATTTTCAATGATTATTTTGGTTTCTTTTTGATTACTTTCAATAATTTCGTGTTCATTAGTACTATTTTTTTTAACAGTTGATTGAGTCCTGAATTGACTAAGTTGGTCATTCTGAATCTAACCAGCTCAGTTTTGGATACGTTTTACAGTATGCACTTAAAATTTAATTAAAAATAATACCGACTAAACTTGATTTTTTTGTTTGATTTAATTTGTTCTTACTTACCGGCTCAAATTAATACTGTTACGTTTTAACGTTTTTAAAACGTTTGAGTTCATTTTTATTGCATTTAAATAAAATAAAACACTATTTTTTATTTTCTTGTTTTATTATCTGCCTCCTTTTAATAATTCTACTGAACTTCAATACACTATGTCTTAATACACCAAATTCGCTTTTACAACACTTTTTATTTGCGCCTTAAACAGAGTTTAATTCTTGACAGTTAATTGATCATTAACTAACTCACCAGCCGCAATTCGCCGCTTTTGTAGTATTTCAGCGCTTAGGATGTTCTAGTACGGACACGAATCTTCGACTTTTCACCGTTAATTCAAATGTTCTAATTAACACAAAAAATGACCGATCCGTGCATTGGCAGCACTTTTAATTAATGCAGATAATTTTAGAAGTTTTTAAGCCTTGACACAAGCCAATACATTTCTTAGCTAAAAGCTCATAACAAGCTCTGACGTGGTGAATGTAGTCGTTAGCATATTCGTTTTCGTAACAATATAATAAAAGGCAAGCTACGATGAAGTGTAGAAGTGCATTATGAAAGATTTTTTCCGAAATTGTTTAGAGAAACGATGAAATCTGCTTTACCATTTGTTCTTTGTCGCAACAAAATAAATTTCAAGGCTGAAAAGACCATCTTTACGCCTACTAGCGTAGCAGGACTGCGAATATAATCTAAGCCGTTTTATACAATATAGGGGTTTTCGTTTTATGTTGCTCCCAGAATAGCACAATGCTTTTTTTTCATTTTCCAGTTCTGACTAAATGACATATACATATATGTATCGTCGCCGTCATGTAGAAAGACCATAACAGATATTTTTCGAAGTTGACCTTTTATGTTATTCCAATACATTGCACATAAAAATATTTTTCTACAAAAATTTTATGAAATAGTAGCAGAAATAACGATTTTACAAGCACTTATATAAAAAAATCTAATAGAATGCTTAGGCAAAGATTTCAATTGAGTCAATTAATTTCTAAATTGAGCTATCGGATTTGGTGTTCACATAGAAAGCAAATAAGTCTGGTCAATTAGCATTTGACAACTGATAATGCTTAGACATGTTTTATTCGTGAAAACTTAAGTTAGGGAATTTGAAACAAGGTAATCAAATCAGGGTTGGTAAAAACCCAACCCACCGAGTTTTAATGGGTTTTATAAATGCTTCCAAATTTCCTTCAAGTTGACAATATTTTTTGTTTGTTTATACAATCACGTTGTTTTAGTATTTATAATGCACTCTTGCATCAAGGCGGCATTGTGTACTATAAACTGTTAATACTCTGTGATCGGAGCAGACTGCAATTACTTAATTTGAGTCATGCATTATGAGAAAAACGGACGTAATATAACACCCGATCTCATGTCCCAAAAGTTTGAAACAATTATTAGAAACGGTCAAATGTCGCATGCGCCGTATTCTCCGAACACTGCTCCTTCGGCTGTTGCGACCGATACAATATAATCACACCTCTTTATACAGGCTTTTTTACATGGCATATCGCTATTACGACTTATTTGTTATATGGAACATATTCGCTTTAAGCACAATTTACCTCATTCTATGGTTAAAAAAACGTGGAATCTCCGTTTTTTACAAAAAGTGTAAGGGAAGCAAACGCAACACATATACATTTCGTTTCAAGGCATTTCGATTTACGGCCTACATTTTATGTGGCGTATAAGGAGATATGAGCTTATATTTTAACATGTCGGCAAATCATTTTCTTTAAAGAAATACAAGATAGACTCTAAAGTTTGAGCGCCGTAAAGGACGAGAAACTTTTCTGAGACGGGATTTGGAAATTGGCTCAGAAATGGAGAAGGATGTATACAGTGGATGTAAAAAAACCCACCAGGGTTAGCCAGTGGATTAGTGGGTTAGTTAATATAATAAAACTTTAATTTAAAACAGAGTGCCAAATGCAAAGTGCAAAAGAGAAAACTCAAATTCAATACATAAAATTATTGTTTACCTTTTTCAATATGACAATATATATTTTATAAGCCATTGTACAGTGTGCGAAATCCGCATTCTTACAACCAAAAAAATTGTAATATCATTATATATATAAAAAAATAAATTGTAACTTAAGAGCCATTTTTTATTTTTTTAAAGTAATTAAACTTCTATGTTTAAAATCGTATAAAAAATATTGTTTTAAATTATTATTTTATTAAAAACTAATGAGTAAAAAAAAATCCTTGAAAATATGTGTGAATAAGGATTTTGAATACTGTATATATTTGTTACTTTTCACTGAACAGACTTCATACCGAGCTGCCATTCCTCATTTTACGTACTTTACACATACATTTTCAATTAATTGTGCATTTAAATACTAATTGGGCAATTTATAAATTGTGATTTTGTATGGTAGATTGAGATCAATTAAGGCCTTTATTGCCTAAAATCCCTTAATTGGCAATTAAAACTTATGTGTGAACACGATGTAAGTCATTTCAAAAATAGCAAAAAGCTCTAAAGCAGCAAGCGTTTGATAAAGAGATTGTTATTTAAACACAAAATTTGTGTTTATTTTCATTAAAACCTGCATTTTAAAATAAGTTACATTTTGATAATTAGCACTTCTGTTCTCTTTTTACTTTCTTCTGTAAAATTAGAACTATACTACTTTGTTTTGCCACCATTTTAGTAAACATTAGCCTTGAGAGTTCATATTTGGCAGTCGTGAAGTAGAGACGTGGCAAATTTATAATGGAAAAATATTTAGTAAACCAACGCGTTTTAACCGTTAAAACATTTTATCAAAATCAATCATCGATTTTCATAAAAAAATAATAATGAGTGACAAGGAAACAGCGTAACGGTAACTGTCAATAGGAAGCGATATCGTGATATGATTGAAAACTTTTTTACGCCACAACTGACTTAGATGTGGTTTCAACAAGACGGTGACATATCGCATACAGGCAGGATTACAATGGAATTACTGCGAGACCTCTTTCCACAACAAATTATTTTAAGGAATGGTAATGTTGATTGGCCTCACGGTCGCCTGATATGACTGCTCCACACTTCGTTTTGTGGGTAAATCTGAAAAACAAGGTTTATGCAAACACACCAGAAATGCTGGAGCAACTCAAACAAAATATTCATGATGAAATTAATGAAATACCGCGTGTAATGTGTGAAGATGTAATGAAAAACGTGCGGGCATTTATCTGATACTGTACTCCATACATAATTGCTGACAGTAAATAAAACATTTATCAATATAACATCCATTCTCTTTCATGTAATCAAAAGTTATAAACAAACAAAGTAGTATACATTCCCGGCGGTCACCCTGTAGAAACAACGGTATGTACATTTGCAATTTAAATAAGCTATCAATTGAAAGTGTGATTTAAATTTGATTTTCATTTCTTTTTTTTAATCTTTTTGATTTTGTGAAAACTGAGCTACATAATCACAACGGTTCTTTTTAAAAAGTAATTCAATTGATTATGAATCCTAATTGCAATTTAACAGCTATGGATTAAATCACAACCATAATATTTAATTAATTGGACCATTACGTGAACTAAATCTTTCGTGAGAGGTTTCTTTGAGTAAATCAATTATAGCGCGCGTTATGTGGCATTAATTTTGGAAAAAATTTCAACAATTTTGCAAGCGTTACTCTGGTGTAAGTCGTTTATCCATAATAAAATATCCAACAAGAAACAACTATCAGCTGTTTAATTGGTTGTCATATAAAGCAGTGTTGCCAACTCAAAGCTCTAAACGTCTAACAAACACACTCCATAATTTAAGTAAATTTAAATTTTACCAATAATTCACAATAAAATTCCAAAATTTTCAAAAAAAAAAAATTCTCAATTTTCAAGGCATAAAACCTAAGTCATATAACCTATATCAACGTAACAAACAAATTTAAAGCTTTAAAAATTAAAGGCATTAAACAAAATCTGTAATTTTAATAACATTAATAATTTCACAGAAAGTGTGTAGAAATATATTTTCAACGCAATCATGCCTACCTCTTGGTCAACACCACCTAATTGTCTTAAAAGCTTAACTCAGGATAAAAAAACAAATTTTAAACTCACCCATGCGTAGGTAATACTATACTCGTATTTAAGAACTTCTAATGACAAGAACAAATTAAGGAATATGACCTGATGTTTAATACTCAAAGAAGATACAAAGTGTACATCAGACAACAAATGACTCTCTTTCGTAAGAGTAAAGACGTTTAAAACATAAAACGTCTTTGTAGCTGTTTTATCATATGAAAGTATCCACATACACACTTGGTTGTAATAATATTCAATTTCTTTAAGAGTATAAACAGTTGTGGACGAAATTAGGGAGGTTTTTCGGCTTACTAATATCTTTATATTATATTCTAATAGGAAGTTTCAAAACTAAAGAATTTTGTGTCGTTGTAAAGCAACGGCCAGCAATTGTGAAACTTGCGACCATATAAGTTAGCTATGTAGCTACCACCAATTTGAGATTCTCAAGGCCCTAGTGTTCTGCAGCACTTGGTTTACATTGCAAACAACTATGCTGTAATTAAATAATACATATCTGCAATACACAAGAGAAATCACAAACTATTCTACGTCACTATGTTTCTTTTTTGGGGGTGGCGTTAGAGTCCCAGCGGAGGACATGACGAAAAAAAATTTAATTGTGTTTTCGTAAATAGGCTTAAACTTCCCTCCAGACAATTCTATCTAAAGAAGAAGGCCCCCTAACCTTACCGTATATGATAGATATGATGACAAACAGCAGGTGAATGATCACGAAAACACGCCATCTACTGGAAAAAACTACAATGTTATAGTAAATATCACAACCAATTAGCAAGGATCTTCACCACTACGCAAAATCATATCGAGGAAGCTACAGTGGATTAATCATCTACTTAGCTTGAAAGATCAAATTGATTAAGGAAACTGAAACAAAGTAATGGTTGCCTAGAGGAGCGACGGAAAAGCAAATGTCTTAAAATGACACACTTCATGCCTGCCTTACGTAGGAACATGAAGTAACCACGTAACCCATGCCATAGCTTAACAATCAGAGTGTCGCATTTGGTATTCAGGAATTACTAACTTTACTTACCTTTGCGTCCTCATCTGCTGACAATGTTTGGTAAGGTTTCTTGACTGGATCAACAGTACCGATGAATGCATTATATGACCAGAATTAGAAGGCATAGATTTGGATGGAGTATATTTTCAGGTCCTTTTGCGTAAATATTAAGATTGTTTAAAGAGGCGATCACAATTGTAACTTAACACCTTTATTATTTTTTCAATAATCGAATTCATAGACGGAATTCGCGATGTCATCGGGGACATATAAGCTGCAAATGCGCGAATGGGTGATGGAAAATTTAATGAAAAAATTTATCGGCTATTTGACTGATATTGTTTTCCAATGCTTTAATATACACTTTACTCTATGGTGTTCATGTTCGGTGGACGGTGTAAAAGCTTCAGTATCATTGAAGACGCGCAGGTAGGTTACCTATTCTGATCACCAGTGCAGTCTGCTCCACTGTAACCAAAACCAAAATTTGCTTTTTAATAAGCTTCTGTTGAAGAAAAGGGAAAAGCTGGTGTCAATACGGCTAAGTGCAGTCAACTCCTGATCCAAACTGGTCTATAGACAGTCTGCGATCGAGGCAAACTATTATTCATACTTTTCTCGACAGGAAATTTTACTTTAAGATCCGAACTAGAGATTTCTAGTTTTAGAGGTCTGAGGCTCCTAGTAATGATCTTGAGGTTTATACCGATGGCTCCAGAATGAAGGACTGTGTGAGCTGTGGTGTATCTGGAAGATTTAAGATTCTTGGCCACCTAATCACTGATGAAAAATCATCAGACTTACTCGGACAGTCAGGCTGTAGTGAAATCCCTTACGGGAATCACCTTGACGTCTCCAAGAATGTCAGAAGCTTTAAAAAAAATCAGATCATTGGAAGGTAACATGGGTTTCAGAACATATGTAGGTATAGTGTCGGAAAAATCGTTGTTTACGCTCAGGCTAAAGCTTCCTATTTTCCAACAGAAAGAGGGCATAGGTGTTCCGACTGCCTCGGTTAGTCTGTATCGGGCATTTTTACAGTTACACATGTTTAAATCATTATAAAACAAAGAAATATAATTTTAATATCAATAAAACGAGCTTTGTTGGATAGAACATTTTATGACATTAATGTTTAAATACAAATTCGTTCATGTGGCCACCTAGCGAGCACGAGACGCAATTAGGAACACCACCTTTCCCGTACTTTCGCAGCGTATGTGTCCATTTTTCGCCAATAACTCTTCAAATGCTGATTTCAAAGTGTTCAAATAGCTTTACGTAATCCCAAAGAAAATAAACCTTTGGGGTTGAGCTATATGAGTTATGTGCCCAATTAATTAGACTATTACGAGTAATTACTCTTTCGACAAAAGTTTCTTTGCGCTATGTGGAACCACAAGATTTTTGCCAGGTAATTGAGGTACGAACAAATTTCTACCGTTCACCATTGACAGTAATAATCTGATGATCATCGTTTTTGAAGACATGCCATCAACAGCTCATGAAGCGTACCAAAAAATAATTTTTTGTGCATGTAATTTACCGTGGTGTCTCGACTGAAGCTTGTGCTTATTTACTTATCCATTCAACTAACAATAGGCTTCATCGGAGAATGAAAATTTCAACAATTTTTATGCGTTGCTTTGTCTATCCATCATGAAATATCAAACTAAACTAAACAAAAAGCAACTATCAGCTGTTAAATCGGTTGTAAAATAAAGCAGTGTTGCCGAATTAAAGTTATGAACTTATCCACCCGATATATGGAGGCTCAATTTCGTTAGCAGCATGAGGACATATTCGGTATTGCGATTATCTACTGCAACGACTTGGAAAAGAGAACTAACTGACTTCTTTTCTTGAATCGCAATACAATCCAGCGTACTATTGCAGTTCTCTCGATTCAATGACGCTTTGGAGTATGCTTTCCTTTGGTTCTGAAGAGGGGGAGGAGACTAGATTTCACCTCAAGTGTCAGTGGTCAGTCCTTGCAATTGGACTACGTAGATTCTTATCCTCTCCTTTCTTCGTCGTCTTTAACCGAACTCTTCACAATGAAGTTTCCACAGTGGTAAAGCTTATTTTGGATTTACAATAGTTTCCTTTGGAAACCGCTGGACTTTGTTGAATTTACACAATGGTATGTGGTTCCAGCAAATTTATTGCTTTGTTTTCTATTATTCTATACTACAATGTACTTGCTTAAGTACGACCTTTACTAAAAATGGCAAATATTCTATTTGTTCTGTGTGTGAATACTAAATGGCAAATATTATTAGAACGTGTTCCTTCATTCGTTATATTCTTTAAGTGGCGCTTTCATTCTACGTAACTTGTGAGGATTTCTTGTTGTGCCTATGTCAGTGCGTAAATTACAAAATAACACGTTTGTACGTATATATGTATATCATAAGAAATTTACATAAGAGGGTGTCTTTTCCTATTCAGGATTTAATAACTCACTTTATTATAGCCGTGTTCACATCGTTCATAATTTGCCACAATTTTGTGTTGTTTATTTGGAAATTATGACTATTTCCGTTCGTTTCGCTACATTTAATGTTTATGCGTTTGTACTGTATGATGTTTTCCGACTTTTTGAATAATTTACCGTGACACCAATTTATGAAAATTAAAATTTGTGCAAATAAGAAACCTTATTGTGTTGATGATGCCATCATGTGGAAGAGGAGAGGCTGTTGCAAAAATCAAATTTGTTACGGTTATCAACCCTTACTGCTTACATCTCATCACTAGTTTATTTATTAATATAAAAAATAATGCGTCTTCAAATAGAGACTGGCACTTATAAAGTTTGTTTTACCAAATCACCTTGGGTAAGTATACCTTTCAACGACATGTGCATATGATAAGGTTGATCTAACAAAATGGGTGTTCTGTTCGGTTAACGTTCTGCGCTCCTTCCCACATTACATACTATAAATTTATCCCGGCAAATGGAAGAATCTGGGGAAAACCCAGAGAGAGAGAGCGTTCAGGAAAATCTATGGCAGTTTCGAGGTTTAGCGTCGCCCAGAGGTCTTGGTTTCTCGTAGACGATAAACGACCATATTATGTCCATTAAATGGGCTCTGATTCAATTTTAATAAAAAAAATTCTTACAGATAATTTTTGACGACATCATTCCACAAGAGATCCAAGACCATCTTATGCATTTCGGAAAAAACACCAGTTTGGTGTATATTTCTGACTGGCTTTGTCCATATTTCTTTAAAAACGGTTTTAACTAGGCCATCGCCGTCAACAGCGAATGCTATAGGTCGATGATTATCAAGTTCGTTTACCCTCAACTGAATAACATGTATACCAACTATATGTAGTTTTACATGACGACACCCACTGTCACAGATCATGCCACATTGGACAATCTGCGCGAAAGTGAAATTGTGTCATTGGACACTGGGAGAATTTTTCTTATAAGGTTTTCGGCACTCGAATCCTATATAACCCATGTCGTCGGTTAAAAACAACTTGATTTATGCGCCAAAGTCATTAAAAACTAAATAATTCTGATGTGCCACAATGTATTTCATACCAAATGCCATTAATTTGACTTTTCAACGAATAAATAGTTTAGATGATACACACATTTTATTTTTTAATGGAAATTTAAAGATAGGAATGAAATAATAAAGATTTAAACACAAAGTATAATTCATAAGTATATTTCAAAGGAAAAAAAAATCTGGAATTTCGATAGCTTTCATGTACGCTCCCAGGTCGCCAACGAGTAATGAATAGCAACTGCTAAAACTACGAGGGTCTGAAGAAAAATTTAGATATTGTTAGGTGTACCTTTCATTACTACATTAATTTTTTTTACCTACAGTGAATGCAACTTAACACTGTTAAATTATTTACTACATTAAATAAAGAATGTTAATAAGAGAAAGAAAAACGTCATTCATAAATGTTACATTCACTTTAACGTGTATACAGCACATTAATAAAAAATAAAATGGAAACAGCGAGTCAAAACAGTTTATTCACATTCATCCACTAATAAAAACATGGATTTATTAAAAAAATAATTTTTTGTATCTTTGCCTTATGTACAAGTTCATATACAAATATATTGTTGTGTGTTTTCTACTTTTACGAAAGAAGAGCACAATAATCTCTTTCTCTCTTTGTAAATTTCAATATGTTAAAACTAAAAAAAAAATTAACACAGTGAATGATTTACTGTGTAGTGTAAGTAATTCACTGATTTACTGTGTAGTGTAATTCATTCACTGATGTTTTTATTTAGTGTGCACATAGTTTTCTTCACAACATTTTAATAAAACAATAAAGTAATGAGTACAGAAGTGTTAAGGGCTTATCAAAGATATATCCGTACACATTTAAATGCATTTAAATAATTACTGAGATCACAACACTAATTCCTTTAATAATGAATACACAATTTTGCTTTTTATTGGCATTCATGCAGTTTTCTACTACTACCCTTACACTAAAAATGTTACATATTGTAACCTAATACTAGAGCTTCTGTTTTATTAAATAAAAATATCACATTTTTCCTTCCCTAGGAAAAATTTTTTACTTTATTTGATTTGTGTTGTATGTATCGTAGATATGGCCAAAACTCTGCAAAAATATAATTTAAATTATTTATTAAAAACTTTATATTTTCGGTTTTTTCCCAACATTATCGGGTGTCGCAAAACTTTTTTACAAACATTTTTATTAAAAGTTTTACGTTCAACTTAATTTTAATTACAGGAAAGGAAAATGTTTGAAAACAAATTTAAAAACTTTTTTTTGGCATTTTAAAGTTGTACTAAATTGAAGTAAAATGATCAAAATGGCAAAGCAGTCATTGTACTTCTTCTTTTTCCTTTTTTCCCTTTTTAATATATTTTGCTTTCCAGTTGAAAAGAATATATAACATTTTTGCAAATTGTTTATATAAGATTTTGGCAGAAACACAAAATTGGGTATATTCACTTATGCGTAGAGTTTTTTAATTTATTTTAAGCCATTGCCGTCCGCTAAATCTCTTGCTGATTTGGTTTGTTATGCACTGAAATATTTAATGTAATCAGTGGGTTTCAAAGACTCGCGACTATGGAAGCCAATCGTTCACGGTTTTTACAAGGCCCGGGATTCGATATTTAAAAAAAAAAAACGTATATACGACTTCATATATTTTTATAAATTAATAGTGCTTTCATAATGAGTGGTTTTAAATAAAAAGTTTGTTTTAACTTTAAAACCATCATTAAAACCTAGTTTTACCATACAAAATTATTGTGTTAAAACGAACATAAAAGCATTTTTGAATTGTTTTTAAGTAAGTTTTCGATGTACTAAATTCAGTGCTAGCAAGTCAAAAATTTTAAATCAGTTGATAATTCAAATGGCGCTCAATAAAAATAAAAGCACACTTTTGCTGCTCTTCTCCATTCTTAATGTAAACAAAAGGGATTATTTTCTTGTAAAATCTTTTAATGTTTCTTTATACATAACGACATGATCTTTAAACTCTTGTTCATTTTGTATTAATCTACGTTTACAAAATTTAAAATTTGTATTTTGGATACCTTTTCTATCAAAAAAATTTCCTAATTTTTTACAGAAAAAAAAAACAGCTGCAGCAGCTGCTGACCAAGTAAAAGTGAAAACCAGATGTACGAAATATTATAGTGTGAACGCAATGGTTTTAATGTTTAAACCAAGTTTTAACTTTTGGTGTGAAAACAGTATAAACCCATATTTTTGACAATAAAACAATCGGAATTAAGATGAAATTGTGCAGGAATTACACCTAGTGGACTTGATAGCTAAGGTAAGTAACCAGGGTTCGAGTTCATTTTGCCGTTTTGGGGTACCAGATTAGAGATATTAGAGATAAATCGTAGATTTTTTTGTTAATTTCCGCAAAAATTTTATTAAGTCACGAATGAAATCTAGGTTTTGATCAATGAAAATATAATAATGCTTGCGGGCGTTAAAAGAGATTTAGAACACCAGAGCTAAAGCAAATTTAGAGCTCATAGGATGGTGGTAAACCTTAGAATTAGAGCCGCTAAATGTAAGTTCTAGGAAGACAAATTTTAATATGCCTTATCTTCTAAGGCGAAATTTAGAAATATTTGAGACCTGGGGGTTTTAAATGATAATACTGCTGCTAATTGCGATAAGGATGTCAATATGATAAATCTCCATTTTTTTAATATATCTATGCCCAGATCTAATATCAATTAATACGTTTCGCTACATACAACTTTACTCTCCAATTATAATAACAATGGCTTTCAGTTTGCTAACGTCACAATTGAAGAGGAACAAAGATCACTTTTGAGTACTAAATCCAGAATTTATAAAACTTATATTGAACAGTATTATTAAATATATTTTACATCTATTGAATACGATTCTGACAAGTTCGGAATTCCCTTCAATGTGGAAGCTTGTGAAAATTAATCAATATGTAAATCTTACAAGACATACAGACCTACAGCAATATTACCATATTTCTCAAAGGCGTTTGAGCGCATAGTACATGGTGAGATAAGTAAATGCTAAAATAACAACTCTTTCTTAGCTAGCAGACAATCTGGCTTTAGGTCTAAGCATAGCTATTTATTGCGTTAGTGGCTTTTGCTGCGTAGTAAAGGTCTAAATTGGATAAAAATATGCTCTCATTTCCGATACTTCTTGATCACTCAAAAGCGTTCGACTCTGTTGATCATAACATCCTTTGACATAAATTGAAAAATATATTCAATTTTTAATTATCACCTGTAAAATTATTATATAAATACATACATACTTATATGATAGAAGTCAGACAGTTTATCGTGGCAGTAAAAATCATCAAGTTGCTTAGTAAAGAGAGGTGTACCGAAGGGTTCGATTTATGGCCCACTATTATGTTTATTATTAAGATGTTAAAAAATATATTATCAAACTGAATCGTGATATTGACAATGGGCTACTTCTAATGGATTTTGTCTAAATGCGAGTAAAACAGAGGCTATTATATAATACACTGCCCTCACTTCTAGTTGATGACTATTCTACAGAAATTGTTCAATGTGCGCAAAACCTTGGTATAGTTTTTTAATAGAAAGCTTTCTGGACTGTTCACATTAATGCTGTGTGCGATAAAACATATGGTATGTTAAGAAATCTATGGAACTCTGTTTTTTACACCTCTAAATGTACGTTTGCTCCAGGTAAAATCATACCTAATTCCCAATCCCTCGTACGGATGTGAATTTTTGCGAGTCTAGAAGTTTTATCGTAGGATTTCTTTTTGTTAGAAAAAAAAAACAATTATAAAATTTTCTTTTTTTAAACTTTATTCAATTTTATTTATTTAAATTATAAAAAAAATGTTTTGTGCAATAATAGTTTTTATGTTTAATTGTATGTTTTAATTATAAAATATTTTGCATAAACTGGCATAGGAAGCGCTCGACAGTCTCCTCTTCCTCTTCATCCTGACAACATCCACAATAGTCATTGAACGGCAGACCAAATCTCCTAGCGTACGCACCAGCTATCCAGTGCTCAGTAATGACAGCCACAAGAGTTCGCAGCCTAAGTCCTGGCACCCTTATAATAGACTTCGAGCGAGCCCGATCATATAGGACCCAGATTTGCCTTAATGCAGAGCACGTGGGTTCATCATCCCACTGTAGCTGTGCCCTACCCAACATGTACCGCATGACCATAAGTCTGCAAGAGGAAAGTGGCATCCCAACTGAGTGGTCAATCTCCTAATTTCTGAGGAGAGATCCAGCCCTCGCAAGTCCGTCCGCCACAGAGCTCCCCCGGGCGTCCGCGTGACGCCTTACCCAGATACTCTCCAGGTCTGAATGTGGCATTCACACACCAATCGCGATGTCGAGTAGACACCAGAGAGCGCCCTGATCGCAGCCTGACTTTCCGTACAGATCCGGATATTACCGTCATATACCCCGTAGTACATCAACCAGTCCGCTTCACTCTTTATCGCCGAGACCTCCGCCTGTAAGATACTGCAGTGATCAAAATCTTACTGTGTGCAATTTAAAATTAAGTTTTCTTAAATAGCATAAATATATTGCGTTCTTTATAATAATATCACTCATAACAGCATAAATCTGGGCATGTAGAATCTATCTTAGTATCAATAAAGTTGTTTTTATAAAAATTGTAAAACATTGGAATGTAAAAGTAAATAATAAAAAGCATGATGAGAAATATGTATGATCAAACATATGACAAAATGTATGATCTAACCTATTATACTCTATATAATTGTCTGAAATGAACATGAAACTATCTACTTAGCTTATGCACATTATTGTATGTATGTAAGTAAGTAAACTTAATTTTGATGTTTCATAGAACTTACATTTCATAGTATATAATTACTTACACAAAAAATTCGTACTTATTAATATAATTAAAATAATTAGGGCATTTATTTATAACATACTTATAACTTCTAGATTCAGTTATCAGACACAAACTTAACTTTCTCAATGCGAATTGATAAAACTTTTTAAAGTGCCGTTTTCTCATCTCTTTACATAAGATTATATATGTATGTTAGCCAACCTACATATTTATCTGTATACAATATTGCAATTTTCTAGATCTAAGAGGGGTTATAAAATAAATGCCACATTATAAATTAAACAAGTATCTGAAATATATTTCTATATTACCGTCATTCGCCTATGCAATCAACTCCCATCAAATATTCAACTGAAAAGTAATGAAATGCCTTTTAGATCCGTAATCAAAGCACACTTTGCACCAAGGTTGGTAAAAACCCAGGTTTTTTGTGTTTTTTGAGTTTTATTGGATTTTATAACTGCTTCAAAATTTCATTCAAATCGACAATATTTTTTATTTGTTTATAAAATCACGTTGTTTTAGTATTTATGGTGCAATTTTGCACTCTTTGTGGGATTAAGGCGGCATTGTGTTGTATGAGCTGCTAAGCTGCCGAGCTATGGGTAGTGTCACTTTACTGACATATTTTTGTTTCTTTTTTTGTAATAAACTGAAATTAAAATATTTGTAATATCTGAAGAAAAATCTTTTTTTATTAAAAGAATGTGTGTTTGTATGTAACATGTTTGGAATTAATATTGTAGGCTGAATCGATGTTCTTGAAATTTTTACAGTATCTCTCTGTATGCCTGGAAAAGACTAAATAAGTATATTTCTTAAATTGCAACCATAAATAGTAAATATTTATTTGTCTACATTTTCAAAATGGTAACAGTATGAAATCCTAAATTTTGTCTAAATAGCTTCATATTCAATACAAATCAATAAGTGAGCAGAATCGGATAAGTGCACATGGTACATCTTGAGAACGGTTAAAGTGAAAGCTCATAGATTTGATCTGAATAGCTTCATATTAATACGAACTATCAGTAAGAAAGTGGGTGCTAAATGAAGATTTGTATATATATTGAGAAAGGTAGTACTGAAATTCCCCAAACTTCGTCTAAATAATTTGTTTTTTCTTAACGTCAATTTAAAAGTAGACGGAATTGGATAAATAAAGATGGAACTTTCCATACATTCCAAAAAAAAATTTTTTTTTTTGAAAATATCCGATACATAGTGGGCTAATTTAAAGAAGTTCGTATTATTTTCTGTATTTTTTAAACTTTTGCGTTTTACATGGTAGTCTAGCAGACACTAATGAACACAAAATCATTAGCTGTAGCCTACGTTAGTGTGACGAAAGAGTTCGAGGAAAGCACATGCATCCGTTTGAATAAAAAAGGGTCTGCAAGTCAACCACGGCAATATTAATGTGGGTGTCCGAGAAACAATCAGCTCTTAGTTTTTTTATAACAGTATCTCCCTATTCATAGTCACAAACTTAAGTTTGTTAGAGTAAGTTTTTAGCTTAAAACCTGTTACTATTTTTTTACAAAGTATACTTTAATTGGTTTTAAATGGGTGTCAACTACAATTTGCTTAGTGTTTATACAGAATATTTTATCAAATTTATTTTATCTAACAGCCAATACTTTTTCGAACAATGATTTTTCTGAATTGGTAAACCATGATTTTTATTACAATTGCATCAAAATCAATTTAAATGGATTCAAAACGCAAATAAATAGCACAACTCTCTAAAAGATAGATAAGTGTAACAGGTTGTTCAATAAGTCGATAAGATAAGTAAAAAAAAATAACAAAATTTTAACAAAACTCGATTTTATTATATAACATAATTGCCTTCGAGGGCGACATAACGTATAGTGGTTTACTTAGACTTGGATATCACTTTTATAGTCAAAATAGTCTACAGTTTCAGCGCTTACTTCATCATTGAACGCAAATTTCTTTCCATTAAGCAATCTCTTGAGATCTGAAAACCGGAAAAAGTCGCTGGGGGCTAAATCTGAAGAATACATTGGGTGGGAAAGCAATTCGAAGTCTAAGTTATTCAATTTTGCCATCGTTATCCATTGTTTTCGGTCGAATAAGAACTCAAGCGGCACCCACTTTGTACAGAGCATTCGCATACCCGAATGTTCGTGTAAATGGTAAAAACACAAGCATCTGATATCTTTACAATGTCAATTAGCTCGTGAAACTTCAATTTGCGATCTTTCGTAACCAATTTGTGGAATAACAGCCTCATTTGGGCGTCTACTGCGCTCTGCATCATTTGTGCTGGTACGACCACGTTTAAATATAGCAATTTATTTTTTAACATTTGTCTCGATGGAGTAAAGTTCAGATAATATTTATCAAGTCGTTGTTTTGTTTCCACTATATTTTTTCATTAAAAAGCAATGCTTTATCAAAACTCGAAGTTCACTTTTTTCCATTTTTTTTTTCAATAACAAAGTTGCTTCACACAAAATGCTATTAATCACGATAGTCAAATTGATAATAAATCGTTATATCTGGTAGCTGTGTTTGTAAGCGGGTATATGTATACCATGTTAAATAGTTCAGGCGCGATTGAAAATCTCCATAGGAATTGGATGTTGGTTCGGTAGTTCCCACAGGTGGTTGTTCGAGATAATGCTTGGCCAAAATATCCTTGTATTTCGCATTGCGTTATATTATATTTATTAATGTTATATTCTAGAACTTTCATCCATACAGGAGAGCTGACTTTACGCTGCAATTGAATGTATTTATCTTAGTTAACTTTAAAATAGTATTCAGTCTACACAGGTCATAGAATAGAGAAAGATTGATTGACTTTGAACATCAGAAACGTTATACCGTCGCCACAACCACTTGTTCTTTTTAGAATGCTGCCACGTTTGCAGAAATCGCTAAACTTTTCACACTCGATGTTACGTATCCTAAATTTGGTCTTATTAAGGATTTTTCACTGCATTATCTAACTTCTTTCAATATTGAGGCTTTAAAAATGAGAGGTTAAAGTTTAGCAAACATACAACGATTGCTGTGTGCTAAAAAGCAAATATCATCGCCAAATTCCATAGTTCTAAGTGTTGGTTAAGTTCCCATCTTATGCCTCTGTTGAATGTTCAATCATTACAAACGATAACAACCAGAGCTATTGTCTAAAATTGCCTTTAGACATTTTTTTACAAGCATTTTTATAAACTTGCAAAAACGCAAAATTTTCATTTCTTTTCTGTCTTTCTAATGAAAATTCAATTTATATTTTAAAATGAATAAATCTCGATGTTTAATTTATCCTGAATTTAATTACTTGTCTCAACCGTTGTGCTGTTAATATCAATTTCTTTAACATAATTTTTTAATTACAAAATACTTACCCACGATCTAAGCCCTAATGACACCATCCAACGAGCAAAAACACTTTCGACATTTAATATATTTTTTGATGCGCTATAGTCGCCTTACTTTAAAAATCATCAGCATTTCACATTCTATGGATACGTTTTTTTTAAAGAATTTTTTTCTAAAATGTGAGATTTTTGAAGAGGCTGCTTCGTGGATCTTGTCATAGCTTTGAAATGAGAGCTTTAAGTCACTCTTATATAATTTTTTTATATAACCTATATAAAGGCTCCGCTACCTAACGTTTTTTTTTCAACTAGTGCTTATTTCGTGAACGGTAACGCTTAGCTCATGTCTGATTTGACAGATAATTAGTTTTATCCTTCCGATAAACGAATATTGTTGTGTCCAATGCGTTTTCGCTTCGCTAAGTGGGCCTACGATTGACTTACAGAAGATGCCGATTTTGCCAAAAATATCATCTTTTCAGATGAAACTCATTTTGATCTTGGTGGGTATGTAAACAAGCAAAATTGTCGCATTTCGGGCACAGAAAACCCGCACGCATACATTGAAAAGCCGATACACCCAAGACGGGTCACTGTTTGGTGCGGATTTTGGTCTAGAGGTATAATTGGGCCATATTTCTTCGAAAATGAGCAAGGAGTGGCCGTTACAGTCAATGGCGATCGTTATCGGGCCATGCTGAATGAAACTACACTCGATGTTTTGCGCCCTGTTCTTGAAGATCGCATTATCAGCCGCAGAGCTAATGTTATTTGGCCACCTCGGAGCTGCGATTTGACACCATTGGACTATTATTTGTGGGGTGCCGTCAAAGATAAGTGTTACGCCAACAAGCCAGAGACAAAAAACTGCTTTAAAGGACAATATTCGTGAAGCCATTGATGAAATACAGCTGCACACAATCGATCATGTGCTCTAAAATTGGACCGATCGTGTAGGCTACTGCATGGCCAGCGGAGGCAGCCATTTGAATGAAATTATTTTTCATTATTAACCGGATGGATTGTACTTTCAAATAAAAAAAAAGAAATTTGAGAAAATATTTAGTACTTCTTTTTATAGCATTTACAAAAAAAAAAATTTATTTGGCGGACCCTATATTTAAAGTTATTGAGAAACAAATTCTATACTTTTTTTAACTATGATATAAATGATTTCTAAAAATTCACAAAAAATATAAAGCAGCAAATATTTTCCAGTTTCATTATTTATTTATAAAGTTGGATATAAAAGGAATAAAATTAACAATTATTCATGAAAATCTAAGTAAATTAATACATATTCTATTCCCAAAAATTGAAAGTAATTCCAGAAAAAATGCTTTGCTGTAATTGCCAAAAAACTCTACTAAGCGTATGAGTGATATTTATGAATTATAAAAATATCGCTTATACGATACCCATTTCAAACAATTACAATTACATTAAAAAAATTATTTTTTTTGTGGTGAAGTACAATGGTTCCGATTAGAAATAAAATCTTATTTGATTCATATGGCTGCCGTGGCTGGCCTCACGGTACCCCATTTGATCGGCCCAATTTACGAGAGCTTTGCTTTTTCGAGTGTTTGGAGTCGGTCGTATTTCGGCCATGGCATCACGAATGTTGGTCTTTAAACGCTCAATTGTCTCTGGTTTGTCGGCATAACACTTGTCTTTAACGGTGCCGCACAGAAAATAGTTCAACTGTTGCAGCTTCTTCGCGACCAATTGACATTACCCGCTTCGGATAATTAAACGGCCATCAGACGTTTGACGGAATAAACTGATTGTGGCAAGTTGCACCATCCTGTTGAATTCAAGCATCCTTCACATCAATACCATGAAGAACTGGCAAAAAAAAAATTGGTTATCATGGGGCGATAAGTGTCTCTATTTTCCATAATGCGACATCCTCATTTTCAAAGAAATATGGGCCAATGATGCCTCCGCTGCACAAGCCGCACCAAACATTCACTCGTAATGGGTGTACTGGTTTCTGTAAGACCACGTTTGGGTTTTCTGAGCCCAAAATATTTTGCTTATTAACGTATCTACAAGATTGATGTGAGCCTCATCTGAAAGGATGAGTTTTTTCCGACCAATTATATTTATTTTGGAATTAAATTTACAATAAGTCCCAACGTTACACAAGCGTAAAATGATTCATTTCGTTCAGTGAAGATAATATACCTGAATTTTATGACAGGATAGAATGAATTAAGAATTGCCAGATTTCAAATATAAACCGATGCCCACCCAATTCTTACTCTTTAAGCTTCCTATTATTGAAATCTCGTTCACAGTAACTATTAAATCTCTTTAACACGAAACATTTCACAAATTTTTCACATGATTTTTTTTTTTTAGGACTTAAAAGCAGGTTCAGCTTGCTGTATATTCAGAGCAATGGTGTTCGTTTCATAAAACAATTGTTCGCGTTCAATTCACACGTATTCTTGCGCTCCTGCTTTAGCCGTCAATGAGATACCGACGAAAGCACATGTGCAGAGGATGAACGCATATTTTTTAGGAACAGGAAAATAATTTAAACAAAAAAATCAACTTTACTCTTTTGAGAGTAATTTTCATGTTCACACTAACACAACTACATTTTTACTCTTGAACATGCCTGACTTAGAGTCGACTTTAAGGCCAAAGGTGTACTTTAAATTGTCTATAAGTCGACTTTGGTTCTCTTAAGGTATGCTTTATTTATGTAATGTCCGTAGTTTCTACAAATATATATCTGGTAGTGTTCGTACATTACAGTTATCTTTTCATATTCCGTAAAACGACTTTGGTAATTTAAATGGATTTTTTTCATACGTGTTTTTATCTTTAATTTTTCTTTTGAAATATGGCAAAATTAGTCAAATATATTTGCTATTTTATATTATATATGGCAAAAACCCGTCATTCTTCGCTTCCAATTGCAGTTTTCATAACATTTAGCCCATGACTTGTTACTATATTATAACCCCACCTCATAAATTGGAAACTTTTTATAGTCTATTTTGGACTATTTTTTGAACGCTACATATATTGGCAAAAATAGCCATTACGTGGGAAGTACATGCACTGGTATGTAAGGTATAAAGAGTCAAATATGACTGCTTCTACCTTTTATATACATATTTTCAAAAATATTAAAAAATATTTATAAATATTTTATTTCATACACATATATGATCTTAATAAAAACCTTAGTTTGATATTTTTCAAATTTGTAACAGAGTATATGTTTTTTTTATAAATTAAAATAATGTCCCGTAATATTTTTGTAATAAACTCTTGTGTTTATCTTAAAAATTATTTACATGATGACTTATGTTCTTTGAAATATGGTATGCCGTTTTGCCAATAATGACGTATTCCCTTAGGCCAAATAACTACTACGGATTTTTTTTGTATTTTTATTTTTTAGAAACGCATGTCTGTATATGTCCGTGTATAAAAATAAATTGAAATTCAAATATTAAAAATTTTATTAATTTTATTTAAAATGTAATAAATTAGTTTTAAGTTAAAAAATAGAGCAAGGAAGACTGATTAAAACATATTTGAAATGTAGTCTATATAAAGTCATGTGAAAAATAATAGGGACACATTGCGGTTTTTCTTAAAAGCTTAAGAGGTGTTTACAACTAAGAAATGGTACAAAATTTTTTTTTATCAAATAACGGTTTTATAAGTCGTCCAAATTCAAGCAGACAAAATGCTTGAATATACAAAGAGAGTTGAAATTTTACATTCTTTGATATAACATTTATGTGTCCCTATAAATTTTTTCGTGACTATATGTATGTAAGTATGCATTCATATGTAAAATGCAAAATATTTGCAGTTAGAAAATTTAAAAAATATTTTTTCTGTATAAGAAATAATTTTATATCTCATATACAAGTTTTCATTCAAAATATGGAATTTAATTAGAGTATAAATTAAATATATTTTGTAAAATGATATAGAATCATAAAATAAAAAGCAAAATAAAACGATACCTTTCAAAATCTTAAAATTTTTGAAAAGTTACGTTATAGTTTTTCTCATTTAATTTATTTGATTTTTTACACAGAACCTTAGGCTTGGATTTAGAGTACTTATTACAGTGTAAAGCTATATAGTACATCAATTCGTTAACAATGTATTGTGTATACAAAACAGTAATTACTAAAGTAGTCCTATATGATTTTACCACTCACTATGAAAAGAAAACTTTCAAGGTGAAGGAATATTAAACCACAAAGTGAGGGAGTCTGGGCAGGGAGATCTTGGGGCTGTAACCTAAGAATATTATACTGGATGTATATCATGATAGTCTGACCGATTGTGCCATAAGTGGCCATTGCATGGAAGGTAAGCACTAGTTTGGGAACAGCCCATGCAAGGCTAAATATGGTAAAAAATTTAGCGTTTATAAGCGTAACTGTGGCAATGAGAACTTGTCTCGAGGTTCTATTGGACCGTATTTCGCTGCATTTAGCAGCGAGAAATAGAGCCATGGAGAACTTGACAAGGATAACGGGAGATGAGTTTGGTACAAGGTTATGGAGGTCGTGTTAACCCAATGAGCCGAGTGGTCGATTACTCCCAACTTGGCGGTCCTGTTGACAGCATAGTGAATTCCTATGATTTTAAAAAAGCTTAAGATCAAAAATGAGTAATAGGGGCACGTGAGAAGGTTTGGAGACTGCACACTCCGTAAATATGGGAAAGCTGTGTGGTATACGGATGGGCCAAATACGGAAAGTATTCCCTAGCAGAAGTTTATGCAAATAGGAGATGTGCTCAGTTCAACCTGGAGAGAAAGTAGAGATGAAAGGACATAGCCATGGTATCTGATAGCTAGGTTGTCATTCGATCACTTGGGATTCAATCCAGGTAAGTTTGGCAATGTCTGGGTAAACTGAAACAGCTGGGCAGAGATAATATGGATCCCGGGTAATGTAGGTATTCCGGGAAATGAAAGAACCTTCACCTTTTTGTGGCCATGAAGGGGAACCTGGAAGGGCATACTCAACAAAAATGAAGAAAATTAGAGGCGGGAAATCTTCAATGAACATACGGGTCTGAGGCAGTCTAAACTTTGGGTGGATGACTATAGCAGGAGAAGACTAGAATCCTGCATTGGAATGTGCAGATTCTGTGATGAGGAAATCAAATCACTAGAGCACATAGTGGGTGCATGTGAGGCACTGTAGGAACAAATATCTGGGAGCCTCTCAGATTCTAGGTAGGGAGTTATCGCGATTGATACCCACCGAAATTCTGAATTTCCTAGAACATACGAGGTTGGAGGAGATATAATAGAGAGACCATAGATAGATGGAGGGCTGTACAATATATGAGAAGATCGCAGTGCATTTTCCGAGTTTCTCAATTGATGGGTTGTTTAAAAAGGTTTACATAACAAAGCACTCTGCATAACATTATGATGTTGGATGTTAAATAGAGTGGTGATCGCTACTACTCTTAGGTTGTTTTTAAGCTCAATATATGACATTTGTGCACGGAATCTGACTTGTTATTTCCTGAATCCGGTAAAAATCTTGTAAACTACTTATGTATTTATTACGTGAGAACTTATGATGCTGAGTAATAATATGCTACTCTGGTTTATTTATTTTTTCTTGCTCTCTTTGATGCAGTAACCATGATTGTTTTGGAGAGTTCTGAGTGTGTGTATATTGTCCTTTCCTTAATAATTTCCGCTTAAGATTAATCTATACCAGATCTCTCTCTCTCTCTCTCTCTCTCTCTTCAACGCAATTTATTCTGAAAAAAACTAAAATTAAAAAAATAATGAAAACGAAAATTCGACTGTAGCGAAAGGAAGGATACGTTTCTATTTATATTTAACATATCTAAGAGTAAACGTAAAGTGCGAAATTTTATGCAAATATTTTGTTGTTTTCTTTTTATATTATGCTAAAATTATATGTCAATGCCCTATTCTTATGTGCTTAATTAAGTATAGATGGCAACCTTTAAGTAAATTTTCAGTTTGTACGGATACAATCAGGGAAATCGTCAATATATCCGTTTTTTTTTATATGTAACATAAGTATAAGTACATGTATCAACATTTTCGCTTACAATTTAATTACATTAATACGATATGATAAAAGCTTATGATAATAGATTCATTTAAAAACTGTAATTTGTAAACTATTAAAAATATCTGAAATACATTAAAACAGCGTTATGTGCAGAGATAACAAATAAAGTCATTAAGTAAGTTAATATCGCAATGAAATTGTAATATAATTAAGGGAAAATCATATAATGAAGAGTATTTTAATGATGCAACACTGAATGCTTTTAAATATACTGTACATGCTTGTATATAAGTGCATATGTTTTTAATCATTTCTTTAGGTATGTATGTATAATGACATAATTATTAAATGAATTTGCATTTGCGAAAATGCAAAGGTAAGGATACAAACAGTTAATTCTATTAAAAGCTATTATGTATTTAGTGATTTTATTTATGTTACAGTTTTATTTCTTTCATTACATAATAACTTTTATACTTTTTGTCTTAATACAACACTTAATATTGGTTTATACAACACCTCTATTTCCGTTTTCACACATCTTTATCTTACGACAGCCAAACGATAACTAACTAACGTATAAATAAAGCAGCCTTTATATACCTAATTACGTAGAGCTTGGAAGGTTCAGGAAATATTGGCCATCTTCTATTTCCATATCCGTTAATTCAAAAGTGACGTAAAGATGGTCGATATAGCGGTGCTGTTAAATGGACAGGGTGACACGAAAATATACTAAAATCCAATGCAGTGCTGCATTTTTATTTTTGTAACACTGAATGCCCCTTAGGCCTGTTCTTTTCGAATAGGCTCATTATCCTTCTTCCCATAGCTCGCAAGTCGTTCTAAATGTACTACTTTCATTTTTGATTGAAGGCTATGGTTCTTCTGTATTCTGTATACCACATCGTTTAACCTCTTGACTACCTTGTGAGGTCCAACCCAATTAGTTGGCAGCTTTCGAGACACTCCCTTCTCCGCTGTGGGAAGCCATTAGCACTTGCTGCTCGGTCATACTTGGCTTTCAACCTACCACGGGCCATTTTTAGTCGTGAATGTATCGTTTCATGAAGTTCTTCGGTACTTTAATTTTTCTTGCCATTACCGACTGGTACTATTGATTTGTATTGCTGCATTTGACTCTGGCTTGTTTCAGCTGCATTTTTAACCGCAATATATTCAGTGCAGTTCGCTATCCATCCGGCGGCAGCTTGCTTGCATTCAACCCAATAACAACGCTGTTTTATTTTTTCAACTGTATTCGCCATGCTAAGATGCCCTCCGCTATGTTCCTTATGTGACTGATTCAAAATCTCATTCATTTTTGAGGAAGGAACCACTATTAGAGTGGAAGTGGCATTGCCATCTGCACTTTCCCAGCTTCGGTATAAGCACCAATCTATAGGCTTTAAGCTATTCAGTTGAGCCAAATAAGCCTATATTAGAGGGCTTTCTGCTGATATCTCTTTACTAGTAGGCCGTTTGTCTTTTTCTTTAGCCTCTATTATCCTTGCCAGTACTGAGTCTTTCCTCTAAGCTGTTGACCAGTCCTCATTAACCTCCAGACGTAATTGTCTGATATTGATAATGGCCTCTTTGGCCTTATCACCTATTTTATTAGCGGCAATCTTACAATTTCCACTCCTGTAATAAGCTTCACTGTTACGTGGCAGTCTTTTCATGTCACAGCCTCTATGATGACCATTGCCATTATAGCCACCCTCATTTACATTAATACGTTCATTTATTTGTACTCTATTATGTATACTTAAAGCGGCCTTAACTCCATGCGATACAAATCGCGTTTGTACTCATCACCAAATTTATGCTGTTATGCCAGCATTAAATCTTTGTAGTTGTTTCTACAGCTGGCTGGCATGGTTTCTAAAATTTCTGCTGCAACACCTTTTAACTCCAAAATTAGTTCTAGAGCCTTCTCTTTATCGTCCCATCCGTTTCTGCTGGCAACTGTCTCGAAATAGAATTTAAATACGGATAGGGGTGAGCTACCATCAAAGGAAGGTGATATTATTCTGCTGGAAACTTCTGGTATGACACACACTTGTTCTTGTTTTTGGCACTGGAGGCTGTTGATTTTTTCCTCTATTACAACAAATTTTTCGTCAACAGTCTTTTCTAAATTTAACACTTTTACCTCGACGCCAGTTACTCTTTTAGTAACCGTCTCATATATTTCCTGCAACTTCTCTGTTGTCGCATTCGAAGTTTCTCATTTTTCGGCTCTACAGGTTTCTAATGGCTCAATAGAAGTTTTCCAACGTTTCGTTTCAATTTTTGCCAGAAAATTCTGGTTTTCAGCTCCAGAAGTTTCTTTTACCTGCACCAAAAGCAGGTAAATACGTAAATTACGCATATTTTTGTTGTATAGTACCCAATAAAACACGTATGGGTTTAACTGGGTTATCCAGTGGGTTACCAACTTTGGTTACCACACGTAATTACGCAAAGTTTTCACTAAGGCCAGTTCATCAGGCTCATTAAGTTATAACAATCATGGAAAATCACACCGATGTATGGTAATAAGAGATATCGTTTGATCCGAGCCATCCAAGTTTGAGGTTAGGAAGTAAATTGGCTGTCAAATAATGAAATTTCGAGAAATGAGCTGTCAACCTTGAACACTTATTTAGTGAAAAATTAGGGGACTTTAACTATGGAGCCCTACACACTTGAACAAAGAATCTTATTTGTGAGAATTTACTTTTTCAAAAACTGCACGGAAACAAATCATTTTTGAATAAAATCATCTTTAGTGAAGAGGCCAATTTTCAAATAGGCCGTTATGTAAACAAACAAAATTGTCGCATATGGGACTTACAAAATCCACAAACAGTTCTTGAAAAATAATTACATCCTAAGAAAGTGACCGTATGGTGCAATTCTTGGTTAGGCGGCATCATCGACTCGTATTTTTTCGAAAATGAGCAAGGAAACGCCGTGGACCATGAATTTTCTGCGCACCAAATCATGACAAACAATTTTTAGTGGCCAGATTTGGCTAATGTTGACATCAGTGAACTTTAGAATTAAACAGGACGGCAAACAAGCAACACAGCCAGCCAAACAATTCAGTTATTGCATGAGATATTTCCCGGCCAAATATTTTTCTCGATTTGCCGATGCCAATTGGCGACGCAATACCAACAATAGAAAAAACGATAATGCTGGAGGACAAAATAGTCAACAGCCACAGAATAACGTTGCCCAAGAAGTAAAAAATACCACTACTACTGAAAGCAGCGCTTAGATATAAAACCCGTATGGGCTTAATTAGGTTATCCAGTGGGTTGCCAACTCTGGTTACCATACGAAATCACGCAACGTTTCCACTTAGGCCAGTTCATCAGGCTCATTTTGTCTTAACAAGTATGGAAAATCAAGCCGATGTATGGTATTAAGAAAGATCGTTTGGTCCGAACCATTCAAACACTCCTATATATTTAGAAAAATGTCCTTCAAATACATTCCCGACAGTTCCGTTAGGAATGCCAAGAATGGGTGGCATGTTAAGTAAAGAACAGTCTTTTCGTAATCCTTTACTGCTAAAGTCTAGGGAAATCAAGTGTGGAGGGACCTAGCTGAAGGGCATGCCACTCCGGAGTCGGTGTCTTGTAACTAACACAGACCATGTAGTAAATGTTTAAACGAGAAAGCATAATAAGCAATTTTGTGATCTTGGATTGTGATTCCTATCCTTTATCTAAGAAATGTTAGCCATGGAGTTGTGTCTGCTCTTAAGCTTAAGCCTTAATAATGGTGCTACGGTGACGAATCACATAAGGGGTTGTAGAGTTTTGAACAGGTACCAAACCCAGGGACCCAAGTAGTGAAGGTCTTTAAAAAATCTGTCATTTCTCGGAGATAGTTGGGTAATTCAACAAAATAAACACTTGCAACTTATTGGATATTATGAGACTTTCAACATGTATTTTAAGTGGTTTACCAAAAGGCGGTGTATCATGTTGAGTCTTGTTTGTTATATTGTTGGTCTACTGCTTGGAATTTATTATATATTTTTTTCTCTCCTTTAAATAATCCTAATAAACTTTTAAGGGTAAGTTTTTTAAAATGTTATATTTTTTAAAGTTAGATAAACAAATACCGTAAGTAAACATAAATCTACTACTTATTCTTTTAAGCTTAACAAAGTTGCACATTAATGTTATTTACTACACAACTATAGAGTTTTGCCACATTTATTGCAACTCTTTTATTTTTTAGTTTTTGTGTAATAATTTTGTAGAAGAATAAAAAAATAAAAATAAAAACTATGTCAGGTAATACGAAAGGAAACACCTTTATCCAACGCCTTTTCATCAAGCAATGCATTTTGCACTTCAGCTGTTGCCATTTTTTAAGTTTTTTATCCAATATTTTTCCTATTCTTTTCCAGTGTGCTAACGAGCTAAAACTTTTGTAGCTTAACATATAATACTTGTTTAAAGGCATAATAAGGCAAAAAATAAAAAATAAAATAAAATTTAAAAAATTAAAAAAATTGCTATATTTGTAGACATCATATATTGAGGGGTAAAATTTAGAACAGTGTTGAACTCTACACGATAACGAAAAAAAAATCTCCAACTTAAAGAATGCAGACCCGTAAAATGCCTTTTTCCGGGGGTGTGTGAGTGGTACCGGGATTTTCTCTGATAGTCAGGTTGTTATCAGGGCCCTGGTGTCAGTAAGTAGCAACTCAGCTTTAGTTCTCCGCTAGAAGAGGGGATGAAGCTCATCAGTAAGATGTAAACGATTTCCTTGATTTTGGTTTCTGGACACAGGGACGTCGTAGGGAATGAAAAGACTGATGAACATGCAAAAATCGATGGATGCAATTTCTATCCATACCTACTCTCACACCAGATGTCCTAGGACTGTAGTCAAGAGAAAAAATCTGCAGATTTTTTTAAGAAGGCACAGAAAAGGTGGAGTTAAGTATCCTCTTGTGCTATCTCGAGAGCGCTTTGGCCTACGTGTGATAGTGCCAGGACACTGAAACTTCTGAGGACACCCCGACACTCTATTTCCAAACTAATAGCGGTGTACACGGGTCATAAGTTTAGCGGAGAAAATAGATTTGCCCTTTAACCGTGGCTACAGAAGCTGCAGGTGCACTTCTAAGAAGACAAGGGACAATCGTTTACATTCCCTTTGAATGTTTAGGTTTGACGAATAGCAGATTGAAGTACTTTGGTGTACCTTCATTCAATGGTTTGACGAAGTGTTTAAACCTGAATTCTCTCCATTTGTTTCATTTTATAAAAAGCTTAGGATAGCTATGATATTCATTGCCCTTATTTTTTTCTTTTTGATGGTTCATTATCTGTGATCTTGACTTACTCAAAACGGCACATTTTTGCTAATTGTTGTTGATCACGCTTTGGTTAAAGTGACCATGTTTTATTTTAAAGTAGTCAGATTATAAAAGATGATAAGCAGGTGGCGTGGTATAATGGTTAAAGTACAGACATACAACCCAAGCGGCCCAAGTTCGATTCATTAGCAGAAAACATGAAAAAAAATTAATAGGGGTTTTGAGTGTTTAATTAAAAAGTCTTCAACATCCCTCCAGACAAATCCATTTTAAGAAGCCCTCCTGAATTTTCAAGAGAACACGCCACCTAAATTAAATTACAATGAAAAGTAAGTATCACCATCTCCACTACACAATCATATGGAAGCGAAGTACAGTAGATTAATCATCTACTTAGCTTGGAAATCAACTTGATTAATAAGACTGAAACAAAGCAATAGTTGCTTTGTGGAGGAGTGATAGAGAAAAAAGAAATAAGTGATGAAACACTCAAACATATCCTATGCCACTGTTCAATCCTTGTAAAGAATAGGTCAAACTTCTTCGAGAGCGATACGATTCCAGATATTTCTTACTTGTCTCGAATCAAGGACATTAAGGAATTTGAAACTGATTGGTGGGTTTTTCTCTTTACTAAATAGAATGGCGCACATGAGGCCTATTTCTGGTGCATGACTACGGACATGATACTTTATTTATATGTAATCTCCCTTTAACCTATCGTTTAAAACGTTAAAAATATTTTTAAAAATAATTTTTATTTGTTACACAACTTTGAAGATTTTGTATTTTTACCAATTTTTATAGCGACTGAAAATAAACAAATACTCTTTAAATGTACAGAAGCATTTTCAAACAAGTACGTGAATGTAATTCATCATTATCAGCAACAAATATAAAATGATGAAAATTGCTGTTGAATGCAACACAAATTGTTTGCCAATACTCGAGAATTGAATGTGACCATTGCTTGTGTCACTGCTTAGCAAAGAAATTGTGTTTGTCATTGAATGATGGATAGCATGAATGCATATTACAGATTCACAAATGTTCTAGATTAGAATATTAAATGAATTTTATATGTATATTTTATTTTAGGTTTCAAATGAAACGAGTAGACATCACAATAGGTACATATGTATATTAGACTAAAAGTAGTTAATAAATATAATAAATTTAAGTTTATTGTGTAATCATAAAGACTGTATTTAAGATACTAAAGTGCATATGTAGAGAAATAAACTACTTATTAAAAGAAAAATTTATGTGATATGTTATTGAACAAATTGCTGTTCTGACCATATCGACTGTGTGCGGGTATTTACTCTTTTTATTTCACTTTTATCCTTCCTAATGAAAATTTGTTTCCAGCTGAAAAAATTCGAATGCCAGAAACAATTCAAATCTGGTCCTATTTACAATTCTTTGAACAATTGTTTATTGATTGGCATTTACATCTATTTGGTACAACCGTTTTAATTCTACTGGTAGGCAAATTAGTGATTAAAAGCCCATTTCACAATCTTTTATTTTTCATCGTAGCAACAAAATAAATGCATTTGCAGTTGGTGTACCTTTGTTAATATAACGGGATATTTTTTTGCTATTTGGTTTTTCAGAGTAAAAAATAGAATCGAGACATGTGGCGATACCAAAAATGGCACATTTCACTATTAATAGTCCAACGCACTAACAACGCTTGCCATTTATTGAATTTTATTATAAAAATGTTCCGTCAGTTACGTAAAATTAGACGATTATATGTGGGGATGCGTGAAATCTCTAGTATACAGCCACAATTTCAGCCTATTATTTAATACTTCCCACTTTTTCACTGATGTTTGCTACCGAAACGAGCTATTAAGATCACATTTAGAACATCCTACTATTGCCGTTTACAAGATATGTAAAACGAACCACTTACTACGTATGGAAAAGCCAATACCAATAATCCTATATTGACAATATACAAAAATCAATATATAACACATTTGGAAAGTGTTATAATTATCGAATTCCGCCTACACCATTGGTGTATCGATATTGAAATCAGAAAATTCAATTTTTAACTTACTAAAGATATACGATAATCAATAGTTACTATATATGTAAGGTATGAGGCCAATTTAAAATTTCTAAAGTACTCCATACATATATAAACTTACACAGATATACTGCGAAAATTTCAAGAAAATTGGCTTAGCAATTTAGCCATTCTATAGACTTCAAACAATCCTGCATACACATACTCATTTTTATATAAAGGGTAGGCAAATTTGAGGTTAGGAAGTAAATTGGCTTAAAAACACATTTTTTCTGACAAATTCAGTTTTATTCATACCAACAAAAAACAGAAATATGGGACATCCAAATAAAAATTTACACAACCGGGAAATTTTCATCCAATAACTGAATTGTTTGGCTGGCTGTGTGAATGTGACGCCGCCCTGCTGAATCCAAAGGCCACTGATATCAACATTAGCCAATTGCGGCCACAAAAAATTTTTTAACATGGTTTGCTAACGTAGAGAATTTACGGTGACGCCGTTTTCCCGCTCATTTTCGAAAATTTAACGGCCGACGATGCTTTTTAACCACAAACCGCATCTTACCGTCACTTTCTTTAGATGTAATGGTTTTTCCAGGACTATCTGTAGATTTTGTGAGCCCCATATGCAACAATTTTGTTTGTTTACATAGCCGGCTAATTGAAGATGATTTTGTTGAAAAATGCGTTACTTACCTTCAGTTTTTCAAACAGTAAATTTTCACAAATAAAATTCTTTGTTCAAGAGTGTAGTGTTCCTTAGTTAAAATATCCCAATTTTTTACTAAATAAGTGTCATAGATTGACAGCTCAATTCTTGACAGTTCATCATTTGGCAGCCAATTTACTTCATAACCATATACGTTCAGCGGAAGGATAAAACTAATTATTTGTAAAATCAGACATGAGCCAAGTGTCGCCATTCACGAAATAAGCACTAGTTGAAAAAAAAACGTTAGATGGCGGACCCTTTATAATAATAAAAATATTGATATGGAAGCAAATTCTGCATTTTTATGATGTATCTAAATCACTAAAGTCTTGTTGGAGTCATCTGACGATAATGAAATCTTACAGGACAGGTGGCAAAAGTAGAACTAATGCATTGTAAGTTTCCGTTTTAGGGAGGATAATGTAATCATTCACTATATTTTACTTCGTTTTAAGAAAAATGTGTGCCTTAGTAGGGAAAGTGCCATATATCTAATGGAGAGATACTCGCTTTCATATGTAGTTATCAAGGGGAAAGAAAACAGTCGACGAAAAAGCATTTTTTAATTTGTCGTAAATAACAAATACACTATGAAATGAATTATCGGTTATGTCCTGTAAACCGAAATCGAGTGAAGTTGAAATCAAATGAAACTTTAATTTGCTATAATTTTTAAATCAGACAAGATTTTGATAATTTGCTTATTAATTCACTTACTTATCTGTCAAATAATTTCGCTGATCAAGAGTTTAAAATAATTGGTGCATTTAAGTTTTATTTGTCTTCAAAAAATTTACTCGATTTTAATTTCACTCGTTTCCGTTTTACAAAACATATCCGATGCGGGTATATGTATATTTTTCTTACTTTTCTATGTCTTTGCAGTTTTTTCACTTGAATATCAGTTTTTTCTTCTAAATTTTCGGTTTTTCTAAAAAAAATTATGGCAACACTGCACATAACGTACATTATTCATTATTTTTTTGAATACATAGGTATCACATCTTATTTGCTTTCACTCTATATTCTAAAATTTTATTTGCTGATGCATCCACAAATTCCTTAAAAGCTTTTCAAACGGCTTAGATATAAAAGTAAAAGTCATTAGTTTACGAGTATTGATGAACAATATTTTGCTGGAGGTGAAAGGTATAATTTTATCTACAATACCATTAACTATCACTATGCCATTGCAAGGCACTTCACGGCACCAAAGCTTAGTGCTATCTGGTATTAAAGTATTAAAACAATATTAGCAAAAATTCAAATAATAAAACGGTATAAGCTTATTAGATTTAATTGTGTAGCATATAAAAATTAGCTTTTAATTAGACGAGGTCAATTGCTAAAAATATCAAATTTATTCCCCAAATTTTAAACACTTAGAAATTATGGAAACATTTCTACATTTCATTTCTTTAAAATATAACCCATTTTGAACGCAGCTTCATAAAAATTTTAATGTTTTTGCATTGTACTGCGCATACAATTATTTAAATGCCAAAGGTTATTGTTTTTTTTTGTTGTTGTTCAAAATAGTACGAATACATGTTGAACAGCGAAAACATTAGGAAAATATTTGTATGCCAAATGAATAAATATTAATAGAAGAGAAACAAAAAAATTTTTGTAATGCTTTTTTCGTTGCTGACCTCCTTTTTGTCTGCGAATAAAATATTAATCATGGAAAAGGGTTTTCTGTTTAAATCTCCGTTAGAAAAAGTTATGTTTGTGGCATTTATGGTTTACAATAGACCAAATAATAGAGATATATAATATGGAAGGCATGTATTACATACCTAACAAAACAGCTGGGATTTAGGCCAAATTTTTATGTGTCGAATTTTTGAAATATATAGTACATTTATGGTATATTTATGTAAAAAGTAAAAATAATAAAAATACTGCTTATAAAGCAAAGGTAATAAAGTACTTGAACAATAATATTATCCATGAAAATTGAAATTTTTAGATTCCCTAGAATAAAAGATTTTTTTTATTGTTACGCTAACTTAACAGGTCATTCAATAACTCCGTAGAATAAGTAGGAAAAATACAAAATTTTGACAAAACTCCATTTTATTATTCAACACATTACTTTTGGGTGATATATAGTAAGTATAGCGGTTTTCGAACTTTTCTATACCACTTTTATACCATGATTTCTCCTCCTCGTCGAAATAGGCCTCAGTTTCGGCGATTACTTCATTATTGTACTTAAATTTCTTTCCAGCAAGTATTCTTTTGAGATCTAAAAGCAGGACAAAGTCTCTGGGGGCTAAATCTGGAGAAAAAGGTGGGAGAGTTCATTCAATTTTGCTATCGTGTTCATCGATTTGTGACACGGTGCATTGTTTTGGTGAATAAATACTTTTTTCTTTTACAAATGTGGCCGTTTCTCTGCGTTTCTCCTTCAATCTATCAAAAAGTGCACAGTAATAATTTCTGTTGATGTTGGTTCGTTTTTGGAGATCGTCAATAAATATTACTCCGTTCACATCCCCAAATACAGACGAAATTAACTTACCGGCGACTTTTGCGTCTTTGCTCGCTTTGAATTCAGTTCGTCGATTGCTATCCACACAGCTGACTTTCCTTTGGATTCTGGTATGTAATAGTGAAGCCATGTTTCATCCATTGTCACATATCCACGATAGAATTCCATTTTATTACAATTTAACAGCGGCAAAGAATCAATTCGTTGTTTTTTTTTTTTTTTGGAGAGACAGAGCTTCGCATACCCAAAAGTTCGTGTAAAATTGTAAAAACTCTACCATCTGATGTCTTTAGAATGTCAGCTAGTTCGTGCACCTTAAATTTGCAATCGTACATAACCAATTTGTGGATTTTTTGATATTTTCTGGAATAACAGCCTCATTTGGGCGTCCGCTGTGCTCTGCATCATTTGTGCTGGTACGACCAAGTTTAAATTCAGCAATCCACTTATCTAACATTTGTCTTATTGAAGCAGAGTTCGGATAATGTTTATCAAGCCATCTTTTGGTTTTCACTTATTTTTTTCATCAAAAAACAATGCCTTACCAAATCTCACTTGAAATTAATTTTTTCCCTATGTGTCATCCTACTGACATATTGAAGGACCTGTTATGTATATACATATATTTTCCACTAAAAGTTTAAATTTTTTATTTAAGTTGTAAATGAAGGTATCATTTTAATTTTGCTGCCATTTTTTCCTACTTGTAATTTTTATTCAAAATTTTTTATTTTAGATTATAAATACCTTCCGGTTAGTTAGTATGGAACGTTATATGAAGGAACAACGTGTTTTTATAATTAAGACATTTTTTGACAATTATTATTAAAAGTTTTCAAGATATAATTATGAAATTTAGAACAAAATTCGGTAGAGATAATGCTGCAATAAATAGTTCCATCAAGCTAATGGTGGAGAAATTTGAAGATACTAGATCCGTTCGTGATAACAGAAACAGAATCCAAAAATATTCATTAACATCGTTCGCAGCAATTAAACACTAAACGATTCACATTATTCAACACTTAACATCGTTATCTCAATTTAATAAGATAGTTTTTAAGATCCAGCTGACCAAAGAATTCGAAGCAGCTGAATATGCATCACTTCCGCAATTTGTTTTTTCGGCAATTAAAAAACAAGAAGAAAATACGATTATTATTATACGAAATCGTTACATGGAGACGATCCGAGGCTTTTGGTGGCGGGTCATTGATGATTCAGATATAGATAATGTGTGGTTTCAACAGTATGGTGCCACTTGTCACTCAACAAGAGAAACAGTTTATTGGAAAACATTTTATAAAAGATTGGGAGCTAGTAGTGGGTTACACAACCGACCCAATTTTTAATTTTTAACCGTTCCGCAACCTTTTTGTAATAAACTATAACAAAAATATTTTTAATATCTGAAAAAAGTCTTTTTTTATAAAAATTAAACTGAGAACAGAATTTTGGACACCCTCCGCACCACAAGGCGCACCAAACAATCACTCGTAATGGTTGCATTGGCTTCCGTATGATAACGTTTAGGTTTTCTGAACCCAATTATGGCAATTTTGCTTATTAATGTACCCGCGAAAAGGAAAATGAGCTTCATTCGAAAAAATATATTTTTTTTTTGGTTTTTTGCAATATCCGGCTAATTGTCTTTGTTTTGGAAAAAAATTTCCAATAAATCCCAACGTTCCTCAAGCGTAAATCGATTCATTTCGTTCAGTCGAGATAATATACTGAAAATTTGAGACACAATAGAATGACATATGTATTGCCAGATTCGAAATAACAACTGGTTCAAACTTAACACGATAGATGGCCCACCCGATTCATACTTTTCAGGGTGTCTTATGGAAAAAAGGTCGAGTTTATTATTCTGGTGGCCATCTACATATATAAATAGGTTCATTAACTAATTATGCAAAATGATAATTCATAGCAAAAACCTCAACGTATTGGAATTCTAGAAGATTTCGGCCTGAACATAACAAAGCACCATAGCCAAACCATAGTGGAAGAAAAATTTCGTTTAAAAACCAAACCGTTTAAAGCAAGAAGTACAATTTGTACAAAGTCGTACAAGCATTGTGTTGTAATTAATGTTTTATTTAAAAAATTTAACATTGCTTACTTAATTTTATTTGTTGTCTTGGAACTTTTCAAATAAGTGGTTTTACAGGATAAAAATGTGACAATATTTTTTTAGTGATGAAAGTACATGTCGTAATGTGAATAGCTTTAAGGTGACATCAGTGAAATATGTAAAGGGTCCGCCATCTAACGTTTTTTTCAACTAGTGCCTATCTTGTGAATTGTAACACTTACCTAATGTCTGATTTGACAGATAATTAGTTTTATCCTTCCACTGAACGAATATGGTTGTGTATACGCTTGAACTTCGCTTCGCTAAGTGGGCCTGCGATCGACTTACAGACGATGCCGATTTCGCCAAAAAAATCATCTTTTCAGGTGAAGCATATTTTGATCTTGGCGGGTATGTAAACAAGCAAAATTGTAGAATTTTGGGCACAGAAAACTTGCATGCATACATTGAAAAGCCGATACACCCAAGACGAGTCACTGTTTGGTGCGGGTTTTGGTTCAGAGGCGTAATTTGGCCATTTTTCTTGGAAAATGAGCAAGGAGTGGCCGTTACAGTCAATGGCGATCGTTATCGCGCCATGTTGAACGAATTTTTGTTCACAAAAATTGAAGAGGAGGATATTAGTAACATTTGGTCTCTACAGGACAGTGCTACGTGCCACACAGCCGAGGCTAAACTCGATGTTTTGCGCCCTTTTCTTGAGGATCGCATTATCAGCCGCAGAGCTTATGTCGTTTGGCCACCTCGGAGTTGCGATTTGACACCGTTGGACTATTATTTGTGGGGTGCGTCAAAGATAAGTGTTACGCCAACAAGCCTGAGACAATTGGCGCTTTAAAAGACAATATTCGTGAAGCCATTGGTGAAATACAGCTGCACACAATCGATAATAATGTACTTAAAAATTGGACCGATCGTGTAGGCTATTGCATGGCCAGCCGAGGCAGCCATTTGAATGAAATTATTTTCCATTATTAACCGGAAGGATTGTGAAAATAGAGAAAATATTCTGTAGTTTTTTTTATAGCATTTAAAAAAAATAATATTTGGCGGACCCTTTATATAATTATGCAGCAAAGAGTTATTCATCAAGTTACTGCTGCTTTTCCAAAATAATTATGAACCCGACTATACGGCGGCCATTACAACCGTAAATTCATGTCTGTAGCTTAAGTGTTTTATGCTTAATATGTGTCTACTTAAAATCGGTTTACAGTAAAGATATTGATATTAATATTGATATAATTTCGTATATTTTGCTCAGAATTAGCAAATTATAACTTTAGTGTTTCCTCTATTTCGTTTCTTGCTGGCAATAAATAAATATTTGCAATTCTTTTTTATAATATCGCACAAAATAAAATTATTTATTTATTTTTTATTTTTGATTTTGTCGTATGTACATATCATATACAAATATTTATTATTGTCAACAAAAAGGATAAACATAGACATGTCGACGTACAGTTTGTACAATGTAATGGTTGAACTCAGAAATTTAAATAAAAAACTTTTTTCTATTTTTGTAAACCGCAATGTAAATTAATTTTCAGGATAAAAAAAAATTTTTTTTGTTTATACATATTTCATTAAGTAGTTCCAATGGCTTATTTTCGTGGTAATGTGAAAAAGTTAATATTTTAATTTAAGCAAAATAAGTGGAATATTTTCAACACAAATTAACATCAGGAAGCGACAGTTGCTTGAGCCCAAAATTGTATGTACGAGACCTTTAACTCTTTAAACCGCTTTTTAAATTAACTAAATCCTTCTCTAGCCTTCAGGAGATATGCCAAGATCAAGCAAACTCTAAGCAACTTCGACTTGATAAAAACGAAGAAATAACTTCAAGCAATAGAAGGAACACTTCTCAAAACTCGCATAAATTTTTTAAATTTTTTGACTTCAAGTTTTATAGAATAATAATGACATTCACCGTTTTCTTTCTATTACTAATAACAACTTATCTAATTTTAAATTATATGGCATGAATCAGTTCGACGTTTTGTCTATTTTCCAAAGTTTAAAGTTGAATGCAATTGGATTTATATTATACTTATATCATTCCATGGAGGAACACGGGGACTTATCTCAGTCAAAGAGTTGCACAAGATTCTGTTTTTAGACTCACTGAAAGGTACCTACAGTATACAGTTTAACGCCGGATCTGAACGGCATATGTATTAGATAAATTTTCAATAGTAGTAGTACGCATACCCAGTTATTAGCTTGTGTTATTATGTGATACCTTTGTTGAAAAAACTGGCCTGGTGTTGAACCGAGCATCTTCTGGTTGGTAGGCGGGTGTCTTATTTATCATACCATAGCGGCAGACAATCGGACATGATGTTATTAATCTAAAAATTAAGAAAATTCTTCAATTTAATTTTATTTTTATGTCTAGTCCACTAAGTAAAAGCATGACAAAATAATATCGATACCTAAGTCTAACGGAGAATACCGACCCATAGCTGTACTAAGTTATCTTCCCAAAGTCTTTGAGAAAATATTGTTTCGCTAGATCGTTAATTATATACGGGAACACGGATTGTTGTGCGATATGCAGTCCGTTTTTTGCTCGAATAACAGTTAGGGACGGCTTTAATTAACGTAAGCAAAAACTGGACGACAATAAATTGAATTTCTTGGTTCTACTTGACTATTCTAAGACATTTGATTCCGTTAATCACTAAACTCTGATTATGAAACTCCGCTAGTACTTCAAATTTTCACATATATCTGCAAAACTTATCGGTTCTTACCTACTAAATCGATCGCAATCTGTATTTGCTAATAATGTTTCGTCCTTACTGCTGATCCTAGACAGAGGGAAAGCTCAGAGGTACACTCTTGGGACCTCTACTCTTTTCTTTTTATATCAATAATCTTCCCAGTCAAATGTCATATTGTAAGGTACATATACGGGCTAGCGCGGCATACAACACAAACAGCCTAGGTTCAAATACTAGCAGAGGATATGACAAGAAACAATTTAATTTCAGTTTCGAGTGTTTAATAAAAAGACTTTCGCCTCCCTTCAGACAATGCTATCGAAAGAAAATTCCTGACCTTATAGCTTACCGCTGGCGATGATAGCAAACATCAAATGAATGATTAGGAGAAAACGCCACCTACTGGAAAAAAGTAATAATTAAAATACTAAGTAAGGACCACCATCACTTAGCAAGGATCTTCACCTCTACATACAATCTTATGGAGGCGAGCTACAGTAGATTCATCATCTACTTAGTTTGAAAATCAACTTGTTTACTGAAACTGAAACAAAGTAACGGATGCTTTGTGTATGCTCCCTAGAAGAGTGAAGGTACATACATACAGTATGTGAAAAAAATAAGTTGTCTCAGCAAACCTGGGTTTTTAAAGTGATCTCAGAATCTTCATTTGTTCTCTTTTAGTTATTGTCTTACATATATTTGAAGTATCGTAATGAAAATAAAAACACCTGGATTTTGGTGCAGTTTGATTAAACAATGTCTGAAGGTAATCCCGAAATACACTAAAATGCCATCTGAACTCCATAAAATAGCCTCTGAAAAAATTAGTATGCAAATTTTACAAAGCTTTGGGCAAAGTTACTCGTATCAAATGAGAGCAAAAGGCCACCTAAGATCTATACAATACGTTTTTGATTGTGTCAAATCTATAAGCAAAGTCAGGTTATTGGTAAAGTTGCTTATATAAGCAAGACAAACAAACAGAAAAAGTTAATATTTTATAGGGAACACATATTAAAGACAATAATAGGGTGTTTTGGACTTAAATATTCTTGAGGTAGAGTTGTTGTAGTGATAACCATAGCGAACAGCTTAATGAATGATTTGAGGATGCTTAACGGCGAGTGGTAAAGGTAGTATAGTTCTTTTGTGTTTGTCTCCATAAAAATTATAGAGAAGACTGAAGTAGACGACTAATAAGGAAAAACTTCAACCTGTACAGCACAATGCACCAATCAGCACGGCAAAAGCAATCAAGAGTACTTGAGAAGAGAAAATATAAATGTCTGTCTACCACAAAAAAGTGCTTATGGAAGGAAAAAAGTAATTTAAACACCAGTTCTCTAATATTGATACTGACAACTAATTTTTACCAGCCACTGTATATACAGAGACCTTGTGCAACTTTATCTGAGTAGCCCTTAGGACTCGGTAACAGAGAATATTGGCCTTGAGTGTATGCTCCTTTGACCTTTGGTAAATGGACTTTATCCCTAAAAATCTAAGTGTCCCTTGAGACAAACTATAAAAGATCAGGAAGATCCTGCAATTACAGACGATATTCTTCTGAGCGAGCGCATTATTTTTAATGACAAACTGACATGGAACAATCATATTCATTCTCTTGTGGTACGAACATGCATGGATATTAGATCACTGTCGGCTGTTCGAGCCTACATACCTTTAAGGATAAGATTACATCTCGCAAAATCATACATTATGTCTGATTTGTTTTATGGTTGCGAAATTTTCGCTAACTAGCAGGTCACTTAATAAGTCCGTAGTATGACACATAGATGGCGTTACTGGAATTTTATCCATATGATTTATTTATTTAGTACTCATTTTCCGTGAGTTATAGCATTTTGTGTGAAACAACTTTAGTTGTTGAAAAAAATTTAAAAAAGTGAATTTCGACTTTTGATAAAGCATTGCTTTCTGATGGAAGAAATAAAAAAATAGAGTGGAAACCAAATAATGGCTTAATAAACATTATTTACACTCTGCTCCATCGATGCAAATGGTAGGGAAGTGTTTCACTGAATTTAAGCGTGCCAGTACCAGTACAAATGATGCAGAGCGCAGTGGAAGCCCAAATAAGGCTGTTATTCCAGAAAATATTTAAAAAAATGCACAAATTGGTTACGAACAATAGCAAATTGAAGGTGCACAAGCTAGCTGACATTGTTAAGATATCAGACGGTAGTGGTTTTACTATTTAACATTTTTTTGGGTATGCGAAAGCTCTGTTCAAAGTGGGTGCCGCATAAGCTCACAAATCGTACAGCAAGTCGATGAAAACGATGGAAAAATTGAATGAATTAGGCTTTAAATTGCCTACTCACCCACCGTATTCTCCAGACTCCCCAGCCAGTTTATGCTGTTTTCAGATCTCAAGAGAATGCTTGTTGGAAAGAAATTTAAGTCCAATAATGAAATATCGCTGAAGCTGAGGCCTATTTTGACAAGAAAGATAAATCGTACTATAAAAGTGGTATCGAAAAGTTGGAAAATCGCTATACTCATCATATCGCCCTCGAAGGCAAATATCATGAATAATAAAATCAAGATTTTAGTTTTTTTTTCTTTCTTATCCTGCGGACTTATTGAGTGACCCGTTATTATTCCCCTCTTTGCGCTGACTAAAAGTTGTCTTTAGCAATATTAGTGAATATATTCTTATATAAAAATATTTACATACGGGAATGTGAATATGTCTTTCATAGCATATTGTCTGTCAAATTACTTAGTTGAAGGAAACTGCACTTCCCTCGTCTCTGAGTGGCAGTTCTCCATTTTCTCCGTTCATATTTTGAACATATTTTCTCACATACTACAACTTAAATGTAGTGTAACGTATTTTAATAAACATTATGTTTTCATCTGCAAATGAACGGAGCTTAAACCCTATATAATCGGCTGTTTTAATTATTGGAAAACCAAAAGCTTTTAATAAGACAAATAGAGACATTGTTCAAACAGTTAAAAATCTTGGAGCATCTTGAGAAGAGAACGCAATTGGTTGGATCATGTTAAAACCAATTGCGGAAAAACGTTTAGTATGCTTTGGAATCTCTGGATGGCGCAATATTTTACCCCCCCCCCGTATTCCATATCCAATTGCTTTTGATGAAGACCTACTTATAGTTTATTTTATTATATGGTTGTGAGCTATTTGCCAACTGCGATGCCGTTAGCAGACGAAGGCTATTTGTCACATTTAGCAATATTGCACGATGTGTATTTGGTATCAGAAGAAATGACGGATCAGCAACCACCCTATTTATATCGAAGAATAACATTTTCTAGATCTGGTAGAGAAGAAAGGAAAAATTTTATTAAATATACCAAGACTGCGTCTGAGCAACTCTTTTTCATTAACTCTATTCGCCTTTGGAGTCAACTATCCACTCAATTGCAAATAATAAGCACTACAAGCCATTTTAAAACCGCCGTATTTAAGAACTTTTCGTAGTTATGTTTTTTTATATTTTATTTGCCTTAATGGTTATTTTTTAAGCAAAATCTATATCTATTTATATAAAAGAAAACTATAAAATGCTTTGAAATCGATGTTATTAAACGAAAGGTGAAGTCAATACCAAGGTTTTCTATGTATATTCTGTTTTTGTAAGTCCGTTGTTTCACAAGATATTGCAGTTGAAATGAAACCCTTTGTATTGCTTAAATTTTACTTGAGAACGAAATTTGTTATTTGGTGTGAATTAGAAAATATTTTTAAAACTGTATACACACAGTTTGTAGAAAGCTTTGATTTCGTGTGTGGTTTTACTATTGTTCAACTGAGCGGTGCCATGCCCAGTAATTATATGTCTATATCTCTAAAACTGTAATAGAGGAGCCTCTAAATTTGGCCCAAATAACTTTGTGGTCAATACAAATCATCAGTCAAAAATTGGCCCAAATTGGATAAGTGGGAGTAGCATTTCCCAGTAAAAGTAAAAGTAAATATTAATTTTCTTATATCTTTGAAACGGTAGTAGTGAACGGTAATGAATTTGATCTAAATAACTTAGTAGTTAATGGATGTCATCAGTCAAAATATGGGCGTGGGTATTGAAATATGTTTGTATATCTAGTGCATAATTAGAGTGGAAAGTTCTGAATTTGGTCTAAATGACTTCTTAGATAATACTAGGGTAGCCAGATATTTAATTGACAAAAAAATACATTGAGGAAAAATCAGCAGTACGATTAACAAAAGAAGTACATTGTTTTCTATGAAAACGGCTTAAAAATTACGTATATAACATGGAATAACACTTAGTTTAACAAAGAATATAAAAATGAGATCATTTGCAATAGTAATTCTATCGAATTCTTAGCTAGTACTTTATGTAAATATTTCATGCAAGCATTTCCTCTTATGTCCACATTTCATAGAAAATGTTTTAAAAACAAATAATAGTGTAAAACTGTAAGATATTTCATCATAAGAATTAAATAAAAAAAAATAATAGTAATAAATAAATAATTTTATAAAACACATGGTAATTACGCTTTTTCCGTCAAAAATTTTCCTCAATGTGACCGTCCCTTTAGTTAAACTTTTAGACAATTTGATTTTATCAAAAATTAAAAAAGAAAGTGTCATATGAGCTAAAGCGGCGTCGGTAATATGTATTTTACGGAGATGTTCCAAAATACTTCTTTGCTACACTAAAAACCTTTATTTTTATGACCAAATTTCAACACAAAAGAGAGTACAAAAAGCTAAAAGAGTACTTTAACGTACTTTTGTTGGTCTTATGCCGAAAGCAGTACATTGACTAAAAAGTACGTACTGAAAACAATACGTCTGGCTACCCCAGATAACACAAATCATCAGTCAAAAAGTGGTCGGAATCGGATAATAATAAAAATTTTGCCATATCTTGAAAATGGTTAGAGTTGAAGTTTCTTAAATTGGGTTAAATAACTTGGCAGTCAATGTATATATTTTTTATTTTTCTCCTTTTCTTTTATTATTATTTTTTATATTTTCTCCTCTTCATATCTTTCGTTTTTTAGTTTTAAGTTTTTACGAATGTACACAGTTATTGTAATTTTAAATTAAGTACTTAATTGTATTTGATTAATTCAGTACTTTGACTATAGGACTTATTCTTACTCTACAGAAATTCTAAATAAAGAAATTAAATTAAAATTAAATTAAATTATTACATACCAATTAAAGTATCATAAAAATTCAATTAAAAACAGTGTTGATCGAAATTTTTTTATTATTATGGATCAAATATTCTGATTATCAAGTTTTCAATTTCATTTTATTATTTAGAACATATTTTTAGAGCTCTTGGTTTAAAATAATTGCTTTTAACTTTTTTATGGCAATTATTTTCTAAATTCTAAATAAATTTTACAGTAATTGTTGTCAATACTGACTTTCTGATGTTTTCTGATTTTATTTCCTTTTTTGTGGTTTTCACTCATTCTTGAAAAAGATATAATAAGTAAATACAAGCTTACCAAGAAATCGACGGAATGATTAAAATATATCGCTTTAGAACGTGATTTCCTTTTGCACACCGTTAAGGTTGAAATTTTCCATAGCATTTCAGTTACTTTTTTTTCGTACGAGCTGAAATAAATTTTCATAAAATGATATTCCTTAGGTACTTATAATTTCAGCATATCTTATTTTGTTTTCTTTCTTTAATTTCTACTGTTGGGCATAATTTTTTCGATAAGAGCTGCCAATATCTTCCAAATATGAAAACATTTCATTCTGTATTGTATTGTATTGGCTGTCAGCAGATTTATTTACTGCTGTAGCAATAAATTTATTTCGTAATTTTTAATTAATTTCATACATCTGCTGGAAGTGTATAATAGTCTGGCTATATTCGGTCAATCAAAAAAAAAAAAAAAATAATAATAATAATAATATTTTTTAATCAATTGAATTCATAGCAGAAATTATTTTGGTTATTAATATTGTATTAAGTTTGAGGACATTTTTATAGTCCATCAACGGTTACATTAACAGCACTAAACAACAAGTATGTTAATAAAAAAAATATATTTAATATCAGTCCGACCGGACACTGAATACCATGAAATTCATTGTGCTCCTTCCATTCTAAAGCTTGTTCAGCAGACTGGCTGCCTTCTTAATGAACCCCAGATGAGACACATAATATATGTTCTGCTGTCTGATGCCTTTTAGCATAGCCTACACACGTATACATATGGGACCACCATTCTCTTAATATGCGCATTCTCAGGTCCGACTTACCATATTTAAGAACACCAAAGCCAAATACAAATTGCGTTCTGATCACCATCTTTACGTGTTTAAGATCCTTTGAGCGTTTCTCTTTGGTAACACAATCTTACATATTTAAAATTAACTTATGTCCGTTAATTTATATAGAGGATTTGAGAACATTTGAGACATTTCCGGAACTTTCCAAAGTGTAGCCAGTTAGGTATATAAGGACGCTGCCGTGCCCGTAAAACAAAAACAACGTGAAATTTATTTTATTCTGACGCATTTAAAAACAGCTCAAAGGCTTAAAAAAGTTTAAAAAGTAACAATATGTTGACCTAGGGGAAATGCTTTTAAGTTTTTGGTAGGGAGCATATTAGTTTTACACAAAGCATCCATTGTTTTGTTTCAGTTTCAGTAATCAAGTTGGTTTTCACGCTAAGTAGATGATTTAACTAATTTAGCCTTGCCTCTACGATTGTATGTAGTGGTGAAGATCCTTACTAAGTGGTGGGGAAACTTACTAAGCATTGTACTACGAGTATTTTCCTAGTAAGTGGCATTATTCGCCAGAGGTAAAGTGAAAAGTCAGGGAGATTCTTAAGAAGAATTTGTCTGGAGGGAGGTTGAAGTCTCTTTATTAATCACTCGTCATGTCCTCTGCTAGTATTCGAACGTACGCTGCTTTTGCCGTATACCTGCGCTCTAACCACTACACTACTCACTACCCACTTTATATAATAATAAAAATTCAAATAATAAACATTTTATATGACCTTCTTTTGCTTTAACTGGTCTTCAAGTTTGGAAAGAAAATTGCTTTGTGCGTGGTGAGTATTTTGTTGGAAAAAAAGGATATGCATTATCAGAATCATTAAAATATTCATATTTACATTATTTTCGTTTTGCTATCAGAAACTTTGACAAGCCGTGGACACCGACAATGTTATGCAATAGTTTCAGAACTATTTTTAATACAAGTGGTCAACTGGCAAGAAGATATATTTCGATTTCTCAATTCAAGTACTTTGGAGAGAGTCAAGTAACCACCAAACCGAATGTTATTTCTGTTTAACAAAAGTTACTGGATTCAGTATGAAAAATCGGATAAATATTACTTACGCCAATGTCCCATCGGTTTCCAAGCCAGTTCAATGTCCATCAAATGATCCATTACCAGTCATTCCCAGTGCTACGAGTAGTTAGTCCGAAACATAGTGCACCAGCAGTGGTAGTTTGTATAAGACTGATGATGAACGCCATTTAGTGACTCAAGCTGAGCTGAATAATCAAATTCGGGATTTACATTTGACGAAGCAAGATGCAGGATTTCTAGCTTCACACATGTAGCAGTGAAACATCTTGAAGTTGTGACAAAAATAACAACCTATGGAGATAGAAACTTGGAATCGGCTGCATATTTTGAAAAGAAACAGTCTATTCTAAACTGTACTGATGTTGATGGCTTACTTCAAAAAATTAAACAGCCATATGACAAAACTTAATGGATATTATTTATTGATGGTTCTAAGTACAGTTAAAAAGCTCTTCTTTTGCATAATGGGAATGGATAACCATCCATATTAATTGTTTATAATGTAATTATTTATATACAATGGTAAATAACTGCAAATTAATCTGTTTTTGGTCATTGGTCTGTGGACTGGTATGCAAGGAGGTTTTTGTTGTTTCCTTTATCTATGGGATAGTTGCGCTACATGCGTCAAAACACTACAACATTGCGTCAAAACAGAGTGACCAAAAGGAATTGAGTATTTACAAGGAAAACAAAACATCTCAAACAAACAATAAATTGATCCAAATGACATTCTTCTTACGCAGTTGCACATAAAATTAGGCCTTTTCCAGAAACTTGTCAAGGCTCTGGACAAAGATGGTGCAGCTTTTAAATATTTGTTAGCGGTTTTTCCTAAGATTTCATATACTAAAATCAAAGAAGGCATATTTGTTGGCTCTCAGATCAGTAAGCTATTGAATGCTCACAATTTTTCCCAATATATATTTGAGAAAAAATATGCAGCTTGGAAAGAGTATCGTCAACAGTTTTCTATAAGAGTGAAAACTACAGACAAATTGTTGCTAAATTATTGAATAACTTTCACGAATTAGGTGCACAATTGTGACTCAAAATGCATTATCTTCATTCGCATTTAAATTTTTTTCTATAAAGTCTACGTGCGGTGAGCGACGAATAAGGATAGCGTGCTCATCAAGATTTGTTGAAAATTGAAAGAAATTATCAAGGAATTTGCTGCGAGACTATTGCTGGACTTTAATACGTGAAACCAAACCAACCAGCATTTTCAGCATTTGAAATTGCACGCTTAACTTCAACCCATAAATGTTCGATTGGTTTTGTATACGGGAACATGGGTGGCCAGTCGAGTTCTTTAAATATATAACTCTGAAGAAAAGTTTCAGCAAGATGGGACGTGTCATCATGTGTCCGAAATACTTTTGCGTATAACATCGATATAATGTGTTGCTGTACATTTGTACAGACTCTCTAACGTATTTACCTACTCCATCCATGCTCTAAAGCCACACGAAATTATGCTTCTTACTCCATAATTTACTGTTTGTTGACCCTTTTGATTTACTGAGGCTAAAAGTTGCTTTCCCTAAATCCAATGTCATCCATCTATAAAATGTAAATGAAACACTGCAGTTGTCCAACAAAACTGTATTTTTCAAGCGTAATTAATTACTTATCTACGGTGGGCCACTTAAAAGTTTAAACTTAAAAATGCAATAAAACAAAAATGGCTTAAAATTTTGCCAAATTAATTTTGTTGTTGTGAAGTACGATTGTTCCGGTTGGAAATAAAATATTATTTCATCATATGGATACCGTGGCTGGCCTCACAGTATCCCATTCGATCGGACCAAATTTCGAGAAATTATTCAAGTGTATGGGGTCGTATCCCGGCAATGGCATCACGAATGTTGGCCTTCAAAAGATCAATTGTCTCTAGTTTATCTGCATAACACTTTTCCACACCAAAATAGTCCAACGGCGTTAAACCGCAGCTTTTTGGTGTCCAACTGATTTCACCATTTCGGCTAATTAAGCGGCTATCAAACGTTTGACGCAATTAATCGATTTCGGCATGAGATGTGTGGTAATTTGCACCAGCCTGTTGAAACCAAACATCGTTCATATTAATACCATGAAAAGCGGGTACAAAAAAATCGGTTATTATAGTACGACAGGTGTCTCTATTTACCGTTAATTTTGCGCCCTCCTCATTTTCAAAGAAATATGTGCCAATCATGCCTCCGCTTTACAAGCCAGACCAAACAGTCACTTACAATGGCTACATTAGCGTCTGTAAGTCCACATACGGGTTTTCTGAGCCCCGAGTATGGAAATTTTACTTACTAACGTACACACTAAGATGAAAATGAGGTTTATCCGAAGAGATAAAGTTTTCAATTTTTTTTAATTAAGTTTTTTGTTTTTATATTTTTTGCAATTTCCGAGTAATTGTCTTTGTTTTGGGCGTAAATTTCCAATAAATCGCATCGTTGCTCCAGCGTAAATCGATTCATTTCTTTCAGAGGAGGTAATATACTGAATTTTGTGACAGAATAGAACGACACACATAAGTATTGCGAAATTCGAAATAGCCGCTGGTTCAAATTTAAACCAATAGAAGGCCCACCCAATAGGATTTCTGAAGATGTTTTGCGTTCTGGACCAATAACTTCTGTTCCCAATTTATATTTAAATGACAGGTTACCCTGTCAAATAAATGAAATTTATATGTGATTTTACCTATAAGCTTAAAGTTTATTTTATTTATGCCGTAAGAATAACTTTTATCATATACCGTCGTAAACATATTTTAATTTAAAACTCAATAATTAAATTTTTACCGATTTGAGTCTTACATTTAATAAAATATTTTGTTTAGAGATTTTAAATAAAATTGTTAAATACTTGTTGGTGCTGTCGAGTCTTTTACTTCTCAGTACTAAAATATTACCTTTTTTTTTCTTTTCAACATCTAAATGTCAATGCCAATGATCTAGTACATGCATTAATGAAAATATTGGGTTTCCTCAAAGTAAGAAAATTTAAGGTGACCAGCTACCATATTTTAATAATATATATATATTTTTTAATTTCAGTTTATCTTAGTTACACAGAGGTTAAGTTTAACGATAAGTCGTTTAAAGCTAAACATTGTTAAGCGATATAAAAGACCAGTGTAAAAAGGAGGAATATGTGTCACTCTTTGCAAATAATGACAGTTTCAAGCATATATTTTATATTTAATTTAATTTTAATTTTAATTTTAATTTTAATTTTAATTTTAATTTTAATTTTAATTTTAATTTTAATTTTAATTTTAATTTTAATTTTAATTTTAATTTTAATTTTAATTTTAATTTTAATTTTAATTTTAATTTTAATTTTAATTTTAATTTTAATTTTAATTTTAATTTTAATTTTAATTTTAATTTTAATTTTAATTTTAATTTTAATTTTAATTTTAATTTTAATTTTAATTTTAATTTTAATTTTAATTTTAATTTTAATTTTAATTTTAATTTTAATTTTAATTTTAATTTTAATTTTAATTTTAATTTTAATTTTAATTTTAATTTTAATTTTAATTTTAATTTTAATTTTAATTTTAATTTTAATTTTAATTTTAATTTTAATTTTAATTTTAATTTTAATTTTAATTTTAATTTTAATTTTAATTTTAATTTTAATTTTAATTTTAATTTTAATTTTAATTTTAATTTTAATTTTAATTTTAAAAAAATATACATACATATTGCTATGTTTTTACCTATTTAACAACGTGTATTTATTATTCCGGTGATTGTAGTTAAAATAAAATAAATCCCGTGTCTAGTTTTTAATTAAAATCCTTCAGTTACACAGTTTTGTGCACTACTGCTTGTAACATTATTATAAGAAATAACAATTTATATTCTTAATTACTCTTCCTGTTTACAACTTTGTAAACAACAACAACTACTCGACAGATCTTTCTACTTAAAGATCTTACAACTTATGTCCGATCACAACCTTTTCAACAAGAGTTTAACCACACTAAACTCTATTTATACTGAGTTCAAACCAATAACATGTTCGTTAAGTTTACATCAAATAAACTGTACTCGCCGAGTTTTTAACACATTAACCTATTGCTGTTCTCATCGATGTGCTTTTTGTATAGCTGAGTAAACAACACTTCGAAAGTTCTGGAACCTCTCGATATTTCAGTAAGATTCTTTTACTTTCCCGTACTTTCTTTTTAGTTCTTGTGTAGCCATGCGCATGTAAACATTTACTGCTTTCAGCTCTTAGTATTTGTTGTTGTGTATTATTGTCGGTTACTGGTTTTCTTTTATGTTAGTTTTTGTTGTTACCGTTTTATTGTCATTTATTTTATCTGTGCTAATGTTTGTTGTTGTCAATCCTGGTTATTTGTAAGCAACATGCGTAGTTATATTTGCGGCTTTAGTTGATTTTCTTAGCAGGGTGCCCAACCTGATTTTTGTAACAGTATCTTCGCATAAAATTTACCATTCAATTGCTGCAATAAATTTAACAGTTAAAGAAAAACTTAAGAAATAGTTTACCACTCTTTATAATCGCCTCTATTTATTAAGTATTTAAGGGCATTGACCATGAAGTTGTTTAAACCAAATATAAAAACTTATACAATTAATCTAAAGAAATTCAGAAAGCAGTATCTACCATTTGTAGAAGGACCTAAGTTTCCTTGTCCAATTTCGCCTGCATTTTTACTGATGATTTGTATTGAGTTTGAAGTTGTCTTGGAAAAAACATACAAAATCAACATTTACTTTGTTTTGGAGACATCACATCACCCCAATTAATCTCGTCTACTCTATCGATTAAGAATTTTTATTGACAACGAAGTTATTTGAATCAAATATATAAACTTCTACTATTACCGTTCTCAAGAATCAAATTAAATTATGTATGGGAGGTGTCACACCTACTTATAAACTTCCGCCCCTTTTTAACTTTTGACCTAAATTGACCACAAAGTTATTTGAAATAAATTTAGGAGCTCTTACTGGCACTTTGAATGGGTGTCGCATCACCCAGCTTTGGTTGATTAAGTTATACCAGTAACTGGTGCCGAAAGTATTATGGCCACTGTAATATCCAACATAAGCTGGTTGTAAAACTCCCTGTAGTTTCAAATTGCAAGCAAGCGTCACTAGATTTCGAACCAGCTTATAATTCCCAAATACCCTACAGGAGGTGATGGAGTAGGAATTGCAATAAAAACCATTGTGCAGAAGTTCATTTATATACGGATGATTCCAATATTAATGGAAATATTGGTGCAAATTAATAGTGCAGAGAACTTAACGCTAGCAAGTTACGCAGGCGTCTTTCATGCAAAAGATTATGTAGCGCAAATGACCGTTGAAGAAGTGACAAGTTTGATGAAAATATTATTGATAACCAGGTGGCTATACGGGGCCTAAATATAAGAGCGGCAACCTTGAGTCTGGTCGAGCAGATGGATCCTAAGGAGCAAAAATGGGAGTTATCGTGTTTTATTGCTTTGGGTTCCTGGTCTTATATTGAAGGTAACAGGCATATTAGCTCGAAAAGAGATTGTTTCACTACAAATTCAATAAGTCCTTACCCTGATGCGGTAGATCAGGCAATGCTTATAGGTATTGTTTCTGCGAAAAGCACAAGGTAGATAAAGGAGAATGCCTACTTATTCCAATTCGAAGAAGAGCACTGCAGAAGAAGAAATATTTCCCGGACCAGCGCTGACCGCAATGATCATTGGCAATAGAGAAAACAAGCTAATCATTTAGTAGTAGCCAGTAACATGATATTAGGAGCTGTTGCGAAGGCGACAAGAAAAATCTGTGCCTTATCTGCTATGAAAATGACCGACTCTGTGCTGAAACAAGCTCATCAAGTTCAGCGCTTAAAACTTTGCTGATTGTAGCAGCATGGCGAATAAAATCTTCAATCGCTGAATATTGGCATTCGAGTTTTTCACTTCTTCCCTTCTTCAGCTGGAAATTGTATAACATCATGTCTTCATCTCTCAAATCTTAATTCCAAAGTTTAACTCAAACATTTACTGTAGCACGTAACTTGTTAAATTGCGGTCTTCATATCATTCTAATCCTTTTCATACTTCTTAATTGCAAACTTTAAATTTTATTGTAAAATTTCAATTCAAAACTATGGTCGCCTTTTACTTGCTTGAAATAAAAGAAACTTAGACAAAAAACAACAACAGTTGACCGGAAAAGGATGCTTAGTTATTAAGGACATGAACATGATGGAATAGATTGTTGTTTGTCTGTACAGGTCAAAAGGCTTCAAATGGCAATTTATTAATCTACTTGCTATTGTATGGCTTTTGTTGCTATCAAACACCCTTTCTCCCTCTTTTTCTCTGAACATTTCTATTTTTGTTTTCGATTTTTTTCCTGTAAGTAGAAGGTACTCGTATGAAGGTAAGCAATTGTAAGAGACAAATGAACTGGCACATAAAACAACAAAAATGCAATTTTATTGATTTTATTTTATAAGTTTCAGAAAAAAAGAAAAATACAGACCTTGAAAATAGCCAGAAGATGAATTGTATTTAAGGATATAACAAAATACAATACAAAATGTTAATCGAAGAAGGAATTGTGAAAACGTATAGATTTTTTTAATCGATTTTTTTTAACACAGCTGCCAAATATGCCGACTAATCGTAACTTAATTGATTTTGTTGTAAAAAAAAATACAAAATTAGAATATATGCAGAGGACTATTTTAACCCCAGACAACCACCCTCATAGCCGTAGCCAAATTTCGGCTAATTTTTTAAGAGTCAATAAGAAGTTAAGTAATGTCAGTACAATAGGATATGTTTTTTTTCTCCGTCACTCCTCTAGGGAGTATATTGGCTTTCTACAAAGAATCCATTGCTTTGTTTCAGTTTCATTAATCAATTTGGTCTTTCAAGCTAAGTGGATGATTAATCCAATGTAGCTCCCTCCATATGATCTTGCGTAGTGGTGAAGATCTTTGCTAATTGGTGGTAATCTTTTTTTCCCAGTAAGTGGCATGTTTTCCTGATTATTCGTCTGATGTTTGTCATTATTGCCAGAGGTATGCGTAAGGTCATGGGGCTTCTTCTTTATTTTTAGATTGAGTTGTCTAGAGGGAAGTCTTTATTAAATACACGTTACCACAATTACATTTGTCTTTGCCATGTACTCTGCTCGGGCTCGAACCTGGATCATTAGTGTTGTTATGCGTGTGCTCTAACTACTACATCACGCAAATGTTAATTATTTATTTAGTATTTTTCCTTCCTCAAGATGCATTTGCATTATAAGAATATTTCCGATCTGCCGCATACTTCCGATCTTCGGCACCGTATTTCCGATAGGATAACTTCCCTGTATCATATCATTTATCTTATATGTGTTGTTGTTGTGGCTGTGTGTGTTATACAAAGCCATTTCTGACTTTACACGTCCACACTTATGGGACGCCAATTTATTTCCTTCCACAGACTGGTGTTGCAATATTTTATGCCACATTTTGATTAGGATTTTGCGAAAACACTTGTTGCCAAGGATCTGTATGTTTGGATAATTCGTTTTGGAAATAAATATGTTACTTTTAGATAAGCTTATTAAGTGTGGAGGACCCTACTTGAAGGATAAGATCCCACATAGGTTAGAGGTTGAGTGCATTAAGATACTAAAAAAGTATCGAAAAGTTAACCAGGAGAATAATCAGTCTCCATAAACAACAAACAAAACCGGGTTTTATTGGGTATTATATTTAAAAAAAACCCAGGTGGGTTTTTATTTAAAGTTTCTCGTAGTTTATTCACAACAAAAATAGGTGTAATTTACGTATTGGGACTACAAATTTACTTATTCCATTTTTAACTCAAATAGATAATGAAATAACAAATTTATCAAATCCCGTCTCAGAAGAACTTCTCGTCTTTTAAGGCGCTCCAGCTTTGAAGCCGATTTTGTATTTCTTCAAAGGAAATGATTCGGTCACATGTTAAAAGATAAACTTATCCCAGATAATTTCTGAAAATGTAGTCCGTAAATCTAAATGCCTTAAAACGATATGAATATGTGATCCTTTTACCGTTACACTTTAAAAAAAATAAATAAAAATAACGGAGAATTCACGTTTTTTTAACCGCAGAACGAGATAAATTGCGCTTAAAACGAATGTATTCCATTATACAAACAGGTCGTTATAGCAAAATGCCATGTAAAGAAAGCCTGTATAAAGAGGTGTGAGTATATTCTATCTGTCGCAGCAGCCGACGAAGTAATGTTCGGAGAATACGGTGGATGCAGCATTTGATCGTTTCTAATAATCGTTTTGAAACTTTTGCGACATGAGGTCGGGTGTTATCATGCAAAAGAATAACTTAATCATGTCTCTCTTTATATTCCGGCCGTTTTTCTCATAACGCACCAATCAAACGAAGTAATTACAGTCTGCTTCGATCACCTAGTTTTAGCTGCTCGTAGTACACACTGATGCCGTGATCTCACCAAAAGGGCAAACTTTCATTATAAATACTAAAATAACGTGATTGTATAAACAAACAAAAAATATTGTCGACTTGAATGAAATTTGAAAGCATTTATAAAACCCAATAAAGCCCAAAAAAACCCATCAAAAAACCCAATAAAACCCGGTGGGTTGGGTTTGTGTCAACCCTGATCCTGAACAGGTTTTGCTTTGTGTGCAAGTGCATTTTCATGTGGTCCGATTGTGTCCCATTCCGATCGTTTTTCGATCAATTCATGGTTCAAATTCATTATATGTTATGGGTTTCGCTAGGAGCTTCTGTTACACCAAACCTTTCTAGTTCCATTAGACACAACGCATTGTTTTCCTTCCGACTCAATCTAGTTTTTAGCCAAGGTTGATGGTTGTCCGGACTTAAACTTATGTCTTTTTCCGTTTAGAATTCTGAAAATAGGTCCTCGACGAAGATTCGATGCGACACTACAGCACTGTTCTTTAAATGAAAACAACAAATTATTGTTTTCCGCAAATCATTATTTTCTGTTACATAATTCGCCAAAATGTTTGTATCTTGATGATCACTTCATACCGGTACGCCTGGTATCATCTGTGTGAAAACGAGGGACACGTAGTTACTGCAAGTGTGGGTATGTTAGTAAGTACATTATATGCAGCAAATTTATATATGTATATATGTATTTATATGTATGTATGTATGTATATGCAACACATAACGAAAAATCTTTTACTAAGAAAGCTTAATTTTTGAACTTGTTCTGTAAACATAATTCCTAAAAATATGGTCCTTTACCTAAAAATATGGTCCTTTACCTAAGATTAGTAATTTTTTACTTTATTACCATCATCTGCATCACAGAACACTAAATATTTTATCTTATATGTTGAACGGTTCCATAGTTAATGCAAAAAATTGAATTAAATGGTCCTAACTTAACAGCAGGGTTAAGGAGTCTGATGCTCTTGAGGTTCTTAGCTTAAGAATTCACTGCGACATTCGTAGGACCGATCACACTTTCTGTTTGTCGAAGGAAGCATGCACGCGTCTCTGGTTTTTCCAATGTTGTTCACTCCATCAAACCTTCTTAATACAGGGTGGGCCATTTAAAAGTTTAAATTTAAAAATACAATAAAACAAAAGCGGTTTGAAATTTTGCCAAATTAATTTTTTTTCATTTAATTTTTGTTGTTGTGAAGTACAATTGTTATTTGATTCATATGGCTGGCCTGATAGTACCCCATTCGATCGAACCAATTTTCTAGAACTTTTTCGAGTTTATGTGGTCTTATCTCAGCAATGGCATCACGAATGTTGACCTTCAAATGCTCAATTGTCTTTGGTTTGTCAGCGTAACACTTGTCTTTAACGACGCCAATCGGTGTAAAATCGCAGCTGACATCACCATTTCGGCTATTTAAACAACCACCAAACGTTTAACGCAATAAATCGATTGTGACATGAGATGTGTGGCAAGCTGCAACATTCTGTTGAAACCACACATCGTTCACATCAATACCATGAAGAGCAGGCACCAAAAAAATCAGTTAACATGGTGCGATAAGTGTCTCCATTGACCGTAATGGTTGCACTCTTCTTATTTTCGAAGAAATACGAGTCAATGATGCCTCCAGTTCACAAGCCGCTCGAAACAGTCACTCGTAATGAGTGCATTGGCTTCTGTAGGATCATATTTGGTTTCTGGGCCCCAAATACTGCAATTTCGCTTATTAACGTACCTACCAAGATGAAAACGAGCTTCATTCGAAAAGATGATTTTTGCAATTCTTTTTAAATTTTTCAAATTCCGACCAATTGTCTTTGTTTTGGATATAAACTTCAAATAAATCTCAACGTTTCTTAAGCGTAAGTCGATTAATTTTCTCTAGTGGAGATAATATATTGTGACAGAATAGAATGACATAGGTATTGCCAAATTCGAAATAATCGCTGGTTCAAAATTAAATCGATAAATGGCTCACCCGTGGCGTGTATTTCATTGTTCCAACGATACTATAACGGAATGTGTTTTAACGAAATAGAGAAATTAGTTCCTAATAATATTTTCAAGCATATTGAACTGTAATGTGAGCTAACAAATAGTTCTCAAATCTTAAAACTAGGCTCTTAATAATATATATGATGCTAATTTAGTTCAGCCAGCAGGTACTGGAGATGCGGTTATCCTTGCTATCTATGAATATCACAGCGGTTTTGAAATTTCTAAAGGGTCCGCCAAATAATGTTTTTTAATGCTATAAAAAAAACTACTGAATATTTTCTCAAAATTCTTTTTTTATTTGAAAGCACAATCCTTCCGGTTAATAATGGAAAATAATTTCATTCAAATGGCTGCCTCGGCTGGGCATGCAGTAGCCTACACGATCGGTCCAGTTTTTAAGCACACTATCGATTGTGTGCAGCTGTATTTCACTAATGGCTTCACGAATATTGTCCTTTAGAGCGTCAATTGTCTCTGGCTTGTTGGCGTAATACTTTTCTTTGACGGCACCCCACAAATAATATTCCAACGGTGTCAAATCGCAGCTCCGAGGTGGCCAAACGACATCAGCTCTGCGGCTGATAATGCGATCTTCAAAAACAAGGCGCAAAACATCGAGTGTAGCTTCGGCTGTGTGGCACGTAGCGCCGTCCTGTTGAAACCAAATGTTGCTTATATCCTCCACTTCAATTTTTGTGAACAAAAATTCGTTCAACATGGCCCGATAATGACTGTATCGGCCACTTCTTGCTCATTTTCGAAGAAAAATGGGCCAATTATGCCTCTGGGCCAAAATCCGAACCAAACAGTGACTTGTCTTGGGTGTATCGGCTTTTCAATGTATGCGTGATGGTTTTCTGTGCCCCAAAAACGTTAAATGGCGGACCCTTTATATTTTTAAAAGCCTTCCAGTTCTTTGTTTACAAAGGTATGATTTTGTTCAGATCCTAAAGAAGTTTCTTACGTTTTGCTCACGAAGATGTTATGTCATCATTTCTTCCCTCAAGGAATTCAGATAAATGTTGCTGTCTACACTGAGGCTTAAGTAACGGTGGTGAAACACTGAGTAGACTGCGTTCATGTTGGAAGGCTATTAAGACTCAGGATTGGATGTCTGGAAATCTTTATGGCTTCATTAATCTTTATGACTTCTTTACCCCAAACTTGTAGCCTGCTACGAGACGTTTTTTTGTGTTACTTATACATCCCCAAAATAAAAGCCAGTTATATCAAATATACCAATGAATGAAAGACATTTACTTCTGACATGTCAGTGTATGCATTGTATTTTAAATTTTAGTTTATAATTATCAGTTTAATCTTGCGTATTTAAATAAACGTTCATGTTTTTTTTTTAATAGTTTTTTAATAAACATTTTTTTACAAATTTAACAAAATACTTTCAACATATCCTTTGGCATTGTGTTATAGGGTACGCAATTGTTATCCAGCATGTGTCCTTGATATATGCAATGCTCTTTAATTTTTGCAACCTCTTCTATCCATATCTCGTGTGCAATTCAGTCGTACTTTACATACGTGCATATACATACAAAGGGTGAGCAAATTTGAGGTTACAAAATAAATTGGTTTAAAACACACTTTTTTTGACAAATTCAGTTTTAATCATACCAATATAAAAAAAAAATGTCGGGCAGATGTCTACCTCTTGTACGTCGGCCGACGTACTTTATTTTCGCGAAATTCGAACAATATTTTGAAACAAAGCAACGCTTCTCTCGTTAATGCAGCGCCGAATTTCATCTTTCAGTTGTTTGTTGTTTGTCAGTGTCAGTTATTTGTGGTTTGTTCACGTAAACCCAGTCTTTCAAATGGCCCCAAAGAAAATAACCCAGCGGCGTTAAATCACAATAACGAGGCAGCCAATTCACATGGCCAAATTGAGAAATTACGCTACCGGGAAATTTATCATTCAATAACTAAATAGTTTGATTAGCTTTGTGGCTTGTGGCACAGTCCTGCTGAAACAAAAGGTCACTGATATCAACATTAGCGAATTGTGGCCACAAAAAATTGGTTATCATAGTTTGGTAGCGCAGAGAATTCATGGTGACGGCGTTTCCCTGATCATTTTCGAAAAAACGTAGGTCGATGATACCGCCTAACCACAAACCGCACCATATGGTCAATTTCTTCGAATGTAATGGTTTTTCAAGGACTGTTTGTAGATTTTGTGAGCTCCATATTTGACAATTTTGTTTGTTTACATAACCGCCTAATTGAAAATGGGCCTTATCACTAGAGATGATTTTGTTAAAAAATGCGTTGTTTTCGTACAGTTTTTCCAACAACCAATTCACAAACGTTCGACGCAAACAATGGTCGGCTGGCCTTAATTCTTGAACCAGTTGAACTTTATAAGCGAAAAGATAAAGATCTTTGTATTGCGCAAAGTTCCACCGGTGATGCCTAATTTTTGCGAACGGCGACGAGTTCCACGCCCATTCTCAACACTTTGTTGTGTTTGCATCACTACGGCCACTACCAGCGTATTGTTTTTATCAGTTGTCAGCAACAGTACCGTAAAACTCGAATTTAGAAATTATAATACGCACGATGGTCTCAGATGGAGCCTGATTACGTGAAAAAACTGCTCGAATTCTACGAAGTGATACAGTAAAATTTTAACCGTTTTGATAATAAATTTTGACAATTAAAATTCTTTTTTCAAGAGTGTAGTGTTCTATATTTAAAATTTCCGAATTTTTACCAAATAAGTGTGAGAGGTTGACAGCTCAATTCTTGATATTTCATAATTTGACAGCCAATTTACTTTCAAACCTCAAATTTGTTCACCCTGTATTAACTATGTTGTTAACAAATACTGGCGGTAATTTTCTTTCATTCAGTTGTAGCTTTGTAGTAAACTCATTCGCTTCTTTCTTAGCCAGCGTACGAATATGTAGTGAAGTGTAGATAAAAATCGTACACGTATTACCATGCGTGATACAGAATGTCTTTTTATTTATTACTAGCTAAAGCCCGGCATGCTTCGCTACCCCTTTATTAATTATTATTTTAGTTTAAATTTTTTACCCCAAAAAGACATTTTAGAATCGGATTTTTTTACAAACAAACATACAATAATGCTTATATAGTACTTGTTTATAGTGTGCTTCGTGCACTATCTACTCAACTATCCCGCTTTTGGATGCATAATTGTTTACATACAAAAGCGTTATTGATGGATGTTGTTTTTTGTGCACAATGTTGCTTGAACCAAATTTAGAAACTTCAATTGCTACCGTTTTCAATATTGTTTCGTTTTTACTTTTTTAAAAACATGTATTTATGAGTTCGTACATTGCAGTTACAATAAAAGAATTCCTGTGTTTGGTTTTTAATTATTGTCCTTTATTTAACACACTTTTGTGTTCCACTATTTGTAGTTTTTTCTCAAACAATAACGATTTCGTCATAAATCTTTCCATTTACAATTTTGTAAACAACAACAAGATCAGATCTTTCTTCCTAAAGATCTCTCAACAGGATCGTTGTTACAACTTGGTTCGCACGACCTTTTCAACTATGGGTTATCCACACTTAACTCTCTTTACTGAGTTAGCTCCAACTAAACTGACTTTGACTTTACCACCAACTTCACGAGTTTACTCCTTATAAGCTCTCTTCACACTGAGTTCAAACAAATTCATTTTCTTCACACTGAACTTACAACATACAAACTTATTGTTGTTCGCACCGATGTGCTTCTTATATGGCTGAGTAAAAAATACTTCGAAAGCTCTCGAGCCTCTCGATATTTCAGATAGATTCCATTTCTTTTTTCTATTTTCTTTTTACTTGTTCTGTAAGTATCTACTTCTTTCAGCTCTTGTTGTTGTCTGTTACTTGTTTCTTTTCCGGTTGTTTTTATTGTTGCCGTATATTTTTTTATTTGTAAGCATTTCTATCTGAGTCTTAGTTGTCGACTTAATTATCTGTACACAGGTACATAGTTGTTTCTTGTGCCTTTTGTTTATTTATTCTTAGCAATGTAATAAACGTAAATGTAATAAACAGGGGTTCCCAACCTCATTTTTGTATCAATACATACAAAAATTAATTTTGACTATGTATGCGTAATGCCAGGTCGACTTAACCGATTCCGGCCATCTTTTTAACTGATGATTTGTGTTAACTACGAAACCATTAATAACAATTTCAAAAACTTACCCTTCTCAAGATAAGTATATACAAACCAATATTTACTTGGAGGTACCACTAACCCTATTCCGCAGACTTGATGTCTGATGATTTGTATTGACTATGAAGGTATTCGTACCAAACTAAGGGACTCTTACTGTTACCACTTAAAAAATATATAAAAGTAGATATTTACTTTTTGCGGGCGTGACCGCTCGGTTGAAATTTTTGAAATTTATATCATCTATTGTTAATTCCTGACATACAGACAAATGCTGTAAATATTAAAAAAAAAAAAATATTTTGTCCTTTAGCTGTCCATAGACCTCAAAGGAACATACATGTATAGATACAAACACACATTCATTTATACATATATATATATTTTTGTTGCCTTTGTTAAATTTCTTTTTAAATGTTCGGTTCGTTATTCACGTTTTATATTCAATTATGGAAATACTTGCATTTTTTTCAAAGTGTTCTTTTCTTTCTTATGTTGCTTACGCAAATATTATATTTTTCGTGGGGATATTTTCGTTCTTAACACAATATAAATAAGTATAAACAAAATAAATATGTATGTAGTGTTTGCAAAAGTTAACTGAGTAAGTGAGTGTATAAAGATCTTATCTGATTTAAGATATAGCTGGAAATTTATTGTTGTTTCAAATCGAATAAAAAAAAAACACTACACTACAGAAGTTTTATTTATTTATCTATTTTCTATTCTTTTTGCTTACAAGTATAACTTAAGCCTTTCGCAGATACTATTTTTATAAGGGTTTCTGAAAGTACTGACATTTAAAAAAGCAAGATAAATATTGTCCCCTTGGAATTGTGTGTGTGTGCACTTATTTATATATATATATATATATATATATATATATATATATATATATATATCTGTGTCGATATGGAAAAAGTAGCTTAAGTCGACTTAAGCTATTCTTATTCAATACATCTCCTCTAAACATGCAAAATAATGAGCCAAAACGTTGGATTCCTGCCGACTTCAAATTGCCACATGTGTGGAAAGTCAAACGATACCTTGCAAAATTAATAACTTAGCAGTCTAAAAGAAAATCATCTGAATCGGATCGTTTTGAATCTTACTGAATGCTTAAATATCAAAATATCACTATTGATTACTTGTTTAATTTTTTAACCATAAAAAATTGAACCCCGCCTGTGAGGCGCAACAAATTCCGCTTTAAGCATTTCCTTTTAATCGAGTGCAAAAAACAGCACGAGTTTGCAAGCCAACACAGTAATCTATCAAGCTTGTGAGAAGACTTTTATTACACAGGGATATTTTGTTACTTCATGTTGCCTCTGAGGCGAGGTTTAATATTTAAGTAAAATTACCTCCTACACGTTCTTATTAAAATTTTAATTTTGTTGTAACAAAATTATTTTAAATCTTGATCGTTTAATAAATATACAGGCTTTGTCCATCAAGCAAGATTCGTATGAACCTTTATTACTGTGCAAAATGAAATAAAACTTATTGTCTAGAACAACGATGCTCGTTCAAATTATTTTGATTACGAAGTTTTTCGGCTGTTTATTTATTCTCTCCGTGAATGTTATAATATTCATCCAGCATTTCAAAAAAAAAAGAAAAATTCTACCAAAAATTTTCCTGAAATGTGCCAAAAATCTACTGTATCTTTAACCTTTATTACATAGTCTTTTAATTTAAATATCATACAGTATTTATTGATATTGCTTTTATAAATTAACAATGCTTAAAATCTTGTACAAAAAAAAATTCATACGCTTGATCATTTTAAGTGTTTCGGTCTTTGTATGCATCCCTGGTATAGAACTATCGTTGCAATATCTTCGTATTTTTTGTAATCAACTTTTAATAAAAAAGTAACCAAAAAATAACCAAAAATTTTAAATGATAAACTTGTTACAAAAAAAAAAAAAAAAAAATAAAATTATTAAAATATAATTTTATATATGGATTTTATAGCGTTGAAGGAAAATATGTCTGATATTTATTCTCACTTAGCCACTGAACGAAGTCTTATTGCTTTGATTGCTTACCAAAGCTTATACTGAATATTTCCCACCGAACTCAACATGCGAGAGTTTATATATCAACGCTGGGCCAAATCTTTTAAGAGCAGTTTTAACTATTTAAGACATAATTTCAGCTGCCTTATAACCCAGAACTTGTCCATAAGACCACCATTTGCTTAGATCGAAATACCATTTATTTTAAAACAGAGTATAAGAGATTGGCTCTATTCGTTCTTGGCCTCAAAAAATTGTTAGTTTATGTTACCAAAACGATAAGGCCATAGCACAGTCACAGCTAAAGGCCAAAGTTTGCCAAAAATACCATTTCAAGAAGAAAGTAACCAAAATGGAAAAAAAGTACACATCTACATATCAAAGAAAAATATAACCATTTTTGGTTAAAAATAACCAAAACGGTGACACTGTATAGAACAACGATCTCCAAATTGCTATCAATACGACGTTAAAAAGAAGCGAAGATCTAATTACTATGTACAGAACTAAATGAAAATGACATCTTAAATCTTTTTTGTTTTTATGAAACTTAGTAGAAATAGTTATAAAAAAAATATGAATTTTTTTTTAATTTAAAAAAAATTTGTTATTGTAAAATAATCTCTTTAAAAAAAAAATAAATTGTGGTGCTGTTTTGAAGTTCGCATTGTAATGACTTCTAATAATAATTTAATGAATTATTTTTTTATTTTGCATTTTAGTATGCTAATATTGAAATATAAACTGTTTTCCAATAAAAAAAAACACAGAAAAAAATGAAAAAACAATTATTTAAGTAAAAGTATCCTCACAGGCGAGTTTTTGTTTAAAACGTTGAAAAAAGGTTTAGTTTTTTGGGGTTGAATTAGCAAAAAATCTTGTTGTATGGAAGCTGACTTACACCGGCAAAGTTCGAAGAAATAAAACATTCATCTTTCTAGTATGGTTATTTTTAAAAAATTTCCTCAATACATGTTAATATTTGTTAATAATTGCTCTGAATTAAACTGCTACACTGGTTTTATTGTGCAGCTTCTGCGAGCGGTGTACTAAAAATATTGTCTGGTAAAAAACGAGAGACACGAAGCTGCTGCAAATCTAAGTGCGGTAGTGAGTGCATCAGAAGTAGAAAATTTATGTGGAAAATACAACAACAACAAATTTTCTCTTAAAAATTCTGAGAAAACTTGATTTGTGCACTTGCTCTGTAAATCTAATTCATAAATGTTGATCGATACCTTAGATCTGTAACTTTTTGTTTTGTTATCTTACTTTACATCATAGAACACTAAAAATGTTGTAGAAGTAACAAAATGAGGTAGGTAGTGTCGCCTGAGCTAACGTTTTAAGTTGGCATATTGAACCGTTCCGTAGTGAAAGCAAAAAGAAGAACAAAATTGACTGAAATGAATCAAAATCAACTGAACCTAACACCAAAGTTAAATTCGGCAAAAAGGTAAATCATTAAAACTAAGATAATAATTAAGATAGTAATTAATAAAAAGTAGTTTTTACATTCGTAATAAAAATTTTAAAAATAATTTATTAAAAATTTTGAAAATAAAAAAAATTGAAACTTTTTTCATAATTTCGAATAGATTCTATAGAATAAATTTGGGTTTTAAATTATAAATTAATACATACAATTAACAATAGGATTTTAATTTATGATCAGTTACAGTAAAATTTTTTTAAAATTAGACATTTTTTAGCTTAATATTGTAATAAATAAATTAGTTAGCTGGCAATGAAACCTTTTCCTTTTTACTTAGTTATTTTCTTCATAATCTGCACCAGTTCCTTTTTCAATGATTTGAAGCATTTTGGCAATCTGTTTTTGAACAGGAGGATGCCATTTATGTCTAACTGAAAGTGTGATAAACAGATTTTTTACGTAATTAAAAGAAATAATTTCCTTTCTAATCATTGACACAATTAACAATCTCAATTTATTGTAACGTTTTGCTGTAGTGCCAAGAGATTCAATGAAAGTGATTGTAATTAAAGCCTCGTAAATACAAGCCTGAGTTGAGTGTTCTAAAGTACTTTTCATTTCGGGAAGTAACCAGACATTACATGCTGCTTCAATAAGCTCCAGAGTAAGATGTTTGGTATGATTGACTATAATCTGTTGTAAAAGTTGTATGATGCCAGAGAAAATCAAATTGTGCAAAAGCGTAGGTAATTTGTTGTCAAAAATCTCTAACATTTTTCTTAACATTTCTATTAAGGGCTTAGATCCTTTAAAGAGATCAACTCTGACTGATGTGCAATATAGCCAATACTGTAATTCATCTATTAAATCTGATGGACTAGGCGACTCTTTAATTATGATAATCACCGTAGAGGAAGATAATGCGGTATTTCTAAATGCTTTACAAAGTTTATTAGTCATTTTTTGCAAATTTGCACAAAAGAACTTCCAAGAGATACAGCTCGGCTATCGTCGATTGTCGGTTTTACTATCTGCAAAGAGAAAAACACAATTAGAATATATAGAGTCTGAGCAAACACAAATAAAATTAATAAATAAACGTAATAGCGTACACAGAAAAAACATAATGTGTTAAACTAAATATTCAAAAAATATAAAAATGAATGCTTGTAGGCAGCTTTACTATGCTCCTTTTGAGGTGCGTTTGAATATAAGCATTCAGCAGTTAAATATGAATTTAAAGTTCTACTGAACGAAAGAAGTATGCTCCTCTATATGTATGTGAATTGAAGATTTTTTCAAACCTTGGCCCTGAACCGTCATTCAGAAAAACAGAAGGAAATATTTAGTCAATTTTTTAAAACGTTTCGTTCGATATAGGATTTAAGAAAAGAAATAAAAATCCTTAACGCATCGTTTAAAAAAACAGAATATTACGTCGTTAAAATACTTCTTTATAAAATGTACGAAAGACACATACGAGTACAATCATATTAAGACAGCCATCATAAGTTACACAATAAACAATTTTACAGTTACTGTAATAAAAATAGTACATGGATTCACTTGAACGTATACTTCTTCTCAAAAAAAAAGAAAAAGGTTCTGCTTTAGTTAAGAACGAAAAGTGAATAAATTATATAATTATTATATACTTAAAAGTTTAAATTTAAAAATGCAAAAAAACAAAAACGGTTGAAATTTTTTCGCGGCTGGCCTCACGGTACCATATTCAATCAGACCAATTTTCGAGAACTTTTAAACTTTTTTTTGACTTTCAAATGCTCAATTGTCTCTGGTTTGCCGGCATAACACTTGTCCACAGAAAATAGTGCAACGGTGTCAGATCGCAGCTTTTTGGCGTACAACTGACATCACCATTTCGGCTATTTAAAGGGCCATCAAACGTTTGAATCAATAAATCGATTGCGGCATGAGATGTGTAGAAAGTTGCCATCCTGTTGAAACCAAACACTGTTCACATTAATACCATAAAAAAATTGGTTATCATGGTGCGATAGGTGTCTCCATTGACCGTAAGTGTTGCGCCGTCCTCATTTTCAATGAAATATGGGCCAATAATATTTCCGCTCAACAATTTGCAGCGAACAGTCACTCGTAATGCGAACATTGACTTCTGTAAGACCACGTTTGGGTTTTCTGAGCCCCAAATACGGCTGTCTTACTTATTAACGTACCCACCAAGATGCAAATGAGCTTCATCCGCAAAGATGATTTTTAAAAATGTTTATTTTTTGCAATTTCCGACCAATTGTCTTTGTTTTCAAAATTAGTTTCCAATAAATCTCAACGTTGCACAAGCGTAAAGCGATCCATTCAGTTCAGTGGAGATAATATACTGAATTTTGTGACAGAATAGAATGACATAAGTATTGCCAGATTCGAAATAACTGCCGGTTCAAATTTAAGCCGACAGATGGCCCACCCTATATATAAGAGCACATATTCATATAGGCGAACAGTAATTTCGACTTTTATGAGAAATAAATAATTGTTTTTTTATAAAATGTTTATTAGGTAGCCCATAAATTTTTTTGTACTTTGATTGAATGTCACACTTATGTATGTATGCACGTAAAAGTTTTGGAAATGGTATCATTAGCAGAACAATTTGATTTGCAATTTATTTTACTAAAGTTGAAAGGTAAGTTATATGTGCTTTGTTAGAAACTAATTATTTCAACGAAAATTAATGTCTAAGTACAGTGACGTGCAAAAGTGAAACATGATTTAATATTAAATCAAATTATATTTAAAAAATACAGGGCATTGAAATGGAAAGTATTAAACCATGTTAAACTTTTGCAGGTCACTGTATACCGTTCTTTTTAAAGCAGAAGACGCGAGGAGAATTAATATGAACATGATATTGTTAGCTGCTATTTTGCTTATTTTTTGCCTATGCGTGTGAGTACGTACGTGTGAAAACAGAAGAGAATAGCTGCTCTTTGCGGGAATCTGCTGTAGAGTTACTACATATATAAAAAGTGTCCAAAAAATTTTATGGCCGGACTCACTGAGTGAATCCCGATTGAGACAATTTAAGATGAGAGCGGCAATAGTGACATACATATATCCAGGTTTTTTTAAATCAAAATTTTTAATTAGTATCTGCATACGTATACATGTATGAATGTTATATTATATATTACACGGTGCAGCAAAACAAACAAAAAATACCTGGGACATAATACTATTTTTGCTAGAGACTCCATCGAGTGAAACAAAAATCTATTTTTGAAATTATCAAAACACCAAGTTACGGATAACAAAATTGCATAATTAACTCATAAGTAGTATGGGAGAGACCTAATATATAAAGTGGACCACGGTCTCCTTCTTCTTACGCCAAGTCATTTGCAGGTAAGCGCAGTCTTTGTGCGTACCTACTCATGACACAGTGCCCCGTTAGGATGGATACAAGAGAGAAGATGCTTCGACGGTCCAGTTTGAACAGTTGAGTGGTACGCTTCATATCTAATCTAGGCCAGGTGTGTCTTGCAATAAACTAACACATCTACTTCTGCTTGAATGCTAGTTTAACGGAGGTAAGAGGCATAACAACCTTCACGTAAAGATGAATGTCTGAAGAAGCACAATTACCCTGTGACCAGGAACCCAGATGAAGTTTACACAAAACTGTTTTGATAATGTGGCAAGGGAAGCACGGTAACTCGTGACCTGCTTAGAGTTAAAGGTCACGCTTGAAAGAGATCTGATTGCCACCTGGCTTTCACAATATATATGTGCATCGTTGGTAGGTGCCTCTTTATTACGGATCCGCTCTGCAGTATGAAAAATTGCCAACACTTCAGCCTAAAATACACTCCAAAATTCATCCACTGAATCGCCAGGGATGCCAGGGCCAGAGACCCAATTTTTCCTACTAGGAATCATAACATGGAATCCTGTATACAGCACAGGTCCAGATGAGTCATAGTCGATATCACCCAGTGTCAGGGGTTCCCTAGATAGAACAGAGGAGTGCTCCGAAGGTATAATATGCCAGTGTGATAGGGCGTTCAGTCTCATCGCTACAAGTTGCCTGACAATTATCTCCGAAGGGAGCCATCCAATTCGAGGGTGTACTCTTGTAAAGTATCCATTGACGAAACTCGATGAAATGAGCTCGAAGAATGGCTCGGTAAAAAGAAATTTGACACCATACAAACAAAATACAAAAATTTTGATTTTTTTTTTTTTTTCAAGAAATCAATAATTGAAGTGATTTTGGGCAAAGTGTAGTGAACTCAATGGAAACTATTGCAAAAGTCTTCACAATTATTTCAAAAATAAAAAATTAGTTTTAATATATGTATATTCTATACGGCGGATTAAAATAAAATTTTAAAAACTTCATTCGTCATTATAAAAAATATATCATATTTTAATTCGCTCTTTACTGAAACTGATTGTGTTTTCAACTTCTTTAAGCGAAAACCCTATTTCGTTTTAATAAAATTAAAATCAAAACAAAAATAATAATATTTTCTTTAACTCACCTTGTTGTGTAAGTCTTGGCACTGTATTAATGGATTTTGTTAGCAATCTGTAGTAAGCGCTTGATTCCTGCGACTTTTCTTTCAATGAATTATATGCAATATAATTAGAAGTCACGACATATGGTAGAGTTCTTTATACTTGATTTTCGCTTACCGTTTCGAATGCTTTAACTGTTTTTTTAAAACTGTTTTATTTTCCAACTTGCTTTGCTTCCTTATATAGCCGTAGTGGTATTAGAGTTCTACAAAGGATTTCCCTTAATTATCATATCTACCTGCTAAATTGTTTTCAAAGCAAAGCAGTATATGAAAGCTTTGTGTTTAATGAAGGTCATAAACATACTAATTCTGGGAAATCAATTAATTTTTTCTTAAGCCTGTTTTTATCAATATGGAATACATACTAATGATATATTAATTAAGGGAATTTCTATTATCGTCATAAAATTTTGAATCTCAGTTTTAAGTAAAGGAAGCAAAGCGCTCTTAAAATGAATATTCTTCGTTTAAAGGCATTTCGATTTACGGCCTACATTTTCAAAAACAAACGTATGCCATGTAAAGGGGTATGAGTTTATCTTTTAACACGTCATAGAATCGCTTCTTATGAATTTTTTTGAAACGGAATTTGGAAACTGGCTCAGAGGTGGGGAAAAAATGTAAGCAGTGATTTGATAAATTTGTTCTTTCATTATCTTTTTGAGCTCAAAAATGGAACAAATAAATTTGTATTCCTAATACGTAAATTACACTTATTTTTGTTGTTGTTGGCGGCATGTACGGCGATAAAATCTCCGTCAGAGGGTCCAGAAATACGTCGAAAAATCTGTCCATGCTACGCAGGCTGGTCGGAGAACCATCTTCGGTACTGTATGTTTTCCCTTTGGATCTGTGCTTTGATAAGATATTCAGGCTTGAATTCCCGTACCGGTATTGTTGGTCTAATGTGGCCTTAGTTCGGGGTGAATTTGATCTGAACTGGTATACCGATGGCTCAAAAATTAATGATTGTGTTGGTGCTGATGTTCATGGATACTGATTTTTAATTTAACGAAAACGGAAAATCGAAAGCTTTAAAATTTGGCGTAAACAACTTTGCTGCTAATAAATTTACATCATTAACCAAAAGTAGGCGTAATTGTATATGTGAGTACAGTACCTCTTTCACATAATAAATATTGATTTTAGTATGTTAGAAAAACGGTAGTAGTAGAAATTTATGTATTTAATATATTGTTAAGAAAATTAAAATTTATTGGCTTGTGTCAAGTCTTAATAACTGCCAAAATTACCTGTACTAATTAAGAGTGCTACCATCCGCATGTCTGACGGAGTTACAGTTCGATTCCTTTTTGTGTTTATAGAATTATATTAGACCATTTGAATTAACGTAGATCAATCGAAGATTCGTGTCTGTACTAGAACGTTCGAAACTAATGATCAAATACTATAAAAAGATGGCGCATTGCAGATGATTAGTGATCATTTGGCTGTCAATAAGTAAAGTCACGTTCAGGCGTAAATAAAAAGTGTGTATAAGCGAATTTGCTGTATTAAAACATAGTGTATAAAAGTTATAGTGGAATAAATAAAATTGTAACAATAACAAAGTGACTTAATTTTATTTTTACGCAATTTAACCGAAAGGTGGTGTATCTTTTGTAAACACACTCATCATTCAAATCCTGGGCGATATTTTTTTAAATATTATGTTGAGTTTATTGACTTTTCATTTAATTAAGATTGGAATAGCAAAACACGCGGGTCTTTAGCTAGTAACTTAATAAACAGACGAATTTTGTTTAATTAACTGCCCTAGTTAAAAAGAAAGGTCAATTTGAGTTTTTGCAAAAAAAAAAATAAAAAATAAAAAATCAACTGACCTTCTGTGTAAAATTTTTCTTTTATAATTTGGTTGTGTACACCATCTGTTTCGAATGTAACTGTTTAGAATGCAATAGTGAATGGAGATCTCTTACATAAGTAAAAAGCATTCGAATGGTAATATTCGCAACACCCATAGATAGCGTGTAAATTTTTGAAGAAAATACTCAAAATACAAACGTCACCATCAAGAAAATGATTTAAAGCAGGTATCAAACACTCCCATACACATACATACGGATGTATCAATGTATGTATCAATGCGTAAAATGCTCAGAAAGGTTCAAAATTTCACCATTGATAACAACGAAAAAAACGTTTGCAAATCATTGCATTTTATTACAAAATTCGTGCGGTGTGAGTAATGTGTTTCGTAAATTACGTGCAGTCAGAGGTACTTCAAGAGTGCCAATGCACCTTGGAAGATGCACTGTTTGGGGTGGTTTGTTGGCTGGCTGTCTGTACTTATTCAAAAACGATGCAAAGCGCAACGTTACAGTCAATGTATTATAAGGTGCGATGATAGACATTTTTTGTACTTGGTTGACATTTGGCTTTAACAAGACGATGAAAAATTGAACACAGCACACGACAAGATGTATGTATTTAGGGTCGAGTTTGGTGAGCAATAAGTCTTAGGGCAGTTCATTCGTCGTCAAGATCATGCGCTTTGACACAATTTTTTTTTTACATCAAAAAATTTCGGTTTTATAAATGAATGTGATTAAATATGCTATTGAAAGAAGTAAAGATTATAATTAAAAAGGTGTAAGTCGGTTTTAGAACTGAGCTTTGTGGTATATCTAAATTAAGAAAATTAAAGAATTAAAATCCGAACTAAAACTACAATAATTTTATATTAAAGACTTTCAAAAACTGAGACTAAGTCTAGAAACAGTAATTGTTAGACACTTACCACGGTGAACTTATTTTATTGAATAATATTCGATTTTTTAGAAGTTATTCTAAATAAACCTTGAAAAATTACAATGGAAAGTTTGCAATACAGAAGCTCTTCTGAGTGCTTAGTGCTTTTTTTGGCAAACTGTCAGAGTCGCATCTTAAATTCAGCATATAAAGTAAGTAAAATGTCCACACATTTTTGAAATAAATACCGACTGATTGATGTGAATTAATTAAATCTGTTCATATTTCAACAGAATGATTTTAATGTGCCATACATTTCTCGAAACTCCTAACCCTAGAACTTTAACCTCATAGCCTATATTTTCATATGCAGCTGCTTATTTAATTGATCGATCAATTTTAACTCTTTCGTATTCTCTGTCGCTAGTGTTGTCTTCTTGTAAGCATTAATGGTAGTCGATTCGACTAATGGTTAGTGTTTATATAACTTTCAATCTTATATTATGTTATAGTTTTAATGAATTTTGTTTTTTTTTTAGAACTAAAATGAGTTTAAAAATATTGATGATTTTAAGCAAATAGAAGAAAAATTTTTGATTTTGTCCCTATAAAAACATATAATGACAAACTCAATATCTATGAAATGTGGCAAGAGCGTATGGAGAACACACCGAAGAAGCGTGTAACAAATTCTAATAAATAATTTATATATATATATATATATATATATATATATATATATGTACATATATATGTTTATGTATTTACTTTCAATGGTGTGTTAAAATTTCTCTGATAAGCTCTTCTAACCAATTACAGTGTAATGTCTCATAAGCGGATACCTAAGGGACTGACAAATTAGTCCGCTAATGGGAGGTGTCCGCTTATTAGAGTAGTAAAGATTTGTTTTTATTATATTCATCTTTAAACCATTTTATTTAAGAACAACAACATAATAAAATTTTAGACAAAGTAAAGTAACATTTCATTAACATTTTTACAAAAAGTAAAAAAATGGAAAATAAATACATATTTATATATTCAAATAGATTTAAAAAAGTCACAAATTTTAGATTGGTAAGTTTTTCCTTTAATTTTAATATCTTGGAGATGTATTTGAAGATCAGTAAGCGACTGAACAGATTTAAAGTCGCTGCCGTATGAAGAAAAAGCTTTTAGTTTTTTTATTGCTATATAAGCCTCTTTATATAAGCCTCTTTATTTATATAAAACTTTATCTTTATCTTTATCTTTATCTTTATCTTTATCTTTATCTTTATCTTTATCTTTATCTTATCTTTATCTTTATCTTTATCTTTATCTTTATCTTTATCTTTATCTTTATCTTTATCTTTATCTTTATCTTTATCTTTATCTTTATCTTTATCTTTATCTTTATCTTTATCTTTATCTTTATCTTTATCTTTATCTTTATCTTTATCTTTATCTTTATCTTTATCTTTATCTTTATCTTTATCTTTATCTTTATCTTTATCTTTATCTTTCTTTATCTTTATCTTTATCTTTATCTTTATCTTTATCTTTATCTTTATCTTTATCTTTATCTTTATCTTTATCTTTATCTTTATCTTTATCTTTATCTTTATCTTTATCTTTATCTTTATCTTTATCTTTATCTTTATCTTTATCTTTATCTTTATCTTTATCTTTATCTTTATCTTTATCTTTATCTTTATCTTTATCTTTATCTTTATCTTTATCTTTATCTTTATCTTTATCTTTATCTTTATCTTTATCTTTATCTTTATCTTTATCTTATCTTTATCTTTATCTTTATCTTTATCTTTATCTTTATCTTTATCTTTATCTTTATCTTTATCTTTATCTTTATCTTTATCTTTATCTTTATCTTTATCTTTATCTTTATCTTTATCTTTATCTTTATCTTTATCTTTATCTTTATCTTTATCTTTATCTTTATCTTTATCTTTATCTTTATCTTTATCTTTATCTTTATCTTTATCTTTATCTTATCTTTATCTTTATCTTTATCTTTATCTTTATCTTTATCTTTATCTTTATCTTTATCTTTATCTTTATCTTTATCTTTATCTTTATCTTATCTTTATCTTTATCTTTATCTTTATCTTTATCTTTATCTTTATCTTTATCTTTATCTTTATCTTTATCTTTATCTTTATCTTTATCTTTATCTTTATCTTTATCTTTATCTTTATCTTTATCTTTATCTTTATCTTTATCTTTATCTTTATCTTTATCTTTATCTTTATCTTTATCTTTATCTTTATCTTATCTTTTATCTTTATCTTTATCTTTATCTTTATCTTTATCTTTATCTTTATCTTTATCTTTATCTTTATCTTTATCTTTATCTTTATCTTTATCTTTATCTTTATCTTTATCTTTATCTTTATCTTTATCTTTATCTTTATCTTTATCTTTATCTTTATCTTTATCTTTATCTTTATCTTTATCTTTATCTTTATCTTTATCTTTATCTTTATCTTTATCTTTATCTTTATCTTATCTTTATCTTTATCTTTATCTTTATCTTTATCTTTATCTTTATCTTTATCTTTATCTTTATCTTTATCTTTATCTTTATCTTTATCTTTATCTTTATCTTTATCTTTATCTTTATCTTTATCTTTATCTTTATCTTTATCTTTATCTTTATCTTTATCTTTATCTTTATCTTTATCTTTATCTTTATCTTTATCTTTATCTTTATCTTTATCTTTATCTTTATCTTTATCTTTATCTTTATCTTATCTTTATCTTTATCTTTATCTTTATCTTTATCTTTATCTTTATCTTTATCTTTATCTTTATCTTTATCTTTATCTTTATCTTTATCTTTATCTTTATCTTTATCTTTATCTTTATCTTTATCTTTATCTTTATCTTTATCTTTATCTTTATCTTTATCTTTATCTTTATCTTTATCTTTATCTTTATCTTTATCTTTATCTTTATCTTTATCTTTATCTTTATCTTTATCTTTATCTTTATCTTTATCTTTATCTTTATCTTTATCTTTATCTTTATCTTTATCTTTATCTTTATCTTTATCTTTATCTTTATCTTTATCTTTATCTTTATCTTTATCTTTATCTTTATCTTTATCTTTATCTTTATCTTTATCTTTATCTTTATCTTTATCTTTATCTTTATCTTTATCTTTATCTTTATCTTTATCTTTATCTTTATCTTTATCTTTATCTTTATCTTTATCTTTATCTTTATCTTTATCTTTATCTTTATCTTTATCTTTATCTTTATCTTTATCTTTATCTTTATCTTTATCTTTATCTTTATCTTTATCTTTATCTTTATCTTTATCTTTATCTTTATCTTTATCTTTATCTTTATCTTTATCTTTATCTTTATCTTTATCTTTATCTTTATCTTTATCTTTATCTTTATCTTTATCTTTATCTTTATCTTTATCTTTATCTTTATCTTTATCTTTATCTTTATCTTTATCTTTATCTTTATCTTTATCTTTATCTTTATCTTTATCTTTATCTTTATCTTTATCTTTATCTTTATCTTTATCTTTATCTTTATCTTTATCTTTATCTTTATCTTTATCTTTATCTTTATCTTTATCTTTATCTTTATCTTTATCTTTATCTTTATCTTTATCTTTATCTTTATCTTTATCTTTATCTTTATCTTTATCTTTATCTTTATCTTTATCTTTATCTTTATCTTTATCTTTATCTTTATCTTTATCTTTATCTTTATCTTTATCTTTATCTTTATCTTTATCTTTATCTTTATCTTTATCTTTATCTTTATCTTTATCTTTATCTTTATCTTTATCTTTATCTTTATCTTTATCTTTATCTTTATCTTTATCTTTATCTTTATCTTTATCTTTATCTTTATCTTTATCTTTATCTTTATCTTTATCTTTATCTTTATCTTTATCTTTATCTTTATCTTTATCTTTATCTTATCTTTATCTTTATCTTTATCTTTATCTTTATCTTTATCTTTATCTTTATCTTTATCTTTATCTTTATCTTTATCTTTATCTTTATCTTTATCTTTATCTTTATCTTTATCTTTATCTTTATCTTTATCTTTATCTTTATCTTTATCTTTATCTTTATCTTTATCTTTATCTTTATCTTTATCTTTATCTTTATCTTTATCTTTATCTTTATCTTTATCTTTATCTTTATCTTTATCTTTATCTTTATCTTTATCTTTATCTTTATCTTTATCTTTATCTTTATCTTTATCTTTATCTTTATCTTTATCTTTATCTTTATCTTTATCTTTATCTTTATCTTTATCTTTATCTTTATCTTTATCTTTATCTTTATCTTTATCTTTATCTTTATCTTTATCTTTATCTTTATCTTTATCTTTATCTTTATCTTTATCTTTATCTTTATCTTTATCTTTATCTTTATCTTTATCTTTATCTTTATCTTTATCTTTATCTTTATCTTTATCTTTATCTTTATCTTTATCTTTATCTTTATCTTTATCTTTATCTTTATCTTTATCTTTATCTTTATCTTTATCTTTATCTTTATCTTTATCTTTATCTTTATCTTTATCTTTATCTTTATCTTTATCTTTATCTTTATCTTTATCTTTATCTTTATCTTTATCTTTATCTTTATCTTTATCTTTATCTTTATCTTTATCTTTATCTTTATCTTTATCTTTATCTTTATCTTTATCTTTATCTTTATCTTTATCTTTATCTTTATCTTTATCTTTATCTTTATCTTTATCTTTATCTTTATCTTTATCTTTATCTTTATCTTTATCTTTATCTTTATCTTTATCTTTATCTTATCTTTATCTTTATCTTTATCTTTATCTTTATCTTTATCTTTATCTTTATCTTTATCTTTATCTTTATCTTTATCTTTATCTTTATCTTTATCTTTATCTTTATCTTTATCTTTATCTTTATCTTTATCTTTATCTTTATCTTTATCTTTATCTTTATCTTTATCTTTATCTTTATCTTTATCTTTATCTTTATCTTTATCTTTATCTTTATCTTTATCTTTATCTTTATCTTTATCTTTATCTTTATCTTTATCTTTATCTTTATCTTTATCTTTATCTTTATCTTTATCTTTATCTTTATCTTTATCTTTATCTTTATCTTTATCTTTATCTTTATCTTTATCTTTATCTTTATCTTTATCTTTATCTTTATCTTTATCTTTATCTTTATCTTTATCTTTATCTTTATCTTTATCTTTATCTTTATCTTTATCTTTATCTTTATCTTTATCTTTATCTTTATCTTTATCTTTATCTTTATCTTTATCTTTATCTTTATCTTTATCTTTATCTTTATCTTTATCTTTATCTTTATCTTTATCTTTATCTTTATCTTTATCTTTATCTTTATCTTTATCTTTATCTTTATCTTTATCTTTATCTTTATCTTTATCTTTATCTTTATCTTTATCTTTATCTTTATCTTTATCTTTATCTTTATCTTTATCTTTATCTTTATCTTTATCTTTATCTTTATCTTTATCTTTATCTTTATCTTTATCTTTATCTTTATCTTTATCTTTATCTTTATCTTTATCTTTATCTTTATCTTTATCTTTATCTTTATCTTTATCTTTATCTTTATCTTTATCTTTATCTTTATCTTTATCTTTATCTTTATCTTTATCTTTATCTTTATCTTTATCTTTATCTTTATCTTTATCTTTATCTTTATCTTTATCTTTATCTTTATCTTTATCTTTATCTTTATCTTTATCTTTATCTTTATCTTTATCTTTATCTTTATCTTTATCTTTATCTTTATCTTTATCTTTATCTTTATCTTTATCTTTATCTTTATCTTTATCTTTATCTTTATCTTTATCTTTATCTTTATCTTTATCTTTATCTTTATCTTTATCTTTATCTTTATCTTTATCTTTATCTTTATCTTTATCTTTATCTTTATCTTTATCTTTATCTTTATCTTTATCTTTATCTTTATCTTTATCTTTATCTTTATCTTTATCTTTATCTTTATCTTTATCTTTATCTTTATCTTTATCTTTATCTTTATCTTTATCTTTATCTTTATCTTTATCTTTATCTTTATCTTTATCTTTATCTTTATCTTTATCTTTATCTTTATCTTTATCTTTATCTTTATCTTTATCTTTATCTTTATCTTTATCTTTATCTTTATCTTTATCTTTATCTTTATCTTTATCTTTATCTTTATCTTTATCTTTATCTTTATCTTTATCTTTATCTTTATCTTTATCTTTATCTTTATCTTTATCTTTATCTTTATCTTTATCTTTATCTTTATCTTTATCTTTATCTTTATCTTTATCTTTATCTTTATCTTTATCTTTATCTTTATCTTTATCTTTATCTTTATCTTTATCTTTATCTTTATCTTTATCTTTATCTTTATCTTTATCTTTATCTTTATCTTTATCTTTATCTTTATCTTTATCTTTATCTTTATCTTTATCTTTATCTTTATCTTTATCTTTATCTTTATCTTTATCTTTATCTTTATCTTTATCTTTATCTTTATCTTTATCTTTATCTTTATCTTTATCTTTATCTTTATCTTTATCTTTATCTTTATCTTTATCTTTATCTTTATCTTTATCTTTATCTTTATCTTTATCTTTATCTTTATCTTTATCTTTATCTTTATCTTTATCTTTATCTTTATCTTTATCTTTATCTTTATCTTTATCTTTATCTTTATCTTTATCTTTATCTTTATCTTTATCTTTATCTTTATCTTTATCTTTATCTTTATCAGTCACCATCCCATTCTTTAGGGCAGACGATCGTTCCAAAAATCTCAGCGCAGTCCTCATAAGAAAAACATCGATCCTCTCGAAACCCGCATGGTCATAAATGACCCGACAAGACGGTCTCCGGAACGAACCATCGGGGAACTGGCGAGCGCTTAATCCAAGGCAAGCCGACAAAATACGCCTCTCCCAGACCCTAAGCCTCTCCATCTGATGGGACGAAATCCCAAACCAGACAGGGAAGGCATAAGACATCAGAGGTCTGATGATCTGCCTGTATATAAGCAGGTTTACCACCCTACGCAAACCTTCCCTTCGGCGCAGTAACCTACAGTAGGAGTGGTATATCCCCTTCATCCTATCCAAAACGTAATCCACATGTCGATAAAACTCAAAGCTTTCGTGGAAAATCACCCCGAGGTATTTAATCCTTTCGAAGACTCTTACGACTTCACCGCCTACCCTCAGCACCGGTACGAACTTCCATGCGTTGGGATACAGCCGTCCACGCCATCCCTTAAATATTACGCAATCCGTCTTTTCCATATTCAGGCAGAGACCCCATTTGCAGAAGTATCCGTGCAGTCTACCCAGGTATGCGCTGAGACTCTCATTCACCCTTGCCTCTCTGGGTCCAGATGCCGCAACCAGCACATCGTCTGCATATAGAAGGAGTAAGTATCCGTCAGGTGGCCGAGGTATATCCGACATGAATATGTTGAATAGTACAGGTCCCAGTAGTGACGCCTGCGGCACTCCAGCAACAACATTTCTCTCATCAGAGAGTGTATCGCCCACTCTCACTCTGAGGGAGCGATCCCTCAGGAATTCCGCAACAATTCCGCTGAGATGCCTGTCGAAACCGAACGACATCATATTATGAACTATACCCTCCTGCCAAACATTGTCAAAAGCCTTTGCGAAGTCCAGGCTCACAGCAATCGTCGGATATCTCCTATTCAGTCCCCTTGCTACATAGTCCGCAAGTGCCATCAGTGCATGGGACGTAGAGTAGCCCCTCTTAAATCCAAATTGGCAATCCAGCAATATCTGGTTATCGTCCATGAATCTTCTCATACACTCCAAAATAAACTACTCCATAAGCTTACCCAGGCTAGAGAGCAGAGATATGGGTCTGTAGCTACCAGCACCCCCAGGGTCAGGCCCCGGCTTGGGTATAGGCACAATGATCTCACCCTTCCATGCTTTCGGAAAGTAACCAATGTTGAAACAGTGGTTAAGCACCAACGCCAAGAACCTCCATGTGGTGGCGTCCGTCTTCCTTAGGATCAGGTCCGGTATGCCATCCCGCCCGCTGGATCTCTTGTTAGGTCTACTGGACAATGCCCTGCCAATATCAGAGGGAGTCAGCAAAGAAAAACCTCCTCTAGCGTAATCCCCACCTTGAACACCATCCGCCGTAATATCCGGGCCAAATTCAATGATCGGGGCCTGATTCCTCAGCCCCGATACCTCCTTTAAGACCATCCCTACGATAGTGGAGGACTGGAGATTCACAGCAGCTCTGCACACCGCAGAAACGTTCAGCCAAAAGATTCGCCTTGCCACCGTCATCCGTGATGAGTACTCCATCATCCCTCATTATATCAGCAACCGCCAACCTTCGCCGCACACCTGCTGCACTCTTCACTTTCCGAAAAGTCCTGCTGTCCACCTTAATACTCCATAGATAATCCGTCCAATATTTCCGCTCAAACAAAGCAATTGCCCCCTGGATTATCCTATCCAGGTTTCTAATCTCAGCCCTCAATATGGGAATTCTCGAGACATCTTCCTTCCTCCTCAGTATCCTCCGAAGCCTCCTCTTCTCCGATATGAAGCCGAGGATGTTTTCGGGGAGTCTTAGCACGCCGGCATGACGTACTGGTAGTCTTGGAACCGATTCCTCCATCGCAGTTCTAATGACGCCAGTCATAGACTCGATGCAGTCATCAATTTCGCGGGAGGTCACATTCCGATCCGACGGATGCATAAGGTCAGGCAAATCACGAGACAGTATCGAGTTGAAAGCCCTCGTATTCATCCTATCAAATTCAAAGAGATATCGCTGCTCTCTACCGCAAAGCCCATACATCCGCAAGATCAACTCCACAGCCCTGTGGTCAGACTCGTAGTGCAGAGTTTTAAGCCCATCAGCACCTTCCGACAACGGTACAATATCAGATGATGTCATGTTCACGTCGATAAACGATGGGTTTCCCACATGGAAACATGTCGGGCCCTGACACATCCTCAGGAATTCTCTGAGGCAGTCGCCACTGCGGTTGCAGACACTTCCACCCCAGTACTCGTGCTTCGCGTTCAGATCCCCTCCAACCAGGAGCGATCCCGCCGCTGACAATCCAACCAGGGGATCCAAATCCGCTGGGCAAAGAGTGTCCCTGGGTCGCAGATACATTGACACAATAGTCAATGCCATCCCACCAGAACGACGAATCCTCACCGCCGTGCACTCCACATTTCCCATATCCAACGGAACCCTCTCAGCATGCAGACTCTCGCGAACAAGTACAGCAGTACCACCACCCCGCCCATTAACACGATTCTGCCTAAAGGTCGTGTATCCTCTCATCTCAAAAATATGCCTCGAAGGCAGTTTATGTTCAGCCACCATCAGAACATCCGGTCCATGTTCCTCCAGGAACATGTTTAAATAGTGTCTCTTATGCCTGGACACTATCGATTTGACATTCACAAAGATACACTTAATTGTGCGAACCATTCTGAAGACTCAACAGCATCCCCAGGAGTGCCTGGGATTTATCCTCATCAGTCCTAAGTCTGCTGTATTCAAGAGCAAAACCTCCTATCTTGCTCAAGCAGTGCAATAGACCACCTCCAAAAAATCTTCTGCAATCTCCATCGATGAGATTAAAATTTCCTCTCGCCGCTTCCAGTGTAAGGCCGCTAGACGGAGCCTGAAGGGGCCTCTGGGGCACTCCAACACCACCAGCCACAGCAGCGTACGATACACCCGTACGAGTATAGTTTCTCGCAGCCGTAACGCTGCTGTTTTTTTGCAACTGCCTTCCTCTCAGCAGCTTTCCTCAGAAGCTCCTGGCGTCTCGGGAACTCAGCAGAGCTTGCCGCGTGTCCTTCAACGTTGCAGTTGGCGCACCTTACCGGCAGTCCAATCCTTCTCACAGTCTGGCCCGTGGTAGGATCAGTCACTACCTTCTCCGCGCTATTCTCTCCCTTGGGTGGGACCTTGCATTTCCCCGGTCCGTGGGAACCTCCGCATTTAACACACCTATATGGCATGTTACAGTTGGTCGACACATGCCCATATCGCTGACAGTTGTAGCACTGCCTCAGCCCTTTCCTTTTCGGTTTCTCAATATACACTCTACAGTGCAGAATGTATCTGATGCCTTGGAACGCCTTCAGGTCCGAGTCTCTGCTCAGACTAAGGATTCACTTGTCCCCCTTCAGCTTCCGGAGACTCAAAATCTGCATTCTAATGCCCAGACCATTTAGGTACTCGGCGACTTCATCTGCCTCAAAGGTGCCCGATAGGACCTTCAGCATCACTGAGTAAGGCATCTGGTCCTTCGGTGTATAGGTGTAGAAGGATACACCACTCTTCTTCAGCATCGCCTTCACCTTCTCATAGTCTGCCAAGGTGCAGACCTCTATATTGGTCACATTTGCGCCCAAAATCTTCAGGTTATATTCCTTGTGCCCCAAAAGTTTGTTGAGGTCACTAGTCAGCAACTTTATGTTAATATTATATGTTGTAGGCACCGGGACCTTCACGCGCCTACTTGCCTTCTTTAGGTTCTGCCCTGCTTCACCATCGTCTACGGCCTTGGTTTTCACGACCTCCTTCGAAGGCTTAGAGCCTCCACTCTTCCCGTGTACACTGCCCACAGCAGTCCCCTTGTCAGGCACGTCTCTACATGGCATATTCACCTCCTCGGTGACCATCTCCTCACTCTCCTCGTCAGCGGGTTCCTCTTCACCACCCTCATCACCAAATTTCCTATTGAATCTCGCCATCATCTGTTCCATGGCCTTCCTCAGACGATCGTTCTCGTGTCTCAGGGAATTCACCTCCTTCTCTTTCAATTCTAACGTACGGAGTAGCTCCTCCGCAGTTACCACCCGCGCCCTCTTTTTAGGGCAGGACGCATCCCTGTCGGCCATTATATTCGCGTTGTATTCTTATCAGTAGAATACGAACACGTCACCGCTTACTCTCCTTGTGAAATAAATTTCCACGTGTTTATGTACACGTCAACTCTTCAATCACAGCAATACACAATAAACAACCCCTATGTGTTTTCCGTTTCAGGTAGCGCAGGTAAGACCCACACACTTTGTTCAACAACTCCGTTCGTATTGAAAAATACGCGCAAAGGAAAAAACTTCAGTAACACAACCGTTCGCAATGAGTGCACAATACAGAATGTACTTCTAAAAGTTTTCAATTCCATTAGGTTCTGGGCTCTGCGAAGGTGTCTGTGTAAGTTTGTGTCAGATACGGATCAACCAAACCTTTGCATTACCCGATGTTTGCTTGGAATCTTTGTCTTGGTAGAATATGTACTTTACAATTAAGAAATTGTGAATTGTCGAAAGCAGCATTCAAGATACAGTCCCAAACTATCCTCCATGCCTAACAGTATTTTTTTTTTTAATTCGGTTTATTTGGAAATCAGGAAATTTCGTACATCAAATTTTATATAACAAAAATCAAATAATAGCTATTAAAGAAAACGGTAGAACAAAAAGTAAAATTGCACACAAATTACTCATGAAGCTAGTTACACACAGACTACACATATAATAAAAATGAACACACAATATGTGCAATACACACAAGGTGGCAAAACTGGTACAATCTATTTACAAATGCGGGATTCGCAGAAAATGAAATATATTTTATACATTGCATTTTGTAGGGTAAAGATTGGTCATTTATTCTCACTTAATCGTTGATAAAAATAATGCTACCAAGTCTTATCAATTAGTCGGTACCGTTTTGAATGAATTATAGGTTTTTTTCCAACTTTTCTTAATTTTTTTTTTATCCTTAAAAAAAATTTGGCGAGGTCATCAAAATAGGTACTTGTTTGAAATAATTTAATCATTGGACTCAAATCTCTTTCTGCCGAGCCATTTCTACAGATACGAAAACAAGAAGTAGTCTTTTTGGACTGAATCCGCAGAGTAGGGCGAATGAAGGAGAAATTCTTAGCCCAATTCATGATTTTTTGGAAACTGCACATCATTGTAACCTTAAATTTTTTTAGTGAAAGTGAATTTTTTTTTATATACTTAGAATTATATTGAGCCAATATGTGTCGCCTTTTATTGTTTTATCATTTTGAAAGTAGTCTGTGTAGATAATATTACAAAATACGCTCGCCACAACACACTTGCTTGACAAACCAATCTTGTTGGTCTTCTCTAGCGCTGATTGCAATTCAATTGTGGTTTTTACAGGTTTCGTCCATGATTAAAATATAGCGCTAAGACCACACTAATTTGTTATATCTATTATAACATTCCTATGTCTTATGACATATTGTGGAAATAACAAAAATAAATATAAACGAAAATTTATTTATTAAGCTTGAGACCAAAGTTTTATTGGGTTTAATTTAAATTTACAAACTTGGTTTTCAAGGACAAAATTTTTTTGTCAAATTTTTGCTGTTTGCTGGTAATTGAGTAAATTTAATTGATCTATATGCTAATACTAAATTTGGTAGGTCAATTAAACAATTATTTGACTTAATTAACTCTGACTCACATAATTTGTAGGAATTTGTAATACTAAGGTATTATATTGAAAACGTAAACCAGGTAATTGAACACAACAAGGCACACAATATTGTTACGAATATTATTTCGCCTAAAAAACACTTTCAGCATTTATTATATAATAGCTAGAAATTCACTTCTGTGAAAGTGGTTCTATTCGTTGGTGTCAATGCTATGAAAATTATAAAAGATAAATTATTATTTTTTTACTCTGTTGAATATGTCACGGTTGTATTTAGTCGAACAGCGTTAACTATAAATTTCAAGAATAAGTTGTAGAGTTGACTGTCGTGTAAAACATAAGAAGGTTATTTGTTTATAGTAAAAGTGTTGAGTAAATTATTGTAAAGTTGTATAAAGTGAATATTAGTTCGGACACCAGACACCTCATTACATCTGCAGTTGCGCTGTACCGGACTTAGTTACTTTCCATGTTTCACAACCATATAGGAGTACGCATGAGGTAAATATTCTCTGTTTGACTCGCTTCGATATCTGTGATGGTTTTCATAATCTGCCAAGTGAGCTATATGCACATCGTGACTTATTAATTGGATTTGTTGCATCCACATCCGCACTATCGTCTGCTTAAATAATGCTTTCGTGATGCCACTACATTTAGAACCAAGGGGGAAAATTTATTGTTCCAATACTCATAGATTTTGTCTTCGAAAAGTTTACCCTCAGCCCGACCATTTGCCCATTTTTATTATCCTATGAAGTTTATTCTGTAGGCCATTCAACATATGAGACATCAAATAGATATCGTTGGCATAATTAAAGATTTAGTCGTTGATTCCGCTGCCATCGTGCTTCTTTGTTTGTTTGTGTCAAACAATATCCAGTACGACCAGGAATAGTACTGGAGACGTATGTTACCATGCCCCAATAATCTTGCTCTATACGGTTCTTCGTGGTATAACTCCATCAGGGAGGTGATTCTGTCCGGTATACCGATACTCCACAGTACTGACCATATTGAGTCCCTGTTAACTACTTCGAAGGCCTCTTTAAAGTCGATGTAAATATTGAACAGTAGTTAGTTAAATTCCTCTGACTGCTCTATGATTAATGAAGATTTGCAATTTAAAAGAACTCAAAAGTTTTTAAAAGATAACAATATTAATAATATTAATTTTATCAATTTTATTGTTTTTTTCTTGTTAGTATTATAGTGGACTGAACATTCGTTAGGATAAGATTCTCGTTAATTTCAAATTTTTATACTTCATTTTAACTCGGCTATCGTCAAATTGCATTACTAACAATCAAATAGAACATATATTGATAAATTACAAATTGCAATTATCTCACTTAATGTTCAATCGGGGCGGATATAATTTGCGACCACTATTTAGCTATTTGTAGTGTTCGATTGACAATTCCACTCGCCTTACAACCACTGATGAGCAGCTGGTACGCTAAAAAGTGGATGTTAATTTAACTTTAAACAACTCAACCGGATTAAGAAATAACGATTTAAAATATGGGAAAATAAAATCCTGCCAACTTACTGAAGTAATGGTATACAGGTAAAACTACTGCAAAAGGGTGACTCTAATAACTGCAGCATCTACAGTGGAATAGCTCAGCTTCTTATATCAAGCAAGATACAAAGTCGCACAATATTGCTACGCTTCGAGGGAATCAGTTTCAGTTCAGAGAGAATCGCCTATGAGTTTACGAAAATAAAAATGCAATACTGTATTGTGGGGTTTTGGTATGTTTTGTGTTACCCTGTTAATTTGGCAGCACTACCACATCGACCATCTTTCCGTTACTTTCGAATTAACGGATATGAATATAGAAGATGCTTGATATTTCCGGAAACTTCCAAATTGTAGGCAATCAGGTATTTAAAGGGAACTGCTTTACATGCAAGTTTAGTTAGTTATCTTTTGGCTACCGTAAGATAAAAACGTGTTAAAGTGGAAATAAAAGTGTCATATAAGGGAATAATAAGTGCTGTATTAAGACAAACAATATAAAAGTTATTGTGTAGTAAAATAAATACTGTAAAACAACAAAATAAAGCGGTGGAAATTTTATTTTAACGCAATTTAAACGAACTCAAACGTTTTTAAAAGTTTAAAACGTAACAATATCAACACAGCAAGGCAATAAGGTTCACTTAGAGGTAAGGATAACAAAAGAATAAACGATTAAGATAATAATATATGCTTTATTGTTAGAAAATAATAGAGAATATAATTAATACATATTATTCAACAGTATTCTTATTTTTGTTCTACATCACTCCTCTAGGTAGCATATTGGCTTTCCACAAAGCATCCATTCCTTTCTTTCAGTTTCATAAATCAAATTGATTTTTCAAGCTAAGTATGTGATTAATCCACTATAGCTCCCCTCCATATGATTTTGTAGTGGATTTTGTAGTGGATTTTCGCTAAATGATGGTGGTGATCAGGGGGCTTCTTCTTTATGGTATTTTGTAGATCGAATTATCTGAAGCAACTTCCCCTTAAACACTCGAAAGAAAAATTAAATTTGTTTCGTCCTCTCCTCTGTTGGCGCTCGAAACTGTGCCGCCTGTGTTATTATGCGTACACTCCAACCCCTTCTCACAATTCTTATTTATTTTATATTTAAGCGTCATTTTAATAGTCTCTCTCAAAATAACTTCATATAATATATACACAAAAATTGTCTATTTACAAATGTATATACTTTTACAAAATTCTTTTTTTTTGTTCGTTTCCATATACGGCTTAATAACATATAAAGCGCTTTAGTGAAACCTGTTGAGGAGATTCATACAATGAAACAAAATGTTCAAGTAAACACTACAGAACATAAAAAACACTACTCTCGTGCTCATCAGTTAATCCTTGTAAAAATGAAAAGCACACAATGAAAACGAGTATATTTGCTTAGATTTTAGCTACAAGGTGATTAAACATACGTACAAACACTTACGTACATACAATGGAAATGTAATAGTTTGTTACTAATTAACACAGAAAAACAAATACAGTGACAAGAACCATAGACAGACATCCATGTAAGCACACCTTCGTACGTAAACATTTAGAAAGACAAATATGTGCTTGTGTAATAAATATAAATGACGGAAGTGCTTTTTAACCTTTTTCCTTCAAACATTTCCTTATTGTCTTTTTTAATGTTTTTTCTTAAATCACTTGATATAGTGACCTTCAAAGAAGAGGAAAAACGTATTTATTCTATTTTTGTTCTTTATATATATGATTTTTGAAATAAGAACACAGGGGGATTTTCGTAAGTACTCTCCGTATGAGCAATATTATATGGGTTATTAGGTAAAAAAAAAATGTTAACCATACGTAACGTACAAACACAAATTTTTTAAAGCACTGAGAATGATATGATTAACACCAGAAGTATGGAAATCTCTATACTAGAAAGACGGATAGGGGATAGTTAATTTTAGAAGCGAAAACATATCGTTACTAAAATCAGGTTGGCCACCCTTGTCGTATATTAGATTGCTAAAAGGAATAAACCAAATAACTATACGTGATATTTACTATTGAGATCGGACAGTTATTATTCGACCGGTCTTAGCCGGTTTTTTGGTATTGTCGAATATGGTTTTTTTAAAATATTCATTTTTCGATTACCGAATAAACCGGTTAATTTAATTTAAATAATTATAATTTTTATATTTTTGCTATTTTCTCAAGAGTGCATCCCTTTTCGATCTACAGAGGTTTTCACGTTCTTTGTGACGTTCAAAGTTGTCATATATACAAACATAATTAAATTTATACAAATAGTTAAACGATGTGCATATTTTCAATAAAAAAATATACAAACGTATAAAAATTATACTTATTTCAATTAACCGGTTATTCGTGTTAAATCAATCGGTTTATTCGGTATTCGAAAAATAAAGATTTTGTAAAAACTGTATTCGACAAAAGCAAAAAAACCGGTTAAAACCGTTCGAATAATAACCGTGTATGACTTCTTCTATTAATTACATTTTTGTGTTGTATTGTCTTCTAGACTCGTATATTACCTAGCCACTCGTCTCCATACGTTTTTTGATTATATTTAGGGTGAGCAAATGGAGTGGCAATTTAAAGGCGTCAGCTTTTTGGCTCTGAATCCATGATTTAACAGATCGGACTGTATGGATTGGAAAATTTTAGACTTCCAAATAAGTCTTGAAAGTAGAAAAAAGTCGTTTTAGAAACGCATTCTGCATTCATACGCTATGTTAAAAAGTGTAAATCGCAGATGACATAGTAGCATATTGCTTCCCACACTATCACAGCCCCCTATCTTCTATTGCATTATAATTTCTTTTGAGAATCATTATGTGTGATCTCTTGGGGTATCTTGCGAAACTTATCTGGAAATATAATATTCTCCAACCCATACAGTCCGATCCGTTATATTATGGTTTAGATAATATTTAACATTAACTGTCGGTAAAAGAGTGGGGGGGGGGGCGCTATCCCGATAACGCGTAGTGTATGTTTAAAACAAAGACAAAGACTTAACAATACAAAGGAATCAAACAAAAATTGTACTTCAATTTCAAAGATGATCTAAATAAATAACGTAAAATTTGTGTTAAAATAAAGTAGAACTTCTTTATTGGTTTGTATTTGTTGTTACAATAATTGACTTAAAATTTTAAACGTAAAGCGTTGACTGTCTAAGCAAATTTGTAAATATTGATAATGTCATTTCAAAGTCTACTAATGTAATGAGGTCATGTAGTATATAAAGTATAGCGAATTTCTTAAAGTAATATTTCAAAACTAGATTTAAAGAAGATTCACTAAGCGTCATATATTTACTTATACATTTTACTACATCAAGTCCTTCGCTTGTTGCTTTAATCTGCAAAAGCTAGTTTTAATATTAGCTCCCTTAATGTTAAGTTTTGTATTACAATCTATTATCTTGCCGGTAATCTGTACCGTCTCAGTTAATATTGCAAGCTGCTAACCAACGTCTCAAATGAAACAGAAGTTTGCAGCAATAAAAATAATAATTGATGATCGCAACACAATTTCACCAACGATTTGCAACTAGTTCGAGCACGAGTGGAAGGTCTGGATTATGGGTGGTCAGAGGGAAAATTTTAATTGTAGTAGTCGTAGTAGTAAATTTTGGCAGTGTGCGTTGAAGAGAAAAATTAAAAAGGTAAACGACAATACAAATAAACAGTTTAAATGAAAAAAAAAACGACATAAGTTTGTTTTCATCAAAATATATCATATAACTGAATGAAATTGTTGTTTATTTGTTATTCTCTGGCAAATATTTTCGTTTTCGTTCAGTTGTGTATACAGGGTGCTTTGTTGCAAAATGTGATTCATAATTTTGTGGAAAGAACGGACATTTGCCGACGTGCTAGAGGTGGACATTTGCCCGACATCATATTCCATTAATTATTCCCATACTTCTATTTTATATTGGTGTGAAAAAAGAGAATTTGTCAAAAATTAAATGTGCTTTCTAACTTCAAATTTTCCCACTCTTTATATCATAAATAGATAATACATATGTACTTGACTTCTTATTTGGCTGAGTAAGGTATGGATAAATTTTTTTATCGTGTATATGGAGCTGAAAAGGACACTTTTTATTCATTTTCAATTACTTTGTTTACATTTTCGTATTGATCTGTATACGTTCGCATAAACGACTCAGTCCATGAGTAATGCATGTAACATGACTTAGTTTAGGATAACATACCTTTATGACTTTCGCAGCTTTCACCATACTATACTGCGCAGCGACTTTGTCACAATGTAGTCCACCTACAAAACATTTGTGAAATTTTTTCAAGTGGCATCAATTGTTTCATCAACTTAAATCCATAAAGATTGGTCTGTTATAAATTTGCGTATATCACCAATATTTTTTGGGAAATATTTTTGACATACGAACATATTTTGAACGTTAAATGCTTTCTGATCGTACTTTTTAGTTTGTATATTCTTTCAATAATTGTTTAGGCTCCTGGTAAGCGGTAATAAGCTTAATTGAGATATAGATGGTGCAAAAAATTTCAATTGACAGATAACTAAAAAATTTTTATGTAATATGGCATTTACAACTGAACGAAATCTCGTCAATTGGATTTGAGATTTTGTACAAAACCTAATGCGTTTACATTAGACTTTTTTGACATTTAACGAGATTTTGTTTTCACATGGCTGAAATAGAGGAGAAAGGAATTATATTTTCTTATTGCGTTTGATACATACCAGTTGTATGAATAATACTCGTAAATTGCTATGCTGAAAAATCATATCTTCTTCAAAAAGTTTTTTGATAAAAAAAAAATATTTTTTATTTATATTTTGAATGTCATATTTCTTGAACAAAGTTGTATTTCTTAGTATTTTTTGTAAAAAAAACAGAATTGCATAAATAAAATTATCAGATAACAACTAGATATGGCGATTTTGATACTTTTAAAATATTCCCACTGGTGTATCTAAAGCATCCATTTTAAAATATAGAAAAAATTTCATTAAGTATGAAAATAACACAAGAGTCTGTGTCGAACGCATATGAAAAATCACACAAGAAAACACTTCAAAAGCCTGAATATGCTGATCCTGAAGCTATCTTGTACAAATGGTTCTTAAATCAATGACGGCGTAATTGTGCAGTAACCGGTCTAATTTCAAAATTCAGAGATCAGCACGAGTTTGCCTAATGCACCCTAAAAAGAAATTTAATGCCAGTGCTGGATGGCTAGCAAATTTTAAAAGGAAACACGGTATTCATCATCTTAAAATTTGTGGGGTAATCCTTTGTGGGGAAATCCTTTAAATCTTCGAAAATTTGTTTATTTATAGTTAATATTGACTAAAGACTATGTTTCTGCAAAGCATGTTACTCGTGTGGGGCTATTTATAACATTTTAAACGTTCTAGCACATCTGCTATATTCGCCAGGTCTAAATCCGATCAAGAATTTGAGGGAAGATTTGGATAGGCAACTAAAAAATCATGCAATGGCCAAAATTCTAAGATGAAGCAAGTATTTGTATAGAACGAATACAATACCATATCGAGACAGCGATCACCAAAATGTGTTTGAATTCTGTCTCAAAATGATTGGATGTAGTTATAAACAAGAATGATTAACAATTTAATATTAGTCTGCGACCTGTAACCACTAGCTCATAGTATCTAATTAAAATTGTCAATAATTATGTTCAGCTAAATATGGTATTTTTCTTTTTTCTTTATTAATAATTAATAAAAAAAAGAAATGAAACGCAGTGAGTTTTGTAGAAAATTTATCATTCTATCTAGTTAATATTGTTACTAAAATAGAAATACAACACTGCATTGTGAGATTTTGGTATTTTGGTGTCACCCTGTCATTTGGCAGCACTGCCACATCGACCATCTTTACGTCACATTTGAATTCACGGATATGGAAACTGTAGGCAATTAGGTGTATAAAGGGCTGCTTTACCTACACGTCGTCTCAGTTATCGTTGAGCTGTCAATAAACAAACTTGTGTAAAAGCGGAAATAAAAGTGTTGTATAAACGATTATTAAGTGTTGTATTAAGGCAAACAGTATAGAAGTTATAGTGAAGTAAATAAACTGTAAAACAATAAAAATAGCGGTGTTTATTTTGTTTAAACGCAATTAAACGAACTCAAACGTTTTAAAAAGGTTAAAACATATGGTAGCACTCTTAATTAGTACAGATAACTCCTTCAGTAATTAGGCCTTGACACAAGCCAATAACTTTTATAGCTAAAAATCCCACAAAAAGTCCCTCATGTGGTAAATTTCCTCTTCAGCGTTTTCATTTTCGTAACAATATATTGGTTTAACAAAAATCTCTTTAATAAGAACATTAAATTACCCTTGAGTTGAAAGAGCTTACTTTGCCAATAACTAAGTTCATCACTGTACTTAAACGCGTAATCTACGTAATGAATACATGAACTTAATTTTTATATATGCATTAAATATATATCAATAACGAATATGTTTTTTGTTTACATTTTTAAATAAATTTAACCAAAGAACACATGCAGTTTAAATATTTTTACATGATTAAAAAAAAGCTTCTTAACCAAAAAAATTTTTTTTTCAAAATTGAAAGAATTAAAAAATAAAATAAATATGATAACACTGTGTTACAGTCTCATGGTGAAAATATTGCAACAATGCGTTTACCACTTAACGTTACAGCGGTTTTTCAATCCATGGATTAAAATACAATAAGATTAGTCAATTTAGGATATTAAAGTAAATTGTTATCTACTACTTAAGTCAGTGTGGGATGAACTGCCTTAGGCAGTTCTAATGAAAGCATAGAATAAGATAGAAAGTAGGATGACCATCAGTACGATAGTGAAGCCGATATTCCCCTCTCTGAATTGAGTGAATTGAGTAGTGCATAAAACGATACCCTTCAAGAAGTTCAATTGTTGAGGTCAAAGGTTAGTGATAATGTTGACATCAGCATTAATTACAATTAAAACTGGAACAATGATCAAATTTTAGAAGACAACTATGATTCCGAAGTATCCGATAAGCGACAAGTCAATGATTGAGCAAGAAACTCAACAATCTAAAATGAGCTACTCGAAAGCAGTTGAAAGCATCCATAACTTAATTAAATGGTGTGAAAGCAAAAACGATGTACAACAAGTAGCAGATCTTGCCAATTCCGTACAAAAATTACATAAAAAAAACAAACAACTCTCGAGCGCTTTTTTAAGCCACGGTGATTCTCAATACAAATAAAATCTATTTTTCTTTTTTAGCGATGAAAACTATTGGGTGGGCCCTTTAAAAATTTTAAGTTTAAAAAGCAATAAAACAAAAAGGGTTTATAACTTTGATAAATTTCTTTTTTTGCTGTGAAGTATACTTGTTCCCGTTATAAGTGCAGTATTATTTTATTCATTTGGCTGCCGCGGCTAGCCTCACAGTACTTCCTTCCCTCGAACCAATTTTCGAGAAAATTTTTGACTGTATGGCAATGGAATCACGAATTTTTGCTTTTAAATGCTCAATTGTTTCTGGTTTCTCGGCATAATATTTGTCTTTAACGGCGCCCTACGGAAAATAATCAAATGGTGTCAAATCACAACTTTTTGTGGGCCAACTGACATAACTATTCCGCTTATTAAACGGCTATCAAGCGTTTGGAGCAATAAATCGAATGTGGCAAGAGATTTGTGTCAAGAAATTTGTGGCGAGTTGAACTATCGTGTTGAACCAAACATCGTTCACATCAACACCATGAAGAGCGGTCACAAATAATCGGCTATCATGGTCAGATAGGGATGTCTTCGTTGACCGTAATGGTTGCGCTGTCCTCATTTTCAAAGAAATATGGGCCAATGATGCCTCCGCTCCACAAGCCGCAGAAAACAGTCACTCGTAATGGGTGCATTGGCTTCTGTAAGACAACGTTACGGTTTTCTGCACCCCAAATACGACAATTTTGTTTATTAACGTACCCATCAAGATGAATATAAGCTTCATCCGAAAAGATGATTTTTTATTTTTTTTTTTTGCAATTTCCAACCAGTTGTCTTATTATTATTCTGGAAATAAATTTCTAATATATCCCAACATTGCTTAAGCTTAAATCGATTCATCTCGTTCGGTGCAGATAACATACTTAATTTTGTGACAGAATAGGATGATATATGTATTGCCAGATTCGCAATAACCACTGGTTCAAATTTAAGCTTATAGATGGCCCACCCGATAGTTCAATAAATAATAAGTTAACGTGTCATATCAAAACAACTTTAGTTTATTATTTTTTTATTCCTTTTTTATTCAATTTTGCAAAATGCTTAGAGAAATTAACTGTACGAGAAAGTTGACTGCCCTTGGGACACTTTGATTAACTTTTTCGGGATTCTACTGTATTTGTTTATACCACTGTTATTTTCGATTCTCGGTTATATTCGAGTGTAAAAAATTATATCAACACAAATTACAACGCCGATCAGATTATTGCTAGTGTGCATATTTTGTCCTGTTAAGCGCGCTTGAATTAACTCGAGCGCACAAGTTTAAGGCTTAATCTCACTTTATGTTCTCTGCTGAAGTAGTCATCAAAGCAAATACTTTACTCTTGTTCTAAGATGAAATGCATGTTGTCTTATGAACTTTTCTTCATTCAGTACGCCTCACTCAACTCAAGTTAAAAAATTTTTAAAACACATACATACGTACATAACATATGTACTTCGATTTTTAAGTGAAACAGTGCGACAAAAATGATAGGCGCTGTCGAGTAGAACAAGGATCTGTTTTTGGTATTTTCAAAACGCCTCTAAAATCTCGAGCTACGAGTAAAAAATCGGTTCTTAGGATCTACATGCACTTTTAAGATAACAAATTAGCTGAATATTATTCGATTTTAAGTTTCTTTTTGGATTAAGAAAGAAGAGAAACTGAACTTTTAAATGATATATATGCCGTTTTAAATCTGAGTGTATTTGGAAAATAAACACATATTTCACTCATTTTTTTCTAAATTGTTCAAGTTTAGATGCGTTTTTGCGCACTATTTTATATAGGCACCGTACTATTGATGAATTAATCCTGAAATTATATTAAGTTATGAATAAAATGCGACTTACGGTTTAGCAATCCGAAAATTGAGGAACCTATTAAGCTTTTTCGTAACTAATGAAAAAATCATAAAATTTTTAGCTAACTGGTACTTCTTTATTACTTTGAAACAGTATTTTAAAAAAGTTTGAAATTTTGCAATAAAAGCATGATTATTTCATGAGTTGCTCTATTAAAATATTGTTACGAAAATAAAATTAGTAAACTCTGCGTTTATTACATCGCTAAAATAACTATACGTGCTGTTTACAAATAACCAAATCTACAAAAGCAACCATTAGCAGAGACAAAGTAAATAAGAATAACATGGCAACAACAATAATTAAGCAGCAAAGAAAACAATTAACAGACAATCAACAAGCAAACACAAATACTAAGAGCTGAAAGAGGTAGATGAACTAGAGGAATTAAAAGGAATTAGAAGAAAGAAATGGAATCTACCTGAAATATCGAGAGGTTCGAGAGCCTTCGATGTGTTGTTTACTCAGCCATATAAAAAACACATCGATGCGAACAACGATCAGTTTTTAAGTAAAGTTAACTCAGCAAATATGTTATTGGTGTGAAGAGTGTTTATAAAGAGTAAACTCGTAGTGAAGTAAAAAACTCGTTTAGTTGGAGCTAACTCAGTAAAGAGAGTTAAGTGTGGATAGCCACTGGTTGAAAAGGTTGTGATCGAACCTAAGTTATAACTACGATCGGGTTGGAAGGTCTTTAAGTAGAAGATCTGTCGAGTAATTGTTGTTGTTTACAAGATTACAAACAGACAGAGCAATTAAGAATAAAATTTGTATTGCCCGTAAAAAGATTACAAGCAGTGGTGCACATAATTGTGTTGAATAAAGGATTTTTTTAATTAAAACCAAACACAAAATTTATATTATTTTAACTACAATCTACGAACTCATAAAAACACGTTTTTAAAAAGGTAAAAACGTAACAATGGTATCATTTGCCAGGTATTTTTTTGTCGCACCGTGTAATGTATGAATAAGTGTATTTTTCACATTTACACACTTACAATATTTAATAAACCGAAAATAATATTTTAACTTACATACGTACGTATACATATATGGATAAATAGATCATCTCATTCAAAAGCTTTTGCGATGCAAAATGAAACTAAAAATAAAAAGGGCTTTAATCTGCAAGTATAATAGAGTAAAGGTGCACAAGTAGCAAAAACATTGTTTTATAAATTAGTATTTTGACTGTTTTTAATGTGTAATTGTACAGAAAGTCATATCTCTGCTGTACATCTACCAACGTAAATACTTAAATATGGAAATTTTCTCATAAATTTAAGAACGTATTTCACTAGAATTTATATAAAATAAATACATATGCCATCAATTCAGTCTAAAGGAAAGGAGAGATACACTGTCTAATAAGTGGTACTTGTTCACATAAAGGGAGAAATAAACTAACACAGTTAAACGTTGAATAGGGTCTTAAATAGCTATGGCACCCACGAATGTATGTATGTATATATGAAATAAATCCTTAACATGTTAAAGGCAGGTGACAGACATTAACACTTGCTAACAGATTGATAATTAATGCCAATAATAATGATACACTTCAAACATATATATTGAGTACGAATATTACAAATCAAATAAAAAGAGAATTTCTTTATTTCTTTTACTTAAAGGCTTAATTAACCAGACTCATTGAGGTACCAATAAGATTCATAAAATTATACTCTACATCAGGGATGAGCAACACGCGGCCCGCGGGCCACTTGCGGCCCGTTTAACATATCATTGCGACTCGCCAAGCATTTTTAAAATTTGGTTTATTTTATTTACTTTCTCTCATCAATATTTCCCAGCTTAGACGGTAAAAGATTTATTGCAAGAATTTTTATTATTCTTGTTTAAATTTGCATTTCCGCTTAAAAAATTTATTGAATTTTTATTTATTTGTCTCTTTTTAGCTTTCATCATAAATAAGTATTCATATTAAAAAATAAAATTAAAAAATTAAAAAAATACGAACAATAAATTAAAACAAACATCAAGTACATGAACATGTTTACTCTTTTATGTTCTCTACATATGTATACATATGTACATAAAGTTAAATTTTATGCAAGAAAATTCATATCGACTAAATTGTGACTATATTATTATAAAATTAATTACGGAAAACCCGATTTAAATAGAATTCCGTTACAGTTAATCGTGAAACTGTGACTTGTAATGGGTCCGCCATCTAACGTTTTTTTTTTTTCAACTAATGCTTATTCGTGAATGGTAACACTTAGCTCATGTCTGATTTGACAGATAATTAGTTTTATCCTTCCGCTGAACGAATATAGTTGTGTATACGCTTCGCTAAGTGGGCCTGCGATCGACTTACACAAGATACCGATTTTGCCAAAAAAAATCATCTTTTCAGATAAAGCTCATTTTGATCGTGGCGGATATGTAAACAAGCAAAATTGTTGCATTTGAGGCACAGAAAACCCGCACGCATACATTGAAAAGCCGATACACCCAAGACGAGTCACTGTTTGGTGCGGATTTTGGTCCAGAGGCGTAATTGGGCCATTTTTCTTGGAAAATGAACAACGAGTGGCCGTTACAGTCAATGGCGATCGTTATCGGGCCATGTTGAACGAATTTTTGTTCACAAAAATTGAAGAGGAGTATATTAGCAACATTTGGTTTCAACAGGACGGCGCTACGTGCCACACAGCCGAAGCTACACTCGATATTTTGCGCCCTGTTTTTGAAGATTGCATTATCAGCCGCAGAGCTGATGCCGTTTGGCCACCTCGGAGCTGCGATTTGACACCGTTGGACTATTATTTGTGGCGTGCCGTTAAAGACAAGTGCTACGCCAACAAGCCAAAGACAATTGACGCTTTAAAGGACAATATTCGCGAAGCGATTGGTGAAATACAGCTGCACACAATCGATAATGTGCTTAAAAGTTTGACACAATCGATAATGTGCTTAAAAGTTGGACCGATCGTTTAGGCTACTGCATGGCCAGCCGAGGTAGCCATTTCAATGAAATTATTTTCCATTATTAACCGGAAGGATTTTACTTTTAAATAAAAAAAGAAATTTGAGAAAATATTCAGTAATTTTTTTTATAGCATATTAAAAAAAAGAATTATTTGGCGGACCCTTTTTAATGTAAAATGGGGGATTTCCCTTCTATTTGAACATCAAATACGAACACACCGTCTCTGTGTTTATTGGTGTTTGTTTCTGTCACACAAGTAGTCAGATTGGTAAGCTGTTAACTATTTTGTTAAAAATTTTTGTATTTCTTGAAAAAGTTAGTGAAATTTTATTGTCGAAAAGGTAATATTAGAATTTTGTTTACTCAAAATTAAGTTTTTCCCCAAACTTTGTTAACTTTAAAATCTTTTTTCCATAATAGAATGTCTGAAAAGAAAACAAAAAACGGACGATTGCGGATGAGCGCAGGAATTTCCAGGAAAAGTGGAAATTGGCTATTTTTTCACTCGCCAAATATAAAGCCGTATGCTTAATATGCTCAGAAACTCTGTCGACTTTAAAAGAATATAATATAAAAAGGCATTACGATACGAAACATGAACAACAATACAAAAACCTAACAGGTTTGTGTGGTTTTTAATTCCGAAGTACGTTGGCTTAGTAGAGGTGCAATGCTTAAAAGAGTATACAACTTAAAAAGCGAAATACAATTGTTCTTGGATATGAAGGGTTATGACTTTCCTCATTTTGGTTATAAAGAATGGATGTCCGACTTTGGGTTTCTTATCGACGATATTGAACTTGAAGCCAAAGGACTGTTTATTCATAACTGGTATGATAAAATTCAAGGACTTGAGTACAAATTAAAATTGTGAAAACAGCATCTTTTACAGAATAATATGTCTCACTTTCAACATTTAGAAAAAGAAAACGTTACCACTTCTCAAGAATACGCACCATACCCATATAAACATTTTAATCAACGAATTTCAATTACGATTCTAAATGTTCAAAACTGAGAAGAAAGCGATTCCACTAAAAATGTTTTCCTCACCATTTAATACAGTTGTGATAGAGTTCTCAAAGAGTTTCAAATGGAAGTGATTGACACGCAGAATAATACCGATTTAAAAAATGTATTTATTTCAGTAAAGATCGAAAACTTTTATAAATCATATGTGAGCCCTGAGAAATTTCCGCTTTTGATGAAAAATGCAAAGCAAATGATGTCTCTGTTTGAAATTGAAATGAAATTCATCAAAAACGACCACCAATCAAGACTAAGTGATGCACGATTAGAAAGCTGCGTACGTATAGCCATCTCATTAATTCCAGCTGATATCGATCAGCTTGTATCGAAAAAACAGTGCCAAATTTCTCACTAAAAATATTTGCCTTTTTGCATTAACATCTGTGTGTGAAATCTTTATTTATTATGAATAAAATTTTGTAAATTATTAAAAAGTGTTACTTTATGCAAGGCCCTCCAAAAAATTCAAAAATTTAAATTAGCCCGTTGATTAAAAAGGTTGCTCACCCCTGCTCCACATTATTTTTTCTTTGCAAGAATTTATAAAGTGTTCACACGAGACTTCGTAATAGCTTGTTCGCTGTTTAAATTACTTATAAGAATTAAGCGTTTACGTAATATTATTTTAACTCGTTTTGTTTGTTGTAATTTTCCATTGAGGCACAGGGTAGTTGAAACCGAATTTACCACAATTTAGGTGATTCGCTCTTAAAATTTTCTATAGGGAGTTATGTAATTCGATTCATAATTGAGAGTTGGATTATGACTGAGAGAGCGAATTAAAAAAATATGTTATCATGTGTACATGAAATTTCTGTTTGGAAGGCTTTTGCAACATTATTTTTTTTTCTGAAAACTAATTCTTTTTTTTTTTTTTTTTTCTTTGAGCCAATAGAGTGGTATGAGCTATTATATACTTAAATTTAACTGATGTGTACAAATGTAAGCACTTCAGAAAATGCGAAGAAAGCAAACTGTGATTATTAAATTTTACATATTTTTAACATATTATTAGAAAAGCAGATATTTTTTTTCTTTTTATAAAATTATTTTTTGTTATTAAATTTAAATTTTAATAATTTTCTTAGATTGACAGCAGCTACAAAAAACATTTAATTTTTATTTGACAGCTTAAGGTTCAATTTAAAAGCAAAATTTTATACAATAAAACCTTGATAATCCGGTTAATTGATTACAGACCTTGATCCGAATTTTTAATCTATACAGATTATTGAGTGCTTTCAAACCATATATCGAATGGTCATATTTGTCATATATTGTGGTAGAATTCATCATTTAAATAAATAATTACATCTAAAAAGAACAAAAGAAAGTGTATTTAATTTTCACAGGTCATAAAACATAGAGTAACACTCTTAAAGCTTGTTCTTGCCGCAAAAAAAAGAGAAAAACTATGTTTTTGGAATAACAATAGAGATTAGCATTACACAATAGTTTAAAAGTAATCCAGATTATAAAGATGCAGTCATTCCGGATTATAGAATTACCGAAAAATCCAAATTAGCGATGTCTGGATTATTAAGGTTTTACTGTAATCTAAAATAAAGAAAAAATTTGTGGAAATCAAATTATCTTTGGACATTTTGCGAAGGTTCTTCTTTTTTGTATTATTTTTAAAAATACCTAATATGTGTGTACATTAGGGTGGTCCTAAGATGTATGGAAGAATTTTTTTTTTAAGTTGTAGACTGTAACTCGCGCCTAAAATGTGTGGTTTTGTGTAAAAATACGTTGTGTAGAAAGTTATGGGCGTCGGATAAAGAGAAGACGTGGCGCATCGCCTTTCAACATGACCCGTGTTGATAAAATAATCAAAAATACAAATTTTTTTGTTTGCTTTGGAATACGATAGAGATGTAACTTTTTTGCTCTAATATTATTAAATTTACGGTTATTGCCATAATTGTTACAAAAAATTTGATCACAAAAATGTATGCGGAATTAGAATACAAATATTGCGGCAGCAAGTAAAGTGTTTATATTTTAAAATCAATTTGTTTATAAGGTGGTTGAGTTTTTTTTTTTTTTTTTTTTTTTTTTTTTTTTTTTTTGGAGCAAGCAAATGGAAAGGTCCGCTTATATTTACCATTCTATCATAATATCTATAAAATTATTTAAAGTAGTGTTTCTGCTGAAAAAATTCTATAATCATCAGGATCTACTGTTCACATACTAAGCAACTTTAGAGATGCTTGTAATAAAATTGAGAAATCTAAGTTACCTTATTACTGGTATTGAAGATCAGAAAGTGAGCGATGTTGGAAGTGTATCTGAGATTATTATTTGCATCACAAAACAATCACGTGATAATAATAAAGAACTTCTTTAATGGGTTTTCTTGATGATACAATTTCGCTATTTATCTTCAAAAAAACTGGAGCATTTCATCATGCCGTGTGAATGTCGAAAGCTATTTATTGCCTTAAGTTGTACTTATTTTGAAATGAATTAAAAACGATGCAATTGAATTGATAAAGAGTATTAGAGATATTTTTATATATATGTTGTAAGGAAAGCCACTATGGATGATTACAAGAGTATTGATGACTAGATAATTCGTGCGTCACTATGCAAGTTGAGTAACCATATGTGGTATTTAACTCCAGAAAGAGCGCTGGGCCTTTTAGAGCCTTTTGGTATTACATGAGATCGAAAAAGTTTATGGTACAAGCTCTTGATAATCCTACTAATTCCAAGTTGAAAAGTCAGTTGCAATTCTGCACGCGTTAAGCCAATATCTTAACTTCAATATCGAATATTTTAGACCGCAAAAATCATATCACTTCTTCCAAAAAGATTCCAAACTTGGTAAAATTAACCTAGTTTTGACGTTGGCAGAAGCGAGCACTGGATAATCCTACTAATTCCGTTAAAATGAACCTGGTTTTGACGTTGGCCTTAATATTTAAGTTAATGAAAGGTTTTAATTTAGTTTTATCCAAGAATGATGAAGAAAATTGTAGCGGATTATCGGAAACTCTATCATGATGAGAACAAATGTTCTCTTTTACAATAAAATAATACTGTTACGTTTTTACCTTTTTAAAAACGTGTTTTTATGAGTTCGTAGATTGTAGTTAAAATAAAATAAATGTTGTGTTTGGTTTTAATTCAAATTCTTTATTTAACACAGTTTTGTGCACCACTGCTTGTAAGTTTTTTACAAACAATAACAATTTTTATTCTTAATTACTCCGTCTGTTTACAACTTCGTAAACAACAACAATTACTCGACAGATCTTTCTACTTAAAGATCTTCCAACCCGATCGTTAGGTTCGATCACAGCCTCTTCAACCAAAGTTAACCACACTAAACGCTCATACACTGAGTTCAAACCAATAACACGTTCGCTGAGTTTACACCAAATAAACTGATTGCTGTTCGCATTGATGTGCTTTTTATATGGCTGAGTAAACAACACATCGAAAGCTCTCGAACCTCTCGATATATCAGGTAGATTCCATTTCTTTATTTTAATTTCTTTTTAGTTCATTTGTAGCCATGCGTATGTAAACATCTACCTCTTTCAGATATTAGTATTTGTTGTTGCTTATTTATTGTCTGTTACTTGTTTTCTTGCCGCTTTATTATTGTTGTTGCCGTGTTATTTTTATTTACTTTGTCTCTGCTAATGGTTGTTATTGTAGATTTGGATATTTATAAACAGCACGTATAGTTGTTCTTGCAGCTTTTGTTTATTTATTTTAGCGATGTAATAAACGCTGTGATGTCCAACCTTATTTTCATAAAAATACATATGCCCGGTAATATATTTTCCACATACATGCATCCACATCCGATGGAATAAAAACTGTAAGTGTAGGTTGGATGGGTCTAAAGCTACAGATATTGTAAGTGAAGATAAGATGGGTTTTAACTGTTAAATATTTATTTTTTCATTTTATTTATTTATCAAAAATTCAATAATGAATCAATATATGTAAATATGGAAAGGGTGGACAAATGTGAGGTTATGAAATAAATTGGCTTAAAAACATATTTTTTTCTTGACAAGCTCTGTTTTATTCATACCAATACAAAATAGAATATGGGAATAAATAATGGAATATGATGTCGGGCAGACGACCGCTCTTTTGAAAAAGTTTGGACCACATTTTGCAACAAAGCTTCGCTTATCTCGTAAATCCAGCGCCGAATTTCATCTTTCAGAGAATCAGTTGTTTTTGGTTTGTACAGGTAAACCTGGTCCTTCAAATGGATCCAGAAAAAATAATCCGGCGGCGTTAAATCAAATCGCCAATTCGAGAAATTAAGATACCGGAAAATTTCTCATGAAATAACTGAATGTTTGGCTGTCTGTGTGATTCGTGAAGCCATCCTGCTGAAACGAAAGGTCACTGATATCAATATTAACAAAAGTTGGTTACAAAAAATTTGTTATCATGGTTATGTAGCACAAAAAATTCATGGTGACGGCGTTTCTTTGCTCATTTTCGCAAAAATACGGGCCGATGATTCCGCTTAACCACAAACCGCACCTTATGGTCACTTTCTTTGGATGTAATGGTTTTTCGAGGACTGTTTGTGGATTTTGTGAGCCACATATGCAACAATTTTGTTTGTTTACATAATCGGCTAAATGAAAATGGGCCTCATAACTAAAGATGATTTTGTTGAAAAATGCGTTGCTTTCGTTCAGTTATTCAAACAGCCATTCACAAACTTTCGACCCAAACAATGGTCGGCTGGCTTTTATTTCTGAACGAGTTGAACTTTATAAACGTGAAGATGAAGATCTTTATGCAAAATGTTGCGTAAAGTTCCTCTGGTAATGTCAATTTATTGCGAACGTCGACGAGTTGATCCTCCAGGCTCATTTTCAACACGTTGATGTACAGCGGTTATGTTTGCATCACTACGGCCATTATGAGCATATTGTTTTGATCTATTGTCAGCAACAGTACCGTGAGCCTGGAATTTAGCGATTAAATTACGCACAGCGGTCCCAGCTGCTCGACTTTTACGAGTGATACAGAAAAATTGTTACCATATTGAGAGTAATTTTTCACAATTAAAATTTTTTGTTCAAGAGTGTAACATTCCGTTGTTAAAATTTCGAAATTTTCAAGGGTTGACAGCTCAATTCTTGGCATTTCATCATTTTATAGCCTTACTTCCTAACCTAAAATTTGCCCACCGTGACACAGCCAATGCCTATACTAAGTAAATATTTTTTTCTTTATCTTAAAAATGGTAAGAATAAAAGTGTCAACATTTAGTCCAAATGGATGCATAGTCAATAAAAATCAGCAGTCAAAAAGTGCCCGGAATTGGAAAAGTGGGCGTGGTACCTCACATACAAAGTAAGTATTGATTTTTCTATATCTTGAGAACGATAATAGTAGAATTTTCTAAATAAGGTTTAAACAAAGTTGTAAACCATGCAAAGCATCAGTCATTAAATGCGTGAATTAGATAAGTGGGTGTGGAGAACGGCAACAAAAAAGCAGCATTATCTAACCACATTAGCGAAAAAGAGGGTAATCTTGAAATCACACTGTATATAAGCTATCTACATATGTATCTTATATATGTATGTGTTTGTTTGAGGACTATATACAGCTAAACGACAGACTCTAAAGTGTCTTTCTGGAAGGAACTAAAGGCTTTCTCAAATGTTGAAAGTTTAGCCGAAAGACAACAAAAGGGTGAAAGGAGGTAAAAAATATAACTAAAATAAGATTTCAGATAATAATTAAGATGGGGATGGCGAAGCACGCCGGGTTGTATCTAGTACAGATTTTACGCTTAAGTTAAATATAATTTTCATAGTTTTACATTAATCCTGTGATGATTTCTTAACATAATTCAATGGTAAAAGCACTCTTCTTACCTCTTTCGTCCAGTTTTTTATAACAAAGGCTGGGGCTAAAATGCTACCGAGATAGTTAAGTTTCTCAACTTCTTTCAGTGGTGCATTAACTATGGTTAATGGAGAAGTCTAGAAACGATGTCAAAAACTTTTACTAAAGCGTAAATCACCAGACAGAAGGCTATAGTATAGGCATTTTCCCCTGTAAAAACCAACAAGGCAGCCTAGTGACAGATAGCGTTAAGAGAATCTGAAACCATCATTTTTTGTTGTTGATATCCGATAGAAGCGGCGATGAGGTTGAATGCTTACTCTCCAGCCATGATGTAGCTAAAAATACAACACCTTGCCTCGGTCCTGAGGCGACGAGTTAATAAGAGGCATGCATTCATTAATTTTTTTACCCATAGCGTACAAGATACTGTGTTAAAAATTAGAATCTAAATTCGAAATAACTGGGCAGCATTATTGTGATTTTAGACAAAAATATCCACCTTAATATCACCACGACGTCACTTGGGAGGAATCTCCAAAGATTAAGAGACACCTTGGGACGCATAATTACCTAAGAACTAAGGTGAAGCAATTTTATATGGGAAGAGTCAAAGATAACGGCAGCAAAGCGGGTAAGATGTAAAAGCTTTATGGAAGCTTATGTTCCCAAGATAAGTAAAAAAAAAAACTACTTTTCGACTACAAGATTGTTTTAATAGTCCTATGCGCACAAAGGTATCTGAGTTCGACACACCTGCACAGCTAATCAGATTGTGCAGAATAACTTTAACAGCTACAAAGTTATCAGTGAAAATTGGCAAATATCTTTTCGAGCCATTTACGAACCAATGCAGTTTCAGGCAAGCAAGAGCCTCGCATGTAATCTCCTTGATATTTTAGTGGAAAACGTCGTACGCGACGCACCAGAAAATAGGAACGGCATAGTTTTTACCAAAAGCTGCTCGCATACACTGAACGATGTCACATCTGCCTTTGCCAACATAGAAAAATAATTGATAAAAGTGGGTCTGATAGTTTAGACTGGGAATTTCTGTGAATGTGGTAACTTCAACTTCGAGACAGCGGATGAGTTTGTATTTGCTAACATATGCTATTTGGGTCTAAACAAATAATTTAAGAACAGGAAACTTAAGCTATACGCTACGACACAATGCCGAAACATTGGTCCTTACTCAGACAGATATACATTAATATAGTAAAATGCATTCAAATACAAAGATATCCCTGGGTATGAGACGTTGTGTGGATTAATAAGCATGCTCCATCGAAGAAGGCCTTTGAACATCATCCCTAAGGAAGGAGCAAAGCGGCTGCCCGAAATTCTACTGAAAAGGTCAGGTCCAGGGAAATCTTTCCAAACTCAGCGGGAGTAATTGGAGAAGAAGCGTAAACTAAAAAGCAAACAAATGGGGAAGAAGTATGTTAATCCTGAGAGTTAAAGCATAATCTGAATTAATCCCCAAAATATTAATCAGTATACTGGCACTTGACTCTTTTTAACACAAAATTGAAATTTAAGTGAAGGAGCTATTCATTGTGAATTCTTTTCATATTCAATTTTATTCTTGACTGTATAAATTTTTCTGTTAAGCCTAAATAGTAAATAAAGGCATTTTTATTTTTGTTTTTGACAGTTTTGTGATGGCTTAACATCCTAACATCTCACTGACATATGATTGACAAGTAGTTTTTAAAAAGAATTGGGGGTTTTTAATCTGTAAAAAGAATGGCAGATTTTGAGTTTTTTTTTGTGCTTTCTTTCGAAAAAGTAATTTTGCTTTCTTCCTTTCAATTACTGTTATGGTTATACATAAAGGAAAATATTATCGATTATCTTCTTATCATGCGTAAATTTGTTTGGTAAAAAGAAAAAGAAAATTGAATAGTTTCATCCCTTTTACAATTTATAATTAATTGCTTTTTCAATATTTATTTAGTATCTAAATATAGCAACGATATCGTTAACTAAGCTTGAGAAAGGCTTTTTATTCGCTCTCAGTCATAATAATGTCCTTATTATGAGCAGAATTACAAAACTACATACAAAATTCTATTGCTATTTGATTTTTATCGGGTGGTTGTCCGTGCTGAATTTCTTCATTAATATCAGAAGAAGCACTTCTGAAACATAATTTATCGCCGAATGGTAAAACAAAAAAGAACATGAACAATCTAAATGAATAAAAAAGGAGCCATATGCTAGTTCGTATTAGTAATTCAAGTAGCGAACAAAGTATTTCGTATTGTTACGAAAATAAGTTTGTGCACCTTTTGCACTTATTACATCGTTAAAGTAAATAAACAAAAGCTGCAAGAATAACTATACGTGCTGTTTATAAATAGCCAGAATCGTCAACATACCATAAAAATAACACAGTAACAACAAAAACTAACAGCAAGGAAAACAAGTAACAACAAATACTAAAAGCTGAAAGAAAAAGATGTTTACATACGCATGGCTACAAAAGAACTAAAAAGAAATTAAAAGAAAGAAATGGAAACTACCTAAAATATCGAGAGGTTCGAGAGCTTTCGATGTGTTGTTTACTCAGCCATATAAAGAGCACATCGATGCGAACAAGTGTCGGTTTAAGTAAAGTAAAATCAGTGAGTGCAGTTTGTGTGAAGAGAGTTTATAAGGCGTAAACTCGTGAAGAAAAGCGTGAAGTAAAAAACCAGTTTAGTAGAAGCAAACTCAGTAAAGAGAGTTAAGTGTGGATAACCTCTGGTTGAGAAGGTTGTGATCGAACCTAAGTTATAACTACGATCGGGTTGGAAGATCTTTAGGAAGAAAGATCTGTCGAATAATTGTTGTTGTTTACAAGATTGTAAACAGACAGAGTAATTAAAAATAAAAATTGTTGTTGCCCGTAAAAAGGTTACAAGCAGTGGTGCACAAAATTGTGTTGAATAATGGATTTTAATTGTAATTAAAACGAAACACAAGATTTATTTTATTTTAACTGCAATCTACGAACTCATAAATACACATTTTGAAAAAGGTAAAAACGTAACAGTATTTTTTTGACTTATTTATTATTATCAGTATTTAAAATGCATTTTTTAATTCAAACTAAGCTTCAAAACCTTTAGAAGATTGATGACAATACCCAATTAAAGTTAATAAAATTTGACAGATTCGTAATCAATGCGCGATTTACATATCTAATTCCAAATATACACACAAACACTTACACAAAAACAGACACTATTAATCAAAATTAAGCCTACTTCTTGTTTGGTAAAATAATATTGCAATAAAAGAAATTGAAAACAACATTTACTGACGTAATTCTAGTAAATAAGTTAATAATATAAAGTAGCTTAGAAGCATTGAAAATTGTATTAAAATGTTGACTAGACACAAACGTAACTTTAGTTTTAAGTCTGACTGCAATTAGAAAGATAATTAATAAACGATTTTGTGTTTGGCCGAGCTGGGTGACGGTTCCGTTCCTCCTAAATCTCTAATTTTTTTTTAATTGCTTGCCGCGTAATTCGCGTAAAGAATGTTTCACAAACTGAGGGTTTGATATCATGGGCAATCAACTACAGGGTGTCCGCGGGGAAGGTATACTACTTTGTTTATAATTTTTGATTATTTATAAGAGAATGGATCTTATATATATATATATGTATGGAATACAATATCAGATAAATGCCCGCCTCTGTTAACCTCAAAAATGCGAGCTTTTTTGAGCACATTTTTCATTACATTCTCACACATTTGAGGCTGTATTTCATTAATTTCATTACGAATATTATGTTTGAGTTGCTGCAGCATTTATGGTTTGTTTGCATAAACCTTACTTTTAAGATATCCGCACAAAAAGGAATGCGGAGTAATCAAATCCGGCGACTGTAGGAGCCAATTAACATCACCATTCCTTGAAATAATTTGTTGGGCAAAGAGGTCACGCAGTAATTTCATTGTAATTCTGGCGGTATGCCATGTGGCACCGTCTTCTTGAAACCACATGTTAGTTAAGCCCAAAGCATGCAGTTGTGGCGTTAAAAAGTTTTCAATCATATCAGTTACCGTTACGCCGGTTTCAGTAAGGTCCAATGATTCCTCCTGTACAAATTGCACACCAGACTGTCACTTTTAATGGATGCAAAGGTGACTGATGAATAATTTGATGGTTTTCCATTGCCCAGAACCGACTAATCTGTTTATTCACTTAACCATTCAAATGAAAATGTGCCTCGCCACTCATTATGATTTTTTCATGAAAATCTATGATTGATTTTGATAAAATGTTTTAACGATTAAAACACGTTGGTTTACTGAAAATTTTTCCATAATAAATTTGCCACGTCTCTTCTTCACGACTGCCAAATATGAACTGTCCAGACCAATGTTTACAAAAATGGCGGCAAAATAAAGTAGTCTACATTCCCGGCAGACGAAAACAAAATTGATCTACTGAAAATATGAGTACTATGCTTCTTTATTTTATCAGAACACGTTTCATTTAAAGTCCTGATTTTTTAACTGTTTAAGTTTTTGAAATTGAAATAAGAACATATTTAGAAAATTTGGAAAAGTGAATGAAGTACGAGTATTTATTTGGGCCAATAAACGGATGCCTTTTTATATATTCATATAAATTTTGAGCATGGTTACACAGTAGGTGGTCCATCCAAAAGTTACTCTTTTCACCATTTCGGCCGGAATCTAACCAATGGCATTTATTTGTTGTCTTCCAAGAGTGGAACTGTAGCCAACTTGACTTTACGTACCTCCACAAAAATAATTGCTCACCAATCTCGCCTCTCAATAGATTCATGGTATCGCGTACCGTGTGTTCAAAAAAGTCATTAATCATTGTACAGTACCTTACTTCGTTAACCGCAATTTTGCGATTTTTATCATTCTTGAAGAAATTCGATATAATGAACCCATAAAACAGTGCACCTTTCAGGGTGCATTTAACAGCTATTTAACTGCCTCTGGTTGCTCTTCACACTATTTTCGGCAAAAATGTGCTCCATTGGTGAAAATTATTATTGGAAAGAAACAAAATTTGTTTGTCATTTGGTTTTTTAATTCACACTTCGACAGTTGCAAAAGAGCATATGTCCGATTATCACTATGATAGATCTTCCATCTTTGCTACAATTTATGAAATACCGTGGGCGCTCTTTTGATTTCCACACCTGCAACGGTACTGCACCTCGCACACTTACAGTCGGCTATGTTCTTTCCCGTTAATATCTATCGGCAATTTTTTAAATATCCTAGGAACAGCCTTCTAGGATGCTCTATTGTGTGCTCAGGTGACTCTTAACTCAGAGCATGTTTGAACTTATGCTATTTGCTGTACAAAGTGGATTTCCGTGTATGTCCAAATTGGTGAATAAAAGGTCTAGCGCTGTTTAACACTAACTCTCTTGAGACGGCCCCCAAACGTTCTTTAAAGCCAAACTTGTCTTAAACAAGACAAAATAAAGATTTGGAGTTCCGCAAGTTCTTTCAGCTAAAAATTTTGTTGTCATTCTTGGCTCATCTGATTTATTTAGTTTGGCTGTAAAGCCAGCTAAAGTCAAATAGTCCTTAGTATGGATATCGGACGGTTATTATTCGACTGGTTTTAACCGGCTTTTTTGGTTTGTTGGACACGGTTTTTTCAAAATCTTCAGTATTCAAATAGCGAATATGCCGGTTAATTTAACATGTATAAGGTCCGCCAAATAATTTTAATTTTTTTTGAAAACAGGGCGCGAAACATCGAGCGTAGCTTCGGCTCTGTGACACGTAGCGCCGTCCTGTTGAAACCAAATGTTGCTAATATCCTCCACTTCAATTTTTGTGAACAAATAATCGTTAAACATGGCCCGATAACGATCGCCACTGACTGTAACGGCCACTCCTTGCTTATTTTCGAATTATGCCTCTTGACCAAAATCCGCAGCAAACAGTAACTCGTCTTGGGTGTATCGGCTTTTCAATGTATGCGTGCGGATTTTCTGTGCCCCAAATGTTTGGCAAATTGCCATCTTCTGTAAGTAGATCGCAGGCCCACTTAGCGAAGCAAAAAAGCGTATACACAACCATATTCGTTCAGCGGAAGGATAAAACTAATTATTTGTAAAATCAGACATGAGCCAAGTGTCGCCATTCACGAAATAAGCACTAGTTGAAAAAAAAACGTTAGATGGCGGACCCGTTATAGCCGGTTAACTTAAATAAATATAATTTTTATTCGTTTGTATGATTTTATTGAAAATATGCTCACGTTTAACTATTTGTATGAATTTAATTATTTTTGTATATACGACAACCTTGAACGTCTCACAAAAAACGTGAGTACCAAGGTAGATCGAAAAAGAGATGCACCCTTAAGCAACAATAACCTTTTCTCATATTCCGTAGATATTGATTTTTATGTATGGAAAATGATCAACTAGAATTATTGAAAGCCCAAAAGCCCACAAGAGCCAGTTCCGAACGGCAGATATATTAGTTAGTAAAGCTTGTATGGCGTAAATACACGTTACCAGTCGCTAGTACTGTTTCGAGTTGATTTCACTGTTAAAAATTGTCAAATGGTGTGGCTTGGGATTGAATTGACGACTTCTTGGTTGGTAGGTGAGTTCTTACCCAACATACCAGGGTGACACTCACACTATTAAATATGTGGTGCATAAATTTACATACAGTGCTGCTCGAAATCTAAGCAAAGTCGAATAATCGATCTCCCTAGTCCTCACCATTCTTGTAAGGGTAACCGCCTATCTTATCATATTTTTTATGAAAAAACTAAAAATAAGAGTATTTTTTGGAGGAGCAATTATTTTGCTGTGCGTGTTGCATCTTTTCTAAGACATCGCATAATTTTCTTCTTTTTCGATTAGATTTTGAGTCCTCAGCCCTGCAAATATAATCACGACCAAACCGACCAGTGTTATTTCTCTAGGGCTGTGTAGTATCTTTTTTGTATCGTATTGTTCGATTTCATTCATTTTGTTTGCTAACTTTACGCTAAGTTATGTCAAGAATCCTCGTAAAGAACATCGATTTTTTTTGGCGCTGGGGTTGAGGCATACAAACTGCTCCCTATGCAAGTACGTCAATTCCAATGGCCATCTATTTGTTTTGCGTCTGGTGCTATATGTGGATACTATCCGGTCAACCTTTTCTTTTATTCTAGAAGTCATTTATCTCCTTCTTTCTATTGTTAATGACTGAGATCCCTCGAGTATAAAACTGGAAATAACTATTTATCCACTATGATATTTTAATCTAGAGCTTGCAGAATATTATCGACATACATATTTCAAATATCGGAGACAGAATCGGCTTTGTCTGTTTACGTACTGATCTCGTAAAAGCATTATCAGAACATATTACGCGTAGTACAATAGCAACTTAATGATGCTTTTTATAATGGAAGGCAGAAATTTCCCGAAGGATTTGAAGGTCAATAATTGATAATACCGTTTAAACCTATGATCCGCAAAATTCCATTAAACGCATCAAGTTCTCCTAACTTTAAAACTGTAAACACACGCTCGTTTAACCGGGTACCTCTTTCAGGAGTCTACGTCTGTAAATGCTATCACTATGATTAGGGTTAAAACTCAGCATGGGTCAAGTGTTATGCCAAGATATTTTATTGCCTATTCTGAAGTGATCAAGTGGCCGCCAATTTTCCGCTTAATTTTTTGCCTATGTCTGTGTACACCGCTTGTATTTTTATCTCACACCTGCTTCTGTTTCGAACTGTAATACACTGTCACTAAAATTACGACTTACTGTTTGTAGTAAGCACTCACGTATGCCAAAAACCTTGTAGAGATGTCAACACATTGTTACAGACGAATATGGCAGATATTGTTATCATTCGTAAAAGTAAGAAAAAGAAGAAAGTCGTAGAAAAATATTATAAATATATCGAGAGATGGAACCAAGCTTTCCAAAAAAAAAAGAAAAAAATAACAAACTTTTAGTAATAAAGGGCTGTGCAACCACAACGCACCATGTTAATTGTAAATAACACAAAAATTTTTCAGAGAATTATCTTAATATATTTTTTATTATGATAGAAGGAACCCTGACAATTATGAATGAAACAAAGTATCGGCCAAATGCTCGCCACTGATTCGGTGGCATACCTCTATCCTTCGGTCCATATTTTCAATGACTGTGATACCTCATTGGAGTTCAAAGTCGTTAATGTGCCGAATTATATCATTCTTTAGCTTTTAAATTTTTCTTGGCGTATTGACATACACTTTTTTTTAAAATATCCCCACAGAAAGTGGTCCAGCGGTGTTAAATAATCGTGGCGGCCATTAATATCGATACGACATGGGATAACACAGCCATTAAATTTCCTGCGTAAAAGAGCTATTGTTTCATTGGTTGTGTAGCAAGTGGCGCCATCCTGTTGGAATCAGACATCGTCCAGGTCCATGTACTAAATTTCTGGCTATAAGAAGTACGTTATCATTTCGCGATAGCTAACACGTAATTTTCGAAGAAGTACGGCAACAACAATGTTTTCTACAGAACGAACTGGGCAAATATACGCAAGTGTTTCCACATTTCCTACAGACCCGGCTTGCTGTATTTTGAACACAATTTTCCAGATTTTGGACACATTTGGTCGATTATGCTGACCAAAAAAATTACGAAGTGCACGAAATTTTGTTTAGAAGGCCCATTGTACCTCTCTATAGTTGAATTTGTCAAACACTGAAACAAATAATTTTCAAATTAAGTTGGCCCAAAAACCTGACGGTAAGGTGTGACTCACAATTAACATCGTGCATTATGGTTGGACCACCCTTTAGTATCAAAATAAATTTTATATGAATAACACGAGTGCAATAATATTTGTGACTGACTGTAACAATCATACGCTCTGTTGTACTACACACATAACAGTTACTGTTAATTTTTACATGTGCAGTGATAAGAGAGTAACATTCTCAGTAACTGAGAATCTATAACAGTAAAATAGTAAATCTGTAATGTAACTGTTGTAGTGTGTAATAATACAACAAATAAAACAAACGTAAACAATGTTAAAATGAATCAAAACAAATCAAAGAATTAAAAGGCGTCTGCGCCTGCATGCAATGTGATGCCATTTAAAGAAATATTTTATTTTTGTAAATTTGCTTATCAAAGACGCAACTGAAAAATATCATTCAGTCACACGTGTAATTCAAAACAGTACAGATTCCAAAGTGAAATAGCGCAAAAACGAAAATCCGTAATCGAAAGGAAGAAAGAAGAAGGAAAAAAGAAGTTCAAAATATAGTAAATGTCAAAGGAATTATAATAAAAAAAATTCTTTTTTCAAGAGAAATCCATTTGTGTATAAGCATATGTGTGTAAATGTCTTAAACATAACAAAAAAAAAATTAAATTCAATCTAATCAATTATAAGGATAAAGATTAAAAAAAAGCAAATAAGTGAAGATCAAAATTTAAAAGGAAAAAATTAAAATAAAAAAAAAAAATAAAAAATAATATGAAAAAATAAAAGTTAATTAATCGTATTTAAAGTGAAAATTAAAAAATATATATTGCGTACCAAATATCATATAACAAATTATTAATTAAAAAAAATAATATATATGTATGAAAAATTTTATAAAAATAATTAAAATCTCATCTGGTATGGTTACGCATGTAAATAAATTTTCCTTATTTTAATGTATAATCCAGAGTGTAATTAAAAATTTTGAAATAATTGGATACACATCACTGTTTTTTTTTTTTTAAAGGTAAATTAATACTACAGGGTATAAAATTCCCCTCATTAATAAAAATTAAATAAAATACATTCTCTTCAATTACCAATGTTTGTACTCATAGTAACCACATTACTCCTCTTGAATATAAATAGAAAAAAACTCAAGTACCTAATCCTTAAATTCAACATAACGTAATACAGTTTAAGAGGAAAGTAATAAATAATGCTCACACATTCTAAATTTTCATTAAAGATGCTTGAATAAATGAAGTCTTCTTTATACCCAGCCTAAGTATTTGGGGTGAGAAAAAAAAGAAACATTGAGAATAGAACGCACAAAATTAAAAGGGTTTTCAAATGTTGTGTACAAACATATATTAAAGGCAGAAAATTCGATACAAAATTTAAAATTTTCTAACAAAATTACTTAAAAAAATAAAAGTACTCCAGTAAAAGTCTAATAAAGTTATAAATTTACGACGCAGTGCATTCAGGCTAAAACAAGAATAAGTAAAAGATGAAGTTTACAAAAAATTTAAATTGGGATGCTAATATTCAACCTAATGAATGAAGGAACAGACAAAAATGCACAGTAGTATCAGAAACATTTTCAGTTCGAATATTAAAGCAAAAATTTGTTTTTTGTTTTTTAGTCTACGCTGCTTTTCAAAAAGAATTCGCAATATGGCAGGCCGGACTTCAAACTTCTAACGGAAGTTCTTAGGGGCCATTGTTGACTGAGTCAGTATCTGAAAAGAGTGTTGGTCACATATGTGGATGTTGATAAATTGTGCTCACAGGCAACAGATACGGCAAGGCAGATATGTGTGAATGTGTGGTTCTTAATAGATTTAAATGTAAATTTTAGGGTATTATTGGGAGACACCCACCAATATGGTCTTATATCTGCAGTTGTTTAGACAGCAGATCTGCCGAACATATTATTGATAGTTTAGAGGGCAACATAGATCTCATGGGTGGCAGTGCCCTGCAAGAATGCCTGGTGAAGATGATAATGATAAAAATTTCCGGAAGCTGCTTAACGCTAAAAGGAGTAACGTAGAGCTTAATATCGTTATTGGACTGTTATTGTATTCTGTTCATTTTAAACTTATAAATTGTAAAATACATATGTCGGCCGATGATGTGCAGATTTACATACATTCCATGCTTGGAACTGCATACGATTGATAATTCAGGACTTGGATTTAATTTGTTTTTGAGCATCTGCAAATAACTTGATCTTAAATCCAAATCTTAAATTGTAACTTTTCTACATATGTTTCTCTGAGATTTATATGAAGGCACTCGTGTACCTTATATGTCAAAATGTGTACCTTTTTAATCAGTCATATAAGGGTTAAATGTAGCATTGATATTGTACATACTATGGTTTTACATATTTTTTTTTAATTTTTAGGTGGGATAAATTACAATTTTACCATATCTTGTGGTAAGGAATAGAAAACGCGATATGAAAAAAATAAATAAAATGAATGAATACTTTTTCAAAACAATGGTGTACGATTTTATGTACCATGCATACACTGTATATAGTTTTTGCTAGCTTTGAAAGGAAAAGGGGTACTTTATCATAATATTGATTTTAAATTTGACTGTCGGTTACTATTTTGCATAAAATTATACATACTGGGCAACTTAAATATCTTTTTATGTCTTTTCTATATTTCAAGAAGTAGTAATTACAATAATTTCGGACACTTGTCCGCGAAGCCAGGCTTATCTGCATAAATATTACAAAAATATTAACAAAAATATAATATTAAATATATAAGAGATACAAAATATAAAAAAGACATTTTAAATTTTCAAGATTTAATTAGGAGGAGGAAGTTAAAATTATTTTTATTGAAATTTTGTCGTTCGGTAGAAAATTATTGGTTGGTTGTGTATATGGACCAAATAGAAGGATACCTTTAGATGTTTTGTAATCCAACGTGGAGGTTATTGCTCCAGGGTATGATGGAATAGTCATAGCTGGTGATTTTAATTCGAACATCTTAGTCGAACTGTATCTCTCTGGTTACATGCTACCGCTAGGACTTTTCCTGGTCCACGTTATGAGTCCGACACATCATACATCCTCTTCGAGAACGCTACTGGATTTATTTTTTGTTTCAAACACCAAAAATCAAACACCAAACATAGTCTTGTATGACCAAATATCTGCTCCGTATTTTTCCCGGCATGACTTGATTTTTTTAACTTTTTACTTTCAGATTCAACAATCAGGGGAGTATAGAATTTACCGTGATTTTGGGAATCTAGATTCTGACGTTTTATATGAATACTGATCTCGGATTACTTGGGATGACATCTACATCATGCCAACCGTGGATGAACAATCTTCTTTTTTGGAGTGCAATATTCAATATCTGTGTTCCTCTTACGCGCAGGAAAATAAAGCTTGAACGGAAGCCGGGGTTTTCCAATTCTGTTCGGGAAGCTATACAACGAAGAGCTTTTTCATATTCAAGGTGGAAGAGATATAAAACTCCGGAGCTTAGACTACAATACTCGATGGCCAGCAAAAATGTGACCAATGCTATAAGGAATGCGAAAACCGAATATTATTTCACACGGTTTGATTCTGCGATTGATTCTCGGCAGACTTGGAACACTATACGTGGAATAGGAGTTGGTAATGCTACCGCAAAAATTTACTGCCAAGAAGATGGAATTGATCTTAACAAAATATTTACTGATGTTCAAGAAATTCCGACTCAAATTTTTATAATTTCCGATAGATTTGTTGGATGGAAATTATGGTGTTGACGGTAACCACTTTCAATTCAATTGTATAACCCAATACGATGTGTTTTCAACGTGAGGATTGGTAAATAAAATCAAATGCAGTTGGAAGTGATCAATTGCATCCGAAATTTATAAGACTACTTTTTCCCTTAATTCTTCCATACGTCACTCACTTATTTAAAACGATGATAGTATCGTATATATCCGCTTAACTGGAAACATATGAAAATTGTTCTTTTGCCAATTGTTCCTTTGCTTTCGATAGGAGATTTCAGACCCATAGCTATATTGTGTTTATTTTCAAAAGTATTTGAGAAAATTTTATGCAATCAAATGATTGCATATATTGAGGAGCATAGTTTACTTACCAGTGTACAATCAGGCTTTCGTCGCAGTCATCACGGTTCTTTTAGATGTTAGAATATACGGCAAGGGTTTGAGAGTGGTAATATGAATTTCTTGGTCCTACGACTAGACACTGGTTCTTGTTTTTATGGTTGGAAGAATATCCCAAAACTATGTTAATATTTTTTCCTTTTTGGAAGCCAAATTGATTGTTATCTAATATTTTGTAATTTTTAAAAAGTCCGTAAGCCTTCTTACAGCAACTTCTGCCATAGCTTTATCAATACCAGGTAAAAGAGAGATTGCCCTGTAATTATTATAATCTGTTTTTTCCTTGTTTTTATATTTAACGTACAATTGATGTTTTAAGTTGTTGCGGTATATTAGCGCTGTTTAGACTTAGACTAACAATTTGCGTTATTGCTGGTGTAATAAAACTTGCTTTAAGTAAGGTAGGTACGAAAGGCGGCACCAAAGTACCCAACTCAGAGACCACTGCGGTTCATTGTGCAAAGGACCTTTCATCGAAGAAGAAAAAAGGGTTAGAAGTAGTGCACAAAAAGAGACGGATGCCCAAAGAGACACCAATGGCACTGTTAACCGTATAGTAGGCATTAAAGCCCTTGTTCATTCTCAAAAGGGTATTTTCCGTCTAATTAAGTTTTTATCCAAGAACACATCTAAGAACTTGGCTCCCTCAGACAGTCTTAGCACAATCCCACTTAACCTAGGTAGTTCAAAGTTTTCCGATTTATATTTCTGGGACAAGAGGACAAGCTCATTCTTTGAAGGATTGATACTAAAACCTCTGGCGGACTCCCAGGAGATAGCTTGCCAAGCGCCGAGTGCATGATCTCACCAACAGTCGGAAGAGCGCTCCCCGACACAAGAATCAGCAAATCATCCACATAGCAAACCACATTTCTGCCTTCCTCATCGAACCTCCTAAGGATGCCATTCACAACAAGATTCCAGAGTAGCGGCGAACGTACACCTCCTTGAGGAGTACCACGAGACACTAGTCTCTCGAGGCGTACATCACCAAGCTCCGAGCGGACAATCATGGCCCTAAGTACGTCGATTATCCACTCCACAAGGAAATCATGGATGCCAAGGTCAACCAGTGCCGGTCCCTAATTGCCCCATTCTCAACACTGTTGAAGGCACCCTCAATATCCCATAGTGCAGACCCTTCTCAATGTAGCCGAAGACCACGTGTAGAGCAGTCCACCGAAGGTCCTCCTATCTATCCTGTTTCTCAAGTGCAAATCTCCATCGTTTTCAGCACACACGATGACAGACTGATCGGCCTAAAATCACCTGGCATGAAATGGGAAGATCTGCCGGCCTTCGGTATGAAAACCACTCTCACCCTCCTTCATGCCATGGCACAATTCTACCAAGAAACGCTAAAAATATCCACAAGGAACCTCATGGAAGAGATGGGGACACTCTGCAACATGGCCGGAAAGATCCCATCCGAGCCCGGAGATTTATAGCACCCAGAGGACTGGACCGCCCAAGTCACCTTATACAATGTCACCATATCGATCACCAATGCCTCATCTGGAACTGGGGCCAAAACTACCAGCCCCGGCTCCTCAACCGTCACCTCCCCACAACCAGAGAAGTGGGTCTTCAGGAGAATACCAAGTGACTCAGAGCCAGATTCAGCCCATGAAGCGTCCCTCCTTCGAATGTTACCAAAGACACATTGCTTTTGGATAACACTCTTCGAAACCTGGACAGCTTGTTGACAGAATCAATGTACTCAGAGAAGTTCATTCAGGACTCCCTATTCGCCTTCCTGATATTACCTTGTACCTATTGAAACAGATTCTATACCTATCTTAATCCTCAGCTGCACTTGGCCCTGTTGAACAGTCTTCTCACCTCCGCTGTCCAACAACAAGGCTGAACCCTCTTGCCCTGGAATACCCTCAGACATGACTGCTCGAAGGACCTGACACAGCATTCAGTAAGCCTACCAACCGCTTCCTCAACAACCGAGCAGTCGACGGGTTCCAGAAACAGATCACCCAGACCAGTCTCCACGCCATCGCTAAAAGACCGCCAATCGGTCCTCCTAGGATTCCTAAAAGGAACTCTCCTAGACCATACATGAACCAGGCTGAAGCGAATCAGGCTGTGCTCTGAGAAATAGTTCCATCATATCCACGACCTTTTTTAATGTTGAGGTTATTTAAAACATTATAAATTTTTTCTTCGGTAGTTGGTTGAAGGTGCATTGAGTTTTCCATCTGTGCGTTTGCTTTCTTATTAGATTTGATGTTGCCGTTGTGTATAATTGTTTTTTTAATTTTCTTTAAAATTTCTTGCAAAATTTTATACATCAGTCTCAATAACTTTACTTGCAGAAACTCTCAACGAGAGAGTAAAAAAATATTTTTACATACAATTTCTTAAATTTCGCAAATTTAAAAAAAAACTTCATTTGTAAACATAAAAGGAAAACAGCTGTTTGAATAAAGCTTGCAATTAAAATTTTTGCAAAAAGTTTTTTGTGCTTCAATTTATTACTCTCTTCTTACGCTCTCTTGTTGCAAATTTTTTGAGTTAATGAACACTTTTCCAGTAACAGTTGTTACAAATTCGTTAAAATTTTTTGTTACTTATCAAACCTAATATTATTATTATACTTTTTCTTCTAAAATTAATATCAAAAAAAAACCATACCAGTTTGTATTTTTATATCTGTTTATTCGACTTATGTTTTTTTTTTAGATCGAACACAGGCTAATCTTTAGATTATTATTACGCGACTTCTAAGCAACATTGTTTTGTAAATACTATTCGTCTTTATAACCAAATGCCATTCCTCGGTCTCTAGATTTACTTATGTATGTATAACTACAAATCTAATCAATAAGTAGGATTCCGTGTTTGATTACATGTTTATTTTTTTATCCTTCTGCTCTTACTTATATTATACCATTTTTCGTTCTATTAAATAATCGTATTGTTATAATGCATTTCTATGCTCACTCCTTCAGACCCAAGCACTTTTGCAGACATAACAACTTCTTTGGAAATATTTGCTTTAGTGAATAGTGCAAGAGTTCTTTGTATTCTTGTGAAATCAGTTTCCTTTTTTTGCAATTTGTTAGTGTGTTAGTGCTCTTGTATGTAAATCCTACTTGTAAGTGTATTAGTAAAACAATTCTTATTTTGTTTGCGAAGTACTCTTTGTTGTATTTCTAGTATTTATTCTGGTGTAACTGAATTAAGTGAAACCATTTTTCCACTCTATACCACCAGAGAAATCTTTCGTATTAATGCTACTGAAGATTAGTGTACTTTATGAAAGTATGAGAAAAATATTTTTTTTCTGTAAATATCTATTAGTACAGGGTGTCCGCGGGGAAGGTACAATACTACTTTGTTTGCTTATATGAAAGAGAATCGATCTTTTATTGATAAATGTTTTATTTAATGTCAGCCATTATATATGGAATACAATATCAGATAAATGCCCGTCTCTGTTAGTCTCAAAAATTCAAGCCTTTTTGAGCACATTTCACGCGGTATTTCATTAATTTCATACCGAATATCTTGTTTTAGTTGCTCCAGCGTTTCTGGTTTATTTACATAAACCTTGCTTTTCAGATATGCCCACAATAAGAACTTCGCAGCAGTTAAATCAGTTGACCGTGGAGGCCAATCAACATTGTGAAAAGAGGTCTCGCAGTAATTCCAGGATGTATGCGCTGTAGCACCGTCTTGTTGAAACCACATGTTAGTTAAGCCCAAAGCATGCAGTTGTGGCGTTAAAAAGCTTTCAATCATATCACGATATCGCTCCCCATTGACAGTTGCCGTTACGCCGTTTTCAGTTTCAAAGAAGTACAGTCCAATGAGACCTCCTGACCAAATTGCACACCAGACTTTCACTTTTAATGGATGCAAAGGTTTTCCATTGCCCAGAACCGACTATTCTGTTTATTGACATAACCATTCAAATAAAAATGGGCCTCGTCTCCCATTATGACTTCTTCATGAAAATCGGGGTTTTCATGGTCGAGCTGTAACATCCTATTGGAATATGTATGGCGACGTAAATGGTCTTCTGAAAGAAGCTCTTGTGTCAGCTGAATCTTAAATGGGAACAAATGCAAGTCTTTGTGAGGTTGATGGATTGTTTTGAACACTTTCTTGAACAGAAGTAATGTTTTCAGCAGATCTTGCAGTATATTATGGTCCATGCTAGGGCCTATCAGCTATAGTCAATTTTTCTTCGAAAGCATTCAATACACGATAAATAGCGCGTCTTGTTGGCACGTTGTTTCTCCCAAAAATTTCACGTAACTTTCTCATCGTCACAGTAATCGATGATTGATTTTGATAAAATTATTTAACGTTTAAAACACGGTGGTTTACTGAATGTTTTTCTACAATAAATTTGCCACTTCACGACTGCCAAATATTAACTGTCAAGGCTAATATTTACCAAAATGGCGGCAAAACAAAATAGTATACTTTCCCGGCGGACACCCTGTATTATAAAAAAGAAAAAGCAGAAAGAGTTGTATCGTAAACTAAAAAACATTTTTGTTTTTTTAGTTTTAAAAAGTTAATAAAACTTTATTATAAAAGGCAAGTAATCCATCTTATGTTGGTCATGTTATTTAAAATTAAACTTATTAATCTTACATGCTCTCTTGATAAAAGTATCAATCAAGCACTTTCCTTGTTTTTATTATTCAAATCCCTAGGTGATGCTGTGTCATTTGATTACACGCTGCTATCACTTACTCTAAGAGTCGTTCCATTATCCGCAATTTGGAAATGCATATTATAATTATTATAAACAACTTGACTCGACTAGTATAGGATTTTCCTGTCTAATTTAAAGTGTGCATCTCTTTCGTAAACTTCTACTTGGAGAAAGCTTGAGAGTTTTCCCATGGGTTTGGAATATATCATTCAAGTACCAAATACCCTCTCTTCTGTAAGACTTCCGGTCTTTGGCTCATCCATGTACCACATAGTAATCTTTCATCTAAAGAAGTATATTGTTTCCATACCGCCCCATTCAATCTTTTTATTCGATTTTAACACAACGTGTTTCTCAAAGTCATAAATTTTTTTTGTTCTACAATTAAGGGGAGTTTTCTAGGTATCCATGCCCTCTGTTAAGTCCTATGCTCGATTTATCTCCCATTTTCCTAACTATAGACTTTATTCTTCGGTGCTATATATATCTGATTTAAGTTCAATGGTGCTTATATAGCAGCTTTGAGACTGATTTTTTTTTTGCCACAGCTATGCCAATGCACGTCAATCACTGTAAATTATTCAACTTTGTATTGCCATCAATTTGCCCTACCTGAACTTAGGATAACCTTATAGAGATCACCGAACATCAGATATATATCTAGTGAAGAATTCTTGGGTTTAAACTTCAAGTCTTTCTTGAAAACTTATGAAATTTACTATCTTAGATTATCTCTAGATATTTCAGCTCTCTTATCTTAAAGATATTCTCACTTTTCTTTCTCATAATGTTCAATCCCGCTGACCCTTATCTCCATCCAAATTGTATCCATCAAAATCCACTCATCTTCTATTTACCGCCTTTTCTATGGTCATGGAATGTACACATATCGTAGCTTCGTTCTTGTTTTTTGAAGATTATTGAATAGCTCCTACTAAGTTTATGGAAGCTATTACCTTTGATGCATCTGCACGAGTGCTATCGAAGCACTGCATCTGTAGTAGAAACGTACATCTAATATGGTTGTCCTCCGCTTTTTAACCGTATTTAAAGAAACCGATCTTAAGCTTATATATCCGAACGATTTTTGCTGTGTTATGTCCTTTTCCTACTTCTACTCTCTTCGAGACTTGGTGCAAGTACTTATTAAAGAACATCCAAATTCCTTCAGACATATTAGCATCATATCTTTAATGTTAAAAACACTTGAAAAAGTTGAGGACAACTATATAAGATGCGGGGTTCTGCAATGCGTGCCACTGCATCCACTGCATCGACGAATTAGTAGGAGCTATAAAGAAATCCTAGAAGACAAGGAGATTGCTGTATGTGCTTTCCTAGACACAGAAGTTGCTTTGATAATACCTCTTATGAATTTATCGTTACATTCAGTCCTTCAGGTCCTTCTTACTAGATCTGCGGAAACTACTGCATGAAATGTCAATATAAGTGTCAGCACTATTAGAAGTTGCCCACAAGACGCGATCTTATCGCTCTGAATGTGGAGTCTTGTTGTTGATGAACTTTTAAGACAGAACACCATCCATGGTGGGCACTGACTGCCAGGGCTATGCGGGCGACATTATTTTGATAGCAAGGGAATAGTGAATCGATAGTGTGGGACGACCTGGTCAAACCTTAACTCGCTCTGAATATGGAGTCTTGTTGTTGATGAACTTTTAAGACAGAACATTATCCATAGCGGGCACTGACTGCCAGGGCTATGTGGACGACATTATTTTGATAGCAAGGGAATAGTGAATCGATAGTGTGGGACGACCTGGTCAAACCTTAACTCGGGCAAAACCATGATAATACCATTTACTAGGAAAAGAAAACTTTCCAAGTAGATGAATATTCAACTCCTGGGTGAGAAAATACCACCAAGAAAGTAGGCTAAATATCTTGTAATAATATTGGAAAGTGTGCTTACGTAGAAAGCTCAAGTGAGGTCTGTCTCAAAAAAAGCCACGCATTCTCTTATGGTATGTAGGAGGCTTGCGGGGAGATCTTTGGACTGTAAACCAAGAATTTTTCGGTGAATGTATACAATGATGGTCAGATGGATTGTAGCATATGGGGCCGTTTCATGGGCGGTAAGAACGAGTTTGGGAGCTACCCAGGCAGAGCTATGTAAGGTACAAAGTCTGCGACAGTCTAAACTTTTGTTGGGTAACTATAACAGGAGAAAATGTTAATCCTGCATAGTAATGTCCAGGCTTATTGCCGACTAAATGTACATCTGAGTAAAATGAGTTTAGTCTCAAGTCCAATGTGCAGATTTAATAATGAGTGAATCAAATCAGCAGAGTACATACTGTATACATGTGAAGCATTGTTGCACTTTAGAAGGAAGTATCTTGGTGTCTATAATATACAGAGTTATTGCGGGTGGTACCAACCGATATCCTGAATTTCGTACGTGATACGAGGTTAGAGGAGATATTATAGGGAAACCCTATACAGATGTAGGGCTGCACAATAGATCGATAGGTCACAGTATTCTTATACCTCAATAATAATAGTAATAGTACAATAATAAAGAAATTAATACTTAAGAATAAGACTGCTACTGCGTGTATATATCAGCTATATTACAATATCCCATTCATGTCTAAGGAAAAGGCTGAATGTGAATTTAATCCTCTACCCCTCAGGTATTGGGCGCAATCTGTCTAGTTTCGCTACCTATTTTGTTAGGGGTGACATTTTTCTGCCTGGTGTAATCAGTGAAAATTTTCGGTAAGTGCGTTTGAAGTAGTAACACCATCTATTTCAGTTCATTATTAGAATATATACTATACTTTTTCAGTGTTGTTATCATCTCCGGTACTTTGGCTGACAGGCTTTGCTACTTTAAGCAGAGTTTATATGATCTCACACAAGTTCCTAAAAATATCACGCTTAGTTCTTCTTATCATTCTATTATACGCTGTAAGTTTTGCTTCCTATGCATGCCTTTGTCCATTCCATTTTGCACCACTATTGAGATTATGAAATTAGGTTCTGACTGCATTTTTCTCTCTTACACTAGATCATTGTATCTCCAGAGACCATAACTTAGCAGTACCTAGTGTTGACTTATTCAGCTATTCTCGAGCTCACACTTATTCTGTACTTATTTGCTCTATTAAATGCCTTGCAGTTTGCTGATGTAGAAGATATTTTATGTAAAATTCGAGTCACATTAATTTATATTAAACAAAACTAAATACAAGATTGAAAGCCATTATCATTTCGATTATAATGGAAAAAGTATAATTGAAATCTATTAATAGAGCAATATATCTCCTTCCCTCCATCATTATTTACATTTCATTTCATTTTAAGTTCTTTGCCAAGCAATTAATTCAACTTAACACCGACATTTTCACAGGCGAACAAAACTCACATACAGAAATAACATCAATAATGGTTGTCCATTTTAGCATTCACTACTACTACTACTATTACTACTACGAATGTCAACACTACAACTAAAACGTACATCTGGCAAATTGTCAATTTTGATAGACAATAATTGTCTAAGGAAAGCTGATAAAATTATTCCTTTATCTGCTTCAAATATATTTTTTGTTTGTTCTGTAACACAAAAAAGTCTGATATGTTTATATATGTGTGTACATGTATTTATGTAGATACATGTATATATATGTTAATAGACATACTGTGTGACAATATAGTGAAATAGTTTTTAGCATATCCTGTTGTTATTTTACTGCTCTATATCCTGCACGTGTAAGACAAAACAATATAAAAAAATACTGTATGGGGCATTCCATAGGGAATGAAGTGTGAAATGATGTTTGTGTTTAAAGAAAACAATCTTATTTAGCCAACTTGGGGGTAAAAAATAATTTCACAGAAATATTATTAAAAAGATGATATTGGTCAAGTTAGGCTTAGTTTTGAAAATGGCTTATAAGGTCAACTTGTTATATGGAAAAGTTCATTAAAGGCTAGAAAAATCTTAAGCGGAATATGTCCTACAAAAAACTAAAGGGGTTAGACATTTAAGCAATACTTACAATAGCATTGTTAGAAATTTTATAATTAATTAATATTTAATTTAATTAATATTTAATTTAATTTAATGTTTAATTATGAGTTTAGTACTTGCAGGTTATATTGATAAAATTGTTTATTTTAAGTTTGGTAACAATAGAGACTTTCTCTTTTACTTTTCTTTTTCTCCGTCACTTTTCTAGGGAGCATATTGGCTTTCCACAAAGCTTTGTTTCAGTTTCTTTAATCAATTTGATATTTCAAGCTAAGTAGATGATTAATCCGCTGTAGCTTCCTCCATATGATTTAAAATCTTTTTTATTGTGTGTAATGGTGAAGATCCTTACTATTTCGTGATGATCTTTGCTTTAGCATTCTAATATTTTCCCAGTAGGTGGCATGTTTGTCATCATCGCCAGAGGTATGCGAGACTGGTCAGGGTGGCTATTTTCTTTATTTCATTTTTTTTTAGATGGAGTTGTCTTCAGGGATGTTAAAACTTTTTTTATTATTAAACATTCGAAACCGTAATTCAATTTTTTCTTCGTCATGTTCTCTGCTGGGGCTCGAACATGGGTCGTTTGTGTTGTTATGCATGCGCTCTAACCACTACACCAATATTACTAAGGAACAGAGCTTTCAAGTTTTTTCAAGTTTTTTCTGTAAAAACTCTCAAATTTGCGAATTTTGCGAATAAACGTATCTGGTCATTTAGAAATGTTCGTCTTGGCTGAAAATGATAATTAAGGTTAGTTTTCAACAGTTCTAGAGCCAGCTCAACAAACACACGTCATTGGCAATAGTTTTTTATGTTCAGTTTTCAGGACAGTCGAATTTTGTACGGTTGCATGCACAAGACATCATGCAAAATTGATTAAGTTGTGAACTACGGAAGACTGTCTCGATTTCTTCTGCCCATTCCAATTAAAGGCGTCGATGCTGTCGTAAAATTTTACGTTTCGTCGTAGTGCGAGCATTAGTTCGTTATTTACTACACTATTGGATTCAAATTTATCCGTATAGGGTTGCATTTTAGTAAACTAATAACCTTAAGTGTTTAAGGCGTATATTTTTCCCATTGTAGTTTATCTACAAAATTTATAATTAAATTTTTATAATAAAATTACGTGTACAAATTTATTCAAAACTGAAACACCTTTTTCTCATTTTTTGAAACGAACTTTATTAAACCAAATATATGCCGTTTCAATTGATAACTTTACACCATTTTCAGGGTAAATTTATGAGCTAAAAACTGAAACAATTAGGTTTAACAGCTCCTTACGAAATTTAAGCGTACAACATTAAGAGGACGTTCTTTTTTAATTTACTTTGTAATTTATATTTCAATCCCCAATTATGAACCTAATTACATAATTCCCTATACAAAATTTTAAGAATGAATCATCCAAAGTGTTTTGTAATTTTTGTTACGCTAAATGTGTTCATTTATTTCCTAACTTTTTTTCTATTTCCAAAAAACAATACAAACAATAAACCAAAAAAAAAACAAGGAAAAGAATAAAATTCATCGAAACTAATTGTTAAATTATGTGATTTGTAAAACACTGTTACGTTTTTATCTCTTTAAAAACGTTTATATATGAGTTAGTAGATTGTAGTTAAAATAAATACAATAAATCCTGTGTTTGGTTTCTAATTAAATTCTTTTAGTCAGCACAGTTTTGCGCACCACTGCTTGTAACCTTTTTACGGGCAATAACAATTTTTATTTTTAATTACTCTGTCTGTTTATAATCTTGTAAACAACAACAATTACTCGATTACTTACTTTCTTCCTAAAGATCTTCCAACCCGATCGTAGTTATAACTTAGATTCGATCACAACCTTCTCAACCAGAGGTTATCTACACTTAACTCTCTTTACTGAGCTTGCTTCTACTAAACTGGTTTTTTACTTCACGACTCTCTTCACGAGTTTACGCCTTATAAACTCTCTTCACACAAACTGCACTCACTGATTTTACTTTACTTAAACTGGCACTTGTTCGCATCGATGTGATTTTTATATGACTGAGTAAACAACACATCGAAAGCTCTCGAACCTCTCGATATTTCAGGTAGATTCCATTTTTTTCTTTTAATTTCTTTTTATTTCTTTTGTAACGATGCGTATGTGAACATCTACCTCTCTCAGCTCTTAATATTTGTTGTTGCTTGTTTATTGTCTATTACTTGTTTTCTTTGCTGCTTAACTATTGTTGTTGCCGTGTTATTTTTATTGTTTGTTGTCGATTCTGGTATTTATAAGCAGCACGTATAGTTATTCTTGCGGATTTTGTTTATTTATTTTAGCGATATAATAAACGCAAAGGTGACCAATCTTATTTTCGTAACAATGTTTTAGTAAAACGCCAGAAGATCTATGATCAAGAAAATTACTACCTATTCGTTATTTTAGAATAATAGGCTACAGAGCTTTTGTTCTAAATAATAAAACAGGAAAATCTAAGTTTGAGCCCAGGAGTTATGAATACGTGTTTGTCGGCTACGATGAAGAGTCTAAAGCTTATATATTATGGAGAAAAGGAACGACAAAAGTGATTAGAAAGGAAACAACAAAATTTGTTTTTATGAATAAAGATGTTCGAAATAATAATCAAAAGTTGTTAAATAATGGCAATATCGAAAAAGATTTAGTTTTAGAGCCCCAAACTATTGAAAAGAATGAAGAATTTTATGACAGTTTTAATCAAATTGAAGAACAGTGTGTAGAAGATGTGCAACCAATAGTTACTTTAAAGCAACGTTTAAGATCTTCGAATAAAAATAAAGATTTAGTAAAAACAGTTAAATTAGAAGATCCAAAATCTTACAGAGATGTATTAAATTCAAAGAATTCGGAAGAATGGCAAAAGGCACTGAAAGAAGAATATTATTCATTAATTAAGAATAAGACATAGGAACTGGTTGATTTACCGAAAAATAGAAAACCTGTTAACTGTAAGTGGGAAATTGATTATGGGGATACATACGCTCCAGTAGTTCGACAAAGCTCTGTACATTTAATTTATGCGCTTGCAGTTCGGAACGGTTATAAATTATGTCGACTAGATGTTTCGACAGCATTTTTGAACGGTCAGTTAGAAAAAGAAATATCCGTGTGTCAACCAGAAGGACTTGTTGAGTCAAATAAAGTTTGCGAGTTAATAAAGGCAATATATGAATTGAAACAATCAGCAAATTGAAGATGTTTTTAAAACATTTGGATTATCTCAGTCTCAATACGATCAATGTATATATTTCACGAATAATGTATGCATGTTAATAGTTTTTTTTTTACATTGAAGACATGTTAATAGCTTCAAGCAGTGCATCTGAAGTTAGTTGAATTACTTAAATCGAACACCAAAAAGATGCATTGGATTGGAAATAGAAATTAAAGAAAAGTCTATAACAATATCACAGAACAGGTATAAGAAAATAACAACAAAAATACCAACGCAACACCAAATTTGTTTAGAAAAAGATCCAAAAATTTCAAAAGAAGCAGAGAATATTGATAAACCAAAGTATCAGGAAATTATCGGATCGCTTTTACATTAAGCTGTTAAAAATGTTTAGTCGACCTGATATAGCATGTAGTGTAAATATGTTCTCACAATTTTGTCAAAATCCTCGCATACAATATTGGACAGCAGCGATGCGTATAATTAGATATTTAAATTCGACAAAAGATTGTAAGCTAACTTATTGTAAAAATAATTTACCACTATTTGGTTATGTTGATGCAAATTGGGCCACAGATATTAACGATGGAAAATCTCAAACTAGATTTTGTATCTCGCAGGTGGCGTAATATCTTGGGAATCAAAGAAGCAACGAGTTGCACCAACATCGAGTGCTGAAGCGGAATATATCGCTCTTTCTGAAGCAGCCAAAGAAAATTGCAACTTGAGGCACTTATTAAAAGAATTTGGGATTTGAATTAGAAAACGCATCTACTTTGTATGGTGATTCTCAAAGTTTCACTCAAGGCCCACCTCTGTTAGCCTCGAAAAAGCCTTTTTGAGCACATTTTAAGTTACATTTTCACACATTTCTCCAGGTATTTCATTAATTACATCATAAATATTTTGTTTGAGTTGCTCCAGCGTTTCTGGTTTGTTTGCATAAAACTTTCTTTTCAGATATCCCCGCAAAAAAATGTATGGAGCAGTCAAATCAGACGACCATTCCTTGAAATATTTCGTTGTGGAAAGAGGTCTCGCAGTAATTCTATTGTAATCCTAGCTGTATGCGATATGGCACCGTCTTGTTGAAACCACATGTTAGCCAATCCCAAAGCATGCAGTTGTGGTGTTAAAAGTTTTCCATCATATCACGACGTCGCTCCCCATTGACAGTTACCGTTACGCCGTTTTCAGTTTCAGAGAAGTAAGGTTCAATTATTCCTCTTGATCAAATTGCACACCAGACTTTCACTTTAATGGATGACTGAATAATTTGAGGGTTTTCCATTGCCCAGAACCGACTATTCTGTTTATTTACATAACGATTTAAAAGAAAATGTGCCTTGTCACTCATTATATTTTGTTCATGAAAATCGATGATTGATTTTGATAATATGTTTTAACGATTAAAACACTTTGATTTACTGAATATTTTTTCATAATAAATTTGCCACGTTTCTACTTCACGACTGCCAAATATGAACTGCCAATACTAATGTTTACCAAAATGGCGACAAAACAATGTAGTATACCTTCCCAGCGGACACCCTGTATAAGTCCGCAAGTGAAATGATAGCAAATGTATAAACCAAACTGTTGTCAAGAATCAAGCATCAATTCTCTATTTCATCAATGGGTATTCAATAAATTATTTGTATAAGTTGAGGAGGCATTTTTAATTATATGATTTGTAAAACAACTTAAATACTTTACTTGTTTAAATTAAACTTTGTGTTTTCGTATCATCTTAACCTTATTAAAAATATAATTTGTTTGTTACAATATTTTTATATAATAAAATTCATTCGATAATTTTCATTAATTATAACACTAATTGCAAAGATGCCACGCAAACAAGGTAATTCGTTTAGGTAATGCAAATAGAGATAAAATTATGTCAAAGTTTCGTGAGAACTATGATTTTTGTTAATTAAAAGGAGTTTGCTTTACAAATTTATTTAAAGTATTTTCTTTTCCAGACATTTTTTAAAACTAAGCTAATCCACGTGTTTAATTAATTTGTTATAACATTATGTTTTAGTACAATTTATCATTTTAGCACAAATTTTAATACCGATTATTTAAAGAAATTTTACACAGTTTCTATTGCTATATTATACAATCTAGTCGTTACTGAAGAAGAATACATATTAACAAATTAAAATTGAAAAAAATTTAATTAAAGCACACATCTCTTGAATAATTTTTTTAGATAATTAATTAAAAATATATGTGGCTGCTCGCTTTTAATTAAAATAATGCAATAAGGAAAATACAAAATAAAATTTTTCCTGCACGAGACACAACTTTTAACATCAAAATAAATTCACAATGTAAAGGTGATAAAATAAATTTAAAAATGAAAAACAAGTAATTCGTAATTCATAATTTCGTCGTCAGGGAAACGTATTGACCAAAGCTCTTTACCTATTATTATGCTGTGTTAAGTTTGTGGACACATGACCACTCATTGTGGAAATGTCACCTCTACTGATCTTCTCCGGGCTAATCTCTGGCGTCTAACATCCTTCTTCTTTGTAGATTCAATTGCAAACTGGCATTTGCTTTTGGATTGGCGATGTCTTTACATAATGTGTGCCCGGTAAAAATCTATTCGAGACGACACATTTTGTAAGCGATGAGGACTTAATTGTTAGTTAATAACAGGTCACCGTTTGTAATAAGGTTAAGCCAAATTACATACAAAATTACTACATCCTTTCACAAACACTTTTAGTTCAGATGATATGTTACCTCTGTTACCCACCACGCTTTACATGCGCAAAGAAGAACCGTTAGTTAATTGCGTTCTAACGACACAAGTAAGAAGAAGAGACATGCAAATGAATATTTTGTGGATGATAGAGATTTGGTCAGTGAGTTGATTTATACAAAAACAGCGATTTCGATAAATTTTGAGTTGTGACTGTTCATGATTTGGTGTGCGATATATAAAAAAAATTTGTGATAAAGAACTGAATTGAAAAAGTTAACTTTACGCCGTTTAGACATCTTCGAAGAATTTTATACCAGCCGCATAGTAGTATATGCGTCTCGTGAAAGGTTTATCCTGTTCATTGTATCTTCGTCAACCGCTAAATTTAATAAAATTTTTAATCTCAATGCCGCTTAGAAGTAATGGGCTTTTGTTTGTCGTGGCTATTCTAAGAGTCTTTGTCTTGCCCATGTTTGTTTTGAGCCCAAACCGCATGTCATACTCTTGTGGTCTTTTAAATTTGCGTCATGTCGCCTAGATTATAAGTATTTACTATGTAGCTGAATCCATATATTCATCCATCGAGGCCTGCGATGTTCGTCTGTCGATTAAAGGCGTTCAGATTCAAAAGGATAAGTATCGAGCGTTTTTCTTAGAAGTTGATAACTTTGAGTTAGTAGAACTGCTTTAGTTAACAACTGATTTAACAGCCAATAGCTGGTTTTTGTTTAGCTTGGTTTGAAATTTCATTATGGATAGACTTACATATATGGCAGACAATTGAGCGAACGGACTAAAGCACAAATTGACATTAATATTTAATTTCATTCAAATTCAAATTCAAATGTCAAATTCGGAGTGAGTATATTCCACAAGCTTTTGTCGAAACAACATTATATTAATAGAAAATGACTGCTTTGTGCTCTTTATGAGCTGGCGGAGTTATGGGTCCATATGTTTTCAATAACGATGATGGTCAGGATGTTACTGTCAATGGAAAACGGTATAGGGGCATGATTAGAAATTGTTTCATATCCCAATTAACTGGCATTAATCTTGCGGATATGTGATGTGTTTCCAACAGGACAGAACCACATGCCACACAGCGCGTGCTACAATTGATTTACTCGAAGAAACTTTTGATGAAAGTGTAGTTTTACGTAATGGTCCAAATAATTGGCCACAAAGAACATGTGATTTAAACACTTTGGATTCATTTCTTTGGGGTTGTGTAAAGTCACTTGTCTAAGTCGATAAACCAAAGAAAATTGAACTCCTCTAGCCCAATTCAGTAATCTGTTTTTGTGATAATCGCATTGTTTTTAACAGTAACTGACAGAATTGTTGATTTTGCTAATCAGTAACTTTTATTTACGATATTCGAAGAGGTTTCTTTTAAGCTAACGGCAAATACTTAATCGAAAAATCGTAAAATTTTTCGTAAAGATAATTTTGTTTTTCGGCTGCGGCGCTGCTTTTTTTGGAATCATTGATTTCGTGATGAACAAAAGAAATTTTAGACACAAATAAATCAATAAGTAAACATTGTATTCAACATATTTTGTGCACAATTGCTAAAGCATGCTTCTATACCCCAAAATAAATTTATTTTTACAATTCTTCTTTGTGTTTTTCGCTTTTTGGATAGAGCTGCCAGTTGAAAATGAGAGTTGTCGATTATCGCTAAACTATACGTTGTGAATCACATAGTCGTTACTAGAAACGACAAAAAATATCGACTTGTTTTGCGATTGCCGTATCGTTAAAAGTTACTGATTTGCACTGATAGAAATTAACTTTCACAGAGTTATTGTCGAAGTACAATATGCATATGCTGAGAAAAGCTTGTGCGTCTTGTGCGCGCTAGCCGAAGCGGCCACGTGACCGAACTCATATTCACACATTAATGTCATAAAATTGTCCATCCAACAAAGCCTTATACATTGATAAAATATAAGTCTTAGTTTTATTATGATTTAAACTTGTGTAATTGTAAAAAAAACTCCCGATACAAATAATAGAGTACATTGACACCAAATCTAAAGCTATTTTGCCCTTACATGGTCCGTTTCGGTATACTTTTATTATAAGACACATAAAGGGGTCGAGAATACCGATATCTTACAGAGTGGGAATTTTAAAGGTATAGAATGTGCTTTTAAAGTCTACGATGGCCAAGAAGAGTGGGGAGATATTTTCTTCAGATTGTTGTCAATAACCTAAATGCCAATACAATTACAAATACATTTTTAAAAAACCAGCAAAGTTTTAAAATTATTTTTATTATGCGTCACATGTCTTCCTTGTTATTAATACCATTAAACTCACTATCAGATTCTTCTAAATAAACTTCAAAACTCTACGTGGTAAATGATCCACAAAATATTAAAAACTGCATTTTATATCAAAAAGATAAGAAGATAAGCAGTCGTCAACGATGTTTAATATAAAAAACAAAAAATATTTCTTAAAATTTTATTACGAAACTAAAAACTAAAAACTTTAAAGATTTACAATATTTTTTTTAAAGCCATGCACATATGCCGCCTTTAATTTTATGACTGAAATAAATTGTTTATTTTTTGAAATTTTTTAAACAAGAACAGCTTTAGCATTCAGAGAACTTGAATATGTATGAGTTAAAAAAAAAAACAACAACAACAACAGCAACAACAAACACTCAAGAAAAGTAAAGTCTTTAAAAAATGTGACACAGTTACCTTAATTTATAAACGAATGGCAAAAGAAACACTGGATAATAACAAATGTTACACGACAAAATAAAAAGAAAAAAAAAACCCTGAACAAATGCAAAATACTGAATAAAATGAAGTTAAATAACGTAATAAGTTGTAGAAATGAAACGGAAACGGATGTAGAACATATGAAGTGAATAAATGTTCTCTCACACGTATAAGTATTTTTTTTATGTACACGCCTATACACATGCAATACGTTTAAGCACGCAGTTGGACTTAAGTGAACCATTTAAGAGACTATTCAGCAAATATTGACATATACTTTCGTATATGCAATACCATTATAAATACACATATACTTGGCAATGAATACATATACATTATATAAGAATAAGTTAGAGCAGATGTACAGACATTTATTTTTACATGTTGTAGTAACAAAAACATCCAGAAATAAGAAAAGTTGAAAATTTAATTTAATCCGTAAGAAAATATAATGGTGTGAGAAAATATAACAGACACAATCAAAACAAACAAGTTTGAAAATTTTATTCAAAAAGTCGAACTATTATGCTATTGTAACGAAAACAAAAATCCTAAAAAGAACGTACACCACACCAGGAACTGTAATGTGAGATTTTTGTCTATTGGTTTGTGTCATTGTTGCTAATATGTGGCTCTGTGATTGCCGTACTGATTTGCATATTTGACGGCATTTCCAATACAACTATCTTTGGCTAACACAATCTTACATGTTTAAAATTAACGGACATAAAATAGAGGATGTGAGAGCGTTTGAGATATTACCGGAACTATCCAAACTGTAGGCAATTAGGCATATAAGCAGGCTGCTTTGTCTACGTGTAAATAAAAGTGTTGTATAAAGGAATATTAAATGAAGGATAAATAAGTTGCTGTATTAAGATAAACTGTATAAAGTTAAAGTGAGTAAAAAACTGTAAAACAACAACAAGGTGGTGTTTATTTTATTTCGACGCAAATAAAAACACTTAAACTTTTTAACAAGGTTAAAATGTAACACTATGTTCGCACTAGATTTCCAATTACTTTGTTCGCTGCTTGGATTACTTTTATGAATGCAAGATTCCTAAAACACATTTTTTAATTTAATTTCACAGTTCTTTTTGTTATTTTAGTTTATTACTTCATTGTATAAATTGCTGAGTAACAGCACTGTGTTCGAATTTAATTTCTCCAACAAGCGGGGCACCCTGTGGGTGTACCTAACTCGAGTACGCTGAATAAAATTGTGCTCACCGTTTTTAAGGTTAGCTTTCGTTTTCAAAAAATATTATTTCGAAACGTTAGAAGATTGCACAACATATATGTATTTAAGTAATCAAAAATGATTTGTTTAATAAACTAAAAAAAAATTCTACAATTAAATTACCTTTAAGTTAGGCTAACATTTTTAAATCTGAGCAGTTGTCTTATAAACATAACTTTTTTTTCAAAATAACAGTGAATTCACATTAATAAGTACTTACGTATGAGTGATATTTTATTATTATAGCAGAAATATCACTCATACACACGTACTTACATAGTCATATGATCCCAGTATTCTTTTGTCAAAAAAAATTTTATTTTTTCCGCAAACCCTAGTACACTTCGGACTTTCGTTTTAATCTGAACAATTCTCTTGTTTCTATTCGTTGGAACTATAATTCAGTTTGTTTTTCAAATGTCGCAGTTTAATTTCCAAATAGGAGTATGTGAATCGAAATTTATGAAATAAAAAGATCAAAATTACGAAAAATACTTACTTATGGGGCACGAGTGAGGCTTAGGCATGACCGCATCGATCGTTTAATAGGAAAACTATACACGCGTCAACGTTGTGGCAAAACAGAATACACGCATAGGTCAAAGGAAGAACATTAGATAGTCTTTTTTGTAGTTTGCTTTCGTTAAAAGCCTTTGCTGCAGCTCAAAGTTGGATAACATACGACCAGGTAGGTTTTCAAATTGTTTTATGTAAACGTACTTTGTACTTTAGGTCTAGGGCAGACCGTGAATCAATAAGCCAATGAATGTCTTTAGACCTTAGCTTAATTTGCATTAGCTTTGAATCAACGTGAAGAGTCATCAGTAATTGGCAATTTTAGTACATTTCAAGATATTTAACATGACTTGTTTCTTAGGAAGTGGGCAGTAGGGCGTTTTTCTGACCTCAGGGCAAACGTGTGTACATTAAACAATATTGACCAATATTTTCTTAAACAACTTTCTATAACGTTTACATAAGACTGTATTTGACTGTATTCGACTTTACGAGATATTTCTAAATGCATTCTAAATACTGTGAAGGTGGATGTAAGGGCTTGGTTAGTAGTGGGCATATCAGCAGTAAATATGGTATAATGATTAAACTCCAATGGGATATTTTGTGTGACCATAGAAGTTATTTTCTGTCTGAAGTGTTATATAAATGACTATCGCGTAGCTCTTTTGACTGAAAACTAAAAAAAGATCACCGAAGAAGTATGCCACCCCACTATTTTGGCATTTAGCGAAAAGAAAACGATCTTAGAAAGTGTTAGTTTAAATTCATTTTACTAATAAACATGAAAAGCTTAAATCTAATTCATTATGATACATACCACTTACTATGTATGTAACAATAAATGTATTATTTTTAATATACAATAAATGACATCAAGTATCGTATTGTTGTACAGTTTATTTCCATAATTACAAGAACAGTCATGTGTAATGTAGTAGCGTTTATTATTAGATTATGTACTAAGCTTTAATATGACACAAAAATTATTTGCATATAATTAATAAAAGTTGAGATATATTGAAATATTTGAAAAACTCATTGATGCAATTATTTTTGCATTAATTTTTTTTTCTTTGCTTAATTTTTTAAAACCAGGTATAGCGTGGTGCTACAAAAAGATCAATGCTGATACTACTTTTCTGATAGGTGATGTCATGTACAACAAAATACGTATAAGCTTATCACTTAGCTGAATCTCAAGATTTTGGAAGCCGTTTTCAACATTTCAATGAAAGATTTTTGTTTTAGTCAATTTCGTCTTTCAGAAAATTAGTATCACTTGCCAGTCCTCAAGTCTTTCAGGACAAAATCTGATTGCACTTCGCTACGATAACCAAAAAAAAAATAATTAATAAAATAAATAAATTGTAGCAATAGTTGTTTTGGGTCAACAATTTCTGTCAAATAAAAAGTATGTTTAGAGTGCTTCTTCGTTTTTTCATATTTAATTACTAAGCTTGACATATTTACCCATCACTGTATTTAGAATTTTATTTCAATATATTAAATTGTACACCTTACTTAAACTGTGTATTATTTTGCGTGGTATGTAGACTTTTCCTTCACATACTTATCTGTATGAGTGTTTAGAAATAAAAATGTCTACTGAGTTTTAACTGACTTGAGATTTTAATCTTAACACTGACGATATGTGTGCTGCTGGTATATATAAAAATCAATTTCTATCGCAATTGCAGAAGGTAACATTTAGAATTTTATATTAAATATTCGCGCCAACATTCTCTCCGGCATTATTAAATAAACTTGCATAGAATTTTAAGAAAAACGTGAGTGTCAGAATTAATAAGTTAATATGATATAGAAAATGCTTTACTCAAATAAGTATTTGCCATAGAGCTGTTTTTATTCAATGACTTTAAATATTCAAGAATCATATACGACGGAAAGAGAAATATAAAAAATACAAATATAAACGTTCATATGTATGTATGTATGTACATATTTTGTTTTCATGGGATTAATATTCTCCAGGGAAACAACTTATTTTTTTATTATTAGAAATATTCAAATTTAGTAAGAAGAAACATTGATAATAATATGATCCGTAAAAATTAAAACACGAGTTAAGAGCTGTAAAATATGAAAAGAGTAGCAGGGTTCCATGTGAAAAGTCGTTCCCAACATATACAAAAATGTTAAATGTCATGTCCGTTTATTTTTGTTTAATTATGCATATTATCAATCAAGTTATTCAGATGAAGTTTAAACACTCACTGTTACCATTCTCAAGATAGTGTGTATAAAGAAACATAAACTATATTCTTGTTGTGGAATGATACTTATTGGAAATGAAGTCAACTACACCATTCCGAAACAGCCACAAAAATCAAAATTTGGTACGTATATGTTGTGTCACTTCAGCTCATGTAATTTCACCCATTTTTTGACCGATAACACCATGCAACAAGCAAAAATACCTATGATGTTTAGTATATTTTTTTGTTAATACGCTATAGTCGCCTAACTTCAAAAATCATCAGCATTTCAGATTCTATGGATAAGTTTTTTCTTAGAACTTTTTCTAAAATGTAAGATTTGTGGAAGAGGCTGCTTCATGTATCTAATGAGAACTTTGAAATAACTTATTCGATTTCGTTAAAACTAACCCAGCTTTAAGTCGTTCTTTTATCATTTTGAAATATAACCAATACTTTTGGTTAACCAATAGTTTTGAAAAAAAATATTTATTCTTGTAAGAGCAGATAATTCCACTGCGTGTATGAGTGATATTTATGAATGTTAAAAAATATCGCTTATACGACACCCATTACATATAATTATAACAAAAAATTTTATTTTGAAAACTGTGTACTTTTACTCTATTGGAGAATAAATATGTACTTAAAATAAATAAAATATGTACATAACAATCGATTTTCATGAGTTATGGATTATTTTACTTCTGTTATATGCAACTTTATGAATAAGTAGTGTAACTGGTAAGTATATATTCGCTACTTTCTATTTTTTATGACTTTTTAGACATCAAAAATCAAATCAAAAAGAAAGACGATATCACGAATTTCGGAAAGAGCCATGATACGTAACTCCATAGCGTGAAATATATTCTAAACAATACATAGGACACAGCAAAATTATAAAAAAATACTACAAATTATACCAAAAAAATATTTTATGCAGTATCACGAAACCCATCGTAAAAAATGGATGCATATATGAATTCAGTTGCTCTGGTCTAGAACCGTTTTACTTATGTTATGAATAAATATTTAAAAAAAGTTTTTTTTATCCATAAAATTGGTGTTTATTTTAAACTTAATGTCTAATTTGAATTTTAAGCCTAAAATAAGATATTTCAATGGAAACAACTGTTGTTTCTCTTTTATTTGCTAATATACGTAGGGATTTTCGTACTAATAATCTTTTAAACATGTTCGGCTGTCTCTCATGCTTGTAGGTATAGTCTACAAACAACCGCATCCGCGACCACCTTTCACTGCACCAATATAAAGCAGAAATATGGGAATTAATAGTGGAATATGATGTCGAGGAAATGTCGACCTCTTGCACGTCGGCAGCCGTTCGCTCTTTTTATAAGATTTTGAACTACATTTTGCAACAAAGCTTAGCTTATGTCATCAATGCAGCACCGAATTTCATCTTTCAAAGTGTCAATTGCTTGGGATCTGCTCACGTAAACCCGGTCTTTCAAATAGCCCCAAAGAAAAATAATCCAGCGGCGACCGGGAAATTTCTTGTGCAATAACTAAATTGTTTGGCTGGCTGTGTGGCTTGTGGTGCCGCCCCGCTGAAACCAAATGCTTCTGATGTCAACATTAGCCAATTTTGGTCAGAAAAAATCTATTATCATGGTTTGGTATTGCAGAGACTTCACACTGACACCGTTTCCGATGCCCGACGGTGCCGCCTAACAGCAAAACATACCATACAGTCACTTCCTTTGGATATAATGGTTTTTTGAGGACTGTTTGTGGATTTTATGAGTCCCATAGGATACAATTTTGCCTGTTTACTTTAACCACACTTACGCGACATGCTTTTCACACCGTATGTGCCAAATTTTACATGAGTAAACAGATACATGTCGTGTGCGACTTGCAAAACATTGTTTGTCTAAAAACCACAACAAAAGTCTTTTGACAAATTTTCAACTAGAGCATGCTCGAGTTTCTTCTGTGCACACATATAATATCAAATGCCGTCTATGCCGTGCACAAACATTTGTCGGCGCTGGATTATGTGTGGTATCATTAGCCGGCAGAAAGAAATATTTTATAGAAGTAATAAATTAATTTTTTTATTCAATTTTGTCTTTATAACAACAATAAGACAAGTAATATATTAATTTTTGAATACAAGTTTAACAATTTTAACTTTAATTGTAAATTAGACAAGAAAAAACTTTAAGAATGATTGTGTCTCCAGTACATTAATAACGAAATCAAACATACTCGCGTGGCTGTCGGCATATACGTTTGTGAGTAAAAATTATATACTTTATGGAAATGGACTAATTTCGACAGACTCAAAGAAAAACATACGAATCTTAAACATAAAAAGCAGATGCAAAAACATGTCAAGATAATCCTTCTTAAACCGCCTAATTGAAAATGGGCCTCATCACTAAAGATGATTTTGTTGTAAAATACGTTATTTTCATACAGTTTTTCAAACACCCAATTCACAAACGATCGACGCAATAAATGGCCGGTTGACGTTTCCTTGTAAAATTTTAAAATTTTTTACTAAATAAGTGTCAAAGTTTGACAGCTTAGTTCTTAATATTTCCTCATTTGACAGCCAATTTACTTCCTAACCCCTAATTTGCCCACCCTGTATATGGAGTGGTGTTGAATCAATCCATTCCTTGAATGCTGCTTCTGGACAAGCCTCTGTACCTTGCCTTTCATGGTGGTAGCTGCTTCAGTCTTTCTTCACCAACCTATCGCCACATAAACAATAATGGGCAGGATAGTGGCAATATATATCCATAGCGGTATTTTGGGCGAAAGACGCAGTGTCCTACTATGGACTAATTTGAATGAAATTTCTTTCCCTTTAGGTTCATTTCAGATGTTATAATTTTACAAAACACATAACCCTTACCAGAGCTCATTGATTTGGTTAAATTTCGGACCCTTATTACCAAAAGGTGGTATGGTTTTTACTTCAACGACGCTTCCACATAACACTACAGTGCTTATCTAGTTTTTACAATCTGTTCCATGCAGCCACTTTTGTCTTTGCTATTTACAATGGTGTTCTTACCTAACTTAAGCATTGCCTATGCAAACTATAAACACATTCAAATAATCATTTAACATAAGGGTTAAATTAATTATTTTGTTGTTGACGTCCCGCATAAATTTTAACTGAGTTTTTTTTTTCAGTCCGTATCACATTTTCTTATAAAATTCCTGTTTTTTTAATCTTTCTTTTTAATTACTTGCTTTTGTTCTTTAATGAAAATTGTATACTGTTTCGTGTTAAATTGCGCAAAAATTAAAATTGCACTGCATACTTGGACATTAAATTTTTCACAACATCTTGTTGCAAGTAAAAGTTGTGTAATTCCCTTAAAAAATATTGTATGCATCAGAAGAGTATTTTAATTGTTTTTATATTTTAATTATTAAATTCTTACATGATAATTAAAAATATCATTAATTACTATAAAGACGACAATTGTTGAAGGAAAAAAATTAATAAAAGTAAATAAGAAAATTTTAAAAAGTCAAGCAAAACTATAAATGTTTTATTTTTTTATTTACATTCGGTGAAAGTCTAAAGTAGTCAAGAGCAATTCACGGGACTTTTGTCTCAGTTCAACTCACACGTACTCTTAGGCTCTTGCTTTTCGTCGCTAAAGAAATAGCGACGAATGCATGCTTAGTGTAAATGTCCACAAATTTTTAACTCACACGCGCAAATAACTTGAAAGAGGTGTTTTCGCTTTTACTTTTAGTTGTTCCCAGCGCTGCCACACAAAAAATTGACTTTCTACCAAAAATTTTCAAAAATTCTACTAAACCCTTACACAGCCTACCAAAAATTTTAAAATACACTCTTAAATAAATTAAATAAAATCGACATTTCTGTTTAGTTGCACATAGGTAGTAATTAATGATAACAAACTCCAGTCTTTAATAATAAACATAAAAATATACATAAATTAACAATAAACATAAAAGGACAGAAATACGTACATACGTATGTATGTATATGAGGGTGGATTCAAATTTTATGGATGAAAAAAAAAATAAATAAATAAAAAGTTGTACAGCAAAAATAAAATCTACCCGCAATTCTCTGAAATTTTTCAGAAGAAACCATAACAAAAAAGTAAATTTGCCAAAATTTCAAACCGTTTTTGTTTTATGACATTTTTAAATTAGAACTTTTAAATGGCCCACCCGATATATGGCAAACAATAGAGGTGATAAAGGGCAACCTGTTTTCACGTCGGCATTTGTCTCGAACTCTGCGCTGGTCATTCCTTTGTGACGGGCAAAAATTTTGCATTTGCGTACATTGCTTTTGCTAAATTGATTAATATAATTGGTATTCTTTTATTCTGAATGATAACCACATTGCCGCTCAATACTTAACAAGTCAAACGATTATTTTAATAATTACCAAGTATAGAAATATTCTCCATTCAGGGTTTTCATATCTACTATTTATTATAGTTCGAAAAAACTTTGTAGATTGTGTCGAGTATGGTAATACATTTTCAGTTATCGTAGTGTGTTAGATTACCCGCTCATATGGTGAATTTCTACTGAATTCTGTGTGTCTACTATAGGATTGCATGAAACTTAATAATGATCATGACAACTTCATAACTATTTTGTGTTCATTTCGTTTCTATTCAATACAGATGAATTACTATGAAAAGATAACAATCAACACTCGATAGTTAAAAGACGAGTATAATGAAGCTTGTGGGTTTACTTATACAAGTGCATACTAATATTCACAAAAGTAATACGAAATATGTTTTGAACAAATATCAACAACAATATGTAAAAACAATATGGTTTTAAAGATCAGTGTTGCCAGATGTAGAAAAAAGGAAAATCATTTAAATGTTTAAACCATACACAATGATTACATGATTTTACCAAATTGGCAACATTACTATTGCGTATTTAGAAAATTAGAGCTGAGAGCGAGAACTACGAAATAAAAATTGTTTCAATGAACAATACTTTTGTGTTAACGAAGTGAACTCATGATATGAACGAAGCAATAGTTTGTTTGGGGTTCTGATTTTGATTCAAAATAGGGTTTTGGTCAATGAACATATGAATGTGTTCACTGACTAGAGTGTATTTGGAAGCAACTCTGAGGGTATACCATTATTAGTTGACATTTCTTGTGCTTTAGGTGTTTCGATGGTATATTGGTTGTTATTAAAGGGGCGAAATACATTTTCGTAGCTTAATTGCTTACAGGGCTTATTGCACAGAAATGAATTTTTCACCGTATAGTTTAGTCCATAGCATTTGCCAATAGGTTATCATTTGACTACTTTTTCTTTGGATCTGATGTGTGATATCTCCAGCTTCTTGGTAAAAATTCGGTGTAGTTGTCGGATGTCGTTGTCACTCGCTACTTCATCGGTACTTTCAGGCAGTCAACGTTTTAGTTTTAGCCAAGCACAGGATCTCTTTAATGATATATGAAAGCATTTTTATGAATATATTTTAATTCCTCCTTTTTACCAGTGTTGTCAAAGTGCAATTTTGCACTTTTGGTCGGATAAAAAAGGCGTTTTGTACTATTGGCTGCTACCGTCGACTGCAATTACTTCGTTAAAACCGTGCATTATGGAAAAACGGCCGTAATACAAAGACAAACGTGATTAAGTTTTTCTTTTGCATGACAACGCTCGGATTCATGTCGCAAAAGTTACCAAATGATTTTCAGAAACGCTTAAATGCTGCACCCGCAGTATTCCTTAAACAATGCTCCTTCTGACTATTGGCCGTTTCGACGGATAAATACCTTTTAGCATGTCACCGAATCAATTCTTTTAAAGGAATTAAAAGTCGACTTCAAAAATCAAGCGCCTCAAAAGGCGGGGATTTTTCTGAAAAAGGATCAGAAAATAGGCTCAGAGATAGGGAGAAGATGAAAGCAGTGATTTAATTAATTTTTATTTTGATTAATTTTTTAATTCGTTATCATTTCGGAGATAAAAATAACGGACGTATTAATTTGTACTTCCAATATGTTATTATACTAGATTTTGTTCTAAATGAACTATAAGAACCATTAAATAAAAAACCCGGGTGGGTTTTTTTTTAAATAAAATACCCAATAAAACCCGAGTGGGCTTAAATGGGTTAGCCAGTAGGTTGCCAACCTGCTAATTACCCACAGTATTCATGTAGATTTCAACACTTTTCACAATTATGCTGAGATTTAATTATTATCTAACAATATTTGTAGGTTCTATTTGTATTTTCAATGTTTCAATGTTTTTTTCAAATTAAAAAAAAAAATATACAAAATAAATTTATAAATAACTTTAAATATAATTTAATTTCACAAAATGTGATGTCGTGATGTTTTCATAAATTCAATTTTCAATCTTCAATCTTTTGCAGGATTCTTTTGTGAGCCATCATATCCTTTTAGCCAATACATTTTATAACATGGCTGTTATCGATTTGTTATCTTACTTTTATATACTGTTTACTACACACTATAAGTGGTTATGGCATACTGGGTTTACGCTGATGTTTGTTAAAATAAATAAACTAATCATAGCAAGCAAGCACACATTTACTTATAAATATGGACTTTAAAAAGATAAAATGTCAAATAAATTATGTCTATTCTAAAAATTGGTGAACTTTTAGGTATTTAAACAGTTTCAAAATTTTATCTCTACGCATGATTAAGTATCACTCATTAACTATTCAGGAAATAGCAGCAGAAAGCTTGTCACATCTGTAACAAATATATAGGGTCCGCCAAATAATTTTTTTTTTAATGCTATAAAAGAAAACTACTGAATATTTTCTCAAATTTCTTTTTTTATTTGAAAGTACAATCCTTCCGGTTCAAATTGGAAAATAATTTCATTCAAAGGGCTGCCTCGGCTGGCATGTAGTAGCCTACACGATCGGTCCAATTTTTAAACACATTATCGATTGTCTGCAGCTGTATTTCACCAATGGCTTCACGAATATTGTTCTTTAAAGCGTCAATTGTCTTTGGCTTGTTGGCGTAACACTTATCTTTGACAGCACCCCATAAATAATAGTACAACGGTGTCCAATCGCAGTTCCGAGGTGGCCAAACGACATCAGCTCTGCGGCTGATAATGCGATATTTAAAAACAGTGCGCAAAACATCGAGTGTAGCTTCGGCTGTGTGGAACGTAGCACCGTCCTGTTGCAACCAAATGTTGCTAATATCCTTCTCTTCAATTTTTGTAAACAAAAATTCGTTCAACATGGCTCGATAACGATCGCCATTAAGTGTAACGGCCACACCTTGCTCATTTTCAAAGGAAAATGGTCCAATTATGCTTCCGGACCAAAATCCGCACCAAACAGTGACTCGTCTTGGGTGTATCGGTTTTTCAATGTATGCGTGCGGGTTTTCTGTGCCCCAAATGCGACAATTTTGCTTGTTTACATACCCGCCAAGATCAAAGTGAGCTTCATCTGAAAAGATGATTTTTGATTCTGCAACATTACCGTAATTTTTAAAGTAATGTCGCAATATTTGCCAGCGTTGTTCTAGCGTATACACAACCATATTCGTTAAGCGGAAGGATAAACTGAATTAAGAGTCAAATCAGACATGAGCTAAGTATTACCATTCACGAAATAAGCACTAGTTTGAAAAAAAAACGTTAGATGGCGGACCCTTTATTAGAGTTTTCAACACTTTTCTCTTCTATAAAGTAACATTTTGATTTAAACATCTATTTCAAGAGTTTTGTTCAACTCTTACTTAATTTATTTTATTTCTTAAGACTTAAAAGCTTTTTGTGCTTACTGATATGATTTAGTAAATCGATAATAATTTTTCTAATACCGATTGTATTATTGTTTAACATTTTTTTGAGAAAACTTTTAAGCTTCTTCATGTTACCTCTTACGATTTTTTGTTATTAAAGTTTTTGCGAATATGAAAGAATACTCAACAAGATCTGGTTGCCGAAACGTTTAGGAATAGAATTTCTTATAAATCACCTAAACAATATTTTCTTGTAATTTATCTGCGATATCAATATTGACCATATTTTGGGCGAATAATTTGCCACGCCTATGAAAACAAAATTGAGACCTATGAAGAAAAACTGAAAACGGATTTGAATTCAGCGCATCAATATTTAAAGGCAAAAATATTTTTTTTGTTTTTTGTAGACCAGTGTAGTAATAAAACTCAATGATTTTAAAACATTTTTCGTTTGTTGGTAAATCTGTGGTGAAACGGCAAACATTACTGAACATTTTTGGCATTGCCACATGCAATAAATTATTTTTGTGTATGTATGTATGTGTGTGTGAATGATCTTCACATGCTTTGAGTATAGAAATGTATTTAAATCTCTTAAGAAATATTATCTCCAGGGACAAAGCACATTATTAGCATATTGGGTACGTCAACAAGCATAATTGCAAAATATGGTGTGAAGAGCAGCCAGAAGCATTTCAAGAGCTGCCAATACTTCTTGAAATATAGACTGTTTTGTGCGGCTAGAGAGCCGAAAGCACTATTGGACTGTACTTTTCCAATAACACTACAGTTAATAAAGCAAGGTTGCGTGCAATGATTACCTGTAAATATGTGGTTTTAATAAGATGTTGCCTCATGCGACACGGCACGCGAAAATGCACCTATGAGAAGCGAGTTTGGTGATCAAATCACCAATCAAATCTCACGTTATGAAGCAGTCCAAGATTGATACGATATGACCTCAATACACTAGTTTTTGTGGAAATACATACAGTCTCTTGTGAGTAGGGACAGGTTTGGCAAAGTACCGGAAAATTGTGATAAAAATTTGTGCTCACAGTTGCACCCAACAGCTATACGAACTCATCTTCAAAATGCATTCATTTATAGCCCTAAATAATTATTTTAATCACTTTTGCAAACATTGTTATTTATTTTATTTTCAAAATCCGTTTCACGAGTTTACAAAATACAAATTTTTTTTGATCACTGAGTGAAATACATATAACGGGTGGGCCATTTAAAAGTTTAAGTTTAAAAATGAAATAAAACTATAATGGTTTGAAACTTTGTCAAAAGTATTATTTTTTTATTATTTACTTGTGAATTGCAATTCGGTTAGAAATGGGATATTATTTCGCACATTTGGCTGCCGCGGTTGGCCTATTGGTTCAGACCAATTTTCGATAACTCTTGCGAGTGTATGGGATTGTATCTCGGTAATGGTATGACAAATGTTGGCCTTCAAATGCTCGATTGTCTATAGTTTGTCGGCATAACACTAGTCTTTAACGGTGCCCCACAGAAAATAGTACAACAGTGTCAAATACAGCTTCTTGGAGACCAACTTTCATCACCATTTCCACTAATTAAACGGCCATTAAATTTTCGACGCAATAAATCGATGTGGCATGAGATATGTGGAACGCTACACATGAAGAGCGGGCACAAAAAAATCGGTTACCATCGAGCGATAGGTGTTTCCATTGACCATTACGGTTGCACCGTCCTCCTTTTTAAAGAAATATGGGCCAATGATGCCTACACTTCACAAGCCGCACCAAACAGTGACTCTTAAGAGGTGAATTGGCTGTTGTAAGACCACGTTTATGTTTCCTGAGCCCCAAATACGGCAATTTTGCTTATTAATTAACCCACCAGGATAAAAATGAGCTTCATCTGATATTTTTGAATTTTTTATTTTGATTTTTTTGCAATTTCCTACCAATTGTCTTTGTTTTGGAAATATATTTCCAATAAATTATAAAGTTGCTTAAGCGTAAATCGATTCATTTTGTTTAGTGTGGATAATTCACCAAATTTTGTGACAGCATAGAATGACATAAGTATTGCCAGATTCGAAATAAGCGTTGGTTCAAATTTAAACCGATAAATGGCCCGAGCGATACGTACATATTTTTTAAAAAGGGCAACTTTTGGTGGTTTAATGATAGACACTTTTTTTGAGCGAAGACAAAACTGGTGTTTCAATATTTATTCGGTCTACTTTCATTTCTTTTCGCGCTTACGAATAGTTGTGGGTTCCAAAAATTATTTTGTATGATAAAATATAAAATATGTGAGTCCCTTAGTCGGGCTGCTGGGATCTTTTTTGTACTGGTTGTGCGAGAATTTTTAAGAAATTAAGAAACTTTAAATTGCGAAAAATTGCTTATTTATTAAATAGTTTCGATAAAATGGGTGTAATTATTTCTCCCAAAATACATTTATTATATTCCCATTTGACGAGCATGCTGAACTTAAATATAAAATCCTTTAACCTCTTGAGTTCTGAACATGATAACAGTTTATATTTTTATATATCGTTTCCTTTTGGTCATTATTAAAACACTCGTGAGCTTATTGAAAAGAAAAATTCAATTGTAAAAAAATTGGCGATAACTTTGATAGAAATAACATTTGTTGGTAGTTTTAGAAACTCTAGAGTCTATACAAAGAAACACAATTCCAGCAGCTTCCAACAATGTCGCTACTTGTAACAAATGCCGATAATTTTAAGTACACATATGTGTACTCATGGTCTCAAGAGCTTAATGCCAAGTGACTCTTGTTGGAGTGTCGTAAGGCAACCAAATAAAAATATATCTAAAAAGAGTACTAAAACTCTTCATTGTCAGTTTTTTGTTGATATCTCAAAACCTTGACGTCCAAGTTTTTTTCACTATTTTTTCCGAAGTTAGAGAGCCTAAATTAATCCCTATGCATTATTTAAACTGTAAACAAAGACCTTGTAAACTAGTGTTATTTGCGTGTCATAAAAATAACACTAAAATATTTAATTTTCACATACCTTTAAAATATGGCGTACGTATTCGTTAAAGGCCATGGCTGACTATAACAAAAAGTCATGTGATTATGACAAATAAAAATCTGATAGATTTCTTTCTTACAGAAGAAAATCTAAACAAAATGTGTGGTTGGATCCCATACTGTCATACAAAAAATGCAAAAATGTATGCTTTACACAAAGCAACTCTGATCTCACACAAAATACTAATTTTTGAAAATTCCTAAAAGACACACTTGTCAGAAAATCTGTTACATATAGGCACTATTTGTTCAGACTTTCTGAACAAACATACAATTTTTGATTTATCGAACGACTAAATCTGATAGTCAGTTATGACCTTAAACTGGCATCACTAGTAATAATGGTTAAATTTAGTTAAAATCGGTAAATTTAAGAAAAATAATAATACATAGAAATAAAAATAAACTATGAAAATCAAGTTAATTCTTATTAATAAATTTATTAAAATTAAAAAAAAATAAAAATTAAAAAAAATTTTAAATAAAATTAAAAAAAATTTAATAAATTTTTAAATTTTTTCAAGCTCATGCTTCATTTGATATTCATAAGCATCAGACTGTTAATAGATTTTCCATCTGCTTATTTAATCCCACTACAAGTTAAAGTTCATTAAATTTCTGTCTAGATTGACATCAATGATTAAGACGAACCAATGCGAATATCCTTTTTCTTTTCTTTTCATTTTACTCATGTGTAGAGTATAATAAAGTCAAATTTTACTGTTTTATTTATAAATTTTTTTTTCATATTCTTCTTAAGGGTTCAATAAAACCATTCTTTTAAAAAATAAAGACTTGACAAATATTTTTCATTATTATATTTTCTCTTACTTAAGTATTTCATTAAGTAATAAGAAAAAAATAAAATAAAAAAAATATGTGTAACTGGGATGAAATCTTGTCTTGCACAATAAATGGCAAAAATATTTAGGTTGAATATACTATTCAGCATATTGTATAACCAAAAAGTTCTTTTTATAAATTGGTCAAGGCTAACAAATTTTGCAGACGAAATAAACATTTATGGTTAATTACTTCTTGATGAATATTTCAATTTATTTTGTTGCATTAAAATAATGAATTTATTTAGGCAATTATGAGATATTCTATTATTGTATAGTTTTGCTGTCTTAAAAAAATTGTCTGAATTTGATGTTGTTTTTTAGTTTTGTTAATATATTTAATTTAAAATGTTTAGCTGATTAGACTGAGCATTCGCTTCAGCCTTCAGGTAGGCCGCGAACTACCCCGTACACATGAGGTTTTAGCAATTCGTTTCGATTAGTGTTCTTCTTTTTCTTGTTATTTTTATTAATTTTTTGTTAATTGACAGTAAATTGTGTTTTAAAAATGGAAAGTAACTTAAGAAAATTGATCTAATAATTTAGCTTGGACAAACACTCGTTCAAAAATAAAGATTACATAGACCTTTTATTAATCTACAGTATAATCAGGACTGAATTACTTATGATTTGGGTAATTCGTAATTAAAGTTTTGTGTAGGAAATTATGTAATTCAGTTTATAATTGGGAGTTGAATTATGAATGGAGTTAGACGTTCAAAATTGATCGAGAACTAATTCTACGCAACTCAGGAGGTAAAATTAAAGACAAACAATACTCGATAGCTTTTAATTCGGTACTACGTAATGAACGAGCAAAGTTCTCTCTACACAAGTTATGTTTAGATCTCTTATACAGCTTTCGAATCATTATTAATAAGTCCATTAACTGGTGTTCTTTATGATACTTTATCTTTCTTAAATTAAAGCTGGAGTTAGCTCGGTTAATCTTTTAAAAGCTGTTCTACCTTTTACATGGAGATACCAGTTATCATGTGACTGTATATCTTTTATGGATATCACCATCAATTTTTCAAAGGGGCTTAGTATCTGGGTGTTATTCTGGATAAGAAGTTTAAAATCAGTCGCTTTACGTGAGTAGCTGCCCTAGTACTTTACCTGACGATGCCAAAGCACGAGTGAATACAATGGGTCGACCAACGCTCCCACTTATGATTAAAATCACCAATAAGTACCAATCCAAAGTCATCTGGGTGAGGTGTCGGAGACTATCTAAACTCCTACCGATCTATGGATCACGACACTCGGTTAAGAACGTAACTCCACACCGAGATAGCATGGGTATCCCCGCGATTTGGGTCTAAATCAACACGTTGCTGCCACAAGTGTGCCTCACCGTAGTCAGGCAGAAACCAAGGTCCATGGGGCTTTCGACATCCGTGGTACCAGAATTAAGCTTCCGGTAAGGCTACATTCAGTGTAAGTCCCAAACGACTCCAGACTGGAAGCCATGATGAAAAATAACAAACATAAAACACTCAACAACACAGCAATACGCGGAGAGAACTCAAAGTGATATTGTGCGCTACGGACACACCACGCAAATAAAAAAGGATTGAAAACAACAAACAGCAAATCATCAGGCAGGAGGCCGCTAAGATGGCGATGCGGGTTCAACTTCCGCTAAAAGTGCTGTCCTTCTACACCTAAATACTACCATGGCAAAAGCGCCCAACCTCCCAAATGTACAATCGTCCAACAAGACCCTTCTGAAATCCCACTCCCCCCAGTATGAGCAATACCTATATTTTTAATGTCATCATTGTCCGGGCATGCATTCAGTACATTCCTCCAGTCCTCAACAGCATTCTACAGCGGCAGCTGGTTTGGCCAACCCGATTCCGAAATGCATTGAACGAACCATGTCCCTCCAGTATGAACTCCAGACTTATGCCGAAGTCTGTATATTCCTGTGTTCACCATGGATATATACCATTATTATTCAGCACATTATTACTTATGCGGCTAAAATTTATGGAAGAAATGCTAAGATAGCTATTACCATGAATAAATTAGGCAGGCTTCAGAGACTCGCCTGCTTTGGTATAACTGGGCCCATAAGAACGTGTCCAACAGCGGCCATGAAGACCTTAATTGGTTTGATGTCTTTCGCTTAGGAATCTCGAAACGTGTCAAGAAGTCTATTGATATTATGCATGGTTGTCTGAGAACCATCTTCAGTTGTGGATGTTAGGACTTTGGATCTATGCTTTGGCAGAAGATTCAGGATTTATTTCCTGAACCGGGATTGTTGGCTAGTAGGGTCTAAGTTCGGAGTTTGTTTTAAATTGGTATACCGATGGCTGCAATATTGACTGAGTCGAAGCTGTGGTGGACCCAACCGTGTCTTGTCGATTCCACTGGGGAGATCGCTGAGTATCATCCAGGCTGCGATCATGTTCATTGCTTTACGCGCAGATATCAACCAAGGCAGTGGGCTGAAAGGTAAGAACATTAAACTTTTATCTGATAGCCAATGAACTTAAGGCTCATTTGGTTCGAATCGTATGTCATTTAGACTGGCAAAGGCTTTCGCTTAGAAATAAGGTCCAGTTGTTTTTGGTACCTTGACATTGTGTGATAGATAGTAATAAAACAGTGAATGCATTATCTTGAAAAGTTTCTTTTACACCCTATATCAGTCTGAACAGCTACCATTCTTAATCTAGTCAAGGATTAGAAAATTGCTATATGTTTGGAACACTGGAATGTTTAAATTAGACTTTGCCACTTTAGGGCTGCGATCACTTAGCTATTTGGGCGTCACTCTAAAGTTCTCATGTATGTTAGGCCGGATTTGAAACTCCTAACAGAAAACCTTTCTGGCCATAGTAGGCTGATTGCGTCTCTGAAGAAGATAGCGGTCACTGATGCGTATGTTTGTAGACTGTACTCACAGGCATCACAGACAGCGAAACACATATTGCGTGAATGAGGGGCTCTCGATAGGTATAGATGGAAATATTTAGGTAGACATAAGGTCTCATTGGGTGACGTATCCACCATTAGGCTTATTATGAAGGCAGCAGATCTTTTGAACAAACTATAGACCGGAATGAGCACAATAGATCTGATGTGTTGCAGTGTCCTGCTATAGTGCCTGGTCAGAATGATGATAATAATGGTATTCGACGATTACTCCTTAGTCATAGCTGAAAGGAACTTCTTAAAGTCCCACGATCCCCTACGGTTCGTTCAATAAAAAAACTGAGACACTTATGTTATCTGTGACTATAATTAGTTTATCTGTCATAAAAGAAATTTAAAAATAACTTTATAGTATAGTGTATTATATAACCGGCTTAGACTGTCTGTGTTTTTCTTTAACCATTTTAATGTATTACTTTTGTTAAACGTTTGAGAAACTGTCAGCAAGTTTTAAAGAGATCCTTCACACACTTATGACTTTGTTTGTCTCTTATAAATTTTTATCTTGACTGACTTACGATTATGTGTTTCTTTTTGTTTTTTCTGCAACCTTAAACATGACAAAATGAAATTATTACACATGTCAGTTGCAAAAGTATTGCACTTGTTGAGCTGCTGCTGGTAGTAGTACCATACACATTAGAAAAATCACTCATATGTATGTAACAACGCAAATGGTATGAACAGCGAGTAGCTTTAGTAACAAGAGAAAGGCAAGAACAATATTTATGTTACAAACACTTGAAATTGATGCTCCGATATCATGAACAGCACGCCGCAGAAGTGCAAGTGATATAAAAACATCAGTGAAAAATTATAAAAAATTTCGAAAAAAAATGTGGAGGAATAAACAAACAACCTCAAAAAGAAAAAATTGCTCACACATCCAAAATGGTAGCATGACACAAAGCAGGGCAACGATGTGCAATATGTGATAGAGTCTCATATTCAGCATAAGTTTTTGTATGCCAGCATCACAAACTAAAGTATTGATGTTCCTTTATTTTAATTTATAAATTTAATCAAAGAACAACAAATATAGTTAGGGCGAACCACAATAAAAGAAATAAAAAATTAATTAATATTAAAAGATATAAAAATTACTTTTTGATAAAATTAAAGAAATTTTTTTTCCTCATTTACTACCCGGTGGCTTATTTGAGCGACATTGTCACTATGATTTATTCATCGATAAATCACCGTCAGCCTATCAGTATAATTCGTATGACTTTTGTATGAAATTATTGTAAAATTTCATTAATGTACCCCAATGACAACTACACTAATAAAGGGAGTTAAGCATAATAACATCATTGCATGACATCATATTAAAGACAGCTGAAATTTTGCGGCATTGTCTGTAATGAGTCGACTAGAAGCTGAAATTAAGAAATATTGTCTATTATGTGTCAACTACAAGAAATAAAGCTCTAATGATTTTTGATGATATTTTGTCATCTATAAAAATTTTGACTATTATTTCAAAAAGTCATGTACGACAGCAAAAAAGAAATCCAACCTCAGTCATCGTTGATATACCATTACACTGTGCTACAAATTGAAAAAAAAAATTGACGTTGGATAACCAGTAAGGTGTGTTTCAAAATGATAAGGTTACCTTAATATTTGCTCAATTCATCCAAACTATAATATGTTATGTATGATCACCTTATTAAAAAAAACATTCTACGTTCAAATAAGTGAATAATAAGCCGGTTTTGCTTTTAAAGATGTACCATTATTATGTTTATTTAAATGTAAATAATTGCAAAATTCAGATGATAAGGTCAGTGATTAATAGGCAATTAATATAATCAGAAGGTATCACAATTATGTTTTTTTTAATAACTAAAATAAATTAATAAATGAGAAAATTATGGAAAATTAAAGAGCACGGGTCGTCCTAAGGTCCTGACTGCCCGTGAAACTCGGCTAATTTCACCAAAGACCTCGAGTTCAATGAAAAGTGCAGTATATGCTCTATGGTCGCCTAACTTTAAATTTCATCAGCATTCCAGATTCTATAGATAAAATTTTTTTCTTAATTTTTTTTTCTAAGATGTGAGATTTTGAAGAGGCTACTTATACAAATTACTACTTTACTACTACTTTACAAATTATACCAGCTTTAAATCGTTCTAATATCAGTTCTTAATATAACCCATAATATTGGAGATATTGAGAAAAAAATACAAAAAAATAAAAATTATGATAAATTTGATTTCTAAAAATTCACAAAAAATAAAAATAATCAAATATTTACCAGTTTCACTATTTATCAATAAATTATTATACAATGAAAATAAAATAAACCATAATTCATGAAAATCGATGGGTAAATATATATTTTATTCCCAATAAATGAAGGCACCTAGTTTTGAAGAACACAAAAAAAAATTTTTTTCTGTAATTACCGAACAACAGAAGATCAACATCGGATGTTCTAATCCGAAGCTTTACAATCATTAAGAGCTAAATGATCTATCTTATCGTAGACCTCGAACTAACAAAAGAGATATCAGAGCTCCTGTCGTCTCGCTTAAGGCCCAAAATATTTTAGAAATGCTGTTAAGACAATAGAGTATCGGAATCGATACAACGAAAAACAAAATGTGCTTTTGTTACGACAAAAGTGGTCTTTTTGAGGAGCTTGGCCAAAAATTATATCGCAAGTTAGTGATGACTATTCGTTGATAGTATTAAAGCAAGCTTGAAAGCCGTTTTACTTCATATCGCCAACAAGAAGTCTTTTATACCTATCGCACATGCCGTGAATATGAAAAAAACATATGAAGCTATGGCCAGTTTATTAAAAAATGTTATATATGAAAAACACATATGGAAAGTGTGTTGCGATTTAAAAATTGTTGCTATTTTAAGAGGCCTACAAAATATTGCTGCTTTCTCTGCCTCTCGGATAGCCGAGATCGAAAAAATCGGTATGTAAAAAATGATAGGCTGAAAAGGTCCGATAGCACACTAGAATATTTAACATTATATTCCGGCCTGATCAAAAAGGATAATGTAACCTTAGCACCGCTACGTATAAATCTGTGCTTAGTTAACAATTTTATTAAGGCACTAGACAAGGATAGTAGAGCCTTTGCTTATTTAAAAACAATATTTTAAAATCTTTCAACTGCAAAAATTTCTGAAAGCGTTTTTGAGAGTCCTCAAATCCGAAAACGACTCCTAAGCCCCACATTTGAAAAGTTATTATCAACAGATGAGAAAGCTGCCTGGAATTTATTTCGAAAAGTTTTCTAACTTTCTAGGAAACTACAGAAATCATGCGTGATTTGCTTTGTGATCATTAAGACACACAGAGATAGATGTACTCTTGGCTACGTAGCTTTCGCAAATGTCAAGCAATGACGCTAAGATAAAAAAGACTTTTTTCAAATACTAAAAATATTTTTATTTTAGTTTATTATAAATAGGTCCCGGTTAAAAATGAAAAACTATGTCGATCAAGTGACCCCTCGATTGAATCAGCAGGCTTCCCATCTTTACCCAAATTACACTGGTCTACAGCAAAAACACCTTTACATAAAATAATAAGGAATACAATGATTTTGATGTGCTGAATTCAAATAAGTTTTCAGTTTTTTCCATCGGGCTCAATTATTTTTTTTTTGTGGGCATGGCAAATTTTTCGCCCAAAATATGGCAGTTATGTGCATTATATTTCATCATAATTTAAAAACGACTTGACCGATTTTAATGCAAGTACCACCAAACGCTTAGGATAACATTTTCTATAAATCACCTGATCAATATTTTTTGTTTTTTTACAACACAGCATAGAGATGCAAAACTATCGATATTCGGCCCAGTCGATAGTTTCGATAGTTTGCAAAAAAATTATCGATACTATCAGATTATTTTAAGTACTTTTAGTGGCAAAAATATTATAATTTAAGTGAAATGAAAAGAATAATAATAAATATACAGTGATCAAACAAAGAATGGGGACACTTTATTTTTTCCAGGATGTAATAAAATTTAATTTTTTGATAGAAGATTAATCTTTACATAGAGCGAAAATTGCTCGGACCATGAAGTGCTCCAAAACTAAAGTAATTAACTGCAGAGACTATGGGAATTAAACGTAGAACAACTGTCAACTTTTAATTCGTACTTCAAAGATTAATCTCTTCAAGTCATCAAAAAGCCCCAAAATTGAACTTATTCTTCTGATTCAAGTCGCGGAATAAAAAAAAAAACGTACATAAGCCTTACTTATGGTAAGAGTTCTCGAAATGTATCTTTTCTCAGCATACGGAAGCAACACCTGCTCCGTACATTACATAGTCTGACGATACAAAGATTAATTTGTTTGGGACAAATACAAAATTGTATATACGAACTTATTTTAATTACAATTCATACTTTATTTGAATTTAATAAATATAAATTTAAGGAACTGTTAAGCTGTATCCCCATATAAATATTAAAGCTTTCAGACTACTTAAAACCTACGTCGAACAAATTTTTGCAAATGTTACTTTTACTACATTTAGTAGCCTCCGTATTTACCTTTAGAATTTGACGATAGTATCGATAGTGCAAAAAACTATCGATTGTCAGTCAAAAACAAAACTATCAACACTATCGATAGTACTGTCGACTGTTTTGCAGCTCTAACACAGCAGCGAAAACGAAAAATTTCGCGCAAAATTAGAGCAATTTTTTTCAAAGAGTCATACAAATTTTTTCAAAATTAAAATTTTAGGTGTTAAGCACTTAAATTAAAGCTTAAAATGTTAAGAATAAAATAGGCAATAAACCATGAAAATCGGTTGGCTATTGCTGATTTTATTCAAAATTAAATGCAAGTACTTAACTTTGACAAAAATTAGTGAAGAAATATTTTTTTGCAAAATTAGATGCATTTATTTGTTTGCTTTTGTTTCCAAAAAGTTATCAATAAATTATTAAAATATAGTTTTTAGATTTAGGCCTTTAAATTAAAGCCAAATATGTAACTTATAAAGGGAGGTAACTTACTTCGACAAAAGATTTGTTATACAATACGTAGTGAAAGGAAATAAAAAATTCTCATGAATCAAGTTATTTTTCTTTTTTTCTTTTCATATTTTCAGCTGTTTGTTCGTTAACTATTTTTTTTTGCATTTTTACCTCGATCAAATGGATAGAAGACAGAAAGAACGATTAGCAGTTATGCTGTTGGTGTAAAACATTATTCATTTTAAGAAAACGCTGAATTACTTTTGCAGAAATGGCGTCATAATCCGTTTGAATCTATTTGAATTTTTTTCCAATTAAACATTTCATCAATCACAATAGTAAACAATTAGTCAAGAGATGGTTGATTATCCACAGTATTGCCATATCAAAAAAGCTGAATGCAGTTTCAATTCTGTTTGGTTTTGTGCATTTACATCAAACTTAATGCACATTGAGATGGGGATAATTAACAAGTTAATTATTAACGCTGTCGTCTGCTTACGCTATAAGGCGGCTAATGCATATTAACGCTGTCGTCTGTCCACGCTATAACTGTATATAAAATATGACAGGTTGAATTGTAGAAACGCCCAAGTGACAAATTAAATCGTATTTTATGGATCAAAATAAGTAACTTTGCCCAAGAAACCATACCTCTAAAATGAATTCTGTCAAAGTCAAATTTTGAAAAATCCCACTTTGAACAACTTAAAGTGTCTAAATGTATGACGGACCCCTATTAACTCAGGCACATTCTCTGGAACCTTTCTGGGGGTACCCATACAAGTTTGTAAAATCCCTGAAAAAAAATGTTTGCATTGGACAATGTAAAGGCATCTGTATGTACATGCGGATTGGTTCCAGAATGCATCAAAGACTTTGTGCACGATCAACATAAACAGATAAGACTAGCAATGGATGCATTTATGATGGAAAATGAAGAGCAAATAGCAACGGTTATGTCATCAATACCAGCAGTGCTTCCGGATGATTCAACATACGTACTGTCATCGGTTCGAACAGATATGGATAGAAGCAATGGTTCATAATACAAAAAAAGATACGATAGTTTTAACTATGCCTTGATGCGTGCAAGATTTCATGTGCCTGATAGAGTAGCATCAGTAGTGTGAACCGCTCTTTTCCAAGATTTCGTAATAAAAGATCGGTAAGGCGAACCTCTAATCATGGATAAATCGAAAGTTCGCAGAGAAAAAGACAAATGCAGACGAGAAGTGCTTCGCAAACGGTTAGAAGACACCAATTTGTTAGCGTTTTCATTCGATGGCAGAAAAGATGATACTGTAACGAGAGTTAAACTTGATGGGAAGCATACTAGTAGATGTTATTTTGAGAGAACCAAGTTCTCAACTGAATGGTTAAGTAAGACTGGAACATGAAACGGCGGTATACAAAACAACAAAATTAAATGATTTTTTCAACAATAAAAATATATCACTGGATGAATTAATTGGTATATGCACTGACGGTAAGCCATCAAACACTGGGTCACTCGGTGGAATTATACGACCATTTGAAATGCTGTTAAAAAGACCATTGCATTGGTTCGTTTGCCTTCTACACTTCAACGAACTTCCGATTTGGCATTTGTTTCAAGCTTTGGATGAATGCATAAATGCGTTAATGCATTATCCATACACATAATTAATAAAAATTTAATTATTAATTAATTATTATTATTTTTGAGCTTTCTTTTGTTATCTATAAATATGTTTGTCTTTCACGAGTTTAATTTTTTACAAATATTTTTTCTGTTTTTTTTACAGCAAAAATTCTACTAAATTTGTGTAATTGACTTAAACTGGAAAAATGTTGACGACACATCATTTACCACATCTACATCATCGTGGTAGTACGGCTGTAGAACTGGATAAAATAACAAATTTAAATACCGTAAGTAAAATAAAGAAAAAAAAAAATAGAAAAATCAAGGAAATTGTATATAAAAGAATGCATTTACGAATCAGTGAAATAGGTAAGCTATGAGACCATAATCTTTGATTGATGCAACACAAAGTTGTAGCTATAATACAACTGAATATGCAATTTCGAAAAGAACACATCTCGCACATTTTTGAAAATGAGTTTTTTCATCTCAATGAGACACAACTACTTCCCTGCACCTACGATACTTGAAAAACTAACATACTTAGCATTCGTTTTACTTCAGACGTCATGGCAGATACAGAAAAAATTTCGAAAAGTTCACAACTCTAAGAGATGTAAATAAATCAGTAGTAATGCAGTTACAAATTTGTTGGACATATAAATTTAATCTTTACTTGTGAAGAAATCAAGAGCAAAACTAATTTTATATGGAAGATATCCGTTCCAAGAATAGATCTACGGTTAAGATATTTGATAGCTATGGCTGAATCTAATGTCAAAGTATTATATATTACGATACAAGTGACAATACAACTTACGAGTGTATGATCTTGTCACAACGGAGCCCCTTCCATTATACTTAGCTATTTGCGAGCAGTAATCTACTACGTCAAATAACCAGGAAGTATTTCAAAAGAGCATATGTTGAGAGCAGTGATCTAATATGTTAAACAACCTCTATCACTTGCAAAGAAATTAGATGCAGAAATTAAAATAAAAACTACTTTAGACACAAAATTACACACAAAAACTATAAGTAAAAATGTTTTAAATTTATTTTTTATAGCAAAAAAAAAAAAAAATTTTAAAACTTACGTATAAAATGCAAGAAACTTTTAGCAGCTCAAGTTTAAGTTTCTCCTTAAATATATAAAACAGTAGTTTTCTTATTGAAAATAAAGAAAAATATATTTCCCATTTGTCAGTTCATTATGTAAGTGTTTATTTGCAAAATGTTTATGAAACTCAATACACGACAAATACACATTTTCCACATACATACATATGTACTTATTTACTTACTAGCTATGCCAAGGATATGAAAGTCATATCCGGTCTCTGGATAAAAAAGAAATACTCTCATGATAATAATGAATTTCTCATAAATACTTACAAGTTCATACACACATATACAATAATAAAGAAATATATTTAGAAAACTTATAGGAGAATATCTTGGAACGGATATGAAGGTCGTTTGTTCATTATTTTTTTCTTATATAATTCTTAGGCAATAAAATTAAATCAAAGGCTGAGTAAATCAAGTGTTGGATATTTGGTCATTATGAAAGTTTTTATTTTTTTATTTTACACCTAATAAATAGAGCAGCAAAACTATCGATAGTCGGCCCATTCGATAATTTCGATAGTTTGAAAAAAAAAACTGTAGATAATATCGATACTATCGAATTCTTTTAAGTGCTACTTATGGCTACAATATTAGAACTTAAGTAAATGTAAAGACTAATAATAAATAAACAGTTTTGAAGCAAATAAGAGGGACTCTATATTTTTTCCCGTATGTCATAAAACTTGATGTATAGATATTTGTTAATGGAAGAGTAATCTTTATACATATAAAGGGTCCGCCAAATAAATTTTTCTTTTTGAAAATGCTATAAAAAATACTACTGAATATTTTCTCAAATTTCTTGTTTTATTTGAAAGTATAATCCTTCCGGTTAATAATGGAAAATAATTTCATTCAAATGGCTGCCTTGGCTGGCCATGCAGTAGCCTACACGATCGGTCCATTTTTTAAGTACATTATCGATTGTGTGCAGCTGTATTTCACCTATGGCTTCACGAATATTATCGTTTAAAGCGTAAATTGTCTCTGTCTTGTTGGCGTAACACTTATCTTTGACGACACCCTACAAATAATAGTCCAACGGTGTCAAATCGCAGCTTCGGGGTGGCCAAACGACATCAGGTCTGCAGTTATAATGCGATCTTCAAAAACAGGGCGTAAATCATCGAGTGTAGCTTCGGCTGTGTGGCACGTAGCGCCATCCTGTTGAAACCAAATGATGCTAATATACTCCTCTTCAATTTTTGTGAACAACAATTCGTTCAACATGGCCCGATAATGATCGCCATTGACTGTAACGGCCACTCCTTGCTCATTTTCGAAGAAAAATGGCCTAATTATGCCTCTGGACCGAAATCCGCACCAAACAGTGACTCGTCTTGGGTGTATCGGCTTCTCACTGTATGCGTGCGGGTTTCCTGTGCCCCAAATGCGGCAGTTGTGCTTATTTACATACCCGCCAAGATCAAAATGAGTTTCATTTGATAAGATAATTTTTTTGGCAAAATCGGCATCTTTTGTAAGTCAATCGCAGGCCCACTTAGCGAAGTAAAAACACATTGGACACAACCATATTCGTTCAGCGGAAGGATAAAACTAATTATCTGTCAAATCAGACATGAGCTAAGTGTTACCATTCACGAAATAAGCACTAGTTGAAGAAAAACATTAGATGACGGACCCTTTACTTATAGTGAAAATTGTTCAGACCATGAAGTGCTATAAAACTAAATTAATTAATGAGATCTAGTGAAGGAAAACTGCAGAGACAATGAGAAGAAAGCGTGGAACAGCTGTCAGTTTTGATAAACTTTTAATGCGTACTTCAAAGATTAATCCATCAAGTCATCAAAAACCCTCAAAAATAAACTATTCTCCTGTTTCAAGTTTCACAATAAGCAAAACAAAAAAAAAAAGAAAATTGTGGCAGCTAGACTTGTGGGTAAGAGACCTCAAATGTATATATAATATTTCTCAGCAAACAGAAGCAACACCTGCAGCGTAATAATTAGAACAACATGCTATGCTCTGACGAAATGAAGATTTATTTTTTCGAATCAAATCAGAATGATATGTATGAACATATTTTAGTTACAATTCATACTACATAATAAATAGAAGTTTATGAAACTGTTAAGCTGTGTCCTTATGTAAGTATAAAAATTTACAGACGGCTAGCAACCTGCGTTGACCAAATTTTACGAATGTAACTTTGACTACATTAGTGGCCGCCGTGTTTACTCTTAGAGTTCGACGATAGTATCAGTAGTAAAAAAAAACTATCAATGGTCAGCCAAAAACAAAACTATCGACACTATCGTTAGAACTATCGATTGTTTTGCAGCTCTGCTAATAAAAGATGATCCAACCATAGTGTACAACGTTAATTGTTAGTCAGTCACACCTTAACGTCAAGCTTTTTGCCGAACTTAGTTGAACATTTCTTTGTTTCAGTATTCGACAATTTGAACCTATGGGAGGTATAGAAATGAACGCATTTCGTACACTTTGTGATTTTCGGTCGGCATAATCGACCAAATGTGTTCACAATCGAGAGAATTGTGCGAAAATTTCAGTAAATTAAAACTGTAGAAAATATGGAAACAACTGTGCATGCTCGTCCATTTCGTTCGCAAAAGTGTGGCAGAATAACCATCAACCCCGACAAGTCGTCTGGCCCAACATTTGGACATCTCACGAATATCACTGATGCGAATTTTAAATAAAGATTGGAATTTATACGCTTTTAGGGCTCAACTAACTCAAGATCTGAAGCCTACTGACCATTTTAAGTGTCGCCAATACGCAGAATAGTTAGTTGAACAGACAGAAGTGATTTGTGACTTTGCAAAGAAAATCTTCTTCAGAGACGAAGTACACTTTCACCTCAATGGAGTGGTTAACAAGCAGAATTGCCGCATTTGGGCAAATGAGAATTCTTAAGTGATCGCTAAAAAGCCGATGCATACACAAAGAGTGACTGTTTGGTGCAGTTTATTAGCTGGCTGCATCATTGGGCGTACCTCTTCGAAAATTAGATCTGCCAAGCAGTTACCGTGAATAGTTTTCACTATCACGAGATGATAGCCGATTTCTTGTAGCCAGATATTTAGGATATGGACTTAGACGATTTGGTTCCAATAGGGTGGTGCCACTTGCTACTCAGCCAACAAAACAATGGCTCTTTTGCGCTAGAAATTCAATGGACGTCTTATCTCAAGTAATCGCCGTGTAATTTGAAACGGTTGGACTTCTTCTTAGTGTACGCCTTCTTCTTAGTGTAAGGCGATGAATAATGCAAGAGCTAAAGGATGAGGTAGCTCGGCACACTAATAACATTGCACCTTAGTTATATCTCAGATTCATTGAAAATATGGACCGTCGGCTAGAGGTATTCCACCAAATCCGCGGCGAGCATTTGACTCATATTTTGTTTCACATATAATTTTCATAGATCTTTCTATTACAATAAAAAATATTAAGACAATTCTTTGAAAACTTCTTGTTTTATTTACAAATAACATCATGAGTTTTGGTTGGACCACCCTTTACTTATTTCAATTAATTTTTTACTTTACCTACCGTAAAAAACAGGTTAACGTGTACTTAACTGCGGATGCTAAACGTTTTTTTTTTTTTTGTCTTAAATTTATACCCAATATTGCTTTTACATGGTAAACTCTTAAACCTCTCTATCATGTATTTTATTACCATATTGAAACTTTTGTCTATAGGTTCTCTTTATTACTACATACATTACTATATTTCTGTTGGCCAGATAATGAGCTGTTGAGGCTGGATCGTCTGTCTGATATTGCTTTAGTTTGGATCGCGGTACATAGAGACAATAATAGCAATGAACAGATTGACGAGTTACCCAGAATGATCTGCTTTGAATACATTTTCAGTTTTAATTTATGATCTTGTTAAAGTAATATCTTTAGACGGTTTCTTTAAATGGCTGAAAAGGGATGGCATAATTAATATACTTCGAGCCTAGTAGGGTGGTCGAAATTTTGAATTTTTTTCACATGTAATCTGTTTACACGATTTTGTAGACAATATCTTTTGAAAATTACGTATCCACAGTGCAAAAACAGCATTCATGTTATACATATTGACATTTACCCTTGGCACGTCTATAATTCACTTATGTTACACAGATAAGCTGACAAAAATTATGGATGGTTATAGTCGACAGAATATATGGTCACCAATCTTGAATTTGAGGGGATATCTAAGGTAACAATACCTGACAGGAACAACTGGATAGAATCACCTAGTGGGGAGCTACCACTACTGGCTCCAAACGATATCCTGAAATTTACAGAGCGTCATTGTCAGAAAGGATATAAGAGGGAAGCAGAATAGGGTTCCCAGTAAAAGATACCAAAGATCCGCCGTAATTCGTCGTACTCCAATACTTAACTGCACCGTGTTCTAGGCTAAAAACAAGGCATTTTTTAAATCAGCCCAAATTATAGCTTGAAATATTGCAATCAGCTCTAGGCTAGTTCATGACAATAAAAGATCCCTTAGAAGACTCATGGACCAATATCGGCCCGATTTGGCACCATTGGACTATTTTCTGTGGGGCGCCATTAAAGACAAGTGTTATACCGACAACCAGAGAAAATTGAGCATTTTAAGGCCAACATTCGTGATGCTATGGCCGAGATTTAAAGTTTTAAATAGCCCACCCATATTAGCCGATGACCCACCTGAATTGTCGATGAGACTGCCCCGATAGCATATCAAGGTACTTTCCTTACTACCTGAGCAGTGTCGCACTGATATGGTTGTGCTTATATTTATTTTTCAGTCCAGGTAAATATGCAAGTTCCCGTAGTACATGTGGCTTACATTTCGGAAAATATATGACATAATAGGTAAATATCATTTGCGTAGTCCAAGTTCTCCAATCGACCTTTTAGTCCACACAAAATTCCTCTCCTGTGTAATAGAGCTGTAGAGAGTGCTACATCAAGGACGCAATTCAGCTTGAACACTTTTTTCAACTTTAATGATGTTGCACAACTGGTTTTGACGTCATACACGGCCGAGTGGTGAAATAAAAGCACTCATGGATTAAGTATGAATAAGATTTTGGCTCTTAATATATATTTTCAAGGTGTTCAATAGAGTTTGTCAAGGGATGTTCATATCCAAACTTATAGCTTTTGGTGTCGGTAGTCACTTATCTTGATTTATATGAGCTTTCTTATAAATCACCATTTGCGAGGCTGAGTCCAATATCATATTCAACAGAAGGAGACGAGACGTGGGTTTATTAGTACGACACCTAATCCAGACGTCAGGCAAGTGAATGGTGTTCACCAAATGAGCCGAAACCAAAAAAACCACGTCGCTATCAATCAACCAAAAAAAAGCGATGCTTACGGTTTTCATGGATTGCAACGGTGTGGTGCATCATGAATTTTTAGCAGAAGGCCAGACAATAAACAAAGAGTATTAGTTTGGCGTTATGAGAAGTTTTCGTGAAACAATTTGCCGAATTGAAAGCAGAAAATCGGAGACAGTGTCATCATTATTCGAAACTTTTTATGAAAAATGCTAAATACCATCAGCCACTGAATTCACCTGATATCAATCCCTGTGGCTTCTTTCTGTACAATCGAGTTAAAAAACCATTACGGAGAACTTATATCAGCAGCCGAGAGGAAATAATGGAAAAATTCCAGGGAGCACTGATGCACATACCGAAAACCGAATATAAAAATGTGTCAAAGATTGGATCAAGCGCTGGCATAAGTGTGTTGCAGTCGATGCCAATTACTTTGAAGGGAACAATATAGATTTAGATAAATAAACTTGTATTTTTAATTTTATGAATATATTCCCGAAACTTTTGGATCAAGGTGGTATTTTAAAGCTTCTGTACTGCGTACAGGAGGGGGCGACGATGCTTTTTAATTACAGTAGATTAGCCAATTTTATCTATTTCTTAGAGCTTCTTCTCAACGTGGCATGTATTGCTTTGCTTTATCTGTACTATAATGGAGTGAGTTGTGATGAAATTAAAGAATTAGTTACTAATAATCATATATTCTTAAGCAATACCCGTATTTCTCGCAAAGCGCATTTCTTTGCAGCTGATTGTCTGGCGAATCGCACAACACAATGGAACAATGGAACAATCTTCCTGCGAATATCTTGCCTGAAACTTAGGTGAGGTTAATGAGGGCTGTCAGACATATGTCCGGCACGCTTAAGCCCATAAAGCCCATTGTGATACCCATAAACTTCCTCCAACATCCGGGTTAGTTATCTGACCAGTAAGCTTTCTCAATAAATTTTCTAATCAGCCCTACAGGAATCTCCAGTAGAGTCCAAATACCAACAAAGTGTGCCCCGAAAAACCTGTGTCTAAGGCCGGTCAACGCCAGGCATTCCAACAACAGATGCTCCGTAGTCTCCTCTTCTAAACAGCACCTACATAGAATAGAGTCCCTCTGGTCCAACCTAATGGCATGTTCTCCTGGTCTCGAATGCGAAAAAATATGTAGCATTCCTGTGTATGGCCTTAAAGCATTAAATATCGTCGAGTAGTTCGAGGTATCAAAGACCTTTTCAAATCAATGTATATCGATAAAAGAATAGTGGTGACCTCCATTCTAACAACTGTTCTGAGGGTTTCTTATTCATTTGTTTTTATAAAAAAAAAACCGGTAGAGGTTTTAAAATTCAACTCGTGCAGGAAACTAATGGTGCTAGTGAAAGCATTTATTATATTCCATACTTATTTTCTTTTTTTTATTGTAGACCAATTTCGTTTTTAAATATACACAAAACTAACGCCCAAATAGTTTTCTTTTCATTTTTACATTTTAAGTTCAACACAGTTCGTGATCTATTCAATGAAAAGGCGTTGAGATGTTTGTTACAGCAGTTGTTGAGTGGTTTGAGATCGTTAGTTGGTGTGTATTAACAGGCATTTTTTTGTATAATTTATGATGCTTCACTTAATGGACTTTGCAACGCCACTTAAACAAGATGCCTTCAACAAAAAAAGCTGTAGGAAGTGTCGAAAAAGGATTTTCAATTTTCAACACAAAAAGAAAGTATTTTAATGCCTCATTGATTTTATATTTTTTTTTTTTTTTATTCAAATCCTAAAAATATAAATTTTTTTATTATTCTTTTCTTTTCTACATTTTGTAATGATTTCGTGGGTTTGTTTGCATGATGTGCCTTATTAAACTCAAGTATACTATATATGTATACATGAAAGTAATATCCTCTTCAAGATTATTAATGATTTTATACATATTAAACCTTAAATTAGATTAAATTCTTGGATGTAGAGAAAAAGGCCCCTAAGTCATAATTATTAAATTTGTACAATGGCTAGACATTATTTTAATATTTACTTACGAATAAATAACATTTTCAGCAAATAAACTTCTTCAAATGAAATGAAAAATTATGTTGAAAATTTCTAAGATGATCCTTAAGAACATTTTTTAATTCAACGCAAGTTGATGTTTTTTTTTTGTAATGTTTATTACGTTTTAATGGACAAATGTTACCAATCATCCGCATCAATGATTATTTTGATTTTCAAGAAATAAACAACAGAAATTATCGTTGTTGTACTTATTTATTGTTGTAAAGCTTTTCAATTCATTTAATTTAGTTCTCTGATTGCCATACTTAATTGTCAAAACTTTCATTATTTTTTTTTTTAATTGAAAATTTTTCTTGTGAAAAAGTATTTCTAAGTTTTCTAAGAAAATTCTCAAGCCGAATATTACAATGAATCATCGTTGCAAACACTGAAAATGCTAAAACACCAATTAATGACAATGAATTTTCCTTTAGGTCGTATATGACTTTTTATGTAATTGTCCAAATTGTCGTTGAAGACAGAAGTTGATTTGGTCATGCATACATCTACTTATTAGTAACCCAAAACAGACATGTTTAGCAGACTAAATTCTGTATCTAGTGGACTCTTGGCGGATAATATAGTTAAATTTTAGAATGAAGTCAATTCATAACAGACAATATAGCTAAATTTCAGCAATAAATCGACTTATAACACACAATGTTGCTACTCTGGCTTAATAAAGACATTAAGCCTTGTACCATATATAGAGACATATGGCGTTCCACAAAGCATCTACTAATTTGTTTCAGTCTCTTTAATCAATTTGATCTTTCAAGCTTAGTAGATGATCCGCTGTAGCTTCTTCCATATGATTTTTTGTATAGTGGTGAAGATCCTTGCTAATTGGTGGTGATCTTTACTTTAGCATTGTAATTTTTTCCTAGTAGGTGGCGTGTTTTTCTGATCATTAGCGGAGAGTTTAGGGGGCTTAGTCTTTATTTTTCAGATGGAGTTATCTGGATGGAAGCTGAAGACATTTTATTATTAAACATTCGAAACCACAATTAAATTTTTTCTTCGTCATGTCCTCTGCTGGGGCTCGAACCTGGTTCGTTTGTGTTGTTATGCGTGCGCTCTTACTACTGCATTGGCTGGTGTACAACTTCTCACTAGCACTACTGACAATGTCGATAGGAAAGCACTTACATTGAGTGATTTATTAAGAGCTTTCAGATTTGATTAAAAAAAAAGTTAAGAAAAATATATGAAATCTTTGTTTGAGTCGGTAGAGCGATCTTATAATTCAGCTTTTAAAGTTGATTCAATATAAATATTGACCGCGGCTACGCCTCAAATGCTGTGAACCATTTTGGACAATTCTTTTATATATCGGCTAGTATCGACCGATTTTTTTGTACCCGCTCTTCGTGATACATGTTAACGCTGTTTGGTTTCAACAGGATGGTGCAACTTGTCACACATCTCATGCCAAAATCGATTTATTGCGTAAAACGTTTGATGACCGTTTACTCAGCCGAAATGGTGATGTCAGTTGGCCGCCAAGAAGCTACGATTTGACACCGTTGGATTTTTCTGTGGGGCAAAGTTAAATACAAGTGGTATGCCGATGAACCATAGAAAATTGGTCATTTGAAACCCAACATTCGAGATGCTATTGTCGAGATACGACCCCATACACTCGAAAAAGTTCTAGGAAATTGGTTCGATCAAATCGTGTACTATGAGGCTAGCTGTGGAAGACATATCAATGATATAATATTGTATTTCTAACCAACGAAATTGTACTTCACAACAAGAATATAAATATGGCAACATTTCAAAACATTTTTATTTTATTGCGTTTTTTAAATTAAATTTTCAAATTGCCTATGATATATTTTTTTCTTAAGATTTTTTAAACTTTAATACATATACGAAAAGAATTATATAAAATTAATGTTGGAATATGTTCTTCTAATGCTTTGAATATACTGATAGCGTATAGGCAATAAAAATTTATTATACGTCATGATGGTGCGCCTATAACGGCGACATAACATGCATGAACTTCTGGTTAATACAATATATCTCAATAACAAAAGCAAACGTTTTTGGATTTTAAATTATTTAATTTATTTATAAAGTTTTTCATCTTAATTCACTATAAAATAAAAAAAGACAAACAAGATTCGTACTTAACATAGGAAAATTTAAGTTTTTTGAATGCGACAAAACATAAGCACATCTTCAATAAATTCAGTTCAAATATTAATTTTACTAATATGTGATTGCTTAGCTCTTATATCTTAGTTCTTTACATATTCATATTATAGACTCTATTAGATTCGATAATGTTTCACCAGAAATTCCATTCAATGCAATTTCCACTAGTCAATAAAGTTCGTCTTTATTTCTATAAATATAGCGGTTTAGTTTGTGATCTACAATATAACATAGATTTGCTAGGGACTGCGCTAGACGTGTCATAACGTTGATTTGTTTTCTTACAAAACACTCCTTCACTCATTTATCTGATCACTTTGGATTTTTGTCCTGTTAATATCTCCAATCAAGTGACATTTTCTCCTCTGCAAGCAGTATTAGTATGTATTCCAAATAAATTTGTAGACGAATCGATCCATTACACCATTTATTATATGTATTGATCCAATTCCATGGCCAGAAAGGCATTCCCAGGCAAGAACACTTTCTTCGTTATATTTTACCGTGTCTTTAGTACACCGAGAATAAATAGGTTGTCCTTTTTTATGCTTAGCAGTATAAATCCATAAGAAGGAAACTTGGATTAATATAAGAAGAACAAAGTCTTCCATTTTAATTACTTGCTCCTTTGTAACTACAATTCTGACCAATCTTTTGTTGGCAGTAGTAAATGGTTCACCGTCTACAGATCACGTTTGAATGCATCTAATCAAAATATTTAATTTTAATTGATTTGTAATATATCTTCTCGATATAAAGGCATACTTTTTTTTAAACCCAGTATCGCCTGACTGTTCCGATTGCTGGCTTTCAGGGGTCTACCAGCACTGTGTACGGTTGTCAATGAGCCTGATAATCGGAAACGGCTTATAACAGAGAATATAATACTGTGTTGAATTCAAATTTTGTTTGTGATTGAGGTCACTGATTCATCTCTATTATAACCATTAATTATTATTTTTTAATTGCTAATTACTTTTAGCCATTTTTGCAGAATATTGCAAAATATTGTTGGCTAGGGACAGCGTTTGTTTAATTCAGTGTGATTATAAAGACGTTCAATTTTTCTCTAATCATTCCTCTAATGTTGATGTGATCGTTTCTATTATTGAATGATTTTTGTCGTTGGTAATATAACTATTAAACTATTTCGTGTTATTGTTTTAGAGCATGTAAATTAGCGTTGGCATATATTTTTACTGTTACAAATTTGTTTTTTTTTATTGGGCATACAAGTTAATAATGTCGGTTTGGACAACATTTGGCATAACGCCAGTGTAAACACACATTTTTCGTAATCGCTATAATAATGTCGAATTTTCTACCTAAAAAAGCTACGGAAAAAGTTTGCTGAAAGTTATCGATTGTTGGTAGAAGCTTACGGTCAATTTGTACCAACTCGAAAAACTTACTAACAATGGTTTGCACGATTCAAAGGTAGTAATTCGACACAGAAGACAAGGAGAGGCAAGGTCAGCCGAAAAAGTTTAAAAATGAGAATTGGAAGCATTAATCTTCGTTGACTTATGCTTCAAGATTAATGCTAAAAACGCAAGAAGAACTTGCATTGTCATTGGGAATCACACAATAAGCCATTTTCCTACGTTTAAAAGCATTGAAATTCATTCAAAAGCAAGGAAATTGGATCCCATATAAATTGAAGTCGAGAGACATTGAAAAGCAATTTCGCATGTCGGAAATGATGCTTGAAAGCTATAAAAAGAAGTAATTTTTGCACTGTATTGTCACGGTGATGAAACATGGATACATTACTGCAGGGTGTATTTGATTATATGCAAGAGAATGGATCTTATATTGATATATGTTTTATTTAATATCAGAGATTATGTTTGGAATACAATATTAGATACATGCCCGCCTTTGTTAGTCTCACAAATGCGAGCCCTTTTGAGCACATTTCTCATTACATTCTCACACATTTCACGCGGTATTTAATTAATTTCATCACGAATATTTTCTTGGAGTTGTTCCAGCGTTTCTGGCTTATTTGCATAAACCTTGCTTTTCAGATATTGCCACAAAAAGTCCGGAGCAACCGTAGAGGCCAATTAAGATCAGCATTCCTTGATATAATTTTTTCTGAAAAGAGGTCTCGCAGTAATTTCATTGTAATCCTGGCTGTATGCGATGTGGCACTTTTTGAAACCACATATTAGTCAAGCCTAAAGCATGCACTTGTGGCGTTAAAAGGTTTCAATCATATCACGATATCGCTCCCCATTGACAATTACCGTTACGCCGTTTTCAATTTCAAAGAAGTAAGGTCCAATGGTTGCTCCTGACCAAATTGCATACCAGACTGTCACTTCCACTGCATGCAAAGGTGACTGAAGAATAATTTGAAGGTTTTTCATGGCCCGGAACCGACTATTCTGTTTATTCACACAACCATTCAAATGAAAATGTGCCTCGTCACTCATTATGATTTTTTCATGAAAATCGTGGTTTTCATGGTCGAGTTGTAACATCCTATTGGAATATGTATGGCGACCTAAATGGTCTTCTGGAAGAAGCTTTTGTGTCAGCTGAATCGTAGATGGAAAAAATTCTAATCTTTGTGTAAAATTGTGGCTAAAGTTTTTCTTTGAAGACAAAGCGCCCGAGCATGGCGTCGAATGGCCTCTTTTGAACATTTTCTTGAACAGCAGTAATGTTTTCAGCAGATCTTGTAGTATGTTGAGGTCCATGCTTGGGCCTATCAGCTACAGTCCCTCTTTCTTCGAAATCATTCACTACACGATTAATAGTGCGTCTTGTTGGCACGTTGTTTCTCCCAAAAATTTCACGTAACTTTCTCATCGTCACAGAAATCGATGATTCATTTTGGTAAAATAATTTAACGATTAAAACCAGTTGGAAATTTTTCCATAATAAATTTGCCACGCCTCTTCTTCACGACTGTCAAATATGAACTCTCAAGAATAATGTTTACCAAAATGGCGGCGAAACAAAGTAACATCCTGTATAACCGCAATCGCAAAAAGTCATATGTAAGGCCAGACCAACCATTAAAATCAATACCGAAGCCGAATATCCATGACGACAAGGTAATGTTTTGTATTTGGTGAGATCAGAAGGGTGTTTTGTATTATAAGCTGCTTGAAATCGGGACAGATAATTACACAGGACACTAACTGAACATAATTAATTCGTTTGAAGAGAGCAATCAACGAAAAAGAATATTAGACAACACACGAGATCATAATCTTCCATTATAATAACGTTAGGCCCCATTTTAAAAGACCGGTCAAAAGCTATTTGGAAAAGAGTGGATGGGAAGTTCTGGCTCACCCACCTTATAGCCTAGACCTTGCCCCTTCTGACTACGATTTGTTTCGATCGATGCAGAATGCCCTTATTGGAATACACATCACTTTTGAACAGGGTATCAAAAATTGACTTGATTCACTCTTTACCTCAAAACCGGAGCAGTTATTATGGCGCGGAGTCTATATGCTTCCAGAAAGATGGGAAAAAGTAGTTGAGTAACATCTCAATTCATTTTGTTATTATAGTAAATGAATTCTTCAAGCAAAAAAGCAACATTATTAACTTGTATGTGTGCCGCTGAGGTATTGTAGATACGCCACCCGTCTACCAACCAGAAGGTCCTCGGTTCAATACCAGATCATATCATTTGAAAAAGAAAAGTTTTTCATAATATTAACTAGCAACTGGTTATAAGTATTACTACTATTGAAAACTTCTCTAAATGAATTTGCCTTTCGGAGCCGGCGTTAAACTCTAGGTACCCTTCAATGACTCTAAAAACAGAATGGGGTGAAGCTCATTGACTGAGAAAAGTCCACGTGTTCCTTCATGGAATGTTATGGGAATTATATATATATATTAACTTGTATACGCAATATTTCTATCTTTTCGTAGTAAAAGTAGTATATTATCGCTACAAATTAATAAATTAAATTAAAATTCGATTGAGATTTTATATATTATGAAGACATACGATAGTAAGTACAAGTTCGTGCATATATTTTGTCGCATACTCTATGTACACATATCGTACTCGTACTGCTAAACTCAGCTCTTTATTTGTAAATTTTTATTTTTATAAGAAAACGATATACAGTGGTCGTAACGTAAACACTATAGACATATTAGATAATTTTTTTTACTCTTTCGTCCAAAAAACTACACTTATTACCAGTTTTTGTTACATAGTTTCATATTAAGTAAAGGCACTTTTCGGTTCTACTGAAAATTTGAAAATTTTAGGTTGATTCAATTTAGCGTTACAAATGCAATATGCGATATGCAACATACTATAATAAAAACTAAAGTTATGTTGAACATAAATATTTTAACTTTTCTTTAGAGATTTGAAAGTAGTCTTCAGAAACTTGCATTCATTTAATTTTAAATGCAATTTAATTAGACGCTTTAATTAAATTTGCATAAAATCAAAACGTCTTTCTCATTAATGTTTTATGACTTTATTAACGATTAAAAAAAATAAAAATTCTTGTTCTACTTTTTATTTGTATCTCTTGCTGCTTTGAATATTCGTAAAATCACCACCTCTAATGGTTACCTTGAAGCTGTTTGTGTTTACAGTTGAATTTTTTATTTCGCTTTTCGCCAACATTTTATTTATTCTGCTTTACATAAAATATGTGAATTACTTTTCTACCTTCTCTTCTATGCCCTTTCATGACAGCGTGGAAAAAACGTGCTCTGAGATATGAAATTTTTACAATAACTTGCAAAAAAAAACCGTGCAAAGAGACAAGCAGAAATGCTGTTAAATATTTGAAATATTTTTACTTTTTGGCGTAATTCGTTTTTTTAATATATTTCTGGCAAAATTTCTATATTTGAAGACTTTTTTCTCATACATTCATGTTAAAGCATGAAACTGGAATGTGCTTAAATATCGGGTGAGCCACTTAACAGTTTAAATTTAAAAATGCAATAAAACAAAAACGATTTGAAAATTTTCCAAATTTATTTCTTTGTTATGGGTTACAATAGTTACGGTCAGAAATGAAGTATTATTTCAGTCATATGGCTACCACGGCTAACGTCACAGTACGAGCATGGGGTCGTATCTTGGCATTGGCATCACGAATTTTTGTCTTCAAATGCACAATTGTCTCTGGTTTGGCATAACATTTGTCATTAACGGCGCCCCACAGAAAATAGTCCTTTTGAAGAGAGTGAACTCGTTGCTGTTTAAAAAAAAAATTAAAGGATAATAAATCACCTGGTTAGGATGGTATATGCTACGAATTTTATACATATTGTTACGTTTTTACCTTTTTAAAAACGTGTTTTTATGAGTTCGTAGATTGTAGTTAAAATAAAATAAATTTTGTGTTTGGTTTTAAATAAAAATCCTTTATTTAAAACATTTATGTGCACCACTGCTTGTAATCTTTTTACAGGCAATAACAATTTTTCTTTTTAATTACTCTGTCTGTTTACATTTTTGTAAACAACAACAATTACTCGACAGATCTTTCTTCCTAAAGATCTTCCAACCCGATCGTAGCTGTAACTTAGGTTCGATCACAACCTTTTCCACCAGAGGTTATCCACACTTAAACATCTTTACTGAGTTAGCTCCAACTAAACTGGTTTTTACTTCACTACTAGCTTCATGAGTTTACTCCTTATAAACTCTCTTCACACCAATAACACTTTCGCTGAGTTAACTTTACTTAAAAACTGCACTCGCTGAGTTTACGACACATAAATTGATTGCTTTTCGCATGGATGTACTTTTTATATGGCTGAGTAAACAATACAATAAAGAACAAATCTCTCAAACCTCTCGCTATTTCAGGTAGATTCTGTTTCTTTCTTTTAATTTTAGCGAAGTAATAAACGCAGAGGTTCCCAATTTTATTTTCGTAATAACATGGCCCCATTAGTTTTTGTAAAGATGTGCTATATGTACTCAAAGTAATATTTCTTAAGGAAAATATTCCTGAAAATTTGAAATCGGCGATCCTTATTCCGACACTTAAAAATTGAGATCCACACTGCTCCTCAAATTATCGTGGCCTGTCTTTAATAGATACTTTTTGTAAGATTTTTAACAATATTCTCCCGAATCGTATTACCAATTGTATTAATGGAAAAAATATCCGGATTCCGAAAGCAATATTCGACTATTGATAACGTTTTTAATTTAATCAGTATTGTTTATTTAAATCTAATAAGTGGTAAAAATATGTATGCAAAAGAATGTGGACTTTTCCTACGATTTTAATTCAATCCCTAGAAATTCACTGTTTTATAGGTTGTCAAAAATTCTATTGTCGTCAAAAGTAATACGAATTCTACAAAGCTCCTACAATAACACCTCAAGTCATATTTGATTTGGGAACTCATTTTCAAAATCCATTAAGGTGGACCTTGGAGTCAAAGATGATTGTACATTAAGTTCAATTTTGTTTGACTTATATTTGAATGATATAGCTGATGCTCTCCCGATGCCTATAACTATTAGTAACGTTACGGTAAAGACTCTCCGTTATGCTGATGACATTGTTTTAATCTCTGTTTTGCCAAATGACCTCCAAGTGAGGATTGATGCCATATATGTGTAATGTAAACAATGACACTTAAAGTTGAATATTGCAAAATCTAAGGTAATGGTTTTTTGTGTTGGCACTGGACTACCTAATAATTTAAAACGAAAGTATGGAGAAGAAGAACTTGAAATTGTTAACTAACCTTTAATTTGTAATTTAATAAAAATTTTGAAAATAAACTTACAACGTCTAAAATGGCAATTTGTTCTTCTTGGTCTAAATACATAAACAACCCAAAAATATTTATTAAAAATAAACTTAAAATATTTAACGCTGCAGCTTGTTCGATGAAGTTTTACTGTGCGCAAGTATTGGAATAAAAAAAACATGCTGCTGTTGAAAAACTTTTTAGATTTTTCATTAAAATGATACTAATGCTGCCTAGCAGTATACCAAACTATATGATACTTTTAGAAACTGGATTGAGTTCACTATACCAGGATACTCTTAAACTACACTTTCATTATATTAATAAAGTTCGTAACATGCCTAACAACAGACTGCCCCGAAAGCTTGCAGAATTGATAATTGCAAAACACATATTTTGGGCAGAATACTGGACAATTTTGTGTACCCAAATAGGCTTTGTTCCAGAAAATAATTCAGTACCACTACTGATGTAAGAAGCTCTTGATTCCATGACCTATACTCACAGTTAAAATATTCAATAAACTCTACAAGTCTCTCATCACGTGCAATGGATCTGATGATAAGAGCAAGAGGATGGCTGCTGGATAAAAATGTTAGATCTTTCAGAAGTACATCCGTTGGTATATACACTCTTTGAAACTTAGATGCTACAGAAAATACTTGCATTTTATTGGCGTCTGTTCTGTTTTTAATGGTATCAGATTTAAATCTTTCAAGAAAAAACAATTGAATCTTTTTGAAGTATTCAATATTCTCAGCGGTGATGCTTGTAATTTTGGTTTACTTGTCAATCACAAAATCGCAGCATCTTGGCTGCCAACTAACTAACATCAATATTTCGGCTCTTTAAACGGCCAGCAAATGTTTTTCGCTATAAATCGATTGTGGCATGAGATGTGTGGCAAGTTGCATCATCCTGTTGAAACGAAACATCGTTCACATCAATACCATAAAGATCGGGCACAAAAAATCTGTTATCATGGTTGCGAAATATGACATATGGGCCAATGATGTCTCCGCTCCACAAGCCGCCACAAACACTCATTCGTAGTAGGTGCATTGGCTTCTGTAAGACCACGTTTGTGTTTCCTGAGACCCCAAATACGGCAATTTTGCTTATTAGCGTACCCACCAAGATGAAAGTGAGCTTCGTCCGAGAAGTTGATTATTGCAATTTTTTGATTATTTTCTTTTTTGATTTTTTTTTTTTGTGCAATTTCCAATCAATTATCTCTGTTATGGAAATAAATTTCTAATAAATCACAATATTGCTTAAGCATAAATCGGTTTATTTCGTTCAGTAGAGATAATATACTGAATTTAGTGACAAACTAGAATGACATTAGTATCGCCAGATTCTAAAAAAGCGCTGATTCAAATTTAATCCAATAGATGGCCCACCCGATATTAGTATGTATGTATATATTGTATTTCTAATATGTATGTACTCGTATACGAAATGTAAATTTTGATAAAGATGTTTTATTATACAACAATATTATGTAAATGTTTATTTCAAATTGAAAGGGTTCGTTTTATTTAATGCTTTAATATAAAAGAAAATTATTCATGGTTTTAATCTTCAAAAGAGCGAATGACATATATTTGTTTGCCATTTAATTTTAGTAAGGGTCTCTCAATTCGTTTTATGCCTTTTTTTATAAAAATACAATTATGAAATATAAAGGTGAATATTATTTTATCATTTCATTTACTTTATTTATTTCTTATGGGAACTAAGGCATTAACAAAACATTGATAACACACATGCCGCATGTGATATTTGTAATAAGTTGGTCACGATTTATTAGTGACATTATGATAATTGTTATTGATCTTCTTCATTTCATCTTCCGGCATCCCATTCTTATACTTCCATCATGGTTCTAGTCCAATAGTATTCGAGTTTTTGATATCGATTTTTTTTTTCAGTCACACAAGTTTACATCATAATAAAACAAAGAAATGTATTTTTAATATAAATAAGACGAGCTTTGTTGGATGGAAATATTTATATACATTAATATATAAAAATGCTTTCGGCCTTATGTTTGCAATCTGGAACACACATTTTCACAATTTTTTCGCAGTATATGAGGCTGTATTCGCCAACAGCATATCGAATGTTAATTTTCAATTGTTCAATACTGTCTGGTTTCACTGGCCAAATGCCCAAATATTTCTGTCACCGATTTAAACAATTTTAACGCCATTTAGTAGCTAACATATCTTAATAAAGGCAGCTAAAAAATTAGGTTAAAATTTTGATAACTGTGGGAGTGGCAAGCTGCTAAACTCAACTGTTTTTTTTATTAAAACAAATGATTTTTTTATTTTTCTATGGAAGAGGAATGGTTACAACTCGCAAGCTATCATCGATAAAGGTCTGCTCTCTTTTTTGCTATGTTTGTAAGATTGTAATCTTTAAATTATTTAAGGTAATTACAGCCCCACAATTAATATTAGATGTTTTTTAAGATATTTATTAAGCCTCTATATTTATCCCAAATATTAAATTTAGTAGAAAAGAACTTATAGGGAACAAAAGGACACAAGAAAAGTAAAGCACCCAGAGATAGGCGAAAGTGTCCCCTACATAACTTTTGCTGCAGTATTTTGCTGTCTGTAAAACACTTCTTTCATTTTAATGAATTTACTTAAAAAAAATGTAATGTTGCGTTAAATTTGTGCTTTAGGTATTTCATAATTAACAGAAGGTAGTCATTATTTTTTCTACTGCCAATAATAATATTTGCTTACGAAATACACTATATATTATAGGAAAGGCTTATAAGGAAGTGACATTTGAATACAAACTGAATTGTTAAAATATACTTCAGCAATAGCCGTCGCAAAAAACAATATTTAAATCACAATAACGACGAGGCCAATTGGCATCGCCAATTCGATAAACTACGAGACCGGGAAATTTCTTATGCAATAACTAAATTGTTTGGCTGGCTGTCTGGCTTATGGCGCCGTTCTGCTGAAACCAAAGGTCACTGATGTCAACATTAGCCAATTGTGGCCACAAAAAATTAGTTATCACTGTGCTATCAGTGAATACACGCTGACGGAGTTTCCTTGCTCATTTTCGAAAAAATACGAACCGATGACGCCGCCTAGCTACAAACCGCACCATACGGTCACTTTCCTTGGATGTAATGATTTTTTAAGGACGGTTTGTGGATTTTGTGAGTCCCATATACGACAATTTTGTTTGTTTACATAACAGCCTAATTGAAAATTTACCTCATCACTAAAGATGATTATGATAAAAAATGTGGTTGAAGCGGACATATTCCATTACTAATATCCATATTTCTATTTTCTATTGGTATGAAATAAACTGAATTTGTCAAAAAAAAAATAAATTTACTACCTAACCTCAAATTTGCCAACCCTTTATATTGAAATGACAAACCAAACTAAGCAAAAAGTAACTGCCAGCTGTTAAATGAAACAGTGCTGTCAGCTCAAAGTTATGAACATCTAAAACAAAATACCTGATACTTCAAATTTAAGCAAAGTAAAAATTTGGGAAAAGGGACTGCTATATCCCACCATCGGTGTTTTTGTTTTCCCTCTTTGTGTTCTCCCTCTTCATTATTCCCTACTATGCCTGTCGTCCGTATCTGAAGAACGGTTGTTCGATTTTTTGTTTGCTTATGGTTTATTATTTATTGTATTTTTGTATCTTATTTGTTCAATTTACATAATGGCAGGACGTTTTAGGATTGATTTCTGCAATGTACGCGGGCTACGGGCGAATTTTTTCTCCGAGTATGCGCACATTTGTCTCTGTAGGCCGAATGTTTTCGCCTTATGTGAGACCCAGATTTCGGAAAGTGCTGATCTACAGTATGATCATATCCCTGGGTATCACACTCTATCCCTTTTTAATTTTCATAGGGGTCTTGCAATGTACATTCGCGATGAAGTTGTGTACCAGTGCCAGCAACCACTTGGCATGTATGATGCAGAGTTTAACTTTCTTTGGGTTAAATTCAAAATTAGGGCACATCGTTTGCATTACATTACAGGAACCCGGTATAGAAGCCCAAACGCGGGAAGAGAGGTTCTGGCTTTGACTCTCTTTCCGATTCCATATCGAGTATCCTTGCGAATTACCCGGACAGTGAAATTGTTGTTGCTGGTGATTTCAATGTTCATAATTCGTCTCGGCTACGCTATTCAGGCCGCACAACTCCAGAAATCCAGTACAAGGAGCTATTTTCCGCGCACAACCACCTTGCGTAATTGGTTAATGAACCTACTCATATATCGTGTGTAGATGGGCACCAAAATAACACCCTCGACCTTTTCCTCACTACACACCCTGAAAAATATATAGTTGAGGTCCTTGCACCACTCGAAAACTCGGATCACTGTACCATTTCTGCCTTTTTCCAGTTCTCCACCCTTCACAACGCTTCACATACAGCTACGAAGCGCTTGGTTTTCAATTACGGGAAAGCTCGTTGGGCTGAGCTTAATGATTTCTATGGGCATTTCAATTGGAAACTTTGTTTTCTTGATTCAAACGTTAATGCCATGGCCGAAATGGTTGTCAATATAATAAAGCTTAAGCGAGAAAAGACTCTATACGAACAACGCCTACGTACTAAAGTTCTTATTTTTCAACGGGGAAATAAGAGCTTTTGGTCATTTATTAAAAGGCTTAAGAACAGCGCTAGTTCGGTTCCAGTCCTTATAAAGGATGACCAAACATTCACTAACCCGGTTGATAAGGCAAACCTTCTGGATGAAATGTTTGCCCGAACTTGAAAGAGTATCAGAAACTATGCCTAGTATATTCTTTCGAGTCCGTGCAGTAAAAAGGGTTCTTGCAAATCTCGACGTTAATAAAACTTCTGAGCCGGATTGCATTCCAGCCCTGGTCCTGAAGCAGTGCTCCTCGACGCTTGCGCGTCCATTGGCTAATCTTTTCAGTGCGTCTTATCGCGCGGGTCTTTTTCCATCTTGCTGGAAGATTGCCAATGTTACGCCAATCCCTGTGCGATCGTCAATACGGTTTCCGTAAGGGTCGCTCTACTGGTGATCTGCTGGCGCTATTCTCTGAAAGGTGGAATAGGTCGATTCATGGATTTGGTGAGAGTAAAGTTGTGGCCCTGGATATTTTCAAGGCGTTTGACAGAGTCTGGCACGAGGCTCTCGTATCCAAACTTATTGCTTTTGGTGTCACTTCTCTCGATTTATATCGAGTTTTCTCTGAGATCGCTCTATAAGAGTGGTTATAGATGGAGTCTCATCCGACGAATTCAGGATAAACTCAGGGTACCGCAAGGCTCTGTTCTTCTCCTACGCTTTTTCTAATGTTTCTTAACGACTTTCTTTTTCTCACTTCTAATCCTATCTACTCTTTTGCAGATGACAGCAACATTTGTCATTCATATTATTTTAGTCGTAGGCCGAGCCTTTTGGAGATTGAGGCGAAAAGGCAGACACACTTTCAAGCGACTTGGCAAAAAACTCTGAGTGGGGTCACGCAAACAGGGTCGACTTTAACGCGCGCAAGACCCAATGTTGTTTTCTGACACACAGACGCGGTGGTGTGTTGTCATCTGTATCTATGGGTAATGTAGATATTCAGGAATCAGATGCTCTTGATGTTCTGGGCATGCGAATTAACTATGACCTTCGGTGGAACGAGCACATATTTCGAGTGTCGAAAGAGCATTCAAGTGCCTCGGCATTTTAAGACGATATAAGATTACTTCACTCCATCTGATTTCCTTAATATTTACAAGACCTATATCCGACCCAAATTGAAATACAACTCTCATGTTTGGGCCGGTGCTTAAAAGTCTATTTTGGAGCTTCTCGACCGCGTCCAGGAGAGGGCGAAGTTACTTATTAATGACGGTAGGGTAGCCAACTCTATCGATTCATTAGGGCATCGTCGCAATGTGGCGTGTGTGTCATGGTTCTATCGGTACTATAACGGAATGTGTTTTGACGTAGTACTCGTAATTCTCGTAGAGCGCATCCCTTTGTAGTTGATTGTCCAGTGAATCGCACAAAGCATTATAGGGAGAATTCGTTCTTTGGTCGCTCTGTTCGTTTGTGGAACAATCGTCCTGCGAATATCTTCCCTGTCACTTACGACATGAGCAAATTCAAATCGAACGTCCATAAACACTACTCAATCTATCCTCCTTCCCACAAACTATTTTCCTAGTACCAGCATAATGCACTGCATGAGTAGGGGTTAACCCCGAGTGCTAGTCTCAAACAAGAAAAAAAAAAGAGTATGGAAAATGGATCTCTATTTATTGCTTTTTCTTTTGAGAGGTTGCTTTAAGTCGTTTTTTATTCGGATTTTAGCTATTATGACTCTTGTTCACGTTTCTTTGGTTCATGTGTTGAAAAAACTCTACAGGTTACGGAAAAAAATATCGTGGGATATCGAAAAGTATAATGACACAGAAAGGAAGTTATACTTAAGTATACTTATGAAAAACCATATTTTAAAGAATTTTCCTCGTTTACCGCAAAAAAACAATCGATATAATGATGATACCACAGATAAATCGATATGAGTCAACGGAAGAAAGCAGGGTTTTTTTCATGAAACATGGAATTTAATAAATAAAATACATATTTTAAAGCACATGTACTAAACATTTATATTATCTACGTGTATGTCCAAAGAGTTAAAAGGACTTTTATGGAAATTTTTGCCTAGGACACCGTAATTGCAGTTGACCAAAACAACATGTAAGATTTATATCAATCAAATAATTATGAACGAGCGCGGATAGCTGATCGCAAATACAAAAAGACGGGAAAAGGGTAACGGAACAGTGACTAACGAATTTGTTTGACTTAATAGTAGTGCTGCAGCTATCAGTCAATCCCAACCCGCTTACTCTGTATGAGACAAACTAAAAATTACAAAGGCCATCAATACTCCACCAGACCACTAGTCTAGCTGGCTTACATACTTTAAGAGCTTTTGACTTTTACTATGACATCACTATTTTCACTTCGTTCATTCGTATTTCACTTCACTTCATTTCCGCTTAAAACATGCAAATTTCTTTTTAAGTTTAGTAAATCTTGTGACAGCAATCAGGATTCCTACGTTCCATTAGACAATTCAAACAAACTTCTTCGTTTACTAAAATTCGTCATGAGATTACGATCGTCTTGTTTATTTGTATCTGTTACAGTTTCGAAAATTTTTTAAATAATGATTCGCGTAACATTCGATGAAGGAACAAGGAAATTTATCGCAGTAACCGATTCCATTTTAAACTCCTTGGAAGCGACCTACATTTTAACGCATTAAATAGTAGTAGTACTCACAACCACTTCTTCATATCGTCTCGCCAGTGATTGAACCAATAACATCTCTGTTGGTAGGCGTGTATCTTACCTACTAGACCGCAGCGGCACACCGGAATTTTTTATATTTTCTCATAAATAAGTAATTGGCCTATTTTATCTTAGTCTCGTACTAGGGTTAACATTTTATGGTCTCAGTAATATTCTGCCTATAAAATCAGGTACATACACCTACCAGGAGCCGCAAAATATACGAACAGACGTTACTTTGTTTTCGTTTACACCCCTTCCACATGGAAATATACTTTTCCAAACCAAAAAATTTAATATTTATAGCAGACATTAATATTAACGTTTTTCTCATGATTACTTACTTTATGATTAGGCAATTAGCGTCTTCTGAATTCTCTTGTCTTATTAGTGGCTGTATTTATTGTGTTTTTGTTCTTAACAACTTCCCTTTTCATCGATATTATGGGCATAAGAATTTACAGCGCAAATTGCTGAATTGACCATATGTTTCTGTTCTAAAAACGTACTTAAGTTTTCAAGGACTATTTCATAATTCTATCAATACTTTAGTGCTTCAATAAACTAAAGGAGTATCTACATAATAATGGCATATTTTTATGCAGCGCTTGTTTTCTTTCTTTTTTATTCTTTGGCAAAGCGCGCATAAATTGCGTAGCTAAGTTATAAAACTCTTTATTTATAAATAAAATAATTTATGTTTTTTGTAAGTATTTTAACTATTAAATAATTTCAGAGGAAACAACATATACATAAAAGAGATAAAAAATTTGAACAAAAACCATGACATTTGCAGAAATTGTATGCTCCATTATGATGCGTCAGTATACGGTTTTTCATTTTGCTGATTGTGTTTTCATTCCTATTCATTCTTTGATATTAAAAACAATTTCGTTGAACATAAAAATGATGTCTTCTATGGAATGTTGGTATGTCATATATAAGATACGACAGACATACAGATACATAGTCATTAAATATCGAGACATATGAATGTGCACGTGTGTGGGTCAAATAAAAAGGAGTAAGTATGTGCAGATATAGCGTTTACAGTGAGATGCAAATTTATAATGACACATGAAAAGAAAAGAGTTATTATTTGAGTTTCTGCTTGCGATTTTTAAGAAATTACTTTCTGAGTTGCGTGTAACTTTATGTTACCCTGGAGTGAAAGCTCTTAGCTTCAAGCAAAATCAAGTAAAATTAGGATAATATTGAATAGGTTGCCCTTTTAATGTCTTTTACTCATCACAATATGTAAAAGATCAAAATTTAATAGTTCAAGTATAATAACTATCGGGTGGGCCATCTATCGGTTTCAATTTGAACCAGCGGTTATTTCAAATGTGGCAGTACTTATGTCATTCTATTCCGTCATTCAGTATATTATGTCTACTGAACAAAATGACTCAATTTACGCTCGAGCACCATCTATAAAACCATCTTTTCGAATAAAGCTCATTTTCAACTTGGTGTGTACGTTAGTAAGAAAAATTGCCATATTTGGGATGGTGCAACTTGAAACACACCTAATGTCACAATCAATTTATTGCGTCAAAGGTTTGATGGTCGTTTAATAAGCCAAAATGATGATGTCAGTTAGCCGCCAAGAAGCTGCGATTCGACATCATTGGACTATTCTATTCTGCGGAGCGCCGTTAAAGACAAGTGTTTTGCCGACAAACCAGAGTCAATTGAGCATTTAAAAGCCAACATTCGTGGTGTCATTGCCGAGACACTACAAAATACACTAGAAAAATTTCTGGAAAATTTGTCTGATCGAAAAAGCTGCTGCGAGGCCAACCGCGACAGCCATATGAATAAAATAATATTTTATTTCGAACCGGAACAATTGAACTTCACAACAAGAAAATTAATTTTATTGAATTTTTAAAATTAAACTTTTAAATGGCCCACCCGATAATAACTAACTAATTATAAAATTAATCATTAAAGAAAAAGGAAAAATTAAACGAGCCAACCACATCAAAATATTAAAATTGGCTCATTTCGAACCACAACTTTCGTTCATTGTCAGAAAAGAACAATAATATTGACGGGCTTCATCAGTTGTAAAATTCTTTCTATTGAATAAAGGCTGGTCAGCATTTTTAGACTGTTTTCACTTTTTTCTATATAAATTAACAAATAAAATACAAGGTGGGCAAATTTGAGGTAAGGAAGCAAATTGGCCGTCAAATGATGAAATGTCAAGAATTGAGCTGTAGACCTTTAACACTTATTTAGTAAAAAATTAGGAAATTTTAACTATGTAGCGCTGCGCTCACAGACTTTTAATTGTGAAAATTTACTATTAAAATAGTAAATGGAAAACAACACATTTTTCAACAAAATCATCTTTAGCGATAAGGCCAATTTTCAATTAGGCGGTTATGTAAAAAAATTGACGCATATGCGGCTCACAACATCTACAACATCTACAAAACCATTACATCCAGTCACCGTATGGTGCGGTTTGTGGTTAGGCAGCATCATCGCCCGTATTTTTTCGAATATGAGCAAACCATGATAAACAATTTTTTGTGGCCACAATGTTGGCATCAGTGACCTTTGATTTCAGCAAAACGGCGTCACAAGTCACACAGCCAGCCAAATAATTCAGTTATTGCATCAGTAATTTCCCGGTCGTGTAATTTCTCCATTTGGCATGTCAATTGGCCGCCTCGTTCCTGTAACTTAACGCCGCTGGATTATTTTCTCTGGGGCCATTTGAAAGGCCGGGCTTACGTGAACAAACTACAAACAATAAACACTCTGAAAAGTGAAATTTGGCGCTGCATTGACGAGATAAGTGAAGCTTTGTTGCAAAATGTGGTTTAAAATTTCATGAAAAGAGCAGACGTGCTAGAGGTGGACATTTGCCTAACATCATATTCCATTATTAATTTCCACTTTTCCTTATTTGATTGGTATGAGTAAAACTGAATTTGTAAAAAAATGTGTTTTTAAGCCAATTTATTTCCTAACCTCAAATTTACCCACCCATTTTGTTAAAAAAAAAATATGAAAGAAAAAAATATGTGTAAATAAATGTATTTAAACTGTCGAAGTTTAAAAATTCATTATTTAAATTGGTACGAAGATAAAGAAGTCAAAAGAAATATGTTTAAATGGCAAAGCAGTGTATTAACAGAAGTGTGTTTGGCAACTATTTTTTCTATTCTGAGCTCAAAAAGCGGCGTAATTAGGCAAGTAAGCGTGGTACCTTATATATAAAGTAAATATTGATCGTAGTATATCTTGAGAATGGTTGTAGCTAAAGTTTCAGAATTTTGTCTTCATTATCAGCGTAAATCATCAATCCAAAAGTGAGCAGAATTGGACAAGTGGACAGAATTCAACAAGTGGGCGTAATACCTCCACTACAAAGTAAAAACTGTTGTTTAATATGTTCAGAACGGCAATAGTTGAAGTTTCTAAATTAGGCTCATGACGTGTAATAAGCCAGAACCTGAATGAATAAGATTAGTTGGGGTGTGCGCCTTCCTTTCATACTAAATATTTAATTTTGTATAAATATGTTGAGAACGCCAACAATTAAGGCGGCGTTATCTATGCACATTAGTCAAAAAAGCGGGTATTGAAGAAACACACTGGCGAAAATCTATCATTATATGTATTTTAAATACAAAAATGAATGTGTGTTTGTTTGAAGATTGTAAACAGCTAAACAACAGATTATACAATGTTTTTCTAGCAGGCCATCTTTTGGACTTGGACGTCTTCCTCTCCAAAGGTGCAAAAAAGGTAAAACTTGTAACTAAAATAACACTCGAATAATAATAAAGATGTTGGTAGCGAAACACGCCGGGTTTTAGCCATTTGAAAGTAATATTTGTATTTTATAATACTTGTATTTTTATTATTTAAATTTTGTACGGATAATTACTCTGCGTATGAGCGTGGTGCCGAATTAACAAAGAATACACAATAAATACACAATAAATCCTGCTTTTATTTAATAACATTTTGCTGAATAAAAATACTTCAGCCAAATTTACGATCCCGTATATATGTATCTTAAGATGCAAGTATTTGAAAAATTGTGTAGTAAATTTTTACTGTTTGGCAACAAAATATGCACATTAGCAATTGTGCTTATGCCATCATGAACATACTATACTTAAAAACGTAATTTTTATTTGCTACATATGCTTGCAATACGATACTTAATTTTACAATAAATACAGAGAAGCAATAGCGAAGAGAAAACAAAGGAAGCAATGGAGAAGCATAGCATTAAAATCTCTACAGCGAAAACCTCATTATTACTTCTCAAAACCTTTGAAGGAATTTTCTTTTCCTTCTAACAGAGCTCAACAGGCCTACAGGAGTGGCCGGTCTACAAGTTTTTTGGCGAGCTAAGTTAATAATGCTTTGGATTTCTCACTGGTAGCCTGCATTGATCTGCAAAAAGATTTTCAATATTTAATAGGTGGTGATTGTTATGGGTCTCAGTGCCCGGAAGATTAGGGAGTGCATAGTGAGGTTTTTAGCGAAACTTTTCCCGGCATGGAGGGCTCATTCGGTGAAAGGGAAGACAGTGTCATCCTGAAAGGCGGAGTTCTCTCGCCCCTGCTCTATTACATCGTTGTGGACGGATTGTTGGAGGAGTTGTAATGATGTGATTTTGGGGTTTTTGGCTATGCGGACAACCTGGCCATTGTAGTGCCAGGTATTCATCCACCAACTCTTTCTTGAAGGTTTTATCAGACATTTAAACTTGCTACAAATTTGCATTTGTCGTGTGATTTTTGGTCAATCCTCACAAGACGGAAGTGATGCTACCAGACACCTACCATCGCTTATTGGCTCTATTGAGCCGTGGTGGAACCTAGTCTGATTTACGGTGTAATCGGTTTGACACATGGCTCTTCATAATTTTTTCTACAGGGGATTTGAATTTAAGTTTCCAGAGGTTCCCAGCAATTCTCTTGAGGTCTATACGGACATCTCCGGAATGCTTTACAGAGTAGATTGTGTTATATACACACTATAGAAGGTTCTAATATTAGATTTTCGTAAAAGTTATCTGACAACTACAGTGTTCTTCAGACTGAGTCATGACCATTCTAAGTGTTCAGTGTTTGTTGCTTAGCAGGATTTTTCCTGGACTCTGATAATTTATTTGGACATGGAGGCTACAATCAAGAATCTTAAAGGAGCCATCTAGACGTCTATCCTCTTCCATGAGTATCGGAGGTTAAACACGAGTATCTCGGAACATTCAAAAGTAATTATTAGTTGGGTTTTCGAACTTGAATCAAGCGTATGTGTTCTAATTGACTCCGTTAAACTGAATATCCTGCGGTCGATGTATAAAAAGGTTTAGTCTTGTAGACAGCATGAGATAACGTACGGTTTGCTAGTTTCTACTGGGCCGGCATGAATAATGGAATAATACTAACAAAATTTTTTCTCACTATTGTGGTTCTCACAGCTCTTTACCCGTAACCGTAGACTCAGTATTTTTTCGCAAGACATCTGCAATAGCTGTGGTTCTGAAGAGAAGCAAAGACAACTGTGTTAGTGTCCAGTCGACTTGATTTGGTATTACAGTTGGCCAAACCTCTTGTTATCCAAACAAACAAAAAAATATATTTATAAATACTGTTATAAGAAAATCAAGTTTGTGAACTGTCGTTTATTACATCGCTTAAATAAATCAACGAAAAATGCCAAAACGAACTTGTTTACAAATAACCAAACCGACAACAATATAACAACATAAACAGAAACGTAGTAAATAAAATTAAACGCCAGCAACAAGCCAACTGACAACGAAATGAATAAGAAACACAACAATAACACAATAAGCATTGGAACAAACAAGTAGATGTTTACATTCGCATGACCTCATAAGAACTAAAAAGAAAGCGAAGGAAGGAAATGGAACCTCTCTGAAATATTGAATGGTTCGAGATCTTTCAAAGTATTGTTTTCTTAGCCATTTAAAAAGCTCATCGAGGCGGACAGAAGGCAGTTTATTTGGTGTAACCTCAGCTAACAAATTTATGCAGTGTAAACACAGCGAACGAGTTATTGGATTGAATTCAGTGTAAAGAGGGTTTAGAGGGGATAAACTCTATTTGAAAAAGTGGTTAACGAACCCAAGTTGCTAAGAGGATCGGGTTGGAAGATCTTTAGGTAGACAGAACAGTCAAATCATTATTTTTCTTTACAAAGTAAATAGGGAGTGTAATTGAGAATAGAAATTGTTACTGCTCGTGAAAAGGATTTTAGTTAAGAACCAAACACAATTTTTATTTTATTTTAACCGCAATTTACGAGCTCTTTTAATAAACTTCTTAAAAAGGTAAGAATGTAACAATGCATATCGGGTGTGTTTTTCGAGGTATATATCTTTATGGTGGCAACACTCTTTTATTTTAAAACCGATTGAACAGCTGATATTTGCTTTTGTTTAGTTTGGCTTGACATACCATTATGTACAGAGTTACACCAGATTATGATCATAAAACTTATTTTGTTCTTCAACGAAGCTCATATTTGGTTGAATAAGTACGTCAGTAAGCAGAATTGTCTCATTTGAATGAGAATAATTCACAAACTTTTGTCGAAACACCATTACATAAACGCAATAAGACTGGTCTACAGCAAAAAACGCTTTTAAATAAAACTACATATATGGAGTATAATGATTTTGACGCACTGAACTCAAATCCGTTTTCAGGTTTTCAATTGGGCTCAAATTTTTTTATAAGCATGGCAAATTTTTCGCCCAAAATATGTTAGTTATGTTAATATGTTTCATCATAACTTGAAAATGACTTGACCGATTTTGATGCAAGTACAATTTTGTTTAGGAACAAAATTTCCTACAAGTCATCTGAACATATTTTTTTTGTTGTATTTTCAACAGTTTCGAAGTTATTCACAACTTAGCTACGAAAGAAAAATTTTTTTGCGCAAAATTAGAGCAATTTTTGTTTTTTTTCAAAAAGTCATTAAAAAAACTTTTAAGAAAAAAAATTAAGATTTAAATTTAAAATTAAATAATATAAATAAATAAATAAGCTAAAATTTAATATTTAAGATGTTAAGCAGTTAAATTAAAGCCTAGTTTATAAAACACTCTGACCTGAGAGACTTAGAACTCTCAAAATCAAAGTCAGAACTTCATGCGTCAAGATTACATCAATGGAGATTGTTAGATAATAACACGAATGTCTGATATTTTCGACATAGACAAGAAAATTTTTTGTCCTATTTTAGCAAAGATGGCGATTTAGTATTTTGTGATGATGCGTACTTTTACGAAAGCTAGGTTTCCCTGAAAAGTCTGAGGAATGGCGACTCTTTATTGATTCATCAAAGAAAAACATACATATGGTATATGCTTATGTATTTTTTCCTATCAGATATTTCCTTTCATTATGTTTGTGTTGCCTTATAATGTATTAAAAATTTTTTGTCGAAGTTAGGTACCTCCCTTTATAGGTCAATAATCTGGCTTTAATTTAATTGCATAAATGTAAAAATTGTATTTTAATAATTTTTGTGTAACTTTTTGGAAATAAAAGAAAAAATAATTCTCTAATTTGGCAAGAACACATTTTTTCGCTAATTTTGGTCAAAGTTAGGTACCTGCATTTAATTATCCATAAAATCAGCAATAGCCAACCGATTTCCAAGATTTATAGCTTCTTTTATTTTTAATACTTTGGCCTTAATGTAAGTGCTTAACATCTTAATTTTTCGTTCTAAATAATTTTTTACGACTTTAAAAAAAAAAAAAAAAATAATAAATAATAAATAAATAATTGCTCTAATACTGCGCGAAAAATTTTTTTTTGAATAGCTTCAGAGCCGTTTAAATTAAAAAAATATATATATATATATATATATTGTTTAGGTGATTCATAGGAAATTTTGTGCCTAAAAATTTGGTGGTAATTTTATCAAAATCGGTCAAGTCGTTTTCAAGTTACGATGAATTATATTGACATAACTACCAAATTTGCCACTCAAAAAAAAAAAAAAATAATAATAATAAATAAATAAAATCATTATATTTCATATACTTTTATTTAAAGGCGAGAAAAATTTTTTTTTTGTAGACCAGTATTACACTGTTGTCCATTTGAAAAAGGTTGAACTCTATTAAGCCCATACTTTTCTTACATTGAAATATGTCGAGAAATGGCAATTTTATTCTTCAAGAATTTACGACTTAAGTTTTTACAACTTTTTGCAATTGCTGTGAAAGCAAAACCCAAACTTTAAATAGAGAAATTTTAACAGTTTCTGTTTTATTGACGTCAAACATTAATTGCGCCTTAAAATGTTTGCATTGATTGTTATGTTGCTTTTGCTAAGTTTCTTTGTTTTTTGAGACAATAATTTAAAATTGTATATTCCAAAACAACCATACGCATATAGTAGGTATGTAAGTATGTATATGCCAATATAACAAAGATATTTCTGTTTATTTGTTATTTTTTGTTTTTGCGTATTTGTGTATAAAAACTTAATAAAAGTTTCCGGGTTAAGTTACTTTGTTTCGCGGTTCCTTGAGTAGTAATGTTGGCAAAGGTTTTTCTCTTTTTGTTTTTTTATTCGTTTAATAGAGTAATTTGTGTTACTTTGTCACAGTAATATTTTACAATTTTTTACTATTGTTTTTGATAATTGGCATCATTTCAAATAAATTAAGGATAATAAAACTGTTGCCATGATTATTCATTCTTAAATATCGACATTTTTTATGGGGAAAAATGTGGAATTGCTATAAACGTGTGTATGTAAAATACAAATATGGTTACCATTTAATGTTAACTGTTGAAGATAAAAAATTTGTAAAATAAAATGCTTTGCAAGCGCACAGTGGTCACAATTGAAAATTTTTTTGTCAGCGATTTATGAAATTTTAACTCTATTTGATAGCTAACATATCTAAATTAAGGTAACCAAAAAATTAAGTCAAACTATTGCTAACTGTACTGCACAACTCTTTGGAAATAAGAAGTGATTTTTTTTGTTTTTTTTATGAAAACAACTCGCCTGCTATCCTCGATAATGATCTGTTATCTTTTTGCAATGTTGGTAAGATTTTAATTTTTAAATAATTTTAGGTATAGCCCTACCTAAGGTAGTTATATCTCTGTCAAATTTCAAATTTAGTGGAATAGAACTTTTGGCGAACAAAAGGAAACAAGAAAAGTAAAACAGCCAAGGATAGGTGAAAGTGTCCCCTTTTACCCTATATATACTTTTGCTACCGTATTTTGACGTCTGTAAAACACTTTTTTAATTTTAAAGAATTTTATCCAGAAAAATGTAATGTTGCGTTAAATCTGTACTTTAGGTATTTCATAGTTAACAACAGGTAGTCATTATTTTTTCTACTGTAAGTAATGATATTTGCTTACAAAATACACTATACGTCATAGGAAAGGCTTATAAAGAAATGACATTTTTAAAATATACAGTGGTTCACAGCTTATTTCGTGCGTTTTCAATGTATAAATATGAACGCTTGCGACATCAAAACTATAAACGATATCAAAAAGATTTAAAGGCACAATTTTTATAAAAATACTTACTTATTTAAACTAAAATTATGTATTCCTATTATCAAATATTTGTAAGAGTAATTTTAAGAAAACTTAAAACATATGAAAAATACAAGTCACAGCTTATTTCGTGTTTTGTCAGCTGTCTTAGAAAAAACTTAAATGGAGCATGGTTTAGTATTTGGTGTTACGTTCTTTTTTCTTAATTACATCTTTAAGACGATTTTCCATCAATATAAAGATGTTTGGGTAGTTTCGGGGTAGTCTTACTCCACTCTTCGACCAGTGCAGAATGATTTAACACATTCTGATTGGTAATCTGCTTCCTCGGTATTTCCAAAACCAAAATAGTACACAAATTTTCTATCACAAGTGTAATTACCTAATTTCGTCAAATCATTAAAAAAAACGCTACAAAGAAGTTAATATAGTAACCAACATTTTTGTTTACGTAATGCAAACTGATCAGAAGGCCAACTTACTATTCCTTCAAAAAGAAGAAACAAAAATAGCTCTGAAATACCACAAAAATCATTGGCCAAGAAGCGCAAACTTAAAGATATTAACAATGAAATTTGATACATCAATTTGCTACATCAATTACGATCAGAGAAACAATTGAGAAAAGTGGATATCATTGAAAAAGCTCTGAAAGATGGTCCAGTGAGAACAAAACGGATTCTGGTTAAGTTACTTTGTACTTTGGAAGTAATACAACTCCGAGCGAAGCAAAAGAGTATACAAATAAGGAGGCATTAGCATTATTTCTGGATTTAAAATTGACGTATCAGATCTGTCGATTAAAGAAAATTTACTTATATAAAGGGTCCGCCAATTATTTTCTTTTTTTTTTTTGAAAATGCTATAAAAAAAACTACTAAATATTTTCTCAAATTTCTATTTTTATTTGAAAGTACAATCCTTACGGTTAATAATGGAAAATAATTTCATTTAAATGGCTGCCTCGGCTGGCCTGCAGTAGTCTACACGATCGGTCCAATTTTTAAGCACATTATCGATTGTGTGCAGCTGTGTTTCACCAATGGCTTCACTAATATTGTCCTTTAAAGCGTCAATTGTCTCTGGCTTGTTGGCGAAACACTTATCTTTGACGGCACCCCACAAATAATAGTCCAACGGTGTCAAATCGCAGCTCCAAGATGCATGTTCGAAAAAAAATGCCAATTTTAGCAAGTTCATTACCTGCATAGTTGCCTAGATGAAGAGGACCCAAAATTGCCGTTATAGATCCAGAGAAAATCATAACAGTCCCTAACAAGTTAAGAGCTGAAGGTCACAGCCGAAATAGATCTGATCTCCGTTTGAAAAAATCAGAAAAGATGTATATGTCATTGGTAGGAGTTACTCCGCATCCACTCCGCAGCATGATATATATACATAATTTCGGCCTGAAACACAATACAGTATAGCTGTATAGCCTACGTAGTTAAGGTCCAGATGAGAACTACATGTATTCGACTTTTATTTCAACATTTTTCTCTACGTTCCATAATGCTTTTTGAAATATTCTCTCAGAGTACGTATATGTTAAAAACAAGAATGCATCTCTTACTTACACCTTTCGATATTTGCATGTCAATAGAGCTTTCTCCATTTATATGCTTGGATTTCTTTTTCAACAATAGTCACATGTATAAGAAGATTGAAAATTTTATAATGCTGAAGAATGTTGAATGCTTTTTTATAGTTTCTTACATAGAAAAACAGCATTTTATATAACTTTACATTATTCAACAATGCCACGCACACCGTATAGTGATTTCCTGGTGCAAATTTGTCCACAGAAATCAAACAACAAATTTTGCACAACAAAAATGTTACTACTTGAGTTTGTTTGACACAATTGTACGGCCTATTTGAATTTCTTGGCTGATCTAGCAGATATTATCTGATAGCTAATCAAACCAAAAAAAAAAACAAGGCTTCCACTTCATTCCAGACAACTCCATCTAAAAAATAAAGTAAAAAGCCCCCTTGGCCTTCCCGCATACCTCTGGCGATGATGATAAACATCAGACGAATGATCAGGAAAAACATGCCACCTACTGGGAAAAAATTACAATGCTAAAGTAAAGATCACCACCAATTAGCAAGGATCTTCTCCACTACACACACAAAAAAAAAATCATATGGAGGAAGCTACAGCGGATTAATCATCTACTTAGCTTAAAAATATCAAATTGGTTTAAGAAACTGAAACAAAGCTATATATACTTTGTGAAAAGCCAAAATGCTCCCTAGAGGAGTGAGAAAAAAAATCTAACGTCTAAAATTCGACCTACAAAAGTTCTAAAGTTGACTTTGTAGTTTTTACTCTTTTTTAGCTTGCATACACTAATAATAATTTTAAAAATACAATTTTATCACCTGCTCTACACACCTGCTCTACACACCTGCTCAAGCGATAAATTGAAATTTTGATAGAAGCCATCAAAAATTACAATTACAGTCGTACGGAAATGTTGCACTGAAATTACTAAAAAAAGGCATTTAAAAGAAGACTTTTTCAAAAGATTTATAAGAATCATTTCAAATACAATATACCTCATCCACCTCTTGTGGTTTATGATAAATAAGAAGTAATTTACTATGCTAATCATCTTCATGGCCCATTAAACTCTATTTAATGGTCATCATGTACAAGTTTGAATGTTTATATACTGGTATAAACTACAAAAATATGATAAATGGTTAGCATACGCGGTATGCAATACAATAAAATATATTGGGTGGGAGGATAAGTATCGTTTTTGATTTTTTGCTGGTATAGAAATATTTGTTGAACCAGCTTTAAAAGGTGAACACAATACACAATACGCGTTGGCCGTTTAGTGCGTTGAGTACTTTAAGACTTACAATGTTTTACGAATGGCAAATTATGCAACATGGTTTAAAGGTGACACTTTATTCAGCTAACTGCTTAATTTTTCTATGTTTATATTACTCTTTATGTAAAAATGGAGAGTGAAATATTATGCAGTTATGCTTGGTTTTTTAAAATAATTTAAGACATTACAAAAAACGCAAGTCAGCTGTTCATCTGCCAATGTCTATAACACTAGAAAAACGGGAAAATTGATACATCTAGCAAGAGATACCCGATTTAAATTTAATTTTAGAAGCGAAAAATATATTTTTTAAATTAAAAATGAGTTGGAGTGGAAAAAGACCTTCTGCAATATAGTATTTAGTTACGTTCCACAAAAATTACGTATCAAATAAAACTGCTTTATATCAGTCAAAGAGATAAATCATGTGATTTTGTTTCAAATAAAATGGAGGTTTCACATAATTAAGTTGTATATACGTCACAAACAAATACTGATTCCGTCTTAATGCTTATATCTTCTGCGTGGCAACTAAGATTCCTATTATCTTCGTTCTTGCTGTTTTCGTTCGCAATGCTACTCTAATCAACAGATGCATGAAGATGGGATCACATGATTGACGGAATGCAATCGATAGACAATCATGCGGCAATAAAAATGTAAAAAAAGCAACAATATATATTGTGTTGTTGAGCGATAATTGAAGTCGACAAGACATATCAGTATTTAAATTTTTTAATTTATTTTCACAAAACAAATTAGAATAATTTTTATACTCTGCGATAATAAAGCAGAATACAAATTGGGTCATATTGGTGCATTTGCGACAATCGTGTGGTCCTAGTTTAAATGCGTACTTAGCCAACAATTTAAAGACGAAGAGCGCATCTGAAGATGGTGGTGATCACAGATGTTAATGTTTGTAGACTCTGCTCAGAAGCAATAGAGACAGTAGAACACCTATCGCGTGAATGTGGGGTTCTTGATACTTTTAGATGGAAATGATTAGGTAGACATAGTGTCTTACTGGGTGACATAATCACCATTACGATTACAAATCTTATTAAGAAGCAGCAGATCTGCTGAACAAACTATAGACCGGAAGGGGCACAATAGATTCTATGGATGTACAGTGTCTTGCCAACACTTGGAGAATGTGAAATACGCTGATGAGTTTTGCTTTAAGCAACGATTATCGTCACATGTCTGATCAACACAAATCACCAGAGAGTTAAGCTACAAGGGTGGGATGTAGGCTCAGCATTGATATAAATACAACCAGTTTTGCCATAATTTTTTTAAGAAAAATTGCAAATTTAAAAGGAAGAACCTGATTTTCAAGTGAATAAACTGCACATGCTTAAAAAAAGTACAAAGAAAATATGCAAATACTCGTATCAAGTAGGTTCTGTAGACCCAAAATGAGTTAAATTGAAATTAAAAATGAAAAAGGTACGAATAAACCTCACCACAGTTATGTTAGCATATGCGTTGATTATTACTTTGGAAATTCTAATTAAAATAACAAAATTGAAAGCAAAAAACTTAAAAACTGCAAAATCTGCACAATTATTACTAAACATAAAACTTCAAAACTGCTCAATTCTTTAAGAAACTGCAAAATACAGATAAATCCGCACTTTTGGCAACGCTACTAACAATACAAAATTCAAGATACGAAATAAGGAGTTGAATGAGGTACGAGTAAGTCATTTCTGCTATCTTGGCAATATTCTAACAAAAACCTCTGGCTATAGCTGTGATGAAATGTTTCGGATTTCCAAAGGCATTCAAACTTTCGCTATTGTACGACCTGTGCCGAAATCAGCTGCTATCACAAAATGGACTATAATCAAAATATTCAACTTCTACGTAAAATGAAAGGAGTTTATCTCTTCAAGGAACCATAGAATATGAAATTTAAAAAAATATATTGTCAGTCGCCGCTGTGGTATGGTAGGTAAGATACCCGCCTACCAACCAGAAGGTTCTTAGTTCAATACCAGCAGGACCATCTGAAAAAGAAAAGTTTTTCAACCACGGCATTTGCCGTTCGGAGCCGGCGTTAAACTGTAGGTTTTTTTCAATGAGCCTAAAAATAGAATCGGGTGCAGCTTATTTACTAAGAGAAGTTCCCATGATCCTTCATGGAATGTTATGGGAATATATATATTCGAAATAACCACTGGTACAAGTTTAAACTTTTAAATTGCCCACCCTATATATATATATATATTTTCAGTCGAAAATGAAACGGGTACCCTGCCCGTCGTTTTAGTGTTAATGGTTGAAAGTAGCTTTATCGCGTTGTGCAATTTTGTTGTAACTAAACCAAGTAAACAAGTTTCAACTGTTTTTTAATAGAAGCCTGGAAAGTACAACGTCCATCTTAATTTCCTTTTTCTTATCGAAGGTAACGTAAGTTATATGGTTCGTAAGGGAGTGGAAAAGGTTTTAGTGCATCGATCCAAAGGATACAGTAGATGCTGATCCATTTAAACTCTTGTAGTGTGACTTTGACGACTTATATTACATGGCCTTGTCGTAAAGAAATATTGTTTGTCTATGGGGTTTTTTGAATCGAATAACCTCTTTTGCAATGTGTAACTTGCCTATGTAAAGCTTATTCTTAATTCTTGGTACACTTCTCTATGCACCATGCCCCAGAGATCTGCGCCGACTAGTTTTGTTGTAAAAGTTTCTTCGGCAACCGAGGCTAAGCAACTTAAGTGGGTGGAAACTGAAGTTAATTTTTTGTTTGTTTTTAATTTGTATATATACCAACTTTTATACAAACCATACTTTTGTAATACTTGTGTCTATGACTTAGTGTTGCTGACAATAGATTTTCAATTTGCACCGCAAAATCTTTAAAAAAATTCTTACTTTAAAAAAAAAAAAATATTTATATTTTACTAGATAACTAAGCTTTAATTGGTACCGTTTTTCAGGTATTCAAAATTTTAGGCCATTTACCCAATATCGCCTAGTAATAAATTATGATGTGTACAGTCCACGAAGATATTTAAACTTAATTTAGAAACTTCTATAGAAAAGTTTTCAAAATATAAAAAAACTAATTTTTACTCTGTATGATTTTTTGACTTTTGATTTGTATTTTATTTGTGCCAAGCTTAGAGGCCTTCACTGTTACCATTTGGAAGATATACAAAAGCCAATATTTACTTTTTATGGGAGGTACCATGACCACTTATTGAATTCCGCCTACATTTTTACTGATTAATTGTATTAACTTCGGAGACATTTAAAATTTGGATAATATTACTGTTACGTTTTTGAAGATATAGTAAAATTGAAAAATTTGTTATTTTGAACTTTTCCATCCTAAAATAAAAAAAATTTTTAAATGTTTTCCTTTAATGTTTTTGTAAAAATATGTTAACTATGAGCAAAAATTTAAATATTCCATTAAAAAATAAAACTGGTAGCGCTGGCTTATTTTAAAGCCGATTTCAGACAATTAATTTTCGGCGGCAGCAGCTACGTAAAAATATTATCGAGTCGGCTTAGGTGGCCTCAGTCGTCACGATTCAGATCTCTGCCTTGCCCTCCCTGGAAGATTTCACTCTTAGGCCTTAGCACTACTCCGTTACTATCCACTAGTTTCTTTGCTTTATATATTAATGTATAGGCACCACTTATCATCTTCCGTGAGGATTAGACACCAAAAAAGGCGGCCGATATACTAAATTCAAATTCAAATTTTTCTGCATATCTCATAGAATGAAGATAATTGAGAATTTTTTTATAGTTTAGCTTATTTTTTCGGCAAATTCTAGACTCGATCCTCTGAGCGATCCTTCTCCTGTAGAAATACGAACTTAGTCCCCAACCCAATATAAACATACAATTTTGGTACAAACTATTAGAGCCATATTGTCAATGTAATAAAAACTTCGACAAGCCATTAATTATTAGAAAAAAAAGTCATAAAATATTTGAATATATCAGTACTTTCATGCTTTCATGTTTATGTATCTGTGTTAAGATTTTATTACGTAGTTGTAAATGTACAGACATAAACAATTAAGTAATATACTGGACATTTTTAGGAATTAAGATTTATAGTTTACATTGAAGTAACGACGTAACTTACAATTTGTAAAATTACATGCGTTTATCAAATGAATGACGACTTGAGTTTGATTGGACGAAAAATCGTCTTTTTTTGGATGACATAGAAACAAATAACTTAACCCTTTGACAACAAAGAATTTCCCAGCAGTTATCTTTAAACTTTTAATGTGGATTCTTCCTCGGAAACTCAATTTTTCAAGACCAAAGTGTAGTCAAAATTTAAAAATTGTTACTCCTTCTACGAGAAATATCATGGGACATACAGTATACGACAAAACACATGCACGAACATTTGATTGGTATAAAATGTCTCAATAACAAAAGCAAACACTTTTGAAATTTAAATAATTTTATATACAGGGTATCCGCCGGGAAGGTGTGCAACTTTGTTTGCTTAAAATTTTTGATTATATGAAAGAAAATGGATCTTTTACTTTATTTCTCACACACTTCACGCGGTGTTTCATCATATTCACCACGAATATTTTGTTTGAGTTGCTCCAGCGCTTCTAGCTCGTTTGCATAAACCTTGCTTTTCAGATATCCCCACAAAAAGAAGTCCGGAGCAGACAAATCAGGCGACCATTCCTTGAAATAATTTGTTATGGAAAGAGGTCTCGCAGTAATTCCATTGTAATCCTGGCTGCATGCGATGTGGTACCGTCTTGTTGAAACCACATATTAGACAAGCCCAAAGCATGCAGTTGTGGTATTTAAAAGTTTTCAATCATATCACGATATCGCTCTACATTGACAGTTACAGTTACGCCGTTTTCAGTTTCAAAGAAGTAAGGTTCAATGATTCCTCCTGACCAAATTTCACAAAAGACTGTCACTTTTAATGGATGTAAATGTGACTGATGAATAATTTTAGGGTTTTCCATTGCCCAGAACCGACTATTCTGTTTATTCACATAACCATTCAAATGACTAATTTAACTTAAGTAACTTTCTCATCGTCACAGTAATCGATGATTGATTTTGATAAAATGTTTTAACGACTAAAACACGTTGGCTTACTGAATATTTTTTCCATAATAAATTTGCCACGTCTCTACTTCACGACTGCCAAATATGAACTATCAAGACCAATGCTTACAAATATGGCGGCAAAACAAAGTATTTAGTATACCTTCCCAGCGGTCATCCTGTATTTATTATCTATATAACACATTTCTTTTCGCCCGTTCTACTGTACAGATTTTGAAAAGATATGTATGGGCTTAAAGCTTTTCCTGTGCAGATATGCACAATATAAATTTTATTTAAATCGGTCTAATACTTTGTGAGTAAAACGACTATCAAATTCTGGCTAACACATAGAAGGAAAAAACATTCTTTTTGTTTACCTACAAAAAAATAAAAATAAAAAAATATGTATGTGTGTATGTATATTTTTTTGTGTGTCATATAAATATAATTTTTTACGATTTTTTAAAAAAGAAACTTTTTGGAAAAAATTCCTTTATATTTTTAGGACAATCTAAAACATTTATTTGAAATATATTTAAGAAAATTTAGATGAAAAAAATGGAAATGAAATGCGCTTCAAACCAGCTATAAATTTTATACATAAAAAATATATGTTAGACGTTAGAATGCGGCTGATTATGTCAGCCGCTACGTCCACTAGTTATATTTATTTACCTAAATGCACTAAAAAATATAAATAAAACAAAGAAAATTCCTATCTAATTGAGAAAAAAATAATTTAGTACGTTGAATACGTGATTATGCGATTATGTTTGCACGTCTTCAATAAATTCATTTAAAATATTAATTTTGCTAATATTTGGTTGTCTAGCCCTAATTTTTTTTTTTGAAATTTTTTTATATATTTATGTTGTAGACTCAGTTAGTTTTGATTATGTTTCACCAGAAATTTCATTCAATGCAATTTCCATTTTTCAATAAAGTTAGTCCTTATTTCTGAATTGTCGCTGGTTAATTTGAGATCTACAATATCCCCTAGATTTTCTGAGGAACTGAGATCTGACCATTACGATAGATATGTCAAAACGTAGATTTGTTTGCTTACGAACCACTCTTTCACTCATTTATCTGTGGATTTTGGATTTTTGACCTGTCTGGTGGCATTTTATACTCTGCATACCAATCGATCCATTACACCTTTTGTTTTATGTATTGGCACAATTCCATGGCTCAAAATGCACTTCCTGGCTAGAACACTTCCTTCTTTATGTTTTATCGTGTGTTTGGTATACCGAGGATTAAGACGTTGTACATTTTATTCAGCTTAACAGTATAAATCCATAAGAACAGCTCACATCCAACATAGACTCGTCAGAGCAGAGTACGGTCTTCCATTAAAAGTATACCCACGTTTACTTCCTCCTTTGTATATTCAATTCTGATCAATCTGTTTTTGGCAGTACTAAATGGCACTTCGACTAATGCACCGCATACAGATCGTGTTTGGATGCATCTTATTGAAACATGTAATTTTAATAGACTTTCCTGATATAAAGACATACCTTTTTATTAAAGGCACTATCGTCTGGTCGTTCAGTTTGCTGGTTTCCAGGCCTACCACCTCTGTGTATGCTTGTTCATAAGTCTGATGAAGGAAACAGCTTGTGTTACGGTAAATAATACTGTGTTGATTAATACTGTGTATTCATGAATTAATTTTTCTTCTATCTGCTAATTACTGTTAGCCATTTTTGTAGAATATTGCTATATATTGCTGGCTAGGGACAGAGTTTAATAGGTTCGATGGTATTTTAAAGACGTTTAAATTTTCTCTACTTATTACTCTAATTTTGAAATGATCTTTTTTCTTATTGAACATTTTTTTGTCGTTGATAACTTAACTATGTAACTATTTCGTGCTATTGTCATGAAGCATGCAAAATAACGGTTTTGTAAATTAATAACATAAATTTTTACTGTTACAAATGTGTTTTTCTTAGTAGAAAAGGTAAATTAACGTCATAAATTAATAAAGTATATTAAAATTTGAATGAACTTCTTTGTGTTATGAAGATATATGATAGTAAGTACAGAATCGTGCATATGTTTTGTCTCATACTGTATGTGTACCATTCGTCGTCAAAGGTACAAATCTTGGAACAAATTTTGTCGTTACAAAAACTAGGCAATGAGACAAAGCGAATATCCAACGGTTTCAATGTCTCAATTTATAAATAAATTAGTGGTTTTAGTCACGCTCTGAAAACAAATTTCTCAATTAATTATTATAATCACATGAGATATTTTTAAAAATGAGGAGATTACGTCGGTTACATGAAATTCATACTGAAATTGTAATGCTTTTGAATACATCGAATAGTGAAGATGAAGAAAATGATGTATTGGAATTTGGCAATACGGATAGGAGTATTTTGTTTAATGTTAAGGATTTAGTGATCGGAGAAAAAATCGGAGGTGTTCGTAAGTCCGAAAAACTTTCAACAAATCAAGTAACTTTCAGTTCATTTTCAGTATAAAAAAGCAAATAAAAATCACGTTTGACCAGCTCGTACTGACCGTGATTATACAGGCAGGTTTTAGTCGCAAATATAAGCACTTATGAGTAGGTCCCATCTGTTTTAGTAGCCTTCAATACAGTTTGCGATGGCGACACACTAATAGAGTGCATAACTGACCAAACGAAACTTTATTGTGACCTTAAAGGCATAATATATTCCATAGGTAAAGAAGAGTTGAAGGTGTTTCTTGGAGCGATTATATCGCGTTGGCTATCTATCGGTTCAAGTTCCAACCAGCGGTTATTTCGAATCTGGCAATAGTTATGTCATTCTATTCTGTCACAAAATTCAATATATGATCTGCAATGAACGAAAAAAATCGATTTACGCTTGTGCAACGTTGGGATTTATTGAAAATTTATTTCCACGACAGAAACAATTCGTCGGAAATTGCAAATTGAAATATCATCTCTTCGAACGAAGCACATTTTTATTTTAATGGGTACGTTAATAAACAAATTTTTGTATATTGATCTCACAAAACCCAAACATGGTCTTATAGGAGCCAGTGCACCCATTACGTGTGACTGTTTGGTGCGGCTTTTGAAGCGGAGGCATTCTTGGCCCATATTTCTTAGAAAATTAGAACGTCGCAACTATTACGGTCAATGGAGACACCTATCGCACCATGATAACAGATTTTTTTTGTTCCCGCTCTCAATGGTATTCATGTGAACGATGCTTGATGGCAACAGGGTGGTGAAACTTGCAACACATCTCATTCTACAATCGATTTATTGTATTAAATGTTAGTTGGCCGTTTAATAAGCCTATATGGTGATGTTAGTTGGCCATCAAGAAGCTGCGATTTGACACAGTTGGACTATTTTCTGTGGTGCGCTGTCAATCATAAGTATTATTATTATAATTTTTTTTTTCTCTTGAGACCAGCACACAGGGTATAACCCCTACTCATGCAGTGCATTGTGCTGGTACTAGGAAAATAGGTTGTTGGAAGGAGAATATATAGAGTGAGATAGTGTCTGTGGACGTTCGATTTAAATTTTCTCATGTTCAGTGGCGGGGAAGACATTTGTAGGAAGATCGTTCCATAAACGAACAGTGTAAACAAAGAATGAATTCTCCTTATAATGGGTTGTGCGCTCTATGAGAAATACGAGTATTACGTAAGAATACAGGATGACCAGGAATTTGTTCCTTAATTTCGTTAAAACATATTCCGTTACAGTACCGATAGAACAATGAAACACACACCACATTGTGACGATGCTAGAGAGAGTTGGCCACCATACCGTCATTAATAAGGACCTCCGTTCTCTCCTGTACGCCGTCGAGAAGCTCCAAAATAGACTTTGAAGCACGGGCCCATGAGAGCTGTATTTCAATTTGGGTCGGATATAAGCCTTGTAAATATTAAGGAGATCACCGTCTTAAAAAACCGAGACACTTGAATGATTCTTCCGACACTCGAAATACGTGCTCGTTCCAACGAACGTCACATTGAATTCTCATGCCAAGAACATCAAGAGCATCTGATTTCTCAATTACAATTTCTACATTATCAGTAGATACAGATGACAACAAACCACCACGTCTGTTTTTCAGAAGACTTACGTGCATTAAAGTAGACCCTATTCGCGCGACCCCACTCAGAGATTTTAGACGGGTCGTTTGTTAGTGAGTCGTTCATATGCCAATCTCCAAAAGGCTCGGCCTACGATCAAAAGAATATGAATGACAAATGTTAGTGTCGTCAGCAAAAGGGTAGATAGGATTAGAAGTGAGGAAAAGAAAGTCGTTAAGAAATATTAGAAATAGAGTTGGAGAAAGAACAGAGCCTTGCGGTACTCCTGAATTTATTATGAACTCGTCGGATGAGATCCCATCTATAACCACTCTTATAGTGTGATTTCTGAGGAAGCTCGATATGAATCGAGAGAAGTGACTACCACACCAAAGGCAATGAGTGTGGATATGAGAGCTAGCAGATCACCAGTAGAGAGACCTTTACGAAAACCATATTGATGATCGCTCAGCAAATTGTTGGACTCTAAATATTTCACAAGGTGGTGATTGACCACACTCTCTATAACTTTGGAAAGTGCCGAACAAACTGCAATTGAGCGGTAGTTTTCAGAGTTACTAGCCTCACACTTTTTAGGGATTGGCGTAACATTGGCAACTTTCCAGCAAGATGGAAAACCACCCGCACGATAAGACGCACTGATAAAATTAGCCAATGGACGCACAAACGTCGAAGAACACTATTCCAAGACAAACTAGAGACAATTGAGCATTTGAAGGACAATATTCGTGATGATCGAATGGGGTACTGTGGGGCCAGCCACGACAGCCATATATATGAAATAATATTTCATTTTTAACAGGAACAATTGAACTTCACAACAAATGTGATTAAATTTCAAACCGTGCTTGTTTTACTGAATTTTTTAATTTAAACTTTTAAATTGCCCACCATATCTTTATATATAAAAACGACGTGTATCTTCGTGATCACTAAACTCAAAAACTGCACAACCGATTTTTACCAAACTTCATACACATATTCTATGTGGCGTGAGAAGTGTTTCTGTGTAGTTTGAAGTTCGACCGACAGATGGCACAATATTTTTTTGGTGTTTTTGCACCGTAACTCATGAACTACTGCACTATGCTCTGTTTCGTTGAAGAAGCTTGTTCGTTAATCAGCGTGCAGTGGCGTTAATTAGAATGATATCGACTGAAACCTAACATCTTTTTCCGAAAAAAATATATTAAAAAAAAAATAAACAAATATCTATCATTATTTTTTAAGCTCTATTGCGGAAATAACTAAATATCTAAATAACTAAAAACACCGATTTGATTTTCTTCGAGAGGCAGTTCAACATAAAAGAAAAATTTGGGCCAGCAACGCGGATCGGGCCCAGCTATCAAAAATATATAATTCCATTTGAACAATAATTGCTATGCCGATTTAGTGCACCTTTAATTCTTCTTCTAAATATTAATCAGCCATGACTTTGCATGCGAACCAGACTTACAGTGAAAATAAAATTCGAAGGCAAAACAAGGTTTGCCCTAACAGACCGAACAAAATATATAAAAATTAATGTCTGTTTGTTTAAAAATCGTATATATATAAAAAGAAAACAGGAAGAAGGAACTATACGCTATTTTCAATGTTTGGATTTAGACTGAAAGTAGATAAATTGGGGAAAAAGGGATAAAGAATAAGATAATAGTTGATATAAGAATTAAGACAGGGCTAGCGAAGCACGCCGGGTTTGAGCCAGATCTAAACTAAGTATAAAAAATGTTTTTCTTTTGAAATTTCTAGCCAAATTGCTAAAAAAATTTATTCCTTGAAAGTGTTGTCTTAAGCATGAAATTTTTCGTTTTTCTATTTTTCTTTACCACTTCTTTTTAAAATTTTTTTATATAATTCTTCTGTAAATATTTGCAGACGAAACTAATAATTGAAATTGTCTCCAAAGAAACAAAATGAAAGAAAGACAAAATAAAAATCTAAATAGCCTTCAAGTTTCTTGTTTATCTTGTAATTTTTTATTACCTAAAGTATTTACTTGTCCAATGGAAAATTTATGCCTGTTTTTTTTTTTTATTTTTTTATCCACTAACGTAGATATTTTTTTTATTTATTTATTTATTTTGGTTTGCCGATATATGCAGTTTCAATCTAGTTTTTCTTCTAAGGAAATCTTATAGTTGGTTACTTTTTGTTATTTGATTTGATTGTTATTTTCTATTCTATTATATTTTTTATCTATTTAGTTTTTTGTACATTGTATTTATATTGTCCTTTAAGCTTATATTCTTTATGAAATACATTGCATTAAAGAGTCCCAGCAAAACTGAATTTTTATCTATTTTTTTATGAGGAAACCCAGTACTGGAAAATATATAGTTTCATAAAAGTCAATATAATTTAAATTGATGACTATTTCTCGAAGCCTATCTCGATTTCTTGCTGTACGAGAGGTACTATTTATGTTTCGGGAATTGCAAACAATAACCAATATTTTTAAATTAAAATGGCTTTATTGTTTTTCAAAATATTCCCCTTGCATTTGTTAAAACCATTCCTCAAAACAGTTTTTCCATTTCTCCGGAGACACTTCCAAAACACTTCAACTGCTTCTTCGGCCATCACAAATCGTTGACCATGCAGTTTACCTTTGATTTTCGGGAACAAGAAGAAGTCATTGGATGACAAACGCCAAAAGTTGAAAATGCCAGGTTGTTTTGACTGCTCACAAATTCACCTGTTTGACGAAATGTGTGAGAGCTCACATTGTCATGATAGAGAATGATTTGTCTTCGGCGGTAAGTTTTACGAATTTCTCCGAAGACTTCCTACAAACAAATGCTCGTGTATCACTCAGAATTGACCGTCCTATGTTGCTTAAGCCGACCAATTGCCACATGACCCATTTGGCCTAAGAAACAACCAACCATTCGCTTCGCTGTGCTTTTTCCACCAACAACTTTTGTTGGACTTAGCTCGACTTGGAATACCCACACGGCCGATTGGTGTTTTGTTTCCGCGCTTCTATGCATATATCCATGATTCGTCACCTGCTACGATTTCACACATCTTTTGAAACTACACAGTCGACACTACACAATCATTTCCTTACACCAATTTCGACACGAGGCTTTTAAACGATTGATAAATTATGGGGTATCAAATGAGAACAAATTTTTTTTATAACTGAGTGTTCATGCAAAATCGTATGTATTGAATTGGAACCAATGTGCAAGGATGCCTCTATCTCACAGTATGTCACATGATGAATTTACATTATCAGTTCTTGCGCTGTATAGATGTATTGTGGCACAACAACCGATTTTGGATGACCTTCACGGAGTTTGAACTCAGACCATGATTTAATTTACTATACCACATATCGGGTCCACCATCTAACATTTTTTTTTTTAACAGTTAGCTCATGTCTGATTTGACAGATAATTAGTTTTATCCTTCCGCTGAACGAATATGGTTGTGTATACGCTTGAACAACGCTGGCAAATATTGTGAGATTACTTTTAAAGTCATGGTAGTGTTGCAGAATGTGTACGAAAATTGCGTACGGAGAGAAGCACCGTCAGCTCCGTATGTAAACAAGCAAAGTTGTCGCATTTGTGGCACAGAAAACCCGCACGCATACATTGAAAAGCCGATACACCCAAGACGAGTCACTGTTTGGTGCAGATTTTGGTTCAGAGGCATAATTAGGCCATTTTTCTTTGAAAATGAGCAAGGAGTGGCCGTTACAGTCAATGACGATCGTTATCGGGCCATGTTGAACGAATTTTTGTGCACAAAAATTGAAGAGAAGGATATTAGCAACATTTGGTTTTAACAGGACGGCGCTACGTGCCACACAGCCGAAGCTACACTCGACGTTTTGCGGCCAGGTTTTGAAGATCGCATTATCAGCCGCAGAGCTGATGTCGTGTGGCCACCTCGGATCTGCGATTTGACACCGTTGGACTATTATTTGCGGGTTCCGTCAAAGATAAGTGTTACGCCAACAAGCCAGAGACAATTGACGCTTTAAAGGAAAATATTCGTGAAGCCATTGGTGAAATACCGCTACACACAATCGATAATGTGCCTTAAAATCGGACCGATCGTGTAGGCTACTGCATGGCCAGCCGAGGCAGCCATATAAATGAAATTATTTTCCATTATTAACCGGAAGGATTGTACTTTCAAATAAAAAGAGAAATTTGAGAATATATTCAGTAGTTTTCTTTATAGCATTTTCAAAAAAATAAATAAAATTTATTTGCGAACCCATTATTTAATGGTGCTTTCGCCATACAAAGAGATCACCGACACATTTTATTTATTTATTTATTTTTTTTTTTTAAGGTAATCCACGTTAAAAGTTGTGAAAAATAATCCAACGAAAACCCTCTCAGGAAATTTGTTGACCAATTTCATTTTCTTAGTTCACTATACACAAAACCAATAGCAGGTGTACATAAAAACGTTGTGAGCACGTTTATGCTTAAAAATGCTATACTTTAAGGTGCGGCCAGATTTTAGCTATTGGCATTAGTGTTGCCAGTTCCAGAAATATATATATGAATCTCCTTATGTACTAGATCACCAATTGTTCTTAGACCTGTCCAATTTCTTATACGCTTCAGCTTTGGTATTTACTTTTTTTCTCTATTCTTCTCCTTTCATAAACGCCCATATTTTTTATCGGTTTTAATAAAGGGCGGTCGAACCATAATGCACTATGTTAATTGTAATTTACACTTTAACGTCAAGTTTCTTGCCCAACTTAATTTTACATTTTCATGGGAGAGGTACATAATTGTGTAGCGCGATCAGATTGTGGAAGCCTTTTACGAAAGTGAGCGTTCAAATCAAAATGTATATCGTGCACTTCGTGATTTTTTGGCCAGCAAATTGACAAATGTGTTCACAATCGGGAGAATTGTTCGCAAATTTCAGTAAACCAGGTCTGTAGAAAATGTGGAAACACCTGTGCATGCTCACCCAGCTTATGGGCTGGTGGCGCCATTTGGGCATACTTCTTCGAATATGATGTCGGGCAAGCAGTTAAAGTGAATGGTGTTCGCTACCGCGAAACAGAAATTGGGAATATGGACCTAGACGATATGTTACTCCAACAGGACGGTGTTACTTGCCACATAGCCAACGAAACAATGGCTCTTTTGCACGAGAAATTCAGTGGCCATATTATCTCGTGTGGTGGCGATGTTAATTGGCCGCTAGGATCATGTGATTTGACGCTGTCCGACTTCTTTTTAGGGGGATTTAAAAAAAAGTGTACGTCAATAAGCCAAGAATAATTCAGGAGATAAAGATTGAGATAATTCGGCACATTAATGACATTGAACCGATTAAATCGATTCATATCGTTCACTGGAGACAATATACTGAGTTTTGTGACAGAAAAATATGACAGAAGTATTGCTAGATTCGAAATAACCACTGGTTCAAATTAAAACTGATAGATGACCCTCCCGATACAAGTATGCTTACTCTTTCGAACCGTTGTTTATAAATGCATAGACTAGCATATGGATAAGGAGTATTTGAGCGACTAATTATCATAAATGTGCGCAGCTGTGGCATGATAATATATAAAACACCAGCCTATCAACCAAGAGATCATCGGTTCAATCAACAGCGTTACCATTTAACAGAATTGCTAGCGACTGTTTATGGGTATTTCCTTAATGAAAAACTTATGTAACTAATGCATCTGCCGGTCGGAGACTTTGTCTTATAATGAGTCTAAAAATATAATAGGGTGCTCTGATAATTGATTAAGAGAAGTACCCTTGTTCTACTTGGGATGACGTGGGAAATATACGTGTACGTGTAATTATCAAAAATTTTGATTTTTGTATGTTTATATTCAAGCTAAAATCTTTACTGCAATTGCTTACTGATTGGACAAGTGTTTGTAGATCAGCCACATTATCTGCCGAAATAGGAGCGTCATCGGCATAGCGTATGTTGTTGAAAAATTGACCATTCACTCTGGCTACTGAGCATGTTCGATACAGTGATATAAAAGCTTATCCAATTAACGAATATAATTTTTTAATTTTCATTGTTTTCCGTTTCTTGCTATAAATTTTAACTTGTTAATCCATTTAAGGGTTTCTAATGTTATTGTGCCAGCACGTTGTTTTTGGTCGCCCTCTTTTTCTCGTTCCTTAAGGGTTAAACATGGGAGTTACCTGCGATGTATAGTTTGACTCCATCTATATATTCTCTGACTTATCTCCGAAATAACTGTCGATTGTTTTGTTATCTGCCATATATTCTTGTTTAGTTTTGTGATCTTGGCCACCAAATTCTTAAGGTTGTCGTAGACATCTATAAATTAATGTTGTAGCATTCGTGACCCGTCAATATTTACACCAGTGAACCAAAACTTACTTTACACAAAGGATCGTATGGCATTTATAAGGAAAAATGTTATAATTCTAAATGGCCGTCCTGGATACATATTTTCCATGAAATTTTCCTTCACCAATTCGTACACTTGTTCTTAAAAACTTCAAGATTCTATTTTGTAGATCTTGAATCGATTGTAAGACACTTACATAGGCTGACATCTTTCACGTAGCCCCACAAGTTATCGGATAGCAATAGTGATTTGGGTTTCGAGAAATTTGATGGTCAGAAACTTTATACGCAAAGGAATGGTGGTGTTGGTACTCGTGTAGCACGAAAATAAACGGCATCAGCATCAGTATTTTATAATTTCGGCCGTACAATATTGTTACGAAAATATAAACAATTTGCCCATCTTTGGGTAACACAATCTTACATGTTTAGAGAATTTGAGAGCGTTTGAGATATTTCCGAAACTTTCCGAATTATAGGCAGTTAGGTATATAAGGAGTTTGCCTTGTTTACGGTGATATAGTTATTGTTTTGCAGTTTTAAAATAATGTCGCGTTTAGGCGTTAATAAAAGTGTTTTGTAAGCGATTATTAAGTGCAACATTAATAAGTTGCTGTATTAAGATAAAGTGTATGTGGGGAAATAAAAAAGATCGTATTTATTTTATTTTGACGCAATTAAAAAGATCTCATATGTTTTAAAAAGATTAAAACGTAAAAATATCATTAACTATCGTTCGATTGCTTAATCCTCTCACTGTAACAGTTGTATTATCAAAAAAGTTAATCAAATAACCCCGCCATACCAAAAACCGCACTAAAAAGTCACAGTTTGAAGACATAGAGGCCTTGGGTTTTCCAAGCCTTAAATACAACAATTATGTTAACGTAGCCTCCAAGGAGAAAATGAGCCGCATTATTAAAGATGATTTACCGATTCGTACTACGAATCAGCAAAGATACGACAATGTCTAGGGTTGGCAGACGTGAAATTTTTCCACCATTCCTGCCATTGCTGTCTTCACTCAAACCTAAAAATACTTTAGTTTTGCGAATTATGGACGCAAAATGTTCACCATTTTTGTAGTGTAGCATATATGGTTCCACTTTTATTAAAGACATAGTTTTTGCTTGTCATCTGTCAAATGGTTACAGCTTGACTGGTTGACCTTTCAAATGAAATGCAACACTTTGTATTACAGTTTGATCATAACGTTTTTAAATCAACTTTCTAATCTGTTTATAAAATCGTAGCATGTTCACAGGAGACTTTGTTCGTTGTTTAAATTACTTGTACGAATTACCTCATTCAGATGGCAGTTTTGTAGTTCGTTTGGTAGTTCTTTTTATTATTGTTTTTGTTTATAATTTTTTCGGCAAATTGTCTTTTAGAAATCAAAAAAAGGTTAAAAAATTAACCTTAAACACATTCAGCGTAATTTAATGATAATTTTAATTATTTATAATTTGGGGATAAGCTCTTAAAATTTGATATGGGAAATTATGTAATTCCTCTTATAATTGGAGTTGCATTATGAATGAGATAGTTAATTGCAAAAAAAGTTGTCGTGTAAATACGGCATTAGATGGATGCTCCAAAGATGTGATAATGAAAAATTAAAAATATATATATTATTTCTAATTAATTATTTTCAATAATTTTTTATATAAACTTATTCATTTGAAATTTAAAATTGTGTTTAATTGCAAGTTTTTAAACACGAGATAGGTAATTTCTAACAACATACAATTGGTTCTTTAAGTTGGCTCTTTGCCAACATTTTTATGTCTCCTTAAGGACTAAAACAGTTTTTATTCCATAACTTGCGTTGGGTACAGCAAGTAAATTACATTTTTTGGTTTTTGTCATATTTTTCCTTGGCCTTCACACATGCACTTATCAATGGTGTTCTATTATTGTTACGCTGTCTTATTCCTTCATTTATTCAGTCCTCATTTTTATTTGTTCATTCTTTTATTAAAGTTTATTTTATTTAATTTCATTACATGTCAAATGTACAACAAATAGTCAATTTTCTGTCAAGGATTTACAGGATTTGTATGAATGAAATGAATGTTTGCTCATTGCACTAATGAATGCTTACTGTACTTACTGTTGGTTTTCATATACTTCTACAATAGCACTTGTAATTGCGGTTATAGTTATAGTTATTATGCGTTTAACAGCTTGTTGTTGATTTTCTTTTTTATAGAACTTGTTGGCAATAAATTTTTATGTTCACAGACTTCCATACATTGAACAATTAAATAAAATGTCATGCTTGTATTTAAGCATGCACTCATGATTGCACTTTTATTCATTCATATTCAATTGTTTATTAACAATCAATCAGTCATTTGTGTTATGTTATCCTTCTATTGTTAAAGAAAACAATGCCCTACATACCCTTTTGAAACTCGAGATATAAAATATTTTTTATATATTTTATTTTTTGTGTATTCAATTTATTTTTATTTTTAATATAGTTAGACTTTTTCTATATTTTTTTTTATTTTTTCTTTTGAGTCCAGCACACTGGGGATGATGGCCTACATATTCATTGTGCTTGTACTAGGAAAATAGATTGTGGAGAGCAGGAAATAACATTTGTGGATGCATGATTTGTATATATAAAGGTCGTAAGTGCAAGGTAAAATTTAATCAGGATGATTGTTTCACAGACGAACGGTGAGACTAAATAATGAATTCTAATAATGCGATTCATTGGAGAATTACCTAAACAGCGATGTTCTCTAAGGCACATATGAGTACCTCCCTTATTTCGTCAGAACGCATTCCATTACATCGTTGATAAAAAAATTAAACGCACGCAACATTATGACGATGATCTAATGCATAAATAGAGCTGCATATTAGGGTTTCTGATATGCCGGGCTTTTCTTGTTCTCGCTAGTCAAGAAATAAAGTCTTTTATTCCCAGCAAATCCCAGAAATTATCTGCTAAATATGAATCGCTTTCGCTGTAATTTTCAGGTGAAAAAGGGTTGATTTATTAACCCATTTAAAATCTTTAATTTTTTATTTAAAAATTGTATTAGAGAATAGATTTCAATTAATAGTAATTTTTTTCTTGAACCGACAAGCATGGCACTTTCCGGGTAAACCTAACTCACAAACGCTGAATCCATTGGTGCCAACCGTTCTTTTAAGTTAGTTTTTTTTTGAGATATTCCGTTATCAGGGATTTAAAGGCAGCACAACATATATATATTTGCGTAACTCAAAAACGGTTTCATTTATAAGATAATCAAAAGAAAAAACCTGAAATTCTGCAATAAAATTATCTTAAATAAGGCCAACCCTTTTTTTAATCAGCGAAGTAGTTTTAGAAATATAATTTATTTATTTATTTATTTATTTTATTTTTTTTTTTTTTTGGCAAAAGAAAAGTGAAGCAGAAGTATCACTCATACGTACGTACTTCGTAGTAATATGATTACATTTCTTTTAACCCCTTTTGAGTTACGCGAATCCTATATATGTTGTGCAATCTCCCCCAATTTAAAACTAACGGTTTTATTCGAAACAAGAGCTAACTTAAAAAAAAAAACAGTTAGTACCACTGGATTTAGTATATTCGATTTGCTTTACCCGCCTGATGCTCCGTTTGTTGCCAAAATAATTTAAATTCAAGTACAGTGTAATTTCAGCAATAAATAAATTGCAATCTCTCCGTACCCAAGAGGCGTGTGTAATTCCACATATGAATTAAATTGGGGTCTTTTTTAACATTTTTTATGTAATTTTTTGCGTTCAAAATATTCTCTAGCAAAGAAGTAATTAAGTTCGAGCCAAATCGTAAAAAATTCTCTTTAAAAGTTGCACGGGATTTAAAAATAAAAAATTATTTCTGGAAATTCCCGTGACTTTTTTGTGGCTTATAAACTATACAGCATGCCCTACTGTCGTTAATGAGCACCTTCATTCTTACCGGTACGCAGTCGAGAAATAGACTTTGAAGTACAGGCCAATAATTGAAAAATTATTGAAATAATCATCACGACTGATTCTCGTGTTATCTAAAAAATCGACAAGCAGTTAAGGACCCTACTCGCAGATTATCGCCAGGCCACTTGTGAGTGTGTTATTCACATTCCGCCTTCATGCTTCAATCTTCAAGAGGTTTGACCAACGAACGAAGCAATATAAATGCTGTCATCAAATGTTGCTGTCATCAGTGAATGAGTAAATATCGGGTGGGCTATCTATCGGTTTAAATATAAACCAGCAGTTTTTTCGAATGTGACAATACTTATGCCATTGTATTCTATAACAAAATTCAGTATATTATCTCCACTGAATGAAATGAATGGATTTACGCTTGAACAACGTTGTGTTTTATTGGAAATTTATCATCATTTAAAATCATCTTTTCGGATGAAACTCATTTTCACCTTGGTGTGTACGTTAATAAGCAAAATTTATGTATTTGGGACTCAGAAAACCCAAATGTGCTCTTACAGAAGCCAATGCACGCATTACGAGTGACTGTTTGGTGTGGCTTGCGAAGCGAAGTCATCATTCGCCCATATTTCATATTTCACAACCATTACGGCCAATCGAGACACCTATCGCACCATGATAACCGATTTTTTTGTGCCCGCTGGTTGTGGTTTCAACAGGATGGTGCAACTTGCCACACATCTCATGCCATTACTATTTAATGACCCGAAATTGTGACGTCAGTTGGCCGCCAAGAAGCCGTGATTTGACACCGTTGGACTAATTTCTGTGGAGTGCCGTTAAGGACAAGTTTTATGCCAACAAACCAGAGACAACTTTCGTGATGCCAATGCCGAGATATGAACTTATACACTCGAAAAAGTTCTTGAAAATTGGTCCAATCGAATGGGGTACTGTGAGGCCAGCCGCAGCAGCCATATGAATGAAGTAATATTTCATTTCTAACCGGAACAATTGTACTTCGCAAAGAAAAAAAAATTGGCAAAATTTCAACTCGTTTTTGTTTTATTGCGTTTTTAAATGGCTCACTCTATAGTATCAGTAAGAAAGAGAGAAAAAGTCGTTGAGAATTGATAAATTGTTAGCAAGTACAGCAAGGCGTACCAGATAACTTTTCCTGTACTCATCGGATGATATCCCATCTATAACTACTCGTAATTGCAATTTATGAGAAAGCTAAATTAAGTCAAGAGGCTATCGACACTTAAATTATTAGGATATTACAAAAGCGGACCAAATCAAATTCATCAAATTCATCAAATCAAATTCATTGGAAATATTTAAGGCCACAACCTTGCAGTGATCACATCTATGAATGACTAGCAGCTCATTAGTAGAGCGGCTCTTTTGGCAAAGTATTAAAAATCGGTCAGATAATCGTTGAAATCTTAATATTTTCCAAGATAATGCTCTTCATGGCTTTAGGAAGTGCCAAATAAACTGCTACGAGTCGTTGGTTTTCAGGGTTGGTTGCTTCGTACTTTTTATGGATTGGCGTTAGTGGAATCTGCTTTGAAATCTGCTCAAACGCTAATCATCTTGTTTCTTTATTTCGAAAGCTACTAAAAGTAGCGTAGATTAAGCGGAATAGTTGTAAGGTTTGATCTGTGTTTAAATTAAATTCTGCTTAGAAACGTTATGTGTGGTACTAATTGACTATTCCAAATACAAACAGTAATTATTCTATTTTGGAAATGCTTTAGCATTTGTTAACAATTAGCCTTTAATATTAAATTCAGTTTACAAAAGTATTTTATTATAAGGAATGTATTCAAATAAATTTCCACATACATATTTAATTTTGCTTAGTTAGGAAAATTATTCAAGTTATTCTAGTTGTCTTTTCATTTGATGTCCTTTGTGCACAAATAAATTTTGGGTCTTTTTTTATTAATGCAATAAGCATGAGTCGGAGCTTGTTTTACATCTTTTTACTTAAACAAGTTCCTTTGGAAAACCAAATTAACAACATTAATTACTTTTTTCTTTAACTTCTAAATTAACAAAATACATGTACAAGTATCAATAAAGGATGACCCAACATAAATGTGGACACATTTTAGTAGATAAAATTAGAAATAGATAAACGGAACCAAATTTATAAATAAATTAACGGTATACACGTTTGTCTATTCCACATATATTTTTTACGGAGAACGCTATTTAAAAACGAGTGCACTTTTTGTGTAACCATATTAGTGTCACTGCCGTACAAAAGCGTTTATTTTACACATTGATTAAATTTTTATCTTTGTTGCTCTGGTGGTTTGAGTACTCCCACATGTTTTGCTAGGTCGTCCAACAGTGATTCTTACTTTAATCAGTCAGTTAAGTTAAAAAAGTTAAAGTGGCGCTCTATTCCTCATTCAACTGAATGAAATGATTTTTAGTTATTTTTTTCCTGTTAGTTTTGTTTATTGCATACTTATATTCATTTCAAATCGAATAGACCTGACTAGTTGGATAAGTTCACATACTTTGTTCTGCACATCAGAGATCATCAGTATAATCATTATCTGCCTTTCAAGACCTTAAAAAATACCTCATTTCTCAATTGTTCCACAATATTGCCAAGGACTATAAAAAAATAAATTGGCCAGAGCAGACATCATTCTCTTACTCCAATGTTGAAAGTGAATGTGTTGCTGTAGTTGCTATCGTACAGTACTTAAAGTATAAGTTTTTCATTTTGCGTATTGTCCTATTCGGCGCAATTTGTTGTCTTAAATCCGTTTCAAAAAAAAAAAAAAAAAAAAACAGAATCGTCGTTCAACTGACTGAGCGTATTAGCCTGATCTATGCAGAATTACTAATCGGAGTCAACCTCAAGTGTATTAATGTCAGGATTGGCAAAAACCCGGGCTTAAAAAAATAACCCGGGATCTATTGGGTTTTACAACTGCTTCCAAATTTCGTTCATTTCCACAATATTTTTTGATTGTTAGTATAGATACGTTGTTTTACTCGTAGTATTTATATATGATGCATTTTGCATTCTTAGTGGGATCAAGTCGGCGTTGTGTATTATGGTTTCGTTTGAACCGTGCACTACGAGAAAACAGCCAAAATATAGAGACAGACAGACAGATAAAGTTTTCCGTTTGCATGATAACGCTTGCCAAGCAATTGATAGAAACGGTCAAATGCGGTACGCACCGTATTCTTCAGACATTGCTCCTTCTCGCTGTTACGAAGGATACAAAATCTATTGGTATGTCATCAAATCACTTCTTTTGAAGAAATATAGAATAGGCTTCAAAGTGAATCGCCTCAAAATACGTGAAGCTTTTCTGAGCGTTATTGGGTCATTGGCTCAGAAGTGGAGAAAAGATGTATGCAGTGATTTGATATTTTGGTAAATTTGTTAATTATCTTTTTGAGCTAAAAAAGTGACAAATTCAAAATTTTTTTATTATTTTTGTTGTAAATACAGCTCGAAAACCTTTAATTAAAAAACCCACTCTGTTTTTTTAAATAAAAAACCCTATAAAACCCGAGTGGGTTTAACTAGGTTACCCAGTGGGTAACCAACCCTGATTAATGTGGACAAAACTTTGTACATGGCATTAAAAAATCGTGTTTTTGTGGAATTTTAATTTGTTTTCGTGTTCGCTTGTTGCACATTCGTTCCTCTATAGCAATATAGCAATAAATAATAAATGATCTCAGCCTTTAAAGCCCTATCCACGGATTTCACGGACTGTTGAAGCTCACTGTTAAGAGCGCTCCTTCGCCAATTGATCGCGCCTTCATCGGCGTTACCTCTCCAACGTAGATAAGAGGGAGCTCTACGCCAACGACTACTGAATTTTGCCTCATACACTTTTCTCAGTGGAGAATGACATGTCAGAGCCAGTGTATCCGCTGGGTGATAATACGCTGAGCAATATCCATGTCGTTGTATAGCTCGCACAGCTCATGGTTGGCTTGAAAATCAAATTCATTGTTAAATCGTAAGAACCATAAATATTTAGTAGAACACATCCAAGGCAGCAACATCGTTGCGCAACAATGTCCATGCTTACACGCCATAAAAAAGATCAATTGTGTTGCGGGAAAGGACTCAACTACGCAATTGCCCATTGAGCCCATAATTACCTGTTGGCAAGAGTCGTAAATTCATTCTTGATCTCCAAGCTGACATCTTTGACGCTGGGAATGGCAGTGTAAAGGTAGATAAACTTAGGCACCACTTTAAATGTACTACTACCACATACTATTCACCTTGGCCTTATTTATCGCCAGACTGATCTTGGCAGACACTTTTCCGAGAGCTCTCTCCTAGCTCGTCTTATGCTAGGAGCTGGTCACTTTTGTAGAAACTGGTTCTACTGCGATCTACACTCGCAGAACACTCTTCATTACGAAATTGAAGTAATCGTATGATAAAAAATCACCTTATCTGAAACCTCGTACAGTATTAAATCTGCTAATAGAAAATCAGTGGGAGTATTTCCGTCTTCAGCAGATATGTTTTTTTTTATTTGCCAATTACGACTCTAGTCCACCACCGCGTACATATATATTTTTTATTTGTTATTCGTTGTTAAATTTAAGCGATTATGCAGTTACAAAAACAGTTATTATATCATAGATTTGTAACAGTATTTGAAAATAAGTCTCAGTCTCTACCTACATCTACGAGACAGGGTTGGCAGCCCGCTGTGTAACCCAATAAACCCTCGTGGGTTTAATTGGGTTTATTGGGTACTATATTAAAAACAACCTGGCTGAGTTTTTTAATATAAAGGTTTTCGTAGTTTATTTATAACAAAAATAAGTATAATTTACGTATTACGACTACGAATCAGTTCGATCAGTTTTTTTTAAACTCAAAAAAGTAACGTCAAAGGTCACTGCTTATATCTTTTCCCCGCCTCTGAACCAATTTCCAAATCCCGTCTTTGAAGCCGACTTTATATTTCTTCAAAGGAAGTAAATTGGTAACATTCTTGCTGATAAATTCATACTCCTTTATACGGCCTAGATAGGTTCTGAAAATGTAGGCCGTAAACGAAATGAATATGTGTTGTGTTTGCTTCCCTTACATTGTTTGTTAAAAAAGTGTGAATACACGGTTTTTTACCCGTAGAACGAGGTAATTTGCACTGTAAAGCGAATGTGTTTCATAATTCAAACAGGCCGTTACAATGCAATACCGTTTAAAGAAAGGCCGTATAAAGAAAGGCCGCGTAAAGAGTTATGAGTATTCTGTATCCGTCGCAATAGCTTATAGTCGGACGCAGCAATGTTCGGAAAATACGGCGTAAACGGTATTTGATCGTTTTTAATAATTGTTTTGAAAGTTTTGCGACGTGTGTCCAGTAGTTGGCGTTGTCATACAAAAGAGTAGTTTAATTATGTCTGTCTTAATATTCCGGTCGTTTTTCTTATAATGCATGGTTTAAAAAAATTAATTGCTGTTTGCTCTGATCACCGAATTTTATCAGCTCATAGCTCACAAAATTGCAAAATTCTATTATGAAAAGAAATTGTTTAACGAATAAAAAATATTTTCGACCGAACGAAATTTGGAAGCAGTTATAAAACCACAATAAAACATCAAACAACCCAATAAAATATAACCCGGGTTTTTGTCAACCCTGCTAAGAGTTGACCCATTTTTTGAAGGTCAACCCATTCCTTTATATTTCGGAATCATGATAGCTCATTACAATCTATTTCTCTTCTGCCTTCATGTAGGAATATTAGTGTTTATTAAGACAATGAACTCTGAATCATTACTGACTACTCGTACAACAGTCACATTCTGAACCATTGCTTAAATCTTCAAAGTTTTGTCTCTATCTTACAAGCAATGTCCAGAAGGACAACATTACCTTCACGTATCGGTTGGCTCATATTTTGTGTTTTATTTATTACATAGTTGGTTACACAATATTGCTTAGACCATCTGCCATTTCAGCATCCTGTGCTAGCGCTTCCATATACATCGTCTTGTCTATCCTAGCTAACAATCTGACGTTTTTAGCCGCCAAGGCCTATTGTGGCTTATAAGCAATATCTCTGTAAGAATTTTCTTTTAAACTATTGCCTTCATATATTTTTTTCATGTTTCATCATTAACTCTTTGATTTCTAGAAGATCCTTTATATGGTGCTTGCTTCATGGCATTTTCTCGAGGTATTATTTAAATTACGGTACTTCATCACATCGTTTACTTTCCTTCTTGTATCGGAAATAGATTATGCTACAAATTTAGATTCGGTAAAACTTACAAATGTGCCACTACTATAGACTAAGGAAATGTTATCAAAGCTGGAAACAGAACTAAACCCACATTTGAAGTTTAAGTCCATATTTGATCTGATGAGGGATCATTTGTAGACCTTCAGACTTTACATACGAGTAATTATATTGTCGGCATAGTATAGGTAGTTGTATTTCATTATGCAATAATAATTTGAAAAACAACTTTGAACTTTTTCTTCTTCTTCCATCAGATAAAAATCATCCATATTTTAGATGGTTTTCTCTTTAAAAACATTTTGCCGTAAAATATTCCGTCTTTTCTGGTCGAAGAAAACAAGACATAAAGAGTCATGCGTTTAATGATATAAAACAAACAAAACAAAGTATTAAAAATGGAAAAGTAAAAGATGGGTCAAAAACAAAAACCAAAGAAAAACACGTATAACCATGAATACTTTATGGCCAAGATAAAATAATGGCAAGAAAAACAACGGCAGAAATAACCTTCAGTGTGTACAAATATTTTGCAACATTTATTACCTTCAACCTTTTTTTATTTGCCATTTTGATGAGTTTAGAGGTGTGTATCCTTACGTACTTTTTTTTGGTGTCATTTTGTAAAAGTTTTTATATTCTTAGGATACACAAAAATGGTAAACAAAACATCAAAATTTAATAATTTTTATTTCTTAATTTTATTGAAGTCGCTAGTACAGTTAAATAAAAATGAAAGAAATCAAATGAAAACAAGATAGAAATTTATAAATTATTTGAATTCGAATATAAATGTCGTTGCTCTCATATAGAAAGGCCCTGAAATAACAAGTGATATTTTAAATAAATTTTTTCTTTATAAGATAAAACGGAATAATAAAAAAAAATAATTTTAAATTTGCTCTCTTAATCATAATATTTGGCAGATAAAGAAAAGAAATTAAGGAAATCAGATTATCAATGAAAAGAGGTGATTTTTCAAATCATCTTATAATCCTTGTATTTATGATTATGTAGTTCAATTTTCAAGTAGATTTAAGTTAACCAATTTTTAAAATAGGTTTAATTGAAGTTTTAATTCCAGTACTTTTAACACATCGAAGCTACCCTTTAGGAGATTATGGGATAATTGCCTTAAAACTACTAGTACTAGTACTGGTGCAGCTGGCGCTAGTATAAACGAAATTAGAATTTTGACAGAAAAACACTAGTACTAGAAGTAATACAAATAACCCACTTGTAGACTTACAGAATTTCTGTATGACCAACCAATGTCATTTCAATTGTTTAAAAAATAATAATTAAATTTAAAAAAAAAATTATATAAACTCTTTAAGAGTTTTGATCCTGAAAATTCTGATAAAAATTATAATGCTTAGAAAATTTTATGAATAAAATTGGCCTTTAACCGCTATTGGGAAAAAAGGGAATGACGAAAACTAAAGAATAACCTATGCTTACATTAAGGCTAAAGCTAAGCCAAAAATCATCAACTACTGATCAAAACTAAATCTACAAAACGGTCCTCAAGAATAGGTTAAAATTTTGTCAGAGAAAGGCGTGGATGTTCCCCTGTCAGTAAAAGGTCTTCTAGGAGAAAAAATTTAAGTTAGAAGTGTTCTACTAGGTAGTTTCCAGAGAGCAGTTGTTAACGTAAAGGACCTCGCGGTAAACCATATTTCCTTTGGGTCACTTTTCAAGGCATCATGGAAGAAGGGAGTTTGTTAAATAGTAAAGTGGAAACTGATGGTAAAATTATTAAGTTTCAGCACTGTGATACACCAGAAAAATCTTTTGATGGATGTATTTTTGAACACTTCAATTGCAGCTATGGAACAACAATGTAACTAGGCAGCAACACCAATAGATGGCGAAAGTGGTTAAAAAAGCTGCACGAAGGGACAAATAAAAGTTGCTAGAAGGTCTAGCTAGAACAGCAGAACAAGCGGTTGGACAGAATAAGATGATAAAACTACACCAGACAATTGACTACCTCACAACTAGAAAGTGTAGACGGAACCAAGCAGTTACTGATCGCAGTGGCACAATTGTATCAAAGAGTGAAGAACAGATGCAAAGATGGAGGGAATATTTCGAGGAAATTAGAAACGTAACGGACATAGATGAAGACATCAAAATTTACCATAACAGCCATAGTCAAGATATATTGAACATAGCATATAGTTCTGGCAGCTTGAATGAAAAAAGAGGCAATAGCGAAATTGAAAAAAAAATAAAGCTGCCTGCAAAGATGAACTACAAGCGGAAATCTTACGGGTAGACATTACAACTGCAGCATGGGAGGAAAAGAGGCTGCCATCAACTTGGAAGAGAGGCATCATTGTAAAACTACCTAAAAGTGGAGACTTAAAAGATTGCAATACCTGGAGAAGAATTACTTAACACCGTATACAAGATACTAGCAGTCCTAATACAGGGAAGGCTTCAGAGCAAACTAGAGAACATATTGCAAGACGAACACACAGGCTTCTAGCCAAATAAAAGCTGCGTAGACCAACCCCCTACGCATCATTATGGAACAGTCTCTAGAATGGCGTACAATTCTATACCTACTGTTCGTCGACTTCAAGAAAGCCTTCGATACCATCAAAAGGACGGCCAAAAGGGAAGCATAAGGAAAGCTGATATTCTTCACGACCGGAGTATCAGCCAACCATTCCATACTAACACTGGAGTAGAACAAGGATGTCCACTCTCATCTCTACTATTCACCATCGTACTCGATGAGGGCATGAGCGAAGACTGTTCACACAAAATCTCTAACATGCAGTCAAAATTAAATAATTTGAAAAAACTGGCTCGCAATTTTGGACTTGAGATAAATATCAAGAAAACCAAAGCTATGAGAATTAACAACATCATTCTACAGGAACAGCCAATAGACTATGTAGATAGCTTCTGCTATTTTGGAAGCACAGTTGTAACAATTGGCGGTGCACAAATAGACGTTAACTACAGGCTCAACAAAGTAAGGTAGGCATTCGGACGATTGCAGTCAGTATGGAGAAGTTCATACATATATATCCAGGCAAACCAAGCTCAGAATATTCAACGCATGCGTAAAGTCAATTCTGTAGTACGGCAGTGAAACCTGGCTTTTGCCTAACAAAAGAAAAATCATAGCATTATTACAACGATGGCACTTGAGTGGAATCCTCAAGGATCAGGGAACAGCGGTCGACCAAGAAACACCTGGCGACGCACAATTATTCAAGAAGTAAGGCAAAACAATCTTACATGGGAAAAGGCGAAGACAATAGCTGAAAATCGTGTGAGATGGAAATGCTTTGTGAAAACCCTATGCTCCCAAGAGGTGTAAAGGAAAAAAAAAGAAAATAAATTTTGGACAAAAGTAAACCATATAAAAACTAATTTTCTTAACTTTTAATTTTTACTAGGCCAACAAAGCACCAAATCACTAATTAATGGGACTCATTCCATACAAAAAACAAGCAATTAAGTCGTTCTAAATAAATGATACTAATGATTTTTTAAACACACTCAATGCTAATTTGAGAGTTAAGAAAATATAAGAAAGTGGTTTTTGTACTAGTTTACTACTACTTCGTTACACAGGTGACACTCAAAAAACGAAATATGTATGTTTGTATGTATACTTTTTTATATGTCATATATAAATTTCTTGGAAAAAATTATTTATATTGTTGGGCTTATCTAAAAAATTTATTTGAAATCTATTTTAAGAAATTTTTATATGAATAATTTGAAATCAAATGCATATAAAACTAATTTTAAAATGTATATATAAAAAATATATATTAGGTGCTAAAATGCGGCTGATTGCGTCAGCCGCTTCGTCCACTAATATAATTTAATTTGTCATTTTAAATAAAAGACGAATATGCTTATGGTGCGACAGTTCGCATATTAATGACAAAAATTGTAATTTTTCTTCTTAGAAAACAAATAATCTTAATGGAAATATTGCAGTTCGAATAACTTTTCAATATCTATCAATACAATATACACCAATTTAGCGATTTTTGGCTACAATAATTTCAAAAAATAATTTAATTACAAATTGAAGATAAAGAACTTGAAGAATTTGTTGTCCAAATAGTCGAAGAGCCACTTTGGATATGGCGCCTGCCTTGACGCACGTCAACATTAATTCTACTGGTATATTAGACCTGGTTCGAAGAGCTTATTGACTCTACGATTTTTTTAATGTCTGGTTTTGTTGTTGCTAATGGTGTGATCATATTTTTGAGTTGGCTGTAGTTGTTGGTGTATGTTCTTGGCTTTTATTTCCTCCTTGACGAGACGTACGCTGATCAGATGAAGTAACGAATGGTAGAATTTGTCATACGTCCGGTACGTGGTCATAAACGTGCCTTCTCTTTGAGTATGATTCCTATCGAAACAGTTCTCACATTATCAATATTTCTCTATCACTACTAAAAGTTTGTTCCCATTCACGTTTAAGAACTGACAACAAAACTCCAGGGCGTGAAACCGCTTGCAAAGTACACACTCATAAATTTCGGGATCCAGATGTATAGTGTGGTTTTTAGTTCCTTGGTGTAATTTCTTACTTTTTTTGTCGTTTATTAATAAAAAAAATAAATAAAAATTAGTCAAACAACTAATGTGAGGAGAAATAATAAAAAATATATAAATTGGAACTGATTAGTATTCCTCATATACTCTTCATTGGAGAGACTCTTACCTTTCTTTTAGGACTCAGAAAGTTTTATTTTATGTTTCTTTTATGTTTCTTTCGGAGTTCCACATGGTAGTCAATTTGGTCCGCTTCTGTTCTCGTTATTTCTTAATGATCTTTCTGAGATATATTCTGCAGTGTTTTTGGTCAGACTGTTCGGCAACGAAGTATTGATGTCTTCGTTGACTGGTGCAGAATAAATTTAATGGATGGGAAAATGTAAGCATATGGTTTTTCCCGCAGGACTATAATTCCGTTCGAGTATACAATTAATTCTTGTCCGTTGGATATCGTTACTACCTTTCTTGATCTCACGTGTTGTAGGATAGGAAACTTTCATTTATTAATCATATTAGGTGATGACTAGTAAGGTTCGGGCTGTTTTAGGTTTTGTAAAAAGATGGTTTAGGGAATACAATGATCCTTATATTAGAAGACAGTTGTATATTTCGCTTGTAAGGCCGATTTTGGAGTATGCCTAGGTTGCTTGGAATCCTTATTATCGATGTCATATCGATTTAATTAAATCCGTGCAGAAGAATCCGTAGGAGAGTAGTTTTGGGTATTTGTTTTGCGTGCAACCTTTTTGCGGGTGATATTGATTCTGGGTTTTTACATATAACCCTGAATTTTACCATTCCCGTTAGAATTTCCCGCTACAATCATCCTTTTTTATTGGGCTTCTACAGGAAAAATTATGGAAATTCGTTTCCATTCCGTCGATTGTGCAATTATTATAATTTGTATTATCAGTTGGTAATATTAAATGTAGTTTGCTTTTCTGGCATTAATTAGTAAATTTTATAATTATCTATTTTCTTAACTGATTAATGTGAATTTTTGTAAGCTTTAAATGCATACTTAAATATCAATTGTTTTTATGTTCAGTTTATGATTAAGTTCTGTAGCTGATTTGTGTTCTGGTTATCATAAATTGTTTGATTGTATACACCACAGTTCGGACTGTAGCGTGTACGTGTCTTTACGACATGGAGAAGCGGTCGCGTAAGGATGTGTAAGTGAGTACTGGGACCGTTCGATAAAATTAGAGTTTCACTTATATATATTATTATGAGCTAGAATTATGAGGAAGCAGAAATAGAGTATTTAGATTTACGATTTGTAGTTATAGATGGTAATAAAACAAAATCAGAAAATTTCTGAGGATAACTCTCTTGGTACACATAGAGCAAAAAACAAATTTTGACAATAAGTCTTGTCACGTTTCTTGCTAGTGTGCGTACATCAGCAGTGAGTACATCGCCAATCAAACCAGGATACGTTCGTTCAATTTTTTTTTCATAGGATATTTACCTGTGCGCTGTGAATCGTCTAATATTATAATTAAATATTTGCATTACACAGAATTTAACAGAATTTAAAGAGATCATTTTTGTGCATTTTTCGATCTCAAAAGTATAGTTAAATAAAACACACATAAAGCTGTGATTTTGATCAAACTTCTGTTTTAATATAATGCTTGGACATCATTTAAATGACCGCCTCTGGATTGATTGCAGCAGAGCTAGTTCTCGACCACTTCTTCATTTTGGACAGTATCTCGGCGATAACTTGGCATATGTTGTTTTTAAAATTCTCCAACGTTAGAACAGTATCCTGGCCTCTCAAAAAAAAAAGAAGTCTGACGGCATCTAATTTCTTGGTGACTTGACCAAGAAATTTCACTTTGCTGGTTGTAGGACAAAGCATAATAGCGTATTTACTCAAACGGTTTGCGTAATCCAGATTTACGTCTACGGATTTCGATGTTCACATTTTCTAGCTTCTCATCAGTGTTTGTATTAAGCACCGGTTAGCAAAGTCTCTCTTTAAAATCCATTAAGAATTTTAAATAGAAAACATGCCTTAAAAAATATTTATCTTCCAGATACTATTAATCTTTGTATATGCTCGTACATATTTTTTAATTTTATTTTCCATATCTTTGAGAGTTTCAACTTCTACCGACATCGTATTAACAAGCAGCACTTGCCACGTAATATTTAGAAAAACATGCTATGTTCTGACGAAATAAAGATTAACTTGTTTGTACGAACATATTTTAGTTACAATTCATACTTTGAGTTTAATAAATAGAAATTTAAGAAACTGTTAAACTGTGTCTCTATGTAACTATATAGGGTTACAGACATCCTACTTTGAACAAATTTTTGCGACTGTAACTTTGACTATGTACATTTAGTGACCTCCATATTTACTCTTAGAATTTGACGATAGTATCGATAGTGAAAAAAAAAAAAAAACTAGCGATGGTCAGCCGAAAACAGAACTGTCGGTACTATAGATTGTTTTACATCTCTAGTTCACATACGCATATTCCGGCGATTCTAGCCGTACTGTTTGCCTCATTGGAGTGCACATATTTGAACCTTCTTTTTAGAGAAATAACAAATTAATGCCACACACAGCATTTCTCGGCTAATAAATGAGCAAAATTTAGCCATGTATTGATGGAATTGATGCACTGGTAAATACTGGAAAGGAATACCCCCGTTAACTAGGAGCTCAGATACACCACCCGAATGGGTCTATTCAACTGAAAATACCCCATCGAGAAAGCCAAACCATACTGCTTAACGTCAACGGCAGGCTATACGGTACAAAATTCATCAAAGCCGCATTCCATTAATACTAATTTGAGGTCCTTCCACAACAGGCATTTTCTCTGAATCTTGCAATATCGGATTACAACTTTATCAGCTCTCTGTCTAACTATATATGAGGTGTTACATTCGTAAGTGCAAAGGATTTTAAAAACTGTCTCTTTAACTTTTTTGATAGAAGAGAACATTTTTTTAAATTTTTTCTGGCATCCATGTAGTAAATGTGATAAACCAAAACCAATAAAATTTAATGTTTTTCTTGTATTTTCTTCTTAAGATCCTAATAATAAGGTGGGCTATGTGATGATATTTATACAGCAAACGTGTAAAGGTTTATTTTATTTTCTTATTTATTTTAAGCATATACTTTTAAGAGGGTATATATCTGTTAAGTACAGGTAGAGTAGTACTTAATTATGTGCCATATAATGTCTATTGGCTATTTTAAATGTTTGTAGCGTTAATGGCAAAAAGGTACATACATATAAGTTTAATAGAATTGTAAAAACTTTTTTTTGTAAAAAACAAATACAGATTTTTTAAGAGATGACAGCACTGTTGGAATGTTCACTGGTTGGTTAACATAGTAGTTCACTTAAGTCAAGTAGAGTAGAAAGCACTTCGTTTTGACAAGAATGCGTCACTTGTCAAATGTATTGTCATTTACATCGTTGCCACTGTGGTATTTAAACCAGTCTGTAACAGTGAGTTATCTGGGTAAGTCTGGACCTAGATAACTCACCAATGCCGATTGGTATGCAGTTGTCAAGGAATCTGTTCCTCTTCACAAGTCGTTTCCTTTTTTTCATTGTCATTGGAACTGTGACAAAAGTTGTTGGAAAAAGAGTCTGAATGTATTACTTTTGATAAACTGCAACGTAATTGTGACTGATGTTTCGTTATAGATATTTAAAGCCGTTTTAGCTAACTCGTCCGCGTTGTTATTACCATAGCAGTCTCTATACGCCTGAACCCAAGCTAATGTCAGACAGACATTACAGCTCTTTCTTACACTGTCTGTCTACTAGAGATAAAGTGGTGTACGAATTTGATAGACTTAATTGTTTTATATAAAAAGCGCAATTCAGTGGGCAATTATACAATAAATGTAACAATAAAATAATCGATTATATTAGTTGATCGCTTATACGACACCCATTACATACAGTTACAACAAAAAGTTTTCAAAACTAGGTACTTTCACTTTACTGGGAATTAAATCTGTATTTATCAATCGATTGTCATGAGTTATGATTAGTTTCATTTCTATTACTCGTATATGCAAATTTATGAATAAATAGTAGACCACTGCATGATTCATTTGTTCAAGCATTAGTACACTCGCTTTTATTTTGAGTACTGCTTATGATTCACTCTCTATGAGTGAATAGAGTAATATATTAAAACAAAAGAGTATTTAACAAAAAATTCGTATTAAGTAAAAAACATTCCAGTAGAAGAATATAATAATATGAGTAATGAGAGTGTTTATGTGTTTCAGAGTGAATGAATCGAGTGATTTTCTAAATCTTATTAAAGGTATTATATATTTAAGTTTTTTTACCATAATGACTAAAAACAAAATAATCATAAGAACTAGTATACAATAAAGTTATATAAAATATGTATTAGAGCTAAGAGTCGGAATTTATTGGAATATTAAGTAGAGCACTACTCGTAGTTTTATATATTCAGGAAATGACCACTCATTTCCATAAAATTTTCCTTTTTTTACTACTATCGTGCTCTACGGTAGACAATGAAACAGTCAAACAGGGGTAGCTTTTGTTTATAATTCAAAAATGCATGTTCTTTAATAGGCCCAATAATTATGTATGTTTTGTATACACGAGTAGTTGCTGTTCATCTGCTTACAATGTTCTGCTAAAGCAAAATTAACACATGAAGAAGTATGTTTTGGTCTTTGTTATTCAATTCAGAAATCATGTTTGAAATATTTGAGATTTTGTGTTTAAAAATCTCAAATAATTTAAATTATTTTTTTTCCGAAAGCTAAACAAAATTATTCAAAGCACTCGAGTCACTCGATGCAAACGATGAAGTTTGTGTCATTTTTATAAAAAAAATTTATATTTTATAAAATATTGTATTATATATAAAATAAGATATTATTTCTACTACAGAAACTTTAATTTTGTACCATTGTATGCTATAATTGCAGACTAGTTTTATATCTTCTCCACTTACAGTAGTACCACATTTGACACATAAAATTTTTGCTATTCATCGAATATTCAAAATTCAATATCTTTTTATTTGGAATACGCTAAGCTTCAATTTTATATAAATCATTTTTGGGTGTATCAACAACTAAATTTTAAATCTTGCCACTCAATGCTTTTGACAAATTAAGAGTTGCAAGCCTCATTTGCAAGGTGTCGCTTAGGACGAGAAAGATTTATCATATATTCTTTGCGATTTAAAGGCTTTTGATTAGTAGAAGTAATGTTCAGAATATATTTGTTGCCGAAGTCGTACCAGCGCCCTGAAATAATCCAACAGTGTCTACTTTAATTTCAATGGTTATCTTGAGGGAACTGTATTATACTGTCAAAGTTGTGGCAGCTTGAATATTGGTCCTAATTCCTCGAATGGTCTTTTATTTTTAGTGACCTTGTAAACTTTGTTATTCTCGTCTGCTTTGTCTCTTTTAATAACATTATCTAACATCTCATTCTCTAAATCATCTACAGTTTCCCATACAATTGAGTCACCTAAAATACTTTGCAACAAGACAGCATTTTGCCTATTTAAACTTCACTTGCATGCAATTATTATGACAAATTTTTTAAATAAATGTATGAAAAATAATTAAGAAATTCAAGGAAGGTAAAAACAAACTTATAACATTACACAAAAGATAACCATACATCTCCAAGACGTATGGTCCTGTTATTTCTCAGAAATAAAATCGATTTATCCCACAAAAACCGTTAGCAATTGATAATGGCTGATATTACTGAGCATGACACCTTGTTCTCATCACAAACGACAAAGATAGAGTAAAAAATTAAAAATGTATACGTCTGATAGACGTAAGATATCTATGTAGGATACTATAGACAATATTTGGATTTTTGTCAATTCACACACTTCTACTCTTTTATTGGTTAGAGAGTGAAAAATTGTTAAAAATCGCTAACACACATAGAGATAGATGTACTCTTAGCTACGTAGCTTTTGCAAGTATCAAGCTATAAAGCTAAGATTTAGCAGCAATATCAACAACAAATGTGCTAATCTAACAGAAAAAAAACTCTAATCGGAATGATGGGATCGCCACACGGAGGTTATTCTGTTAACTTTTTGATCAAAGCAGTATGGCTAATATCTGAAAAAAGTGTTTTTTTAGTAAAATTGAAATGATACCTTAATTTTGGACACCCTTTATAATGTTTACATGTAAAATAATGACAAGAATCTTACTAGAATGACTAAATACTGAACGATGCAGGATTCTGTCTGCTACACCTTTTCGTTAACGAACGAATCACTAATGCTACTCGATGGTATTATTTGCTAGAAGCCGTGATAATGAAACCAGTGATAAATATGACACATTGTTATACATGGCAACTTCATTGTAATGTTACCATACCAAAGAATGCTGAAGTGTATCAATATTGTATGTTATGAGTCGACTACATGAGTCATATAGAAAGCAAATCAAAACATATGCTGTAATCTGCTGAAAAAAGTAAAATTCTTTAAAAGTTTCTTTTATATTTTAACAAATTTTCCCATATGTGTGTATCTCTTCTTTAAAATATGTGTGTGTGTGGGGGGAAGGTATTTTTATAGGCTTTTTCTCTTTGTTTTCGATACATCAAAGTAAAAGTCTCACGTAAATCTTAATGACCTTCAATTTTGTTGAAATAAAACGTGAATATATTTTGTAAAGCAAATCTGAAACTAAAATTGAAGTTGGGATGAAATCTGCTGCTGCTGCTCCTACTGTTACTATGACAGGTGATGTTTGTTTTTTGTTTTGTTGGCACCCCATTGAAATTTATTTAATTTTTTTTCTTATTGGTTTCTCAATAACCAGGAATACGTAATGATTTTTATGTTTAAATGTCTGTCAATCTTGATTGTTGTTATTTTCGTTTGTTTCTTTGTAATTTGACATTACGAAGAAGGTGACTAATTTAATTTAATGATGTGTCTACGTAACCGTATGTCGTCTTTAAATTAAGGAACAAAAGACTTTATTGTACCATAATATAAACTAATATTTGGAAGCTCTTTTAAATTTAAAATATTCTATCTATCTATCAAGATGTGAATATTTTTTTAACGCCTAACAAATGTAATTAAAAATGTTCTATGTTTTGAAATACTATAAAGGTCTAGTTATCGTTTAATTAAAAGCTTTTTATAAAACAGAGTGTGGTGAATTTTAGTTTGAAATAAAACACGAAAAAATTTTTTAAATTATACGATATTTTGCTTTGTGTCCATCATATTTGGGTTTCTGGTCATAGGCATATCCCGGGCATCAGTGCTACTTTCGAACTGACTGCGGGCACACTTCTTCATCCAACCGCACAAGAGGATAGGTATATATAGGTACAAGTCCATTGAGCCCTCTGTTAGGTAAAAGTATTTGTTGAGCGCTAATAGGGTCTGGACAGAGGGGCTTCTTACTTCATTGCTTGGATCACCTGGCCTAGGTTGGATAGCAAGAGTACCATTCAACTATTTAAACTGTACCGTCAGACCATTGCCTCTTGTTTATCCATTCTCATAGATCATTGTGTTATGGGTGTGCACGTGTAGAGGCTACGCTTACCAGCTTACTTACCACTTACTTTTGTCGAGGTTGTGGGTCGGTTGAATATGAGGAGAGCGCGTGGTTCACTTCAACTTCCAGCATCCGTATCTGGTTCGGGGGAGACTTATCATACTGGGCTGCTCTCTCTTTCTCGATGGCTTATGAGAACTATCGATCTTTGATATCAGGTAAATAGCCAGGTTAATTACGCAGTCGGTGTGCTTTTCAACTTAATCTATGGAGTTGTGCTTTTATGCAGTGTCTCTAATGAATTATCAGCACCGAAAAGTCCGGATTCTGATGACTAACACGGGGATTCTGGTGACTTACACGCTTCTGGTGGTATGCGTTATTTACGATGCTGTTACTCCCACCTATCCTATATCGGTCTGGTTTTCAACACAATCTATGTAGTTGTGCTTTTATGCAGTGCTTCTAATGAATTGTCAGTACCAAAAAGTCCGGATTCTGATGACTTACACAGGAATTCTGGTGACTTACACGCTTCTAGTGGTACGCGTTATTTACGAGGCTGTTACTCCCACCTATCCTATCCTCTGACATTTTTGTTCTGTTTTATGTTAAATTACATGGCTGAATTATTTTAACAACTGTTGTATGAAAATTAACAAATGATTACTGGCGAATTTCCTAAACTTAGAGAATAATGTTAAGTTACAATTTGGTAGACGTTATTTGATACCCCTTGGTAGAAATAGTGTTATAGGTTTATTTAGTATATTGTTACGAAAATAAAAATGTCTTAGAAGAAACTACAGCACATTAGTGTCTTTGGGACTGTATTGTGGGATTTTTGCCTATTGATTTGTGTCAAGGTTGATAATAATATTACCCTGGTATTGCCGCACTGATTTCTGTTTGACGATATTGCCGTACTGATTTGTGAATTTGACGGCATTGCCAACTCGTCCATCTTTGGTTAACACAAGCTTACATGTTTGAAATTAACGGATAAAAATATAAGATATAAAGGCGTTTTGGACATTTCTGAAACTTTTCAAACTCTGGGTAATTGGGTGTATAAGAAGTCTTATTTGTCTACGTCAATATAGTTATCGTTTGCAGTCGTAAAGTAAAGTCATCTTTAGGCGTAAATTAAATTGTTGTATAAAGGAATATTAAGTGCAAGATAAGTAAGTTGCTGTATTAAGATAAACTGTATAAAGATAAAGTCAAAAAACAAAAACTGTACAACATCAACAAGGTTGTGTTTATTTTATTTTGACGCAATTAAAAGAAGTCAAGCATTTTTTTACCCAATTCGTCTTTTTTATTATATAAATTATAGGTCGTTTTTTCACAGTTACGCAAGTTTAAATCATTGTAAAACATAGAAATGTCGGGATAAAGGCACCTAGAGCCAGTTCCTTTTGCTTAATCATTTGGAAATTAATTTTTTTATAATAAATTCAAACAAAATTAAATTCATATATTTAATATCAATAAGACGGGCTTTGATGGATTGAAAATTTTATTTCATTAATGTGTAAATATGATTCCGACCATTTAGCCGACATGGCTGGCGCGTACAAGGCGCAGTCTGTAACAACAATTTTCACAAACTCTTCGCAGTATATGCGGCCGTATTTCGCCAATAACTCTTTGAATATTGATTCCCCGTCTTATTATATGACGTAGACAAGTGACCCTTTTAACCCCAAAGAATATATTCCAATGGGGTTATATCATTCGATCGTGGTGGCCAATTAATTGCACCATTAGGTGAAATTACTTTTTCTTGAGTAACTCAATTGTTGTGGGCGCTGTGCGCCTCAGTCCTGCTGAAACCACATGTCAGAAATATTAATGCCAGTTAATTGAGGTGCGAAAAATTTTTAATCATAGCCCTTGTACCGTTCACGGTTGACAGTAACATAATGACTTCTATCGTTTTCAGAGACATAGGAACGAATCACTTCGTCAGGCAATAAAGAGCACCAAACAGTAATTTTTTTGTGGATATCAAATGGGCTTCAACGGAAAGTAAGACGAAGCAAAAAAGACTTGATGATCAGAACCATTATTTTGATAAAAAAAATTTAAACAATTTGCGAGCGCTGCTCTGGTGAAAAAGTATTCATAATGAAATGTCAAACTAAGCTAAACAAACGCAGATGTCAGCTGCTAAATCGGTTGTCAAATAACACAGTGTTGCCAACTCAAAGTTATGAACCGCATTATAAATTGTTGTAATCGTTATATATAAAAACTAAAGTGTGTTTGTTTGTATGTATATATGTGTGTTTGAAGTCTATAGACGGCTAATCAGCTGAACCGATTTCCATAAAATTTTCAATGCATCAATCTATATGCCTGTAAGGAGACATAGGCTACTTTTTTTTTCGATAGTAACAGGGGGAGAGGTAAACCCTATACAAACCAAATATTAATAATAATTATTATTTATTATTAATTGTATATAGCCGGCAAAGCTCATTAGCTTGACTGCAGTACAATATCACAAATTAGTTCTTAGAGTACAGTTTTTACAATTCAATATTTTCTTTTCTTATTCATTTTATTCCTATCGCGATTTATTTTATTTATTTCCTCTATATCTGTTTGAGATACTAATAACATAAGATGGTATTTTGTTCAAAATCGTTGGTATCACTACAGATAGTGTGCTCCTGCTATATTCATTTTTAATATGACGTCCTTTAGTCCTTCCTTGGGCTTTTTGTCGAGTGTTGTGCGTATGATCAACAGGTGTCAAAAATCTGATATTATTATAGAACTCTTTAGCCAACGTTGTATAGTAGATGTTCTTAACGCTAAGTGCTTACAGATCTTTAGCTAGGCATTCGGTTGCTGTGCCATTACCACTGTGGTCTTGTATTGTATCAAGTAGTTTTACAATATTGTTGTTTACGTTCCTATTATCCGTGATTTTATCATTATCTATTATGTTGTCCTGTGCGTTGTTTTCTGTCGTGTTGCTAGTAGGATAAAAGTTGTTCATAGATGTTAAGTGATACTGTATGTGTTATTGTTTTAGGTAGCGTGTGAGGTACTTGGATGTATATTGTAAGTGATCAATACATCCTCTCTTATTATCTCATTTATAAAACATTGCAATCCGTTACCTTCAGTTATATTCAAATATCTTGTTGTTGTATGGTTTTCTCTTAATATATCTATAGGGTCCGCCATATAACCTTTTGAATGGTAACACGTAGCTTATGTGTGATTTGACAGACAATTAGTTTTATCCTTCTTCTGAACGAATATGATTGTGTATACGCTTGAACAACGCTGGGAAATATTGCGACATTACATTGAAAATCATGATAATGCTGCAGAATATGTGCGATGTGTTTGGATGAAGCTCATTTTTATCTGGGCGGGTATGTAAACAAGCAAACTTGTTGCATTTGGGGCACAGAAAACCCGCACGCATACATTGAAAAGCAGATACACCCAAGACGAGCCACTGTTTGGTGCGGATTATGGTCCAGAGGCATAATTGGGCCATTTATCTTCGAAAATGAGCAAGGAGTGGCCGTTACAGTCAATGGCGATCGTTATCGGGCCATATTGAACGAATTTTTGTTCATAAAAATAGAAGAGGAGCCGAAGCAACACTCGAGGTTTTGCGCCCTATTTTTGAAGATCGCATTAAGAGCCACAGAGCTGATGTCGTTTGGCCACCTCGAACTATTATTTGTGGGGTGACGTCAAAGATAAGTGTTGAGCCAACAAGCCAGAGACAATTGACGTTTTAAAGGACCATTGGTGAAATACAGCTGCACACACTCGATAATGTGCTTAAAAATTGGACTGATGGTGTAGGCTACCGCATGGCCATTTGAATGAAATTATTTTCCATTATTAACCGGAAGGATTGTACTTTCAAATAGAAAAAGATATTTGAGAAAATATTCAGTATTTCTTTAAAGCAGTTTCAAAAAAAAAATATTTGACGGATCCTTTATGTTTATGTGTCCAACTAGTATCATCTATTGCTTTCTTTTTATTTCATTTATTATTAATTCTATTTCGTTTATAAACCAAAGTATACTTTCATGCGGTGGTCTATATTGGGTTAAAAAAATAATGTAATTTTATTTCTATTGTTACCTTTTTACCTTTTTAAAAATGTGTTTTTATGAGTTCGTAGATTGAAGTTAAAATAAATTTTGTATTTGGTTTTAATTAAAAATCCTTTATTCAACACAGTTAATTGCAAAATGCTTGTAGTTTTTTTACAGGCAATAACAATTTTTATTCTTAATTACTCTATCTGTTTACAATCTTGTAAACAACAACAATTACTCGATAGATCTTTCTACTTAAAGATCTTCCAACCTGATCGTAGCTATAACTTAGGTTCGATCACAGCCTTTTCCACCATTGGTTATCCACACTTAACTATCTTTACTGAGTTAGCTCCAACTGAACTGGTTTTTACTTCACTACTAGCTTCACGAGTTTACTCCTTATAAACTCTCTTCACACCAATAACACTTCGCTGAGTTAACTTTACTTAAAAACTGCACTCGTTGAGTTAACGATACATAAACTGATTGCTGTTCGCATCAATGTGCTTTTTATATGGTTGAGTAGACAACACATCGAAAGCTCTCGAACCTCTCGATTTTTCAAGTATATGCCATTTCTTTCTTTTAATTTCTTTTTAGTTCTCTTGTAGCCATGCGTATGTAAACATCTACCTCTTTAAGCTCTTAGTGTTTGTTCTTGCTTGTCTATTGTTTGTTACTTGTTTTCTTTGCTGCTTAATTATTGTTGTAGCCGTGTTATTTTTATGTACTTTACCTCTGCTAACGCTTGTTGTTGTAGATTTGGTTATTTGTAAACAGTATGCATCTTTTGTTTATTTATTTTAGCGAAGTAATAAACGCAGAGGTTCCCAATCTTATTCGCGTAACAATACATATATATCAAGTTGGATGACTTCACATGTGTTTTTGTTATGGGTATTATGATCGAAATGTAAGTTTCCTTTGATATACACCGCAGTGCCACCTCCTCTACTTTTTCTATTTAAGAAAACTGAATTAAAACCTTTTTATACTGTAATAACTATTTTCGTTATCGGAAATATTTGTTTCAATTAATATTATGGTTTTAACATGATTAATTACATGATTTATTGCTGCTAAAAAGGATGCAAAGTCTCAGTGAGCGAGTATTCATATAAACAAGTGATGTGGGTTAACTTAAAAATTTCTTATTTATTAATTTTAAGTTATTTAGCATTTGTGTTGTGGTTTCTATCGTTTTTTTATATTTTTTGTTCATTATTTTATATTTGAATGAAATACTATCTCATTGCAATGCACCGTTATCAGATTCATTATTAATAAGAAACAAGAGGAAAATTTTTTCGCAAATATCAATCAATTTTTCACCAACACAAACTTCCGATCAGTTTCTTTTGCCTTTATTTTTGCCAACCACAGTAATCGCCGCTTACTGAAAGTAAGCTGTTCGTTAAAGTATATGTAGCTGGTTTGAGATTCGTTGTTAACATTCCTTTTGTTAATTGTAGCGGATGCTACTTTATGTCTTTCAACATTTTGAGGTATTCATTTTTGTCCTTAGAGATGAGAACACAATTATTTTATTATGTTTATGGATGCGATGAGCATCAGTATATAATATACTCGTATATATCCCCTTCTCTTATCCTTAACAACATCATAAGTTGAAATTTCGCTGGTTCTTGCATTTTTTATCTCAATATTTTTGTTAATTATTTGCTTTTCTAGTTTGCTCAAACGCGTTTCCATTGTGCTGATTTGTGTGTCTCTTTGTTTATCTTCCTCAGTTAGCTCTCTTGCTTGAGTAACGAGTACATTGAGTGTATTTGTTATTGTTGCAAGTGCGGATTGTATTTATTTCATCCTTTATCTGCATATGTGATACACAATTTCACACTTTCAGAAAGTTGGTCAATTGTTCTTTTCACCTTCGTTATATCAAACTTTAATTCTGTAATATATGACTGCACGGTGCGTAGTTCAGTGTTTCAGAGTTCAATGACATTGACTCTTCAAATCTCTTTGAATGGTCGCTTTCTGTACTCCCTTCCTCATCATCAGCACAAGTTTGTTTTTTGGTGTTTCTTCATTGTAGATAGATCATGATAGATCGTGTTGGTTTGCATATATGACACTTTCATGAATTTTTCATCTCACCATAGATTAGGTTAGGTTAGGAGAGAGTGGCAGCCTCGCTGAGACAAGGCACACTTGAGAACATACAGCGACCCGTTGTGATACCACAAATAAAGCGAGTTCTCCGTACCGACCACCAAGCCCGGTGGTAACCAATCTTGACCGCCAGCCAGAGGTTTCACATAGAAGCACATTCCAGGATATCAAGTCGGAAACCAGCCCGACAATTTAACGAATCTAGCTATAAGCTCGATATCTATGATCGATAGCTCCGATAAATTATCGAGAAATGGCGAGCCAAGTGTGATTAGTCTACGTCTGGCTAGAGACGGACAATGGCAAATGAAATGGGCTACATTTTCCTCTTCCTCAATCGATCTACAACCTCGACGGAAATCATTCGCCGGTAGACGCAGCCTCTGCGCCTGTCTACCCATAATGCAATGCCCCAAGATTTATCAGCGTCCAATGAGTATTTACGCCTAATAGACAGTCTAACGGAGGACAGCGGTACTCCAACCCCTACAAGCAGGTGACTGTCCGGAAGGAGTCTGCCCGCTTTATCAAATTCGTCAGCTACACAATTACCCGGAGTGTGCCTGTGACCAGGAACCCAAATGAGATTGACACCCAGCCATTGTGAGAGTAACCCAGGGAAACACGACAATCCCTGGCAGGCCCCGAGAGAGATCTAATATCAGCTTGGCTATCAGAAAGAAACCACAAAGCAGCCGTGTGGGAACCGCCTCTCCGTATTAACTCCGCAGCATGGTAAATAACTATTACTTCGGCCTGAAACACGCTACAATAGTCCGAAAGCCAGAAAGACACCCTTAGATCGAGATTCTCCGAAAAAATTCCGCAGCCCACTCTGTCCCCATATATAGATCCATCAGTATAGATCTCCACCCTATCGCCATAGATGACTGAGCCAGAAGCCCAGTCTTTTCTGCCAGGGATCATGGATCGAAATCCCATATCCTGGTCCGAATGGTACATAATCGATATTATCCAGAACTCGGAGTTCCTCGCGCAAAATCGAAGAGTGCCCCGATGGAATAATACGCCACCGTGAGCGTTAAGTCTCACCGCCACAAGTTCTGCCTGTTGTCTGACAAGTATACCCGAAGGGAACCAACCAAGCATGACAAAAAGCCCCATCGTGGGGGTAGTACGTAACGCCCCTGTAATCGGAATCGCCGCCGACCTCCTTATCTTATCCAGGAGCTTGACGTTGCAATGCTTGTCGAGGGCGGTCCACCAAAAGACCGCTCCATAAAGAAGGTTAGGTTCTATAACCGCCATATAAATCCAGCGAATAACGCTGGTTTTAAGACCCCATCTGGCCCCCACAGCTCTCGTAGAGCAGTAGGTCGCACAAGCCGTCTTACGAGCACTCTCAGCTAAGTTAGCTTTCCAACTTAGTTTGGGGTCAAGAGTGAGGCCCAGGTATTTAACGATCGGACCCAGACTAAGCCCGACTCAAACCTTCCTTAACAACCTTATTAAGAATTTTGGGAGGCTTCGATGGAGGGGTGATCTTAGGCCGTTTTTAGGACTGCAAAGATGTCTTAGCCGTTTGCTCACCTGACCTTTGCCTCTTCCGCGGAGCGTCCGGTATTGAGGAGGCGGGAGGTCACTCATCCACATGGGCAATAGCATAGGCTAGCCTACCCTTTTGGTCCTCGGTTCGAAGAGCCGGGTTAACTGAGCCTAGCCTGGATATGATCCGATAGACGGTGCATCAACCCTTATTGAGCCTGCAGAGCCAGCTAGAGCAGAGGTACCCAGCTTAGGGGTGACCTTAGATGGCCCATTTACGGTGCTCGGGTAGCCTCTGTTAGCAGAGGCTACAGCTGCATTCACAGGAGCTTGCCTAGTAAGCGCTTTGTGTCCACCTGCAAGGGTGGGCGCAGAAGTTTTAGATTTTTAGTTTCCATAAGTGAAGGGTCCCCACTTAAAGCCGCTATCCTTGCCCGTACTTATAGTCACCATAACGGTTCCGTCAGGTCAGGTGCTTAGAGCTAGACCAGTGCTAATCTGGAGTCTTTCCAACCGAGCCCACAACACCAACTTAACAGCGATGGACAAGGAACGTACTCTAAGGCCTGCCAGGGCTTTAACGGGACGGGGGCAGTTGTGGACAATGAAGCCCTTCACACCGCTGGTTACCCAAACCACAGTGCTACTTAGTCCACCAGTTCACAACCACCAGCCTAAGTCAACAAATCAGAAAGTATGTCAAAGAATAGTCCATAGACGAAAGGGGGGACGTGCCAGAGAAAGTAGACCATTTAGTGTGATCCAGGGAGCAGCACGAGGAGGCGGTCTATCTGCACCCCAACCTCTCACCATGCATTGTCATATATGTGCTTTCGGATAAGTGACAAAGTGATAATTTGATTTGCAGTTAAAATACTTAACATAGATCGTTGATTTTATCTCTCTTTTGCATTGATTACAGACATCTGTTGGATTCATTTTCGTACTCTTGTTTTTCATTTTATTCACAGAATTATTTTGATATATTTTTCAATTAAATTTTTTCACTTTTTTCGGAGCACTTACTTAAAACACGTCTGTACTCTTCACGTGTTTAATTTTAATCGCATATCTAAAGAACTATATCAGTCAGAGTCATAAAACTTTGCGCCAATTACTTTCGTATGAAAATAATTTATTGAAAAAAATGTATGGTGGATATAGCCAGGGGGAGAGGTATACCCCATACAAAGGAAATTTTAATTATGGTATATTTAAAAAACTATTATAGCGACTGTCTTCAAATTTTGTACCAATTATTTTTCAATCAATCTAATTTACTGGACTAAATGTAGGTCAGATAATATCAGGGGGAGAAGTACACCATATAAAGCAAACATTAATTTTCGAATACTTCTAAACTGATTGCGATAAAATTTTATTCCAACCCCTTCCTAAAAAAACAATCGAAAAAATCTGGGCTCGATAGGATAGGGGAGAAAATTAACAACATAGAGCGCAAACATTAATTGGAGATTATGTGTGTTTTTTTAAATACTCTATACGGCAGATATTGTGTTTTGCTGGAAGATACTGTAGAGTACCTTAAATTTTTGGATTTCGACCGAAATGGGACAAAATGTGGAAAAAGAATAAAAATACAACTAAAATAACATTTAAGATAATAACTAAATAGTGGTAGCAAAGAACGCCGGGCTTGATCTAGTGTTTAATAAAACCCAAAGCTTATTTCCTGTATTCCAAACTTTTTACTTTACTGTACTCAATTATTCTTAATTTATGTACATTTGCTCGCATTTACTAAATTTTTATTATATTATTCTGCAAAGATAATGAAATAAATTATTAAGAGAAAAGTTACAAGCGAACTAATACAAGTTAAAAAACTTCAAGAAATAATAATAAAGTGTGTAGCTTCTACTAAAAGAAACAAACATTTCTTTACCATTCAAACCCCTGACGACCCTTTTCTTTATTTATTAAGATATTGTATAAAAAATTTCCATTTCAAGTTTTCGCTCTTATTCCAAAACAGAAACTTTTCCAATTTGTAACGTAGCATGTGCCAAAATAGAATACATAGTTTGTGTTTATTCTAAATGCGGAAGTATGAAGAAAGTGAAGTTGTAATGGAAAAACAAAATGTGTGAGAAGTGATATAACAACAAACAAACATCTGTCATAACAATTGAACAATTTAATATATTGGTAGAATAGAAAGGCGCGTGGGTGGAATTCTAGGAACTGCCACGAAAACTGTCACACATCCGTATATGACAGATACAATTTCCTGTGAAGTTGTAATGTTCACATGGTCTTATCTTATTTTCCCTTAATTTGTGGTAAGTGTAAGCATTAGAAAAAATTCACAAAACACATACAAAGTGACATAAAACAAAGAATACAAAAGATAAGTTTGTCCATTTGAAATTTCAATTGGGTTTAGCCTACGTGATAAGAAAACATAATTAATTTGTAAAAATTTTATTTATTTCTCAACATAATCTCTTTTGAGCTGGATTTTGAATAGTTTAACAAAAAGAACTATCTTGACTCCTAACATATGTAGCCATTAATCGCGGACTCAATATTTTTATTGTTGGCAGATTTTTTACTACAGGGCCGCCTTTCATGTTTGGATATAGAAATCAATGCGAGAGAGGTGAATCTGAGGTATAAGGTGCGTAACAAAGTAATTCGAACTTTAATTTATTGGTTTTGGCCATTAAAACAGTGGGTGTTTATTTTCTTTATTAAAAACTCCTTTTCACCAAATGCGATCTTTTTTTTCTTAATTTTATTACTTAGATGATGCAACAGGTTAGCATAATACTCGCCGTTGTTTGATTTCCCTTTTTTTAAATAATTAATAAAAATTATTGCATGCGCATCCCAGAAAGCAGACGCCATGAACTTGCCAGCAGATGGAACTATCTTCGCCCACCTTAGACACGTTTTACACTATATTTACTGTTCCTTTGTCCCGATAGTTGACTAATATCTCATTTATAGTTATGAATCGACGCAAACACTTCCCCTTAATGCAGCGAAACATCGCCAAACACTCTATCGAAGCAATTTTTTTCTTCTATCTCATCTACAAATTTTTGGTCAAAATGCGACCTTCAGCAACTTTTGAATTTTTAGTCACCGATCATCCATTTCCATTTCATTCATTTTTATTACCGTTTTTGATGTGGGCGCCTCAATTGGTCGTTCATCTCGGTGTTTGTATTGGAAAATAGCCTTATTTTAAGATCCGTCAACAAATATTGTTTATAATTGATAGAGTAGACTACTCTAGAGAAGAATCTACCTGGGCTTCTATAAAGGGTGTCCAAAATTGAGGTATCATTTATCAATTTTAATAAAAAAAAAAAAATTTTGTGTTCAGCTTTTTTAACCAATTTTCAAGCTAAGTAGATGATTAATCCACTGTAGCTTTCTCCCTATGACTTTGCATAGTGGTGAAGATCCTTGCTTATTGGTGGTGATCTTTACTTGAGCATGGTAATTTTTTGATTGAGTTGTCTAGAGGAAAGTTGAAGCCTGTTTATTAAACATTCGAAACAACAATTAGATTTTTCTTCATCATATTCTCTGTTGGAGCACCACTATTACAAATAGGTTCCGGTTAAAAATGGAAAATTATGTCGGTCAAGTGACTCCCCCTCATGACTCAGCAGGTTCCCAAATTTTTTAGCAAAACTATCAATCACGTTTTCCAATAAACTTTTGCCAATGGTTGATATCTGTTGGTTTTAGGTTCATGAACTGTTGTGGGGTTATTGCTGTATACTTTCCATTTCAAAAAACCTGACAAACTCTACACTAGAAATAACGCGATTTTCGAAATTTTCTTTCAAAAGATTAATTGTTTCTCTTGCTGTGCCATAAGTGGCACCATCCTTTTGAAACTACAAACAACAACTAAGTCTAAATCATTAATTTTCCGCCCCAAAAAGCTTCGATTAGCATTGACCGTATTTCCATTATCGTTTTGAAAAACATATGATCCGATGATTTCTCCGGACCACAAACCACACCAAACCGTAACTATTTAGGGATGTAATGGTTGCTCTAATATAACTTTTGGATTCTCTTCACCCAAAATCTGCTCGTTGACGCAGCCATTCAGCTGGAAATTGGCTGCGTCGGTAAAGATAATTTTTTTGAAAAATTTCACATTTTCTTCTTGTTTTTTGATGGCCCAAGAAAGGAATCGCTGACGTAATGCGCGGTCAGCTGGTTTTAATTCTTGGGTCAGCTGGATCTGATAAGCCTTTTAAATGGAGATCACGATGCAGAATGTTGAATAATGTGGATCGTTTGGTGTTTAGTTGCTGCTAATGATGACGAATAAATGTTTTTGGACCTCCTTCAACACTTCTGCTCATATTCTCGGTTGGACGACCACTACGTTGATAAACTCAATTTCTAATGTCCTGAACGGATCCAATTACTTAAATTTTGTTCTAAATTTTCTAATGACATCTTGAAAACTTTTGCAATATTCAAAAGTGTTTTAATAATAAAAACACGTTGTCCTTCATGTAACGTACCATATAAACTAACCAGAATGCATTTATAATCTGAAAATAAAAGTTTAGAATAAAAATTACAAGTAGAAAAAATGGCAACAAAATTCAAATTATATCTCAATTTTGGAATAGTCGGACTGAGACCATTTAAAGCAAATTATTGAATCACATAACAGTGACTAATTTCTTCTGTGCTTATAAAAAAAACTCAGTTTTATTTTTTATGGCCAAAAAAAAAGAAATAAAAAATAGCCGTAAAACTTAAAACATATGTTTGATTTCATTTAATTATTGTCGTAATATTTACGTCAGGTCAGCTTATTTTATGAATTCTCACTTAAATTCAGTTATCGAGCAACATTTAGCTTCATTGTGTTAATATTTTTTTATGGTCTGATATAAGTTAGAGTTGCAAAGTTATTGAGACTCCTTTTAAATGGTGCTCTACACACTACAGTGTCTATCAGAAGGCATATATTAAAGTTACAAGCAGTAGTAACTAGTCATCGAGTGGCAGGTAAGCATGCGGATGACTTGGATTCACCATCAACAACAATTGTCGTAGTGAGATTGACTAAGAAATATGGAAAATGGGCTGTTTCCACCTTCTCTTTGAATGTCTGACCATAGCTTTCAAGAGAAACAGACAGAATATTGGTGCAATATTAAAAACAAAACAAAATCCAATTTTTTTTGTCATTTAAGTTTTGAGAACAAAACTCGCTATAGCTACAGCCAATTTTAATACAATTTTGGAGGTTCTGTAAGTAAAATAAAATAAAAACTATACCTGACAGTAACGATGCTTATTTGAATGATGCATATTCAAAAATGCCATCAAACGCAAACAATTTTAAATTTTGCAAAATGTATTTTTTGTTGTTGTCAAGTGTTCCGGTTAGAAATTAAATATTATTTCATTCATATGGCTGCTGAAGTTGGCCTCATTGTACATTCGATCGGACCAATTTTAGAGTACTTTTTCGTGTGTATGGGGTCGTATATCTGCAATGGCATCAAAAATGCTGGCCTTCAAACGCGTAATTGTCTCTGGTTTGTCGGCATAACACTTGCCTTTGATAGCGCCACACAGAAAATAATCAAACAGTGTCAAATCGCAGCTTCTTGGTGGCCAACTGACATCATTATTTCGGCCAATTAAACGGCCCTCAAACGCTTGATGCAATAAATCGATTGTGGCATGAGATGTGTGGCAAGTTGCACCATCTTGTTGAAACCAAACAAGTCGGTTATCATGGTGCATTATGTGTTTTCATTGCACGTAACGGTTGCGCCACTTTCATTTTCAAGGAAATATGGCCCAATGATGCCTCCGCTTTACATGTCGCATCAAACAGTCACTCTTAATGGGTGTATTGGCTTCTGTAAAACTACGTTTGGGGTTTCTGAGCTCCAAATACGGCAATTTTTCTTATTAACATACCCATCAGGATGAAAATGAGTTTTGCAATTTTTTTTAATTTAATTTTTTTGAATTTTGTTTACAATTTCCGACCAATTGTTTTTCTTTTAGAAATAAATTTCCAATAAATCCCAACGTTGCTCAAGCGTAAATCGACCGAATTTTGTCATAGAATAAAATGACATAAGTATTGCCAGATTTGAACTAATCACTGGTTCCAATTTAAATCGATAGATGATCCCCCCGATATTAAGTTAGCAATTATTATAGCAATAACGAAATAACGCAGTCGTAATTCCTTCCACTGAGATTAGATTTTGTATTGGAATTTTTGATTAACTTACAGTTTTAAAAAATTTGTATACCTTTCCAAATCATTATTGAAGTCGAGCAGCTATTACTGAGCGATCATCATGAATCATTTTTTTTTTGGCCAAAAATTTCGCAGCATATCTTGTTGACATATTTATTCTTATGGTAGAGTCGTAGAATTCTCACAACCGCGATTGGCCTTAAGTCCTGAAATGCAGCGCTATGGAAAGGACGATGTTTAGTTTACTATTCCTGTTCTTTTTCATATAAGAGAGAGAGAGAGAGTTCTGGTAGTTTTACAAATCATCTTGTCTTTCATCCATTCATGACTGCCAGATTCATGTTTAGTCAATTTTTTATATATTTCAAGAGGGCCTATAAAGTCGCTAATTAATCTCAAATGGTACCTGCTTGTAGAAGTTTTGCGTCTTCATAACCATTTTTGGTTAACTATTAAATATCTCACCTTTTTTTACTTGTTTCAAGCATATAATATACATTTTTTTTACAAAAATGGATAGAAAAAATTTATTTGAAAATAAAAATCAAGGGAGTTTTGTGCAAAAAATTAAACAAATTTACTATAAATTATCTAGCAAATGTCAAGTTAAATAATTTACTGCAAAAGTAGTTTTATTACGTGTTAACTTACAAAAAACAGAAAAATAAGCAAAAATAAAATAGATTGAGAAAAAATTGTCATGAATTTTTTAAGAAAATGAACTGTTGCAGAAAAAAGGCCATAAATTACATACAATTTATATGATATAGGGTCTGGGCACTATTAAACATATAAATAATATAGTTAAACAAACTACCTTTATGAATATATACAATATAGTATTCATAACAAATGTTAATTTAAAACAATTTTGTGTATTATTATATCCCTTCTGAGAAAGATAAAGATTTACAGAATTTGTGCAAGGTTTAACAGAAAATAGATTATAAATGTGGCTTTAAAAGGCGCAACGTCAAAGCAAATAACACAAAGATCAACGGGTATATGACTTAGACTATGGAATTAAGCGTAATATAGTGAAGCTTTTTAAAATGGCATTCTATTTATATGATAACTGTCCAGTTTTTACATTCTTAAAGATTTCCTTTTTTTGCGCAATAGGATAATCATTCGACATGCAGTGTTTCGTTTGATCTGAATTTTGATATAAGAGGGAATAGCAGTTCGCTGCTAAACCTTCAATCTGCCGTCAGAAACTCTGGACGTTTATTGAACCCCGGGGGCTTTTTTTCATTTATTTTAATGTTGCTATTGCAGACGTACTATGCGGGGGCAGGTTGTGTCAAACCTGCTTTGTGTAATATTTTTCTCATGTCACGGTTTGCTTCTACGTTGATAATGTGATCGCACTGTACCTTTTTACACTATGCAACAAATGGAAAATAAATTCTGGCAATGTATAGCCACTATATTTCCTTTTGATACGCTATGGTCGCCTTACTTCAAAAATCACCAGCATTTAAATTTTATGGCAAATTTTTTTTTAATTGTTTTTCTAATGTGTGAGATGTTTTAAGAGGCTGCTTCAAATATAACTTTTAAATAACTCATTGTATGTAATGGGTGTCATACAGGCGATATTTTTTTTCCAAATTAATAAATATCACTCATACGCTCAGCGGAATTTTCGGCAATTACAGCAAAGAATTGTTTTTTCAAGACTAGGTACTTCCATTGTATTGGAAATAAAATATTGATTAACCAATCGATTTTCATGAAATATGGTTTATTTTATTTCTATTATACGCAGCTTTATGAATAAATAGTGGAAACCAAGCAATGGCGTGATAAGCATTACACCAATTCTGCTTCATGGAGACAAACGATAGAGAAGTGGTTTGCTGAATTTAAAACTGGTCGGACCAACACAAATGATGCAGAGTGCAGCGAACGCCAAAACGAGGCTATTATTCCAGAAAACATAAAAAAGTCCACAAATTTCTTATGAACGATCGCAAATTGAGTGTGCTCGATCTAGCTGACATTGTAAAGATATCAGATGGTACTGTTTTTACCACTTTACACGAATATATGCGATATGCGCAAGCTCTGTTCAAAGTGCATGCCGCATGAGCTCTCAAATCGATAAAAACGAGGGCAAAATTGAATGAATTGTGTTTCGAATTGCTTGCCCTTCCAACGTATTCTCCAGATTTAGCCCCTGCGACTTCTTCTTGCTATCAGATCTCAAGAAAATGCTTGCTGGAAAGAAATTTAACTCCAATGATAAATTAATCGCTGAAACTGAAGCCTATTTTAACGAGAAAAAGAAATCGGGGTATCGATAAGTTGGAAAATCGATATAATCTCTGGATCGCTCTAAAAGGCAACCATGTTGAATAATAATATCAAGTTTTGTCAAAATTTTGTTTTTTTCTTACTTATCCTACGGACTTATCGAATGCCCTGTTATGTATATTCGCGTAAATTAAAAACGGTTTAGTTTATTGAATAAACTAAAAAACCGAAATTCCATAGTAAAATTACCTTTAAGTAAGGCTGCGCAGTCGCTTTAAATATATAAAAAATGTTTTTAGCAATAGTGGTATCACATTACTACGTATGACTTATATTTTATTAGTGAAGCTGAAATATCACTCATACGTACGTACTTTTTTTGTATAGGTACTTTAGTATGAATCAGATATCAGCAATGAATACTGAAAACATGAGTATACTCGAATCATAATTCGTAAATTATTATACTCATAGGCATTCATAATCAAAAGTTTAAATTACTCATCCTAGTCCTACTTATCAACATATATGACTTTGAGCAACATATATGACATCATCGTCGCTTTTTTTTCTGAAATGAGCAAGGAAACGCCATCATAGTGAATTCTTTGCGCTACCAAGGCATGATAACTAATTTTTTGTTGTCACAACTGGTTAACGTTGACGTCAGTGACCTTTTGTTTCAGCAGGACTGCGCCACAAGTCACACAGCCAGCTATGGATGTCAGTTATTGTATGAGAAATTTAGCCAATTAACTCATTGTGTACAGACCATACAATATAAGTATGATTTGAGTATGAATTTATCTGTTTGTGCGGTACTTTTAATTTGTTTGTTTATTTTTATTTTGAGCAATATTGCTTGCTTACGTCATGAATACTATTCGAATGATTTTAATAATTCGAATCATTTATGTCTGTTTTAAGTATTTTCTAACGAATAAATAAATGTTATGAGTATTCGTATGCTCCGCGTATGAGTACAACGTTTGATTCATACTCATTGCTATGGTGCGGAGGAGTGTATAGTAGTAGTTGAATTTGAATAATTGTACTCACTTATACTTATAAATTCATATGTGAGTATGAGTAGCAAAGAATCGATTCATTGCGTATGTGTTTATAAATCGGTATTAAAAAAGAGCATTTTTTTTTAAACACAAAATACATGTTGATTTCTAGACCCTTTAGCTTATGGAAAATAGAAAAAGGCCTATTGTAAACCATTTTTAAGTTTCAAGTAATTAAAATAAAAAATTGCAATAAATCAAAGCTTTCTTGCATTAAAAAATGTAAGCAACACGATGCGATAAATAAAATGTCTGGCAAATGATACTATTTTCCCAATAGGCGTTGCTGAGCAGAAGAGTGATCTGTATTTGAAACTTCCGAAACACCTCCAAAACCACAAGTTACCCGATTTTTCGGACCTTCATGCACTTATATGCTAATAACTTAGCTGAATATAACCCGATTTTAAGTTTCTTTCCGGATTTTGAATGATGGGAAATACACCTTTTAAATGATGTATATGCTGTTTAAGAAGCCTTAAAGAATATGAGTGTATTTCTCAAGAAAACAGATTTGTAATCCAATTTTTTATCATTTTTAATTTTTAGATGTCTTTTTTTTGCACTATTTTATATAAGAAATTATATTAAGTTATGAATAAAATGAGACTTACGGTTTACAAATCCGTTGAAAATTGACGTGCATAGTTATTAATTAAGTTATTTAAGGAACTCATGAAAAAATCATACTTCTATTACAAAATTTTAAGCTTTTTTTTAAAATACAGATTCAAAATATTAAATTTTAAAAAAAAACATCAGTTTGCTGCAAATTTTATAATTTTTTCATGAGTTGCATTACGAAAAAGCTTATTAACTCCGCAAATTTCCAACGGATTTCTAAAACGTGAGTGTAAGTTGATTCATAACTTAATATAATTTCTGAACTAATTCATCAATAGTGCAGTTCCTATATAAAACAGTTCGCAAAAAACGCATCTAAGTTCGAAAAAAGTGTGAAAAATTGGATTAAAAATCTCTTTGCTTGAGAAATGCACTATGATTCTTCAATGCTACTTAAACGAAATATCGACATCATTTAAAAAGTCAGTTACACTTCTTTCCAAATTCGAAAAGAAACTTAAAATTAGGTACTATTCAAATAAATTTTTAGCTTATAAGTGACTGAAGGACCGAAAGACCGTTATTTACCCGTAACTTGAGTTTTTGGAGGTGCTGTGAAAATTTAAAAAACAGATTCTTGTTTTACTCGACAGCGACTATCAGAACTGTAGTGTTATTTCCTAGGTATTTCAACTTTGTTCATTTTTGTCGCTCTGTGTAATGGCTTAACCTAAATACAAATAACACTAGTTTACAAGGTTTTTGTTCACAGTTTTAAACATGTATGGGGCTGTTAATTTAGGCTGTATAACTTTTAAAAAATAATAAGAAATCTTATAAAGTGAGAGAAGCATTAAATTACGAAAAAATTAAAAAGGAGTACTAGTACTTTTTTATATAAAATTTATATATATTTCCCTTATGAGACTTCAACAACAATCATCTTACCTATAGCAGTCCCAAAAATTAGCTCAAAGGATTCTAAATATTTGTAAAATCGTTTGCAATGCTCGTTACTCTGCTCCCAATGTTTTTGCAAAAAGTCCGTATTGGAGTGTAAAAAAGGGTACGCCAAATAATTCTTCTTAAATGCTATAAAAAAAAGCTACTGAATATTTTCTCGAATTTCTTTTTTTATTTGAAAGTACAATCCTTCCGGTTAATAATGGAAAATAATTTCATTCAAATGGCCGCCTCAGCTGGCCATGCAGTAGCCTACACGATCGGTCCAATTTTTGAGCACATTATCCATTGTGTGCAGCTGTATTTCATCAAAGGCTTCACGAATATTGTTCTTTAAAGCATCAATTGTCTCCGGCTTGTTGGCGTAACACTTATCTTTAACGGAACCCCACAAATAACAGACCAACGGTGTCAAATCGCAGCTCCGTGGTGGTCAAACGACATCAGCTCTGCGGCTGATAATGCGATCTTCAAAAACAAGGCGTAAAACATCGAGGGTAGCTTCGGCTGTGTGGCACGTAGCGCAGTGCTGTTGAAACCAAATGTTCCTAATATACTCCTTTTCAATTTCTGTGAACGAAAATTCGTTCAACATGGCCCGATAACGATCGCCGTTGACTGTAACGGCCGCTCCTTGCTTATTTTCGAAAAAATGGCCCAATTATGCCCCTGGACCAAAATCCACACCAAACAGTGACACGTCTTGGGTGTATCGGCTTTTCAATGTATGCGTGCGGGTTTTCCGTGCCCCAAATGCGACAATTTTTCTTGTTTACATACCCGCCAAGATCAAAATGTGGTCCATCTGTAAAGATGATTTTTTTGGCAAAATCGGTATTTTCTGTAAGTCGATCGATCAAAGTAATGTCGCAATATTTCCCAGCGTTGTTTAAGCCTATACACAACCATATGCGTTCTGCGGAAGGATAAAACTAATTATCTGTCAAATCAGATATAGGCTAAGTGTTATCTACCATTTACGAAATAAGCACTAGTTGAAAAAAAAGATGGCGGACGCGTTATTTGAACTTTACGGGACATATTTACAAAAAAGAATCTAAATTCTTCAAAATTTTCGAGAAAAACTATTAAAAACATAGAGGCACTTTGTTTACCATCGCGTCAGGGGCTTGTAAATTTTAAAATTCATTGAAAATTATTTTTATTTTGATAAGTAAATACCAAAAAAAAATAATAATATTCCTAGACCCGGAAAGATTCAAGAATAAATTTCATAAAACTCTGATTTCTTTTGGGCAAATAAAGAGTGATAATTGATCATCATAAATAGTCCTTCTTCAAGTTATTTTTTCCTATCGGTGAACAAAAAATATATATATACTTACGAGTATATGTAAACTTGTGCTATTAGTAAAATTAATTTGTTATTCTGTTTAATAATTCTGCCAATTTATTTCATAAATTTTGTATTTTATGTCATTTTCATGTCGACAAATGCAAATTATTATTTTTTTTTACTTTTGGAATATAAAATATGTTTTTGTTTATTACAAATTAAAAGGCATAAACATTTTTTCTTAAATCTATAAATTCCATTTAGATTAACAAATAAAAAAATATAAAATTGTACACAAATCATAAATTATTTTTTACTTTTATATACGGCAATTATATAGGCAATTTTCGAAAGCAGTTTAAATACGAAAACATACATACTGGCAATTATATAAAAAATTAATGACCAGTGGCTTTTCTAGCATTAGATGCAATTATTATAATTGGATGTGTTTTTTTAATTGCGTAAATAATTGTTGGATTTTTAAACATAAAATTATTTTAATATTATGGTGATTAATGTGATTTTAAAAAGCATTATTTAAACAAAGCTTTAAATTTTTACATATTTATTAATTTCACTAGTTAACAAGGTTTTTGTACACGGTTTAAAACTTGAAACTGAAGAAAAATAGTGAAAAACGCTAGGACGTCAAAAGTAAGAGTACCATTAGTTCATAAACGAAAAACTGAAAAATAAGAGTTTCAGTTCTTCTCTTCTATAAAATTTCAATTCATTTCCTGTACGACAATCTAACAATAGTCAACTAGCATATGCTAGTCCCAAAAACTAGCTCAGAGGTTTTCAAACCTTAGTGAAACTGTTAACCATGCTCGTCTCTTATATTTAAAAGAATTCTGGAAAAATCCCCATTGCAAATGTTGAAAATAATTTTTGAGGGACATTTGTACACCCATCCTTTCACAAATAAAATGAAAGCTTTTATAAACCGCTGTTTTAAATATATAAAGAGGCCACGCAAATGGAACTCTAACTTCTCGAAAAGTCCAAACAAATACAACTTGAGAAAATAATGGATTGCAGAAAATGGAGTTCGATTGAACACAAGCTGAGGAAGCATTTGAAAGCTATAACCTAATTAACTTTAGACTTATAGTCAAAAAGAGGTCACACATACAGATTGCTTCAAACATTTGAAGAAAGGTACTCTAAAAAACAATAATCCCCTTACAGTCAGACGCGGACACCCACAGACTATTTTCGGTTTTTGTATTTCTAAAGTAAATTTAAATAAAACTTCTAACAAAAATATAATGCCTTGACCTTGCCATTATCTAAGAAATACAATATAATTTAAATAACTGCCTCTGGATTAGTGGCAGAAGGCGATTCTTTTGAGGTAGCTTTTGATCACTTTTTCTTACATTTTTGGCGGTATCTCATCGATAAGTTGACGAATATTTGTGTCCAAATGCTACAACGTCTGGGGACTATCTCTGTAGACATTTTAGACTTGGGTTCTTTAGCTCTTTTCAGTGATCGCTCTTTATAGTCCATCTTATTTAAATGAGTTAGGTCGTTCACTTAGTTTAGTAGTTCAGTACTCAGTTGATTTCACATTTATTATTATAATTTTGTTGAGAATTTAATTTTAAAATATTTTGCTTTCTGGACGTTTTTCAATTATAAACATTGAATAGACATAATTTTAAATATATTATTTTTTAATGCAAGTTTTTTGCAATAAGATATAGCATAACGATATTCTTGGATTATTCTTTTTAATAAGTCTCTGCGGCGCAAGGAAAACTTTCGACAGCATTTGAAAAGAAATCAGCCGGACAAACAACTTCAACTTATATAATTTCATAATGACCATAACCGGTCCCACAACCTACTTCAACTGAACATTGATTTTTCAAATTAAAAAAAAATATTTCAAAAATTGCACATGTATATGTAAAAAGTGCGTATGTATAGCATATTTTTTCAGAGAATTTTTAAAATAACATTTTATTCCAGTTATTTTTAATGGTTTTGCTTTTTAATTTTAATAATTTAGAATTTTCAATAACATGTTACTGCAGGTACATACATATATATATATACATATATATTTTAAAAGCTTATTTGTCGCAAATTTGCAAATGTACACCAGTATTTCAGGCAGTTTTTATTATTTTATTGCCAGGGTTCTAACTAATTTTTGCATAAATGTCATTGAATTAATTATTTCTTTAACTGAAGCTCAAAACAAATGTAATATTATTCTCTGTACGAATTCGATTTTCCATTTTTATATTCTTTTGAAAAATTAATGTCAGCGGGACAAGACATATTTTAAATGATTGTGTTCGTTTTTATTTTTCATAAGAGTTTTCAATTGTTTTTTTATTTAAGAAAAGAAATATTTTTTTAACATAATATATTCATATTTCTTCTACTTAATTTACATATTCAGATTGTTACAACACCGCTTATACGGGTATATATTATTTGCAAATTAATTAATTGTTTTTCAAATTAAGTGCCAAACCTATCAACGAAACAAATATGAACGAAGAAAAAAAACATAAACAAAAAGAAACATGAACTACGGAGCCAATAGAACTCATTGTCTGGCAACACTGATTGTATATGTTATTTTCAGAGTGGCACTACCAACCTATGTATGAAAAAGCAAACAACCGAACGAACTACGGAGCTAAAAAGACTCATTGTAATGACCTAGTCTCTTAGCTCACCCGTGTGAGTAGTTCAATTGAACTAGGTCGTTCGCGAACTACCCAAGCCTAGTAGTCAGTAAGTATTGAACCCACTGTGATGCCCATAATAAATAGCAGTCAAAAGGACTTACTTTTCCACACGCTGGTACGAACCAAACCAATCAGGCGCTTGCACAAAAAAGAAAGACTCACATCAGCCAGTTCAGTTATTGCATGCAAAAATGGACTGCCAATAAAAGTAGACCTAATATCTGACAGTTTCCGACACTGATGCAAAAAATTCTCGAAAGTCACCTCCCCTCTTCGTCCTGATAACGCCTACAGTAATCATTGAACGGTAGACCCAGTCTGCCAGCACGCGCACCGGCCACCCAGCGCCCAGTGATGACAGCCACCAGCATTTGTAGTCGTTGTCGCGGCATCTCCATAATAGACTCCGAACAAACCCGATCGTATAGGCGCTAGATTTGTACTGATACAGAGAACGTGGGTTCATTCTGTCAACATGTATCACAGAACCACAAATCTGTAAGAGGAAAGTGGCATTCCATTTAGATGGTCAATGTTCTCGTTGCCAAGAAGAGAACATTCGCTCACTAGTTCGTCTGCGTTGGGTGTCAGAGTGACCCCTAACCAGATAATATTCAGGTCTAAATGTCTCGATATCTCGTTTGGAGATGCCCGGTATTCACATAACAGTCGCAATACTGTGTATGTGCATGAGAGCGCCCTGATCGTAGCCGAACTGTCCGTACAGATCCGGATATCAAGATCAAATACACGATAGTATATCAACCAGTCCGTTGCTCTCATTATTGCTGAGACCTTCGCCTTGCAGACACTGCAGTGATCCGGTAGTTTAAAGTATACCCTCACCCCGTATGCAAGAATAAAGACACCGCACCAAATCCCTTCCGATAATTTCGATCGGGTCCAATTACCGACTCTGGTGAGATGCACATAGAAAACTTTGTACCCATGAAAAGCTTAAGTGTACAGTAATCTATACATCAGGCATGATATCTAAATGCCGCAAGAGGTCACATACCCATAGGCTCTCGTCATCCCCAACCTCATCGCAGACATAATCGCCATAATCTTAAAGCTAAAAAGTCTCATGCAATACAGTCAAAATCGTTCGAGTCGTGTGGCTTATGGAATCGTCTTTTGGAAACATCCATCTGTAATAATACAGTCATATTATTGCTTATAATCACATGGAGGAAGCTACAACGGAATAATAATCTACTAGGCTTGAAAAGATAAAATTGATTAAGGAAATTGAAACAAAGCAATGGATGCTTTCTGGAAAACCAATATGCTCCCTAGATGTGTGACGGAGGAAAAAAAGTACTGCTTAAGACCATAATGCCCACCAAACAGTCACCTTTTTCGGATACAATGGATTTTTGACAATCACTTCTAGGTTTTCCAAGCTCTACTTGGTATCAGTTTCCCTTGCCACCTTAGCCGTTTTGAAACCACTAAATTGATAACCCAATACAATTATTAGACGAATTTGGAAATTCTTACATTTAATAAAAATAAGAATACGTTAATGGTAAACAAAATTCTCTTCTTATCGCTTAAGTTTAATAGGAATATTAGAAGAAAATTACAATCGCTAACACTCGTCAATAAATAATCTTTCGTTACGATAAATACAATTAAGGGGATATTTGGGGACCTCCAACATTCGCTAAAATTAAAAATATATGGTTTGCCATATAAAAGTTTAAATTTAAAAATGCAATAAAACAAAAACGGTTTAAAATTTTGCCAAATTTATTTCTTTGTTGTGATGTACAATTGTTCCGGTTAGAAATGAAATACTGTTTCATTCATATGGCTGCCTTGGCTGGCCTCACACTATCCCATCCGTTCGGACCACTTTTCGAGATTTTCTTGGCAACACGATTGTTGGCCTTCAGGTGCAAAATTTTCTCTAATTTGTCGGCATAACATTGTCTTTAACGGCGACCCACAGAAAATAGTCCAGCGGTGTCAAATTTCTGCTTCTTGGTGGCCACCTGACATTACAATTTCGGCTAATTGGATGGTCATCAAACGTTTGACGCAATAAATCGATTGTGGCATGAGATAAGTGGCAATTTGTAACATTCAGTTCAAACCAACCAAAGTTCATACCATGAAGAGCGGGCACAAAAAAATTGGTTAGCATGGTGCGATAGGGGTCTCCCTTGACCGTAATGTTTGCGCCATCCTCATTTTCACAGAAATATGGGCCAATGAAGCCTCCGCTCCACAAGCCACACCAATCAGTCACACTTAATGAGTGCATTGGCTTCTGTAAAACACGTTTTCTGTTTTTGAGCCCCAAATGCGGCAATTTTGGTTATTAGCGTAACCACCAAGATGAAAATGTGCTTCATGCGAAAAGTGATTTTTGATTTTTTTTTTTACTTTTTTGCTATTTCCGACAAATTGTTCCAATTTTTGTGGAAATAAATTTTCAATAAATCCCACGTTGCTCAAGCGTAAATCGATTAATTTCGTTCAGTGTAGATACTATACTGAATTTTGTGACAGAATAGAATGACAAAAGTATTGCCAGATTCGAAATAATCGCTGGTTCAAATTTAAACCGATAGATAGCCCACTCGAATGGGTCATCACTGGCTACACTCGACACTCTGTGACATTTTTTCTATGACCAGTGTGAGTCATAATTGGTTAAGCAGCTGTTCCTTTCTGGAACAAATTTTTAGTTGTTTAAGTACAGTTTTAACACATCTTTCATTTTTCTTCTTCTTAAAATAAAACTATATAAAGACTTGACTTCATTCTGAGTGTGGTCGCTTGTCATGTTTACTCAAGCAAATTTCTTTTTTTAAGTCTCTGGCCATCAGCACAAGCACAACATAATTCTAACCTCTCCCCTAAGGTGTTAATGAGTAAATTTTGAAGCCGCTTTTGGAAATCATATTACTTTACTGATTAAATTTAAACAAAATTAAAAATCTTAATTAAAATTTCAAATAGGATTTAATTTAGTATATGAAATTATTTTTAACTCTTTAATTTTAGCGCTGGAGCTAAACAACAGCGCTTTTTCGGCTTTAAAAAGAAAACAATTTTATAACCAAAAATTCTTTAATACACGTTATCGTATAAAACCAAAAAATTTTAATTACATTTTTATTAGTTATGCTTAAATTGGTAAAAAGTATTTAATATTAACACCTACTTTTCAGTTTCAGAAAATGTTTTCATTATATTGTATTATTTTAGCTTAATGCTGTGAAGGAAAAGTAAACACAAACTCCTATTTAATGTTAGAAATATTAATTAAAAAGCTTAATGAAAAATCCTTGAATATTTTCTGCTTAATAAAAATACTTATACAGTTTTTATTTTTTAGAAAGAATAGCACGAAAGGCTTTAGCTTTTTTAAGATGAAACAAAAAAATTTAAAAGATTTTTGTTTTCTGTTTCTGTTTCTTCTGTTACAGTTGATTGTGGAAATCAATAGTCATGTGGCGTTATTTCGTGATCTTCTAATACATGTTGGCCAATCCAAAGACTGTCCTGAATTACGTGAAAAGATACGAAAATTACGAAGAACATGTGTAGAGGCCTTCAAACGTACCGAACAACTTTTAATGCCACAAGTGAAAAAGTAAGTATGACTTCCTGCTCGTGAGATATTAAATGTAAGAGTGTTTAATGATTAAGTTTTTTAATAAAAATTTTTATACCTTATTTCGAAAAAAAATTAAGAAAAAAAATTTTTTTAAGTTATTTCATTAATTATATTTAGTATACTCGTGTATCTGCCTGCTTTAGTTTAATTTTGTTTCTTTTTTTCATATTTTACGTGCCCAAAGCTTGTTGTACACCTTATTGATATTTGATAAGAAAACGAAACACATACTGAAACACTTAATTACATTATATTTTTATATGTATTGAGTTTGCTTAAAGGTCAACAGGTGGCAAAGTTTGTCTATCAATAGTTTTCCAAAAAAAGAAATCATAAAATCATAGAATTTTTTCAAAGGTAAAAGAACATTAGGTAATTCCAATAAACTGATATTGATTGCGTTTAATATTTCGTTATATTTTTCTACTAAACATTACGAAAAACTTTTACGTTAATTAACTAAATGGATTCTGCCTTTATTTATAAATAAACAATCACATGAGAATAATGAAACACTTGTACGTATGATTAATATTTAATTCTGTGAACACGAATATGGTACGTAGCGTTTGAATTGAAAACTTGAATTGTATCATATCTTGATGTGCATAAAGATGTTTTTCTATGCTACGTAGACCATGAAAAAGCATTCGATAAAATTAGGCATGATAATTAGTAGATAGTTTTTCTACTGCAATGGACAATAAATCTAAATGGAACGAAATTCGCAAAATCGGAATCGGTCGGAAATGTCAGGCAAGTTGAAATCTGGATGTTGATGCCAATAGCCTCAACGATTTGCTTGTTAATGTTAACGTTCTAACATTATCTGGTGACATATATGATGACCTTTGTTGTGTTGTCCGTTAAAGAATTTCTTTAGTTCTCCTTGCGTTGGTCAGCTGGTAGTTTTAGAATTATCTTCTGTTAAATCGAATGCAATCGGTTCTGATGATTTGCATACTAGGTTTTTGAGGGCTTAATTCCGAAATTATTGCCATATTATACTGATTTGTTTAATACAGTTTTGACTATATCCACTTTCCCTGATGAATGGAAACAATCTAAAACGAGCTCATACCGATAACTATTCTCCTTTTCTTATCGAAAGTCATAGCATGTTCTACTGCTAGGCAATTTAACGACCACTGGGAAAGTTATAGTTTCTTAACAGATGGGCAGTCAGGATTTATGCCGGGTTGGAGCTGTACTACAGTTCTATTAAATGTGGTTGCGAATCTTAGATTGAAATTAGATGAAAATTATAGTTCTCTCTTAGTTCTTTTGGATCATACTAAGGCGTTTGATACCGCTACAGATATTGTTTTACTTCTCCAGTTCAGCATGTAATCTAGTCCATTCATATCTTGTTCATCGATATCAATGAGTTTATCTGGATAACATCAACTGAGACCCACTTAAAGTTATTATAGGTGATCCACAGGGATCGATATTAGGCCCTCATTGGTTCTGTATTTATATTAATGATTTACCGCATGCTTTAACTAACTGTAATGTTGATATATATGCTGATGACGTGCAGTTTTACGCTTGTAACCCTATTAAGAATATAAACTCATGTGTAGTCTCCCCCAATTAGGATTTTGCGGAAAATTGAGAATCTAATAGGGAATTTGACGTACCTGAGGCTTTTATTAAAGGGATTAGAATAAATCTGCCTTTAAATCTGCCTCTAACCTAGGTGTTATCTTCAATAGTCGGCTAAGGTGGTCTAATCAAATTAGTGTCATTGTTGGTAGATACCCGGGTGGGTTTAATTGGGTTATCCTGTGGGTTGCCAACCCTACAAATACTTATGTATTCTATTTCGGTATATAACAGGGTACAAAAACTATACGCTGTTACATGATGCAATAATTCTACAACAGCCAAAAACTAAAATATTTTGATATCTTTAAAGACTAAAGCTTACCATCTTATTGTTATTTTATGTTTTCAATAAAATATGTATATATAGCCAATAAGCATTTTACTACCAGACTGTTAAAAAGGCTTATTGTGGCATGGTGGATACAAAATGACCTTTTTACAAAATAAGTGAACAAATAGCAAAAAAATGGCATTAAGTGGTATATGCCATTTTAAACTTTCTCCTACATTGATACTGATTGACATGGATATTCCATTCTCAATTTTTTTCTTTGACGAAGACTGTTTTAAAATGAATAGGTAACTAAATAAGCATAACTGCCCAAACACAGAAAATTACTATCTGACGCATTTTTTGGCTTGGCGAAGTCATTGGTTCATATATCTTCGAAAGCGGTAATGGTCAGAATGTTACTGTCAATGATGAATGGTATAGAGACTTGATAAGAAATTTTTTCGTAGCTGGCATTCATCTTTCTGACATGTGATTTAAATAGCATGGAGCCACATGCAACACAGCGCGCGCTACAATTGAAATTACTTTTGATGGAAGAGTAATTTCATGTAATGTTCCAATTAAGTTGGCCATCAAGATGTTCTTTATGGTTATATAAATTCACTTATCTACGTCTATAAACCAGAGACAATTGAACACCTTGAAATAAACATTCGAAGAGGTATTGGCGAAATACGTTTGCGTATGCTGCGAAAATTCGTAAATAGTGTGTGCAAGATTACTCGTTTTTTGTGCGCCAGCTATTCCGGCCACATAGCAGAAATGCCATAAATTTTTCTAAAAGAACACCCGATATTTCATACCTCCAAATACTCATGAGCAAAATTAAAGAATACAGTAAAATATATGGTCTAAATATCAACAAAAATGAATCCCAAATGGGAATTATAAGCCGCGACATAACTCCAGAACTTCTATTATAAAATAAAGCGTGTTTTTTATAGAGGTATAGAACTTTAAGTTGGCATTACTTTTCAAGATGGCGACCGACTTAACAGCTGTCAAGTGATTTATTCTCAGTTTGATTTGGCAACTCATCATGAATAGATTCACGCCTGAACAACGCTTGCAAATTTTGCAATTTTCATTTTTCATAAGTGAATTTTTTTTTTCCATTTTCATAAGCTAATTTCGTTTAGCGATGAAGCGCACTTGTGGTTGAATAGCTGCGTCAACAAACAAAACTGCCGCATTTGGAGCGAAGGTAATCCTCAAGTGTATGTGGAAACACCGTTACATCCAGAAAAACTGACTGTTTGATGTGCTTTATGGGCTGGTGGAATCAGTGGTCCGTACTTTTTCAAAAACGATGATGGCCAGAACGTTACAATAAATGGTGATCGGTATTATTAACTTTTTCATTCCTGAAATGAATAACCATGATATGCTTTCAACAAGACGGCGCAACATATCACACAGCTCGTGCCACAATAGATTTATTGAAAGACACTTTTGGTGACCCCTTATTTTTAGGTTTTTGACTTGTGAATTGGCCTCCAAGATCTTGTGATTTAACACCGCTAGTCTACTTTATGTGGGGCTATGTAAAGTCATTGCGGTAAAGCCACAAACGTTTGACCAATCGGAAGACAACATTCGCCGTATTATTGCCAATATACGGCCACAAATGTTTGAAAAAGTCAACGAAAATTAGACTTCCAGATTGGACTATAACCGCGCCAGCCGTGGCGGTCATATGCCAGAAATCATATTTAAAATGTAATGCCACAAGATTATATTTCGGATAAATAAAATTCATGTCAATCGAATAATCCATCGTTGTTTTATTGCAACTTAAAATTCTATGCCTCTATAAAAAACACTCCTTAAAAGAAAATGTTATGTAGCCACGAAATCGACATTCAACTTCATCTTCGTGTGGTTAAGTGCTACATATAATCAATACTATTAAATTCCATGGAATCTTGATCATTATCTTATTAAGGTAAGATAATATAAAGGCTATGCATTAAAGAGAGATGTCTTGCTAAAATAAAGCAAGCATAACCTATAATTCAATAAAAACTTTCCGAAATTTAACAGTTATTAACAGACAAACGGTTAGAAATAAATTTTTCGAATTAACTGTCATTTCTTCAGTGTGTTGGCAAATCACCTTGAACGGATATAGCGTACAACAACAAGTGCTAATGATAAAATTGTTTAAGCAAAATGGACGCTCTGGCCAGCGTGCTTTTATAGTTTTACGGTCGTCATAGTCGTTTTATTGCACTGTGGTGAATAAATTTAGACTTAAAACATAAATCATTTTAAAGTATTAGCTAGCAACTGATTATGCATCTGCCATTCGGAGCCGGCTTTAAACTCTCTTTAATGAGTCTAAAAGTAGATTACGGTGCAGTTTATTGGTTGAAAGAAGTCCCCTTTTTTCTAGTTGTTACGTTACGTAAATTATGTACGAACACTTGTGCGATTGATCATTCATTTCGTGTTGCTTTAGAATAACTTAGCAGATCATAATTTTCAGATTTTTCGTTGAGACTTTAAATCAGCTAGAATTTTAAGTTAAATCACCATAGACAACGACATGTGTTACTGTATGGGCTCTGAAGCAGCTGGAAACTCACTGTGACTTTCATCGAAAGTCATCTTTAGCGACGTAGAACACTTCTGGTTTGTCGATTTTGGGTTAATTTATAAAAGCAAAATTTTGACAAAACTCGATTTTATTATGCAACATAGTTGCTTTCGAGGGCTTTACCACGAGTATAGCGATTTTCAAACTTAACGATACCACTTTTATCGAACGATATCTCTTTCTCGTCAAAATAGGTCTCAGTTTCAGCGATAGCTTCAGTATTGGACAAAAATTTTTATCCAGAAAGCATTCTCTAGAGATCTGAAAACAGGAAAAAGTTGCTTGTTAGTTTTTCCATTGCTTTTATCGATTTGAGAGCCCACGCGGCAACCACTTTTAACAGAGCTTTCGCATACCCAAATGTTTGTGTTTAATGGTACAATGGAACCATCTGATAACTTTATAATGTCAACTAGCTCGAAAACCTTAAATTTTTCTAATGTTTTTGGAATAATAGCCTCATTTGGGCGTGGGCTGCGCTCTACATCATTTTCGGTGTTACGACCACGTTTAAATTCAGCAAACCACTTCTCTACTCTTTGTCTGGATGGAGCAGAGCACGGATAATGTTTATCAAGACATTGTTTGATTTTCACTGTATTTTTTTTTTTTACATCGAAAAGCCATGCTTTATCAAAGCTTGAAATTCACTTTTTTACACTTTTTTTTCAAAAGCAGAAGTTGACTCACACAAAATGTTATAACTAACGCAACAATAGTTAGATTGCTGTCAAATTTATACACGCGTCGTTTGAAGGTTAGTTTTAAATAAAAATATGGAAAGTATTTTAGTAACTACATCTATATGTCATCCTACGGGCATATTGAGGGACCTGACAGAAGAAATTGTAGTTAACGTTAGCGTTAACGGTCAACTCTTATTTAACAACTTCTTTTTGCTTGCCGCTATGTACTATGTTCGCTACAGCCTTCCTTAACTTATCTGTGTGCCAGAGTCATGGAAAATATAGCATTTTTGATGCTTAGTCCGGACAAGCAAAAACGAGTCAGGCTTTTCCGTGATGTTGTGTTCTATACTTAAAGACTCTGTTCGGCCTGTCGCTTGAAAATTGGATGAAAGCAACACCGAAAAGCAAGCTGTCAGAAGATATCGGAAACAACAAGCAATTTACTATTCTACTCTCCCATCCATCATTCATGCAATTTGGGTTCAGCACTAGTGCTAAGAAAACAAACAAAACAGTAATATGAGGTTATAAAGTAAATTGACTTAAAAATACATTTTTTTGGAAAATTTAGTTTTATTCATACCAATATAAAGCATAAATATGACAATTAATAATGGAAAATGATGTCCTGCAAATGTCCGCTTCTAGCACATCAGCAGACGCCTGCTCTTTTCACAAATTTTGAACCTAATTTTGAAACAAAGCTTCGTTTATCTCGTCAATGCAGCGCCGAATTGCATCTTTCAGAGTGTCAGTTGCTCGTAGTTTGTTCATGTAAGCCCAGTCTTTCAAATTACCCCAGAGAAAATAATCCAGCGGTATTAAATCTCAAGAATGAGGCGGCCAATCGACATCGAAAAGTTCGACCGGAAAATTTCTCATGTAATAACTTAAACGCTTGGCTGACCCTGTAGTCTGTGTCGCCTGCTGAAACCAAAGGTTACTGATGTCAACAACTGAGGTCAACATTAGCAAATTCTGGCCACAAAAAATTGGTTATCATGGTTTGATAGCGCAGAGACTTCACAGTGACAGCATTTCCTTTTTCACTGGGCCGATGATGCCGCTTAACCACAAACCGCACCATACGGTCACTTTCTTTGAATGTAATGGTTTTTCAAGGACTGTATGTGGATTTTGTGAGCGCCATATGCGATAATTTTGCTTGATAACATAACACCCTAATTGAAAATGGGCCTCATCACTAAATATGATTTCATTGAAAAATGCGTTGTTTTCGTTCAGTTTTTCAAACAACCAATTCACAAACGTTCGACGCAAGCAATGGTCGGCTGGCGTGTTGATTTTCCTGGCTCAATCTCAACTCTTTGCTGTAGAGCGGTTATGTTTGCTTCACTACGGCCCCTACGACCATATTGTTTTAATCTATTGACTAGTTAATTACGTACAGCGATATCAGAACGATCCTAATTACGAGAAAAAGCTGCTCGAATTTTATGAAGTGATACAGTAAAATTTTCACCATTTTGATGGTAAATTTTCAAATTAAAATTCGTTGTTCAAGAGTGTAGCGCTCCATAGTTAAAATTTCCCTTTTTTTACTAAATAATTCTCAAAGGTTGACAGCACAATTCTTGACATTTCATTATTTGACAGAAAATTGACTAACTAGCCTCGAATTTGAACAGGCTGTAAAAGGTTATAGTCTGATAACATCGTGAGCATTTAGACGTGTTTAAGTGTGACTCTGATGCAAATAAAGTTTTCTGTAAATTTTAAATTGTTAAACTACTACTTTATACGTTTAAAGCTTAATTTTAAAGAGTGTGCTTAGTGGAAAACAAGAAGTTGTACGCACTGCTACTGCTTTTAAACAAAAATTGGAACAACATTTTTTAAATATGAGAGATACATAAAATAAAGGTAATATTGTTGCTATAATGTTAGAAAGTTTTTAAATTGCACGTGATGTGATTTACATACATCGACAGCTTTGAAAGGGTTTTATTGAATTTTGGCGAATATTATTCAAGTATTTAGAATAGATTCAGTTTTTATATAAAGCAAAAACTCTGGCGTGAGCATAGCTACACATAGCTACAGAATCAAATATTCTATATATTCAGTAAAACTTTATAAACAAATAAAATAAAATGCCATAAAATTTTTAGACTACCCTCGGAGATACAACAAAATCCTTGGTTTTTTATTTAACGAAATAATTTATATACAAACTAGAACACTGTTTAATTTCTCTACTTTTTTCCTTAGTTATCTCATTTGTAAGGCATACAACAGAAATGAAAATCAATAGATATTTCTAAGAGGAAGTGCCAATACCCTGCGGTTAGCCAACACCAGTTTTACGTGTACGGAAGGTGTCTTTTTTCCTTTAAAATATCCACTAAATTTTGTAATTATTCTGACATGACTTGTGCAGCGATCATGTGGTTTTCATTCATCACTATTCAGCAATATATATGCAAGGTTTGGTGCAGGGTATAAAACCGCAATAATAACTATCAGAAACACTTTAATCCACAACTTAAATTGAAAATAAAAATATCTCATTCAGTTTTTTTTTTCTTATTTAATTTACTTCTATTGCGTGTTGCATGACATTTTGTTTTAATTTTATTAAGTCAACATTTCCATCACCAATAATCAACAAACCAATCATTTATTCATACCCTTTAAATATACATTTATTTAGTGCATAAATGGAAATAAATTTTTATTTAATTGTCAGGTGTTGTCAATAGGTGAAATATTGTTTTAATAAAATACAACAATTTCCCTAGACTGTATTTAAGCATAAACTTTGATTTATTGTTTTAAATAAAAAGAATAAATAAATCGTAACTTTATGTAAACATATGTTAGTTTACAAATAGAGTCAAACAAAATGTAATCAAGTAAAATAAAACTTAATCCTTTGACGGCGAAGAATTTTCTAGTGAAAATTTTTAAAATTGCGGAAACGCAACTTTTCAATGCTAAAGTGATGTTAAAATTTAAAATTGTAACTTCTTCTCGTTAGTCATCAAAGGCAAAAATTCGCGAATAAACTTTGTTGTTAAAAAGAGTAAACAGTGAGCCAATGCCAGTGCGCTTATAAGCGCGCTTATTATATAAGAGTGCACTCATTACATGAGAATGCCAAAAAAGGTGATTAATTTGTAATTTAATATCCAACGATTAGCTTGTCGTAATTTGTGAGTAAATTTGTGGTTTAGGTTGCGCTTTGAAAATATATTTTTCACTTAATTATTACAAATTTCTAAAGTTATTTCGAAAAAGGAGGAGATTAAGTCGGTTCTAAATAACTGATAGTGAAATTGTAAAAGTTTTGAATGTGCTGGAATTAAGTAGGCATTGAGGATAGTGGTATCTTGTATAATTTTACAGACTTAGCGATCGGAGAAGAAAATAAAATCAAAGATATTCTATAGACCAAAAAAACTTCAATGCGTAAAAATTCTAAGACTGATTCGTCAATGACAAAAGATAGAGCCCTTGAACCTTTAAGTTAATTTTCGGAGGAAATTAGTCAATCAAAATTACGCTTCTCCAGCTTACACTGACTCCGATTACATATACGAACAGCATTTTATTCCAAATATAAGTCTTTTTGAGGCCCCTCTTGTGTGTTATTTGATTTCATTGATTTGGATATATACATCCATCGGGTGGGCTATATATCGGCTTAAATTTGAACAGGCGGTTATATCGAATCTGGCAATACTTATGGCATTTTATTCTGTCACAAAATTCAGTGTCTTATCTCCACTGAACAAAATAAATCGATTTGAGCAACGTTGGGACTTATGAGAGATTTATTTCCAAATAAAAAATCAAAAGAATTGCCAGAATCATCTTTTCGGATGACGCTCGTTTTCATCTTAGTAAGTACGCAAATAAGCAAAATTGATATATTTGAGGCTTAGTAAGTCCAAACGTGGTTCTACAGAAGCTAATGCACCCATTATGAGAGACTGTTTGGTGCGGCTTGTGAGGCGGAGGCATTACTGTTCCATATTTCTTTGAAAATGAGGACGGCGCAATTATTACGGCCATTAGAGATACCTATTGTGCGATGATAAACGACTTTTTTGTACCCGCTCTTCATGGTATTCATGTGAAAGGTGATTGGTTTCAACAGGATGGTGCCACACATCTCATGCCACAATTGATTTATTGTATCAGACGTTTGCTGGCCTTTTACTTAGCCGAAATGGTGATGTCAGTTGGCCGCCAATAAGCTGCGATTTCGCACCGTTGGACTAGGTTTTGTATGGCGCCGTTAAAGACGAGTGTTATGCTGACAAGTGGGAGACAATTGAGCATTTGAAGGCCAACATTCGTGATACCATTGCCGAGATACGACACATACACTCGTAAAATTTCTCGATGCCTTATTTCATTCATATAGCCATTCGATCGGAATGGAGTACTGTGAGTTCAGCCGCGTCAGCCATATGAATGAAATAATATTTCATTTATAACCGGAGCAATTGTACTTCACAAAAAAAAAAAAAAAAAAAAAATTCGGCAAAATAACAAACCGTATGTTTACTAAATAACGCGGTATGTTTACTATATATGCCACGCTCATATAAAATGTGTATATATATGTTTATATCTTAAAAATGGTAATAGTAAGAGTCTCTAAATTTGGTGCAAGTAACTTTGTGCTCAATAAAAATCATCAGTTAAGAATTGGTCCGAATTGGATAAGTGTGAGTAGCAGTGTAGTGTCTAAGTAACTTCGTAGTCAATACATTTCATCAGTCGAAATATAGGCAAAATTGAATAAGAGGGTGTGGCATCTCCCATACGAATTAAATACAGATTTTCTTATATCTAGGGAACGATTAGAATGGATGATTCTGAATTTGGTCTAAATGACTTCTTATATATTATAAACCATCAGTTAAAAGTAGTCGCAATCGGATAAGTGGGGTTGACGTTGTGTAGTGGATAGAGCGCTCTCATAACAACACCAGGCTCGAGCCCCAGCAGAGTACATGACGAAATAATTTAATTATAGTTTCGTTTCGAGTATTTAATAAGGAGGCTTCAACTTTCTTTTCTGACAACTCCATCCAAAAAATAAAAGAAGAAACCTCCATGATCTTCCACTTTTCTTCTGGAGATAATAATAAACATCGAATGATCAGGAAAAAACGCAACCTACTGGAGAAAAATTACAATGCTAAAGTAAAGATCACCACCAATTAGCAAGAATATTCACCACCCCTACACAATCGATTGGAGGGGGCTACTGTGGATTAATCATCTACTTATCTTTAAAAATCCACTTGAAACTGAAACAAAGTAATAAATGCTTTGTGGAAAACCAATATTCTCCCTAGAGAATTGACGCAAAAAAAATGGGATAAGCAGCCATGGTACCTCTCACACAAATTGAATTATGATTTTTCTATATCTTGATAATGGTTAGAGATGAAGTTTCTAAATTTGGTTTAAATAACTTGGCAGTCAATACAAGCAATTACTAAAAAAATATGGAATTTTCCTTGTCTAGACAACGGTAGCAGTTAACTCTTTCTTTATTTATCCACATCAGTAAAAAATAAAGTACAACACAAAGGCTCCCAGCAACGCGGGAGCGACATCCACAAGAAGTTTAGAAATATCTCCTAAAAAATATTTGGAATTTCGCACGCAGTCACTAGAAAGCTTTTACAATCAAAAAATTTAGCAATACCTCGACACCGCTAGATTACTTCAAAGGTTCAAGACTGGAAACAGTATCACGTAGTAGAATATGACGGGCCAGAAAATGATGAGTTGTTTCACACAAAAAGAAATCGAAAGTCGTGTAAACATATTGATTCAGATTAAATAAATTTTTTATTTCCGTTGCTTCTGAACTACAGTATAGTAAATTAAATACCAAAATAAAAAAAATACAAATTCTTATCTTTTTTACCTTTAACGACAAATTGGACACATATGTCCCATCATATTTTCAGGCCCCTAGAGAAAAGCGTATAACCTATTAAAAATATGTTGTTAACCACTGATTTAGATAAGGCATTGTTACATATAAAGGGTCCGCCATCGTACGTTTTTTTCAACTAGTGCTTATTTCGTGTATGGTAACACTTTACTCATGTCTGATTTGACAGATAATTAGTTTTATCCTTCCGCTAAACGAATATAGTTGTGTATACGCTTGAACAACGCTGGAAAATATTGCGACATTACTTTGAAAATCATGGTAATGTTGCAGAATCAAAAATCATCTTTTCAAATGAAGCTCATTTTGATCTTGGCGGATATGTAAACAAGCAAAATTGTCGCATTTGAGGCACAGAAAACCCTTACGCATACATTGAAATGCCGATACACCCAAGACGAGTCACTGTTTGGTGCGGATTTTGGTCCAGAGGCATAATTTGGCCATTTTTCTTCGAAAATGAGCAAGGATCGCGATCGTTATCGGGCCATGTTGAACAAATTTTTGTTCACAAAAATTGAAGAGGAGGATATTGCCAACATTTGGTTTCAACAGGATGACGCTACGTGCCACACAGCCGAAGCTACACTCGATGTTTTGCGCCCTGTTTTTAAAGATCGCATTATCAGCTGCAGAGCTGATGTCGTTTGGCCACCTCGGAGCTGCGATTTGACACCGTTGGACTATTATTTGTGGGTTCCGTTAAAAATAAATGTTACGCCAACCAGCCAGAGACAATTGACGCTTTAAGGGACAATATTCGTGAAGCCATTGGTGAAATACAGTTGCATACAATTGATAATGTGCTTTAAAATTTTATCGATGGTGTAGGCTACTACATGGCCAGCCGAGGCAGTCATTGGAATGAAACTATTTTCCATTATTAACCGGAATTAATAAATAACCAATTTTTCACTTTAAGATGCCCTTAACCATATTTAAACAACAAAAGCTTTATGTTAACTCGTATACCTTTATATATAATGTTAACTCATATACGAAAAAATGCAATTGTTCTTTATCGAACAATACCGATTTGGTTAAAAGCCATGTAAAAATGTGTCTGTATTGATGAAAGAACCAAATGTGGTATAGGTTCCCCGTTCACCGTTAAAGGGTTAATAGAAAACCAAATAAAATATAATATCTGCGCTATTATAAAAAAGTTTTTCTTTTCTTTTCTAAAAAAAAAAATGTAAAAAAAATTCATTGATTTATATTGACTTATGTATATATACATATGTATATATTTCAATATCATAGACAAATAAGTTTATCAGAACTGTCAAACATTTACAAATTTAAAACAAAAAATAACAAAAGAACTACAATAGAATGTAGTTTTAAGAAACTTTAATATCAACATCGTATTGAATGTGTAGTTTTTTTGCGAGAAGTGTTTTTCAAAAATAAATAAGAATGTTGTGTATAGTCGATGTAACTCAGCTGTACGATGCCCTACAGATGAAACTAGTGAATATGAGATTAATAACATAAATTATTTTAATTCAGAAAATAGATTCTGCGGCACTCGTTGATGTAGGTGCATTGCGGTGGAGTTTATCTGGCTTGTACCGTAACAGGTTAGGTTAGGTTAGGTTAGGTTAGAAGGACTGCCAGACATATGTCCGGCACACTTAAGCCCATAAAGCCCATTGTGATACCCATAAAATACCTCCGACAGCCCGGTCAGTTATTCGACCAGTTAGCCCTCTCAATAAATTTGCTAATCAGCCCTACAGAAGTCCCAACACCAACAAAGTGTGCAGTGAAAAACCTGTATCTAAGTCCCGCCAACGCCGCACAGATATTCCGTAGTCTCCACATCCTCCTCTAAACAGCACCTACATAGAATAGAGTTCCTCTGGTCCAGCCTAATGGCATGTCTCCCGACTAAGCAGTGACATATAAGTGCCCTTTTTACCGCAGGTATTCTGCCCCTCGGCAAGTTCAGCAGTTGCCCCGACCTCCTCTTGTCCACCATTGGCCAGAGAGTTCTAGCCTGTCTCTCATTAAATACACCATCAGCATATTGCCTTATACATAGCCGGCAGGTAGTGATCGGTATACCAAATCCCTCCGCTTTACCCTGCCTAGCCAGCTCATCCGCCACACAGTTGCCCGGAATATCACTGTGTCCCGGTACCCTTATGAGATCAATATCAAAGTACTCGGACATCACCCTCAAAGTAGTAACAACTTCAGCTATGAATTTCATAAACGCACAACTGAGCCCAAAACGATGTGGCAATTGCTAATATTATAATACTGTTACATTTTAGTTTTTAATCCTATCCCTACGGATAACAGTAGGAGTATACAAATGTATACTCCTGACAGGGGTACTCGGGTACCTATATGTGTTGGTAACGAATATTGCAGTTTTAAAGATGAAACGTCACAAGCTATTTTTTATTTTTCGGAATGAACTTATTATTACTGGAGTTTTTCTTGTCATTGGTATAAAAGGTGCCGGTAATGACCATTCTTAAACTCTTTGGTGAAATTACAGTCATCCATTTTTCAAACCATTAAGTCGTTATAGATTTTAGCAAATACTACGCGAAATACCCTTTCGTATTGCGTTTTCAAGATTAGCATGTAAATAAACAGAAAAAGCGGTTTTTATCGTTGATATTTGGAACGCGTTGATGAGGAATCTAGAAAGAAATTATTATCCAGATAAAAATGTGGCAGTGGACAAACAATTACTTCTATTTAGGGCCCGAATCATTTTACTTCTATATAATATTTCAAACTCGGCTAAATACGGATTTAATAGTTTTTGGTCGCTCAACATAGTTAATAGCTATTCCTTAATTGGTATCATTTAAACAAACAAACTACCCTATATTCAGTGACAGGTTAATTTCGGGGTATACCGATGGTTTAAGGACGGAACTTTTTGGCTGTCGTTCCGTAGAGTATGTACTTTTTCTATAAATAGAGCTTTATACTCGAACGTAGCCAGCTTATGAAAATAAGGTGTTAAATAACTTTTACAATAAAACTAAAGGCGGAGAAGATGTGTTAGACCATATGGTGTCCAAATATAACGTAAAACAAATACATATGTGACAATTGGCCGTTTTTTTTAGGAATCTTGTTGCTATATTGGAGGCATTTTGTGCATACTCCAGCCTCAATCCAAGTGCCAAAAAAATAAAATCGAAACTCCTGTCGAAAATTCTTGACATTAATTGTCGTAGAGTTGAAAATTAAATGCAAGAAAAAAAGACTCAATCATGTGTCTACATTTTGTAGCTGATGTTTTGAAATCTAATCAAAAACATAAATATCGCTCAATGGCAGTAAACTGTCAATGTGCAACACGCATAAAACAATAATTGTTCCTCGCTGCACTAGATGATTATTGTTTTTCAATAATATTGATATAATGTTTGATGTAAAATAGTCGATATTCTAATAACCGATAAAACATAAAACTGACTTTTCTCATATAAAATATAAAAAGATATTTATGGTACCCGGGTACCCTAATCAGGAGGAAAAGGACTAGTTAGCTCTGGGTGGTTATATAACCAACCCAAACAAAATTAGGAGAGTTAAGGGTAGGAACAAACTTTAAAAATATTGAGCTGGAAGGACTTGGAGAATCTAAAATTTGTATTTTTATTTATATTCTTTGTTTTGCTTAACAGCCCTGACAGACATGGGATTTGCATACTATACTAGCATAGTATAGTACACGTGTGTCAACATATACCATAATTAAAACACAAAACATTGTAGTTTAAAGCTGGTTCATATACTTTGAAAATAAACGCGGTATAAACGTAGTATATAATTACTACTTACTTAACACAGCTCCGTTCGGTAAGAAATGGGAAACTCTAGCATAAATCCAGCTGGAAAACAGTATGCAAAATCACTTTTCGTAACCCAAACTTTTTCCAGGAATACATAGTTTTCATACTCTTTGAATGACAATTAATTTTTTATTTTTATTAAAAAAAAATGGCTTGAATATATAATCACCTGAAATGCAAAACGGCTTAACAACCAAAAAAAGTAAAAATAAAAATAAAGAGTTATTTATTGACATCACTACAGCACATTACAGGAAAGAAATTTTTAATCTTCTATATAAAAAATAACGACTTTATTAGAAAAATTCAAAAGCGCATAACATCAAATGATTTTTTATTTTTTAACAAGTCAAAGAGGTTTAATAACATATTAGACCTTACCTAACGAGAAGTTTTGATTAAACTGCGACATTCCGACATCTTTCTTGCTTTTCATCATCATGTTTATAGTAACAATACTTTTCATCTTACGCTTTTTATTTTCGTTTTAATTAAATAATAAGAAGTGATGATAGACTTTTTTACATTGCAGGTGACAATAAATAGTAGCACGCATACTACATACCTGACACACTAATATAGTAGCAAAAATCGTTGTATACATACCATGGTATATAAACCACATGTCTATCGGGGCCATAAGAAAAATTTTACTTTAAAAAACGTTTGGCTGCAGTCGTACCCGTGTCAAGGGGGTTAGGTTAAAATGACTGAGTTCTTTAAAATTGCGAATAAAATAAAACATGGCGAATTAATTATTTATTTAATGTTAATAGTCTTTGTTGCTAAGACTAATTTTAATACACAAAAATATTCAACTTATTTGACTTTACATTGTTTACTTAACACTTAATACACAGGAAACTTTCCTTAGCGACTTCTTACGTTCCACACGACAGTCGAAATATATCTGTCTGGTTTATATAATTACTAGAGTTGTATCTGCTTTTTTACTGATATGGATAGATAAAGAAAGCTTTGACTGTTACTGTTCTCTACACATGCAAAATCCCATATTTTTTTTTAAATAATGGTTTGTGTTCACTGCCAAGTTATTTACACCAAATGTAGAAGCTTCAAATCTAACCATTCTTAGGATATACAAAAATCTGTATTTAATTTGTATGGGAGGTACCATGTAGAGCTGCAAAACTATCGATTGTCGGCCCACTCGATAGCTTCGCTATCCAAAACTAAAGTTAAGATCCAGTGAAAGAAAACTGTGGAGACTATGGGAAGAGAGCGTAGAACAACTGTCAGTTTTTATAAACTATTAATTCGTTCTTCAAAGATTAATTCCTTGAAGTCATCTAAAAGCCGCAAATATGAACTTATTCTCCTGTTTGAAGTCGCAAAATAAGAAAAAAATATTTATGGAAGCTAAACTTATGGGTAAGAGTCTTCGAAATGTATAATTTCTCAGCAAACGAAAACTACACCTGCACCATAATAGTTAGAACAACATGCTATTGTCTGACGAAATAAAGATTAATTTGTTTATTTATTGGCCTCCGTACTCTTAGAATTTGACGATAGTATCGATAGTGAAAAAAAAAACTATCGATGGTCTGCTAAAAAAAAACCATCGATACTCTCGATACTACTATCAATTGTTTTTTCTAGTACCATTCCCACTACCACTAAGAAGTCATTTAGACCAAATCCGAACCTTCCATTCTAATCGTTCTCTAGATATACAAGAATCAATAATTTTTTTGTATAGGAAATGTCACATCCACTTCTTCAATTTCGCTCATATTTCGACTGATAATACGTATTAACTACTAAGTTACTTAGACCAAATCCAGAATCATCTACTATTACCTTTCCAAAGATAAAAGAAAATCAATAATTATTTTGTATGGGAGTTGCTAGTCTCATTTATCCATTTCAGCCCAATTTTCGACTGATGGCCAAATTTTGAGACTCTTACTATTACTGTTTAAAAGATATATACATATAAAAAAATTATATGGGCGTGGCACCGCCCAATTGAACAATAGTGAAGCCACACTCCATATGCCTTTAATATACACAGTTTAAAAACCATTTTCTAACCCACACAAAGTTTAAATGCTCTAACAAATTTAGTTTTCAAGTGAAATTTATGCAATACAAAGGGTTTCACTCTGACGTCAATAACTGGCGAAGTACATATACATAAAAACCTTGGTATTGATTTCACCTCATGTTTAAGGGCTTACAAAATAAAATAATTTGGTGCATTTCAGACAATATCAATTACAACGCACTTTGTAGTCCTCGTATATATTCTATAAAATATAGATATAGATTTGACAGATTCTAAGAAAGCTCTGGTCAATTCTACAACCATCTTTAATGTTCAGCTACTGCTAATTCAGATTTATGCTTTAAGTTAATTTCAAATCCACAGTTATAACCGATGTGGCTCCATTAAAATATGTATGACCTTCGCATATTTAACAGAGTGATGTGATTAATAATTTGTCCAGTATAATTGGAGTTTCCAATATAATTTTTCAAAAAGCAGTACAAATTTTAAACATTAAGAAATCGTGGGAATCTCAAAATATTCGAGGTACAAATAAATTAAAAACTTTGCTTAAAGTTTTATTATATTTTTAATAAAACAAAAACAAAAAATTTTATGAAAAAAAAATATTTGGTAGAAAACAATCTCATGAGTCCATTCAATTCATTTATAAAACAAAAAACAAATTAATGTTGTACTAATAATTATTAAAACATTTGTACATTCCTCTACTTTTATTTTAAAATAAGAGACTCAAGTAGTTTTTTAAATTACTATTAAAATATATTGAGTGGTAAAGATTCACTATGACTTTCGCCGCTGGGATAGTTCTTATATCAGCTACTGTTATATATTACCTTCAATACATATTCATTCAAACTTATAAAATGGAGTAAAATTTGGAAACGCGTGAATCTGAATTTCTGCACTGGTCGCGAAATTTCGTAGCAAAAAATCGGACAAGCCCGCGAAAAGCGGGACTTTTAGCAACGCTAAATACAACTCTAATAACATTTACAAATACCAATAGAATCACTTCCAAAGTGAATGTGAGCTTTTGGGTTTTGTGTAACAAAAGTTGACAGTACTTTTCGTAACATTTCCACCTACTTAAGGCCTGTTCGTCCCGATTGGGCTCATCTTCATTCTTTCCATAGTTTGCAAGTTGCTCTAGACATACTACTTGTGTTTTTAGTCGTGGAATATTGTAACACCCTACCCAATTAGCTTGGTGGATAATCCTTTTTTTCGCAGTGGGTTGTAAATTAAGAGCTCTTAATATTTACCGCTCGACCATATCTGGCTTTGTTCCTATCGCTCATCATTTTTATTCGTGTCCTCGTTCTGCAGCAGGTTTCACACCAAACTTTTAAAACCATCCCTAAGAGCGGCGAGCTTTTTTAGCTGTCAAAATTTCTCATGCCAGTACAATTTGTATTAAGCATACCGAAATAACGCCGTGTCAACGTAGCGGTAACTTTTTGCAATTGGAAAATGCGATTTTGGCAGAGGGTTTAATAATGAAGTTAGTTGCAAAAGATAACAAATATTAACAAAGAAAAAAGGTGGGAAAAATAAAACATTTGAAAACATTTTTTTTTTTAGAACAAAAAAGGTTTTAAGGCTGATTTTTCTGATCCAAGAAGTCTTGTTCGATTATCAAATTAAAATTAATTGATATATTTTTTTGTCTGATGACGCAACTACATTTTCTAAAGATGCAATTTTTCTGCTTACTTCTCTTACCTTTTAAGGCATAAATACACATAAAATGGACACAATACATTTAATTTTTTTGTTTCTTTACACAGTTTGTATTTATTTACTTTCACAAACTGCAAGTCACGCAACAATAAAAATAAACAGGATTGTTTTTTTCTAATAACCCTGTTTTTGTCGTCTTACCGTAAATTTACTGATTTTATTTAGGTATGGCCGCAGAGCGTTAAAACAAAGCGGTAGAAAACGTTCCACTTATCGCTCTTATTTAGGAATGATCCTAATTTTTAGGTAATTTTAGCTCAGCTCCAAAAATAATTTTGGCGGGTTATCTAGTTGTTGAGTCGTGTATAGTAACGCCATTATAAACTTCGGAATGTGTTTTTCCCAGGTCTTTTGATACTCACTTACGACTTTTCGCAAATATTCATCTAAAGTTTAATTAAATCGTTCTACCATTCCATCGGAGTAAAAATTTATCGGCGTTGTTCAAGTCTTTTTTGTGTGCCGCTGTGGTGTGGTAGGTAAGACACCCGCCTACCAACGAGAAAAAAAAGGAAAAAGTTTTCGACTGCGTTATCACCCCATAATATTAGCTAGTAACTGGTTATGATTTTTAGTCCTACTGAAAACCTCTCTAAACGCATTTCCCGTTCAGCGTTAAACTGTAGGTCCCTTTCAGTGAGTTTAAAAAATATAATCGGGTGCAGCTCAGTGACTGAGAGAAGTCCCCATGTTCATTCGTGGAATGTTATGGAAAATTAATTAATTAAATTCAAGTCTTTTTAATCTAGTATATCTTACACATCTCTTTGAAAATAGCAGATTATATATTTTTGCCCTTATCGAACAAAACTCTATCGGAACCATATAGCGACCTACCCAATTGTTTACTAAAACATTTACAATTTTAGTTGGCTCTTAATTCAGTATAACATACAATCGGCTATTGCTAGTTAATATCCAGCCCAATAAATATATTGTTTTAGTTTTTCAAGAGTTTTTCATACTCCAAGATGTCCTCTGCCTGATCCATTATAAAACTCATTTAAAACTTCAGTCATCTTCAAGGAAAGCACAACTATTAGGTTGAAAGCAATTTTGCTTATTTGCACATTCGTGATGGATAATAAGCCTTCACCTGCAATTGATATTTCTCTGCGTGTAAGCCGTCTATTCTCTTCCTTAGCCACTATAATCTTTGCAAATATTAGGTCACTTATTTGTGCTCTTGACCAGTCCAAACAAGTTGTGTGCGTTTATCTGTGTTAGCCGGATTGACCCTTTAAGTTTCTCTATAAAACAATGTAATCGCAATCTTATCCTGTTAACTATAATGTTATGAAAATAAAACTGCCATGAAAAGAAAATACATCACAGCAGCGCCTTTATTGTGGGATTTTGGCATATTTAGTGTCACCCTGTCAATGTCATACTTATATGTGTGTTTGGCAGAACCCCCAATCTGACCGTCTTTGTGTGTTACATTTGAATTTACGGAAATAAAGCTACTGTTGTGGGATTGTATGTAAAAGGGGGCGCCTTATGCATAAGCAGTAGTTATTGATTTACTGTCAAAAAGTAAAGCCGTGTTAAGCAGAAATAAAAGTTTTGTATAATCGAATATTGAATTGCTGTGTTAAGATACTCTGTATATATATAAAGTGAGAAACTGAAAACTGTAAAACAAAAACAAAGTGGTGTTTTTTTTATTTTGACGCAATTTAAAAGAGCTCAAACGTTTTAAAAAGGTTAAGACGTAAATATATTTAAAGAAAATATTTGTATGTATGATATATATTTTGTCTATGAATATTACAAAAAATAGCTCTATTTCTACTGCGAACACAATTTGAATTAAAGTTCTTAGAAATGTTTATTTTTCATTAAATTATTTCTATTCAACTATACTTTATGAAAAATTATTAGGACGTTTAAATGTATTCCATTAAAAGCAGTCGATACGAGAGTTAGTTTATACTTCATAAAAATTAAAAAAAAGTTTTACAAATATTTTTGTTGATAAAGAAAATTTTAATAAATAAATGACAAATTTAGGTACACGCATATTATATACATAAGAATATACCGCTCTTGTACCACAAAAGTAAGTCAACTTAAAATTAGTAAATTTTCACATTTTGCAGTATTTTCTATTGCCAAAAAGAATATACATGTTACCACCTTTTGTAATATAATTTCATATTAAATAAAAAAATATTTTGACTCTACTGAATATTTGAAAATTTTGAGTTGACTCAATTTAGAGGTACAAGTGCGATATATACATCTACACTCACAAAAACAAGCTTTATAATGTTTTCATAAAAACTTTATTTTTATTAACTTCTGCGAATGTACACGCACAGTATTTATTTAAATATAAATTTATTTTTGTTAGTTTTCTATTATTTATTAAAATATTAATAACGTAGAATAGAAATCAAGCAAACTTTTATAAAAATGACGGTCATGCATTCAATAGTAAAAAATGTTGGCTTTTATTTTTTGTACTTTTTTCAATTAACATGTTATTTATAATGTAATAATTAAAAATTAATAGTACATGTCAGCATGAAATATTTGTTGTAAAGAGGAATTTACTTTTTTTAAAAATTTAAAGCAAATAATCAAAAATTATAAATTTAATTTTGTTATGAAAATCAAGGTTAAATTAAGAAAAAATAAAATCGAAAATTTAATTTTATTAATTTCAAGTACAACTCTCCAGTTCACTTATTTTATTAACGATGTATGGCCTTATTCTACTTCGCGTAGTGGACACAAGATGATGTCGTTTTTTGGAAATCGGTATTACCTTCGTCAATTTTGAAATGTATTGATGACTGTTTACACAATTATCGTATTCTCTGAAAAGTATTGACGACGATCTTGAGTAAAATTGATTTCTATACATATCGATAAAATTATCGTATGTTACAAAGAGAGCGTTTTTCTAAATTTCGATGCTTTGGCTGGTAATATCAATACCAAATACTAAATGTAATACAATAATCAATACTTTAAAATATACTGGAGTTTTTTTTATTTTTTGAAAAGCTTATATTTTCAGTTTTTTGGCATATACAATATTTTTGCCCTTAAGAAAAACAACAATGTCACATACGATAAAATTAATTCAGTAACATCTATCTAAGTTTAGAGAATATCGATATAGTGGTTTAAAGTTTTATGAGTTTGTCATTAGGAAATCATTTGAATTGAAAACTTAGTTTCTTAATATTCGATATTTTAGTAACGACTTATATCGGGTAAGCCACATATCGGTTTAAATTTGAACCAGCTCTTATTTCGAATCCGGCAATACTTATTTTATTCTATTCTGTCTCAAAATACAGTATATTATTTCAACTGAACGGAATGATTCAATTTATGTTTGAGCAACCTTGGGATTTATTGGAAATTTATCTCTAAAACAAAGACAATTGGTCGAAAATTGCAAAAAAAAAAAATAAAAATTAAAAAAATCAAAAATCGTTTTTTCGGGTGAAGCTCATTTTAATCTTGGTGGGTCCGTTAATAAGTAAAATTGCCGTATTTTGGGCTCAGAAAACCCAAACGTGGTCTTATAGGAACCAATGCACCCATTGCGAGCGACAATTTGGTGCGGCTTGTGGAGCGGAGGTATCATTGGACCATATTTCATATTTCTTTTTTCGCAACCACTAATAATGGAGACACCTATCGCACCTCGATAACCGATTTTTTTATGCCCGCTTTTCATTGTATATATCTGAAGGATGTTCGGTTTCAACAGCATTCTTCAACTTGGCACAATAGATTTATTGCGTTAAACATATGATGGCCGTTTAATTAGCCGAAATGGTGATGGCAGTTGACCGGCAATAAGCTGCGATTTTAACCGTTAGACTATATTTGGTGTGACGTCGTTAAAGACAAGTGTTATGCTGACAAACTAGAGACAACTGAGTATTTGAAGGACAACATTCGTGGTACCTTTACCGAGATACGACCCCATACACTCGAAAAAGTACCAGGAGACCAGCCGCAGAAGCTATATGAATGAAATAATATTTCATTGCTTACTGCAACAATTATACTTCACAACAAATAAGTCTGGCAGAATTTCACACCGTTTTTGTTTTATTGCATTTTTAAATTTAAACTTTTATGTTGCCCGTTCTATATTTTCAGATATATGCAGGTTTTTGGCATATAAAAAATTTTTGCTCACAAGAAAAACAACAATGTCACATACTATAAAATTAATTCGATAACATCTATCTAAGTATGGCGAATATCTATGTAGCGTCTTACAATTTGATAAGTTTGTGACTTAGGAATGCATTTGCATCAAAAACTCAATTTCTTAAAAATGTAGCATACGATAATTTCGCTCAATGTGGTCGATACTTTAGTGACGACTTATATATAAATACATATATATGTTTTGATTTTAGTTAATTTTATTTAAAAATAAGTTGAAGCCAATTTCTAAAATTAGTGAATGAATTTAGCACCACCTCCATAGACTCCTTAATAAGACAAAGGTATTATCAGTTTTGTTGCCCGACATTACATTTTTAGACAAGTAATGAAAAGTATGGTTTTTCATAATCATATTTTTTTTCTAAGATTACCGTTATCTTATATAAAATAAAACATTTTTAAATATTACCTGATGTAGGGCCTGTGGGCCTCTGTACCTGACCTTCATTTTCTGCAATTATGTTGCCGCATTTAGGGTAACAGACGCACTGTTTTTTCAATGAATGAATGCTTCTGTGTGTTTTGTTTATGATACGGGAGCGTACAGCCGACCTATTGTGGCCTAGATGTAAATTCAGTTTGACTTGAGACAACATGAGTGGATATTTCTTTTGACCTTATAAGCCCACTAAAATTAATTTTTAAGCTAAAAATTCTAAACAAATTTTAAACTCAGCTAATTATGTAAATTGGGAACAAACAAGACTATTTCAAATTTATATAATTTTAATTTTAAATTATTTTTTTTTTTTAATTTATTCTTCTATTAGAACTGTGTGTTAAGTTTTTTACAACTTTCGATAAAATGTCTACATGATACTCCTATGGAATACAGAATTATTATCGAAGTGATATCGACGTTAATATTGACTCAAAAGTAACAACGATATTGACGGCGCCAAATAGAATAGGATTGATTATATTTTCCAAATTAAATTGGAAGTCGAATATAATTTTATTTTATTTCCCACCAACTAAGCTCCATTTACACTTATCATTTGTATATTATACGCACTCAGGGACATCAGTGTGCAGAATAATAAATTTTTATGATTCATCACAATTGCTATCAGATTCATAGGGTATTGAGTTAAATTGTTTATCATTGAATAAATAGATGAAAAAATAAAATAAAAAAATAATAAATAAAAAAACAATAGCAGTAAGAGATATATTAAAGCGATACAGTAATATTAACAGACTTTTAAAAAGTGCTACAACAGATTTGTTTGTATTCAAATTTCCAAAATTTAGAGTTCGAATTGCTTCTGATCTGTAATTCTTACAATTAATTGTATTCCTTTTAGATTTGCCTGAAGATCAGAACAAACTTTTTCCAAGTCGATAGAAATATTTGGATTTTCTTCATAATAAACTTTAGAGAAAGAAAACATCATACAGGAATAAATCTAGCCAGCAGGTTGTGCTTTAGACTCAGCTAAAGTCTCATCACAGTTTTATGTTTTGAAGTTATTTGAACATATTGTTACGTTTTAATCATTTTGATAAAAATAAAATTAAACACCACTTTTTTGTTTCTTTGCAGTTTTTATTTACTTTTATACAATTTTTCTTAATACAGCAAATTAAGATTCGTTTATACAACGCTTTTTATTAACGCCTAAATAGACTTTACTTTACGACAGCCAAACAATAACTAACTCTCACCAAATGCAATATGCCATCTTTAATAGCATTTGATTATTAGTTTTGAATGTTCTAGTAAAAATTCTAACCTTCTGTTCAGCTATTTAAATTCAAATGGTGCTAAATTATAATACACAAGAAGGAATCGAACCAATAAAGTTTATAGCTAAAATCTCACGATAATTCCCTGATGTGGTGAATTTTATATTTTTTTTTTTTCGTAACAATACATATTAACTATTTAACTTACATTCGTTTTGGCTTTGCATATTATATTTTTTAAATTTTGGCAAATCACTTGCCACTGAGTCATATTTCTGATTTCGGACGTAGGAAATAATACGAGAGATCTAAAATAAGAATAATTTCGCAATAGTGCGAGTATATATGCAAACTGGTATGTAGTTTTGAAGAAACAGAACTTTAGTTTTCACCAAATTCGGTTTTTTTAATTTTGTTACTCAAACGCAGCAAAAAGTTAAAATAATAAACGACGTTTACTATTTTTTATTCTTCAACATATACAGACGCTAAGATCTCTCCTGCTGATGGAATTGTCTTTGTCTTCTTTGAACATGATTTCTCCGATGCAGTCCACTTGACTGTTCCGCTTTCGAGTTAAAAACGGAGAAAAGGAAAGTCTGTACCACATTCAGTTGGTCAAAGAACATGGAAATTATTTAGGCCATATATAAAAATTTCCAAAAGAGCTATTACTGGCCACTGGTTTCTTGGTGGACGTGAGTAAGGGCTAGTTTAGACTTGGGTAGAGGTGGCAGAACTTTAGACTAAAGGTTTGGCCCATTGTGGTACCACAAACATAGAAGCTAAACCTGGCACCAAACAATCTACATAGGAAACTACTTTGACTTCAAAATAAAACTCGCAATTGCGGTAGCGTTTAATTTATAGAGCGCAGTCACAGACGACGGAAAATAGGAAGCCAATAATATCCGTCGTCTGACGGCAAGGTTTGTACACTGACACATGAGATGAGAGATTTCATATTCCTCCTGTTTAAAACCACAACTCCTGCAAAAATCATGTGTGGGGATACCGAGTCCATCGAAATGCCCCCAAACAGGCAATGACTCGTGAGGACCACAATATTGCTCTACATCGGTAGGAGAATATCTAGCCCAACCGAGACAAATGGGACACTTATGTTAGGTTCCCGTTCGAAAATTGTGATCTTAGTAAACACTCTAGCCAGTTTATAAGCGGCTCAGTTTTCGGCTATATCCCTGTGCAACGGAACTCATATGAGAATTATCTTCGAATGATCCTAGATTTTGTTGAGAAACCTGCAGCGTTCAATGACGAGGATAGACATCGAGGTAGCGTCCGTAAGGAGCTTGACTGCAGCCTGGCTGTCTGAGTGAATTAGAAGATTTTCAAGGAAAATATCGCCACTGCACAATCTTTAGTATGGCTATGATCTTCGCCTGCCATACACTGCAGTGGTCAGCTAACATATAGAATAGTCTAACGTCAGAACCTTATATGTATAAATCACACCACAGCCGTGGGTATAGATCTCTAGTAGGTACCTCGAAGTCAAATCTCCTGTCGAGAAAAGTATGAGACCCTATGAAGTGGACTCGATTATGTCACAAGGATCGCAGCGTGTCCATAGTCCAGGTGTGCCAGGAGTTAACTGCATTTCGCTTTACTTCCACTAATTTAGCGCTCTGCTTCAAAACTGAGAAGCAAGTTTATAAAGGCTGGGTAATGTAATGACGAAGAAGAAGAAGTCTGTGGGACATGCGGATTCTATGACAAGGACTACTTCCTACGGGTCATTTAATAAAGTCTAAGCTTTCATCACGGCGACATCATGGCTGAAGGAGATGTGACTTTTTCATGGATGATTAGCTACAAAATACAGCAACAGGTTCTACTCTTGAAACCAAGCGGGTTTTTCCTCCAAATGTTTGCCAATGAATCTTAACCTATTCCAATATCTTCAAAGAGCCCGATAGAACTTATGAAAGATTTAAATATCAAAAGAACTGCGCACATTTTTGACATTTATGATAAGTATTCACTGGCATATCATCATGAATAGATCAACATTTGAACAACGCTAGAACGTGTTCAGTGTTCGGCCAAGCTTAAAAAATTGTCGCATTTGTAGTGATACCACTCCACAATAGACCCTGCAGTCGCCATTATATTCAGAAAAATATAGTGTTTAGTGCCATCTGTACGCCGCAAAGTGCGTCGATTCCATAAAGCGAATGGACAAAAACAGAAAGAGTTGTAGTAGATAAATGAAATATATACCATACTTAAATTTTTAGGGCTGTATATAGATAAATCACAAATTTTAACAAAATAGGACAGCGGACACGCTCACATATATTTAAATAAAAAATCCTATCTTAGAAGTTTTTTTATTTAATTATTTATTTAAATAAATATTCAAATAAATTTGTAAATATTTAAATATTTAAATATTTAAATAAAAAATATTAATTTTTGCATAGAAGTGTGTTAGTTACTGATGTAAATAAATATATTCAAAAAAGTTTTTGCAACAACAAAAAATAATAATAATTTAAAAATAAATAAAAATAATAATAATAAGAATAATGAAAACGTTTAATAATTTTAATTTTTTCAGGGTTAATATATCTTATATTGGGTGGTAAAACAGAGGTTATTTCGAATCTGGCAATACTTATGTCATTCCATTCAATCACAAAATTCAGTGTGTTATCTCCACTGAACGAAATGAATCGATTTACGCTTGATTTATTGGAAATTTATCATTATTTAAAATCACCTTTTGGGATGAAACTCATTTTCATCCTGTTGGGTACGTTTATAAGCAAAATTGCCAAGTTTGTGGCTCAAAAAACCCAAACGTGGTCTTACAAAAGCTAGTACACACATTACGAATGACTGTTTGGCGCGGCTTCTAGAGCGGAGTCATCATTGGCACATATTTCTCTGAAAATGGAGACTCCGCAACCATTACGGTCAATGGAGACACCTATCGCACCATGATAATTGATTTTTTTGTGACCGCACTTCATGGTATTGATGTGAAAGATGTTTGGTTTCAACACGATACTGCAACAGGTCACCCATCTTATGCCACAATCGATTTATTGCGTCAAACGTTTGATGGCCGTTTAATTAGTACAAATTAAAATGTCAGTTTACCGCCAAGAAGCTGCGACTCAACACAGTTGACCTATTTTATGTAGGGTGCCGTTAAAGACAAGTGTTATGTCGACAAACCTTCAATTACGCATTTGAAGGTCAACATTCGTGATGCCATTGCCGAGATACGACCCCATACACTAGAAAAAGTACTCGAAAAAGTACGCGAATAGGGTACTATGAGGCCAGCCGCGGCAGCTATATGAATGAAACAATATTTCATTTCTAATTGGAGCAAGTGTACTCCATAACAAAAAAAAAAACAGCTTTGACAGAATATCAAACCCATTTTGTTACATTGCATTTTTTACAGACAGCTAAATCCCTAACCCGATATTCCTAAACTAATCCGATATTCTTCTCTTCTCTCTATGTGTGGAAGGAACTATAGGCTACATAAATTTAAAAAATTCCAACTGGACGCTGCCACGTCCATATAAAGTGTATATTTATTTGTTAATATCTTAAAAATTATAACAGAAAGATTCTCAATCAATGCAAATCATCAGTCAAAAAGTGGACAGGATTAGAAAAGTGGACGTGGTACCTCCAAATAAATACTGATTTTAGTATATCTTGAGAAATGTTTCAAAATTTGGTCTGATTGGCTTCATAGTCAGTGCAAATATTCAGGCAAACAGTGGTCGAAATTGGATAAGTGTACGTGGTAGCTCCCATCAAAAATATACATATTGATTTCTGTATATCTTGAGAACGGTTGAAAAGAAAGCTTCTGATTTAAGTTTAAATGACTTTGTATTCAATACAAATCATAATGAAAAAGTGGCCGAAATTGGACAAGTGATCGTAGTACCTACAATACATTATATATCATTATATTTGTGTCGATATGGAAGACTAGCTTAAGTCGACTTAAGACATTTTAGTTACCGACACAGTTTTGTCGTATCTAGAAACAATCTCAGAAAAAATCTAAAAGAATACACTTCTATTGCAAAAAAATCTGATCGTATAAAATATTCTCTAATTCGTATCTTGTCCTTTATTATATAAATCTGTGTCGCTTAGTAAAAGAAACCCTTAAGTCAACTTAAGATACTATCCATATCGACACAGATATCATTAGAACGGTTAAATTTAAAGATATCGTATTTGGTCTGAAGGCCTTTATATCCAAGCGAAATCATCTATCAAAAAGTGGTTGGAATTAGATAATTGAGCGTGGTAGGTACCTCCCTTTCAAACTAAATGTTGAATGTTGGCTAAAACAAAATCTTATAAATTTGTTCTGAATGTCTTTATAGTTAATACAAATCAAATTTTTTAAGTTGTAGGACAAAGTTGGTTCTAATTTATTTTATTTGATAGAACACATTATATAGAGTCAAAAATAGAAATAAAAAGATATATATTTTTTTTAATACTCCTCTAAAGTTTAGTAAATTTAATTGTAGCGGTTGACGCAATCAGCCGCAACTAGCTTCTAACATATATTTATTATGTATAAAATTTAAAATGTGTTTTAAATGCATTTCATTTCAAAATTCAAAAAATTATTTTAATATGATATATAAAAAATATAGATACGCACATACATATTTTCTTTTGTTTTTTTATGTGTAGCTACACAATAAAAAAATTTTTTTTTTTCTTTCTATGTGTTAGTAAGGACCTTATAGTCGTTTAACTCCCAAAGTACGGGATCCATTCAAATTAAATTGATATTGTGGATATCCACACAGAAAAAGCTTTGAACCCATATATATAATTAATAGGCTATAATTATATAGAAAAGTGCATTTTTTCAAAGTAGTAAAAAATAAAAACAATAAACAAAATCTAAAACTTTTTTTCCCATTTTGTTTATAATAAAAGAACCAACCTTTTAAAATTTTCTTAAATAAATAGAGTTTTTTATACCTATGAAGCATGGACATGACATTTTTTACAAGGTATTTTTGATTATTAATTAGTTGAGTTTAGCGCCCTGTTGCAACAATATAGAAAAGTAACCGAAAAGAAAATCGTTCACTACTATACTTAAGCGATAATTAACTTTCAAAAAAATACTTATATATTTTATCACTATCAGTGAAGACTTTTTTCTAAATTTTTGTCTATGAGACAATGTACTGTGCGATGGTGGCATCATTGGATTTTATTTCTCAAAAAGTTAGCCAGAACTGGCGTTACAGTCAATGGAGATTGTTACGGTAACATATTAATTGATTTTTAATGTGGATGACACTGATTCGAGCTTATTAAAATTGCAGTTTGGTAATGAGTTGATTTCGAGAAATAGGCCTGTCAATTGTATTTCAAGTATTTGTATTAGTAATACGACAATTCTTGATTATATGCTGCAAGGTCACGTGAAGTCACATTGTTCATAAAAGCTGACATTGTTCATAATACTCGAAAAATGCACCAAAATTGCACGTCTTAAGTGCGCTTGGTCGAGATCAGTCACGGCATGACTACCGGAAAAGTGAAGGAAAAAAGCGTAAAATATTAATGCCATGTATTAATTTTATTAATCCTATCGGTGTTAAAAAAAGTCACTCCACATTGAATACTACATCTAGAATTAGCTTAAATACTTAAAAATGTATTCTATATACACGTAGTATTATATTAGCTGAACGATTCCTTAAAATCTTGCATATTCTATCTTATGTGTAGGGTAGCAATTGTGATTACTTTTATTGCAATCTACTCCACTTATTCTAAGCAGAAAAGGAAAAATAGAAGAAACTGCTTAAGAAATAGAAACGATGTTCAATAGCAACACTAAGACAACACACTAAAAAGAAAACAAAAAAACATGAATTGTTTTTATAGCTCTCAGTGTATTATTATTATTAAATTTTATTACTCTTATACTCTCTTTTGTGTTTATCCTTTTAACTTTGTTATTGTTGTTGTTGTTGTTGTTTATCTCGATTTCGTTCTGTTAAAGAAACCAAAAAGAATATTAAAAAATTACAACAACAGTAACTAACAACTTTTTGTTGTTATACTCAATACAAATATATTCTCTTTTCTTTTTTGTTTTCTATTCTTTTTCTTCCATTTATTATGTTGTTGTCATCATTACTCTTGGGCTATCTTGTTGTATCCTTTGGTGTGAATATATGCGGCATTCGTTATGCCATAAAAACAACTACAACTATCACAACAACTGCTGCTCCAACTAACTACAATTGTATTGCTGCTGCTAATTTTGTTATTACTACTGCTGCTGCTGCTGCTACTTTACCTACTACTGGGGTTTCCTGCTGTGTTACTGGTGTTATTGCTATTTCGCTATCTGTCTGTTTGTAGTTCCACTGCCGATGGCGTTCTAACCGACAATCCCCATCTTGTGTTGTTATTCTATATGGCGCAATTGTTTTTACGCGAATTAGTGAAGAGCTATCGTCTTATACAAGTGGTACCAATGGACATGTCAGGATATTATGGTAAGTTTCCACTCATACTGTATTTTTTTCCCCTTTAAATGATTTTTATTTCAACACAAATACTTTTCATTTAATTCTTCTTGAACTTGTACTTGTGCTTGAAGCGTATCAACAAAAATAAGAATTGATGTTTTATTTAAGTAAAAGAAAAAACGAAAAATGAATTTAGAGATAATTTTTTGGGATAATTTCTTGACATAAAAATTCTAAGTCCATTGAAATAAAAAATGGGAATTTGAAAAAAAAAAAAATCGAAAGCCATGATTAATTGAAAATATTTGCTATGATAAAACAGAAATGGACAGTATCGATGCAGAGCTAACAAAATCGTTTTTTTACACTGGTCTACAAAAAAAAAAAAAAAACTGTATGAAATATAATGATTTCGATGCGCTGAATTCAGGTCCGTTTTGAGTTCTTTTTCCATGGGGCTAAAATTTTATTTGTATTTCGTCATCACCTTAAAACGGCTTGACCGATTTTAATCCAAGTATCAGCAAATGCTTAGGAAAAAAATTTCCCATAAATCATCTGAAAAATATTTTTTGATATTTTCAACAGTTCTAGTGAGGAACTTAGTTGCAAAAATTAAAATTTTTCGCGCAAAATTAGAGCAATTTTTTTATTCAAAAAGTCATAAAATTGTTGATTTTAAGCATTGGTTGGCTATTGCTTTGACCAAAATTAGCGGAAAATTTTTTTCTTGCAGAGTTAGTGGATGTTTTTTTTCTTTTTTTCCAAAAAGTTATAAAAAAATTCTTGGAATATAAATTTTATTGTCCAAGCATTGAAATGAAAGCTAGAAAGTAGAAAGTAAAATAACCCATAAATGCAGGCAAAGATGGCGATAAGTTTCCCTGAAAAGTCTAAGGAGTGGCGACTTCTTATTGATCCATCAAAGACTAGCTTAAAACCAGTTTTACTTCACAAATGTAATAAATATTCATCGGACTTATTAGCGCATGCAACAAACGTGAAAGAAAACTGTGCAAACATAATGTTATTAATCAATAAAATTAAATATTCACACTACACATGGAACATGTGCGCTGATTTAAAAATTGTAGCTATGCTAACTGAACTATAACTAGGATATAACAGGTTTTGTTGTTTCTTATGCGAATCGAATAGTCGTGCAAGAAATAAGCACTTCGATGTAAGAGATTAGCCAAAAATAATGAGCTTAATTCCTGAAAGAAAGAGCGTTCAGACACGCACGAACCTTTAGTACAAAAAGAAAAAATATTAATACCACCTCTTCATAGAAAGCTGAGTTTAATGAAGAACTTTGTGAAAGCAATGAATAAGAATTTTGAAGTCTTTCAATACCTTAAAAACAAATTTCCTCGTATCAGCGACACAAAACTACAAGAAGGAATCATATTTGAAGATCCACAAATAAGAGAGCTTATGAAGGACGCTACTTTTAATATGAAGTTGAACGAAATAACAAAAATTACATCGACGACTTTTGTAAATATGTGCCACTACCATTTGGAAAGTAAAAAAGTTGAAAATTACAAGGAAATCGTTGAAGAACTTATTATCTATAAAGCTCTTAAATGGAATGTCTCTTAAAATTCATTTTTTGCCCTCGCACTTCGATTTCTTTCCTGAAAATCTTCGTGCAGTATCAAATGAACATGGTGAAAGACTGAAATGAACATGGTACTGACTGATGATGTGTATTGTTCACTATGTTCTTTAAACCTAACTTAGAAACTGTTACTTGTCATCGTTCTCAAGATATACAAAAATTAATATTTACTTTGTATGATAGGTCCCACACCCACGTGTCAAATTCCGTCTCTTCAGACCAAATACTGAAACTTTAGCTTTATTCGTTGTCACTATATAATTAAGTAAATATTTAGTTTGTATGGGATATACCATGCCCTCTTGTCCAATGCCTTCCAGTTATTGACTGATGATTTATATTGACTATAAAGTCAATCAGACCAAACTCTGAAACTTTAGCTGTAACTGTCTTAAGATACAATATACTAAAATCAATATTTATTTTGTATGGGGGTAACACATCTAATTCCGCTCACTTTTTGGCTGATGATTTGTATTGACTATGAATCTATATGGGCCAAATTAAGAAACTCTTTTTGTTCCCATTGTGAAGATATAGACAAATAAATATTAACTTTGTATGGGTGTGGCACCGCCCAGTTGGCAAAGTTTATTCCGGACATACTGTAAAAATTTCAATAAAATCAGTTCAACCGTTTAGCTGCCTATAAGACTCAAACAAACACATAAACATACATACGTACATTTTTATATATAAAATTAGTATAACGCACGAACAAATACATTAATTTTTAACATTTTTTGATTATCAATTTTTTCCTAGCATTTGAATTTTTTATATTTAATTTTTTTTTAAATTTTGTAACCAAACAAAATAAATATAAATAATTCTAAGTTGGCTACATCAGCAATAGTAGTCGTGTAGCCGTGTAGCCGTGTAGCTGTGTTGCTGTCAAAATAATCGTATTCAAATAAACGTGTGAATTTTATTTTTTGTAGTTTGTAGTCGGTAGCCTGCCCTCGTCTATGTGTTTAAAGCAATATGTGTATGTATTGTTTACTACCAGAGATTTTCTTTCATTATTTTTTGTGTTGCCTAATAATGTATTAAAAATTTTTGTTAAAGTTAGGTAGGTGCCTTTGCTGCGGGTTATTTTAATTTCAACATATCTGGCTTTCATTTAAATGCTTAAAATATAAAATTTATATTCCAAGAATTTTTTCTATAACTTTTTGGAAATAAAAAAAAAAAAATTCCAATAATTTTGTAACAAAAAAATTTATCCGCTAATTTTGGTCAAAGTCAGGTACCTGCATTTAATTTTGATCTAAATAAGCAATAGCCAACCGATTGTCACGATGTTAGCTTATTTTATTCTCAACATTTTAAGCTTTAATTTAAATGCCTTAAATGTAAAATTTTCATTCTACAAAATCTTTAATGAAGTTTTGAAAAAAAATTTTTCTCTGATTTTGCACGACAATTTTTTTTTTTCGCAACTTGGTTATGAATAACTCCGGCACTGCTGAATAAGAATAAAAAAAATGTTATTCAGATGATAAATAGGAAATTTTATTTCTAAACATTTGCTGGTACTGGAATTAAAATGAGTCAAGTCGTTTTCCAGTTGTGATGATATATATTGATTACAAAAAATTGCAGCCCAATAGAAAAAAGCTGAAAACGGATTTGAATTCAGCGCATTAAAATCATTATATTCCATATAGTTTTGTTTAAAGGCTTTATTTGCTGTAGACCAGTGTTATCAGAAAAATATTCTTTTTAAAATAAAGTGATATAAACAGCGCGTTGTGACCATCTAACAAACTATGTAGTATTTTGGTAAAATTATAAAATTTCTTCACTTTTTTATTTATTTTTGATTTGAGTCTATAGATATAGTATCCTTACAAACCAGAAAAATACAGTATCAATTATTTAAATAAGAAGCTAAATTACATTTAATAGTATTAACATTATAAAAAAAGTCAATATGAGAATAAAGTTTATTAAATTCAGTACAAATTCTCGTTAGTGGATCAGAATGGGCATAATTTGTTCTAAATACATCGATTGAAAGAAGAAAAAAATGACGTGTAGGATACAGATGCATTACTAATTATGAAATAAAAACATACATTTCCTTTTATCAATTTTAAAACAAACGTTACATTTAACATTATTCTAGGGCTTTTAAGAGTTGGCAACTTTATAAGCGCAAGTTTACTCCTGTATGGCGGCGAGTTAAGAGAATTCCATTGCAGGCTCCAAAGACAAAATAACAGAAACTGTTTCTGCACGGATTCAATGCTATCATTGTGAGCCTTATTAATAGGATACCAAATAATTGAACCATATTCTAGAATGGCCCTCACGAGACTAGTAAAAAGTTGTTTCGTTATATATGGGTCTTTAAATCCTTTTACCCAACGTTTTATAAAGCCAAGGACTGCACGTGCTTTATTAACAGTTAATGAGATGTGCGATTACGTCGATTAAAACATATATAGTTACTTTTTTTTAGTTTCAACACCATGAGCCTGCACCAAGAGACAAAGGCATCCAAGTCTTTCTGTAGAAGAATATGATCATCATAATCATTATAATTTAGAAACAATTTTACATCATCGGCGTACATTAGAACATTAGAGTATTTTATAATATTTGGCAAGTCGTTTATAAAAAAGAGAAAACAGCAGTGGGTCAAGATGGCTTCCTTGAGGTACACTAGATAGAACAGCAATTGGTTTAGAAGTAAAGTAAAATATACAGTCTGCCTTCTATTTGTTAGGTATGAGTAAATCCATAGCAGAAAATTTGGTGTAAAACCCATAAGGCTAAGTTTTTTTATTAGAAGCTTATGATTAACCTTATCAAAGGCTTTACAGAAGTCAGTGTATATTACGTCAGTTTGCTTCTGATGAATAAATCCACGGTTGACTAAAGTTGTTATTTTTAAAATATTTGTAACCGTCAAGCAACCTTTTCTAAATCGATATTGGGTAAGTGAAAGTCATGATGATACTTGATGGCAAAGATGGTCAGTTATTATTTTTTCAAAAAGCTTTGGAATTACACTCAACTTAGCAATGCCTCTATAATTTGCGATGTTATTTTTACAACCAGATTTAAACAACGGAATAATGAACGAGTTCTTCCACGTTTAGGAAAATATCCACATTTTATTGATAAATTAAAAATGAATGTCAAAAGCAGAGCCATTTTAATAAGTGTGCAAATAGGAATTCCATCAGGTTCAGATTTATAAGAATACTTAAGCTTACTCGTACATAAATTATTTAAAACTATTAATTCATCAATAAATGGAATTGTTAGAGATGGCAAAGACAATTCAGGTAGTGGAAAAGACCCCGAGTCATCAAAACATTTCTCAGAATAGGTTGTTGAAAAAAATCAGCAAATAAATCGCTTATCTCTGTATCATCATCAGTTTCGACATCATTATATTTCATTGCAGATGGAAATGTCCTCGACCTTTTCTTAGAGTTTACAAATTTATAAAATAACTTAGCCTCAGATTTAAAATTATCTTTGGCACTACCGGTTTTTGTATAGAAGCCAAAACGCGGGAAGGGAGGTTACCATATCTTGCTTCGACTCTCCTTCTGAATCAATATCGAGTATCCTTGTGAATTATCAGAACAGTGAAATTGTTGTTGTTGGTGATTTCAATGTTCATAATTCATCTTGGATACGCCATTCAGGCCGTACAAATCCAGAAGGCCAATACGTTGAGTTATTTGCCGCGCACCATTACCTTGCACAATGAACCTGCACATATATCGCGTGTACATGAGCACCAGAACAACACCCTCGACCTTTTCCTTACTACAGACCCTGAAAAGTATGTAGCTGAGGTTCTTGCACCTCTCGGAAATTCGGATCATTACACAGTTTCTGCCTCATTATCATCCACCGCTCTTCGCGAGGTTCCACCCATGGCTACGGAACGCTCTATTTTTGTGCTGTCATCTGTGTCAATGGGTAATGTGGATATTGAGGAATCAGATGCACTTGATGTTCCGGGCATGAGAATCCACTGTGACGTTCGTTGGAATGATCACGTATTTCAAGTGTCGAAATTAGCATTCAAGTGCCTTGGTTTTTTAAGACAGTGCAAGAAATACTTCACTCCACCTGATCTCCTTAATATTTACAAGACCTATATCCGACCCAAAATGGAATACAACTCTCATGTATGGGCCAGTGCTCCAAATCTATTTTGGAGCTTCTCGACCGCGTACAGGAGAGGGCGAAGATGCTCATAAATGACGGTATGGTAGCCAACTCTATCGATTCATTGGAGCACCGTCGCAATGTGGCGTGTGTTTCATTATTCTATCGGTACTATAACAGAATGTGTTCTAACGAAATTAAGGAATTAATTAATAAAAATCATATATTTTTACGTAGTACTTGTATTTTTCGTAGAGCGCATCCCTTTGTAGTTGATTGTCCAGTAAATCGCATAATGCATTATAGGGAGAACTCGTTTTTTGGTCGCACTGTTCAGTTGTGGAATAATCTTCTTAAATTTAAATCTAACGTCCATAAACACTACTCCCTCTGTCCTCCTTCCAATAATCTATTTTCCTAGTACCAGCATAATGCACTGCATGAGTAGGGGCCACCTCCTGGGTGCTGGTCTTATATAAAAAAAAACTAATTTGGATTTTTTTTAAGCAGTTGTGATAACATGATCGATTAATTGAGTTATATTGAGCACGGACTACAATGTTGGATCCAGACTTCTTATACGTCTTATATAAATTGTTTTTATATTTTAACAATGGACAGGTACTTTGAGTTCCATGGATGTCCAGAATTGTTAAATTCATAGGTTTTAGGAATACATTCTTTCGCGCACATATAAACTTGGTTGTAAGATTCTCCAATAATATTGTCCATATTTGCAGGATTACATATAAGTAAATTCACCCAGTCAATATATTTCAATAGTTCAAATAGTAAATTGTAGTTTGTTTTTCTGAAGCAAAAAATTTTTTTTTTTGTACTTAAAGCTAGTTTCGAGGAAATGTATTTAGTAAGGGATAGACAGATTTCAATAGTGGGATGATGAGAGCCTTCTGGAACAGTAACAGGATCAACACGTAACAGTAATATCAATACACTCGTTAACAAAAACCAGGTCAAGTAATCTCGAATTAACATTACAAATACAATTCAATTGACAAAGATGAAGGTTCAGCAAATTTTTTTATGAATTGCATATGAAATGTATCTGTCTTTGACACTGTCGGAATAAAATAACCAACATCAGGCGAAAAGTTCCTTGAAATTAATGGAAGGTTCAAGTCACCAATAACAAAAATAGAGTCGCTAAAATTGGCTGCACCAATAATATTTTTAATGGATTCAGCATGCAGTTGATATACAGTTCCGGGTGAATTTTGAAGAATTTATGATGAAGACACCAAAATGGTTTTTTGAGTTTTTATAAAATTGAAAATATTTCTTTTCTAAAATGTCGCCCTCATAAAATGCAAACATTTTGAACTATTAAGTTAGTTTAGTTTTAATGCCTATGATAGCGCAATGAGCCCAATATCTGGGTATGTTGGACCCTATTGGATAGTTCGCCAACCAACCTGATTTAACCTAAATTTCACCAGATCATGGTTACGAAGGTTAGTGTGAGCCTAACCACGCTTTTATTAAGTCATCATGTCAGTCAAAAACTTAGGCTTCATTACTTTTTTAATTGTTGGTTCTTTTCTCCATGTGGTATCTGCATATCACATTTCGATCAAAACTTCCACTCAAGTACTTAATCTTATCGTCTACTTCTGCACGAATCTGGAATATATTTCGACAAATTAACGCAAACAATTTGCACTTATGCAGGTTATAAAAATATAAATTTATCTCCTTTATGCATATGGTATATGTTTAATGCTAAAAAGTACAAAAATAAAGTATTTAAAAATAAAAAATAACTTTGAATTGAAAGTATAAATACCGAAATTTCATTTTAAAGTAAAACTTGCCATAAAAAACACATTCTTTGAATAAGACGAGTGCGAATGGGTGCAAAATAAGTAAGTCCTTGTTAAAAATAAGTTCCCGCACACTTCCATACATACAAATATTTGTATGATTTCGAAACGCATGATTATGTGCTTTTATATAAGAATTCTATCGTAAAACAAATAAAGCTTGTGGCAACAATTTAAAAACTTACATCAACAATCATCATCATCAACAACTGCAAGTAACAAAAATATTTAAAAAATTAAAACCAAGTTAGAATTGCAAAGGATCAATGTCGACTTTTAGTACCTTTATAGAGAATTAAATTTGCTGTTTTTTTTAACTCGAATGAAAATAAATATCAATTTAATGAATTTTGTTTTTTTTTGTTTGTTTTTTCTTAACTACTATTATAATATATTGAATGGGTATGAGTAGGGTACTTTACAAAGTGTTTTATTTCAATTTTCATTACTTTGCAGATTACATAGATGTTACATTAAGTAACTAGAGAAAGTTTACATTTACAGCAAGATAATAATGATTCTGATGATGTTTCATTTTATTGTATATAATCAATATAGTATATACTAAAAGTTTACATACGCTATAAATTAAGCAGGAAAGCAGTATACGCAAGGCATGTTTATTCTCATACAACTAATGAAATCGTATGTAAGATATTTATCCCTTTTAATGAATTTTTATGTAAAATCTGGCCCAGCCAAAATGCACAAAAAGTTTTCAGAAAATTATCTCAATATTTTTGATTATGGTAGAACGATCACAATTATGTGTGAAATAAAATATCGCCCAAATGCTTGTCACGACTTCGATGGCATACCTCTATCCCTTGGTCCATATTTTCAATGGCTCTGAGATATAATTGAATTTAAGTGTCATTATCTCATCTTTAAGCTGTTGAATTGTTCTTGGCTTATTGACGTACAGTTTTTCTTTTAAATATCCCTAAAGAAAGTAGTCAAATGGTGTCAAATTACATGATCGTCGCGAGCGATTAATATCGCCACGACATGAGATAACACGGCCATTGAATTTCTTGCGCAAAAGAGCCATTGATTCGTTGGTTGTGTGACAAGTGGCAGAATCCTGTACGAAGCACATATTGTCCAGGTCCATATCCTCAATTTCTGACCACAAGAACTACGTTATCATCTCGCGATATCGACCACCATTCACGGTAACTGCTTGGTCGACCTAATTTTCGAAGAAGTACTGCTCGATGACTCCGCCAGCTCATAATTCGCACCAAGCAGATTTGAGCGAGCATGAACAGCTGTTTGCACATTTCCTATAGACCAGGAAATTTACACCTTACACGATTTTCTACTGTTATCTTCGCCTCTTCCCATGTAAGATTTTTTGCCTTAGTTCTTAGATAATTGTGCCTCGCCCGATGTTTCTTGTTTGACCGCGGTTCCTTGATCGTTGGAGATTCCACTCAATGTGCCATCCTTGCAATACGACTTAGATTTTTTCTTAAGGTATGGCCGGTCCATCTCCACTTTCTTTGGCTTATCTGCTTCAGTATAGGCTCTTCGTTTGTCAAATTCCTTAGATCTATGTTCCATATAGTGTTAGGCTAGAATATCTTGCATAGGATTCTAAGGCACTTGTTAGTGAAAACCTGTAGCTTTTGCGTGATGGTGTTATACACAAGCCAGATTTCACAGATGTACAACAGAATTGACTTTACATATGCATTGAATATCCTGAGCTTGGTTTGCCTGAGCATGTATGAGCTTCTCCATACTGACTGTAATCATGCGAATGCCGACCTTGCTTTGAGTCTACTGTTAACGTCTATTTCTGCACCGCCATTTGCTGCTATTGTGCTTCTAAGATAGCAGAAGCTTTCAACATACTCAATTGTTTGGCCCTGTAGTATGATGTTTCCTGCACAATTCTTTAGCTTTAGTTTTCTTAATATATATATCAAGTCCAACATTCAAGAAAGTCTTTCCAGGTCTTCTAATTTTGACTGTATGCTAGAGTATAGACAAATATCGTCTACATAATCCAGGTCCTCGAATTGTCGTGAGAGACTCCGTGTTATACTTCTCCTCTGTGAACAGACTTTGCTCATGATCTCATCGAGTCGTAGAGGTGTGAGTGGACATCCTTCCTTTACTCCAGTATTCGTATGGAATGGTTGGCTGACGCTTCTGTCGTGTAGAGCCGAGAGTTCTACATTCTCGTACATTGCTCGTATTACTCGTATCATTTTCTGCTTTTCTTCTCAATGCTTTTCATATGACAGTCCTTTATGGTATCGAAGGCTTTCTTGAATTCGACGAACAGTAGGTATAGAGAGGTACGCCATTCTTGAGCCTATTCTATTATTATGCGTAGAGTGTTGGCCGTAAGACTGCCTGTTCGTCTCGTTATATGTTATCTACTTTGCTCTGAAGCCTTCCCTGTATTATTAGTGCTAATATCTTGTATACGAGTATAGTGTTAAGCAGAGTACTTCCTTTCCAAATATTACAATCTTTAACGTCGCCACTTTTTGATAGTTTCACAAAGATGCCTTCCTTTCAAGTTGATGGTAGCCTCTCCTCCTCTAATGCTGATGTGATATGAGGTAGTAGTAATTCAGATGCAGTTTTAATGTCTGCCCGTAATACATCCGCTAATAAGCCGCTAATAAGGTTTATTATTCTTTCAAAATTGCCTCTTTTATTTCATTCAAATTGGGTGAGCTAAATGCTTATTTAACGTATTTTGTATAGGGTTATTATGGTACATCTCGATCTCTTCATCTGTTTCCGTTACGTTGCTAGTTTCTTCAAAATGTTCCCTCCATCTGCTTGGTTCCTGCTACACTTTCTATTTCTGAGATAGACTATCGTCTATTGTAGTTTCGTTATGTTATTCTATTCAGATGCTTCTTCTGCTGTTCTTGCTAGACTTTCTAGGAACTTGTTCTTGCCTCTTCAGGCAGCTTTCTTACTTGACCTGCTTCGCCAGCTGTTGGTATTGCTACTTCGTAACATTGTTTCTGTTTAACTGCAGCTTAAGTTCCCTTCTTTGGACGATTATGCTGAGCGCCCGTTTACGTAAAAGACTTCAACAATCTGGACTCGCCGCTCAACTGTACATGGTTGAATTTGTCAAACACTTAAGCAAAGAAATGTCAAATTAAGTTGGTCAAAAAACTTGACATTTAAGTGTTACTCACAATTAACATCGTGCATTATGGTTGGTCCACCTTTTATTTTGCACCGATTTCTTAGCGCATTTTTTATTTTTATTTTTTTTTGCATATTTCAGTTTTAAGAACATCTTTTCGACTTTTTTTAGAACTTAAAGAGCATTTTAAATATCTTAAGATTGTGTTTGTAGTGTTTATATTTCTGCAGCGAAAACATTATTTTTATTTTGAATTCTGATCAAGTCGTGGCGTTTTTAAATTATCTTTCAATTGAATTTTATTGCGTCCTTTATATCGCACTTAAGTTTATTATCGGCTTCCAGGATCTTAAAAAATTGTTATAAGAATACGCAAACCCTAAAGTACGATCAGATAGCGTTTAGTACTTAAATATATTTATATACCAAAAATATTTACTCAAATGCTTAGCGGACATATACAATTGTATAAAATACCAATCGTAGTGGATTTCAGTAGATGAAACACACAACTGATGCCACGGGAAAAAATGTCGCAAATGTAGGTGTTTTACATTGTGACAAAGACGCATCACAGTAGTTTTAAATAAACCCGAACACTACACAACTGCATAAATTTCTGACGTTTCATTTAAGGTATTGGACGTAAATTTATATAAAAACTCGATTTTTGTTTTTATAACTGACGCTGCTCTGTTTATGATAAGAATTCCCAAAGCCATTAATATGTTTTAACCTCTCTTAATAACGTGTAGAGTGCATTTCTCTTGGGCCGCATTAGGAAAATGTAAACAAATTCATTGAAAATGTAAAGAAAATGTCCCTGAAGGCTCTAAATAGAGTTTAAATTATGAAAGAAATGTATCCATACCTTTCATTGCTGGGGAACTTGACTTGCCACTATCAATTACTACGCTTGCGATAGTGAAAAGATCTTTGAAATTTTGGTAATAAGTATATGAACTAAAAAATGTAAATACAAAAATGTAAATTGATTCTAATTGCTGCCAACTTCGGTTTCACACACTAAATGGTAACATTAGTTGAGCATATGCCATATTAGTCAAGATGGTTCAGAATATTGGCAAGATAAAAGATTGTAATGCAAAACTTATTATTAAAATTTAGCTAAAAAAAAATTGTATTTCGATATCTAAGAAAGGATCTCAATGCATCTTTTTCAAATCAAATTAAAAAAAAAAAAAACAATGAAATATATCTTTCAACAAAGTCAGTTTCAGTGAAGCATCAATCACGAATAATTCCAGCTTGTTAAAGTACGAAAAAATATATAATCATGTACGTGCTGCTTTTGCTAGGTTTAATCACTATTCCTATACGGAGTACTTAAACAGGGTAAGGCCGAACTTTGCTATTAACCCGAGGTCCATTTATGAATTCGTTTGGTTTAAATGTAAATCACATGTGTTTCCTACTGAAATGTTCTACGAGTGAAAGTCGTCTCCTGATTATCTTGATATATCAAATATGTTTGCCGACTTCTTTCAATCTACGTATAGGCGATTGAACTCTGTCTTAGATTCGGGAGGAATTTATTCGTAACCCTATTCTGTGGGAAGTGTATCAATTTCTAATATTTATGAATTTAATGTTGAATCTGAAAACTACGCACTTACCGAGGCCTGATGGGGTTCCTGTCTGTGTCTTGAAGAGCTGTGCAGTCCTTTTATATTTATTTTTTACGAACTTTTGCAGACAGTTCGCCTTCCTCTTATTTGGAAATGTTCGTTTATTATTCCTTTGCATAAGTCCGGCAGTAGATCGAGCATACCGAGTTATGGTGGAATCGATAAGCTCAGTGATATTCCTAAGTTAATGGAAAAGTTGGGTACTGATTATTTCTCTTTTCAGACGAGATTTATTAAGTCACCATTTCAGCATGTTTTTTTACAGGAGGGATTTAAGAGACTTTGTCGCTGGTGCTCTAACTGATGTGATTTACACTGATTTTAGTAAGACCTTTGATAGAGTTAATCATAGGATATTGATTCATAAATTACCACTGGTTGGTATTCCTGAAGGACTACTTCGTTAGATAGACTCTTACCGTTCTTTTATGACTCAGAAAGTTTTGTGTCGGAATGTATTGTCCAACATCGTTTATGTTCCTTCCGAAGTTCCACAGGGTAGCCATTTAGTTTCGCTTTTCTTCTTGTTATTTTTTAATGACCTTCCTGATTTATTTTCTGACTGCTAATGATGTTTTGCAGAATAAATTTAATGGATCTCAATCTGGGATGTGTGTGCTGCTGTGGTATGGCAGGTAAGACACCCGCCTACCAAGTAGAAGGTCGTCGACACAATACCGGGCCAGACCATCTTAAAAAAAAAGAAAAAAGTTTTTGGACGGCAGTATCACCTCATAGCTAGTAACTGGTTATGAGTATAAATGCATTTACCGTTCGGAGCCGTCGTTAAGCTGTAGGTCCCTTTTAATGACTATAAAAATAGAATCGAGTGCAGCTCATTGACTGAGAGAAGACCCCATGTTCCTTCATGGAATGTTATGGGAATTAATAATAATAAAATCTGGGAAGTGTAAGCATATGGTTTTTTAACGTAGGAGTGTTTTTTAACGTTCGAGTATACAATTAATTCTTGTTCGTTGGACACCGTTACTACCTTTCTTTGTCTGGGCGTGTTGTTGGATAGGAAACTTTCTTATATTGATCATATTAGTATGATGACTAGTAAGGCTCGGGCTGTTTTAGGTTCACTGATCCTTACGTGGCTTAGGGTGGAATTATGTTGATGGATTTCCTTCGTAGGGGGCTAGGTTGGACCCGATTGAACTTCCCACATTGGAGCGTTGGAGAGCAGTTTTGGGTATTTGTTTTGCTTGAAACTTTGTTGCGGGTGATATTGATTCTGGGTTTTACTTCTAACCCTGAATTTTACCATCCCTGCTAGATTTTCCCGCCACTATCGTCCTCTTGCGTTGGACTTCTATAGGACAAATTATGCAAATTCTATTCCATTCTGTAGATTGTGCTATGATTTCAATTTGCACTATGGGTTTATTGATTTTAACTGTGATGTTGGTAATATTAAACCTAGCTTGCTTTCTGATATCAATTTGTAAATTTTATAATTATCTATTTTCTTAACTGATTCATGAATATTTTTTAAGCCTTAAGTATGCATGTATATTAATGGTTTTTATGTTCAGCTTGTGATTCGGTTCTGGTTGCCATAACTTGGTTGCTTTCATCCGCTGCAATTCGGAGTGTAGTGCGTACGTATCTCTACGACATGGAGACTACGGAACCCTTCAATAAAAAAAATTATCGTTTACCATTGACGGTAACATTCTGACCATCATCATCTATGAAGACATATGGACCAATGACTCCGCCAGTCGAAACGAACCAAACAGTAATTTTCTGTGGACGTAATGGTCTTTCTACAAAAGCTTGTGGACTATCATCACTCCAAATGCGATATTTCTCCTTATTTATCTAACAAAAAATGGCCTTCATCGGAGAACAAAATTTTGAATGGCAATTCAATTTTTGCTTTAGCCCATTCGCCGAATGGACGGCAGTGTAAGTCTATCCATAATGAAATGTCAAACCAAACTAAGCAAAAAGCAACTATCAGCTGTTAAATCCGTTGTCAAATAAATGAGTGTTGTCAACTCAAAGTTTTGAACCTTCAAAAAAACACACCCTTTAAGACCTTAAAAAAATTTTATCCTTTAAATATGACCCCATTGCACCAGTAGACATTAAAATAACATTTAAAATGTAAAAAAGTTTGCTCAGATGTAGGAGATAATGCTTCTTTACATTTCAAAATTTTGGTCAATATTTTGATTTTTATTGCAACAACAAACACATACCAAAAAAAGTATTCTGCTTTATTTACCCAAAACTTTTTTTTTGCAGATCTCCTTAGGAACTAAAGTGCAATTTTTGATTTTTATTTTGTTGCATAATTTTTGTATTGTTAGTTTTTTATTTTTTACTTCAAATATATTCAAAATGTATTAAATTAAACCTGTTTTCTACTAAGAAAGAAAAATTTGTTGTTTTTTAGAGCATATTTATATAGGGTCCGCCAAATAAAAAAACTACTAAATATTTTCTCAAATTTCTTTTTTTATTTGAAAGTACAATCCTTCCGGTTAATAATGGAAAATAATTTCATTCAAATGGCTGTCTCGGCTGGCCATGCAGTAGCCTACACGATCGGTTCAATTTTTGAGCACATTATCCATTGTGTGCAGCTGTATTTCACCAATGAATTCACAAATATTTTGCTTTAAACCGTCAATTGTCTCTGTCGTGTTGGCGTAACACTTATCTTGGACGGCACCCGACAAATATTAGTCCAACGGTATCAAATCGCAGCTCCGAGTTGGCCAAACGACATTAGCTCTGCGGCTGATAATGCGATCTTCAAAAACAGGGCGCAAAACATGGAGTGTAGCTTCGGCTGTGTGGCACGTAACGCCGTCCTGTTGAAACCAAATGTTGCTAATATTCTCCTCTTCAATTTCTGTGAACAAAAAATCGTTCAACATGGCCCGATAACGATCGCCATTGACTGTAACGGCCACTCCTTGCTCATTTTCGAAGAAACATGGCCCAATTAAGCCTCTGGACCAAAATCCGCACCAAACAGTGACTCGTCTTGGGTGTATTGGCTTTTCAATGTATGCGTGTGGGTTTTCTGTGCCCCAAATGCAACAATTTTGCTTGTTAACATACCCACCATGATCAAAATGAGCTTCATCTTAAAAGATGATTTTTTTTTTGGCAAAATCGGCATCTTCTTTAAGTCGATCACAGGCCCATATTCCCAGCATTGTCCAAGCGTATACACAACCATATCCGTTCAGCTGAAGGATAAAACTAATTATCTGTCAATCAGACATGAGCTAAGTGTTACCATTCACGAAATAAGCACTAGTTGAAAAAAAAACGTTAGATGGCGGACCCTTTAAATTTGTAAACCATCTTTTCGGATTCTTACTGCATAAAATGCTTTGAGCATATTTCTGGTTTACGTAAAACGTACGAAAACTTTTAACTAACCTAGTCAGTTTAGAAAACAAAGCAAAAGTACTGTCTTATGTAACCCTCTTGCTCAAGTTTATTTTGATTTTATGTTACCAAAAGCATAAGTGTTCTGCATGACATTTATGGATTTGCTGCTGGCAATTTTCAAAGTTGTTTTAAAAATCGTTTTTGCCATTATGTTCAAAACAAATATTTTACTTTTTAGATTTTGTTTGCTTTATTATTATTTGCTTTTGTTTTTCCATTTTTCGCAAGAAAAAAAAGAATTTTTTGAAACATTTTCTAATAGTTTAAATTGAAAATAAAAAACAAAGTTCAGTAAAATGTCATTAAATTCTCAAGTACACACATGTAAATTAAGATTCATTTTTAAGTAACTTTTTCGACAGAAATGAATTTATAATCGAGAAAACCAACATTAAATCATCTTTTTCTATACTTTTTTATAACAATAATTACGATATATGCGGGCCAGAGTTTTAAACCAAAAAGACTTGTAACACTAAATTACCAACTGTATTTAGTACTAATTAGTATTTTATTATTAGTAATTGGTTTTTAACCACCCTTCAATTGAATTTAAAATTTTATCTTGTAATTGGCATTTAAAAGTTGCATAATTGTCTAATTGGCAACCAATAAAAAATTACATGTAATTGCTTATTACAAATTATTATACTGTTACGTTTTTACCTTTTCAAAAATGTGTTTTTATGAGTTCGTAGATTGTAGTTAAAATAAAATAAATTTTGTGTTTGGTTTCAATTAAAAAAATCCTTTATTCAACACAGTTTTGTGCACCACTGCTTCTAATCTTTTTACAGGCAATAACAATTTTTATTCTTAATTAGTTTGTCTGTTTACAATATTGTAAACAACAACAATTACTCGACAGATCTTTCTACTTAAAGATCTTCCAACCCAATCGTTGTTATAACTTAGGTTCGATCACAACCTTTTAAACCAGAGGTTACCCACACTTAACTCTCTTTGCTGAGTTAGCTCCAGCTAAACTATTTTTTTACTTTACTACTAGGTTCACGAGTTTACTCCTTATAAACTCTCTTCACACTCTCTTCAAGTAGATTCCATTTTTTTCTTTTAATTTCTTTTTAGTTCTTTGGTAGCCATGCGTATGTGAACATCTACCTCTTTCTGCTCTTACTATTTGTTGTTGCTTGTTGATTTTTATTTACTTTGTCTCTGCTAATAGTTGTTGTTGTTGTCGATTTGGTTATTTGTAAAGAGCACATATATATTTTTGTAACAACACATATAAAATATGTAATTAAAATTATAAGCTACTTCGAGAATAACTGCCCGACAACAGTTCCTGTGATCCTTGCAGATTAATCGCACAAAATCAGTTCTTGTGATCCTTGCAGATTAATTTTCCGACGAGCCTTTCCTGCACTCTTCACATATGTCCTCAAATCTAACTTCCGAACGTAATCAGTAATAGCTCAAGCTAGCTATTTAGCGTAGAAGTAAGGGTTCAAAATAAAACTCTACTTATATTTTAATACAAAAGGAAGTAATCGCATTTCATTTACAAAGAACGCAGATATTTGTTTCGATCCTATATACACTAAGTCATCCACCAGCTGGAAACATAAACTGCGATACACCAAAAAGCAATCGAGTAAAGATTGGACTGTATACTTATGAACCTAGCCTCTAAATAATTTACAAGGTAACAGTTCTATTTTGATATCACAACATGAAGTACTTTAACCCGAATCAGAATAATGTTGCAATAGTTTCGATTGCTTGTGTTGTTTTTCCAATTAAGCTGGGGTCACACGATTATCGCAATGCATCAATTGTTGATACGGCTGTCGTGTGACTGCCAAATAGGTAATAATGCAGCAACAAAAATATTACAAATGCGCCAATATTTGTTGTGTTCAAATGCGACAATCGAAGTTGACAATACGTACCAATACTTAAATTTAAATTTTTATTTTCGCAGAATAAGAGTAGATAATATTGATTCTGAGCGGCAATAAAGGACAATTTAAATTGTGTTATATTCGTACATTTGACACAATCTTATGATCCTAGCTTTAGATTTAATCTGATCATGGACGCGATTCGTAACCCAGAAAAAAAATTTTTTTTTTCAAAACAAGGTACTTTTACTTTATTGGAAATAAAATAGGTATTTGCCCATTGAATTTCATGAATTATACTTCATTTTATTTGTAACTTTATGCATAAATAGTGAATTTGATAAAATTTGCTTCTTTCTATTTTTTGTGAATTTTTAAAAATCAAAAATATAATTTAAAAAAAAATTTTTTTGTTTCTCTATATCTGCAAACATATTGGTTATATTAAAAAATTATATTAAAATTACCTTAAGGCTGGTATAATTTGAAATTTTGTGACGTATAACTTAACGAAGTCGAATAAGTCATTTCAAAATAATCATAAGATCTATGAAGCAGCCTCTGCAAAAAACTCACCTTTAAAAAAAAACCTTATCCATAGAATCTGAAATGCTGATGATTTTTGAAGTTGGGCGACTATTGCGCATCAAAAAAATATAGTGGTTATCGAAAGTCAGAAAATTTTTTTACAATCGCTATGTAACAAATAGCGGTGTTGCCAAATGTGCCGATTTATCTGTATTTTGCAGTTTTTTAAAGCATTGAGCAGTTTTGAAGTTTTTTTGTTTACAAAATCAGTTTTTCTGTTAACTGTGCAGATTTCACAGTTTGTTCACGTTTTAGTTTTTTACTTTTAATCTTGTTATATTAATTACAATTTCTAAAGTAAGAATTTCATCACATTTGCGGTACCTATTTTAATGCTACAATGTAATTATCCGTTTTTTGACCACTGATCATAAAGAAAGAGAGACTCATATTTATGCCTAAGAAAGATTTGTGTTTTTGGTAAAAGAACAGTTGGCTCACATTACATTCATCGTAAATAAGACTAATAAATATCATTTGTAGTACGTACATTCGTATAATGTAATCCCTCTAAAAATTTCTAAAACGACTACGCAGATTAAGAAAGGTTTCAGCCTCACTTGAAGATAATTTTGTTGTAGAATTCAAAATTTTTTAGTTTATGCATTAAACTAAACCGACTTTGAGTTACGCGAATATAAGTTGTATAACCTCTACCATTTTCAAATTAAACCTATATCTCGAAAACAAGAGCTAATATAAAAGCTAATGGTCAGGACCATCGGATTCACAGAACTCTATCCGCTGGGGGCCCCGCTTGTCGGAAAAAAGTGTGAAATTCGAACACAGTCATTTATCATATGTTGTGAAATGGATTATTGGGTATGTACTGTAAACCGAAATCGAGTGAAACTGAAATCGCATAAAACTTCAAATTGCTATAATTTTCAAATCACACAAGATTTTGATATATTTTTTTCTTATTCATTCACTTAATTACCTTTGAAATAACTTTATTGATTATCTAGAGTTTAAAAGAATTGGTGCATTAGTTCTGATTTGTCTTTAAAAAGTTTATTCGATTTGAATTTCTCTCGTTTTCGGTTTACAGAACCTAACTGATACGGATATATGCATATTTTTTCTTACTTTTTAAGTATGTCTGTACATCATTTTTCATTTGAAAATCAGTTTATTTCTTTTAAATTTTCAGTTTTTTTCTAAAAAAAATATGGCAACACTGTTTAGCGTGTATCCTAAAGAGTATCCGTCTCTATAAACACTAAGAGCAACTGCATCGGCCTTAAGTAGTATCGATATTATCAACTTCTTTTAGATTCTGATTTTTCTCTGTCGAAAATATTGTTATCAGTTTCGCTATTCGTAATAAAATAAAACAATAATAGTTACTAGCAACTTAATTAGAGTAGAACATTAAGTGACCTCCTTTGATTTCCTATAAGTAATAATTTATTTTTCAAATATTAATATATTTTATTTCGTTTAGCAATAAATTCAAAACATTGTTGTTTTTATTTTCATTTTACAGAAAATCGTGCTGGTCCCTCAAATTTGGGCAACGTTATAAGTCAAATACTACTGTGTAAACAAATAACACCAGATTTTAATCAAGAGGAATTGTGTAGCATTACAAAAGATTCACAAGATATTGCGTTGCTGCTGTCGGAAATGCAAGAATTTATGCCACAGCATGAAACGTACCTGGGTAAGTATAAATCCATTATATATTCTGAAGTATTTTCTTGCTCATTTTAATAGCATTTTATTTGTTTAGAATTTTAATTTATACTTTCTTTCGATGTTACTATGGTATATAGCCCTACCCCACCCCACACTTTTATTGTTCTGTTCTTATTGTTTTATGCCATTCGAAACACAATAAAAACATTATTTGTAGCAAGATTTTATATTTGTTCTTTTCTCAAATGAATTTTATACCTACACAAATAGGATTTATTTTTATTTCTAATGCAGTAGTGAATTGTGTTGTGTGAATAGTAATTTTGAATTGTAAATTTTATGGAATTAATCCAAAATATACAACATCGTCTAGAGGCAGACAGTTATTATCATAGGCTGACATTAGAAAGAGGTTTCAAAGAGTTAAACAAATTAGTAGATATTGTTTAATAAAAACTTAATTTAAATAGTATTTTATTTTATTTATTTATCTTTATTTCTTTTGCATAAGCCCCTAGAGCGGAATGTTGAAGCAGTTAAATTTTAACGACAGAAAATAAACATTAAAATTTCAGATTAGAATTTGTAGCTGCCAAATGGCTTATTCGATACTAACGTATGAAGAGATTTGAATTTTTTTTTTTATAAAGTTGAAAAATATCCTGGAGACAACAAATATTAAATAGGTAATGATGTTGCTTTAGCTTTGGCATATTCTAACACGATGAAAAAATACAGAGGACTTAGCTGGTTAGCTTAAATAACTAAAAGTTATATCTGTAAATTGCATTTCATTTTTAAACTCACGATTTAACTCAGACCAGAATTTGGCTCAACCTCAATTCTCTTCTTAGCGCTAAAAGAATCAATCATTAGGATTTTCATACAATCACCCATTTTTTTCACTCTCTTGAACTTATTTAAAGAACTTTTTCGTTTCACAAAGTTCGGAAAATGTAAAGTAGGCAACGAAATAAAATAATAGTAATAATACAGTGTTTAAAATTATGGAGAGATGCAAAGACTTCCAATTTGATTTATTGTCATCAGATGTAATACGTGCAGGTCAATTTTATTTCGTTTAAATAGATTTTGTTATGCAAACATTATTCAAAAACCATTTTTGTAATTTAATAAAAAATACGAAAAACAAATACCAAAAATACCGTTTTGTTCTGATGCTTCTCATAAACAGTGGCTTCAACGCATAATCGGATAAGTCTTTTTCTTATAGATAAGTCCCCTAAATATAAAAAGAATTGGGTCCGCGAAATATTTTTTTTAAATGCTATATAATATTTTAATATAATATTTAATATAATTTTTTTAATATAATATTTTCTCAAATTTCCTTTTTTATTTGAAAATACAATCCTTCCAGTTAATAATGGAAAATAATTTCATTCAAATGGCTCCCTCGGCTGGCTATGCAGTAGTCTACACTATAGGTCCAATTTTTAAGCACATTAACGATTCTGTGCAGCTGTATTTCACCAGTGGCTTCACGAATATTGTCCTTTAAAGAGTCAATTGTCTCTGGTTTGTTGGCGTAACACTTATTTTTGACAAATAATAGTCCAACGGTATCAAATCGCACCTCCGAGGTGGCCAAACCACATCAGCTCTTTAGCTGATAACGCGATTTTAAAAAACAGGGCGCAAAATATCGAGTTTAGCTTCGGCTATGTGCAACGTAGCTCCGTCCTGTTGAAACCAAATTTTGCTAATATCCTCCTTCAATTTTCGTGAACAAAAATTCGTTCAACATCGCCAGATAACGATCGCCATTGACTGTAACGGCCACTCCTCTCTCATTTTCGACGAAAAATGGCCCAATTATGCCTCTGAACCAAAATCCGCATCAAACAGTGACTCGTCTTGGGTGTATGGGCTTTTCAATGTATGCGTGCGGGTTTTCGGTGCCCCAAATGCGACAATTTGCTTGTTTACATACCCACCAAGATCAAAATGAGCTTCGTCTGAAAAATCGGCATCTTCCGTAAGTCGATCGCAGGCCCACTTAGCGAAGCGTATACACAACCATATTCGTTCAGCGGAAGGATAAAACTAATTATCTGTCAAATCAGACATGAGCTAAGTGTTACCATTCACGAAATAAGCACTAGTTGAAAAAAACGTAAGATGGCGGACCCTTTATTAATAAAATTTTAAGGAGGTTAATGTAATGTACTTTGCACTACTTACCATTATCGGTCGCAGTGGGTTCTGGCCTTGATTAATGATAATCATTTATGGCAATAAATATAATGGCGGGAGATTTAAAACTTTATGTTATAATGCGCATTTAAAAAAAGTATAAAAATGCAATTATCATAACAAAACAAATATAATTACATTGTTTACTTATGAGCCAAAATAACTTTTTACACAAAAATTACTGGGCAACGCCGGGTAAAATAAATATTTATTTTTTTATAAAAAAATTTTTTAAATATTTAACTTTTTGTAGGTAAGGCTCTAACGTTATATTTTATTTTATTACAGAACGTCACACAGCGCTGGATAATAATGGATCCTGGGCAAATAAGGGCCGCCATAATTACATCTGCAAAAATATGAGTTTACTTTGTTGTGTCTCGAGACCAAATTATCTTTGAAAATAAATATGTATGTCTTACGATTCCGTTTTTGCAATCTCAAAGAAAGTTAACTTATTTTAATAAATATTATTTTAAACAGAAATAATTCTTTAAGTTCTTCACAAAATTATTTCAAAGAAAAAAGTAAAATAAAAATGCTCTTTAAATAAATTAGATTTTTTTTTAACATTTAAACCAAAATAAAAATGCACCAATTAGGAAAATAATGTTTCGTATTAAAAAAGTAATGCATATGTACATATGAATGTATATACATACATATGTATTTAATGATTTAAGCAAATTAATGTTAACATTCCACATCAATTACTAAGTATAAATTAGAATTTAAATAATAAGTTTAGTAATTATTTTAATTAATAAATATATAAAAGATATAAAAAAAACCCACTCAAAAAAAGTTACATATACAAGCATACCCATATGCTAAATATTTTTAAATTTAAGAAAAACATTTTAAATACCTGAAAACTTAGTAAGTAAACGAAAAAATTAACATATAAATTATTTTGAAAAATTATATCCATAACATACATACGTTACATAGTACATAAGTATCCTAATTTGAAATTTAAACATTATCATGAATCGTTTCTTAAAAATATTTCAAAAATATTTACGCGATTCAAGAACTCATATTTTATATATAAGAAAAAAAGAAATGTACATTACATATATATTAACTTATAAAATGGGATCAGAACTAAAGCCAAAAAATAAATTAAATTATTTTTAAGTAATTACATTAAATGATTTCTTTTAGGATCTGTAAAAAATATAATTTTAATTTTTTTTTACTTTTAAAATTGGCAAATATTATTGTTATAAAACTAAAATTATTAAAATTTGTACTTGTATAAGTTTTAGTATAAATTAATTAACAATATGTTTTTAGGTCTTAATACACACATACATTAACACATAATATATATTGTTACGTTTAAAACTTTTTAAAACATTTGAGTTCGTTAAAATTGCGTTAAAATAAATTAAACTCCACGTTTGTTGTTGTTTTTTCGGTCTTTATTAATTTCGTTATAAATATTATACACTTTGTCTTAATACAGCAAATTGATATTCGCGTATACAAAATTTACGCTGTAGCGCCACCTTTAAGTCATTGTAGTTGTTTCTGCAGCTGGTTGGCATGGTCTCTAAAATTCTTGCTTAAGCACCTTTTAACGCCAAAATTAATTCTAGAGCCTTCTTGCAACTGTCTCTAGTTGGAATTTAAACACGGATAGGGGTGTGCTACCATCAAAGCAAGGTATTTTTATTCTGCTGGAAACTTCTGGTATGATTCGTACTGGTTCTGGTCGTTGACACTGTAGTCTGCTTATTTTCTCCTTTATTACGTTAAATTTCTCATCAACAGCCTCTTCTCGATTTGACACTCTTGCGTCGACGTCATCCATCCTTTTTGCTTACCGCGTCGTATATTTCTTTTAGCTTCTCTGACTTTGCACTAGGTGCTTCTTAAAATTTGTTTTCTATTTTTGCCAGAAAATTCTGGTTTTCCGCTCTAGAGATTTCTTGTATCTGAGCCAAGAGCTTTTCAATATCAGCATTAATTTTTTCGATAAGCTTTTCATTATCAGCTGTAGAAGATTCCTTTACCTGCGTTAACAGCTTTTCATCCTGTACCTGCATTTTTTCCATCGCAGCAGCCAGCAGCCAGTTAACGTCTATATAAGTTGTTGTTGCAGGGGCACTTATCTCAGAATAATTCTCATCGTCAAATTCGTCAGAATCGATGTCTGTACCACTTCTCCGAAACATACCTAACAGACGTTTTTGTAAATCGATTTTATTACCGGTTGTTGACAGCTCTTATTTATTTAATGCCCGTTTAGCCTGTCCATTTTTAATTCTTGGAATTTTATATTGCTCCGTTTTATTTATTTTATGTCGCAATTCCACTTCTGACACCAATGTTATATTTTACCCTTTTTTAAACCGTTTGAGTTTGTTTAAATTACGTTAAAATAAAAGAAACTCCACTCTGTTGTTCTTTATTAATTCTGCTATAACGTTCATGCACTTCATCTTAATACAGCAAGTTGATATTCGCGTATATAACACTTTTTATTTTCGCTTTAAAAGACTTTGCTTTATGACAGCCAAATGATAACTATCTCACCAACCGCAATGCGCCATCTTTTTGTAGTATTTGATTATTAATATCGAATGTTCTAGTACAGACACGAATCTTCGATTTATCCACGATAATTCAAATCGTCTAAAATTTATAAACACAAAAAGAAATCGAACTGGCAACACTGTTAGACATGCTGATGGTAACACTCTTAATAAGTACAGGTAATCATGGCAATTAATATGCCCTGACACAAGCCAATATATTTTATAGCTAAAATCTTATAACAAGTCCCTGATGTGGTGAGTTTTGTCTTCAGCCGTTTCATTTTCGCAAATATAAATAATATGTAATAACATATATGTATTAATATATATGTATATACTATATATACCAGTATATACCAACATAATCTGTACTTACATATTCATCGATTTATTTAATCTCTCCAATGTCGTTTGCCTGGAATTTTTCTCTCTGTGGCAGTACGCTTAAGCTGCGATGATGTACGTAATGTTACATCTACCTTCTCAAATATATCATGCTAGAGGTGTTCGCACGCAAACTTTGATAATTCTGTGTTGTACATAATATTAGACCAAAATATAGAATAAAAACTATTATAAAAACTAGTAGTCTATGTGGCCCTGGTCCTGGTCATTAGCCATTTCTCGCTTCCATAAAGTAACATAGATTTCCCACATGCGTTAAAAAGTACAATTTTCCTCTTCCTGGATATTTTTGAAGATCTTATTTAAGTGACCGAATGTCTATCTTTCTTTTTTCAATCTGTTAGATACATCTCTTTCTACACCTTCATCAATATTCAAAATGCCACCTATTACTATAATCATTTAGCCCATGTACAATTACAAGAAACAATGACCCATGGAATCCATTGTTACCTTACCAATTTACAGTTGACTTAGCAGATCTTCTGATTTCTTAACGAACCCCAGCAACTCCATTAACTCCACATTCACGTTATACATATTCAGCTGTCTCTGATGACAATAGTATCCACTTTCGTAACGCCATCCTCTGCCGATGCGTTCTCAATCCACAATGATCTGAAGAGAATTCCAACAGGAGATTTACGTCTGACCTGCTAATTAATGTCTTAGCGTGCTAAGTCTCATTTTAGCGTTCTAGTGTTCCCAGCATCTACAGTTCCACTGATCCTTTCTTAGCCAGTACCAAATAAACTGGACCCTATTTTTAATCACCAGACTTTGCAAAGTATCGTAGCAACATTAGACAAGTTTAGATGTCATTCTATCTAAATCAGATTCAGGCAAGGAACTGCTCATACGCATTCACACGCATAGGCAAAAATAAGCAAAGAGAAGTAAAGAGAGAAGAATTGAGAAAATACAGTTCAAAGTGGCCTGAGTGAGAGACTCTCAATTACTAACACAATTGTAAAATGCAGTAATATTAGTTTGCCTAACGTGAAAGGAATTTACATATTTGATACCTTAATTAAGTATAAGAATATCATTAACAGTGATGTGATTTAATCGCATGCCTTAAAACTTATCGATATAACTTTAAAGATATACTACATATCACCGAATTTGTGTGACATTAGGCAAGTATCGTCGGCAAACCCTAAATCCTCTAAGGGATTGGGAAAACTTGAAAAAAATTTTTTCTGGTGGATATTTTAGATATACCTTCAGCAGACTTAAAAATTTAAAAGAAACATCAAAAATCTTAACAAGGAACCGATACCGCAATTGTTCGAATGTCTCGAAACGCACTATAATTCGCGAGTAAATTGAACAAAAACTTGGAGTAAAATTATTTACAAACACCATTAAAGACAGATTGCATGGAAGCAACCTGTTTCGAGTTACCGCAAGGTATAACCCATTTGTTTCAGTATAAAAAGTAGAAAGATTCGTCTTAATTTTGATAGAAAACATATGAAATAAACACGAAATTATTAGAATAATGTAATATTTTGAGATGAATCTAAGTTTAAACGCTTTGGCTTCGATGGTAGACTCTACATTCGCTCAAATCGTAGTCAGGAATTCAACAAAAGTTCAAGGTATTCTTCAATAAGATCGGTCAAATATGGAGGTTTTAGCATAATGGCTTGGGAAGGATTCTCCTGATATGGAGTGGGTCCAATTATACGAATATAGAGTGCGATGAATCAAGAGGCTTACAAAGAAATTAAATTAAATAAAATGCTGCCTTTTCTAGACTAAGGATGTCCTTAAAGTGGAAACTTGTTCGGTATAACGATCCAAAACATAGAACCAAGTCAGTTGAAAAATGTTAAAACTAACCAAAATAATGTGGCATCATGACCGACCCAATCGCCAGACTGGAATCTTATGGAAAACTTGTGGCGCGACGTTCATAATCACATAAATCGAGAAATGCAAGTCCGGACCAACTATGGGAAGGTGTGTAGACGGCATGGATTTAATGGATTTTGAAAAGAGTCGTACCCTAATGCAGAATGTACGCCGGGAAGGTATACCAATTTTTTTTGCCGCCATTTTGGTAAACATTAGTCTTGACAGTTCATATTTGACAGTCGTGAAGTAGAGACGTGGTAAATTTATTATGGAAAAATATTCATTAAACCAACGTGTTTTAATCGTTAAAACAGCTCGCCTATGACAACCCCGATTTTCATGAAAAAATCATAATGAGTGACGAGGCACATTTTCATTTGAATGGTTATGTGAATAAACAGAATAGTCGGTTCTGGGCAATGGAAAACCCTCAAATTATTCATCAGTCACCTTTACATCCATTAAAAGTGACAGTCTAGTGTGCAATTTGGTCACACCTTACTTCTTTGAAACTGAAAACGTCGTAACGGTAACTGTCAATGGGGAGCGATATCGTGATATGATGAAAACTTTTTAATGCCACAACGGTATACTTTTGGGCTTAAATAATATGTGGTTTCAACAAGAAATGCCACATGCCACATTGCATACAGCCAGAATTATAATGGAATTACTGCGAGAGCTTTTTCCACAACAAATTATTTTAAGGAATGGTGATGTTGATTGGCCTCTACGGTCTTCTTCTCTTCTGGACTTCTTTTTGTGAGGATATCTGAAAAGCAAGGTTTATGCAAAGATGCCAGAAACTCTGAAGCAACTTTAACAAAATATTCGTGATGAAATTAATGAAATACCGCGTGAAATATGTGAGAATGTACTGAAAGATGTGCTCAAGAGGTCTCGCACTTGTAAGGCTAACAGAGGCGGGCATATATCTGATATTGTATTCCGTACATAATTGCCGACATTAAATAAAACATTTATCAATATAAGATCCATTCTCTTTCACATAATCAAAAACTATAAACTAACAATGTAGTATACCTTCTCAGCGGACATCCTATATCATCCATGTTCCGAAGATTAATAACTATTATAAAAAAAAAATTAATTTCCAACAAAGTGTTGAAGTCGATATATAGTGAAATAATTAAAATGCTGTTATTTTTTGTTAAACTTTTAAATAAGTATTAAAAAATACTTATCGTGCTATTTAAAATTTAAAACTCAAATAAATTAATAATATAAAATGAATTAAAAAGATAGTTAACCAATAAAATTATGCTTAAATGTTTTACTGTTTCTATACTCTATATAAGGACTAACGATTTAGGAGGGTACAAAAGTGTAAGGAAACCTGGCCCAATAAACATAAATCAAGTAATTTATAAACAAAAGTTGTTCAACGTCTAAACGGGCTCTTTAAAATTCGCCTCTCTACATAGCCCTGATGATGTTCGTTATCTTAATTGGTGCCGTTTTGAGTCTCAGTGCTTCCCATATTACTTCCCGTAATATTGCTTCAAGAGGTTTCTTAAAATCTTCCAACAACAGCTACAGTGGAGTGCGCTTTTCGAGTGATTGTTTTATGCTCACGCGCAATGTATTAATTTTATCTAAGCAGTTGCGGTTGGTTTCGAAAACTACGCTCGATGCACTGAAGACGGTTGTATATAATAATTATATAAGTAATAACTATTACGAAGGCTGGGTTATTCAATGAAAAGTCTGAGGAATGGCGAGTCTTTATTGATTCATCAAAGAAAAACATATGTACAGTAGAGCTGCAAAACTAACGATAGTCGGCCCACTCGATAGCTTCGATAGTTTCTTCGCAAACTATCAGTAAATCTATTATAGTAATTAATAAGTTCCAGTGAAAGAGGATTGCAGAGACTATGAAAAGTAAGCGTAGAACAACTGTCAGTTTTGATAAACTTTTCATGCGTTCTTCAAAGATTAATCCCTTCAAGTCATTAAAAAAGCCTCAAAAATGAATTTGTTCTCCTGTTTCAAGTCGCACAACAAGAAAAAAACTTATGGAAACTACACTTATGGGTAAGAGTCCTCGACATGTATCATTTCTCAGCAAACGGAAGCAACACTTGCCACGTAAAAGTCAAAACAACATGCTATGGTCTGACGAAGTGTAGATTAATTTGCTTGGAACAAATGCAAAATCGTACGTCTGAACATGTTTTAGTTACAACTCATACTTTGAGTTTAATAAATAGAAATTTAAGAAACTGTTAAACTGTATCCCTATGTAACTATAAAAGGTTACAGACGTCTAACAACCTGCTTCGAAAAATATTTGCAAATGTGACTTTGACTATGTACATTTATTGACCTCCATATTTACTCTTAGAGTTTGACGATAGTATCGATAGTGAAAAAAAAATGTCGATGGTCGGTCAAAAATCTGTTTTTTCCTACCAGACACTTTCTTACATTATTTTTGTGTGTTGCCTAATAATGTATTAAATTTTTTTTTGTCAAAGTTAGGCACCTACCTTGATGCTTTATTTCACTTTCATTTAAATGCTTAAAATGAAAAATTTATATTTTAAGATTTTTTATAACTTTTTGAAAATAAAAGAAAAAATTTGTTCGCTAATTTTTGTCAAAGTTAGGTACCTGCATTCAACTTGAATAAAATAAGCAATAGACAACCTATTTGAATGACTTATAGCTTATTTGTTCTTCACATTTCAAGCTTTAATTTAAGTGCTTAACATGTAAAATTTTCATTCTGAAATTTTTTTTTTTTTTTTATAAAGAAAAAAAATTGCTCTAATTTTGTGCGGAAAATTTTTTTGCGCAACTAATTTGTAAATATTTCAGAAACCGTTGAAAATACAAAAAAATAAAAAATAAATTATATATATATTGAGATGATTTATAGGAAATTTTTTTCGTAAACATATGGTTGTATTTCGATTAAAATTGGTCAAGTCGTTTTCAAGTTTGACATAACTACCATATTTTAGGCGACGAATTTCTGGTTTTTGTAGACCAAATTAAATATTCGTAAATAAATCTATTTGCCGATTATCGAATGAATTATTCAATTTACATATACATATACATACTTTAAGTTTTTAAAAAGTAATAAAACACCTAATATTTCTTGAATGTTAATTCGAAAAAAAATTCTTTATTTTGTGTTAATGCATTAAACTTTTACGCAAAACTTTTTGTTTATTACGAAAAAGGAAAACAAAAAACTGCCTCTGGCTATATTTCTATTGACAACTTTGGAAATATTTCAACGGCATTTGAAGATAAATTTGAAAGATTTTTTTTTTTTTGAAAACGTTTTCGTTATCTGTAAAAAATTCAAAACGTTTTCGTTATCTGTAAAAAAGATTAATGACATGAAAAATAAAGGAAAATAAAAGAAAACATTTTGAGCATTATTTACAACTTAAATCCATTCTAGATTGACATTTATGAAAAATTCAAGGATATTGCTTAGGCAAACTTAATAAAATAATAGGGGAACTTAATCCAGTAAAGTGACAACATTTATACTTAAATATTTAATAAATGTTTTGCATTAAATTACATTCTAAATTTAAATTTAATTTTAAAACACTTTTCATGAATTTTTTTTAAACAAAATAAAATTTACAATTCAAGCAATTAAATTAAAATAAAAGTATAATATATTTGCAAAAAAAAATATAAATAAATAAATAACCACACAAACTCATGAAATAACATTTCAATTGCAAAGAGTATATCAAACAAATTAAAAAGGCTACAAATCAAAAAGGCTTATAAATTATTTATTTACTTAAATTTCAACATTCATTCATCACAAATAAAAGTGTTAAATAATTGCTGTTGGTTAAGGACACATATGGTATTTTGAATTGTTAATGAATTTCATTAATATTTACAAAATGAACTGATTTAATTTGTTTTAAAAAATACAACGATTAAATATTTAAATAGACTGTATCAGATTTAATTTAATAATATTTTAATACAATATATTATATAATTAAAATTATACTCTTTAGAGGAAAATTTGTGGGACAGATTTAATTAATATGTATCAATAGATTTACTGAATAAGTTTAAAAATAGCAAACAACTTTTAAATCAGAGCCGATGAGATCATATTTTAACCCTATTTGAGGCACTAAACTCGAATCTGGCCGTATTTTTTCATGATTGGTTCTAGTTTTCGAGTTCCTATACATTGAAAGCACTGCAATGTTATAACAACAATCAGCTGTTGGCGTCGTTAGAAACATCATATAACTTTAATTCATAAAGTTGGTTTTTGTTAAAGAAGACTACAAAATTTATTTATTTATTTAATTTAGTCAATAGATTTAATCCTTACAGACTAATTGCGAATTATATATAATATAAAAAGGACAACAAAGTTAAAATTATAAAATTTTTATATCACTTATTAGATACAGCAAAAAAGGAAAAAAATTAAAAATTCATCACGCATTCAGAAAAATAATAATCTTGTGCTTTGAAATATTAATATTTAGTGAAAAATCTACAAATTCGAACAAAAAATTACATTGACGACATAATCTCATAAATGGATCTACAATAGCATAATTAGATCTACATATTTGAACATATAAAGGTTTATAATGACATGAATTCCGACAAGGGACATTAAATTTAACAGATTCTTAAAGAAACTCACAACAAATATTCCCATTGATAAGGTTCATCAAAAGCGATACACTTAAAATGGTGCGACGACTTTTCAGAGTGGGCAGTTTTATTAAAGGTGGTCTACAAGTATAAGAAGGCAGATCCAAATAATTTTAACCCCCGTGATGCAAACAGAACAATAAAAACTGTTTCTGAACAGATTTAATGCGGGTAATATGAATATTATAATAAGGATCCCATACGACTCATCCGTATTCCAAAAAATAGGTCTCACAAGTAAAACATAGAGCTGTTTCGTAATGTATGGAGGAGAACACCTCTAGCTTTGTTCACAGCTAAATTAATATGATCAATAAAAATTAATTTACCGGCGAGTAAAATGCCCAGATTAACAAATGGATCCACCAACTTTAATTGGTGACCACCCAGTAAATAATTTACAGCAATTACATTACATTTACATTTTTTTAATTTAGGTCCATCATGTTGTGTTTACACCATAAAAAAAAGTTATTTATATCATTTTGAAGATAGACGTGATCAATATAATTATTAAAAGAAAGAAATATTTTTACGTTATCAGCGTACATCAATATATTGACAAAGTTGATAACTTTGGGAAGATCATTAATTAAAAGAGAAAATAAGAGAGGTCCAAAATGACTGCTTTGGGGAACACCCGAAGGAACGCAACTGTATTTGGATATACTATTGTAAGCTCGTACTGTATGCTTCTTTCCCGTCAAATACGATTTAAGCCAGCGTAAGCTAATCTTAGAAACAACAAAATAAATCCAATTTAGTCAGCAGAAGTCTATGATTCACTTTATCAAAAGCCTTACTAAACTCCGTATAAATAACATCAGTTAATTTCCTTGATGTTAAGTGGAGAACATTAGTTGTTGTTGAGCAGCCTTTTTGGAAACCATGTTGATAAGATGAAATTATCGTTGAATTGTTATGGCAGAGATAATCAGCAATTAATTTTTCAGACATTTTCGGAATAGCACTCAATTTAGCAATACCTCTATAATTTGTTACGTCGGACTTATTACCAGACTTAAAAAACGGTAAGATATTTATATGAATCCTTCCAAAACTTAGAAAAATAGCCATACTTAACCGAAACATTAATCAATAAAATAATCGGTGTAACGAATGATTCCACACATCGATATAAAACTCATACCTTCAACTTTCTTAAGTGTTCCAAAATGTCACCCTCATTCAAAGTCGGAAAGGATATTATTTAGTAGGTACGACAGAAAGTCTCCCAGCGGGAGGGATTACTCTAGTATAGTATAAATATTCTGATATATCATCAGTGTTCAAGCCAGTTCTCCGTACTAGCAATGGCCCTATATCAGTTTGTTCAGGTCTGAATGCAAATTCCATGAGTTTGTCGAAACAAGTACAGAATTGCTTGTATTACGGTTATAGAAGTTAAAATGTCATGACACTCATGCTACCGATCATTGACCGTATGATTACGAAACGCGCTGGTTACAAAAGTAGCCAAGTAACCAGCTACTTAATTATTTAAACGACTAGAGCTACAAAATAAACATCTGATTTGACACATTCATTTATTGGTTTTTTTTTAGTTTATTTACAATAAAAATAAATATAATTTACGTATTGGGAGTACAAATTAATTTGGTTTTTTATTTTTAGCTCAAAAATAATATAAAGTAATAAATTAATCAAAATAAAAATGTACATCCTTTCCTCACCTCTGAATCAATTTCCAAATCCCGTCTCAGAAAAACATCATCTTTTGAGGCGATCCAATTTTGATTTTGTATTTCTTGAAAAGAATTTATTCGATGAAATGGTAAAAGATGTTGTGTCCATGAAACAGTCAATAGTCAGAGGAATCAATGTACGACGAATACGCTGAGTGCGGCATTTGGGCGTTTCTCACAATCGTTTGGCAATATTTGTCAGCATTTGTGATATGAGGCGGCCACGTCTTTGTATTCCGGCCATTTTTCTCTTAATGCACGGTTTAAGCAAAGTAATTTCAGTCAGCTTTAGGAGCCCATAGTACTCAACACCTCCTTGATCTGACCAAGAGTATACATTTGCATTATAAATACTAAAACAATGTAATTTTACTGACAGATAAAAAGTGTTGTGGAATTGAATGAAATTAGGAAGCAGTTATAAAACCCAATAAAGCCCAAAAAACCCCTCAAAAAATCCAATAATCAGGTGAGCTGGGTTTTTGCCAATCCGGCTTTAAAGTCTTCCTTGTATTATAAGTAGAAGTTTAGTGTGTGTTAAGCAGGGTAATTCCTCTCTAGGTTTTGAATTCCTTTAAATCACCACTTTTAAGTAATTCTACAATGATGCTTTTCTTTTATATTGGAGACAGCTTTTCTTCCTCTTATACTGATGGGATGTGACGCCACAGAAGCTCAGACGTAGTTAAGATTTCAACCTGTCGAATTTCCACCATTAAACCATTTTCACCTGCCACTTTATCAATTTTTATCGCCTCTTTTATCTCATTCAGATTGATAGGTTTGTTAGGTATTTTCAAGTTATTCTCTCCGCAGCTCTTCTAATTCATTTCGCTGTCCTCACTAGCTTATATGACGTTGAAATTGTTACCCATCTCCGCATCTGTGCATCATTTTTTGCTAGAACTGTAACATTTAGATCAGTAATTGCTTGGTTTCCATTACACTTTCGATTTGTAAGACATTCGAGCTCAATAACAGCCTTAATGAAAGTAGTTTTTAGCTTATCTTCATATTTTAGTAAAACTAAAAATATTAGACTTTGATTTCTAGACTCTCAATGAATTTTTGAAAAAAAAACAGTCGAGACAATTGTCGCACCAAACAGTCACTTTTTCCGGATACAATCCTTATCATAAGCACTTTTGTTTCTCCGAACTCCATGATGTACGCAGCAAGTGATTAATAGCCTTAATGGCTGCAGAAAAAATTTAACGTAAGTTCAGCCATGTTTGAATCGCCACTTTTCGAATAAGTGGTAACTATTTTCATTTTTACTGTGATTGTTAAACGGACAAATTTGTAAATGACAAAACTTTTGCTAAATAAATAAGACTTCAGATGACAGGTATGTAACAGCTGACAGATTTGTCAGATTGGTGGTTTTGAAAGCACTAACAAAATATCATTAGTGGCAACTTTTGTGGACTTTTTACTTCACGATGACATAAATATTCTTCTTATATTCTCTGTGCCTAACGTCTATAACATGTTGTGCTTCATTGAGCATTTTATGAATTGATGCACAATTTTTTTTTTCATTCTTTCTCTTACGTTTCTTTCCCGTTCACTGGATGCCGCCATTACCTTTAATAATTGTTTTTTTAATTGATGAGATGATATTATGTCGCAAAACCATCTCACATTTATTCAATAATTGGATGGTATCTATTTTTAAGCTAATACAGCCACGAAAAACATACAGATGTTTATCAACAGTGGTATTATTTACATTGATTTAGCGTCTTTATCTTCGGCTTATTCCCTAAAATAGTATTGCAGTTATGAAGCTTTTTTCCACAAGACTGTAGCATGAACGCAATCAGAATGTGTAATGTCCCTAACAGAAGCATGGAATTTGATAATATTGATCTGGGCAAAATCTACGTTCAGCAAGATATGCCATAAAAGTAACAATAATATCGCATTTTTCTGATCGTGGCTATTATTATCTATTATAAATGGACACACTACTTCTTTACATGTAGACAAACATCGTTTAATTTCGCTTCACAATATTCGTTCTTTTAGACATCAAAATTAAGTCTCTTATTGGAAGATCGTGTAAAAAGGTATCTATTTCGAAGCTATTTTTAAGGTGTGACTTGCTCTAAATACAAATAATAGTACCATATTTACTACGGCTAATGCATCTTAAGCAGCTTACTTGTGTGTAATTTTGCCGAATGATGAAACTTTAAATATATTACACGTAGTGTTAATAGTCTTTACTGGATTCAAAGTTTTTTGTAAACATAAAGCTCCAATTTATATATTTTTTAGCAACTGGTTATAAGTATATACGCTATGAAAAAATTATCTAACTAACGCTTTTGATGTCTGAAGCCTACACTTTAGGCTCCTTTTAATGAGTCTAGAAGTACAATCGGATGTGGCTCATTGATTTAGAAAAGTTCAGCTTGTTCAACTTAGGATGTCGAGGAAACTACGTTTGTAAATATACATTTTGTTCTTTTCTATAAAAAAAAATAAAATAGCAATAGCACTAGGCCTATACATTAACATCGAATATTAAATTATTGTCACATCATTAAATAATCTCTCTTATTAATATCTTATTTGATTTTCAATTAAAATTGTTTATAGAGAGGGGGGCCATTTAAATTCTAAATTTAATAAATAAAAAAAACCTTCAAAATTCTGCCAAAATAATTTTTTTGTTGTGGAGAACAATTATTCCGGTTTGAAACGAAATATTATTTCATTCATATGGCTGCCGTGGCCGACCTCAGAGTAACCTATTCGATCAGAGCATTTTTCGAGCACTTTTTCGAGTGTATGGTGTCGTGTCTCGGCAATTACATCAGGAATGTTGACCTTCAAATGCTCAATTGTCTCTGATTTATCGGCACAACACTTGTCTTTAACGGCGCCACACAGAAACTAGTTCAACGGTGTCAAATCGCAGCTTCTTGGCGGCCAACTGACACCACCATTTCGGCTAATTAAACGGCCATTAAAAGTTTGACGGAATAAATCGATTATAGCATAAGATGTGTGACAAGTTGCTCCATCCGGTTGAAACCAAACATCGCTCACATCAATACCACGAAAGCTGGTATAAAAAAATCGATTATCATGGTATAATAGGTGTCACCATTGACATAATGGTTGCGTCGTCTTCATTTTCAATAAAATATTGGCCTCCGCTCCGCAAATCGCACCAAACTGTAACTCGTATTAGGTGAATTGGCTTATGTAAGAGTACGTTTGAGTTTTCTGAACCCAAGTTTGCCAATTTTGCTTAATAACGTACCCACCAAGATGAAAATGAGCTTTATCCGAAAAGCTGATGATTTTTTTTTGGCAAAATTGACATCATCGCACAGTTTCTCGTTGGCTGAGGTCTTTTTGTAAAATTCGGCGTAAACTGGTGCTTAAATTAACTATGTGTGCCGCTGTGGTATGGTAGGTAAGACACCTACCAACCAGAAGGTCGTCGGTTCAATACCATGCCACACCATCTTATATAAAAAAGTTTTTCGACAGCGGTATCACCTCATAACATTAGCTAATAACTGGTTATGACTATCGCTACTACTGAAAACTTCTCTAAATGAGCGTTAAACTGTAGGTCCCTTTCAATGAGTATAAAAATAGAATCGGGTGCAGCTCATTGACTGAGAAAAGTTCCCATGTTCCTTCATTGAATGTTATGGGAATTAATAATAATGATGAGTTGATATTGATGGATTCTCACGTACATTACAGCTTCGATATTTTCAGGTGTACGCAATGTACGAGCACGCTTACGTCTTGGCGCATCAAATTTTGTGCGACGTTTTCGACCAATTGTTTTTGTTTTGGAAATAAGTTTCCAATAAATTCCAACGTTGCTCAAGCGCAAATTGATTAATTTGATTGACATAAGTATTTCCAGATTCGACATAACCGCTGGTTCAAATATAAGCCGATAGATAGCCCAACCAATATTTTCCATTAATTTAGAACCATTAAGGATCTCACAGTGTAGCATTAATTTACTAAAAAAATTGAAAGCATTTAGTGCACGATAAACAAACCTACGCATACAGTTACTTAGTTTGTGGTTTAATTTTTTTGTCATTAACCTTTAGTTGCAAATGAATTGAACGACAAATGAAATCAGTTTTAAAATTATTTGTATTTTGATTTCATTTCTATATAGCAATGTATGTAAACAAACAATAGCTTATTGTTTTGCAAGTGGATAGGACTTTTAAAATGGAAGAAAATCACAACAAGAAAACAGAAACAACAACAATAAAACAAATATCACTTATAAATCAATTTTCATTATTTAATTCTCATTGACAACATGTCATGTCGACATGCAACGTATAGAAATTGTTGACAATAAAAGATTTTAAATGAAAAACATATACTCACTAATACATGCACTTTCACAATCACTTATACTAAAACAATTGACCAACATATATGCCATACAAATAAATGCCCATATACATACATACAAACATACATACATACATATGTGCATATACATATGTACATCAATCAACTAAAATTGATTTTAAAAAGTAAAAATCTACAAAAGTTTTAACCATTTTTCATACACAAAGCAGAAGCTTAAAATAGTGGATAATAGGAAAATCAAGTCATTACATTAATGACATAATACTGACTGATTACTAAGTTATAATTAGATGGTCTATTTATGTGGTGCATTTTTTTACAATAATTTTGATGTAAAAAAAAAATATATAAAAATATAGACTATATAACGGTATATATTTTAGTAAAAATTTTTTCTCTAAAGTATGAAAGATAATAATAGCTTTACCCCGATTATAATTGCGATATTAGACGATTTTCTTAAACTACAGAGGGTGTGCTATTGAAGTGGCGTGTAGTGTATGTATTAGGGAGATCGAATGGTTATTATTTGACCGGCTTTAACCGGTGTTTTTGATTTTGTTGAATACGTTTTTTTTAATGTAAGTTTTTCGAATACCGAATAAACAGGTTGTTTTAACACGAATAAACTGTTAAATATGTATAGTTTTCACATGTTTTTATATTTTCTATTGCTAATATGCTTTTCATTTAAGTATTTTTTAAATTTAATATATAACGTATGTGACAACCTTGAAAGTCGCACAAATAACGTGCAAAACATTGTAGATCAAAAAAAAAAAAAATGCATACTTGAGCAACAATAACTTTTTTCCATATTCTGTAAATAGCTCTTAATTTTTTATATATGAAGAATGATAATCAACTACACTCATTGAAAAACACCTACAAACGCCGGCTCCGAACGGCAGATGTTATAGTAAGTAAAGTAAATACTCATAATCAGGCGCTAGCAAATTTGGGAGGTGATAACGCTGTTGAAAATTGTCGGATGGTGTGTTCTGTGATTGAACTAAGAACTTCCTCGTTGGTAGGCGTGTGTCTTACCTCACATACCACAATGACACGCACTATCAAATAAGTGGTGCATGCATTTATGTTTCTACATATGTCTTCTGAAGTATGAAAATATTTTGAAATTGATTGAAAGCATAAGTCTAGATACATTAAGTGTCCTTGAATAGTAAGCTGAAAAAGCTTTTTGACACAAGAAATTATTAACCACCTTAAATATGTTTATGAGATTGACGTTATTATGCTGCCAGGTAAACTTGATTCTATTTAAAGCAGTCTGTAGGCGCTGGCAAGTAGAACTCTTACAAAAGACGCTGTAAAAAATGAATCACCGGATGAAATATTAGTACGTTGCGGTGTTCGGCCCTAAAAAAGCCGAACGCTGTTCTAGCATTCTTACTTGCTAGAAACTACATGAGACAAAAATTTAAAAATTTTGTTTGCTAATGCACCTAGAATTGTGAAGAATTTTATTTTAACAACAGAACCTGTTAAGGTGTTATTTCATAAATTTTTTAATCGAAAACCGGATTTTTTTTAAATTACAATTTTTGAATTATTCGGAACCGGTTTTTGCAAAAAGTCCAATAATCGAGCTCCCTAGTATGTATGTAGTAGGGAGATCGAACGACTATAATTCTAACTGTTTCATGGTTAAAATCTAATTTTTTCGAATAACAAATAATCCGGTATATTTAACACGAATAGCCGCTTATTTTAACATGAATATAATTTAATACTCCAAACTAGTATTCCTCAAAATGTCCAGCGTTTTTTCTGTGAATGGTATAAATACTTTGTTTGTATATATATGCCGGGCGCAGGTCAACAATGTTGGCATAAAATATTTCTACTTAAAGTCTGGGTATCTGGATACGGATTAAGACGCGAATTTGTTCCACCCTTATCTAAAAGGGTCATCAGAATTTTATGGGTCTTCATCAGATTCTACACATCTCTCATGCTCTGCATCCGATGCTTTTGATGCTACATCTTCAGTTACAGATTATCCGTATTTGAATTTATGTTAGGCTAAGCAAAAACATTTTTCACGTTTTTACATGCAGCTTTAGTATGCAGAATAGTATAATAATATGAAACTGCATTTATTCTCTGTGTGGTTCCCGGTTAACCCGTCACCCTGTTAAAGGTGTTTTTTTTTTTTCACACACATAAAGGTTAAAAAGTAAAAGTTTTATTGCAATAAAACTTTTGTACTTTTTGTAAATTTTGAGCCCAACTCGAACACTGACTGAAAGCGTAATACAAACGCGATTGCTGTGAATATTTTTAAACTATTCATTACATACTTAAATTTATTTTTCTACAGATGTGCTCTGAAGTGTACAAATATTTGGAACGCTATGGAAAGAATAAGTCAGGACTTGAATTAAATCCCTTAAAAAACCGAAATTTACTCCAGCATATTTAATAACTTGACAGTACATATTTGGAGGTCGTGAAGTAGAGACTTGGCAAATTTTTTATGGACAAATATTCAGTAAAGCAACGTGTGTTAATCGTTAAAACATTTTATCAAAATCAATCATCGATTTTCATGAAAAAATAATAATGAGTGACGAGACACATTTTGATTTGAATGGTTATGTGAATAATCAGAATAGACAGTTCTGGATAATGAAATCACCTTCGCATCCATTAAAAGTGAGAGTCTGGTGTGCAATTTGGTCAGGAGGAATCATTGGACGTTACTTCTTTGGAATTGAAAAGGACGTAACGGTAACTGTCAATGGGGAGCGATATTGTGATATGATTGAAAACTTTTAAACGCCACAACTGCATGCTTTGGGCTTGACTAACACGTGGCTTCAACAAGATGGTGCCACATCGCATACAGCCAAGATTACAATGGAACTACTGCGAGACCTCTTTCCACAACAAATTATTTCAAGGGATGGTGGGGTTGATTGGCCACCACGGTCACCTGATTTGACTGCACCGTACTCATTTTTGTGGGAATATCTGTAAAGTAAGGTTTATGCAAACAAACCAGAAAAGCTGAAGCACCTCAAACAAAATATTCGTGATGAAATTAATGAAATACCACGTGATATGTGTGAGAATGTAATGAAAAATGTTCTCAAAAGAGCTCTCATTTCGAATCTAACAGAGGAGAGCATTTATCTGATATTGTATTCCATACACAATTGCCGACACTAAATAAAACATTTATCAACATAAGATCCATTCTCTTTCATATAATCAAAAATTATAAATAACAAAGTATTTAGTATACCTTCCGGGGGACACCCTGCATGTAGGCAAAGTTTATAGCGTAGACAGACATCAGTATTAATCTTCATTAACAGACTTAAAGCCAATTAACTTGTGAATTATCCCCATCTTAATGTGCATTAAGTTGATGTAAATGCACAAAACCAATCTGCTTTAAGCTTTTTCAATATGGCAATACTGTCGATAATCGAGCACAATAGTAAACAATTTACTATTGTGAATGAATGGATGCATTGTCTGCAAAAGTAAATTTCTTATTCTTAAAATAAATGGTTTTTTATTCACCAACAACATAGCTGTTTTCAGTCTTCTATCCATTTGCTCTAGATATACATAAATGCCAAAAAAATAGTTTGTCAACAACTGTTTACTTAATACAAAAACTGTCGTCCGTCACGGTAAGATTTTAATTTGCATTAGTAAGTTTTTAATGCACATTAACGCTGTCGTCTGTCTACTGTCTACAGACTAGAATTTCAAATAAAATTATTAACATACTGAACATTAACGGCGTATACTTTATATGTAAATAATATTTTATATTACTCATACACAGACATATTTTTATAATAAAAAACATAAATTTCACATTTGCATATGCATTCAGTTCTTTTCATTTTCTTTTTTTCAAAAAATTTCTTTGCTGAAAAACTAATTTTTAAAAAATGGTTTAATGAATAAACTCTTTAAATGTTTGTTTCGTCATTTAAAACCGAACAAAAGTAAATTGTAAATTCTTTGTTTATTTGTTTTAAAACAAACATTGGAGGTGGATATTTCAGTTCGTACTCGTATTTCTATTCTTTATATTTTACAAACAAATGAAACATACACTCTGGTTCATCAAGATTGAAGCACAACGTTTTTAAATAAAAAAGCTGTAAATTGTGAATACACATTCAATAAATGAATTTCAGACAAATAGCAAACGCTTTAAATGATCATCTAAACTTAAAAATTAAACCCAAGTTTATTATATTGTTACTTTTCCTTTAATGTTTGCACTCATGCACACAATTCTCACTTCATTGTGGGTTCAACAGGTCAAAATCTCCTTCACAATTCATTAAGATCAATCGCCCGTCGCGATAAACTTTAATAAGAACTGAATAATATTAAAATTAAAGTTAGTGATCACACTTTACTAAATTAAAATGGGTAAAAAGGAGGACAAACAGCTCTTGGGAAATGGTAGTAATTGATATTTACCACTCGAATGGATATTTTTATCGAAAAATCTCTAACAAAAACCACAATGTGGTAATGAAAAATTTTGAAACATATAAAAAAAAAAATTTCAAAGGAGTTATCTTCAAAGCTTTAACAGCACAGGAAAATGAAATATTAGGACAGGACAAACTAATATATATAAACTTCTTCAAAAGCAGTCCACTCAATCTCTAAAACTAAGCATTTATCTGAAGTAAATGCAGGTAAATGAACAGTGTAAAGCGCTAAAAATAGACTAAGGAAAATAGCGCCGTGGTATGGTATGTATGCTACCCGCCTACCAACCAGAAGATCCTCCTTTTTTCGTCTGAGAAAAGCAAAAGTTTATTCAACAGCGGTATCACCTCATATCGGTTTATGAGTATTATTAAAAAAAAGTTTCTCTAACGCATTTGCCGTTCGCAGCCGGTGTTAAACTGTAGGTCCGTATCAATAGGACTAAAAATAGAAGCGGGTGCAGCTCATTGACTGAGAAAAGTCTCCGTGTTTCTTTATAAAATGTTATGGAAATTAATATAATAATATAATTGACGACGGCTCTTAAATTGTCCACATTTAGTCATATCATGAAAATATAAGTAATAGCCATCGTGGCCAAGTAAAATTGCTTTTCACTCGAATAAACGACTTTTATTTATTACTAAACGGTTTTTGAGCATTCCACCTCATATGTTCAGCATATTAAAAAACATCGCTAAGGGTCAACGGTTTATTCGCAGCTATAGAATGAAACCATTTAATCCATTTTATATACTCCTGCTTTATTTCGGCTGCAGTTAATAATTTGTTTATGTTTTGCTGCAGTGTTTGGTCTCGTTGCTTTATCTGGTTATGAACTTTTATGAACTTTTATTCAGAGTGATTGTATTTCTGTAATATTTTGCAGATAATAATATTAAAGAATTTTTATGTTTGCGATGCACGGACACAGAACTTTCGCTTCATAATATTCAAACAATGCATTTTTAGAAATGAAATTTGAGGCAAAATTTATATGGTGCTTCATAATTTATACTTTCCTTAGTGGAACTGCACCTAATTTTTTATTTTTTCGTATTAAACGAAGGACGCGTCCTCAAAGTACAAACTTTAAACTAAAAAAATATATAATGAAGTTTCTATTCCAGCTACTTTAAGCGGTTATAAAATATGAATGCCATCAATTAAATTATTTTTTTACTTTTAGACATGTCGTTTTCTTGTTTTTTATGCACTAACTACTAACACTTATTAACTCTATATGAATTCAACTAATAATACGTCTATATGACCAATTTAAAAAAGTGATTTTTTTCTTATCGAAAAAATCAAAATATCCATTTTGAAGGCTTAGATCTTTCCGAAATTTACTCCAGCATATTTAATAACTTGACAGTACATATTTGGAGGTCGTGAAGTAGAGACTTGGCAAATTTTTTATAGACAAATATTCAGTAAAGCAACGTGTGTTAATCTTTAAAACATTTTATCAAAATCAATCATCGATTTTCATAAAAAAATAATAATGAGTGACGAGACACATTTTGATTTGAATGGTTATGTGAATAATCAGAATAGTCAGTTCTGGATAATGAAATCACCTTTGCATCCATTAAAAGTGAGAGTCTGGTGCGTCTATATGACCAATTTAAAAAGTGATTTTTTACTTATCGAAAAAATCAAAATTTCCATTTTCAAGGCTTAGATCCTTTCAAGGGTTGGCAAGCATATTTCTATATGGGTTATTTAGTCTAAAAAGACTACCGTCCAACAAAAGTAACTTCTTTCCATAAATGGCTCCCAATCACAACCCTTTTTGATTAATTTCCATTGATTTATTTGATTATTATCCACTTTTAAGTTTCTCAGCAAATTGGGAAAGAAAAGAGGCAGAAATTTAATTCATATATATAACGTTTGGGTAGCATTCAGAAATTTGTAAGTGTATTTCTTAAGCAATAGGTAGAAGATAATAAGAATAGCGTTCAGGAGGAGTTTTAATCAGCTTTTGGACTACTAAAGCCTGGTGGTTTAGGCAGTACAAAATTTCACCAAAAATATCAATGATAAATGTCCACCTAATTATTGAAATGTGCGAATTGAAGAGGAATAACGCTGCTGATCATGGAAAGTAAAATAATAACGCACATTGTAACAAGCCGTCTCACAAGTGCATTAGAACCTGGCCTCAGTCCACCGCAAGCTGGATTCCGTCCCCACAAATCATGCATAGACAACGTCAATTGCCTCATGGTAGTTGTGGAACAGTGTGTTGAATGGCGATACCCCTTTTACATGCTTTTTAGAAGAAGGCTCTCGATACTCTCCGAAACACCAACGAAGTTTATATCCCTTATTCGGGAATTATACCACGGAGCTACCTGCAGAGTTCTGCATGAAAATCAACTGGTTGACAAGATAAAGATAAAAGTTAGAGTGCGTTTAATATTGTGCTGGATGTTGTGATGAGAAATTCCATCTACGCAACCAACGGAATAGCATGGGGATTATAATAACAACTGGATGACATGGAATATACCTATTATACTATATGTCTTTTAAGCCATAAGTACACCGACATGGTAGAGATAATAAAATTGCTAAGAACATATGCAACAAAGGTGAAGATTAAATCGTAAATGCAAATCATAGCTACCCATTCTTAATCGACGGATCAGTAGTCGAAGACGTCAGTGTCATTTACTCAAAAGGAGGTTTTACTGCTGCCATTGCCAACCGTAGTTGCAGTACCAAACGCACATTTGGGCTCGCTGTATAGAGCTCCGTACACACATCGAGGCAGACTAAAATAGCCATCTTCAATTCGAATATAAAATCAACATTGCTGTATGGATGCGAAACATGGAACGCAGGTCAACGTGATCTCAACACAATTCGGGTCTTTTTTAACATATGCTTGAGAAGAATAGTAAGAATCTCTTGGCCGAAAAAATTATCCAACGTCGATCCGTGGTCAGTGGCAAGACAAACGTTTTTAGCAACAGAAATCATTAAACGAAAATGGAACAGGCTTAGTCATACGCTGAGGAAACTCCATGATGGTCTGAAACGAATAGCTCTAGACTGGAGCCCCCAAGGTAACCGTGAAAGTGAAATGCCAGCCCATATTTGGAGAAGACAATTAAATGCCGAAATCACAACAATAACGGAAACCTGGAACGAGATTAATGTGTTAGCTCTAGATAGACATGATTGGAATTTATTTGTTATGGTCCTATTTTCCACATTGGAATAGCTCAAATAAATATCCAATATATAATAAAAAATGTACATATGTACTCGTATATGTAGAAACTTCTAAGCTTTTCTTAAAAATTTATCAGTGGTATTGGAAGTCACAAACGCTGCGCTTGATTTATAGTTGGGAAGTAAATACGTCAGCGATAAAGAAAAAGCTTGTCATCCACTGTCAAATTTGCATCTGGGGTGTATGATTACTATACATTATTTGTAAGCCTTAACCAAAGATCATCTACTACTTTACCTAACTCTTGACGCTTTTGACAAGTGTGCATTGTAATGTGTCCCGATCATTACCAAAAAAATATTTTTTATCAATCGTAGAATTTTAAGGTCTTTTCTTGGTTAAGTTAGAATTAAAGTTAATTTTGATCTATCCAGGCCAAGTAGAACACAAAAGGGTTAATATGCCTTAGTGTATAACTCGGTTACAAAGTTAAAAAGTTAAAAAGTTACATTAACGTGGACATATTTCAAATAAAAATCAGAACACCAAACAAACTGATGCTTTATTCACACCATGAGCGAGAATATTATGTTTTACTTCGTTAACACAATGAGATTGTTCATTGAAACGATTTTTATTTCGTAGTTCTCGCTCTCATCTTACTTTTTCTTGATACGCAATAGCAATGTTGCCATTTTGGTAAAATCATGTAAAAGTTGGGTATGTTTTAAGAATTTCGTAAATGATTTTCCTTTTTCCTCCAACTGGTAAGGGATGTGGGGTTGTGTAGTGGTTAGGGCGAGGGTTGTCAAATCTGAAGTTTTCTCGCCAAACATGGCGATTTTAAAAGTTATGTGGCGACCTAATTTTCGGTTTGGCGACTTGGCGATTTTTAAAACAGTTGGCGATTTTTAAAATAGTTGACGATTTTGTTGGCTATTTTTAACAAAAAATACGAAAAAATAAAATTATTGTTTTGGCATTTTTATGTGTGAAATTTGTGTATTTTAATGTGACGATTATAGCTGCCAGCGGATCCTATGTTGTGGTCTAAGCAAAGAGTAATTTATAGATGCCTATATGGATCTAAAGGTAATAGATTTGTAGGTTCCAGTTTACTTATGTAATGTAATTTGCGGCAACTGGCAAGGAAATAGGTTCATAAGTTGTACGAAAGACTTTGAAATTTGAAAAAAGTATACTTCTCTTTTTTTTAAAACCAAAAATCGGATAGTTTTCAGCTAAATTATTAGCTCTTAAGTATACGAAAATACGAAAAACCGATTCTCAATCATAAAAATTAATTTTTTAGTTTTATAGCTTTGGGTAATATATAAACGATATTATAGTAAACATTGTACACTTTCAGTTTTTGTTAAAATTTTTGCTTAATAGAATTAATAACATGTATATTATGGCGAATTTTTTCCCATTTTTAGCGAAGTTAAACAAATCGGAAATTATGTTTTCAAAATGTTAAAAAAGTTGATTTGGCAATTTTGACGTTTTTTTTAATTTGGATTTGGCGAAAAAACTTAAAAAAGATCTGACAACCCTGGTTAGAGCCTATGCATAATAACACAAACGACCCAGGTTCGAGTCCCAGCAGAGGACGTGACGAAAAAAAAATCAGTTGTAGTTTTTTATGTTTAATAAAAAGGCTTCAACTTCCTTAAGGCAACTCCATCTAAAAAATGAAGAAGAAGCCCCCCTGACCTTCTCGCGCATACTTCAGGCAATGATGACAAACATCAAGTGAATGGTCCGGAAAACAGGCCACCTACTGGGAAAAAATTACAATGCCAAAATAAAGATCACCACTACGCAAAAATCATAGGGAGGATTAATCATCTACATAGCTTGATCATGATCAAATTGATTAAAGCAACTAAAACAAAGCAATGTATACTTTGGGGAAAGCCAATACTCTCTCTAGAGGAGTGACGGAGAAACAAAAAAAACATCTGGTAACACTGATTTTTAAAAGCATATTAGTTTTGCATGATCTTTATCGATTTCTGTTCAAAATATGTTCTGTTTCACATTTGTAAATGTTAGTATCCTCTTGTATAAGTGAACCAGCGTTGTGCAGATTAATCTGTATTTAGCAGTTTTAAAGTTTTTTGTTTGAAATATAAGTTTTTCTGTTAATTGTGCCAATTTTGCAGTTTTTAATATTTTAGTTTTAATTTACTTTTAATTTTGTCATTTTAATTACAATTTCTGGAAGAATCATTTCATCCGATTAGCTTAAGACAACTGTGGTGAGATTTACTCGCATCTTTTTTAACGCGACGATGTAATTATTCCTTTCTGACCACTAATCACAAGGAAAGACAGAGCTAATATAGTGTGTGATAGTCACATTTAGGTCCAAGAAAGTCTCGTTTTTCTGCTCAGTGATATTGGAAATATATTTTATTTTTCTATATTTTAAAATGACTGCGAAGATTAAAAAAAGGTTTATCCTTAACTAAAGGTAATTTTATTACGGTTTTTGACTTACATGTATTAGCGTAAGTTTGTTCAATAAATTAAATCGTTTTGGAGTTACGCGAATTAATGTTGTGCAATCGCCTTCATTTTTGAAATAAAAGTATATCTCGAAAACTAGAGCTAACTCAAAAAAATGGTTAGCACCGCTGTACTCAACGTACTCGAGTCAGGTTGATCCAACAGATGTCTCACTTGTTGGAAAAAAAGGTGCCAAATTCGAACCCAGTGTCGTTAGCATTTATGTATATCATATTTAAATTTTTTGTAAAAAATGGACTATGGTATAAATTATAGGGTAATTTCTGTTATCAGCAGTTGAGTGAAGTTAAAATCATTTACAGAACATACCCATATATGTATGCATGTATATTTTTATAGTTTTACAGTTATGTGCAATTTTGTCACTTGAAAATCATGTGTCTAATTTTGACATCCGTGATCGAAATGAAATTCGAATTGAAAAATATTTCGATATCCCCAAATTTTCTAATGATACTACTCGATAAGAAACGAATAGGATTAAAGCTTAAGTGTTGTAAAAGGTTTAATAAAATTGGTTTTAGAAGACTGGTTAATATATTAAAAAAGTTATAAAATTGATTGTAAACGGAAAACAAATAAATAAAATCAAAAAATAAATAGGTGACGTGGTGTAGTAGGTATAGTGTTTAAATAAGAGACAAGTAACACTGTTCAATATCTCACAAAGGTTTGGGCAATTTTTTTCTTTTTTGGATTTTTTTTTATATTCTGATAGATCATCTCTGGTTTTTTGTTAGCAAAAGCGATTGAAGACTTTTAAGAGTTCTTAGACATTCGTTCTTAGACTTCTTAGGCTGCTATCCTCCAAATTTTTGCTCTTTATTCGGCCCATCACCTATTTTTTCTTGATCAGCGTGTATCTAATAAAAACTTATTACTAAAAATAAGAAAAAATATTTTTATTTTCGAACCTTAGGCTGCAAAATTATTTGTAAGAGTATCCCTTGCTTTTCTTTGGGAACTAAATATTTATATTTGCTTTACCATAAAGTTGCTAAGTAGTTCCTTTTGAATTGAACTATTTTTTGTACTTTGGACAAAAAATTTCTAAATATATTAGATTTTCCGTAATAAATTTTCAACTCCTTTATTTAATTAATTTTCTTGTAAAAAAAGTTTACTTCGGAAGCTTCTTTGCTTTGGAGTAAAAACTCGCAAGCTTACGTTCGAATTATTATTCGATATCGAATGCCATCATTAAAAATTTCGATTCATTTTGTTCGTGATCGTATAAGGGAATTCCAAAGAGTCAAAAACTCGTTCGTTCGATTAAGGATACGATCGTATGCGAATGCCAGATTTAGCCCTCAAATTTTTCTCTTAAATTGTCAGTTTTTATAAAAAAAAATTATGACAACACCAAAGTGAACAATCGAATTTCATTACAATTGTCATTCATTCATCATTATTAAGTTTCATGCAATGCTACATTAGATAATAATTTATGATACGTGGCTTCAAAAGTGATTGCAAAAAGTTGTGATTATCCAACTCAAACAGATACATATACCGGCGGTTAAATTAATTAAATAAAGTTACCTATCGGGAACAGTATGATATTACTTTAGATAAAAGGAACTCTAAGGCATTCATGGCTGTAACAAGTAAAGATGTACTGAGAGCTGGAAACAACTTCAGCATCTTTCTGAAAAGACTTTCGTGCAAGATTAAAAGATGAACCAGCACGAAGAGATAGCAATGTTTGAGTACTTTACGCCTAAAAGTTTAAAAGATTTTGTTTATTGTAAGCGACTTTAGACTACTCCAAGTGTCACAGTATTGTGATTAAGCAATGTCAGAACACTAATTACTTCTAAGTAACAACTTCTTTGAAATCTATTAGTCATTCGAAAGCTTATAAGCAAAATAATATATGAAATGATAAAAAACTTTTAATTTTTGCTGCTTCTGATTAATTATTTCTTTAAATCTTTAAATAAAACGCTCAATGCTTTAACTAAAGTAGAGCTTGTATATAAAGAAAATATATTTAACGATCACCTGCATTAAATCATTACTATTATACATTGTAATTATAAAAAAATCTATTTTAATAAAAAATATATAAAACAATGCGTGTTTATTTAATGTGATAGTTACAATTCAATTTGGAAAGAATATTTCTATACCAAAAAGAAAAGAAAAAGAACAAAAAATACATGGTTTCTAAATAAAAAAAAATTCAATGGAATCAATTACCAAATAATCAATTAAGTAATTAAGAAAATATATAAACAAAAAATAAGCAAAAAACAGAAGAAAAAGAAGAATTGAAAATCAAGAGTAGAAATACATTTTTAATTAAATCAAAACACCTTTAAACACTCAGACACAAATATTACCCCACTCATTTAATCAATCAATTGTACTCGTAGCATTTAAAACACCAAAAAAGAAGAAAAGAAAAATGAAATAAAAGACAAAAAGAACATTATTTCTATTGCAAATAAATTTGAACATTTAATATGTATAAAATTATAGTAAACACTAAATTAAAAATTTTATTTTCTTTATATCAAAATGTATAATAACTGTTTATTCTATAGAAGTATTGTTAAAGGTTAAGATTAATTAAATTTAATTTTTTTCAGTTTTAATTTTCTTATGTAAGAAATGTACCATTTTTGTCATTATATGATATTCATATAATGTTAAATTCATTAAATATTTTATTTAAATTAAAAATGTTAACAAAATTTCGAAAGTTTGTAAAAAAATAAACTCAAATACAACAAATTATAACAAAAGTTTTTAATTATTATTATAAGCTTTTATTCACATAAAATCCTATATATATACAGAAATATATAATTACGATTAGTATGGATTTCAATTATATTCAAATGAAAATCAAAAAAAAACGGAACAATTAAACAAAACAAATCAAAATGAATAAAAAAAAGAGAGAAAGAAATAAAAGCTCATATTTTTCAAAAATATATAAAAACTTTGTTTCATTTTATTTAAATTGGATTAAGGTATGGTATGAAAAAGTAGAGTAAATTCCTCTTTGGTTATTAAATCTAATTTGCTTACAATTCAAATGAATTGCAGTATTTAATTTGAAGCACTAAACAACATCCCCACTGGCATAACACTGGTTGACTTCTCTCACTCAATGAGCTGCAGCCGATTCTGTTTATTTTTTGAACCCATTGAAAGGGAACAAAAGTTTAACGATAGATTCGAACGTCAGATGCTTTAATTACAGAAGTTGCCACTATTAAAATTGTCAGGTGGGGTGGCTTGGGCTTGAACCCAAAACCTCTTGTTTGATAGGCTGATGCACTACCTTTCGCACTATTGTTTTATTATTATTACCATACTATATATGGGTTTGTAAATTTATTTCATTTTCTTTGTATTTCCATCAATCACTGGTAAACGTGTGAACCGATTTTGTGTGAAATTTAAAATGCAGATAGATCCGGCTAATCAAATTGTTAAAGAATATGCTTGTTTTATAACAGTCATATGAGAAATAATTGTTACGAAAATAAAAATACAACACTGCATTGTGGGATTTTGTTATATTTTGTGCCACCCTGCCACCCTGCCACCCTGTCACATCGACCATCTTTACGGTACATTTGAATTAACGGACATGGAATAGAAGATGGTCAATATTTGCTGAACCTTCCAAACTGTAGGCAACTAGGTATACAAAGGGCTGCTTTACCTACGCGTTAGTTAGTTATCGTTTGGATTTCAATAAACAAAGTTGTGATAAAGCGGAAATAAAAGTGTTGTATAGACGAATATCAAGTGTTGTATTAGGACAAACAGTATAAAAGTTATATTCAAGTAAATAAAGATACTATAACAACAACGAAGTGGTTGAATTTTACTTTAACGCAATCTAAACGACTTCAAACGTTTTAAAAAGGTTAAAACGTAACATAATTTTGTTTATTCAGTTTGCTTATGAGTTAATCACTTGTAAGCGACTGAATCGATGTCGTTGAAATTGGGAGGACAGATATAGCACAAATCCAGCTAACAAAAGTGCAATCAGGTACTCTCTTTCAAAATTGACCTTCGGGGACATTGAAATCAATATAAAATGATCAAAATGAATTACTTTTTTCTGAACATTCATAATTGATCTAAATATGTTGTATCGGATGTTTTTTTTATAGGTTCATAACTTTGAGTTGGCAACACAACTTTATTTGACAACCGATAATTGCTTTGACAGTTAATAGTTGCTTTTTAATAAGTTTGGATTTTTATTTCATTACACCAAAGAACCGCTGGTCAAGCTTCAAAATTCAATATTTTGTTGTCTGATGAAGTACATTTTTGGTGGAATGGGTACGTAAATGGACAGAATTGGAGCATTTGAAGTGAGGATAATATACAAAATACATCCACAGAAAATTACTGATTGTAGCGCTTTATGTGCAGGCGGTATCATTGATCCATATGTCTTCAAAAATGATGATGGTCAGAATTTTACTGTCAATGCTGAATGGTACAGGGACATGAATAAAAACTTTTTCGTACCTCAATTAGCTGGCATGCCACACAGATCGCCCTACAATTGATTTACTAAAAAACTTTTGACGAAAAAGTAAACTCACGTAATGATCCACTTAATTGGCCACCAAGATCGTGTGACTTGTAAAGTACCTTCGATAAACTAGACAGATTTGCACACTTAGAAATCGTTTAGAGTTATTGGCAAAATACGGCCTTAAAAAGTGATAATTGGTGTTCCAGGTTGTACCTTTTATGCGCCAGCCATGGTGGCCACATGATTGAAATCATATTTAAACCTTGATGTCATAAAATTTTCTATCGAAATAAGTTTGTTTCATTTATATATTTCATACATATTATATATATGTATATTGGGTGCGCCATCTATCGGTTATTTTATGAAGGGGTTACATAATTGAGCAGCACGTTAAGATTGGAAAATGAGCGTTAAAATCAAAATGCACATCGTGCACTTCACTTTTTTTTGGTCAGCATAATCGACCATATATAGCCACAATCGGGAGAATTGTGGGCAAATTTTATCAAATCGGGTCTGTACGAAATGTGCATATTTGCCCAGTTCGTTCTGTGGAAAACATTGCTATTTTTTGCGATAATGTGGCAGAAGGGCCGTCAATCTCGACTCGTTGTCGTGCCCAACAATTGAATATCTCACAAACTTTTCTGATGCGAATTTTGAACAACGATTTGAATTTACAAGGTTCAATTGACTCAAAAGCTGAAGCCTACTGACCATTTCAAGCGTCGTCAATACGTCGAATGGATAGTTGAACAAACAGAAATGAATGGTGACTTTACAAAGAAAATCAACCTCAGCGACGAAACACACTTTCACTTCAGTAGATTCGTTAACAAGCAGAATTGCTGCATTTGGGCATACGAGAATCCACGAGTGTTGTTGAAAAGCCGATGCATCCACAAAACAGTGAGTGTTTGGTGCGATTTGTAGGTTGGCGGTCGGCCAAGCAGTTACTATCAATGGTGTTTGCTATCGCGAAATGATAACAGACTTCTTGTGGTCAGAACTTGAGGATATGGACCTGGACGATATGTGGTTTCAATAGGTACGTGATCTTCTGTCATGGCGATGTTAATTAGCTGCCACGATCATGTGATTTGATACCGTTGGACTTCTCCGAGGATATCTAAAAGAAAAAGTGTTCGCCAATTCAAGAGTAAAGGATCAGATAATAAGGCACTCTAACGACATTCAACCTCAATTATGTTTCAGAGTCATTAAAAATATAAACCAACCGATAGAGGGGTGCCACAGAAGTCGCGGCGCGCATTTGACCGATATTTTGCTCCACACCTGATTGTCGAAGAACTTTCCATCGTAATAAGAAATATTAAGATAATTATCTGAAAACCTTTTGCATAATCTTCAATTAATGTATATATATATATATATATATATATATATATATATATATATATACATATACATCGATGTATATATATATATGTATATATGATGTATATGTATATGTATATATATATATATGTATATATATATAAAACAAATATTATATATATATATATATATATATATATATATATATATACATCGATGTATATGTATATATATATATAAAACAAATATTAGAAGCCGCAATGTGGCTGATTGTGTCAGCCGCTATGTATAATAATTTATTATGTACATACTTAAATACAATAGAATACAGTTATATATGTATATTAATAATAACAATTAGGTAAGCAGAGGTTCGGCGTGGTGACCCACTAGCTGACAGATTATTACAGTAATATACTACCTGAACCAGACACTCAGTCCTTATTATTAGAGTACTGTATCCAGTTTAAGAAATCAATATCAATAACTTCACGGCTATTATATATAACCGCTATATATACAAAAATAATAAAGTATATATGTCCACATATATCACTTACTCTCATTTTTAGAATATGTATAGTGGTGGCCATAAGAAATGCAATAGCAATAGCACTTTCTCTAAAGTTTTTAAACTAATTTTGAAAGTAAAAAATAAAATATTAATGCGCTTATATTATTTATTTTATTATTGCTTTAAAAATGAGAAAAATAAATTTAATCCACAATTATTTACATTGAAAAGAACAAATATGGAACAAACACTACGTATAGGCTGATATTTCATTAGGCAAAATATATGCAAAAAATTTCTTCGAAAACATTTATGTGTATAAAACTTAATACTTCGTGTCAAATCCTTTATTTTCAATAAGAGCCTGACATCAGCAAGATATTAAAGCTATCAAGGTGACAAAAAAATTTGCAGAAAGAGCGTTCCAAGCATCCAACACTCTTTGAGACATAATATCTGAATAGGTTTAATTTTAGCGATCGAGTCTTAGATTCATGATTTTCTATTTTGGGTTTTAGACCTATTGATTGTAGTGGAAGCATTACACTTTCCAAGATATCTCTATAGATAAGTCCATCCTTTACATTACGTTGCCTTCTCCATATTCCACATTGCTTTTTGGAGTATAGCGCTTAAAGCCGCTTATTAACTGATCCTCGTACATAACACAAGGCATCACTGACACTAATATTTTCCGCTAAATAAGGCAGCCCCCCCATTTGTTTTATGCCCTATTAAAATGCTACTTAGCAAACTTTAAACGTGTCTTTCGATTCGTAAATTTCAAATCAGTTTAAACTTAGAGTGCCACAGTTGCACATGTTTTGGTTACCACTGTATGTTTGCATATGTTTTCTGAAAAATATAGGCATAAATTAGTTAATTTTTTAAGACATATTGCATCGGTTTTTTTCAAAAATCAAAAAAAATATGTGTGTAAAACAAATTTTGATTATTCCTTTATTGTGTTCATTTGTCATTTCACACAATTCGTTTTTTTATATAATGTTTTTTTTTATTTTATTTTATATTCTTATGTTTTGTTTTGCTTTTTCTTGGTATTGAAAAGTTTTGTATATACTACTGATTTTGATTAAAGTCATCAGTATTTTTTTATTTTTTGTTTGTCTTAAGAACCCATAAACAAAAAAGCAACACACATGCATGTCTCTGTCTGAAATTTCAAAAATAACCCCAATAAATTTGGCAACATGTGTAGGAAAAGGAAAACGTAAGTCAGTCGTCAATAGCATTGAAAGGCCAGTTAAATTTTATCGTTCCCCAGATACACTAAAACCTACAAATAAATGAAAAATTGGTAACAATACGAATATGCTTTTGTTATAGCAAATAAGCTCGAAAATTTATGATTGTAAAGTAGTCTGGAGCAGTGAAAAGTATGTGCATTTTTGAGAATTTTTAATGTTTAAAACGGTTTCTGTATAGAAGATCGAACACGCTAAGTCAGGTCACCATATTTGGCTTCGAGTCTCTTTCAGACTCCATATCGAGTATACAGGCGAAATGTCTGAACAGTGAGACATTGTTGTTGCTGGTGATTTGATTGTTCGTAATTCGTCTTGCTTACGCCACTCAAGTTGCCCAACTCCAGAGGGCCAATATGTTGGAATAATTGCTGAGCAAAAGCATTTTGCCTACATATATACCGTTTATAGATAGTCACCTAAAAAAACTCTTCGAACTTTTCTTCACTTTACACCGTAATAAGTATACAGTTTAGGATCTTGCAACTCTCGAAAATTCTGATCATTTTACTATTTTTGCCTCTTTTCCATTATCCACTCTTCAGCTGCAAAACGCTTAGTTTTCAGTTACGAGATAGCTCGTTGGGCAGACATCCACGATTTCTGTAGCCATTTTAATTTGAAATTTTGTCTCTAAAGTCGATGCTATGGATGAAATAGTTGTAAATATAAGGTAGATTAAGTCCATTCATGGATTTGATGCAAGTAAGGTTGTGGCTCTGGATATTCCAAGGCGTTAGATAGAGGTTGGTACGTATCAAAAATTATCGCTTTTGGTGTCGATAATCACTACTCTAGATTTATATCGAGCTTTCTTAGTAATCGCACTAGAAGAGTGGTTATAGGCTTTACTTTTTCTCCCACTTAATTTCTCATATTTCTCAATGAGTTCTACTTCTTATTTCCAATCCTATCTACTCTTTTACAGATGACAGCAATATTTGCTATTCATATTCCTTTGATCGTCGGCCGATCCTTTGAAGATTAGGGAAAAAACGGAATATATTCATAAGGGAACTATCGAAAATCTCCGAGTGGGTGCCAACAGGGACAATTTTAATGCACGCAAGACCAAATATAATTTTTGAGACAGAGGCCTTGTGGTGTTGATGGTGTTCTTTTTAGTTGCGTCAAAATAAAATAAACACCACCTTGTTGTTATCTAACAGTTTTTATTTCGTCGCTTTATCCTTATACAGTTTATCTAGATACAGCAACTTATTTATCTTGCACTTAATATTCGTTTGTACAACCCTTTTATTTACGCCTAAAAACAACTTTACTTTATAACTGCAAAACGATAACTATATCGACGTATGCAAATCAGCCTCCTTATGCACCTAATTGCCTACAGTTTGAAAAGTTCCGGAAATGTCTCAAATGCTCTCATATCCTCTCTTTTATATCCGTCAATTTTAAACATGTAAGTTTGTGTTACCTAAAGATGGTTCACAATGCCATGATATACACAAATCAGTATGGCAGTACCAGGGTAACACATTCAAAACCTTGACGCAAACCAATAGACTAAAATCCCACAATACAGTCCCTAATGCAGTGTATTTTCTTTTCAGGAATTTTTATTTTTGTAACAATATTATAAAGGCGAATACTCTTGATGTTCTGCGCATGAGAACTCTTTATGATGTCCATTGGAACGATCACATATTTCGAGTGTCGATAGAAGCATTGAAGTACCTAAGTTTCTTTAATATTTACAAAACCTAGTATATCCAAATACCTATCTCGTGTATGGGCCGGTACTCAAAAGTCTATTTTGGAGCTTCTAGACTGCATACAGGAGAGGACGAAGTTACTTATTAGGCTACGGTAGCCAAATCCATCGATTTTTCGCTATGTGGCAAGTATTTCATTGCTCTATCGCTACTATAGCGTGTTTTTTAGCAACTTTATTTTTAGCAACACTGTCTTTGGCAGCTCAGCTGTTTTCGTGTAACATTTTACTGTCAAATATGTTCACTTTGGTCTATAATTTAACCATGAATCAACTAAAAGACGAACAACGCTGGCAGATTATCAAATTTTATTATCAACATTTATGCTCGGTTAAGAAAGTTCACTTCTTCCATTTTATGGTCAGTTTGGGTGACCGGCTATTCGGAATCTTGTGTGGACAGAGGAAAATATCGCAGCTGTATCAGCCAGTATTGATAAGCGCAGTTCGCAGCAATTGTGCCATTGTTACTCCACTTAGTGGAAAATTTTACTAAAGGAGTTGGGTGTAAAATATTTTAAAATACATCTGGTGCAAGAGTTGAAGCCACACGACATACTACAACGGCTACCTTAAATAAAGATGGCAAAGTTAAATAAAGATCCACTTTTTTACCGAAAAATTGTGTTCAGCGACGAATCTCATTTCTGGCTGAATGGATACGTCAAAAAAATTTCGTCATTTGGTATGAAGAGTAGCCAGAATCATTACAAGAACTACCAATGCATTCTGAAAAATACATTGTTTAGTATGGATAATCAGCCAATGGCATCATTGGCTCCTACTTATTCAAAGTCGTCCAAGACAGGAACATTACTGTGAATGGCAAGCGCTACCGTGCTATGATTAAAAATATTTTTTGCCTAAAATGGAAGAGTTGGACTTGGCTGACATGTGGTTTCAAAAAGACGGTGCCACATGTCACACAGCACGCCTAAAAATGGCCCCGTTGGGAAGTGAATTCGGTGCACAGTTTATTTTACGTTTGGGGCCGGTCAATTGGCCGGTTAGATCATGAAATTTAAATTCTTTTGAATTATTTTTTAGGAGCCATATTAAGGCTCATGTCTATACGGACAGGTCCGTAACGAAGAATTTATTAGTGAGATACCGCCTGATATGATGAAGAGAGTATGCTAAAATTGGACGCAGCGTATAAACCATTTAAGGCGTAGACGCTTTCAACATTTACATGAAATCATCTTTTAAATTTGAATAATATAGATCGTTCTATCACACAAATAAAGATTTCATACATTTCTCTAAATCTTATGTTTTTTTTAACAAATCAGAAATTCAGATATAACAGAAGGTGTTCTGACGAAATAATGGAAATTATTGCTAATAATCAATTTTTGTTTTCATATTTCTAGTAGGGTGTATGCCTTTGTGGTTGGCTGTCCAGTGAATCGCTCAATACATTATAGGGGGAATTAGTAATTTAGTCCCACTGTTTGTTCGTGGAACAATCTTCCCGGTAAGTTTTTCCCTGCAACTTACGACATTTTTTCCCCCTTACCAAAACTTAGTTTCTGAGTAACAGGAATCATCTACTACTAGTGCTGGTCTCAAGTGAAAAAAATTAATGCAATTTAATTTAATTGATAGTAAAAGGCCAGCCTTTTCTTAAAAATTTTAAATATTTTTCATTTTCAACCAAATTTCTTTATTTGCGTATATTCTTTGAGCGTAATCTTTATGCTTATGTTTACGCCTTTTAAACACATACATAAACAAAGAAAATCCTAAAACAACAGCCCACTTATGTCGCCTTTGGACTTAGAAACAGATGTTCTCAACACATTTTATTTGAAAAATAAAAAATATTTCTACGTTCATACATATATAGTATGCACGGGTATAAAAAGAAACGTAAATTTTAAAAAAGTAAAGTAAAAAGCAAAATAGATGAGAAAATAATAAATATTTATGACAAATAAAAGACTTTAATAAAGATTTTTTTGTTTTGGTTTTTGTTTTTAAGAGAGCTATAAAGCGCCAACAATAATAAAAAATGAAATACAATTGTTTACAGGTTTATGGTTAAATTCGTCCTGAAAAAATATAAATAAAAAACAACAACAAAAATATAACAAAACAAAGGAATTTTAGTAAAACAATATTATCTCTCAACACGTCACTGGTGGTGTCACTGTTTTGATTTAGTAAACCATTTATTATTTGTTTGGTAAGAGAAGGCTATTTTATTGCCATTTATTAACTAGTTTCAAGTAAATTATTTTATGATTTATTTGCCGAAAAGTTTGTTTTTCAAATAAAATTTAGTCGTAAAAATCATGTTCTTATTAATGGCTAAGACAGTTTGTCAACTAATTACATATGGCAATTAAAAGAGAAAACATTCCAAAACATTTGTCGCCAAAGTTATAAAGAATACTAAGCTTGTATATGTATGGTATATTAGGGTGGATTGTAGATGTATGAAAGAAATATTTTTTCCACTTAGATACCGTAAAATGCGAGGCGTATCGCCTCTCAAGGTAACCCTGTTGATGAAGTAATCAAAAAATACATTTTCATATACTTTAGAATACGATAGAGATATAACTTTTTGCTATAATTTTTATTAAATTTACAGTCACTTCAGTATTTTGTTACAAACAATTTGATTATAAAAACTTTTGCAGAAGTAGAATTTAAATATTGCTGTAACTCTCCCGAAATTTTTTTTTATATTTTAAAAATATGTTGTGGCACATCACTCTTGACGTTTGGACTGAAAACTTCAACTCACATACGTATGTTTAAATGTATAGTACGTATACAAACAACTGAAAATTAATAAAAAAAGACAGCGAAATATTATTTTTATTAGTTTATAAAGGGTCCGCCATCTAACGCCAACTAACTAGTGCTTATTTCGTGAATGGTAACACTTAGCTCATGTTTGATTTGACAGATAATTAGTTTTATCCTTCCGCTGAACGAATATGGTTGTGTATATGCTTGAACAACGCTGGGAAATATTGCGACATTACTTTGAAAATCATGGTAATGTTGCAGAATCAAAAATCATCTTTTCAGATGAAGCTCGTTTTGATCTTGGCGGGTATGTAAACAAGCAAAATTGTCGCGTTTGGGGCACAGAAAACCCGCACGCATACATTGAAAAGCCGATACACCCAAGACGTGTCACTGTTTGGTGCGGATTTTGGTCCAGAGGCTAAATTATGCCATTTTTCTTCGAAAATGAGCAAGGAGTGGCCGTTGCAGTCAATGGCGATCGATGTCGGACCATGTTGAACGAATTTTTGTTCACAAAAATTGAAGAGGAGGATATTAACAACATTTGGTTTCAACAGGACGGCGCTACGTACCAAACAGCCGAAGCTACACTCGATGTTTTGCGCCCTGTTTTTGAAGATCGCATTATTAGCCGCAGAGCTGATGTCGTTTGGCCACCTCAAAGCTGCGATTTGACACCGTTGGACTATTATTTGTGGGATGCCGTCAAAGATAAGTGTTAGGCCAACAAGCCAGAGACAATTGACGCTTTAAAGGACAATATTCGTGAAGCCATTGGTGAAATACAGCTGCACACAATCGATAATGTGCTTAAAAATTGCACCGATCGTGTAGGCTACTGCATGGCCAGCCGAGACAACCATTTGAATGGAATTATTTTCCATTATTAACCGAAAGGATTGTACTTTCAAATAAAAAAAAAAATTTGAGAAAATATTCAGTAGTTTTTTTCATAGCATTAAAAAAAAATAATTATTTGGCGGACCCTATATATATTTTTTTTGCAAAAAAGGGGTCAACTAGAGAGGCAATGTGACACGCCTTCCCTTTTTCCGAAGACCATAACTTTTTGCATAACGTTTTTTACACAAAGCCACACATTTTAGGGGGGAGTTACTGTCTCCTACCTAAAAAAAAAAAATAAAATTCATACAACTAAAGGCCACCCTAATGTATGTATATATTGGTAATATTTTAAAAGCATTTTAATCTTCCTCATAATAAAAAATTTTATAGTAATACAGCTTTTGAAATAAAAAAAATTTTTTCTTGAAAAGAAACTCGTATTGGGCTTCAACATTTCCGATAGCGAAGATGAAGTACAAGGGAAAACAAATTTTATAAACGAAAATCTTGTAACAGTTATGTAAAAATGTAAAATTAGTGACCGTAACGCTGTGCGGTTACTTGCAGCAACTCTTAAATAGAAGTTAAAAGTTAAAACAGCACAAAAATTAAAAAAGAAATTTCATGAGGAAAAAATTAGTGGCATTACAGTTCACTGGGATTTTAAAATTTTGCATTCGTTTAGTTAAAAAATTCCGCTGATCGAATTCCAGTAGTCATATCATATAATGGTAAAAAAAAATTACTTGGAATCCCAGCCATAGCATCTGAAACAGGAAAGTAACAAGTGAAAATAGTTTATGACCTATTGCAAGAAGTTGCGATACCACAACTTCTAACTTAAGTTAACTTCAAAGTGCTTGTGTTCTTTTAGAGAAAGCAATCGGAAAGGACCTTTAATATTTACCATGCCTACTATGAAACCATTTTCAAAAGTGTTTTCGATGAAAAGTTTGGGAAAATGACCCTATCTTTAACGTTGGCCTTAATATCGTTTGAAATGTGAAAGTTGTAAATGATTAGGCAGAACGAGTTTTATCCAAAATTGAAGTAGAACAGCAATTCCTAATTCAAATTTGAGCGGGTTATCGGAAACTCTGTTCTCATATGAAAAATTTGCTCTTTTGAAATAATATAATAAACAAACTAAAATATATAAAATTGAATTCGTTTGTACGTACAATAACTATAATGAATAAATATAATTTTATTAAAAAAAAAAAAAATTTTGTTTTTAAAATTTTCCAGCCAAACTTAAAGAGCTATGCGCCATGTATTAACCTCGCCCAATCGTGATAATATTTTTCACACTATATTTTTAAATTATAACGAACATTTTTAGGGGTAGTTACGCTTAAAATAACAAAGTTGAAAAATAAGAATCACCCTAATGGTACATGTGCTAAACTTGAAATTTGAAAAAGAGTAAATATTTCAAGTTGACCTGACTTATGATACGTTATACCATCTCCTTACACAGCAGCTTCACATCACATCACATCACATTAGATAAAAACGTTGTGCTTCTAACGGACAAACAGAAAGAATTGCTCAATGGCGAAATTAGGCGAACGAACCCTTAAAACTGATTCCCTATCATCAGATATATCAACACATACGATATCCACATTTAACACATTGGTGGCACTTATATGGAGTCGGTACAGCATTGTTCACTATATTATACAATTTTGAAAATTATTTATTAATAAAATAAGTTTCGTTGATACCGAAATATAACCATATACCGTCCAGATTTTCTGCCTGCAAGTAAAAACGTTAGAAAATATTTTACGCAGTTTGTTTGATATAAAATTAAAAGTAAATCTAGGAATGTTGTAAAATGATAAGACACAATCTATCTAGAAAATAAATAACAGATGACAATAAATTAATTTTTGCTTACTTGGTTATTTTCGTTGCACGGATTTATAAGGATCTAATTGATCTACTAACATAATAATCGCAAAATATTTTCCTAACTTGCTTACTACACAGCGTAATGACCCCGCCAATTGCCAACCAATTTCTAAAAACTAAGCCGCATTTTGTTCATAACTAAACGTACTTCTTCAATAAATTCATAAATAGTTGCGAAATGTAGAAAAAATTTAATAAAAATGTTGAGTTGAGTGGTTCGAAAAAAAAGTAGTACCAGTCACCCCCTGTGTAAAAAAAATTCCAAAAATTATTTTGTTATTTTTTTGTCACGCCTACAAATACCGCTCTTTTAGTATTTTGTTCACTGTGTCGCCATTTTCAATTTTATATTAAAAAACGAAATATTAAATATATTTTTAATAATTAAATGTAAGACGAGATACTCAGTACACTAGAAAGGTTAAGTTAATAACACAGTTCGACAAAAACGAACGAAGTAGAAATACCTGGAAAATAATGCTACTTTTCTGATAGGCGCTGCCGAGTATAACTAGGGCCTGTTTTTGGATTTCTAAAACACCTACAAAGTCTCGAGTTGCGGGTATAAACCGATTTTTCGCAACTTCATACACTTAAAAGCTAATAACTTAGTTGAATATTAATCGATTTGAGAGAGACAAACCTTTTAAATGATATATATTTCGTTTAAGTATCCTTAATGGGCCTGGGTGTGTTTCTCAAGGCAACACATTTTTATCCAAATTTTTCTCACATTTTTTAAGTTTTGACGAGTTTTTGCGCACTGTTTTATATAGGACCCGTGCTATTGATGAATTAATGAAGGATTTATATTAAGTTATGAATAATATAACGCCGATGTGGTATGATAGGTAAGACACCCGCCTACCAACCAGAAGATCGTCGGTTCAATACGCGGCCAGACCGTCTTAAAAAAGAAAAAATTTCGACAGCGGTATCACCACATAACATTGGCTAGTAACTGGTTGTGAGCAGCGTTGCTGCTTTGGTGCGATTGGAGCAAACTTAGTAGTTTTTCGTTTTTTAAAAACAGTTGGGTAGTTTGGTTGGTTGGTTTGGTTTTGTTGCAATTTTTGTATATTTTTGGTACTTTTGCCTCCTGTAGCAATTTTTTAGTCATGGTAAATATTTCCTCTTAAAAACACAGTACAGAACATAATTAAAAAAAAGTAACTTTCAATTGAATTGATGACAACTTTCAATAATGTTACCACTATTACTGAATGATGTGTGCAACTGCTTACCACTGTTTCACGACGAGTTATAACAAAAAATAGAGATTATTTTATGGCAGTGACCAAATTACCGCGAATGGAGAGTAAAAAAATTTAAAAAAACTGATTGAGCTTCCTTGCACTAAAAGCACTTCTATTTTATTTGTTTAATTTGTTTTAAATACATTTCGAGCAGTCTTTCTTACATTGTATTCTAAATGTTATATTCAGCAACTTATTTTGCTTGGATTCATGACGTAGAATGTCAATTTCGAAAGGAAAATATAATATTTTATTTTCATTTTGTATATTTTGAATAATGTGCTATACAGTTCACAGAATAGTGGTGACAGGAAATATTTAAGTCGATTTACGCAGAATAGGTTTTGATTTTAGACCTATGATTTCTTCTGAAAAGTTCCTCAGAATTTCGCGTAGATTTTATTTTTGCTTTACAACTTTTCAGTTTATTTTTTTTCATAAAATTTGATCCACCCTCATACACATGTATATGTACATCCTTCTGTTATTTTAAAGGAAATTTTACTTTTATGTTTGTTATTACTTTATTACATATGTATGTATAACTAAACAGAAATTTCGATTTTATTTAAGAAATGTATTTCTAAAATTTTTGGTAGGCTGTGAACGGTTTTGGTAGAATTTTTGGTAGGAAGTCAATTTCTTGTGTGGCAACGCTGGTAATGAGTATTACTACTATTGAAAATTTCTCTAAGTGCATTTGCCGTTCAGAGCAGGCGTTAAACTGTAGGTCCATTTCAATGAGTTTAAAAAAAGAATCCGGTGCAGCTCATTGACTGAGATAAGTCCCATGTTCCTTAATGGAACGTTATGGAAATTACTAATAATAATAATGAATAATATGAGACTTACGGCTTATTCGTAATACAGCTCATGAAAAAATATATAAATATAATTCCTAAATTAATTCATAAATGCTACGGTTCTCATATATTATACTGCGCAAAAACGCATCTAAACTTGAGAAATGTGGAAAAGATTGTATGAAAAATCTGTTTGCGTGAGAAATATATCCAGATTCAAGAAACCTTAAATCGGACAGTATTTATTTAAGTTATTAGATAACAAGTGCATGAAAGTCCGAAAAACCGATTTTTTACGCTGCTCTGCAGCGCCTATCTGAAAAATGGTATCATTTGCCAGGTACTTGTTTTCGTCGCACCGTGTAATTATTAGAGAAACAAAAAAAAGGGAAAAACGTATGTTAAAAAATTTTTTAAATTAAGTTCAATATTTCAGTCTTTGTGAAGTAGAATTTATATTTTCTTTATCTTTGTTACTATACCATATACTTATGTATCTTCTCGTCAATTTTAATCAACCACCTACTAGCACCTCTCTATTTTCGTTTTTGCTTCCTTAATGTCTATTTCATGTTTTAAAATTTTCTAGGCCGACTACTTAAAATTGCAGAAATTAAAAAAAAATATCATCAAAATGGTTAGTATTTGAGGGTATTTATACCATAATGCTTTGCCAATTTGGTAGATGGATTAGCTCTGTTTTTCATCACGCGCTCTATAAACGAAACATCAACCAATTTTACACACGTCGTTTTGATAAAATTCCTTCATTTTTATGTTTTTTTTTTTTCTGTCGATTTCTCCCTTTAATAACGACAACGATGAAAAATAGAAAAGTATTCTATTAATGTATGAGAGCTGGTGTCAAAAACTTAAGTACTAACAACAATCTCGTATAAAGAAGAAAGCGTTTCTCAAATTTTTCCGTGAAAAAAAATATTGACACTAAAATATATTACACGTATATGAAATATACGTGTAATAATAGGAAAATGTACGAGTAGTACTGGTTCATTAAAAATGTATCAGTATGGTAAGTTGGGACACAGAATTTCAAAAAATACAATTTAAATTATTTAAAAATACGTTCATGCCCAGCAAAAAATATATATTTAAACGTTTTTAAAAAAACATGGTGTAAAAATATGGATATTGTTTATCATAGAAATTTTAATTGAGGGCTTTTAAGGTGCTGAGTTAAAACACGGACCGAACGGATTACAGATTGCGGATAGTGAATGCTGTTTAAACACAAAGGGCAGCTAAGAGTTAGTAAATTTCTAAAAGCAAGCAGTTCCGTTCAATCTTCGTAAGACGGCCTACGGGCAGCATCGACAAGCTGATCGGGTATCACCTTTAGATTCGCACACCACCTTAACTCCCTCGACAGAAGAAGCACTTCTTTCCAGCATAGTTTAGTTGCAAACAGGCATCTATTACTTTATTGAGCGACTCTCTACACAAATATGTAATATCAACAATCAGCCTGATGGCTTGGATGGCAGTAGACTAATCTCTTACTCATCTGATACAACTTAATTAAGAAAACTTCAAGACATAATGAACAATCGACTTACCTTTGATGACCTTCAGCATGTAATCAAAAATGCGATTTTACAGAAACTTCTAAAATTATCACGCCTGACTCAACTGTGTAAAGAGTTGTAAAATTATTGCGATTGCTGTTTTGTAACTTAGGCCGTTAAAGGCTAACGTACAACACCTGATGGTCGTAGCACTTTGTTGTATCTTGGAAAACCGAAATATAGCGAGCAAGAAACACAGTTATGAACTGCAGAGAAAGGCTTCACCGACGGAGTTTTAATCTTGATATTCCTATTTATTTCATCTGAATACAGTGTTACGCTCTGCTAAAGACAACTTCTACAACACTCTAGATAGTATGTAAGAGGAACAGCGGAAATATGTATATTGGCAGATATAAAACCTCACAGTGGTATCTATAATGTAGACTAATGGCCTTGGCTAAAGGATGGAAAATGTGTGCATTAAACAATTTGTTTTTAAGCGGCTTCCTTGTGTTGAACAAGACTGTCATAGGTATATGTCAAATCTTCTATTGGCACATTGGAGTTCCACAATTTTACCATTATTGATTGGCCGTATTACGTACGACGCACGCCAGTAGTGTTGAACTGGTCGGATAGTTTACTGTAGAGCTAAAACCATAGTATTGGGCTTTCGTAAGCCCCATCACTTTTGTTGATATGTTATCACAACTCTACGGGATTTATTATAGTTCATAGCTCATGTAGTTTTTCTAGTTTCGTCTATTTGTGATAATGGTGAATTTGGTGTAGTATCCCCTATGGAGAACAGGTTTGATCATGCTTCCCAAATGGTCTTAAATTGCCCATTTCTAAGAGACTGGTGATGCTTTCTTCCAGAAATTTCCCAAATGTATCATGCCGAAGTATTATGTATTTGTTTTGTTTTTGTTTCTCATACTAAATCTCATTTAAATTTGTCTCATTCACATGATCTTAGTGCTGTTGTCTAAAGCTCGTTATGCCGTTGTGAGGCTCTTAACTTTTCCTTGTTTGTTCTAACTGTTTCTCATCGATATTTTAGCTCTCGACGTAGTAGCCTTTGACAGAGTATCTTATGATCTGCTCCTTCTTGTGTTTTCACTGGTGATAATATGAATTCCACATTACATAATGCGATTAGTTGATGTTCTTGCGGTAGCGATGTAAGTTCACCGATAAATCTTCGTCATTTCTCATGCCCCGGTCTTCAAAGAGACTCCAGAGTCTGCTGATGCAGAAATGGTCTATTTGATTTTCGGTGCTCGTATTTGAGGATACAATCGACCCGGGCAACCTTGCACCATTAGCCCTATTCCAAATATAAATCAGAAGTTCACGGTTAAGGTTTTTCTCGTCCAAGTCATATTTCCCAATCTCATAAAATAAGTCGTAATTTTCTGAGCCGATCTAAGTGTTCAAACCACCCATAACAATCCAAATCTCCTTCTTCTAGACGCCAATGATAATTGACATTAATTGATCGTTATATGACCCATTAATCTTCTCACATACCTGCTTCGTTGGGGATTCTTTTTCCTCTAAGCACCCCTGGTTTCGAAATTTCAAAGAGAATAAGTAAATAGCCAAATAGCCTTCGTCATCTGAACAGTATGAAAGATCTAAGCCTATGTGTCATTAGAAGAAATAGTATTTGTGGAGAATTCTTGTGTGATGTATAAACTTTTGTTGGGTAGTAACGTGTATTACGCCTAATAAAAATTTAAAAGAAAATTTTTTACGTAAATATGTTCAATTTTTATTTATTTATTTATTTATTCTTTTTTTTGTATCATTATGTTCCTGTTTTTCTTCGCGTTTTTATTATTTTGCCATTTTTACTTTTTATATTATTCATTACAAAAGTATGCGTAAGTGTGCGCTGTCACTTTCTTTCATAGTCGATGATGAATGTTTCAACACTTTATTCAACAAAAAGCAAAAACGTTGAAAATATGTGATAATAATAGCACAACAACCACAACGGCCACCTCAGGAACAAAACTGCCTTAAAGCAAAAAGTGTAACAGCACTCATAGACGATTACTCGCACAGTCTTCTGTCGTTACGATAAATTGCTAAAAATTAAACAACAAACATAAGTAACAGAGAATAGAAGTGAGAAAGAAAAAGAATAATGAGAGAAATCATTAAGAAAAATTTATACAAGAATGATGGAAACTATGATATTGAACAGAAATGGCCAGAATTTGGTAAAGGAGCGATTGCATTAATTCAATAAATAAATATTAAAAAGTGATGGAAATTTTACAAAATTCGTAACGAAAAAATTTCTCATCTAAATCATAGACGTATTTCCTGGCTTTCTAAGAGTATCATCCGTCCATTTGCATTTACGATTCCGTACTTGGGTGTCAATTAGACGTCGCCGTGACCAGAAAGTTCTCATCGAAATGGTCGTAGGCCAATAAATATGCATGATCTTGCGTAGATAATTGCTTGCGAATGTCAGGACTCAGGAATGTTATAAATCTTAGCCATATATTTAGTGACGTCACTTGAACGTTCGACTTGAATAGGCTTTATGCTGTTACGCGATCTTATGAAAGATTGTCAAATAGGATTCAAAAAGCTCAAAAGTTTGACGGGCTTTGTTTATGCGTCAAGTATATGTGAACGATCGGTATTTTTAAAGTTAATACATAATCTCTTAGTTTTTCGTATATTGATCTTTATATCGGGTAATTTTTTGGCAACTTTCCTTGTGCCAACACTGTTTTTGGCCGTTCAGCTGTTTTCATGTAAGATGTTACTGTCAAAAATATTCAGAATAACCCCTGCAGATTATTGAATTTTATTATCAAATTTCATAGTCGTTTCAGAAGGTGCATTGTGTATTTCTTTCATTTGATGGTCAGCTCATTTCTGAACACGTGAACAAGCAAAATTGCAGTATTTAGTGTGTAGAGTAGTCAGAAGCATTGTAAGAACTGCCAATGCATCCCGAAAAATGCACTGTTTGGTGTGGATTATGGGACATTCAAAGACGTCGAAGGCATAAACGTGACTGCGAATCGTGAGCGCTCCCGTGTATAATTACAAAATTTTTGGTGCCCAAAATGGAAGAGCTGGACTTGGCTGATATGTAGTTTTTACAAGACGATGTCACATGTAACACAGCAAGCGAAACAATGACCCAATTGAGAGGCGAGTTCGGTGAACAGTTTATTTCTCGTTTGTGGCCGGTCAATTGGCCGCCTAAATCGTGCGGTTTAATGCCGTTAGACTATTTTTCGTGTGGCTATGTTAAGGCTGATGTCTACAAGGCCAAGCCCTCAACGGTTGACGCACTGAAAGCCAATACTTAAGAATTTAATCGTGAGATACACGCCGATATGTTGGGGAAAGTAAGCCAAAATTGGACCCAGCGTATGAACCATTTGAGGCATAGCCAACATTTACATAAAATCATCTCTAAACATTGAATTATATAGATCGTTTTATCGACTCAAACAAAGGTTTCATACATTTCTCTAAGTTTTATGTGGTTTTCTAAATCAAATCCGAAAACTCTTAAAAGATAATCCAATGCCTTTTCTGAAAGCTATTTCTCTCTGTTCTATTTCTCTTGTTCCAACTCTGTTTGAAAATCCGCAAAGCTATAAATCAGAAAGCAAATTTCGTCAGCGTATCCAAGGTCCTTAATTCACCACTGCTGTTTTCATGTCATGTAACTTCTCTGTCCTGTTGCTTCTAACATTACTTGGTTCAAAACACAGTCAAATATGCGCGGCGATACTATAGAGTCCTGATGTACGCCTTTATGTAGGATTTAAAAAGGGAAATAGGCTTTTGGAAAATATCTTTACAAACCTTAGCATTCTATGTGGCACTATGGTTAAGTGTCTTGAATATCTACTCGAAATCTATAAAGGCCGAATATAGAGGACACTTGGTTAACCGTGTTCAGTAACGTTCCTGAAGGCTGTCAGGCTGACTTTGTTTGAAACATTTACTACCAACCTTTTTGTAAATTCCCCAGCTAGCACTTCGTTTTGTCAGTAATTTTTAATTGTGTCGCATAGTAGTTGCGCCCATTATATAAAATCAGTCAACAGCAGCTCTGGAGATGTATTGCGTTTAGAGATCGCTATATAGTGTATGTGTTGCAAGTTTACAATATAACTACCTGTGTAACTGTAAGAGAGGTAACTTAACATTTGAGACCTTATGTGTGGTCACTTATGGAGCGATGTTATAAGATTTGGTAAGAGAATTAAAATTCATATAAAATGCTTTTATGATGATACTAATACAGGGTATCTAAAAATTTAATAACATTTTCGTTTAAATATTTTTACAGAATTTAACAGTTACAAAGTGGATACCCTTTTTATACTAAGTATTGAAGATAATGTCGCTTAAATAATCCATATTTTTAGCTTTGCAATGATGGACTCGTTTTATATCATTTTCCACAACATCTTTAAAAATTTGTGGCTGTAGCGCTCGAATTTCAGCAACTGTGTTGGCCTTGAATTCAAGGACTACCTCGATTTTGTTCCCACATACTCGCTCCTTTAAATAACAGCAAATGAAATAGTCAGGTGCAGACAAATCTGGCGAAGGTGCGGGCCAATTCATTTACGAATTTCTGGACTATTCACTCTCCAAAAATTTGACTTCGAAATTCCTTTATATCTGGAACAGTGAGCGCAGTGGCTCCATCATGCTGAAGACACATCTCAGGTCTATTTGCGAGAGAAGGACGCAAAAAATATTCTATCATATACCGATACCGCTCTCCATTTATAGTTGCAGCACTTCTATCTTAATTTTCGATGTAAAGCCCAATGATATTTTAAGATGTAATGCCACATCACACTATACACCTAACGGGGTGCTGTTGGCTTGATAAACGGCTCTTGTATTTCTTGTATTTTCCAGAAAGTACAGTTTTGCTTATAAACAAAGCCATTCAAACAAAAATAAGCTTCATAACTCATAATCAACTCTGAAATAAGGTTGAGTTTATATCTGGCCAAATGTTAAAATGTAACTGCAAAGTTTATAAGGCAATAACAGTACATCTTTGTTTAAAATTCTCCGCAGTGAAGTACGAGCATTTCTAAGTTGAGCGGATTGCCTTCTGGTAAATGTTTCTGGTGTGTCATTAATACTTTGCTCTAAACAGTCAATATTTTCCGCAGAGCGAATTAAACATGATCTACCGATTGGAGGCATATCTCTTAAGGCTAGTTCACACGATAATACTTTACGTACGTAAAATCAAAGAGCAAATATAATGTGGGCAATTTGAAGTTTAAGTTCGAACCTGCCATTATTTCGTATCTGGCAATACTTATGTCATTCTATTCTGTCACAAAATTCAGTATATTACCTCCACTGAACGAAATGAATCGATTTATGCTTGAGCAACGTTGGGATTTATTAAAAATTTATCATTACTTAAAATTATCTTTTCGGATGAAGCTCATATTCATCTTGGGGGATACGTTAATAAGCAAAATGGACGTATTTGGGGCCCATTACGATTAACTGTTTTGTCCGGCTTGTGAAGCGGAGGCCAATAGCCAATGAATGATACCTATCGCTCCATGATAACCATTTTTTTGTTTCCGCTCTTTATGGTATTGATGTGAAAGATATTTGTATTAAACAGGATGGTGCAACTTGCCACACATATCATGCCACAATCGACTTATTGCATCCAACGTTTGATGGCCGTTTAATTAATCGAAATGGTGACATCAGTTGGCCGCCAAGGAGTTGTGATTTGATATCGTTGGACTATTTTTTGAGGGGCACCGTTAAAGGCAAGTGTAATGACGACAAACCAGAGACAATTGAGCGTTTAAGGATGAACAGTTGTAATGCCATTGCCGAGATACGACCGCATACAATCGAAAAAGAGTTCCGTTCGATTGGGGTACTGTGAGGCCAAGCGCGGTAGCCATATAAATGAAATAGTATTTCAGTTCTAACCGGAAAAAACAAAAAATACTTCACAACAACAAAATACAACTGTGAGGCCAGCTACGGCAGCCATATGAATGAAGTAATATTTTTTTTCCAACCGCAACAATTGTACTTCACAAATAAAATTAATATGGCAATATTTCAAACAGTTTTTGTTTTATTGCATTTCTAAATTTAAACTTTTAAATTGCCTACCTTATACGTGTTATTTATTTTATTTAACGCAATTAGAACTCAAAGGTTAAAACGTAACGTTATTGTTATCCCTGGTCAGGCACTATTGCGGACCCTGCGACCAATGGGATCTATTGTGCACCTTCCGGTCTATAGTTTGTTCAACAGATCTTTCCTAATGAACATATGCAGATCTGAAACCATAACTGTCCACAAATATCCATATCTGTGACAGCCATCCTCTCCATATGCGCTCTTAGTCTATAGTGACCCGTAAGAATTTCAGGTCCGGTCAGCCATACTAAGTACCTGAGAGCAATGCCCAAATTGTGGAATAATCGCCATATTAGAGTGACGAAGTCCTCTGTGAGCATTCCAGTCATCCAAGCATCTAGAAATTTCCCAATACTTGACTGGATTGAGGATGGTAGTAAGTAGTGCTGCACAACAACGTTCCCGACTTATATGAGGTGCCATGAAACCCTTTCTGGCTAATGCATCCGCTATTTCATAACCATCTATCCCATAGTGTGCAGATACCCGAAATAAGTGTGCTTTCTTTCCAAGCGAAAGCATTTGCAACGTATCGTAGCAATATTTGACCAGTGTAGATGACATTCGTGTCGAGTCAAGGGCCTTTGTAGCAGCTTGGCTGTTAGAGAATATACTCTTAGTCTTACCCTTCTTGATCCCACTGTACAAGTTGATCTCTTTACATATAACAAGCCATGATCTCAGCCTGGAAAACGCTTAGTGATATTTCCAGTGGGATCGACAAATCTCGGTTGGGTCAATAGACACCAAGACCGACGCAGTCATTCACTTTGCAGCCATCGGTATACCAGTTAAAATTAAACTCGCTCCAAACTCTGGCCCCGTTAGATCCCTTGACGAAAAACTTTGCCGCCGAGCTTACTGCCCTCATCACATAAATGCTATGTCAAACCAATAAAGGCCTCTGAGGCCGCTGTTAGACACGTTCTCATTTCCCCAGTTATAACGGGACTGGCGAGTCTTTGTACCTGCCTAATTTGTTCCTGGTAGTAGCTTCCTCAACCTTTCTCCACGAAGCTATAGCCGCATAAGTGATAATGGGCCGAGCAATAGCGGTATGTATCGATGGTGTCATTCCCGCCAATAGACCCCATGTCTCTTACTAAATATTTTCTACATAATCTGAAAAAAAACAATATATGATTAAAGAAATTATTAATTTTTAAAGCACATGGTGACGTTCGACAAATCCTGTACTTTTAAAGCAGGATTGGCAACCCCCTGGGTAGCCAAACCCACCCGGGTTTTATAGGGTATTATATTAAAAAAAACTCGGGTGGGTCTTTTCTTTTAAAGTAGTTCGTAGTTTATTTACAACAAAAATAAGTAGAATTTACGTATAGAGAGTACAAATTAATTCGGTTCGTTTTTTTTTTAGCTCAAAAAATTTAATGAATTAAGAGATGTTTTAAAATAAAAATGTAGAGAATCACTGCTTACATCTTTTCCTCAACTTTGAGCCAATTTCCGAATCTCCTTTCAAAAAAACTTCTCGTCTTTTGAGACGATCAGACTTTGAAGCAGATTTTATATTTCTTGAAAAGAAATGATTCGGTGAAATGCAAAAAGATATTATATCTGTCGAAACAGCCAATAGTCAGAGGCACCAAGGCTGGAAGAATTCGGCGGTTGCAGCATTTGATCATTCCTTACAATCGTTTGGCAACTTTTGGGAAGTGAGGTCGAGCGTTGTCATGCAAAAGAATAATTTAATCATATCTGTCTTTATATTCCGACCGATTTTTTCATAATGCAATGTTCAAATGAAGTAATTGCAGTTTTAACAGGTCGTAGTACACAATGCCGTCTTGAACCCATCAAAAGTATTGTCGATATGAAAAAAATTGCATGCATTCATAAATGCCAAAAAAAAACCGCCAAAAAACCCCATAAAACCCAGTGGGTTGGCTTAAAAAAAAAAATAATTGGCTTTTGTCAACCCTGTTTTAAAGTCAATTATAAACGTTTAAGTGATATTTTAAGTGCGGCCTTGTTTGGGGTCTAAGGTCGTTTCTGAGTATGTAAACAGATTCCTACAAAATTTTCTCATGATTGCTACATAATTAATATTTGAATGAGCATAGAAGCTTAATTTCGAGAGAACATTTTTATGTGCGCTATGCGAAGACAGGAATCTATTTCGTTATTGGATCTCATTAACCTCAACTTATTGAAAAATCAAAAGTTTTAATTTTAAAAACACTTTTCTGGGCAAAGATAGAGACACATATTCTCATAATTTTTACCTTGAATGTGACACCATTAAAAGTCAAATTTGCTCATTAATAATATAAAAAAGTCTCACAAGCTAAACACCTCATTTACCTATTATGTGCAAACTATGTTCACAAATTTTAGAAAAAACAAATTTTTAAACATCAGATTTAAATTTTAAAAAACAACAAAAACAACAAAACCCTGTTAATTAAGTTTACAGATGTCACTTGAACTTTAGTAATGAGGTGACTCGTAAATTTAATACCAATTTAACCACAAAAAGGTCATCAAAAAATTTATCTCCAAAACACACACACATTTACTTATTCAAATTAAAAAAAAAGAAAAATTTGAAATAAAAATAAAATAATTTTATGCAAATCTAATGCAAATTCTAATTGGAGTGACTGGGATTTAATATTTTCTTCTTTATACTTCTCAAAAATTTATATTTTTTTTTTTAAAGAAAAAAACTTTTCGGTTTTTTTCTCAATTACAATTAAGGAATGTAGTTGTTGTCATTGTTATTGTCATATAAATCGGACTAATGTTTGTGTTTGAATTATTTTAAGAGGATTAGGAATGCTCTCTAAATAATATTTATTTTTTGGTTTGCATTCATTACAAGACTATTATTTTCATTGTTTAAGAAGTGAGAGAAGGACGACTGGTTGTGGTGATGCTGTCGCTATTGCTGCTCTGCTGCTACTTTAAAGCCACAGATTTTCTATCTTTCAAAAATATACATGAACAGGATTAGATCATATAAATAAATGAACGCGTTGGCGAGAATAAAAATTTTGAATTTACTGAAGGTTAGTGGTGAACTCATAACACAGGCAATATAAATTTTAGGCGCTTAGGAACAGCAGACTTAAACTCCAAAAAAAATTTTTTAATGTGGTGTCTTATGCTAGGGATTTCACTATAAAGGAATTTTTTTCTTTCTTTTATTACTTTAAAGTATAAGCTTAACTTATCTGGCGTTGCCCGGGAATTAATATTAAGCATTTGAGGGCCAACAGTCGTGATGCCATTGCCGAGATACAACCCCAGACAATCGAAAAAGTTTTCCGAACGATTGGGATACTGTGAGGCCATCCGTGGCAGCCATATAAATGAACTAATACTTCAGTTCTAACCGGAATAATTGTACAGGGTATCCGCCGGGAAGGTATACTACTTTGTTTTGCCGCCATTTTGATAAACATTATTGTTTAATCGTTAAAACATTTTATCAAAATCAATCATCGACTTTCATGATAAAATCGTAATGCGTGACGAGGCACATTTTTATTTAAATGGTTATGTGAATAAACAGAATAGTCGGTTCTGGCAATGGAAAACCCTCAAATTATTCATCAGTCACCTTTGCATCCATTAAATGTGACAGTCTGGTGTGCAATTTGCTCAGGAGGAATCATTGGACTTTACTTCCTTGAAACTGAAAACGGTGTAACGGTAGCTGTCAATAGAGAGCGATATCGTGATATGATTGAAAATTTTTTAGCGCCACCACTGCATGCTTTGGGCTTGACTAACATGTGGTTTCAATAAGACGGTGCCACAACGCATACAGCCAGGATTACAATGGAATTAGTGCCAGACCTCTTTCCACAACAAATTATTTCATGTAATGGTGATGTTGATTGGCCTCCACGGTTACGGTATGAGAATGTAATGAAAAATGTGTTCAAAAGGGCTCATATTAGTGAGGCTAACAGAGGTGGGCATTTATCTGATATTGTATTCCATACATAATTGCCGACATTAAATAAAACATTTATCAATATAAGATCCATTCTCTTTCATATAATCAAAAATTATAAACAAAAAAAAGTAATATACCTTCCCGCGGACACCCTGTATTTCACAACAAAAACATAAATTTGGAAAAATTTCAAACCGTTTTGGTTTTATTGCATTTTTAAATTTATATAATTTTGATACCTCTGTTGAGAGACGAATACTATGCGTTAGAATATATAATTATTCGAAATAAAATTCTTTATCTCGTCAGAACATATTCGGTTGTAGTATCAATAGAACTCATTGCTATGATGTTATAATGACTCGATTGAGTTGGCTACCCTAAGCACCTTTGCCCGCTCTTCTGCTCTGTCCAAAAGTTTCAAAGAGGACAGAGGTCAGGTTTATACTTAAGAGTTGTATTCCATTTTAGGTCGTATATACCTAGGGTTTGTAAATATTGAAAAAGTCACATAAGGTAAGTATTTCATGCACCGTCTTAGAAAACAGAGGTACATAAATGATACTTCTGACACTCGAAAAACGTGTTCTCATGCCAAAACACCAAGTACATCAGACTTTACAATATTTTCATTAAAATTCTTGGCATTAAGTTTTGCTGCACTTACTCGATTTAAAAAACCAAACAGCACAAGCATACCGAAGCTAATCCTGAGTATTTTTAACATTCGTTTATGCTTAGAAGAAATAGTTATTCTGACAATGTAGACACCACCCGTGTCAGCTAAATGATTTCGAAAATAATAGATTGAAGGCGTTACTCAGTATAGGTTGTTTATAAACTCAAAACGAAATTCTAAGCTTATGAAAAGTTACTCAAGCAACAATTTCGAAACCTTTGCAAGCAGCAGAATTCATATAAAAGCAAGGATATTATGTGCCACAAAAGCTGACGCACGCTTTAGCATTTCGGAAATGCTGCCAGAACACTATAAAATAGTAATTCTTGCATCAAATTAGTAACATCGATCACAAAAAATAGTTTTAATGCAGCAATTCGAAACACAAGAATTTGTATGAGAATCCCGGCAAACCGGTTGTTTATCCAATATACTAGGCTTGGGTACGATGTTGCCGCTTTGGACTTTTTTTCTATTTTGGTTGCGTTTTTTTTTTTCTTGAAATAAAAAATAAAGGTAACGATTGCTTTTAAAGTTTATTAATCAGATCTAATATTATATATAATTTTAACAAACGAGTTTTTGTTTGAGATTTATTTGTAAAATAATGATACAAAATATATTTCTTCAAAATATATATTAGCGATAGCTATGACTTTTTTCATCTTATTAGAATATGGAATATAACGATGTTTTCTCATACGCACCATTAGGAAAAAGGATGCTATTTTCTTTTTTTTAAAGAACGAACCATTTTGAACACCAAAAAAAAAAAAAAATAATAATTTTAATTTACCACAGCAGCTCATTTACAGAGTTGCCGTAAGCTATGGGACAAGCTTGGGACAATTATTGTCGGTATATCGTTGTGTGTCATATTTTGACAATAAATTTTGTGTAAAATAAAACAAGCGTGTGAATAGAAAATTTTTCGTTGGTACAATTTGAAGATTGTGCACTAATTTAAAACAATAAAAATTGTACGAGATTGGTGTATATGAAGCAATCTCGTGATCCCAGCTTAAGAAAGCCGGTCATAACAATGTGTTTTTTAAAACAATTGTTAGTTCATTTCTTTATCTGTCATCTGTCTTTTTAATTCATGTTTCCTTTTAGTCAGTAGTTCGCTTATGTTTCTTTATCGATCATCTGTTTATTTGTTCATGTTCTTTCATAGTATGTGTTTGTTTTTCATTTGTTTTTTTTTTTTTTTTTTTTTTTGTTGTAGTCCGTTGTTCGGTCGTTCGTTCATGATTTTTTTCATGTTTCCTTCGTGTTACTTCTTCGTTAATGTTTCTCTTTCATTCATATGTTGTATGTTATACTCGTTGATATGATTGATATGTAAAATATGAATTGAATATAATGTTATTAAGTTAAATAAAATATTATTTTCTTCTTTTATTTTGTATTATTTTTTCTTCTCACATTTTAACTCAATGCTTAATTAAAATGGGTTGTGAATACGGTTGCGCAGCCGGTCATTACAATGAGCTACTAAATTCGATCGTTCGTTAAAGCGGGGCTCCCAATATCTTTTTATTTCAAATATGTTACGAAATCATCTGAGCCACACTAAACTACTGTACTAAGTGAACGAGCTAGTGAAATAAGCTGAGCTGTGCTAAAAAGAACGATCATACAAAAGAGGTAAAGAAACCAACTCTTCATTACACCTAAGCAATGCATCTAAGATAAGCTACTGAAATTAACTTAAACAATCAAAAGAGACCTGCATCAAACAGATTTTATTCAATTCACAACTTCGCAAGCAAGTTAAAAACTAAAGGGTCCGCCATCTAAATTTTTTTTTTCAACTAGTGCTTATTTCGTGAATGGTAACACTTAGCTCATGTCTGATTTGACAGATAATTTGTCGCCTTTGGGGCACAGAAAAGCCGCACGCATACATTGAAAAGCCGATACACCCAAGACGAGTCACTGTTTGGTGCGGATTTTGGTCCAGAGACATAATTGGGCCATTTTTCTTCGAAAATGAGCAAGGAGTGGCTGTTACAGTCAATGGCGATTTTTTGTGGCGAGAATTTTTGTTCACAAAATTTGAAGAGGAGGATATTAGCAACATTTTGTTTCAACCAGACGGCGCTACGTGCCACACAGCCGAAGCTACACTCGATATTTCACGCCCTGTTGTTGAAGATCGCATTATCAGCCGCAGAGCTGATGTCATTTGGCCACTTCGGAGCTGCGATTTGACACCATTGGACTATTATTTGTGGGGTGCCGTCAAAGATAAGTGTTACGCCAACAAGCCAGAAACAATTGACGCTTTAAAGGACAATATTCGTGAAGCCATTGGTGAAATACAGCTGCACACAATCGATAATGGGCTTATAAATTGGACCGATCGTGTGGGCTACTGCATGGCCAACCGAGGCAGCCGTTTGAATGAAATTATTTCCCATTATTAACTGGAAGGATTGTACTTTCAAATAAAAAGAGAAAATATTTAGTAGTTTTTTTTATAGCATTTTCAAAAAAAAAAAAAAAAATTATTTGGCAGACCCTTTATTTATAAAATTGTGGTTTGAAAGTCTCACCCGACTTATAGTCTAACCCTTGTCGCATCTGATTATAATCTGTTTCGATTACTGTAGAATGCTGTAACTGGAGTAGAATTTTTACTTCAGAGTATAGTTTTTGAAATAGAGTTGATTCGTTCTGGGACTCAAAATATGAGTAGTTCTTTGGCGGTCCATATGTTGCGATAACCTATACATTGAAAAATAAAAATTATATTCATCAAAAGTTACACAACATTAGCGTTTATTCTGCATTTTTAAGTCAATAAGCCAATCAAGATGCTGGCACATGTGTAAAGAAAAATTGTGTACTTTCTTCACTTGTCTCTTGATAAGAACATCTATAAAGGGCTGAATGTGCCTTCAGAGAAAAAATTGCAAGGTATGCCGAATCAAATTTACACACAAACTAAGAGGAAGAGACACTGCGGACCTAATACGAAGGCGAGCACAAATATTATCAACCCATATACAATCTATATAATAAATTTTTTTTAATTATTTTTTGTTTGTTTGTCCGAAGATTGTCTGAAGATTTTTTAACCTTTACCTACTTATTAATTAGCGTACATATGGATAAAAATTATTAAGAATACAAAGACTATTAAAGTATTACTGAACCAGAGTTTAAAAATTAAATTTTATCATAATCCCACTGTTCAACTCCCATAGAAGCAAAGACAAAAAATGACATAAAATATTTCGTAATTTCCTCTCTAAGAATGTCATTAGATTATAAAACATTTTTATTTCAATTTTTCAGCAGAACGATAGCCTTTTATTAAACACTTCACGTCCCAACAACTGTAATTTTTTACAGCCATTTAAGTAGATTCTGTATAATCCATTAAAACTACTGTGCGCAGATTTGTTAAACAAACAGCTTTAGAGGGAAAACAAGAAAGCGAGGAAAAATGTATGAAACAAAAAATGAAAAAGTTATTCAAATATAACTTTGTTACTGTATTTATGAATAGGAAGTGGTCTTCAGCACATATTCATTTGCATATGGTAATGTGGTAAAGATAATGGCTTTGCATTCTGCTGCTTTTTTTTAGTTATTCTACATTTTTTTAGAATTTTTTTTTCTTTTATACCCTACACCGACAGGAGATGATAAGGAGTAGATTATGGTTTTGTTGAAGTTTTTAAAAGTCAGACAATGATTTGAAATAACCCACATACGAGAACCATTCATCTCCCAAAAGTGGTTTATTAACATAAAATTTGTTATAAGAAAAAGGGTTTTCCTATAATTATGTATGTGTCGTAATAACTGTAACAAATTTAAAGAAAATCGATTACACCTGTACACCTATATATGAATAAACCCTATAAAAAAATCGTATTGAATAAAATAACGCGAAATTTTTTTCAGATACATTTGTAGCACCCGTTTACTACTATAAGATGCGCGTTCACATATTACCAATGAAAGAGCCAAAAAGTCAGACATAGAAGAGTCACAAAATTCGCTACAATAACCTAAAAATTATGAACCATTCATGATTTGAGTGACACATCCCTGAGGCAATCTAGATCGTAGAAAAGACACGCACCAAAGTGCCTCAGTGTTAGCTCCCATAGTGCGTGGCAGTCGCAGAGAAGGTGTTGTACCGACAGTAGCTATGACTAGGGCACCCCACTCGCTTTGATGTGCCTACTAACGTAAAACGCATGGTAATTACGCCCGTAAGAAGCTCAATTGATCACCTGGTAGGTAGGCTTAATCCAGGAAGAAACATAGTCATCTCCATAGATAGAGAAGGTCAGAAAATACTGGATATTTTTATTAATCCATCTGTGTTCCACCTACGGTTGCCAGATTTGAAATCAGTACATAACAGAAAAAAATTCATTCTATTAAAAAAAAAACTATATTTTTAATATGATCTTGTACATATTTGTATGAACAGTATGTTTGCTTACACCAAAGACTAAAAATCGGGAAAAAATCAAATCAGGTTCGGTTCAGGATTCAGGTTGGGTTAAAAAATTTTAAACGTAAAAATGTGTTATGAGTACAAAATTTATTTATTGTTCAAAGAAATTTCCGCTTAATTTTTTAATTAACACAAAATATATTTTAATTTTTTTCTATAAAATTTATTTCTCGTATCGACAAAATAAATATCAAAGCTGGAAAGGGCCTCTCGACACTTATTTGCATAACAGGTACTGCGAAACAGTTTTCAAGTCTCGAATTTTTTTCATAAAATGCAATTTCAGTTTTAAATAATCGCTGACATTTACATTCGAAGATTTTATTTTACAAAATCATTCCTACATTTTTAGAATTTTTTCGAGCAAATCTTTATCGCAAATCTTTGAGTCTCCTGTAAACCTCTCTTCCCTTTCTACTTGTAACTTTTGAACAGAAAAATAAAACTCCTTTATTACTACATATTGTTTGAAGATTGTACCCGGAACTCATTTGGGTTCGAGTTCGGTTACAGCCCCTGTCAAATTCAAAGAGGCATCATTTCTTCTCAATTTTGTTCAAGCTATTAGAGTTGCCTTTATATCGGATGGGCTATCTATCGGTTTCAATTTGAACCAGCGGTTATTTCGAATCTCGCAATACTTATGCCGTTCTACTCTGACACAAAATGCAGTAAATTATCTGCAATGAATGATATGAATCGATATACCCTTGAGCAACGTTGGGATTTATTTGAAATTTATTTGCAAAACAAAGGCAATTGGTCGGAAATTGCACGAAATTATCGTACACAATTTGGTTGCAGAGAGAGATCAACAGTGCCCGATATACGCAGGTTTATTGCTAAAGTTCGCGAAATTGGTTTCACCATTGATGCGAAATATCTAAGCTATGGCTGAGAGTGTGCGTAAGAATCTACCAACATCGACTCGTCATCGTTCTCAACGGTTGAGCATTTCACGCATTTCACCAGTTTACGTCAAATTTTGCTAAAAGATATCGGTATGACGCCTTACAAAGTTCAATTGGTTCAAGATTTTGCCAAAAAAAAAACATCTTTTCAGATGAAGCTCATTTCATCCTGGTGGGTACGTTAATAAGCTAAATTGATATATTGGGGGCTCAAACGTGGTCTTACAGAAGCCCATTAAGAGTGACTGTTTGGTTCGGCTTGTAGAGCGGAGGAATCAATGGCCCTTATTTGTCTGAAAATAAGGACGGTGCAACAATTACTGTCAATGGACACACCTAACGATCGAATGTGGTACTGTGAGGCCAGCTGCGGCAGCCCTATGAATGAAATAATATTTCATTTCTAACCGGAACAATAGTTCTTCACAACAAAGAACTAAATTTGTTAAAATATCAATCTGCTTTTGCCTTATTGTATTTTCAAATTTAAACTTTTAAATGGCCCACCCGATACATCTATTTATACATTTATTATGGTTTTAATCATTATGTTGCAGTTATTCATACTGAAGTGACTTGGTTATCTAGAATGAATTAACAATTTCTAAGCAATCCGTTTTTTCAAATTGCAATTGAAGTTAATTTTTATAGAATAAATTCATAGTGGCATTGGCTAGCAAGACCCTCATGAAGTTGTTCTGGGTTGAATTAGTCTTTTGTTGTTTCATAAATAGAGTTTGAAACGAAACCTAATAGAACGATTAACTCAAAACAACATGTTGACAATAAATATACTAACCATGATAAGGGCCATTGTGCCGCACTTAACACAAACAACCTATACTTACTGAATCATGACTGCTTTTTATAGCTCCACAAATACTACAATGGGTCTTTCAAAGATAATGAGCAACAATTTTGTGCTGAAAAAATTTTGAATTGAAAATCAGTACAAAAATAGTACAAAAGTGAAAATATTAGTACATTTGCGTACTTATTTAAATGTTATGCATAAATCAGTACATGTACTGATGAAAACAGTATTCTAATTCCATCATACTAATGGGATAGCGCATGCAAAAGAATGTGTACTATATGTCTTTCTGTTTAAGAGCGGAGGTTAGGTTTACTGTCCTGCGGATTCCATTTCAGGTCCTGTTTTACAATAGTATATGATGATCTTTTACTAGTATGGCCCACTTGTCTCCATTTTCATTCACGTATTTTAAAGTCAGCTAGACGCTGGCCTCCAACAGACTATTTGGTATGTTTCTAGGATAATAAATCTGCGTGACTTTACGTTTGCTTATGAAAGCCTGAATTTATGTTATTGAATATTGAATGTTGCCACATTCCAAGACTTCATATAACCACATTACACATACATATTTACGCCTGGCGTACATGAAAAAACAAAAAAAATTTACACATAATTGTGCATTGTGATTACGAACGATTTTTAGACAGGATTCAGAATGCCGAAGTTTTGATAAGCCTTTAATTGGAGTTGTGATGTGAGTTTACTTCTCTTACTTGTTTCAATTTGGCTTGAATATACGTAAAAGCATTTGTCAGCAAGCAAATAATGTCGTCATACTTCGTTGCCAGTTATTACGTATATAACAGGATCTACGCATTTCTCGCTACTCTGCGGAGTATACGACTTATCCAAGTATACTTACGTCCAAATACCCTCGTTGCAACCGGGGATGTATTTGCGATGTCTAGTAACTGATTATTTGTTACCCAATTGAGCCAGAATATTCCGCTTGTTTTTCGGAGGCTTCGATTAAATAAAGTTTGATATTGTGATGTACCCTAGATGGTGCAAACGCTTAGCAGCATTGATATGACGCTACAGTTAAATATTCGCGTATTTTCGTTTTCCTTAAAATATGGCTAGAACGACATATATTATACAAACTGCTTAATTCTACTCTCGTATAATTTATTCCGTTGTTTGTATCGTCCTCAGAACCCAAGGCTTCGACGTCCCCGGTTACCAAAATTTGTTCATATTTATTTTAAAACCCACTGCTGCTCTGATATCGGAGAAACGATGGGCCATTAAACATAAATGACTCGCATGGTTAACATCACTAAGATATCCACTTAAGTTCCACTGAATACAACGTGGAGAGTCGATATAAGTTTGATGCACAACAGACTCAAAGAAATTTAAAAAAAGCAAAGGTGACAGCACGCAGTCTTGTTTTGAACCACAGGTGGCTTATATAGTTTAGTTTGGTCCAGTGGAGTGAACAATGGATACAAAATCTGCGTATAACTTCCTGATCCATAATGCAAAACTATGTAGAAAGCACAATCAAAATCCACGCAGAGAATAAATTACTGTGAGTGTACATAATGGATTGTTCGATGTTTATGTACAGTATTTTAATATGATCTCTTCATGAACGATTCAGCCTGAAACGATCCTGCTCTTTGTGTATAAGATCATCATCATAGTCATCTTTTATCGCAGTAGTTGACCAGGGTTGTCTGTCACTAAGGTTCTTTATAGTTTAGGTTCAGACTGCACTACTTCTATCCATAGACTGTTCATATAAACGATACAAGACTGGTGAGGTCGAAAAACAACTTACTTCTTCCTTAGCCTGAGTAAAATCTCGTTCGATATACTTCGGTTTTTTATTTGAGCAATCACTTTGTTAAACATACTCAGTGTAATTCCTCTCTAGTTCTTGAGCTCCTTCTCTAGTAAATTAACTAGACGTGGAAGCCCACTGAATTCAACACACTTTTCTCGCTATAACATCTTTATATGTTCAGAAGAAATGTACGAGTCAAAATAGCCGCTGAATGTTAATGCGCAGAGCAATGTCTATATTATTAAAAACTGTTGCGTACAAATATTAGTAAGACTTAATTCATAACTTCTGAAAGCTTAAGTTATTCTTCTAAATCTAATTCATCCCCCTCAAAATAATCCCCCTGGAGGCAATGCAACTAAGCCAACGCTTTTTCCAATTTTCGAAACATTTTTTATATTCGTCTTCCGGAATAGCCAACAGTTCCTTTTTCGATTTGGCTTTTATTTATTCAATCGAATCAAAACCGTGTCCCTGTGAGTTTACTGAACAGCCAGAAATCAGACGATGTTAAATCAGGCGAATATGATGGTTGCGGAATGATATTGGTTGAATTTTTGACTTATTGGTCTCGAAAAAATTTAGTGTTTTTGGCACAATTCGAGATTTGACTTTTTCAGGCATAAAATGCCTTTTAAAATGATGTTGACTGACCCATTTGAAATTCCAACAATATCGGCAAGCTCTCTAGTAGTCAATCGACGATTTTGCAGCACAAATTCTTTGATTTTCTTGACGTGTAGCTCATCAGTAGATATTCTTGATCGCCGTTGATGTGGTTCGTATCCAACGCGTACTCGACCTTCTTTGAACAATTTGTGCCAATCAAAACACTTGCTCTTCACACCAAAAGCCTTCTACAACATTCTGAACGTTTCGGCGGCCGATATTTCATTTCGCGCACAAAATTTAATGCTACTTCTTTGTTGAATAATTTCAATCGTTATAATAATCAAAGAAATAACATTTCTTTGTTCACAAACACTAGCCCAACTCTATACCAATGAACCAATTGACGTAACATTTTATACAGACAACCTAAAAATAAAAACACTTGTCCCAATCGATAAATCGAGAAAGTTTAAATTGAAAAATTTTGGCCATATTTAATCATAGTAGTATCTCGTACTGCTCTTGGTTAATTTGCATACGGAATTCATAGCCAAGTCGGAAAGGACCGAAGACATTGGTGCGTGGCAACGTCCATACTTACTATAACATTGTACACTATTTGTTAATTTAGAAGTAAAAAATCCGCTACAAACAAACTGCTAGGCTATTCGCCCTAAAAAGTTTGTTTATGTAAGAGGCTGTATCCAGCTAAAGATTTGCAGTGCAGAGTATCAATTATTCGAGCTTGACCAATAATCCATCTTCTTACATATTTTTTTACATATATTCGTATATTATTATGACGACATGATGATGAAACGGCGATATATATATGTTTTTTTCATCTCCTTCATATGAATACAAATTTAATTTCTTTTTTTTTGGCAAATACCAGTGAAATATGGGAAAATTTCTTTTTCCTTTTGTACTTTATACGAAATGTTAAAGCAACTTAAATTGAATGAAATTGCTAGAATTTTGATAATTTGCCAAATAAGAGTAACAAACGAGTATACAAACAAACACACATATTTCTATACGAAAATATTCTTAAGTGGCATGTTGCTTTAATTAATTGTTACTTCTTTTTTTTCTGCTTTCTGTATTACTTACGTAATTATACGTTATTAATTAATTTCTACTAAGTACTTCTTATAAAGTCTGCTTTGTGAAGCACAAGTTAAATTCATAAAGTGGAATGCACTTTTTTTATTTTATGCCCTTTTTTCAGATATTAATCATTAGATTAAGATAATAATGAATTCTCACAAAACAATTCTGCATATTCATTAGTTTTTTTTTTTACTTTGAGTAGAAATTTTTTAATGAAAATTAAGATCACACACTCTATACTTTGGAGTACCTATGCAATATTAAAAATCATAAATTTTTTAAAATTTTTACAAGAACAAAAAGCATTAATATGTTAAGAAAGTAGCACAGATTTTGGCATAAAAAATTCATTTAATTTTTTATTTTCTTTATACAGTACTAAACAGTTCATTTTTTTAGTTGTTATATAATTACTAGCTTTCCCTATCCGACGTTGCCCGGAAATATACATAAATTTATATTTTAAATGCGAGATAAATGCCACTATTCATGATCTTAAACTTTTTTCCCAACTGTGTCAGTCTTTATAAAAAATGAAATGCAAAGACGAGTTTTGTCTCCTTACGTTTATATATTTCTTTAGATATACGATAATCAGTATTATTTTTTATGTGAGGTGCTACGCCCACTCTTCCTGTGAAGTTATTTTTTTCAATTTAATGTGCAAATTGATAACAGAATAGCTTAAGAAAAGTTTGAAGACTTTATCTTTTATAGTTTTCAAAATATACCATAATATCTTTGCACGTGTTTCATACAAATTAGGGTTTTTTCTCCACACTTTTCCATTCGCGAAAAAATTGCGAAGAACTATTTTCCTGGAAATCCCGCACTAGTAAACCTATATTCTTTGGCGGGGGTATCTACTTTTAATAATAAAGAATTTCTGAGTAAAGTTGTGCTGTGTGATGACTTATATTTATTATATTGTATAGTGTGAAGAAAAAGAAAATGTTTGGCGATAAAACGCGGAGTTCTGATATAAGACATTGATACCAAGGATAAAGACATTTTTTGTCGATGAACATGGGCTGCTGGAGTCGTTATTTAGTTTTCAAAGAAGCAAATCTGGATCTCTTCACAAATTTGAATCTATTCCAAGATAAGTCAAAGCAATAAGTGAAAGAAATAGATATTTTTGGAAGCTGACACTTTCAACAAGGCGATAATCCAAATAATACAACAAGCATTGTATATTAGGGGTTATCATACAACATTCACAAATAGCTTCTTTGCCCTTCCTAGTTCTAGCACAATCTCTGGTCTCCAATATTATTAAAAATTGATGGACCCATCTTGACTAAAATATTAGGAAATCTGCCATTAAGTCACAAAAACGCCTTATCGATGTTCCACAGCAAAAACGTGTCGCAGATACTTCCTCGAACACCTAAAATTTATTGGAATCAATGCCTAGACGTCTGTAAGCTGTTATTTCATCAAAAGGTGGCCCAATACAATGTTAATATTAGGTAATAAATATATTTACTATTAGTGGCTCACTTTCACTGTGAGGTGAATTTTCATACTTTTTTGAGTTCTTGTTTTTGTATCGGGTGGGCTTATATTTCGAAACTAGCAATACTTTTTTCATTTTATTCTGTCAGAAAATTCAGTATGTTATCTCTACAGAACGAAATGATTGGTTTACGCTTGAGTAACGTTGGGATATATTGGAGATGTATTTCCAACACGAAAAAGACGTAGAAATTTGATCGCAGATAAGAGTCAATAGTGCTTGTCATCGTTCACATGAATTCAACATTTCACGCACCAGTTTATGTAGAATTTTGCGAAAAGATCTTGGTATGACGCCTTACAAACTTCAATTGGTTCAAGACTTGAAGCCGCATGACCATCCGCTTCGTTTTCGCTTTGCTAGATGTGCCAACGAGAAACTGCATGAAGATGTCAATTTTACAAAAAAAAAAAAAAAAATCGTCTTTTCGGATGAAGCTCATTTTCATTTCGTTGGGTACGTAAATAAGCGAAATTTCCATACATGGGGCTCAGAAAACGCAAACGTGATCTTGCAGAAGCCAATGCACCCATTACGACTAACTGTTTAGCGCAGCTTATGAAACGAAGGTATCATTGGCCCATATTTCTTTGAAAATGAGGACGGCGCAACCATTACGGCCAATGGAGACACCCAGAGCATCGTAATAACCGATTTTTTTGTGCTCACTCTTCATGGTATTGATGTGAACGATATTTGGTTTCAACAGGATGGTGCAACTTGCCACAAATCTCACGCCACAATCGACTTATTGCGTCAAACGTTTGATGGCCGTTTAATTAGCTGAAATGGTGATGTCAGTTGGCTGCCAAAAACCTGCGATTTGACACCGTTGGACTAATTTCTGTGGGGCGCCGTTAAAGACAAACATTATATCAACAAACCAGAGACAATTAAGCATTTGAAGGCCAACATTCGTGATGCCTTTGCCGAGATGCGATCCCACACACTCGAAAAATTTCTCGAAAATTGGTCCGATCGATGCCGCTGCGACAGCCATATGAATGATTTAGTATTTTATTTCTAACCGGAACAATTGTACTTCACAACAAATAAATAAATTTGGTAAAATTTCAAACCGTTTTTGTTTTATTGCATTTTTAAATATAAAATTTTAGATGGGCCACACGATATATTAAGTACAGAATTCATCTAAACTCTTTGATTTTTTTTTTATATACTTTGAAGACAATTAATTAAACACTTAATACTTTTGCCATTCAGATTTGTTTTTTATTAGATTTCAATAATTTTGTTTAAAAAAATAGAATGGCTCACTTAGACTGCGGCCACTGTAAGTAATATGGTGACTACATTTCTAGAATACTAAACTGCACTCTTTTAAACGAGTTTTTATTATGGATTTTGTTTCAGCTGCTCCACTTTTACGTGATATTATGACACAAAAAGGTTTGCATATGTGAATATTTTAAGCTTTCAAAGTTTTGTCGTACAAGAATAAACTCCCAGGATTCCTGTATAAAAATCTCCGGAAAGCGGGAAATGAAATTAGTTGGATTTCCCGAAAGTTCCCCGGAAAAAACCGTAATACAACTAGACCATGAATCGAAAATTCAACCTTTTAACCCATACTAGCCGCTCAGACTGCAGCTGTTTAAAATATACATCCATCAATATATCTGTGCTCCATACTTCACCACACTCCTCTTAGTCCTTTACGCTTGTATGAGTCAAACACAGAAACTGAATAAACAAAATTCTAATATGGTTTCAATTCTCACGTATTCCCCAGATTTTGATTTCTCTACCTGGTACTAATTTGAAAAACGCTAACCCTATAACACTTTCCTTAGATCGACATATCTGCATTCCAAATTTCATTAAAATCAAAATTTTAGCAAACAGAAAATGTATTGAAAGGAAATAGCCATTTTATAAGAAAAGTCACTTATTATACCCATTTTCCACCATTTTTAACCTGAAAAAATAAAACTGAATAAAATTTTGAAAATTTTACTTACGTTATTGTGTAAAGTGTCAGCAAGATTTGAAATGGTTAAAACATTTGGATTAAGAGTGAAAAAGTACGGTTCGGTAAGTTACGCGTGATGGACGGGCAAACAAACAAATAAATTTAAGAAACCTGTAACACAATATATATCGGTTTTTACTCTCAAATTAAATTTTTTACAAGTCAAGCGCAATTTTTTTTAACACAATTTCAATTTGAATTAAATCATTTTCACTTCAAATTAATTCTATTTCATTCAAAATAAATTTTTTTTGTATTACTATTTTTTTATATTGTACTATAAAATTAAACTAAAATTTCCTTAACTTGCTATTTAAAATATTCAATGTCACAATCAGAAGGTGTTACTGATCCCACGGATTGTTTAATTACAGTTACTAAGTCCATATTACTCTTTGGATCTGCCATTAAATTTCGTGTAAAAAGTTTGGTTTTGAAAACACATTTTTTTACTGGATTTATCATTGGAAAGTATGAAAATTGCAAAAAGAAAAACGAAGTTATGCCCGGACTCCGCAACTTTATCTCTTACATCTAGAATTTTGTGTTTCTTGGCATTATCAAGGATCAAACAGGTATCTGTTGTGTTAAATTCAACTAATTTATTAACTGCGGAATGTTCAATTATTTTTTTGTGTCAAATGGCTGAAATATGGGAAACATTTCGTGCTCTAACGGTAAGAGCAGTTACTCGTGCAGCGGTATTTGCTTTGGATCTTGGATCTCGGAGAGACAACCGAATGTGGTAATTAAAACCGGATTCATCAATGAATTTTAATATTTTGTCTTGCTTCTGGAGTGTTTTGTACGAAATATAAAGCATATGGTATGCGTCGCTGAATTGTAATGTCGCTATTTAAAGGATCTATATTTATTATGCCAGAATTTAATGAAATTCGCAAAGATTTTAATACATTGTGTATACTCGTTGTACTTAAAAGCACGTTATGATTTCTGGAATAAAAAAAATTTAATTCAATATAAAAAAAATGTATTTAAAAGAAAAAAAATGCATTCGAAGTGAAAGTGATTTAATTCAAAGTAAAAATATTTTATTTGTGTTGAAAAAATAATAAATTTTAATTTGTTTGAAAAAAAAAATTGCGCTTGACTTGTAAAAATTTTAATTTGTGTCGAAAAATCGTTAATTTGAGAGTAAAAATCTATATACGGATTTAGATTCTACCAAATAGCACGATCAGAAATCAATTGTATACGTCTTATTTGGATTAGAAAATTTTGGTCGACTAAGGCCAACATTTCGAAACAGAGTGACCTGACGCAAAATAGGCTCAAAAGAATCCCTATCAAACTTCTTTCATCCGATGCTACGCAATGAACAAGAAGGCTTTTTTCACGCAGATCATAGTAAAATGAAGGAGTCAAGGTAGCCAGGGCTAAATGTATTTAAGGGGTTTAGTAAAAATTCTTAGTATCCTCTCATCACGGGACCTGGCTAACAGATACCGAAGAGCTATTTTGCATGTATGTAGCATTACTCAGTCTGTTGATCCTCTTGGAATAAAAACACCAACAACGTTGTCACAACATCTTCATTTTTGACAAGGAGCACACTAAAATGGTGCAAATCAGAAAATATAGCGATGGACGTTCTTTTTATTTTATTTATTTTATTTTTTTTTGGAGTGGACTAGCTGCTTAAACTAGTATATCAAAATATCAGTAACTTGCAGCGGGTGTATAGAGTGAATGAATCTTTGAACACAAAAGGTATATTTTTAATCTGTTTAAACTTTATAGAACATGTGTTTATGATTTTAATATAAACACAGAAATTTTTTAAATTTTTATTACATATTAAGCATTATATTGTATGTAATAAAAAAGGATTAAGAGTAATTTTTACAACTTGCCGTTAGCTTCAGGTAGGATGTTATCGGGAAGATAACTTGTTTTTCGTTATTACAAGTATACTTTAAGCTAAAAGTGAGTGTTTTTCTAAAGGAAAGACCAACCCACCTTTAACTTTTAAAGTTAAGTTTATTTTTAAAGTTGCCATATTGAAGTTACTATATGAAGTATAAATAAATTTATATTTCATTTGTATTTTTTTTAAAGAAAAATTATTTAACATATTAGTATCAAAAGTAAAATTAAAAAATTAAAATGGAACTCAGATCACGTTTGTTTTATATTAATTAACTAGCCCATATCTTTGAAGTACACAGGCTTAAAGTAGAACGCCTAATAATTTCGTGAGCAAGTGGACTATATTGAAAATTATAACGAAATTTAATGTGTACAAAGGTTGCATATATCAAAACATACATATATACTCGTATATATGTATATAATTTTATTTTAGAAAATATTAAAAGCTCTTTGCAATCAAACAGTCAGCGGTTTGTGTCAATATTTGGCATATAATATATGCAAAAATTACTAAATCTCCTTTCAGGCATTATACCATAACATTTCAGATTAAATTCATAACAGCATTACGATTTTATGCAAGTGGCACTTTTCAGCTTACAGTGGGTGACTTTTATGAAGTCAGCAAGTCGCGTAGTTAAGGTAACATTATCTTTTTTGGCCTTTGTCAAAGATGTATAGGGTCCGCCAAATAATTTTTTTTGTTTTTTTTTTTTTTTGAAAACAGGCCGCAAAACATCGAGTGTAGCTTCGGCTGTGTGGAACGTAGCACCGTGCTCTTGAAACCAAATGTTGCCAATATCCTCCTCTTCAGTTTTTGAACAAAAATTCGTTAAACATGACACGATAACGATAGCCATTGACTGTAACGGCCACTCCTTGCTCATTTTCGAATTATGCCTCTGAACCAAAATCCGTACCAAACAGTAACTCGTCTTGGGTGTATCGGCTTTTCAATGTATGCGTGCGGGTTTTCTGTGCCCCAAATGCGACAATTTTGCTGGTTTACATACCCGTCAAAATCGAAATGATCTTCATCTGAAAAGATTATTTTTTGGCAAATTCGGCATCGCGAAAAAAGCGTATACACAACCATATTCGTTCAGCGGAAGGATAAAACTAATTATTTGTCAAATCAGACATGAGCTAAGTGTTACCATTCACGAAATAATCACTAGCTGAAAAACAAACGTTAGATGGCGGACCCGATATATCAAATTTTCTTCCAATGCAAAGGCATAAAAGCAAACAGTGGCAAACTTTTTTACAATTTCAAAGTTTCAAAAAGTTATCGGAGCCACTACTTGCACTCACATTCGCATTCAATCGGCATTTTTTTCAAAATAAAAAAGGTTATGTTTTGTCAATATGCTAGCAGTGTGTAATGTTAAATTAATGTTTAATATTTCGTCGCTAAATAGCCCAGATCAGCTCACCATAGTAATATTTTTAACAGCCGCTTAAAATTCCGCATGGAAGCTCGTTATTTTCAAAAATTTTATTATAGGAGATTCTGGTTATAAAAAAAACTTTCCAAACCAGTGGATGAATCTCATAGAGAGGCTATTTTTGTTGAGAGCATGCTGATACTTGCAGATGACGTCACCTATGCGGTAGATACTTATTTTTAGCCTTTCTTGATTTAGGATTACATTTGATGGCCTAATACTTCTCTCTCAATGATTTCCGGTGCCCGTGAGAGTCACGTCTCTTCCTTCTCGCTCCATATTACGGGGTCTGACTTTTTGTTTTCCATTGTATTTTTATGGGCCTCCATCAGTTTCACCAACTTCACCTCTTCTTCGGTCGAATAATTCTACGGCAGTTTAGGTGGATCTTGATTGTATCCGTCCATTTTCGTCGACACTTAATTTAATATTTAACAGTTTATTTTATTTTAAATGGTTTATTATATAACATATAGAAACAGACAGAATTAAATTCTTTGAATTTTATTTTAAAATAATAATAACAGCACTTCGCTGCCACTACGTATTTTGAGACACTATTTAATTTGTCAAAAGCAAGCGATACTTTCTATGATACTAACATGTTTTTTTTAAAATGTTACCTTCATTTCAGAAATAGATTGTAATAACGAAAATAATTAAAAAGTTCACTTTATTTAAAGTTGATTTTTACTAAGTCGAACTTTAAAAGCAAGTTGTAATAACAGTTCTAAATATGTTTACGAAAATAGTCATCAGTAACTTTTTAACCGTATTGTGTGATTTTAGTCTGTTGGTTTGTGTCAAATCTGTCAATGTGTCACCCTGGTAATGCCATACTTATTTGTATATTTAACTGCATTACCATTTAGACCATCTTTGGGTAACACGATCTTAAATTTTAAAAATTAACAGACTGAATAGAAGATTTGAGAGGGTTTAAAACTTCTCCAGAACTTTCTAAACTGTAGGCATTCAGGTATATAAGGTTGTGTAATTGTGTATTAAGTAGAAGTTAAATAAGTTACTGTATAAAGATAAAGTGTGGAAAGAACAAGAGCTGTATGAAACAACAACTACGTGTTATTTATTTTATTTAACGCAATTTAAAAGAACCCAGACGTATTAAAAAAGTTCAAAACGTAACAATATAATAAAAATTCTAAACAAATATACACACAAATGTAAACAGCTGGTTCTAATGTTGGTTTTCACTTAATTCGAAAATAGCAAATTCAACTTGGTTTTGTGGCAACAAATAAATTCTATGTTAGTTTACAGAAACAACAAAACCGACGTAGATTCTATGATATCCACGAATGCTAGCATTTGTATTTCTTATGGAATAGTATTTTGTATTTTAAATGTTTGTAATAATTTTTTATTACGCGGTTCTATATAAGTATTTTCGCAGCCTTTATAGCATTTATACATGACAGCTAATTAAAACAAACGTTCACCAATTACCTGCTTTATAGGCAGGAAGTGAGAGAAGGGGAAGAACTACAAAAATACAAATTTTGAGTGAAGCCCAACAGAAAATAAGTAAGCCATATACACTCATACTCTAGGTCTAAATAATATACTTTAACATATTAATATTTGCCATTAATAATAAATAAAAATAATTGCTTAACACTATGTACTCTATGATACTATATACGTATCTAATCATAGCTCTTAATTGTCTTGATTTAGAGTTAAGTTACAGAACTTTATTCACACACATATAACCAAAACCTTATTAACATAACTATAAAACCAAATGTTCACTTATGGAAAATGGTGTTGCTATTACATTTCTCTATAGATTTCAATTAGCGACAAGTGCTTTATTTTGTTTCTAGAAATTATTATACTTAACGACTGTGTGTTTCGAAGATTTGACCTTACGAATTCCATACTAGGATAGAACTCCTATATTATTTTGGGGCCTGCGTAAAATGTGAACAATCCAAGATATTTTTATGTGCATTTTTTGCTTATCGACGAAGATAGAATTTGAAAGCTGGAGCAATTGTTTCTTAGGAAACGATGAGTAAAGGTTTTTTTTCATGTTTGCCGTGGTATTGAAAATCATTTAAAAATATATATACATACACTATTGGCTAAAATTAAAGTGCAATAACGTTTTTTTCTTTTTTTTTAAGAGTCAAACTCAACATTATTGTAAAAATTATTGGAATTTATTAAACTCGCCTACATTTCAATATAAAAAACGTAAAAACTTATATACTTAAATTAAACATTTCCAGAAAAACAACATAAAGTAAAGTGGAAATACAAAATATTGGATGATGATTTTGTGAAAAGAGCGGACGTCTGCCGATGTGTTAGAGGTGTATATTTGCCCGACATCATATTCCAATATTAATTACCAAATTTCTATCTTATACTGGTATGAATAAGACTAAATATGTCAAAAAAATGTGTTTTTAAGCCAATTTACTTCCTAGCCTCAAATTTGCCTACCCTTTACTATAAAACACGGTAGTGGAAGTCTCATGGTGTGTGTCAGAATCGGCACAAAAATGACTCGTGAGGATTGTGTTAATAGTAGTGCTATGGTAATGGGCCTGAGTACTTTATCTTCCAACAAGATAATGATCACAAACATACAACCAAGGTCGCAATGAGCTATATATTTTTGAGAAAACAATGTCGAATTACTGGAATGACCAGATCTGCGCTCTGAGAGACCTGTGGGCCATCCCAGTTACCAAAATTCCAAAGAAATATTTCTATACAAATTTTTAAAAACTTGACTTCAATTGTACTGCTACTAAGTTCTGCTCATTATGATATCCCTTCATATTTCTGTGGTCATCATCCAATACTTTGCATTTCCACACTTTTTTGTCCAACCGTAGTCAATGAACATTTTGATATATACTGTTTTGCTGGAAAGGTTTAATATAAATTTATACGTTTTTACATTTTTATATAGAAATGTAAACAAATTTAATAACGTCCATTAACAATACTATTGAGTTTGATTTTTTTTTTCTTTGACGAAATATTAAAAAACTTAACTTGTACTTAATTTTGTCCAATAATGTACTTATACTTGGCACTTTTTGTAGCATTAAAATCCAAGAGTAGTCATTAAAAACATAAGCCTTTAAAGAATCAAATAAAGCTTTTTGTAATGTTCTTTATTTTAACAATAGATGTCTTACTAAACAGTAAGAAACAAAATTATTCACAATAAACCTCACATCAGAAAGCTCTTAAGGTTTATGGCTGTAATTTTTAAAAAGCTTTTATGCAAAAAAAAAAGCTTCAAAGCGTGGCATTAATTCATTTTAGACACAGGCTGTTTGACCAGAACCTTTAACAATTACAGGTTTTGAAATGTTTTTGACCTTTAGAGACTGTGAAGTAGAAAAATATTGAACAACATACAACAGTAATGCTGTTTTCTTGTACTTTTCGCTGACAGTTTCTTATGTTGGAAGTAAATATTTGTCTATTAATTGTATATCCTAGAAATTTGATATTTACAGTAGATGGCGTATATTTTACATACACTATGTTTCAACAGGAACGTATACAGAAGGAATAAGTGAACATTTTTTCATATCGGTCAATGTTGAACGAATTTTTGTTCACTAAAATTGAAGAGGAGGATATTAGCAACATTTGGTTTCAACAGGACGGCGCTACGTGCCACACAGCCGAAGCTACACTCGATGTTTTGCGCCCTGTTTAAGAAAAAAAAAAAAAAATTATTTGGCGAACCTATATCAATCCTACGGGAATCTATGTATTTATACAGCAAAACCTTTGTAATCCGGATTTTGCTAATTGGGTTTTTTCGGTAATTCGGACATCATTCTTCATTCCATTTTGTAGTCTTTAATACGAATTGTTTTCACAATGTTAGTAGTGTAGTGTTAATTTTTTTAAATTTTTCTGCAAAAGCATAGTTTTTTTTAGCTGCAAAAAATGCAATATTTTTGTAAAAATGAAATATGTTAATGTCGAGTTCACACATAAGCTTTAATTGCCAATTAAGGGATTTTGGGCAACTAAGGCCTTAATTGATTTCAATTTACCATACAAAATCACAACTTTTAAATTGTCCAATTAGTACTTTAATGCACAATTAATTGAGTCGAATTGCAAATGTGTAAAGCATGTAAAATGAGGAATGGAAACTCGGTATGAAGTCTGTTCAGTGAGAAGTAACAAATATACAGTATGCAATTTCCTTATTCGTAGATTTCTAAGAGACATTTTTTAAAATCACTAGTTTTTCATAAAACAATAATTGAAAAAAAAAATGTTTTTTTTTACGATTTTCAACAAAGAGGTTTGATTACTTAAAACAAATATAATGAAATTTGAATCTTTTTGTTTGCTTGAATGCGGATTTTGCACCCTGTACAATAGCATATCAAATATATATATTTTCAAAATGAAAAAAATAAACAAGCTTTTTGTGTATTGAATTTGAGCTTTTCCTTTACATTTTCAGTCCATTTAAAATGCAAGTTTTATTACTTATGTGATTAATTTGTTTCAAATTAACCAATTTTAATTATCACGAATGTATCTAAGCATTTTCAGTTCTCAAATACTAATTGAACAACCTTAATTGCTTTATATGTGAACACCAAATCTGATAGCTCAATTTAAAAATTAATTGACTTAATTGAAATCTATGTATGTACATGGTATAGTGCTTTTTTGTCTTTTGTACGTTTTAAATTGAATTATCTATTTAATGGATTAAAAAAATTATATACCAATCGATATGTATTATAAATGCATTTTTAGCACCAGAATAAAACTCTAAATTTGTATTCCTATAATTTAATTATCAGGAACACGATCAGCAGTAATTATCCGGAATATGAAGGTTTTAGAGTATGTATTTTTATAAATTGTAAAAAAAAAATCAAAATTTGCTTCATGTGGGAAATAAGCTCGTACGAGCCTTATATGGTTGAAAATTATCTACAGCGAACAAAAATGAGCAGATAATAACAAGATAAGATATAAAATAACAAATTTTGTTTAGTTGTGGAAGTGGAGGTATGTCGCTTTGCTTTTAAAAATTTAAGAATTGTTTGTATATGTTTTTGTTAATTTTTTTAGTTTTTCTCTGCAACGCACACAGCGCATATAAAAAATTTGGTTTTTTAGTTGCCCTTGATTTAAATTCAGAAACTTTCGTTTTTACCGTTCTTAAGATTATGGGAGAACCATGCCTATTTATCTGATTTTGCCCACTATTAATTGATAATTTGTATTGACTACAAACCTATTCAAGCCAAAGATAAATACAATATTGAATAATATATAATAATATTATTAAACGCAGCTGAGACACATCGACTGCTCACTGAATCTTATTTACAGCTTCAAGCTGCAAAAGGATAATTTCAGCGGTTCAAAATGGGTGAAATTTATCCACTATATTAACTCGATATACAAAAATTTTATGCAAAGTACTGCTAACCAGCCAAACCAATGTCAAAGCAAAATATCTATGTGAACATGAGTTGAGTTAATATTATGAGCCATTTAAATCGGACCAAGTAATCATAATGGATCAGCAGCGAACACAAATCTTTCGCTTGAAGGAGAATTGGCCAAAACACTTCTGTAACCTTATATATAAAAATATGTATATGTGTTTGTAAGTATGATTGTTTGTGCCTTATAGACAGCTAAACGGCTGAACGAATCGTTTGGCAATTTTTACAGGATCTCTCTGCATGTCTGGAACGAACTATAGGCCATATACATACATTCAAAAGCGTCACCTGGGCGGTGCCACGCCCATACAAAATAAAGTATATATGTCTATATCTTCAAAATGGTAACAGTAAGAGTCTCAAAATTTGGTTCAAAAAGCTTCGTAGCCGATAAAATATATGAGTCAAAAAGTTTGCGGAATTCGACAAATGGGCGTTACACCTACCATACAAACTAAATATTAATTTTTGTATATGTATTTTGATAAGGTTAGAAATATATATTTCTGAATTTGATAAAAATATTTTCGTAGTCAATACAAATCATTAGAAAAAAAATTGTGAGGAATTGGAATTGATTTTTGTATATCTTAGGAACAGTTAAATTATGAATTTCTGAATTTGGTCTGAATGACTTTAAAGTCAATACGAATTATCAAAAAGTGGGCAGAATTTCACGGGTGGGCGTCATACATCCCATATAAACTAAATATTGATACATACGAATCTTAAGAAGTTGACTGGGTATCACCCATAGAAACCAAATATTGATTTTGGTATATCTTGAGAACGGTTAAAGTGAAAGTTTCTGAATTTGGTCTGCATGACTTCATAGTTAATACAAATCATCGGATAAAGAGTAGGAGGAATTGGACACTTGGGCGTGGCACCTCCCATTCATACTAACTACCGAATTTTGTATATTTGTGGAGAGCAACATTTAAAGTTCGTTATCCATCCACATCAGCCAAAAAGCGAGTATCCTATGTTCGTCATCTTAAGACTCGATTTACAAACCAATAAATGCGTTAGAAAGGCGTACTTTTACTGATGGTTTACGTTTGACTGGGTGGTGCTACATCCATATTAATTCTTATTTATATTTCTATATCTTTAAAATAGTTACAAAAGGAGTTTCTGAATTTGGTCCAAATATCTTCGTGGTCAATCCACATCATCAGTCGAAGTATGGGCAAAATTCAATAAGTGGGTGTGGCATCTCCCATACAAAGTAACTATTAATTTTTGTATATTTAGAGACCGATTACCAGAATATACCAGATTCTGAACTTGGTCTGAACTTTAGTTTTAATACATATCTTGAAATATTTCTTGTTTTGAATACATTTTATAGGTATTTAACACAAAGGCTCCTTGTAACGCGGGAATGGTTACCCTGGAACTGTGTATAATTTAATGTATGGCATTCTGGAAGAAACTTAAGGTTATCTTAAGTGATTGGACTTGAACCGGATGGTGAAAAGAAAAGGGGTAAACAATGAAAACTCAAATAACAACTAAGATAGGGGTAGCGAAGCACCCCCTGTTTTATCTAGCATACTATAAAATATATGTGTACCGCTGTGGTATGGTCAGACGCCTGCCTATCAATCAGAAGGTTGTCGGTTCAATACCAGGACAAACCATCTTAAAAAAAGTTTTTCAACAGCGGTATTACCTCATGACATTAGCTAGTAACTGGTTATGAGTATTACTACTATTGAAAACTTCTCTAAATGCATATGCCGTTCGGAGGCGGCATCAAACTCTACGTTCCTTTCAATGAGTTTAAAAATAGAATCGGGTGCAGCTCTTTGACTGAATGAAGTCCTCATGTTCCTTCATGGAATGTTATGGATTTATAATATACTATAAAACATGAAGGAGTAAAATTTCATTATGACAACGCTCGGTCACAAAGTTGTAAGGTTTTGACAAACCCGCCTTACAGTTCAGGCTTTGCGCCGTTCGATTAATATTTCTTTCGCTAGATGCATAACGCTTTTACAAGAATGAGTTATACTTTAAAACAGGGTATCCAAAACAAGGTTAATTCAAGTTACGATAAGATATGTAGAGTACGAAACTCACATGAAGTTTAATTCAAAACTTTCATGGACTATGTAGAAATAGCCATATTTACATATAATGATAAAAAATATTTACCTTAGCAGAGTGAAACACATTCACTTAGACGATTATATTCTTTACTTGTATCCTATTCTCTTCTAATTGTTTCCTTTACAACATCTGTTTTAATATCGACTATTATTATTGTATTAAACCACAATAAATAAAATATCTTTTAATTGTGTTAACCAAAGAATTACTTAAAATCCAAAATAGTATACGTACTCCAGTTGGTCAGAAATGTTTTCTACACATTTAAGCCTGAAGCAATTATATACAAAAAGCATTTTCCTTCTTCTAGCTTAAGGAGTTTTCTATTTGGAACACAAAATAGAAAAAAAAGTATTTACGCAGAAGTAAAAAGGAAAAAGTTATTTTAAATTTATAAATATTTGAAATTGTAGAATGAAATAATATGCGGTTTCAAGTGGTCCAAAGTGCTCGAAACCACTAAAAATAAAAAGATAACAAAAGCAACAGTAACAATAACATTAGCAGAAATACAATTATATCTATTGAGAAAGATAAAAGGCTGGTTTAATAACTTTATACGGGCGATTATAATAAAAAATAGTGCTACTGGCAAGATGCCCTACAGAAGGTTTTAAAATAAACCATTAATTTTATTTATAAGAAAATTTTTATTCAGAAAAAAAAAAAGATCACCAAGAAGTAGAAGTTTTGGAGAAACGATCTACGTGTTGAAAGAGTGTAGTTTCCTAAATTTAGGATTATGCTTATTTACAAGATATTGTATGTTATGAACTACGTATTTATCATTATTAAGCCAATCCCTTTCGAAATTTACCACCAACCAGCACACAGGGGATGGTCCCTATTCATGCAGAGCATTGTGCTGATACTAGGAAAATAGGTTGCGGGAAGGAGGACAGAGGAATTAGTGTTTATGGATGTTAGATTTAAATTTATTCATGTTGAAAGTGGTAGGAAATACTTTCGCTGGAAGATTATTCCACAACCGAACAGTGCGACCAAAGAACGAATTCTCCCTATAATGCGTTGTTCGATTCACTGAACACCGATAGAACAATTAAACACACGTCACATTGTGACGGTGCGCTAATGAATCAATAGAGTTGGCTACCCTACCGCCATTAATGAGCATCTTTAGCCCTCTACTATACGCAATCGAGAAGCGCCAAAAAGACTTTGAAGCACCTCCCTATACATGAGAGCTGTATTCTATTTTGGGTCGGATATAGCTCTTGTAAATATTAAGGTGATCAGATGGAGTGAAGTATTTCCTGCACCGTCTTAAAAAAACAAGGCAGTTGAGTGCTTCTTTCGACACTTGAAATATGCGCTTATTCCAACGAACGTCACAGTGAATTCTCATGCCCAGAACATCAAGAGCATCTGATTCCCAAATACCCACAATACTCATCGATAAAAATGACAACAGACCACCACGTCTGTGTGTTAAAAAACAACATTGAGTCTTGCGTGCATTAAAATTGACCCTGTTCGTACGACCCCACTTGGAGATATTCACCAGGTCACCTGTGAGTGTGTCGCTCATATTCACCCTTCTCGCCCCAATCTTCAAAAGGCTCGTTCTACGATCAAAAGAATATGAGTGACAAATATTGCAAATGTTGTTATCCGCAAAAGAGTATATATGATTAGAAGTGAGATGAAGAATGTCGTTAAGACATGTAAGAAAAAGAGTAGGAGAAAGAACAGAGCCTTGCGGTATCCCTGTTTTTATCCTGAACTCGTCCTGAACTCGTTGGATCTTTAACCACTCTTATAGAGTGATCTCTGAAAAAGCTCAATATGAATCTAGAAAGGTGACTACCGACACCAAAAGCATTAAGTTTAGAAATGAGAGCCTCGTGCCAAACTGTATCAAATGCCTTTGAGATATCCAGAGCCACAACCTTACTCTCGCCAACACCATGAACGGACGAACTGGAACAATTTTTCGAGAGCAACGCCAGCAGGTCACCAGTAGAACGGCCTTTTCGGAAACCGTACTGACGATCGCCAAGAAAATCGTTGGACTACAAATATCTCACAAGGTGGTGATTAATTATACTCTCCATAACCGAAACTAGCGTTGTTCGAGAGCCTTTTAACGAATGACCAAAAGTTTTTACTTCCCCGCTGGAAAGTAAGAACTTTAGCACGAAAGCGCTGCTCGTATAAAGTCTTTTCGCGTCTAAGTATTGCAGCACATTGATTAATACGTCAATTCCTGAACGCTTCCTCTCTGGATCAGACTGCCATTTTACACGTCAGATTAAACCAAGATCTGTTTCTAGGTTTAATCGAAAGCTTTTTGGATGGGATAGAAATATTCATGGCATCGACGTTTGAGTCAGGGAAACAAAGTTTCCAATTAAAATGTCTAAAGATATCGTTACACTCAGCCCAACAGGAATTCTCGTAGTTAAAAATGGAGCGCTCGGTAGCCGTGGGTGGAACCTCACGAAGAGCGGTGGACGAAAATGTGGCAGAAACCATACCCGCAACAATTGAATATAGGAATTGTTTTCCGTTGCATTAATAGTAGAAAACTTCGCCTTTAAAATAACAAATTTTATTGAAATTCTTATAGACTTTCTCATTTTGAGCCGATAAATATTTACATCTCTTAGTATATATAAAGCCATAGATGAGCATGCTTAAAATATTTAAAAGTTGTGATTGAAAAAACTTGAAGCTTGCAATCGTTGTTTTCTAATTCATCACAGAATTTATATTTTTTGAAAAATCGCAGCAAGTAAAAGAGTATCAACTTAGTAAATTTAAAACCCGGTGAGTTCCGTTCAAGCTTTTACGAAGAATTTCTATAGAATTGCCTGATGATTATTCCGTTTTGTTCAGTATAATACACAAACATTGGGATCTTTCAGACAGAGCTGTTGTGTCACCAACTATTTTTTCCTGAGAAATAAATGCCATCTTTCACTAGCCAATAGTCGAAGTTTTTGTTCTGAAATATTCTGAATATCATTTGCAATATATCAAATATTGAATCAATAATCCCCAAGTTTTGATAACCATGATAAATAATTTGTTGTGTCAAATTTGATGTCAATTAGACTTGAGCACTTACCACAGTGGTAATTTAGTGGCAAAAAATAAATTTTCTTACAATTACTTTTTACAAATCCAATGGTGCTGTTCTGTAGGTAAGTGAATTGAGCAAACTTTTGCTTGGATAGGACAAATTGAATGCGAAAAAAACAATTTAGATTGTATGGATATTGGGCGTGACTGATTTAGCACTAATCCTTATATTTTTCTTGTACAATAATGTATAAAGCCATACCACATTTAAAGCGTTTCTGCATTTTTCATCAATTTCCAGTCTCAGCTTAATGCTTAAACAAAATCTTTGAGAAAACTTTCGATGCAAACGTCTCATAATGCCGATATAATACTCTTTGTTTACTGTCTGCCCTTCTGGCAGAAATTCATGATGTACTACACAGTTGTAATCCATGAAAACCGTGAGCACTGTGTTCTTTTCTGACTGTAAACTACATTTTTTTTTTTTTGTCTCGGCTCATTTGATACGGCCTGTACTTACCAGATACCTGAATTGCGTGTCGTACTCATAAATCGACGTCTCGTCTCCAGTAATGATCCTCTAGATTAATGAAATTGTAAAAAATCGCCAACACACATAGAGATAGTTGTACTCTTGGCTACGTAGCTTTTGCAAATGTCAAGCTATGACAGTAAGATTTAGCAAGATTATCAACAATAGATGTACCGGAAACTTTTTGATCAAGGTAATATGTAGTCCTTTTGTCGATGGCCAAAGAAGATATGCAGAATAATTGAGGAAGCTTATCTATATATCATATCAGATAGGGCTGGTATATTAATGTACGAGGGCGGATTGACATTGAAGCTACATAGCGCTAGATGGCAGTACAAACACAAAAACTTTTTCTTTCTTAGAAATTACGATCTGTCAAACGTCAGCTGTTAAAATCAATTAAAAATCAATCAAAGCAATGGCTGGAAGCTGGTGGAAGTTCTCCGAAGAAGGCGAACACAGCGAAATCGGCTAGGTTATGGCCACTGTATTTTGGGATGCACACGGAATATTGCTCATCGATTATCTTGAAAAGGGAGCCACAATCACAGGATAGTATTATCGTGCATTATTGGATCAATTGGTTGATGCAATCAAGGAAAAACAACCACATTTAAACAAGAAAAACGTGTTCTTTCTTCAAGACAACGCACCGGTTCACACAGCATTAGATACGATGCTAAAACTACGAGAAATCCACTTCGAATTGGTTGATCATCCACCTTATAGTTCAGATTTAGCTCCTAGTGACTTTTTCCTGTTTCCAAACTTGAAAAAATGGTTTGCACGAAGAAAAAGATCCATCTCAAGCGAAGTAGTGCGTATTTTAAGGAGTTCCCAAAATCGTATTATTCAGATGGTATAAAAAAGTTACAAAATCGTCTTACTAAGTGTATTGAGCTAAAAGGAGACTATGTTGAGAAATTAATGGAAAAAAAAAATATTTTTTTCCTACTTAGGTAGCTTCAATATCAATCCGCCCTCGTATAGCATTTTATCCAAACACCAATATTTACTTTGAATAGCATGCTTATTAACAAATTTTATAACTTGTGCTATTAAGGTTAGTATACTAGTATTAGACGGCCGCTGTAAATTATTGTACGCAGAAAGCCAAAGACAGATTTCATGGTTTACGAAATAATTCAATCTACATCTCTTTCGAAAGAAAAATTTACCTTTACAACTCTTGTGAAAAAATTATCCATTTGAATAGTTCCTAAATATGGAACACACACAAAACAAAAAGTTCAGACTTTCACCAACAAATGCCTATGAAATATTTTAAGAATTTGGCGACAAAAAGTTGTTACAAACGAACAATTACTACAAATTGTGAGCATATATCAACATACAAATCAAGACATGGAAATACAAATGTTTCGAATAGACTTTTTGAAAGCCGTACAACGAAATTTGTCATGTAGTGGAATCCTTAAGTCTTAAGGAAACGAAAGAGCAATCTGGAAGCTCACAATATAAAACGAATCATGGCTATGTCACGTTTTTTATTCAAATATTTGCCAAATTCGACCGTAGCTTAAAACACATCGCTGCAGACTGGCTGACATGGAGATTCTTTGTGAACAGCCTTTGTTCTTCTGGAATTCGCTGAACAATATTAATTATAATAACAGAGTGGCTGTAATAATTCAAAAGTTTTTAAGCTAAGATGCTACCCGTATTTGGATCCCGTATTACTAAATATATCGGCTTAAATATTGAGTTATATTAGAGGAGTTTACAGAGTTTGACTTTCACTTTGAGCGTAGAAGTGTATGTCTAGGTATTGAACATGTGTGTTTAATGGTATTATTTGATTGTTTGTTCGAATAGCAGTACATGATTCTATACACAACTTGAAATTCTCCGTTATTTGAGCCATTTATCTAATTTCGATACTCATGGTTCTGTAAGTATTGCGAAGTAGCCTGTGGCTATTAATGTACGTTCATAAATGCCATGTCGCCGGCAAAAGTGAAAGTGTGGATTACGTACGGCCTTATTAATTGAATAGTTGTTCAATCAAATTGGGGCTTAATTTATGGATAGACCAGTAACACCATGCGGATATGGTTAAACGCACATTGATTTGCTCTCTTAATCCACTTGATTAAAAAGATCAAAAACAAAACCTTTCAACGATGGATAAAATCGTTTTTCATCCTTTGGAACAAAAATAGTACAACCAGTACATCTTCATCTTAAAAAGTTACCAAATTAAAATATTACATATTATAAGCTACACCCAGCTATTTAGAACACTTGGTCTAATTAAAGATCCTAAAAATATCTACGAATGGTGCGCGTGTAAATTTGCGTGTTAAGTTTTAAAAAACGCATAATACCTATTTTAACAATATAGTTATATTGTGGTACTTGTATAGTGTAGAACAATTATAGTAACATACACTTAATCCTGTACATTACCTTTAAATGTTGTTGTGAACAGCTTGAAAATGTATCCTTTTGTTTTATTTTCGCTTTATCGTTGAACAACATCTAAACAAAAACGTTAAAAAAAACATTTCACGTACAGAATTTTGCCCTTTCATTGCTTCTCACCAGAAAAATAGAAGTAAACAGTAGCGTTGGTTTAGCATTATGTGTTTCGTTAGTAACGCACACAAAAATGAGAATAAAAATTTATATTTTTAAGCCCAACTAAACAAAATGATGCTCATTTTTAGAAGACTATTTGAGATAATATTTAACATCTAAAAGTTAAAATGTTAAAATGCAATTAAACAAAAACGGTTTCAAGCTTTTCCAAATTTATTTATTTTTATTTTGTTACGAAGTACAATTGTTCTGATTAGAAATGAAATATTACTTCATTCATATGACTACCGCGGCTAGCTTCAAGGTACCCCAATCGAACGGACCAATTTTCGAGAATTTATTCAAGTGTATGGGGTCAAATCTCGGCAATAATCATAACGAATGTTAGTCTTCAAATGCTCAATTGTCTCCGGTTTGTCAGCATAAAACTTCTCTTTAACGGCACCACACAGAAAATAGTCCAACGGTGTCAAATCGCAGCATCTTGGCGGCCAACGTTTGATGAAATAAATCGATTGTGGCATGAGATGTGTGGTAAGTTACGCTGAAGAGTGGGCACAAAAAAATCGGTTATCACAGTGCGATAGGTGTCTCCATTATTATATTTCATTATTTTCAATCAGGCAGCATTGGGTTTTTAGACACGTTTGGGTGTCCTGAGCCACATATATGGCAATTTTGCTTATTAACGTACCCTCCAAGATGAAAATAAGCTTCATCCAAAAAGATTTTCTTTGTTTTTGTTTCTTTTTCATCTTTTTTATGGAAATAAATTTCCAATTAATCCCAATATTGTGCGACCGTAAATCGATTCATTTCGTTCAGTGGAGATAGTATGCTGAATTTTGTGATAGAATAGAAGACGTAATTATTGCCAATTTCGAAATAATCGCTGGCATAAATTAAACCGCCCTTTGGAAGTATATTCACTTATAGGCTTATTATGATCTACGAACCAATCGTTAATTTACTTTAATGGCCCACTCAACTGTTCCATATATGAATACAATCATATTACTAAGTCGGGGTGTAGGATTATGGATGTGACAAGAAAATGCATTAGGGTTTCTAAACAACTAGACGCTAACACAGTACGTCGATATTTTGCACCAAAGTCTCTATGAAAATAGTACAAGCCAACACATGCGTTAAAAAGGTATACTCTCACTAATGGTTTAAAATGTTTACAGATATGAATTATCGCACCATTTGTGAAGATAATTTTTCCCACATAAAATTTGTACATTATTTTAAATTTTGGTTCGGGCGGGTTAAGACAAGTGGGTGTGGTACCTCCCATAAAAAGAAAATATTGATTTAATTATATCTTGTGAACGGTTAAAGCTAAAGTTTCAGTATTTGGTCTGATTGACTCTAAAGTTTCAAAATTTTGTCCAAATCTTATATCAAAAACTACGCAGAATGAAAAAACGGGGCGTAGTACCTCCCGCATAAAGTAAATATATTGAGTGGAAGTTTCTAAATTGGGTTCAAACAAGGTTAGATTTTGGGTTAGGTTAATTGGGTCACTCGCATTTCGCTAGTTCATTCGGAGGCCCTATGGCCCACTGTGATACCCTCAACAAAGTAGAGTCCCAGAATAAAGATATCCACGTAAAGACAAAAAAATATCAGGTTCCTCATTTGAGTCAACCGATACTCTTGACAAAATTAATCAACTTCGAAAGTGGCACATCCATAAGACAGTCCAGATCATGGAAGCGACATGCACCCAAATGCTTAAGTCTAAGCTCCCAAAGAGCAGGGCAGTCGCAGAGAAGGTGTTGCACTTATTCCTCCTTCTCCTCATCTCGACAGTAGCCATATACCCGAAAGAAATTCGATCGACCCATTTTCAAACCTACGAGAGACTTGTATTACGCGTTGCCTTATACTTTTGAAGATGTTAGGTATGTTTTCGCCGCAAACGCTTTTCTTTGGCAGTTAGAGATGATGGATCACTAGCTTCCAACTCCCTGATAAGCCATAGAGAATGGTAGTAGCCTGCCAATCTGCTCTTCTCATCGTCAGCAACATTCTTCTGATTTTTTGCAGTTTCATGTGCCTCTGAAGTTTTTCCTGCCACATTAAGTGACCTAGAGGATACCATGATTAGGTCTTCCTCGTCGGTCTCATAGAGGTATAAGCCTCCCAGACTTTTGGAGTTGTCGTCAGAATCGTCTGACGTGACCTGCTCTTGCCTGGTCAGAAAAGTCCTGTCGACTTCTGGTTTAAGCGGCCTGGTAGAGCCTGGCGCTGCCACACTACTAGTGGAGGTCTCAGTAGCAGACACCTCATTATAGCCTGAAACCATTGCTGCAGGAGTTGGATCTCCGGAGATTATATGTTAAAGCCCTTGAGCAGATACGCAGGACATTATTTAGTTTTATCTTCCATTATGGATATAAGCTCGGGTTGCATTTTATGCCTCCTGCCAGACACCGATAGGTTTAAGCATGAATTTAGCCGCTCATCTGGAATACAGATGCTAAAGTGATGAGGGGCTTGTATACTTCTTAGTTAGTGCTCAGTCCAGACCAATATGGCATGGATGGCCCTACCATAACATCCATGAATTCTTCCGCTAGCACGGCTACGCTCCATGCACCGCGCATGGCGTTGAAATGAGTACCCTTCGCAAGGGAGGTTAAACAAAGTCGTGAACAGTGCACATCATCAGCCAGTAACTGGGTGAATTAGATAATTGGGCGTGGCACTTTATTCATACTAAATATTAAATTTTGTATACGTAGAGAACGGAAACAATTAAAACAGCGTTAATTATTTAAAATAGCCAAAAACCGAGTATGGCATAACGCACACTGAATAAAAGTTATCTATATATATATGTATCTTATATATAAAAATGACGTGCATTTGTTTGAAGACTGTATAGAGTGTCTTTCTGGAAGGATATGTAGTCTCAAATGTTTGGGTTTGGTCCTCCAGGGAACAAACGGTAGAAAAAAGTTACAAAATGTAACTACAATAACATTCAAGATAATAACTAAGATGGGGTTAGCGAAGCACGCCTGGTTTTAGTTAGTAGAATATAGAAATGAATATGTGTTTGTTTGAACACTGTGTACAGCTAAAAAGCAAAACCTTTTATTTTGATATTTGTGCATTATATCACTGGGTCCATCCTTAATGTTTACATTTGAACTGGAAGGGTATAATGTATGAAAAAATTATAAAAGGTTATGAATAATATAAAAGTTAGGATGGGAATAGTGAAACGCGCCGGATTTTACATAGTGAATGTATGTATATTACAGTGTTTTAAAAAAACACTTTTAAACAGGAAAACAACTTTGTTTAGCAGCACTTGTAATGACAGCATCGAATATTTTTCTTTATTTTGCTGCTTCTAATGTAAAATATTCATATTTGACTTATTTTATTAAAATTACAAGAGGTAGAGGTAAAATAAATTAGTGCTTATGCAAATGTTTCCAACACCTTGAAAAAGAGTCCTGAGGCTACTTTAAATGTTATCATAACATTTTCAAAAACAGCTTGTATTATATTGAAACTTTGGTTACATATAATTTTTTTGATAAGTTTAAAAACTGTCTTAAATACCGGAACAAATAGTTCCGGGAATAGCCCCGTGAGGCAGTCCCATCGTTTCGATTTCTGTGTTAAGTTGGTGCATCTGTTGTTAAAATTCCCGCTAAATCTTAGCATCATAGCTTGACATTTGCAAGTACTGCGTATGTAGCCAAGAGTATGTCTATCTCTATGTGTGTTGGCGATTTTTTACAATTTTAGAAATGGATTTCAACTTACAACTTCGAACTTGTGTTAAATTTTGCGTAAAAAGCGGATGTTATGTTGCGCGAACGTTGGAAATGTTGGAAAAGTGTTTCGCCAACGATTCTCTAAAGAAAACGGACGTTTACAAGTGGCAATCGAAGATGATGAACACAGTGGCAGACCATCGACATCGAAAACCGAAGAAAACATTGATAGATTAAAAGAAATGTTGATCAATAATCGCAAATAAACCATTAGAGAGATAACTTAGGACGTGAGCATTGCCTGTTGATTCATCCAAGACATTTTAGTTTCCGTCGTGTAGCAGCAGAATTGGTGCCAAAATACCTCAATTTCATGCAAAAAAAAGACCATTTTGAGGTCGCGCAAAAGACATGAGTTGCGAGGCTGAATCTGATCCCACGTTCATCAAAAGATTCATTACTGGAAACGAGACATGACTTTATGAGTACGACACACAATCCAGACATAAGGCAAGTGAATGGCGTTCACCAAATGAGCCGAGACCAAGAACACTACGTTGTTTTCAGTCTAAAAAGGAGGCAATGCTCACGGTTTTCATGGATTACAAAGGTGTAGTGCATCATGAATTTTTGCCAGTATGCCTGACAGTAAATAAAGAGTATTATTTGGGCTTTATGAAACGTTTGCGTGAAGCAAATCGCCGAAAGAGGCCAGAATTGTAGGCAGAAAACTTGTGGATTTTATACCATGATATCGAACCTTCGCATAGTGACTTATTATTCGAAATTTTTTGACGAAAAATGCAACAAATAGCCTCCAACAGCCACCTACTTAAACTGATTTGGCTACCTGTGACTTTTTTCTGTTCAATGAAGTTAAGAAAATCATTACGGGAAACGCGTTTCAGCAGCCAAGAGGAAATAATGGATAAATCGCAGGAAGCTCTGATGGACATACCGAAAAACGAATATAAAAAATGCTTCGAGAATTGGATCAATCGCTGGTATAAGTGTTTTGTAGTCGATGGGTATTACTTTGAAGGGGACAATATAGATTTAGAAGAATAAACTTGTATTTTTAATTTTCTGAATAAATTCCAGGAAGTTTTTGATCGAGGTGGTATGTCTGTATGTATTTTAAAAATGTATCTGTGTATGTAAAAATTGTAACAAATAAAACTGACAACAATTTTAAGATATTTTGCTAAACCGTAACAGTTGATCTTTAGCCTAAGTTTCTATAATTTTTTTGGTTTAATTAAAATTAAATGAATAAAATTTAGCTGATTTTAACCAACTTTGTTGCTTTTAAATCATTTAGTATCTTCCATACATGGTAACTTCAGACATATTTGATTTCCATTATTACACTTTTAATAAAATTAAATTTTGTTTTAGACATTTACAGCAACACCCATTTTATCTCACATGAAAGGTCAGAACCAAAATTTATTAGTTTGAACTCCTTAAGGAAGAATAAATTTATGATACTGAAGCAACAGCTTTTGAAACGAAATAGGGTTTATAAGGATAACAATTGCATTTTAAGCAATTGATACAAAAACTATAAAAAAGGGTGTGATTATAATATGTTTTATTTTATAGAAACAAAAACAAACTCCAATTAACTTATAAATACATAAATAAACTATTTGCCAACGCAGAATAGGATATGATAATAGGTATTTTAGAGGGGATATTTGAATAAGTATTGTCAGAGCAATAAATTTGGGCTACTGGGCTTATAATTCTGCTTTTTATTTTTTTACGCACCACTGAGGCATAGACTAATACTTTGAATAATGTATCAGTTCATTTTGTTATTATAATAAATAAATACGCAAAAAACCTACATTATTAACTTATACCCAATATATTGGTAATACTCTGTAACTGTAATACCTTTTAGGAATACTTATTTGAATTGTATCATTCATAAGAAAGCGAACAGTGGCAGAATATATGTACGTATTTGATTACAAAATTTGTATACATACATATAAAGTTTTTAACGGTATAAGTATTGTCTATTTTTACTGCAATAAAAAGATAAATCAAGTGGATATAAAACTATGTTAAATCATAAGAAAAATCGCTTACTTATCTTCCAGCGTCGCTATTCTGCTGCGTGTTGTATATATTTTGCATTTAAATTTATTTGGATACCTTTCTTGCTTTCTCCTGCGTAATAGCTACAAAAATGTTTCAAATGGCAACAAAATACATTGAATAATTTTTAGTGTTGCATTTATGAACACATTGCCATGTATTAATACAAAGAGACATGCGTTTAAGATGTCAGGCCGACTATGTTTTATTTACGGGACCTTATATTACATTGTTCACTAATTATGGTATCAAAAATAAACTCACAACCTTTTTTGTAAATAAACATTTTAAGTATGGTATAATAAAATGCAAAATGAATAATCGCGCATGTTGTAATAACCGCCTTTTAAAGTCACATAATGTGGGATTTCCCCAAATTGTAACAGATGGCAATTAAACGATAATATGAAAATCCGTACTTTTAAGTTTTAGCAAAAAAATTTTAATTTAAAAGAGAAAATAAACAAAATATGAGGACTGATTTTGGCATTCGTATTAGAACGAATCCGCATTCTACCTAACGAGTTATTGCATATTTGAAATTCTGTTATTCGATCACGAATAAAATGAATCGAAATTTTTAATGATGGCTTTCGATATAAAACAACAATTCGAACGAAGCTTGTGAGTTTTTACTCGTAAGCAAAGAAGCATGCTAAGTAAACTTTTTTCACAAGAAAATTTGTTAAATGAAGGCAGTTTTGGTCCAGAATAAAAAAATAAATAAATCCATGCAAAAGGAAATACTTAGGAATTTTATGACAAAGCAAACAGACTTAGCAAAAAAGTTTAATGACAAATAGTTCCCAAGGCAAAGCAAGGACTAACCAACCTTGGACAACTCTAGCATTAATTTTAAAGCCAAAGGTCGATCACAAAAGATTCCATACAAAGAATTATAAATAATAATTTTTTTATTATATAGATATACGCTGTTCAAGAATAAAAATAGGTGGTAGGCCGAATGAAGAGTAAGTTTTTTGCAAGTAGGAATAAAGTTTTGACTGAAACCCTGGCGAAAGTCTAAAAACTTTTAAAAATTTTTAAACGCTTTTAATAACAAAAACAATAGAAGATCTATGTCAACATAATTCAAAAAATCCTAAATTAAAAAATCGTTTTAGTCTTTGTAAGGCTTGAACCTGTGTTGTTTGTCTTCTATTCAAGCACTATAACTACTACACCACCTCACTTACTTACCTTTCGATTTTATTTAATTATTTTATGTTTGCAATCAATTTCTTAATTTTGTTAATATTTTATCCCGTGTTGTAAAACAAATTTTTGCAAGCCTTTTGCAGCACTTAAGACTCACTTATTTGAAAATTTTACGATATCGAAATATTTTTCGATTCGAATTTCATTTCGATCAGGAGTACCAGAAGTAGGCCCATGATATGAGTAGCAAAGGTGCCCAAACATTAAGGAATTTATAATTCAACGTCATCACAATGTCTGTGCTTGAAATTGGTGCTGCAGTTCATAGAAATCATTCCCTGTTTCAAGACATTATTTTATTATGATTTATATCAACCAAATCAATTTTCTGCGTAGATACAATATTCACGGAAGAGTTGCACGCAAAGAGCCATTTGTTAAAAATTTTAATCGTATAAAGAGGCTAAAATTTGTTAATGAACATAAAAACCCATGATTTTTCGTATTTTGTAGAAAATGAGTGAATTATCTGCACCACCAAACCATGATAACCAATTTTTTGTAGCCATAAGTGGCTTATGTTAACATCAGTGACCTTTGGTTTCAGCCACACAGCCAACCAAACCATTGAGTAGTTGCATGAGAAATTTCCCGGTCGCGTAATATCCCGATTTTGCAATGTCAATTGGCCGCCTCGTTCTTGTGATTTAACGCTGCTGGATTATTTTCTCTGGCGCTATTTTAAAAACCGGGCTTACGTGAACAAACCACAAACAACTGATACTCAGAAAGATATATCGATATACAAATGTGTTTTTAATATAAAACCTAGAACGGCATTTTTAGCTTACGATGTAGCACAAGATATTATTAATATTTCAGTAAATACCCTGTTGTTTTATATTTCCTACTCGAGTTGCTTATTGTTTTTCGAAACTGTGTAAACAATTTTTGAAAAAGGTAAATACATAAATCCATAGGAAACACTATCCTATTTTACTACTGCTTTTCCCTTTTCATATTTTTTTCCTGCTCCTGTGCTAAGGATCTCCTTAGGAACACACACCCAAAAGCTTTGTTAAGTAGTGAAGAAAACTTAAGTTCTTCTGATACCCATCCATTATTTTCTTTCAACATAATTATAGAAAACAATAGCAAAAGGCAATACTACAGTACTGTCTGCCTTTCTCTCTGTCTGTCTTTTTGGTTGTATGTTTCTCTATTTGTTTCTTGAACAGTTTAGTTACTATTCGTTCTATTCGAGTATTATAATAAGTTGTTGGTTTGAATTGCTTTCATTTGGCAATACATACAGTCGCACAGAAAAGTGTACATACCCCTCGAAAACTGGATTTTACGCAGAACTATAAAGTTTTGACTTTCAAAGACGATATAATGTAAATCTAAGCGAAAAATAAAACAAAAATTTATATTTTTTATGTTATATAAAAATTTGAATTAAAAAATAAATTATACATGCTATGCAGTATTTGGTAACTAATATTCACAAAAAAAAAAAAAAAAAATATATAATAACTGTTAATTTATATTTAATAGGGCCAAATTAATTAGTAAAATTTTCTTTTCACTTAAATAAAATTTGTTTGTTGTAATTTTACTGAAGTTCCATTTTACAGCCATTCTTTAACAAGATCAGTTTTTGAGCCTTGTTTGTTTTTAATTGCACCTTTTGTATACATATTTCTCTGTGTGCAGAAAATTTAATTTCTTATTTTTCTTTAAATCTAAAGAATGTGTTTTACAAAAGATGATCTATTTTTGTTTTATTTTTCGAGTAGATTTACATTATACCGTTTTTGAAAGTCAAAACCTTATAGTTCTTTGTAAAATATGTATATTTTTCTATGCGACTGTACAGAGTACGAATAAAATATAGCACATTCCACTATTTACCAAAATTTATTGCTAACAAATAACTAATATTCCGTTACAATTATATCACATTTATACCACATTTGTCTTAAGCCACAGTTATTTCCAATTTGAGTACAAGTGGAGGTATTTAGTTAAAATTTTTAAATTATAATTCAATAGAAATTGAACTTATTTTAAAATTACGCGAAAACGGTAAAAAGATTCCGAAAATTGCAACAAATTCGAATAGAAGTCGTGAAGTTATCATAGATCTTTTAAAAAATCCCGAAAACCATGGAAAAATCTGCAGTCCTGGAAGACCAGGAGCTAGAGAAAGGAGAGCAATTTTAAGAGCAGCTTTAAATTCTAACCTCAGTACCAGGAAAATTGATGAAAAGGTGGGTAAAAGCACACGTCCGAAATGTACAAAAGATATTGCAAGCATCTAAAATTATAAAACGTAAGAAATTGCATAGAAAACCTCCTCTTACAGTGAAGCATAAAGCTGAACGTATAGAATTTGCTGAATTACATATACAATGGAAAAAATATGGCGTCGGGTTTTATTTAGCATCGAAAAAAATTTAACCTGGACTGTCTGGATGGATGGTGTTTAGTATCACGAATTGCGTAAGGATAAACAAATTTTTAAGTCGACGTCAACATGGTGGGGGAAGTGTGATGATATGGACTGGAATTGGTTAGTACGGAAAAACAGAAATAACATTTTTTCCCACCAGAATGAAGAGTCAAAATTACATAGCACTGATTGGGAACGAAATAACTCAACGTTGCCATAATATAACAAATAGTCCCATGATATTCCAGCAAGATAAAGCCGCTTTTCACACAGCCAGAATAGTAAAAAACTTTTTTGAGGTGAATAACGTTAATATTTTAAAATGGCCTTCACGTTCTTCGGCTTTAAGCATAATAAAAAACTGTTGGGGACACTTGGCAAGACCGGTATACAATGAAAACAGGCAATATGAAAACGCTGAGGAACTAAAGAATAGCATAATCACGAAATGGAAAAAAATTTCCTCAAAAAAGAATAATTGATGTTATAAAAAACAAAGGAGGACCAACCATATATTAGAAAATTTTTAATTATTCGTATTGTATTAAAAAGTTGTGAATTTTTCAAAATGTGCTATTTTTTTCGCAACTAAATTAAGTTTCATATTTCGTTATTAAATCGCTTTGATGTTTAAGATTCTTTTGAATTTATAAATAAAATGGATTCTTAAATACTTTTTATTGCAATTGGAAAAAATTGCTTACTTTAAGTAAAAAATAATTTCAAAAAATTTAATGTTCTATACTTTATTCGCGCACTGTATCTAGTCGTACATGTTTTACAAATAGCTTTAGTTCACAGTTAATAAGCTGCTACTTGATCTACAAGATTTTAAAGTTTTGGAGGTCTAGTCTGTTCACAAACATGAACAACGCACAACAGGAAAATTAAATTGATGCAAATAATGCAATTATTTAAACACATGTTTTGTTAACACACAATTAATTAAAGAAATTTATTGCTTTATAAGTTTGGAAAGAATAAAATTTCTAAGATAGCTGTGTAGTAATGTGGCAAATAAGTATACTCGATTTTATTAAGGATTTAAGAAAATATTTCAAATAAAGCAAGTGAACCAAAATTAACACAATAACAATAATAAGTTAACAAAAAAATAATAAAAATCAAATGAATACTACAAATTGAAGGTATTTTTCCCAAGATTTTAAAACAATCAAAAATGTTATAATTCTTTACGAGATAAGGCGTACGTAGGTACATACCACCTTAATCAAAAAGTTCCCAGAATTTATTCAGAGAAGTAAAAATAGGGGTCTATTTATTTAAATATATATTCTCCCCTTCGAAGTATTCCCCATTGAATACAACCCATTTATGCCAACGCTTGACCCAATCCTCGAAGCATTTTTATATTCGGTTTTCGATATGTCCATCAGTGCTACCTGCGATTTTTCCATTATTTCCTATCAGCTGCTGAAACGCGTTCTCCGTAATAGTTTTTTAACTCGATTGAACAAAAAGAAGTCACAGAGAGCCAAATCAGCTGAATTCGGTGGCTATTGGATAGTATTTATTACATTTTTCGTAAAAAAATTTGAATAATGATGGCGTTATCATGGTGCAAAATCCACGAGTTTTCTGCCTTCAATTCTAGTCAGGGGGGTTATACCGGGAACGTTTTCATGAAGGTGGTATTTTACTCTTTAAACGACGCTAAAGGTTTTAAACACCTTTTTTTTTATCAATTTTTCAACTGCCTTATTCTACTTGAAGTACAAATATTTTGCAGTTTAGGCTTTATTGGGCATTTTTCGAAGCCTTAATTTTACTGTAGTTAAAAATTGAGCTATCGGATGAAGTTCGAGGCAGTTTGATGGATTACTCTTTCTCAAAAAATCTTACGTTATTTCTTCTGAACGCTGTTTAGTAAGAGTAATGAATTATTAACAAAGCAGGCCATAATATTGACGGCAAGTTTGTACAAAAGTAACAAACAGACGTTTTTGTAAACACTCGTTTATGTACATTTGCCAGCTCAGTATTCATTTTATGGAAGGCTCGTAAGGAAAAATAACGCAAACTTCAAGAAGAAAAAATGGAAAAGCAACAAGAAAAAAAACAAAGAGAATTAGTGAAGAAGCGTGAACGTGAAGAAAAAGTAGAACAAAAACGCAAAGAGCGTGAAGATAAGGAAGAACAGAAGCGTAAATAACGCCATCAAAAGGAAAGGCTGAATTAAAAATGAAAAATAAGGAAAAACGAAAAAAAACTGAAGCTAAGAGGGAGGAGTAATGTAAGTAGGAGAAGGAATACAAGCGAAAAGAACAAGAAAAATAAGAAGCTCAACTTTGAAAGAAGAAAGTTGCTCAAGCTTTCAACGAGTCCTCTGTGGCCCAAGCTCCAACAAATAACTAACCCAAAAATGATGGAGATAGTAACACTGCGATGGCAGAAAATTACTCATATTTAGATCATTTCAAGGGAAGTGTGACGTGAAGCTGGCACCATTTTGTAGTAACATATTTACGCCAGACAATTAATAATATGCCTGGCTGTAGTCATAAGACCGGTGACTGTGAAGGAGAGAACAAAAATGATTATCTAGTACGTCGTAAGTCCGTAATGCTTAACTGTATGCTTTCTTCGTAGAAGATGTGTTAGAGCGAGTGGGTCATGCAATTTTTGAAGATACACCATCTTATATACGTAAGCATATGCGTGTTAAATTCTACAAATTTCATTATAACCGCAGACCTCCTTACACTGGTACGTGGTATAAAAAATCGTCAGTTGTTAAACCAAGAAGGCCATATGCACAACATAAGGTAAGTTTGGCAAAGACAAATAGTCAACTTGAATGCTTCAAATATTTTCTATATAGAAAATCTTTGATTATGATGTAGATTCTGATGATGAGTGGAAGGAAAAAAACCAGGTGAGTCATTTGAGGACGGTAGAGATGATGATAAGAAAAAAAATATGGAAAAACGACGACTATGAAATTAATAATGAATGGTTTGGTTGACTGTGTGCATTTAAGTGACAAAGAATTGCAAAATGAAGATGAGTACGCCGTTTTATAGCAAGAAAGAAAACCGATAACTAATTAAACCTCGTTTAATGGGCTGTATTCGGGCTTATATAAACGGTAAACAACCGGAAGATTATGCAAATATACTGCGAATACATTGGTGAAGAAAGCAGTGCTATTTACTCACTTACCATTCGTTGAAGAAGTGGAAACTGAAAAATTTTCAGATTGAACTTCTCCCTCGAGTACAATCAATGTTGCATTGATCACAACTGAAAATTGCTTTCCAGAAAATTGTTTTCCAGAATTTAGCTACCGTTTTATATTAAAATATTTTTGTTACACCCTCTTCCATGAATTTTTTGTGGTATTGAGACCAAGAAATATTAATTTGTCAAGCAGTTACTCGAGACGTTTTCGTTAGCCTCCGAATAGTTGCCAAGGAGGCATTTGGGAAATGTAAAAATTGTCCAAAATATTTACTTATTGTTTTTCTAATTTTGATGTTAAAATTTTTCCTTCCATACTAAAAACTTCTAAGATATTTAATTCTTTACAAATTAAGGATTTTCAAAATAACGGTTCTTTAATTGCTTATTAGGAAAAACTTTTTCGCTTACATGCTTTAGTAGTTATCTTTAGTCCAGTTCGCTTTCTTCAATTTCCGATTTTTACCTGATGTGTATAGATAACGAAGCTTTAATTATTGCCGTTCGCCACGTACACAAAATCCAATATTTAGTGTGAATGGAAGGTGTCTCGCCCACTAATTCAATCTTGCTCAGTTGCTAACTGACGATGTGTATAGAGTGCCAGCCATCTATCAGTTTAAATTTTATTCATCGGTTATTTCGAATCAGGCAATACTTATGTTATTCTATTCTGTCACAAAATTTAGTATATTATCTTTACTGAACGAAATGAATCAATTTACGCTTGAGAAACGTTGGTATTTATTGAAAATTTATTTCCAAAACAAAGACAACTGGTAGGAAATTGCAAAAAAATAAAAAATTCCACAAATCGTCTTTACGGATGAAGCTTATTTGCATCTTGGTGGATACGTTAATAAACAAAATTGCAGTATTTGGGTCTCAGAAAATGTGGTCTTACAGAAGCCAATGCACCCATTACGAGTGACTGTTTGGTACGAAGGCATCATTGGCGCACATTTCTTTGAAAATGAGGACGATGCAACCATTACGGTTCGCATCATTACCGCACCATGATAATCGATTTTTTTGTAAACGCTCTTCATGGTATTGATGTGAACGAGGTATGGTTTCAACAGAATGGTGCAAGTTGCCACACATATCATGCCATAATCGATTTATTGCATCAAACGTTTGATGATCGTTTAACAATGAATGAACCTCTTCAACTTCTCAGGGAGAAAAGCCTGCAGGTGACCAGTAGAACTGCCCTTTCGGAAACCGTAGTGACGATCGCTTAGCAAATCGTTAGACTCTCTATAATATTAGAGAGTGCTGAACAAACTGTTATTGGGCGGTAGTTCACAGGGTTACTGGCCTCGCCATTTTTAGCAAATGCAGTTACATTAGCAACCTTCTAGCAAGATAGAAGAGTACCGGCGCGATACGATGCACTGAAAAGTTTAGCTAATGGACGGTACTGGAATACCATCCGGCTCAGATGACTTGTTGTCGTTCGGATTTTCAAAAAGCACGGGCACGTACTATGGGCTGCTAATGCTGACTGCAATTACTGGGTTTGAATCGTGCATTATGAGAAAAACGGCCGAAATAAAAAGACGTGTTTAAGTTATTCTTTTGCATGACATCGCTCGGCCTCATATCACAAAAGTCGCCAAAGGATTCCTCTGAATATTGGCTGTATCACGATATATTTAACCATTTCACAGAATCATTTCTTTTCAAGATATGCAAAATCGGATTTAAAGTTGGATTGCCTCAAACGTTGATAATTTTTTTTAAGCTGAATTCGGAAATTGCCTCAGAGGGGGAAAGGATTTAAACAGTGATTTTACTTCATTATCATTTTTAGCTAAAAATAACGGGCTAAATTAATATGCACTTCTAATACTTGAATTTTACTTATTGTTTTGTAAATGAACAATTTGTTGTTGGAATTCTAAAACGAATATAAGAATTTACCTCTTTTTCTACTTTGAAAAGATTTTTTTACAAACTGTAGTATGTACGTTCATTTTTTATACCTCCAATATTATTCAATAGACCGCCTATTTGAATGGAACATTTGACGTCATTTTTATTGGTATGAAATTGTTCTTTCTTCATTATAATGGAGTTATATGCTAATTAAATTACTTTTATTTAATTTTTACTATAACACTCGGTGTGTTTTGATTAGCTGAGTTTTTAAAATAGTTTTTTTTTTCAATAAACCGTTAATTCCCTGTTACTTATTAAGCGGAATATATAAAAAGGAATAGATAAGAATTGAACACAACCGAAAATAAATATTAAAACATATATTTTTTGCAATATATATATGCATGCATATAAGTATGTATACATACACTTATACGAGTATATACATACATACATACTGTATATGAAATCCCTAAATAAACGTTTTATGTGTGAATAATAAAACAGCATTTTTTTATATTTTCACCAAAAAGCTTCAGAAATATTTGATTTTTATTTCTGTTATTTAAGTCGAGCACTATACTCAATTCAATCCACACACTTTTTGGATGTGGAATGAATTGTGCAAACAAAATACTCATTTTTATAGAGAAGAAAAAACGGAGGGAAATCATGAATGGCTGTATTTGTTTGTGATCAATTGGGAAGCGATATGAGAATCACTGTGTGAATTTTATAATTTTTTTTTCGCTTTTTTTGCAACACAAAATATAATGCAACAAAATACGAGTCACCATCTTGATTTATTGATGTCGATGTCGTCAACTATGAAAGCAATCAATCGAAATTCAATTTTCTTTACTGTTGCAGTTATACTTGTAGTTAATGTTGCCGCTATATATTGCTGTGCCAAGAGAAGCGGTGAATTTAAAAAAAAAATGTTCCATTGAAATGGCCACAGAAAAAAAAGTAAAGAAAGAAAAAGATGTCGTCAGCAAATGAAAAGAAAACAGCAGATATACAAAATGATAAAACGGACAGCTACCAAGCTCTGTATTCAATTTAAAAGTATTTATTTGGCAATTTTTTTTTTTCGTTTTCAACTCTTTCTTTTTTTTCCAAGCATATGTCGGACTGGCTTATTGAGCATTTAATGAAAAAAAGTCAAGTATTTTTATTTTATCTACGTATGTACATATGTGCACATGTATGTACGGAGGTATTCTAAGCAAAAAATTAAAGTCATTTTCTTATTTTGAATCACGCATACAATAAAATTTCAATATTTTTCTATCATTTGCACTTTTATGTGTTTCCTTTTTCTCTATTTTATTTTTGAAAGTAAAATATTAAAATCAACTCGACTACCGGCTTACAAGAACTTCGATAATGGATAAGGAAGAAGGCAAATGTATAGTACATACTTATAATAAGATCTGCTATGATAACACAAACATTGATTGAACGACAATAATATTAAAAGGTTATGTTGTTAAATTTCGTTTAAATCTATGAAATTTGGAATTTAAATTTATATATGAAGCTTCTATATATATATGTATGGACTAGGGAGATCGAACGCTTATTATTCGATCGGTTTTAACCGGTTTTTTAGTTTTGTCGAATACGGTTTTTTTAAACGTCCTTTTTTCGAATATCGAATAAACCGGTTATTTTAACAGGAATAACCAGTTAATTTAAATATGTATAATTTTTATATGTTTTTGTATTTTTTAGTGCAAATATTTTATTTATTTTTTTTGTATTTTTTAACGTAAATGGTTTATGTTTTCAGCCTGAAATTTGTATTTGCCATCTGGGCTATTTAATGGGTCCCAATTATATGTGTGAGCCGGTGTGTTTGATGGCCTGTCAAAATAGTTAATGTGTTGAACCGGAGACATGCCAATGCCACGAGGGGTTCAGATTCCAAGAAAACTCGGTGAATATATGTGAGCCTTATTGCGAACCCAAACGTGGCGCCCAATATGTGTATCTTTTACGAAAACTACGAACCTCTTCAAACCGATTGGGGCTGAGATCATCATAATTGTCAAATACAAAACACGGTCTTCGTTTAATTTAATACTATATAACGTGTTATTTTTATATTGTGTGTGACAACCTTGAACGTCGCAAAAAATAACGTAAAAACCATCGTCGATCAAAACAGATATGCACACTTGAGCAGCAATAACTTTTTATCATATAAATAAAATTATCATATAAATAAATATTAATTTTTTATATATGGAGAATGATAATCAACTATACTCATTGAAAGGGACCTACAAACGCCAGCTCCGAACGTCAGATGTTACAGTTAATAAAGTTTTTCAAACGTAAATAGTCAAGACCAGCCGCTACCAATGTTGTAAGGTGATACCGCTGTTGAAAATTGTCAGATGGTATGGCCTATAATTTAACTAAAAACTTGCTGATTAGTAGGCGAGTGTCTTACCTAACATACCACAGTAGCACATACTACTAAATAGGTCATGCATGCATTTATGTTTCTACACATGTCGTCTGAAGTGTGAAAATGTTTGGAAATGGATTGAGTATAGATACTTTGATTGTCCTTAAGTACTAAGCTGAAAAAGCTATTCGACACCAGAAATTTTTAACCACCTTAAATATGTTTATGAGATTGACGCTGCTGTGCAGCAAGGAAAGCATACAAGTAGTCTGTAGGCACTGGTAAGTAGAACTCTTGCAAAACACGTTGTAAGAAATGAATCACTAAATGAAATATTGGGACGTTGCGATGTGGAGGAATAAATGTCCATTAGGGCCCAAAAAAGCCAAAGTAGAAACTATGACATGGGACAAAAATTTATAAATTTTAGTTGCTAATGCATCTTGAATTGAGAAGAATTTTATTTTAACAACAGAACCGGTTAACCGGTTATTTAATAACCAAAAACCGGTTTTTTAATTGAAATTTTTCGAATTATTCAAAAACCGGTTTTTAAAAAAAGTCCAATAAACGATCTCTCTAGTATGTACAAATCGAGGCTTTTGTGTAAAATTTTCGAAGATTACAAAAACTAAATTTTATAGGCGAGCGTTTTTCCTAAATTCTTTGCATTGGCTGGCTATATTTATACCATACTTTAAATGTGAACGGTAGCCAATACGCTAACATAAATTGAAAATTTTTTTTATGGAAAAGCTTGTACAGCGACAATTTATATAGCCCGTTTAGACGTTGATAAAATTGTGTTACTAGATTTATGTTCATTGGAACAGGTTTCCTTACACTTTTCTACTTTCTTAAATCATTAGTCCTTATATAGTTTATAAAAACGGTAAAATATTTAAGAATAATTTTACTGGTTAACTGTTATAATTTATCAGATTTTTTTATAGACAATTTAAATAGCACGTTTGGTTTTTTATATTTATTTAAAAGTTTAACAAAAATTTAATTTTATTTGAAAACGTTTTTTGATAGCAGCTATTAATTTTCATGACGACTTTTTTCAATTGGAACTAAAATCCATGCCTTTTGCATACCTTTCCATAGTTGGTCCCGATTTGCAGCATTTCTCGATAAAGTGGTTATGAACATCGTGCCACAAGTTTTCTATGAGATTCAAATGTGAGGATTGGTTCGGCCATGATGCCACAGTAGTTTTATTTTATTTCAAACATTTTTCAACCGGCATGGCTCTATGTTTTTGATCGTTATCCCTAAAAAGTTCGCCGCTTAGGAACATTTATTTCTCTACGAAATGCAGCATTTTAATACTGTTTCTTTTTAAGCCTTGAATCATTGTACCTTCTATCCGTATAATTGGTCCCACTTCATACTAGGAGAATCCATCCCAAATCATTATACTAACACCTCCATGTTTAACCGATCTTATTGAACGCCTTGTGCTGAGTTCCTGATTACGCTTTGAGTTAATATAGACTCTACTATTAAAGCCAAGGCAATTAAAATTAGATTCATCTATAAACATTATTCCAATAATATGTTTGTTTTTGTTCAATTTGCACGCGCATCCTCGTGCCACTTAAAAAGAGATCATTTCTACACATTTGAACAATTGCATTACCAGATCTCTGGGAGGTATTTGAAAATCAGTTTTAAATTTTATTGTCTGATTGACTGATTTGGTATAATTATGGTACTTAAGGTCATTATTCACTTTTTTTCGTAAACACTAGCTTATGGACAATTTCTGCTACAGAAAACATGTCTTTTTGGTAATCAATGACAAATTTCCGCAAGACTCGATTGATCGATCAATTTCTATCAGTACATATAAGCATTTTTTCTTTTTACACGAACATTCTTAGAGTTATAAATTTTTTTATTAACTTTTTCTAATTAATATTGTTACGTTTTAAACTTTTTAAAACGTTTCCTACAGTTTTGAAAGTTCCGGAAATGTCTCATATCTCCTGTGTTTTATATCAGTTAATTCAAATATAACGTAAAGGTGGTCGATTTAGCAATGCTGCTAAATAAGCTTTGTTACGCTTTAACCTACAGTTTGGAAAGTTCCGGAAATGTCTCATATCTCCTATGTTTTATATCAGTTAATTCAAATGTAACATAAAGGTGGTCGATTTAGCAGTGCTGCCAAATACGCTAATAAGTACGGCATTAGCAGAGTGACATATAACTGCCACATATACCAAAATTCAGACATTTTTATTTTCAATATTTTAATCACTTTACAGACTTAAACTAAAGGATCCGCCAAATAATTTTTTTTTTTTTTTTTAAATGCCATAAAAAAATCTACTGAATATTTTCTCAAATTTTTTTTTATTTGAAAGTACAAGCCTTCCGGTTAATAATGGAAAATAATTTCATTCAAATGGCTGCCTCAGCTGTCCATGCAGTAGCCTACACGATTGGTCCAATTTTTAAGCACATTATCGATTGTGTTCAGTTGTATTTCACCAATGGCTCCACGAGTATTGTCCTTTAAAGCGTCAATTGTCTCCGAGGTGGCCAGACGTCATCAGCTCTGCGGCTGATAATGCGATGTTCAAAAAAAGGGCGCAAAATATCGAGTGTAGCTTCGGCTATGTGGCACGTAGCGCCGTCCTGTTGAAACCAAATGTTGGTAATATCCTCCTCTTTAATTTTTGTTAACAAAAAATCGTTCAACATGGCCCAATAATGATCGCCATTAACTGCAACGCCACTCCTTGCTCATTTTTGAAGAAAATGGCCCAATTATGCCTCTGGACCAAAATCTGCACCAAAAAGTGACTCGTCTTGGGTGTATCGGCTTTTGAATGTATGCGTGCGGGTATTCTGTGCCCCAAATGCAACAACTTTGTTTGTTTACATACCCGCCAAGATCAAGATGAGCTTCATCTGAAAATATGATTTTTTTTTGGCAAAATCGGCATCTTTTGTAAGTCGATCGCAGGCGCACTTAGCGAAGCGTATACACAACCATATTCGTTCAGCGGAAGGAAAAAACTAATTATCTGTCAATCAGACATGAGGTAAGTGTAACCATTCACGAAATAAGCACTAGTTGAAAATAAAACATTAGATGGCGGAATCGATATTAACTGGAAATGTATTGTATTAACAAAAAATATTGTCGACTTTAACTAAATTTGGAAGCAGTTAAAACCCAATACAACTCGGTGGGTTGGTTTTTTTTTTAAAAAAGCCCGAGTTTTGCTAAAAAAGCGTAAGTAGAACAGTAGTTGTTTAAATATTTATTTATATTGTTACGAAAATAAAAATATAACTCTGCATTGTGGTATTTTGTTATATGTCCGGTTGGCAGCACTGCCACATCGAATATCTTTACGTTACATTTGAATTAGCGGATATGGAAATAAAAGATGGTCGATATTTCCTTAACCTTCTAAAATGCTATATGGTATATAAAGGGCTGTTTTACCGACATGTCAGCTAGTTATCATTTGGCTGTAGTAAGATAAAGACGTGTTAAAACGGAAATAAAGGTGTTGTATAGTGATTATTAAGTTTTTGTAAAGTAAATAAAAGATAACAGTAAAACAAATGAAAACGATATTTATTTTATTTTAAACGCAATTGAAACGAACTCAAACATTTTGAAAAGGTTAAAACGTAACAATATATTATCTCTTTTAATCCTAAGAATAATTTCTAAGATTAAAAAGATGATAGCATTAGCTGTCGGGTTATCAGCTGTGTTTAAATATATGTAATGGCAATACAAAGAACATTGGCGATGAGTTTCATAGCTGGGATTAAAAACATTTTAAGCTCTGCTGGTGTTATTGCATATCACTGATGTAATTACTCTCCTTATTAAAGAAATCATTAAAAGTGTTTTTAATTGACTTGAAAAAATATTCAGTTCTCATCTCAGGGCTGAAAAGTAAAAAATTACAATAATTAACCTAGATGGGGGTTTGAATTCGGAGTGCAAAAAACAATCCCTATTAATGGCTTTATTTAATTTGATTTAAAACTAAATACTAATTTCTAATTTTACAATTATTATTTTCTCTAATATGGTTTAAAAAATTCTATTTCCTTTTCTTACTATCTTTTATTTTGCTAAAAGCAGTCAATGTTCAACCCAAAACAGCTAAATAAGGGTTTTCCTAGCCAATTTTACTATGAACTCATACAAAAAATAAAAACTTTAGTTACAATTTTCTCAAAAGTAAATATTTTGATATTAGTCCACATAGAAACAAGCCACGGAAAGAAAGCCGTTATTCAAAAAAAAAAAAAAAAAAAATAATTGAAATACGTTTGAAACTTGTGCATTTATGATTTTTTTTATAAATTATTTATGTTTTACAAAAATGTGTACTAAAGGGGAATATTATTCACTTTTCATCAAGTAAATACTCGTACATACTATTTCCAATTTTGTTATAATTTTTTTATTTTCTTTTTAAAAGTAATGCAATAAAACGTAAGTGGCTTTTACAAATCGCTTGACAGTCGTGTGGAAGTATGTGAACCAGATACTTTTTATTGAAATGAAAACTCTACTAAATAACAATATTCTTTGATGTATTGATGACACCCTATGAAATGTTTTCAAAGTTCATTCTAACGAAGTATGAGTTAGATTCACCATAAGAAAAGTTTAAGTAGGTAAAGCTTATTCTTATACTGATTGTCTTAGAATCATTTTCTATTCCAGTGAGCATATTCTTTTATCTTCTTTGTTGAAGTATACGAGTATAACATTGCTCAACAAAAGTTTTGTTTACTTTATTTTTTTGTGTTATTCGGTATTTCTACGGCCCTGACTATAAAAAAAGTACTGAAAGACTGCCTTTATTTTATTTTTATTGTGAAATATGCAGATTAATAATACTGGCAAAAGAAAAATACAAGATTTTTACTGAACACTATCAAATGATCAAATGATTGCAAATCGACCTAAATGCGAGTGCAGGAATTGGAGTCTTACGCTCATGCTGCACTCTAGCTTAAGCAAGTTCGATATCATGTATACTCAACAAGCTTAACATGGTAGTAAGACTTCTTTTTGTATAGAAAATTACTCATAAAAAAACGAATGAATTCCAAGCTTTGAATTAGACTTCAGTCATTGATTTGACAAAATTAGGATATTTCGCTTGATATTTTTTAAATATATGTGTGTATATTAGGGCGGGTCGATTTAAAAATCGAAAAATAAAATAGGGAACATCAGAATTCATTTAAGAGGTATTGTTCCTTGGCCAAAGTTTCTTATTTTGATCCATTGAATACGATTTTCCTTGTAACTTGGGCGATTTTTTTGAGTCCCCACAAATCGACCCGTCCTAATGTATATTCAGCACAAATAAGCAAAACCAATCTGGATTAAGAACACAATATATTCTTAATGAAGCCAATTCTTAAAAATTAAGAAAATATATTTCAGTGTCCAATAAAAAACAAATATCTAAGTGAAAATAGTAAACGAAATTGCTGAACGGCTGAAATTGCATTCTATGCAAATGCTACTGAATTATTAAATTGAAAGCAAAAAAATTTAAATTTGACAAAATAAAGAGGTTACTCAGTTCATATCGTAGTTGCCACTGTGAGAAAGTACTTATTGTTGCTATTTGTTATTATTTTATAAGGAACTATTTTTTAAATTAGGAAAACAATTGATAGATTAAGAACTCACTAATGAAAATTAAAATTTTGTTCTGACAGATGACAGGTTTTGTATTCAGAAAACAGCTGTTTGCTTGTCAACTATTTTTTGACATATATACTTAGAGCAAATGGATAGGAGATAGAAAGTACGATTAGCAGTTATGCTGTTGGTAAAAACATCACTATATATTTTAAGAAAAATCTGAAATTACTTTTGCAGATACTGCTCCATAATCGATTTGAATTCATTTTAATTTTTTTTTTTCAATTAAACATTCATTCACAATAGTAAACAATTTGTCAACAGATTATCCACAGTATTGCTCTATTGAAAAAGCTAAATGCAGTCTAAATACAGTTTAGTTTTGAGCATTTACATCAAAATAAATGCAGATCAAGATGGGGATAATTCACAAGTTAATTTGCTTTAAGGCTGTGAATGCAGATTAGCGCTGGCGTCTGTCTGTCTACGTTATAAGTTTTAATAGAAATATGGTTAATAATCTGGCGAGCTTAGGTGTATTTTCGAAGATCTGAATTTGTTAACAACTAAAAAGTAAATGCAATATTACAAAACCAAATAACAAAATTTCTCGAAAAAGAAAGTGTTGTAATTTTTTTCATAATTTAAGAAATTTTTTGGTACATATTTGTTCTTTTTTCTGTAAAATCAATAAAAAAAACCATTTTAAATTATTCATTTAATTATGTATTGCGAGGTTCAAAGTAAATTGGTTTCAACAATATACAAATGATTCTAAGTCAATAGCCACTTGGCTGACCGGCTTAAAACCACAAAAATTAATAAATTTTGTGTCCTTTTATGTGACTTTAAATCACTCTCACAAAAAGCGATTTTCAGAACATGCATGATAGTATGTTTTAATTACAAATATAATGCATTTTGCAAATGCGGTAGTAATTTCAGAGCTCTCACTCGGGCGATTTTGCACTGTATTTTTACATTTGTTTTCTCTTTAGTTCTTTTTGTTTATTTTTTGCTTATATTTTGCTTATGCGTGTGGGTACGTACGTGGGAAAACAGAAAAGAAGAGCTGCTCTTTGCTGTAAAATGGTCTAAATTACATTATCTATTCTTAGCTTTCTAAGAAAATAATCTGATAAACGCCAGCGGAATTGCAACTGAAAACATTTCTAAGGTGTAGTCAGCTTGTTCAGTACCATGGTATTAGCTATATGCAGGGATCTAGGCCAAGTAATAATAATTATACGCTGCACATAAAGCAGACTGAAAGGGGCATGAGAATGGATGAGCCAGTTCCTACAAGGATTTGTTAACAAATCATATTTTCCACCTTTTGGTGGATACATTTTAAATAATATATCAAGATTTGTTGTGGCGACCTGGAGAAAATGCGTAGAAAATCGAAATAATAACCATGATCAGGGGTTTAAATGGACTATTAAGTAAGAAATTAAGCCGGGAAAAATACCTTTTTTATTTATCAGAACTTACTATCAGCGGACTAGTTTCTGTAGTACAATTGCTCTATGCTTGCCGCTGTGGTATAGTAGCTACACGACATTACTTATACACAAAATAATGGCCTGCTGGGACTAAACGCTATTTCCAACTATTATTGTTTTTAACAGGGCTACCAAACCAGTTTCCAATGTAGTCTTCGCTTATTAAGAACCGGTAAAATTTAATTATAGAAGCAGTGACGTTATTAAAAGCACCCTTTATATCCAAGAAGGCCCCTATTATATACTGTATAAATTCTTTATAATTCTATCTATATACTGTTTCTGTTCTCTCTATAATCCTTAGTGTGCGGTATTATTTAGTCACGCTTCAATGTAGACCTGGTACGTATGTTCCCTATGAATAGTTAACGGCGTCATTATGTTCTTATAATAATAATTTAGCGATTGCCTTTTGGTCTAATAAAGAAAAATAAAATTTTTCAGCTGTCGGTCTTTTGTGTTAAATAATATGAAAAATGAAAAATAAAAATACACGGAAATTTTGAAAAACATTTCATGTCTGCTCACAGACATGAATAGTCTGTCATAGATTTTTTTTAACCTAAAACAACCTAGATAAAGACAATGAGCGAGGCGTCTGATCATCTGTCATAAGTCCTTAGGTACAAAAGGAATATAAATTGAATTAATATAATGCTTGAGATAACTAATAACCGAATAATAAGCATAAGTGTTGGAAAACAGTTCACAAATTTCGCTTTATTAATCTTTATTAACTAAAAACAATACCACTAATGACAAATTTTTGCCCAAATTTTTTTTTCAATTAGCGAAGTTTTGGTCATGTGCCATAAGTCCTTAGGTACAAAAGGAATATAATGCTTGAGATAACTAATACCCGCATAAGAAGCAGAAGTGTTGAAAAACAATCCCGCTTTTTTAATCTTTTAAATGAAAACAACAGGACTAATGACAAATGTTTGCCCATTTTTTTTTATTTTGCCATTAACAAAACTCCTCTGGAACAAAAGTAATATATCCTTGAAATAATATGTCGGTTGCCATAACTAAATCTTGGAAAAGTACATAGATGTGAAAAAAAACTAGTAATTATTTCGTGTCATTGATCTTTTAACTGAAAACAGCACGACGATCATGTTTCTGTGACATTTTATGATTTTATTATCGTTATATAAAGGACACAAATATTTCTAATATCGTCATAAATGGGAAATACTAACTCATAAGAGCAAATCAAAACAAAGCATACATCTCTGTGCCATAATGATGGCCAACGCTAACAATAATACAATTCAAATGGGAGAAAGAAAGTGAACATCAGGTATCTTATGCGAATTACTTGCATTCACAAACAATATTCGATTAAACAGACAAAGAACAATAAAATGTTACTTAGGTAGAGTAGTTTTAGCTGCTATACACCGTTGACGAGCAACTGCATTCACTTATGTTGAACGTGCAAGGCACCTAAAGTCCTGTATTAACTGCAAAACAAGAAATAACAATAACAACAGCATAAGCATCGGTGTCGTCATCAACAATGCGAAAACAACTGCAATAGTGTAGCAGAGAGTAAAAACGAAGACAATATGCAATAGCAACAACAAACAATATGTTTGTTAGTACTATAAGTGAAATGTTTTCGTGTTACTTCTATACTCCTTTAAAGGACTCTTCATGTATTGTATGAATGTGTGTGGTTGGCTGATTACTTTCCTTCATACCTTCATATCTACACATTTGCAATACCATGTTTTAGCAAATTCTACAATCGTTGCCATGTTTATATTTCAACTGCAATTGTTTTCTTCTTGATATTGTTGCTGTTTGTGTTGTCTTTGGCTTCAAGACTACAACAGCTACCTTTTATCATACCCCTAGACCATTTATGATTTCATTGTTGTTGTTGTTGTTGTTGTTCTTTTATCATTTTAAAATTCTTTTCGTATATCGCTGAGAGAATGGCTGGCTGTTACAGTATAACACATTTTAGCTTTTCTATTGAGATTTCTTTGGAAGAGTGGATTTTTGTTATGGTTTATTTTCATTTATTTTTTCTTTGTCAAGTTTTGATGTCGTCGCTCCCATTGAAATGACAAAGTTTCGAAAAAGTGAATTCAAAGTCAAATATACGTAATTGTTGAAATTTGCTGAAACCAGCAATTTAATGTTTTTCAAAGTTAAAATTGGTTCAGTTGACAACTGAAATTAGAGTTCAAAAGGTATAAACAGCAAAGACAGTAGTAATTCGTAGCAACAAGGTGTGCTGCAAATTTTAAAAATTCTTTAAAAATGTTTATGATGAAATTTTTAGAAAATGTTACTTTAATTTCATAGAGATTAGAAATTTAGAATAGGAACTTTTTGATTATACAATATTAAATCTGTCAAAGTATTTATTTTTGTTGACCTATTTATTATATTTCATTTAATTTGCTGTTGAAAAATACTAATTGTCAATTATATTTTATATTTTTTGACACTTTTATTAAATTAAATACGCACTTTAACGTGAGCTCACAAATATTATTCAAACATTAAAATGATGCCCTATAGGTGGCGTTGTGCAGTGATTAGATCTCACACATACAAACAATCCAGGTTCGAATCCCAGCAGAGGACATGATGAAGAAAAAATTAATTGTGGTTTGGAATGTTTGCTCAACTTCCCTCCAGACAACTCCGTCTAAAATATAATGAAGAAGCCACCCTGACCTTCCCACATACCTCTGGCGATGATTATAAAACATGTTCAACTACTGGGAAGAAATTACCACCACTACGCAAAATTATATGGAGGAAGCTACAGTGGGTTAATTATCTACTTAGCTTGAAAATTCAAATCGATTAAAGAAACTGAAACAAAGCAATGAATGCTTTGTGGAAAGCCAGTTTGCTCCTTAGAAGGTTGAAGGAAAAAAATATTTATAGTAATTCCACCATTATGCTAATTATGGGGTTCATGAGATGAATTTGTCAATGTTCTCACTCTTCCTCGAATCGGATTTAGCTAATATCTTTAAAGATTAGATGGCATAGAGGTTTCAGGCGCGATTTTCTCTCTTACCATGGCCTCTTTTGGGACTTTAGGGATGTTCAAATTTCTTATAAACCATCAGTCGCAATATTTTATGTTGTCGACTTTGAAAATGTTCAATATTGAGTTAGAGTCACATAACTGTGCTCAGTCACATCGGCTTGTTTAAAAATTCTTATTATAAAGAAGAAGCTTGCAGTTCAAGCTGTGAATCGAGCATCTATTAATGGAAAAATTTATTTTTATCGTCTCTAATTTCAATTGGATTACAAGTTAATAATATCGATTTGGACAACATATGGCATAACTATCACATATGGTTTGTATCAATAATAACAAATATGGTATTTTGGAGGGTAATTCAGCGTTCGACAGATAGCAAAGTGTAAGCCCACATATTTTTCATTCGCTAAAATAATGTCGAATTTTGTGCCTAAAAATTATGATTTGCGGGAAAGCCTGATAACCTTCTTTCATTTGAAGAAAATGGATGCTGAAAGTTATCGATTGTTGGTAGAAGCTTACGGTCAACATGCACCAACTCAAAAAACATGTGAACGATGGTTTGTGCGATTCAAGAGTGGTGATTTCGACACGGCTTGGTCAGCCGAACTGGACGAAGATTGTTGTCAAACGCAAGAGGAACTTGCATTATCATAGGGAGTCACACAACAAGCTAGTTTCCAACGTTTAAAAACATTGATATTCATTCAAAAGCGAAGAAATTAAATCCCTTATGAATTGAAGCTCAGAGAAGTCGAAAGGCGATTTTGCATGCAGGAAATGATGCTTCAACGCTACAAAAATAAGTCATAATTGCATCGAATTGTACCTGGTGATGAATAATGGATGCATTACGATAACCACAAGAACAAAAAGTCATATGTAAAGCCCGGCCAACCAGCCAAATCAACGTCGAAGCCGATTATCCATGATTCCAAGGTACTCGTAATGCTCTGTATTTGGTGGGATCAGAAGGGTGTTTTGTATTATGAGCTGTTGAAATCGGATCAGACGAAGAGAGCAATCAACGAAAAACACCAGAACATTCGAACAGATACGAGCCCATAATCTTCCATCATGTCAACGCTGGGCCACATGTTGCAAGATCGGTCAAAAACTATTTGGAACACAGTGGATGGGAAGTTTTGGCTCAACCGCATTATAGCCCAGACCTTACCCCTTCCGAATACCATTTGTTTCGATCGATGCAGAATGCCATCACTGGATACGCTTTACTTCAGAACAGGGTATCAGAAATGGACTTGATTCCTTGTTTACCTTAAAACCGCAGCAGTTCTTTTTCAGCGGATTTTAGTGGATAACGATGAACAATACTTTGAATAATGTATCAATTCATTTTGTTACTATAAAAAATGCATTTTTCAAGCAAAAAAATCGACATTATTAACTTGTATACTCAATAACTTGATATTTATTCCATGTTAGCCGGCGCACAGTAGCTCATTTTGACTTTTTTCATTGCGAAAATCATAACTTTTCAAATAACTTTAAAAAGTTAAAAAGATTGTTTTTAAAATGATGTTTACAGCATGCTGCTAGGGAAACAAAGTTCTCAAAACATTCGGATAATTTTTCCGATTTCAATTTTCCATGTTTATTTTACAATAAAAAAATATTTGCATCTTTAATACACAATTTTAAGTTATTCTAGACTGAACCTGAAAAAATTACCCATCACATTGTTTGCAATAGTTTTTTAAAAATTTATTCAAATTTAAATTTTTTAATTTTAGCTTCGTTGTCCGTACAAACCATCAGTCAAAAAGTTGGCGGAATCGAATAAGAGAGCATGGTAACTCCCATACAAAGTAAGCAGTGATTTTTGTATATCTAGAGAACGGTTAAAGCAGAAGTTTCTGAATTTGGTCAAGTTAGCTTTGAGATCAGTTCAAATCATCAGTCAAAAAGTGGGCTTTTTACCTCCCATATGAAGCAAATTTTTTTATTTTTTACATTGAGAACGGTTAGATTGAGTCCAGTTAGCGATGTGGTCAGTATAAATCATCGGTCTAAAAGTGGGCGGAATTTGACAAATGAACGTGACATCGCCCATATGTAATAAAATACGCCCATATGTAATAAATACACATCATTATTATATACTTTAAAATTGGAAGGAAAATTCTTTTAGATCCCCTAAAAATTCTTACAGTTTTCTTTCTATTTCACGAAGATTGGTCACTCATTGTTGAAGAGCTTAGATAAATTGGTTTTAATATTGTGTAGCAAATATACTGGGAAAAATATTGGTGCCAAGAATTATGAACATTTTTAATTATACTCTACTTCATCTCAAAAAAAAAACAATTACGACAATTGAGCATTTGAAGGCCAACATTCGTGATACCATTGCCAAAATACGACCCCATACAATTAAAAAAAGTTATCGAAAATTTGTGCAATCGAATGGGGTACTGTGAGGTCAGTCGCGGCACCAACATGAATGAAATAATATTTCCTTCCTAACGGGCACAATTCTGCCTCACAACAGAAAAAAAAATTGTCAAAATTTCAAACAGTTTTTGTTTTATTGCATTTTTATATTTAAATTTTTTATATTTTTTACTTTTATAAAATGCAATGAACTTATGTCTTAACCCAATATTCAAGTTCAAATTGCTTTATTAAAAATATTATTATGGCAGTTCAAAGTTATGCCAGTTGGGCTCTGCAATGCACCGGCCACGTTCGAGCGAATTATGGAGCACGTACTAAAACGACTCATTGGAAGACTTGCCTGGTGTACTTCGATAACATAATAGTGATGGGCAGAACTTTCGATGAACACCTCAAAAAACTGGCAGAAGTTCTGCAACGAATATCAATGGTTGGAGTAAAATTAAGCATAAAGAAATGTGCATTGTTCCAAAGACAAATAAAATATTTGGGCATTTAATTACAGCAGACATATCAACGGATGAAGACAAAGTATGAGCAATAAAGGACTGGCCTCGACCGCATAATCTGCATGAATTACGCAGCTTTTTTGGACGCTGCACACACTACAGATGCTTTAAGAAGTATCGTTGCCGTGAGAAACAAGAAAAGGCGTTTCAGACATAAAAGACCTATTGTGTGCAGAACCGATTTTGGCGTATCCAGTCCCAAGTGAAAAATTCATCCTTGGCGGTAATTCCATTGGATATAGTATTGGTAGTGTACTTTCTCAGATGGTCAATTGGACGGAAAAAATCGTAGGCTACTATAGCCACACGCTGCCAAAGCATTAGACACGGAAATGCTGATGCTCTCTCATGTCGGCTTTGTAATCTGGAATGTAAACATTGTGTGAAAGCTGAGCGGAAGGAATCCATCATTGATATCCGGCTAACGCAAATAGATGCAAACGAAGATTGGTCAGGAGCTTAAAGAAGTGACCCAATATTAACAAAGATTATAGCAGCAAAAGAGGGGCCAGATGGCCCACGCGCAATGAAATATTAGCAGAAGGTCCTCTTACAAAAGCGTATTGGGCACAATGGGACTGTTTGAAGTTGATTAATGGATGCTTATGTGCGCCATTGAGAAAGTAAGGATGGAAAAACTTCATCTGACCTAATAGTGGTGCCTTCCTCCATAACGAAAGAAGTCTTAAATGAGCTCCAGAATGGAATCAGTGGAGGACACTTGGGGATGACAAAGACTCTAGAAAAACTAAAACAACGTTTTTATTGGGTTGGATGTCAGCAAGCAGTGGTGGATTCCATAGCAAGCTGCACCCAGTGTATAGCAGCTAAAAAGAAGCTGAAGTCAGCTGTAATATATATATAACTCGGGCGCACCTTTCGAATGGATAGCAATAGACGTAGCAGGCCCTTTTCTTCTCAGCAAATGGCCTGAAGTTTATGCCATACCTAATCAAGAGGCGAATACAATTGTAACTGATTTTGTTAACAACTGGATATGCCGCTCTGGGTAGAAATTTCGAGTCTGCTACATTCAAAGAAGTGTGTGAGATATACGGTATTAAGAAGACTCGAACGACGCCGCCTTACCAACAGTCTGATGGAATGATAGAACGATTTAATCGAACCCTTGAGAAATACTTGCGAAAAGCAGTCAGCGAGCAACGAAAGATTTGGGACGAACACCTACCGAGGTTTCTACTGGCGTACCGATCAGCTCTTGACCACCTGCCAAGATTATTTTTGAGACTGAGACAGAATTACCTGCTCACTTATAGTTTGGTGCTAGGCCTACCACAGAGAAGAATGCCACATACGCTGAAAAAGAGGAAAGCATCAACGAACTTCACGAATTGCACACGAATTAAAATTGTCAGCGATAGAATGAAAGCCAGATATGACCATGCGGCAAATACGTAAGGATTCCATGAAGGATAACTGGTTCCACTCCACAACCCACAGCAAAAGAGAGTATTATCTCGCAAGCTGAAAACTAACTGGGATGGACCTTACAAAGTAGTCTAGAGGTTAAACGATGTGGTATACAGAATACAGGAAAAACAATAGCCCACGATTAGAAATGAAAATGGTACATCTAGAGCGACTAGCGAGCTATGGAAAGAAAGAAAAGAGCCTATTCGGGACTAACAGGCTTTAGTAGGAGAAAGTGTTACGAAAATAAAAGTGCCTGAAAAGAAAATACTCCACATTAGTGACTTTGGGACTGTTTAGTGAAATTTTGGTCTATTGGTTTGTGTCAAGATTGATAGTTTGTTCCCATGGTACTGATTTTATATTTGACGGCGTTGCCAATTCGACCATCTATGGGTAACAAAACCTTACACGTTTAAAACTGATGGATATAAAATAGAGGACATGAGAGCATTTGAGACATTTCCGGAACTTTCCAAACTGTAGACAGTTATGTATATAAGAAAGCTGCTTTGCCTACGTCGATATAGTTATCGTTTTTCAGTCATAAAGTAAAGTCGTGCTTAAGCGTAAATAAAAATGATCTATCATCGAATATTAAGTGCAAGATAAATAAGTTGCTCTATTAAGATAAATTGTATAAAGTTAAAGTGAGGAAATAAAACTGTAAAACAGCAACAATGTGGCTTTTATTTTATTTTATTTTGACGCAATTGAAAAAAACTCAAACGTTTTAAAAAGGTTAAAACTTAACACTTGAATAATTTTCTATTTTTAAACTTGAAAAAATGCCTCGGTAGTAAAAAATGTTTGATGGTTATTCTAAGGACGTAAACAGTGCTTACTATTGTTACGAAAATGAAAACACCTAAACAGATACACCAACATTCAAAGCTATAAACTTTATTATAGAAGTTATTCTATTAGTTAATATCGAGGCTATGATCACCCTGCCAAGTCGTTACTTATTTCAACAGTTCCGCAATACAACTATGAGTCATGTCTATAATTCTAATCTTTACATTTCCATTAACGGCAATTTAAACATTCGGAACATGTGAAATTTCTTTGGATATGCTTTAGTTTGTTAAACTTTAACCTATTCGGTAAGCGTGACAACTGAGATTTAACAATTGAATAAATAATCGTAGCTAACTTGTTACCACATACAGTAGTATTGTGTATACAACAGCCGTCTTTTATTCTTATCTGTTAGACTGCGTTTAACGAACATTTGTCTAGAAAGTCACTCAGCAAACATTGAACCAATTTTGGTTGAAATATTTGTAGGTGCCTCAATACAAACAAAGTTTAAACACGTTCAAATATAGACACAGTCTTAGCGAACAGCTAATCGTTTAACTTGTGTTATTTTCATTGTGCATAACTTGACGAGCAGTCTCTGAACTAATTTGATACGCATTATTTTCACTTTGTTATAGTCTATTAGACTTTAAACTTACTGTGCAGTTTTGCTTTCCAAATCTTATTTGTTCTGTGTTCTCTTTATTAATGCTTTTTATAGTATATCACACAAATATTTGCTTAGAGCGTGTGCTATTGTTTCTAATACCGCAAAACGCCGTCTTAGTCGTACTAATATTTTATTCTCTTTTTTATGAACCATTTCTATTCTATGCAAAAGATGTGAAAAGTCTAAGTGTATTGAGTGCAACTATTTGTCATTAAGCCATAAAAACCTATAGTATATTATATGCAAAATTCAGGAATTTTCGACTTAAGATATGCATACTAATAATCACTGTAAACATACATATTATTTTACATAGTGTACAACTATACTGTACAATAGTATAGGCTTATAAAATAATAAAATAATCGAATAAAGGTAGTTACTTACGAATCAGCTGTTTTTCTTTTCCAATCGACTGATGACGAATTTTCTTTGGTATCATATATAACTTCTTAAAGGAAAATGTCCAAGTTGTCACAGATAATACAAGTTTATTTTGTAATTTTCTGTTTATTAGTGAATCCCAACAGACAATATCATCAAAAATCATTGTGCTTTATTCGTTAACGAGGCGCGAAGTATATAAAAAAAAACAATTAAAATGTACTACCACAAGTACTATCATTCCATCATAGGTTCTCAAAAAACTGTTGTTCACCAGGATTAAACGGACGGTGGAACCGTAAATACGGGAACAACAAGCTGGTTTTCACCCAAATAGGTTATGTATTGATCGAATCACCATACTTCGCATTATCGTCGAAAAATATTATTTTTAATGGTTCTCGATGATGTCCTGTCTCAGTCGATGGGAGGTCATAAATGCAACATTCAATGGAACTTCGGGGAATATCTCGAAATATCATCTACGGATATGCAGAAAAAAATTCACGACCTGAATCGTGCATCTAAGGGAATAGGTCTGACGATCACCGTGCCAAAAACCTGTGCCTGTTCTAGCGATCAGGTTGAATAAACAGTTCTTTATCGAGAACAAAAGTATAAAACGCTATTATATTTATAACGAAATTTCTGCTATTTGGGTAGTCTAATCAGACCCAATGGGGAGCTGCTGAAGATGTGAACAATCGTATTATCAAGGCTAAAGCGGCTTTTGGTCAATTGAGAAAAGTGTGGAAATCAATAACTTTATCCACGATCACAAAACTGCGAATATTTAGATCAAATGTGTAAACTATTTTACTGTATGGATGCGCAACGTGGCTGATGAATGGATGATTCACAAATAAACTGCAAGTGTTTATAATCCGCTATCAGAGACATGTATTGAGATAATGGGTGACAAGAATTTTCTCGAACTCAGAGCTTTTGCACAGGTGCGATTAGGAGTATATAACAATCCAGATTAGACGTCACAAATGGAGCTGGATTGGTCACAAGCTACACAGTTGAACTTTCAAAGAGGCATTGGATTGAAATCCGCTCCGAGGCCAAGAAAAACAATGCGTCGGACAATATACGCGAAAATTGAAGCTTCTGACAATAGTTGGAAGTAGATAAAGGCGATTTTAGGGAACATAGAGTGGTTCAGGGGGCCCTTCAATCCAACTAAGGGACTAAACCGGACACAAGAAATTACAAATAAAGTAATCTGTTGCAATTATCAGCCAGATAATCCAAAAATATAAAAATGGATTGTGGTTTGTTCGGGCGCTTAAAACTTGAAAGCGACTGAACCAAATTGGATACTTCATTCTGCGATTTTGATGGTAATTGTTCCTTGAAGACTTGGGAAAAATGAAAAGTCGAAAATTTTTTATCAGATGGCCCTGTAGGTGGTCATGAGTTTATCTCTGCTCCTGTTAAAGGTATTTGATTAAGATTTGGCACGTAGATATAATGCAGATATTCTTAGTTAGGCATAGTACCTGTAAAACAAAATAAATATTGATTTTTGTAAGTCCTGTGAACGATAAAAGTGGAAGTTTCTGAATTTGGTAAAATAACTGCGTAGTTAATACAAATCATAAGCTAATAAATGGGGCGCATAATAATCGGATAAGTGAGCAGAGTACCTATCTTCCGTACCAATAAATATTGATTTTTTAAATCATTAGTTAAATTGGATAAGTGGGCGTGGCATATTTCACGCATAATAAGATGTGATTGTTTTTTATTGAGGCTTTAAATCATTAAATAATCACTCTGAGAGAGTATGTAGAACAATTGCTGTCCCTAAATAGCTACTACTACTGTACATACATAGACTATTGTATATATATAGATTACTGTACATATATAGACTACTGTACATACATGGACTACTGTACATACATAGACTACTGTATAGATTCCCGGGAAAATCCGGATACGTAAAGCTGGTGTAATTGTATTTATAGCAATCTAAGTTTTGCTTACCGAAAGAAAACGTGATTTCTCAATTATAACTTGATATCTGGTTCTTAGAAATTTTAAGAAGTACCACAGTAAGTGTAAATAAGTGTGTCTATCAATGAAGCAAGACAACTTTCACTATAATCATGAGTAATATTAATTAAAACCCGCCAGCGGGCATTATTCATTTTGTAAAAGATCCTCCGTGTCTCTCTTTCTCAAACGGAAGTGGTTAGTTAATGATGATTTAAAGTAGAACGGGCTAGCGGATTCGGGTGAGCTTCTAGCTTTCTCATATACTTTTGAGAAAAGCTGACGCTTCCCTCTCTAGCTATAAATACTTGCAGTCTTCATGGACCTAAGACCGGATTGGTTTCAAAATTAAATTATAAAATAAAGACTTTCAGTTTAAGTCTTGGACCGATTTCCTGTTGATAAGAAAGACTAACTCAATCGTTTTCAATTTACTTAGGTTTGGCTTAGCATTCATATGGCTCTTCCGTATTAGCCGGCCGTCAAAACGCAATACATGTGCTGGAGAGTCACGGTATTAACAAAGAAAACTGTTATTTAGCTTTATTCGTCAACGCAATTTTTATCAAGAGCAATGCAATAATTCCAGCGCCGCTCTAATAAAGGGTCCGCCAAATAATTTTTTTTTTAAATACTATAAAAAAAAAACTAATGAATATTTCCTCAAATTTCTTTTTCTATTTGAAAGTACAATCCTTCCGGTTAATAATTGAAAATAATTTCATTCAAATGGCTGCCTCGGTTGGCCATGCTGTAGCCTACACGATCGGTTCAATTTTTAAGCACATCGATTGTGTGTAGCTGTATTTCACCAATGGCTTCACGAATATTGTCCTCTAATGCGTCAATTGTCTCTGGCTTGTTGGCGTAGCACTTATCTTTGACGACACCCCACAAATAATAGTTCAACGGTGTCAAATCGCAGCTCCAAAGAGGCCAAACGACATCAGCTCTGCGGCTGATAATGCGATCTTCAAAAACAGGGCGCAAAACATCGAGCGTAACTTCGGCTGTGTGGCACGTGGAGCCGTCCTGATGAAAGCCAATTGTTTCTAATATCCTCCTCTTCAATTTTTGTGAACAAAAATTCGTTCAACATGGCCCGATAACGATCGCCATTGACTGTAACGGCTACTGTTTGCTCATTTTTGAAGAAAAATGGCCCAATTATGCCTCTGGACCAAAATCCGCACCAAACAGTGCCTCGTCGTGGGTGTATCGGCTTTTGAATGCATGCGTGCGGGTTTTCTGTGCCCCAAATAAGACAATTTTGCTTGTTTACATACCCGCCAATATCGCAATATTTCCCAGCTTTGTTCAAGCGTATACACGACCATATTCGTTCAGCGGAATGATAAAACTAATTATCTGTCAAAACAGACATGAGCTAAGTGTTACCATTCACGAAATAAGCACTAGTTGAAAAAACGTTAGATGGCGGACCCTTTATTTCAATGCCACTTTTGTAGAACGATTTATCTTTTGCCTCAAAATATGCCTCAGTTTCAGCGCTAAACTCTGCATTCGTGCGAAACTTCTTACCAGCGGGTATTTTGTGGAAGTCTTCAAACAACAAGTAGTTGTCCCTGGGAGCTAAATTTTGTGTTTACGGTGGATTGGGTAGCAATGCGAAGTTGAATTCATTTAGTTTTACCATTGTTTCAGAATCATTAACATTCTTGTTTTTGGTCAACAGTGAGCAAATGCTGCACACACTTTAAACAGAGCTCTCTCTCATAGCCAAATGCTCATGCAATATAAAGCCATCACGTTCTTTTGATATTTTTACGAATTCAGCTAACTAACGCAACTTTACTATTCGATCATTCAAAACGATATTGTGGATTTTTCCTGATGTTTTCTGATGTTACTGGCTCATTTAGACGTTTACTGTGTTCTGCATCATCGGTGTCTCTACGACCACATTTCAATTTAGCCAATGTTTAATTGTTGCTTCTAATGGAGCGGAGTCCAATAACACTTTTAAAGCCATTGCTTCGCTTGAACTTTATTTTTACCGATCAAGAAGCAGCGTAGAAATAAAACACGTAATTGTTTTTGATCCATTGTTCCATTGTTATTGTTAACATTTATTCTTTATTGCTTTTACTAGCTGTTAAGGAGTGTTGCAAAATCCGAGTTGCCTTTTATAAATATGGTATGAATTTCTCACGATGCTCGACCATTCTATACTTTTTGGGATTCTATGGCATGTATTTTAAGAACCGAGTTCATTCTTTTTATCCAAACAATCACTCATCAGCGCTAATATACTAGCATGACTTAAAATTCCATACATATATTCTCTATGAGATACGCGTTTACCCAGGGTGATAAGTGTTTTTTTTTTTTTTTTTTGTCACACAAATAAGGGATAATGAATATATTATATCTTTCAATTATTTTAAAATATTTATTTGATTAAAAAAATCTCTACAAACTATAACTATTAAGCTATAGTAGAAGACTTCCCACAAAAGTTTCCCTAAAAACCATGAACAAAAGCATTAAAATTCATTATTAACGTCATTTTTTATTTGTTTTTTTTTTATATAAGAAAATTCGAAATAATATAAAATTGAAAAATAATAGTCAAATTAAAAATTTTAAATACAAATAAAATATATGTATAAATAAATTACAAAATTTTAATCGAGTTTAATTCTTATATAATATAATACTGCAATGTATATGAAAATCTAGAATGAATCCGAAACATGACACTTCTAGACATTTGATTGTAACGAAGAATACACCCATTAGTTTAAGTCAGCTGCTGGGACAAAAGTGAGTATCGCCTTGGCTCTCGAGTTAAATCTATGTATGTATGTACGTATGCATGTTTTAATATTCTAGAGTTATCCCTGCCAATCCATTTCGACCCAAAAGATATATAATAACTCTAAAACCACGCCAAACGGCCATAAACTCAGACATAAAAAATAAAAGTGCAACCCCGTCTTCAAGTTCTGAAATTCGTAAAGTTATCATAACTGCTGCGGATCTATTTAAAGCAAAATCAAAACTAAACTCAAATTTACAAAATAATACTTCGACTAATTCTTCGAATTCCGAATTACGTAAAGTTATTATAACTGCTGCGGATTTATTTAAAACAAAATCAAAACCAAACTCAAATTTTGAAACCAATACTTCAAAAAATTCATTAAGTTCCGAACTCCGTAAAGTTATTATAACTGCTGCGGATCTATTTAAAGCAAAATCAGAATTAAACTCATATTTAGAAACCAATACTTCAACTAATTCTTCAAATTCCGAATTCCGTAAAGACATTGTAAGTGCTGCGGATCTATTAAAAGCAAAATCAAAACCAAACTCAAATTTAAAAACCAATACTGCAACTAATTCTTCAAATTCCGAATTCCGTAAGGATATTGTAAGTGCTGCAGATCAATTAAAAGCAAAATCAAAACTAAACCCAAATTTAGAAACCAATACTGCAACTGATTCTTCAAATTCCGAATTCCGTAAAATTATTGTAAGTGCTGCAGATCTATTAAAAGGAAAATCCATGTTTGGTAAGTGATATTTTCCTAATTCTATTTACACATGATTTATAAAGTATTTGCCTATTTATGTCATACGGTTCCTTGTCCGGTCTATACGTTAAGTGCGTTCTATTTTTGATGAGTTATTAAAAACTTGTGTCTTATAAAAGAACGAAATCGAACAAACAACTACAGATTTAACTCATAAGAATCTCAACGTATGTTACATTTCAAAATTTTTGTTCGCAGCGTTTTTTTTTTTTAATTTTTATTGTAAAATTTAATTTTATTGTATCACAATGCCAACTGTATGTCCATCATAATCACGCATATATAAAAAAGTACAATATTGTTTTATAACACATAACTTGAACCTTTTCTTGTGGCTGGTAATGCGACCAATCGGGAGCCATCCCAGCTTTTATTGTGTCTGATCCATTTTTCGATGCGGCTGTGAGATACATAAAGGGGAGAATTGGTTCCAGTGCTGAAGGAAATTCGTTCGATTTTGGAGAAATGTATTCGATGTGGGACAGGCAAGGTGGTTTATTCTTCTTTCTGCTATAGATACAGAAGTCTATTGCTGCTCAATAAGACTGAGATCAGGATGTTAGCTGGTCTATTTCCCGGTCTTAAAAACGATTATTTAGAAATATTGGGGATGTTCGATGTAGGCTCTGCACTACCTGCGCTGAAACATCTTAACATGTACTGTGTGAGTGTCCGGCTATCTCAGACAGACGGTATACAATTTTAGCAATGAAAAATTTATTATTTAAATTAAAAATTTTTTTACTAATTCTGAATACACCATAAAAATTGATTAAAAAATAAATTTGAATACACCTTTAAAAACGAAAAAAGTTAACTGTTGTGAGAAACAACATATAACACATGGGCTGAAAGGTCCAACTTCGTTGTTATTCAAAATTAGCTCTATTCATCGCTGCAATAATTGCAGCGCCGCTCTAACATTTCAATACCACTTTTGTTAACGATTTATATTTTACCCTAAAATAGACCTCAGTTTCAGCAACAAACTCTTCATTCGAAATTTCTTACCAGCAAGTATTTTTTTGAAGTCTGCGATCAGCCAGTAGTCGTTGAGAGTCAAATCTGGCGAATATTGTGGATGTGGGAGCAATTCGAAGTTCAATTCGTCCAGTTTTGCTATTGTTTTAGAATTATCAACAAGTTCTTGTTTTTTCATTTTCGATGATTCAAAACGATTTTATGAATTTTTCTGATATTTTCTGGTGTTACCGCTTCATTGGACATCCACTGCGTTCTGCACTATGGGTGTCTCTACGACTACGTTTGAAGTCAGCAAGCCAACATTGTATTATTGTTTCTGATCGAGCGGACACTTTTTAAGCCCTTGCTTCGCTTGAGCGGTATGTTTTTTCCATCAAGAAGCAATTTAGAGGTAAAAACATGAATTTGTTTTTGATCCATTGTTCTGAAAATAACAAAAGTAGCGTCACCTTTAGCTCAATAACTCACAAACTAAATAGCCCTAGAAAACTAAACCCCGCCTAGTTTTCTAGAGACCGGTTTTATACATTTCGTTTTGATCAAGTGTAAGTTGCAGCATGATCTTTCAAACCAATGCAGTAATTAACGTATAAGCTTGTGAGAAAACGTTTATTGCACTAAGGCTGTTTGTTACGGAAATAAACTACTTCGTGTTGACTGTGAGGCAAGGTTTAGTATTAAAGTAATATTTCTGACTACACGTTCTCATTAAAAATATAATTTTGTTGTAACAAAGTTATTTTAAATCTTGATGGTTTAATAAATTTAGAGACTCTGTCCATCAAGCAAGAAGCTTGTGAACGTTTACTATTGTGCAAAATTCAATAAAACGCATTGTTTAGAACATCTATCTCCAAATTGTTATCAACGTGACGTTAAAAAGAAAGCAGAATATAATAACCGACATACTAAAACTTTAAAAATTGGGAAAATGTTTTATAAATAGATAAATACCACTGGAATAACATTTTTTTTATAATTCACTACCATAGATTTTACAAATCCTAAATATGAATTGCGTACCTTTCTGAACACCTCATGGTAAAAATAGGTATACCACATGCTTATTTTTGAAACCACTATAAGCTGGAAGAAACTATATCGCTGAGTTATTTTAATAAATGTTGTACGAAAAGCAAAAAATTAATTGTGGAGAGTTTAGAAACTCAGATTCTTTGTCCCTAAATGTGTTGTATTGAGAAGTAAAAAAAAAACAAAATAAAATAAAATAAAAAAAAAATTTACATAAATTATTTGAATTGTACCTTCCAAAACATAATTTTTGATTGATGGCAGCGGCTACGTAGAGCAGTCAGGTTATACCAACATAAACCAGTATATAGCTTTAAAGGTGCTTATAGTAGAGGCACTGATGCATTAAACACGAATAGATTTTTAATGTTATATCAGGCCGCCCAACACTTGCCAAAACATATACTGAGCTGGAAGAGACATACACACCGTCCACCATTTTCGTTGATATGCCTAAAAACGGACGGCGAACAGGGTCTCCTTGATAAATTCTATATGATTTTTTTCCCAGCAGCTAAGGCTATTATAATTTTAGTTTTTTAATTATTTAAAAAGTAAAAACATCCGTTAAATTAAATAATTAAAAAAAAAATAAATTACAAAGTGCGAATAAAATTATCATGCCTTACAAATTCTATTATGTTTCTGTTAAATATATTAATATTTAATTCATTTTTATTGTCATCGGGTAGCATATTATATAGTTTAAGTCCCTTAAAGAATCGCCTGTACTCCTGAGACAATATGGTTGTAGCTCACCCACATACCCGAGTGACAAAGAGATTAATTCTTGATATTTTCTTCAGTAATCACCTCTTTTGGCCTTCCTGTTGATGGTATTATTGCAGTGCTTGTTTGGCCCCTTTTAAATTTAGTAATCCAATATTTTGCCATATAATCTGACGGAGCAGATTCGCCGTAATGTCTATCAAGCTTTTCTTATATCTTTTTCGCCGTTTTGTCTTTCAAATAATAGTGCTTAATCGCTACACCAAATTCACTTTTTTCCATTTTCCAAGAAACACAAAAGTTGCTTACTTCAAACGACTACAACAAATAAACTAATCGATGAAATTGGCTAAAATTTTAACAGCTGACGTTTGACAGATCGTAATTTGTAAGAAAGAAAAAGTTTTTGTGTGTGTGCTGCCATATAGCGCTAGGTAGCTTCGATGTCAATCCGCTCTCGTATGTATATAATTTGCGAAGCAATATTTGTCTGCTATGGTCTCAAATGCTCTTTTAAAGTCTAAAAATAATGCCATTATTTTTTTCTTTTTATCTATGAATTTCATATGTTAATCAGAAAATTAACGGTTATTTGTTCATTGGTCTGTGGTAAGATTTATAGGAGACTCCTAACCAAGTGGGGTTCTTTCCCCTCTCCTGTGGAATTTGACTGTTAACACTTTGCTTATAAGGTTTGATTCTAATAGATTCAAGACTGTGGGGTATGCGGATTATGTTGCTGTGGCTGTGTCGGGAAAATTTCTTGACACAATGTTGCAGCGCCTTCAAACATCTCTCAGTCGGTGGAGAACTGACAGTGGGCTGAACGTTAACCCGGGAAAGATGGAATTGGTACTATTCACGCGCAGGTACAAAGTTCCGTCGTTTTCCCTTCTGCGTCTGCACGGCTTTGAGCTGGGGCTGTTGGATATCGCGAAGTATCTGGGGATAATCCTAATTCCAAGCTATCCTGGCTCCAAAATACATGTGCAAGGGCGGCGAGGGCGAATGTTGCGCTGTACGCCTGTCGTAGGGCCGTTGGAAAGTTTTGGGGTCTAAATTCTAGGAGTTACAATTGGATATTCAACACGGTGGTTAAGCCTATACTTATTTATGGTGCGGTTGTATGGTGGAGATCTCTGGAGAGAGAAATCCACATATTGCAGCATCTTTTGTAGGGTTCTGCGGATTGCAGCACTACTGATGATTACAGGTGCGCTCAGGTCCACTCCTTCGATGGCCTTGCTTGTACTGCTGAACTGGCTTCCAGCGGACCTGATCGCTAGGCAGATGGCAGGCATGTCTGTGATAAGGTTGCGGATGGCAGGAGCATGGTCGGACAGGGTCTGCGGGCATGCGGCCATCTTTAGGTATTTGGATACGATCCCTTAGGGAATAGATTACTGCATAACCAAACCCTTCCAGGATAAAATATTCTCCGTGTGCATCTCACCAGAACCGGTAATTGGACACGGTAATGTTGAGCATTACACGAATGTATCAAAATTCTAGGAAGGGGTTGGGGGCGGCATCTTTATTCCTATTTATTTCCGGGGTGAGGGAATCCTTTGAACTGCCGAACCACTGCAGTTTCTTACAAGCGGAGGTCTCGGCGATAAAGAGAGAAGCGGACTGGTTGATGTACTATGGGGTATATGACAGTGATACCCGGATCTGTACGGACAGTCAGGCTGCGATCAGGGCGCTCTCCGGTGTCTTATCGACATCGCTACGGGTGTGTGAATGCCGGGCATTTGACAACGAGATGGCGAGACATTCAGACCTGGAGATTATCTGGGTAAGAGGTCACTCGGACACCCGGGGGAACTGTGTGGCGGACGGGCTTGCGAGGTCTGGTTCTCTCCTTAGAAATGAGGAAATTGACCACTCAGTTGGGATGCCACTCTCCTTTTGCAGACTTATGGTCATGGGGTACATGTTGGATAGGGCACAGTTACGGTGGGACGATGAACCCACGTGCTCTGTATCGAGGCAAATCTCGCCCCTATATGATCGAGTTCGCTCGGAGTCTATTATAGGGGTGCGCGACTTAGGCTGCGAACTCTTGTGGCTGTGATTACTGGGCACTGGGTGGCTGCTGCGCACGCTAGGATATTGGGTTTGCCGTTCAATGACGATTGTAGGGGTTGTCACTATGTGGAGGAAGAGCAAACTGTCGAGCAGTTCCTATGCCAGTGCCCGAGCCCTTTGGATATTAGGACTGCTTTCCTTGGCAGTCCGTTTCTGGATGGCTTGTCGGATCTGGCCGGTGTGAATATCGGGAGGATCTCTTCTTTTGTACATGCGTCTGGTTGGTTCGGATCGCATCGGGATACGGACATATAGGTTTTCCATTTTCTGGATTACTGATGGGCATCACAGTGGGATCAATACTGGACCCAGGTAGGCTGTACGTATCTGGCTACCCGCCGTAATTAACTAACTAACTAATTTAACTTATTTATTGGTTTTTTTGAAACTTTCTCAACAGGTACTATCATTGAATATTTCCAGTTATTAGGGAAAACTCCTGTTCTCATGGATGTATTAACTATATCACATATATTTGTTCCCAATATATTCCAATTATCAATAATAAGCATAATTGTAACATTGTCAAAATTTGGTTTATTTCATGGTCCTACAAATATTTTTAATTTTTTGGTTCGTTGTTGCACGGAAATTAATTCTATTTGTTATCGCAGATATATTGTTTATATATTGCACATTTTCTATTTTCTATTGTATCATTAATTGGCAATCTGGTACTCGTCTTTATATTTTTTCCCATTAAATATCACAGTTTTTATCACATCTTTATTTTTCCTTAAGGAATAAAATTTTTAATTTCCTTCCACATTTGCTTTGGTCCTTAGCATTATTTATTTTCGTATTCACGTAATTGTTTTTCTCGCTTTCAATCTTAGTTTTATATATGTTTCTAATTACTTTATAATTATTCCATGCCAAATTATTATTTTCCAATTTAGCAATTTGTTATTTAAAAGTCTTTTCCCTTTTAAATAATCGCAGTTCTCTAATAAGCCATTTGTTTACTCTGTTTCCCACGTTCACTTTTAATATGTAAATTTTCCAATAGTATTTTCAATGGTTATGTCAAATTTACCAACTTTCATATCTAAATTATTGTCCTCATTATTTCGTAATATTGTAGAAATTTCTCTATTAAATAGTGTTTTGTCATATCTAAATATTTCAATATCTCTTTTGCTTAGTTTATCATGATGACAATTTGTATTTACTTTAATGTCTATTGCTTTCATGGTCAGTTATATTGTTTGAACTAAAATGTCTATTATTGATAGACGAAGCTGAAGACATTTAAGAAACCTTCGAAGTTTTTAAAGGCACAATACACTGTTGAGGCTTTACATTGTAAATGTGTACTGCCCATCTCTTCTTGGTTGCCAGAACATTGTATGGCTCTTTTGGAAACTACTTCACTAACATGCCAGCCAATGACCAGCAAAATGTTATTTGCAGAATGTAATTCCATACTCCAGATATTGCAACTATGATCATCACTTAGAGAACCCAGAAATTAAAAAATAATAAATTTCTATTTTTTGAAATGTTTAATTTGCCGTATGTATGTATGAAGTTTTCAATTTTCAATAAAAAAATAAATAGACAAGTATGTGATAGATATCGATTAGTTTTAAAATGAAATCGAACGTTCAAAACGAATGAATCTACTTAAGTTGTGACATTAATCGTATCGACTTCATTTCCCATATTTATTTATTATTGTTTTATTTCAACACATTTCACTTTAAAATACCAACTTTTTGTTTACAATTATTTTGTTTTTATTTTTTTAATTTTGAATTTCAAATTTTAAATGTTTGTAAACAGAATTTTAAAGTCTTCATTATATTTGCGCATACTTTATAAAAAAGTATTCTGTACTACAACGATTCACGATTTGTAATCCAGAGAGTCCATATCACGGGTAGCAGAGCTCCATTTTTTCGAAAGCAAATGAAATTTGGTATATTGTTTCGAAACGAATTTTCCAGCGTTGTTGTCTTGTGAGAAGGCTTTAAATTTTGCTGAAATTCAAACGACTGATCTTGGAATAGGGATTGCTTAAATAGACAATATTTTTCTGACCAAGTTATTGTTCTCCACAAAAAAAAAGAAAAACTTTTCTACATTATTTTTTTTTTTAAGTTGCTGTCAAAAAGTGTCCGGTACGAAAACGTGTATTCATCTTACGGATAAAGATTATTATTTCCAAAATCATTTAACAAATCTCTGTGCTATTTGACATCAATAGGAATATCTCTAAGCAAATTAATATGCAGAAAACGAGAACCAAGCAGCTTAATGTGCAAAAATGCACTTAATTAAAATGATATAATAATAACGATATAATTTTAAGTATGTGTATTTAGATCAGAGAATATTTTTGGAATATTATTGCGAGAAATACAGAAGGATTTTAATGCAGATTCAGATATTAATCAAGGCCGTTATATATATGTAAGCTCACAAAGGTGGGCCTATAAATATTTGTAGTGCCCTAAACAGCATGTGAAATTGTTTCAAAATTGAACAACTTTTAACAATACTAGGGAAGAGTTTTCTATGCTCAGGAAGTTGATAAATATAAATCAATACATATAGAAACCAGCAGAAAACGCAACAATAAAGCCCAAAGCTAATGAGAAAATTTTTATAATTTATTTACTGTAAGTACTTATAAGTACAATGTTGGTATAGAACAATAAAAAATTTGACGCTTGCCCCTAAAAATTTATAAAAAACATAAAATATTAAAATTAGTATTGATGTTTTTAATATTTAATAACATTTGGAAGAAATTCCTTGCAAAAAATTCCATCGTTTTCATAGGGTCCGCCAAATACATATATTTTTTTTTTTGAAAATGCTATAAAAAAACTACTGAATATTTTCTCAAATTTCTTTTTTTCTTTGAAAGTACAATCCTTCCGGTTAATAATGGAAAATAATTTCCTTCAAATGGCTGCCTCGGCTAGCCATGCAGTAGCCTATACGATCGATGCAATTTTTAAGCACATTATCGATTGTTTGCAGCTGTATTTCGCCAATGGCTTCACGAATATTGTCCTTTAAAGCGTCAATTGTCTCTGGCTTGTTGGCGTAACGCTTATCTTTGACGGCACCCTAGAAATAATAATCCAACGGTGTCAAATCGCAGCTCCGAGGTGGCCAAACGACATCAGCTCTGCGGCTGATAATGCGATCTTCAAAAGCAGGGCGCAAGACATCGAGTGTAGCTTCGGCTGAGTGGCACGTAGCGCCGTCCTGTTGAAACCAAATGTTGCTAACATCCTCCTCTTCAATTTTTGTGAACAGAAATTCGTTCAACATGGCCCGATAACGATCGCGATCTTTGCTCATTTTCGAAGAAAAATGGCCCAATTATGCCTCTGGACCAAAATCCGCACCAGACAGTGACTCGTTTTGGGTGTATCGGCATTTCAATGTATGCGTGCGGGTTTTCTGTGCCCCAAATGCGACAATTTTGCTTGTTTACATACCTGCCAAGATCAAAATGAGCTTCACCTGAAAAGATGATTTTTGGTTCTGCAACATTACCATGATTTTCAAAGTAATGTCGCAATATTTTCCAGCGTTGTTCAAGCGTATACACAACCATATTCGTTTAGCGGAAGGATAAGACTAATTATCTGTCAAATCTGACATGAGCTAAGTGTTACCATTCACCGAATAAGCACTAGTTCAAAAAAAACGTTAGATGGCGGACCCTTTATTTCACCAATTATTGCCCATTCGATTTGAAAAAGTGAAAGCAATTAAATTTTCGTTTTCTGCCATACTTGTTTTTGTTGAAATTTTCATAGAACGAAATTGAAAATGAAATAGGATTCGATTTTAAACAAAACCGATATGGAAACAAAATTTAAGTTGCCAACACAACTTCTTACTATTTCGAGTCGATATTTTTGTTTTCGATTTCCATCACATAAGTGATAAAGTTGGTATTTTGTTATGAAATGCGTTGAAATAAAACAAATATGGAAAATGAAATCGATGCGATTTCTATCACACCTTCAGTGGATACATTCGTTTTGAATTTTCGATTTTATTTCAAAACGAATCAAGTTCTATAACATACCTGTTTATCTATTTGTTGTAATAAAAAGAAACATAAAGACTTTTTGCAATTATTTGCTTTCTTTTAAGAAATAAATTTTCAGCGACCAGAGGGCAATGACTCTACTTTTTTATTTTATTTTTATTTATATTTTTAAGAAATTTCTTGCAAATATTTTGCATCGTTTTAGTTTCACCAATCATTGCTTATTCGATTTGAAAACGTAAAAACAAATCGATTTTAGTTTTCTATCACACTTGTTTTTGTTAAAATATTTATAGAACGAAAAGAAAATAAAACCGAATTCGGTCTAAATCAAAATCGATTTGAAAACGAATGTTAAGTTGCCATCACAACCTTTTTCGATTTTGAGTCGATTTTCTTTCGTTTTCGGTTTCTATCACATATCTGTTTATTTATTTATTTATTTTTTTAACTTTGAAAACTTTTATTTGACAAACTGTATGTATGTATATTGATTGCAATTCAATTTTTTTAATAAGCTATCAATAGAATCAAATTACATTCAAAGACTTTCTTCTCTTTCCCTTTGCAAAATCTTGAGCCGAAAAGAGTATTTCTCTTTTTACTATATTTGGGGCTTAAACTGTGCTCTGATTACTTCTTCATTGAAAATTCTCGGTATTTTATTGTTTTTATTTTTATATTTTTTTGTTAACTATTTTAGCAGCTTCATATTCAAAGTTTTCAGAAATAGCAAGCCTGAACCCGTTTAAGTTCAGGTTCGGTATAAATCCCTGATGCCAATAATTAAATATGAACTGTTTTTTCAATAGAAGAAAACAATTAAAAAAGTAGCCACACAAGCGAGATTTACTTTAAAACATTGAAAAAAGTTTAGTTTTATAGTATTAATAGAATATCATAAAATTTTGTAGCTGGCTTTTGAGGGTTAGCAGTAAGTGAAAAAGATGGAAATGCAATAAAACTAGCGCCATCTATGTGTCAGGCTCGGAACTTTTCAGTTCATGTGGTATATAATAAACAGTATAATTCTTAATACATATAATGTTTGATGTGATCGTTTACCAACACTAGAGGAGTTTAAAATACGCCGATGATATTTGCTTTATAGCATACAGGCTGTTAAATTTAAATTTTCGTTGGGAAAGACTTTAAAGGCTACAAATCCTTAACAGCACTAAATTTAGGACTCATAATATCGAATTGTAGAAAGTTAGTGATTTATGCTACATTGGCAGAAGTCTGAAAAAAGACTGGTGAGATTATAATAGATTAACCAAAGTTTTGTCGATTTTGTATCGCTTTATAAAGGGTTTATCAAAAGCAATTTGTATGAATATTTTTGTTTTTTAAGTCCATTATAAATCTAAAATAATTTTTTTGAATATGGGGGTAAATCTATATATATGGTTAAAAATAAAAGTCACTTTTTAGATAAATGCGTATATTGAATAGATTTTATTTATGAAATAAACATACATACATAATTTTTGTGATACAAAAAAAAAATCTTAACATTAACCCTCTAACGGTCAAATTTAAAAAATTTGATCCGATCATCTTGGGAATTTTTTTCGCGTTCTAATAAGTGTAAAAATATTTTTTATGTTTTTTTTTTGTTGTCTTGAATTGTGTTACTTGATAAATTAGATTGGAAAAAACAAAATGCAGCCTCCATTAAGTTTGTAATTACAGGTCGTATAAAAGTATGTTTGCTTGGCTAATTTTCAATTTAGATGAAGCTATGGTATGTTCGGTATTTTAAAACGTTTTTTTTTTATCTTAACTTTAGAGGGTTAAGACATAAGAACTTAATTTATCAGTTAACTAAATAAGATGATAGCATTTTATTATTTCTTTTCACTGGGTATTAGTATGCCACTATCAAATGCTGACTAATTTTTATTTCTTTCCTTGCTTGAATTTTAAAATTTTCTTGTTTACTTTTTTTTTCGTTTTAGTCTCGTCGGCGCATTTGGTTGTTATAGCGAATCTTACATCTTTCTCCGTTATATTTGTGTACTTCATCATCATATGCGTTATATCTGCCACCTTTAGGGGATCAAGTTGTTTTTTCTTAGGCTTATTACAGTCCAGAAAGGCTGGTGAAGCTTTACCTGTCAGTGTGTGTGTTCTCAAAGTTTTTTTACCAAAAACATGGACCAGAATTTTGCGCGTAACCGAAAGTTCTGATTGCGACCAATTAATATTTAGTAAATCACTTTTAGCTACCATAGTACCATTTGGCCCTATTTTCACCATGCCATGTTCATTAGTCTCAAGTTTAGCGATGTCAGCTCTAGTAGTTTTCACAGTAGTGCTACAATTGGGCATTGTATTAATTATAGTCCGTTTATTGACATTGAAATTATTGACTTGTTCAGGTTTATAAGCTTGCTTTGTTGTAGCTGTAGAAATAGTTAACATTTTCATTTGATTTATTGTTTTTTCTGGGCAAGTGTCAGGCGTAGGTAGAAATAAATGATTAATGTTTTTCGATGCTTTGCTAGTAGAGGGTTGTTCATCTAAGTAGCTTGTATTTGTTTTGACCGCAATTAGTTTTGGATTACTTTCAGGTATTTTGAATTGTAATTGACGCATATTTTGTGCTGATTTGCTAGTAGATGGTTGATCATCCAATTCATTTGTTTTTGTTTCGCCTTGAATTCCTTCTTCCAATTTTCGAGTCATATTTTGAAGTTTCGATTGCTTCTCCATGCTATTCGCAAGTTCATACATAAAAACATTTTGAATTCGTTCCCAAGTTTTTAAAATATAAAATTTATAGGCAGTGGGTGTAAATCGGTACGTGTCATCTTCGTTCAGCAATATTTTAGCAAAGCCTGCGAATTCTTCTTTATCTTTTTTTAAGTTATCCAAGAAAAGTTTTCTTTGCTTAAAAATTTCATTCTCCTGGAGACAAGTTTCTTCTACATTACGAGCTGTATAAATATTTGATAAATCAAAGAGCACCGCGAAATGTTTTTCCAGCTTGGGCCAACTTAGCTCTGTTCGGAAAGAATTTTCCCATTTTATAAAATAGCTCATAAGTTTTTTAAAATCTTTTGTAAGTTTGACATCTACATTTGATGCCTCCATATGCAGCCTTCGTTTAGACGTAGTTTCGTTTGTCTTCGAAATGCTACAGTCATTCCTAGATATTTTGTCTAAGTTCTTCGACTTTTCCTGTGCATTTTTAAACTTTTTGAAAGCTATAACACAAAGATTCATTTGAACTGAATTTTCAAAATTTTTAGATGAAGCGTTCATTTCGTTTATGTTGTTGAAATTCGAAACGAATTCTTCAAATTCTTTATGCAGATTGATTGCCTCCAAAAGAAGCTTTCTTTCGTAAGAATGTTCATCGTTGTTGTTGTTATATGAAGAAAGTGAGAATATTTTGTCAAAATCCAGAGCCTCGTTGTTGTGTGTGGCAATTGCCTCTAAAAATAGCTTTATCTGTGCTGAGTTTTTCCATTCTTTTAGAGAAATTTGTATTTCTTCATTACGGGAACTACGAGAGGCTAAATCGATATTAGCTCTGCATTCCCCTTTACGCTGCTTGAGCATATCTAAAAACACCTGTTTTTGTATATAATTTTTTTCTTTATCGTTGAAATTTAGCTCTTTTCCATTGCGAAAATCTAAGAATATTTTGATTAGATCTTTGTAATCTTCTTTGAGTTCCATTAAGGCATCCAAAAAATATTTTTTCTCGAACATTAAATTTGCTTGACATTTGTCTAATTTCGAAATTATATGATAGTATGCAGCAAACGTTGTATTTTTTTGCTGGTGTTGATTTATAGTATTTGGGTTTTCAGAATTGGTGTTCTCCTCCTCTTCAAAGAGCCAATTTAATAGTGGTGTATCTTTTATTTCCGGAGAATTTTTGACTTCTTCCAGATTGCTTAATTTGAAAATTAATTCATCAAAGCCGATAAATATATCGCCGAAAATGATCTCTTTAATAGATGTATTACTGAATAAATCTGGTTGTACTGTTGCAGTTGAATTCTCTTGTTCTTGCTCCTTAGCAGCCTCTAGAATGCGAAGTTTGCGTATATGCTATGAAGAAACAAAAAAGCAGCAAATTCATAAAAAGCATTTTTTTTATAAAATAAAAGTTTTCAACTTACCATTTTTGTATTATACGTCGTTCCACTTGTACTTTATTATATAGATTGACTAATCGATCTCACTTGTGCAACGACTAGTAAAGAACTGTTATTGTCTTCAGTTTGTTTTCTGATTTTATATTTAAGTTGCTTGTTAGCTGAAACTGCCAACATTAAGAGCAGGTGCTAATTATGTGAGAGTTTGTTCTTTCGTGCTAGAGAAAGAGAGAGAGAGTTGTTCTCTTCTACAACATACTTCAGGTAGGTGTCAGATGTACAAGCTATTGCCATTCGATCATAATTAGTGGAAATTTCTTCGATTAAGTTAAAAGATTTAATTTCCTTTTTAACATTAATGAGCAATTCAAATATGGTATAAGACTGGGTGGCTATTATGAGAATGTGTCTGTGAGAGAGTAACTATGGCAAGTACTTAATTTGTGTTTATACCAGATTCCTGCAAAGAGCAGCTCTTCTCTTCTGTTCTCACACGTCGTACTCAAACGCATAGGCAAAAATAAGCAAAAAATAAACAAAGAGAACTAAAAAGAAAACAAATGAAAAAATAAAGTGTAAAATCACCTGAGTGAGAGCTCTCAAATTACTACCACATTTGCAGAATGCATTGATTTAGTTTGCCGGACAATGGTTTATACTTAACGGTCCTGCCTGAAACTGCAAAACATTAAAAAGAACCACTACTACATGGACAAAATTCTGTATAGGATATGTTACTTGACTGCTGATGTTTGAATTAAACTTAAAGATCAGGAATAAATTGAGTAACGTATTGTAAAAACAATAATGAGCTCTTCTATATGAGATTCTGTAAGAAACCTTGATTGCTATTATACATTCTTTTTGTATCAAAAAAAGAGGGAAAAACACTAATCGCACTTAAGACAAAATTTATTTAATACTCAACAATTATATAAATAAAATAAAATTATAAAAATTGACTCAACTATTCCAGTGTCTGCATAGGTATATAGTTTACAAATATTATTACAACAACAAAACTTTTCACTAAATAATATTCAAATTTGCTCTCTTTAATTATATAACACGAATATAACAAAAAATTTTTTGTAAGCAGTAACGCTTACAGTTAGTGTTGTCAATTCTGCGCCTTTTGCCTTAGATTTTGAGCGTTTCAGGTATCACAAAGTCGAATTTTTTCTCTCAATCGCTTTTTCAAGAAATGCGTCAGGTTAGCGTTTTTTTATTAGCAGTTTTTTATAAGAAATAATATGTCACTAATTACCTACAACGTGTGCTGCTGTGGTACGGCAGGTAAAACGCCCGCCTACCAACCAGAAAGTGCTCGCTTCAATACCAGGCCAGACCATCTGAAAAAAGAAAAAGTTTTTCAACAGCGGTATCACCTCATAACATTAGCTAGTAACTGAGTATTATTACTGCTATTGAAAACATCTCTAATGCATTTGCCATCTGAAGCCGAAGTTAAACTGTTGGTCTATTTTAATGAGACTAAAAAATAGAATCGGGTGCAGCTCATTGACTGAGAGAAGTCACCGTGCTCCTATATATATAAAGCATTTGCTAATTGTTTAGTATTGGGTATACAAGTTATTAATGTCGATTATTTTTCTTGAAAAATTCATTTATTATAATAACAAAATTAATTGATACATTATTCCAAGTATTGACCATTGTTAGCGACTACTTTTCCCATCTTTATGGTAACATATGGATTCCGCGCTAAAAGAACTGCCCCGGTTTTGAGGTAAAGAATGAATAAAGCTAATTTATGATACCTTGTTCTGAAGTGAAGCATATTCTAATAATGGCGTACTATATAGATCGAAACCAATGATAGTCAGAAATGCAGAGGTCTGCGCTATAAGGCCGGTGAGCCAAAACTTCCCATTACCTGTTTTCCAAATAGTTTTTGATCGATTTTGCAACATGTGGCCGAGCGTTGTTACGATGGAAGTTTATGGACTCGTGTCTAGTTGAATATTCTGGTCGTTTTTCGTTGATTGCTTTCATTGATGTGAAAGCGGTTTTCAATAATGTTCAATCGGGTGTCGATTCTCATAGTTCTCAGTACACGAAACGTTAGTGACTACATAGTGAGGTTTATAAAGATAGTTTAACTGCCTTCAATGGGTAGGTTCATCTGTAGAGGGGGACAAATAATGAAATAATTCAACTTCGTTGTAGAGGAATTGTTGGTGGCGATGCAACGATGTGGTTTCAAGGTCTTTGGCTATGAGGACGGTCTAGCCATTTTAGTGACAGTTATTGAACCGCACACACTTTCCTCTAGGTTTAATCAGACCTTTAAACTTGCGAATGGTGCTCGTCTTGTGAGGATTAACGTCAAGACCAAGACTGATGCTACAAAATACAGGCCTTAGATTTGACGAACTTTGTCGGTTTTCAACTTCCTTTAGAGGGTAAAGACGGCGACCTATGCGCTTCACATCTGTAAGGAGGCCGTAGGCATGATTTGTAGCCTGTACCGTATATCAAGCCGTGATGAAACTACTCTGCTTTACGGTGTATTCGAATCAATTATATGGCAACTCATAATTCTTTCGACAGGAATTTAAAATTTTTCCCAAATAGGGACTTCTAGTCCGCAATCAAGCCTCTTACGGGAGTCATCTAGATGCCTATACTCCTCCATGAATGTCGGAGATTCTGAAGAAGAGGAATAGACTATCTCTCGCCTCCTGTGTCAGTACCCAGTCATTTCTACGAAACGATCTGATTTAATGTGGTATTAAAATTGGTCCAACTTCCTGCCTAAGTGGGATATTGTTCTTTAAGAAAGGTTTGTCACCTTTCCAAAGCAAAAAAAATAAAAATATGTTTATATAGATTGGCCTCTTTAATAGTTTAAATTTGAACCAGCAGTTATTGCGAATCTGGCAATACTTATGCCATTCTATTCTGTCACAAAATTTAGTAAATTTTTTCCACTGAACGAAGTGAATCAATGCTTGAGCAACGTTGGGATTAAAATAAAGACATGTGGTCGGAAATTTCCAAAAAATCAAAAAAAAACCTTTTTGGATAAAGCTCATTATCATCTTGGTGGATACGTAAATAAGCAAAATTGCCGTATTTGGGGCTCAGAAAATCCAAACGTAGTCTTACAGATACCAATGCACACATTACAAGTGACTGTTTGGTGCGGCTTGTGGGGCAAGGGTATCTTTGGCCCATATTTCATATTTCGTAACCACTATGGACAATGGAGACACATATCGCAACATGATAACCGATTTTTTCAGGCCTCTCTTTATGCTATTGATATGAACGATGCTTGGTTTCAACTGGATAGTGCAACTTGTCACGATTTATTGTGTCAAACGTTTGATGGCCGTTTAATTAGCCGAAGTGGCTATGTCAATTGGCAGCCAAGAAGCTCCGATTTGTCACCGTCGGACTATTTTCTGTAGGGCGCGCTAAGAAAAGTCAAGTGTTATGCCGACAAACCAGAGACAATTGAGAATTTGAAAGCTAATATTCGTGATACCATATACATATATAAAATATAATAAATATATATTTCGAATCAATTTAAGCATACATTATTATGTATTTATTCGTTATCACCCGACCGATGGCCCACACGATATATATATTTTATTTAAACATTGATTGAGTGAAGTCCCCTTTGTCCTACCTGTCGCGGGAATTATGTATGTATGTATTAGATTATTATTATTATCCTGGATATTTGTACTGCCCAAAAAACTTTCTGCAAGTACATTAATCGTTGTAATTGCCACCACCAGGCTTTGGCTGATCTATATGTAGTCTAACAGATTTATTAAATTCTTTTGGAATTATTCTTTAATAATATTCTACCAATTGCTTGAGAAATGCACCGATATTCCTAAAGGCTACCGAAGCGAAATATATATCAATTAAAAGGTTTCTCTGCTTTCCAAATCCGTTAAGAAACTTAATATTGGTCAATATTCGAATAAGTTGTAAGCTTATAAGTTCAAGAATGTACGAAAAACCAGTTTCTGAACATATCTCAAGACTTTGAATGTGTTTCAAAAAATTCAAGCACAGATTCTTGCTGTACTTCATAGCGCCTTCCACAAAAATAGCATTACATCCCAAGTGTTAATTTGTAGCATCGTGTTATTTACTTGAATAAAACAAACAAAACAGAAATTCTAATAAAATAGGTCTGAATTTTCAAAAAAGGATTCTAGTGGGCAACGTCGTGTAGAACAAATTACTGTAGCTCGAAACTACACATATTGGACTAAATATCCCATATAAAAATGCGCTTGCCAACTTTTACCTGGAAAAATTAAATTTTGGTTTATTTTATAAGCAAAAACTCGATTTTTTGCAATTAGTCCTAAAGCCATCATGGTGTTCGAATTCATGTAGTTTAAGTTTAATAATAAAATTGATGGCATTCATATTTTATAACTGTTCAAATTTAAATTTTATAAATATTTTTTTATAGTTTGAAGCTTGCCCTGTAAGGGTTCGCCCTTCATCAAACGCGAAATAATTTAAAAAAAATTAAATTCAGTTCAACTAAGAAAAGAGTAAGCTAATAAACCCTTACAATTTTTTCCTTAATTCTCATTTCTAAAAATCGACTTTTTTCTGAAAATTTCCTCGAGCTGCTCCAACGTCCAATGTCTTTTTTTCCTCTGCTGAACATTTGAAAATTTTGAGTTGTGAGTGTTCATGATTAATGTGCGATATATTCAAAAAAGTTTAATAAGATTAATCATTAAAACTGGCACAACCTGAATATGTTAGTAAGTCTCAAAGCAGGGTTGACAAAAACCTGGGTGTTTATGAAAAACCTAACCCACCGGGTTTTATTTTTTGTTGTTTTTTGTTTTTTTTTTGTTTTATAACTGCTTCCTTATTTCGTTCAAGTCGACAAAATTTTTTATTTGTTCATACAATCACTTTGTTTTATTTATTACAATAACTTTGTTTAGTTATTTTTGTTTTGTAATAATTTATAATTTAAATAATATCTGGTATGGGTATGGATCACGGGAAACCTCTGTGCGGGACGTTGAAGCGGATTTCGCGCCAGCTGTTGCAGATTACCACTTTTAATTCATCTTTTGTCCGGTACTACTTATTGTCTACATAAACATTACGCGCAAGCAGTCCCCACAAATTTTCCATTGGGTTTAAGTCGGGGGAACGTGCGGGCCAATCAAATACTTTAATATTGCGCTCCTCAAACCATTGTCTTGTCGATTTGTTGACATGAATTACGGCATTATCTTGCTGAAAGGTGGAAATTTTGTCAGCATTTTGGGCCAAATAAGGCAGCAAATGCCATGGTACTCTGAACTATCCACACGAGTGGAAGGAAAGTAGAGTTCCAGGGTAACATGTGAGCTAAAGCCAGCCCAAACCATCAAACTGCCACCTTCGAAATTCCGTTTGGAAAAAAACATGGGCTCCTCTCCTTAATCTCGCCAATAGCAATTGAAACCATCTGTTCCATCCAGGTTAAATTTGTTCTCATCAGAAAAAATTACCTACAAACCCAAAAATATGTGGAATATCTTAGAATCTTTTAAAAAAAAATGTTTACCTGACGCCAATTAGTTGCCATGTTGTTTTTCGCAAATTCCTTACGCTTAATCTTCTGTTGCTTAGTCAGGCAGGGAGTTTTTTTTAATTTTGCTCGATTATGGTTTGGCTGGGCGTTGATAGCTCTTAGAATTGTGCTTTTTGAAGCTTGTATTGCACTTTTCATGGAATTCGAGGTCTTTCGTGAAATTAGCCGAGTTTCACGGCAGTCAGGACCTTTGGACGACCCGTGCTTTTTAATTTTTCATAATTTTCTCTGTTCTTGAGAAAAGTTTGCACAACACACGAAGATCGTCCCATTTTTTCATCATTTCACGCATACTCAATCACTGCTCATGAAGTGCCACAATTTGTCCTTGTTCATAAAGTAGCAAATGTTTCCCGCGACCCATACCGCGCAGATATTATTTAAGTTATAAATTATTACAAAAAAAAATAAAATAAATAACAATTGTGATGCCTTCTTATTAAATTAATTGCTTATTAATCACTGACCTTATCACTTTGACGCATTGATTTTTGCACTTATTTACATAAATTTAAATAAACATAATATAATGGTACATCTCTAAAAGCAAGATCGGCCTATTATTCACTTATTTGAACGTAGAATTTTGTTTAATAAGGTGGCCATACATAGCATTTTATAGTTTGGATGAACTGAGCAAATATTAAGGTGACCTTATCATTTTGAAGCATCTCTTATTAGCTGCTAAAACTCGGTGATCGGAGCAGACTGCAATTACTTCGATTGAATCACGTATTATAAGAAAAACTGCCGGAATATAATGACCACACCCAACCTCATGTCACAAAAGTCTCAAAACCATTATTAGAACGATCAGATACCACATCCGCTGTAATCTCCGCATGTTTCGACGGATACAATATACTTACATCGCTTTATACGGGCTTCTTTATATGACACTTCGCTATAACGGCCTGTTTGAATTATGGAACACGTTTGCTTTAAACGCATATTACCTCGTTCTGCGGTTAGAAGATCGTGTATTCTCCATTCATTAATTTCATTTAAAGGCAATCCGATTTACGGCCTACGTTTTCTGAAACTATCTAGCCGTATAAATAGGTATGGGTTTATCTTTTACCATGTCACCAAATCATTGCCTTTGAAGAAATACAAAATTGGCTTCAAAGATATAGCGCCTTAAAAGACGAGAAGTTTTTGTAAGACGGGACTTGGAAATTGGCTCAGAGGTGGGGAAAAAGTGTAAGCGATGATTTGATATATCTGTTATTTCATTATCTTTTTGAGCTCAAAACGAAGCAAATAAATTTATAGTCCCAATACGTAGATTTTTGTTGTAAGTAAACTACGAAAACATTTAAATAAATAAACCCATCCGGGCTTTTTTGTATATATAATAATATTTAATTTGGATTACTCAGTGGGTTGCCAATCCTGTTTCAAAGTATATTTAAGTGAACGTTGATTATACGCAACACTGGCTTTTTTTTCTCCGTCACTGCTCTCTAGGGAGTGTATTAGCTTTCCTCAAAGCAACCATTGCTTTGTTTAAAGTTCTTTAATCAATTTGATCTTTAAAACTAAGTAGATCAGTAATACACTGTAACTCTCTCCATATGATTTTTTGTAGTGGTAAAGATCCTTGCTAATCTCTACTTTAGTACTTTAATTTTTTCCGAGTAGGTGTCCTGTTTTCATCATTGCCAGAGGTAAGGTCAGGGAGCTTCTATTCTTTATTTTTTATATGGTATTGTCTGGAGTTAAATTGAAGCCTTTTTCTTATACGTTCGAAACCACAACTAAATGTTTCTTCGTCATGTCCTCTACTGGTTCTCGAACCTGGATCGTTTGTATTGTTATGCGTGCGCTCTAACCGAAGCACCACCCCACTACAAAGCTGGCCCTTATAAGTAAATTTATTTATTATAATGACATTACATTTTTGTTATTCTTGAGATACATTACGACGTGAAACAAGAGGGTTAGTCCTTAGAATTTATGAAATAATTTCCAAATTCGTGCAGTAAAATTAAATGTCAAAATTGAACTAAAAGTCGAACATGTTATATTATGCTTGGAAATAAATGTTTCTATTTTTTCTGTGCTATGTTACGATACTTGCTATTGAATAAGGCAATAAAATACATTTTGTTAACAACAAAAATTAAAGTGACCTTCAGAGGTAATCTTATTGTTTTAATACGTTGAGATCTTCCAATTTTCGTTCCTGCATCCTTAAAATAGTCAAATACGTTTGGACTAAAACACAGATGTTGAGCTCAAATAAGTTATAACTAAAGAAGATATTGCTGTGTCTTTAGCTGCCTTCTCTACTAACTCATTTCTTAATCTACCCAAGTGTTAAGGTAACGAGAAAGGTGTAAATTGTTTATCTCTGTGTTCTTATACCATATACCAGAATTAATATATGCTTGTACGTACTTATGTATGTTTAGAACTTACAGACGGCTAAGCGACTAAACCGTAATTTTTAAAATTTAACAGTATCTTTCTGTATATCTAGAAAGAACTACGGTGAAATGTACATAAGTTCCATTTACTAGTGCTAGAAAACACTAAATTCCACTGCTCAACTAAACCTAAATTCACGAGCAGAAAAGTAATAAAGATAATGAGGTATATGGGAGCCTATGATAGCTAGCAATCAGTCGGAAGGGGGTTCGTGAACTTCTCTTTCTACACTTAATTTTAAAGGGTCTCTAAAATTAAGGTATCATTTTAGTTTTAGTAAAACAAAACTTTTTTTCAGATATTAAACATATTTCTATTTCAGTTTATTACAATTAGTTTAGTTCAAAATGAAAAATGTCACCTTCTCTTTTATTTCTTACATCCGCCAAAGAGCTTCTTCATCTTTTATTCACGCATGTGCAACTGATCTGATTGCATGAGTTGCCGCTTGGCGATGTCCATGTATATTTATAAATTTTTTTTCGCGGGATGATGGAGCCATCAATAACTAGCTGGTATCTCTGGCACAGCTCTATTAGTCGTCCTCCATTGTTATTTTTAACTCCACAATCATACGTTCTGATGGTGGAGCGGGTGTTGGTGTTGTCGGTTCCTTATTCCGCGTTGAAGTCACCCATGAGAATGATGATGTGAAAGGGAGATATCATATTGCTGAGCGCTAATATTACTTGTACCTACCTTCTTAGCGTTCTCGGCATCTTCTGACGGCGTATAGCACTGTACTATGGTGTTGTGTCTTATTCTGCTTTTGAATTCAGCCATTATCCACCATTTCCCGTTCCGCTGTACAGTACAAGACTATCATTCGCCGTAGTAAGTTCGAGATTACCACTCCATCTCATCCCACTTATACTCAAGATGTCAATGTTATAGGATGCTATCTGATTTTCGAGTTTCGCAAGCGGTGATGCTCCACGAAGTGTCCGTACATTCCATTGCGCAAGGCGCGTCTTGTTTCGTGTGCTCAATGTGTGTTATTCTTTGCATTATTTTGCTTTGTTTTAGTTTATCTAATCGTTATTCGTTCAAGACAGACACAACTACCACTATTTTAGATCCATCCAATTAATAGTGGTGGTGGTGGTGAACTCCCTTCAATTAACAGGAGATAAAATATAGTAAAATTTTCGAAACCGAACGGTATTTTTTGAAAAAAAAGGCAAGGTTCAGTTTCGATTTTTGTATACTATAGAGAAAAGCAAAGCGCTGCTCGTCTATTCTGTATTCACACGTACATCACGCATAGGTAAAAAATAAACAAAGAGAAGTAAAGAGAAAACAAGTGGAAAAACACAGCGCAAAGAGCCCTGAGTGGGAGGCTCTCAACTACTACCACAATTGTAAAATGCATTAATAATAGCCTGCCGAACGCTGTTTTAGACCAGTGATATGCAAAGTAAAAATGTAGTTGTGTTAGTCAGAACATGGAAACTACTCTCACAAAAAGAGAAAAGTTGATGTTTTAAAAAATAAAAAAAATCAACTTGCATCCGCCACACATGTGTATTTGTTGTAGTTTCAGTAACAAATAAAAGCAAGAACGTGAGAAACTTTTTAAATTATTTTTCTGTGTCATTGACGACTAAAAAAACAAGAGCGTAAGTATACGTGTGAGTTGATCGGATACAAAAGTCCCAGCAACTGAAATTAATAGCTCAAAAACTTGTGTAATTATTTAATGCTATTCTAAGTGATGACGTTTGAAAATGAAAAGAAATACAAAATATATATACTATTCTAAGGCTTGTTCTAGGTGAAAGTATTGGCTATTGTTTTTTTCAAGTTAGAATTTCCTACATGGGTCAAGCCATAAGCAAAGAATTTGTTCTAAATTATAAAAACAGACTGTCAAACACTGTGATAAGATTTTGTAAAAAAATAGTAATGCAGCTACTTTTTTAGGATTGAATGATCTTTAGGTTTAAATGTTTAATTCTAAGCACTTTTACTATGATTATTTTTAATGGTGTTGAAAGGCTTTATAGTCCCTGATCTCAATAAAAATTTTTTTCACATATCTTTATCCATAGTAGACTGAATTTCCAGCTACCTTCTTTTAGATTGCTTGAGACTTCTATCCCTAAATCCTTCTTGATTTTTACCAACCATGCAAGAAACGTGCTCAAGCCCCCGCCGCCTTTGTATTTTCATTTTTCTTTATTCAAGAGATAAAGCAGTGGTCATTCACCGTCAAGACACAGTGGACTAAAAATCACTCTCAGGATTTTTCTTTAAATGTATTCAGCATTCTCTCGTCAAATGCACAGGGTAACCGATAGGGGCTACATACAAGGGTTCCTATTCGTAGAAGATCTTCTAGCCCGACTATATGAGTGACGCGATAGGATACACCAATAACCGATATGTGTTGTCGGATACCTTGCAGTGTTCCCTTAACCTTCTATCTACGTGGTGTGATGGAGATGGCAATAAGACTGCAATTGTTTATTTCAAATTGAGCCCAGGGAATATTTCACTGAAGGGAACCGCAATTGGGTTATAAAAATGGTGGAATACCTGTGGGTTATTTTCAACAGCAGATTCAATTGGATCGTTCATTTAAAAGCGATTCTAGGTAAGGCTACTAAGGCAATGTGGGCTTGTCGTGATCGGCAGGATCAGGGGTCTTAACTTTAAGATAATTATATACATATACATGATATACACGAAAATTCAGAGGCAAGCCTGTGGAAACTTTTTTCACTGCGGCTATGAAAGCATTTATCGGTCTAAATTCATTGCATATTTTCATTAAGAAATCTGCAGCTTTGGAGGGCCTCAGGTTGCTGACGAGAGGCGGTTTCAACTCAGTGAACCGCATATTGGTCACATGAGCATCCTGAGGTGTTTCCCCGATCTTAAGCTTCTGTTGAACAAGAGTGACGTGTGCAGCTGGGGCTTAAATTTCGGTAGCAATTTCGATGTTCTTATACATGATCGTGAGGAGTGTGAACCACTGTTTACTGTTTACGGATGTATCTGTAATGTATTGTGGTGTGAAAGCATAGATGTTCGAGCCCACTATAAAAGACTAGAAACACGTTGGCGAGTGGTTTAGTATTTTCCAGGCAGATCTCCAGGTAAATTCAATCTGTGCGTGAATTAATATAATATTCGAAGTATTTACTGGTACGCTAGTGATACACAAAGGTTTTCATGCTGCCATTAGGAAATAAGATAACACTTTGCAGGTTCCATGAACACACTGGTGTCGTATGAGAAATGAGATCAATGATAAACTGGCAAGGCTGCGCTACGTAATTGGTATTGTGGGACCAGAACCCTACTATGATATCAGCTGTTCTACTTCAAGGGGGAAGGTCGTTGAATGGGAGCATGGACATCGTTTATCATGTTGGGTAAAATGCTCGTATCTGAATCAGGAAAATCGGCTAATGGGATCCTTGAATTATAATAGGGAGTCGCGCTACATGAGCAAGGCAACAATGAAGGAAACTTACCGGGCCACTACTATCTTAAATATCACCTCTTCAATCTCAATGTACTGACTGAATCGGAGTGTTTTATGTACAGGGAGAAAGAGAAGACAACGAAACATATTCTCTGTGAATGTGTTCCTTTGGCTGGACACCTTTATTTGACCTAAACAGGTTCATCGGCTACCAATTGGGGATATAGCAATATTTTGCTGGAGACTATTTCGATTGCTGATTCCGGATAGAGCGGACGGTCATCCGCTGGCGTGTGATCGTGGAGCGATTGACACAATTGGTCTTTCTAGGTCGTAGTGTGATGACCAGTTGGGTATCTCCTACCCTAAAAATAATAATAAGAAATTTAAAAAGAAGCAGGAATAACTTTGAACTTTTCTTCTGCTAAAAAATCAGACATATATTAAGTTGAACTATATTTATTAAATAGCTCTCCTAAGTTAAACTTAAAAATATAAAAGTAATAATTAAAAATAGATTTTTTTATTTTATCAGCGGGGATTCGAACTCAGAATCCAAATAATTAAAAGGTAAAAATGAAATAAGCTCATATAAATTTTATTTATCATACATACATAGTTGTTAATGATTACATGTGATGCAAAAAAATTACATTTGATGATAAGTTTTGACAAAGGATTACATAAGAATTATTTTATCTAATGTTTATTGTTGTTAATCTCTATACAATATGATAAATAATCATAATAATCGTTGATTATTAAAAAAGAATAAAAAAATTGGTAATAATAATAAGTTGAAATATAGTACATATATCAACTTTGTCCGAATATTTAATTTCACTGGGTTTTTTTTATATTTTTTTTTTCACTGGGGACTAATTCACAACTAAATGTAAAAGAGTTTTGAAATATTTTTCAAAATTAAATTTAAATTAATTTAATTAATTAAAATGCTGTCTAGTCTTTATTTTTTTCTGGCTTGAGTTTTGAAGTTTCTTCTGGCTTATTTTCTTTATTTATCTTTTTCGCCTCATCGGCGCATTTGGTTGTTATAGCGGATCTTATATCCTTCTCCACTAAATTTGTGCACTTCTTCACCATATATATTATGTCTTGCACTTTTAAGGGATCAAGTTGTTTTTTTTTAGGCTTATTGCAGTCCAAAAAGGCTGGTGATGGTTTGCCTGTTAGCGAGTGTGTTCCTAAAGTTACTTTATCAAAAACAGTGCTTATAATTTTGCGCGCAAACGAAGGTGCTGATTGCGACAAATTAATTTTTAGTAAATCACTTTTAGCTATCATAGTACCATTTGGACCTATTTTGATCATACCATGTTCATCAGTCGGAATTTTATCGATGTCAGCTCTAGTAACCGTCACAGTATTACCACAATTGTGTGTTGTATTAATCATAGCCAGTTTATTGGCATTTGAATTATCGACTGGTTCAGGTTTTTTAACTTCTTTTGTTGTGGGCTTAGAAATAGCTAACACTTTCATTTGACCTACTGCTATTTCTGGACTGCTATCAGGGGTTGGTAGTAGTAAATTATTACGGTATTTCGCTGCTTTGCTAGTAGATGGTTGATCATCTAAATCATTTGTATTCATTTTACTTGTAAGCATTTGATTTTTTTCTGGCTCACTATCAGGCGTTCTAAATTGGGGTGGATAAAAATAACTCGATGATTTACTAGTAGACGGTTGATCATCAAAATCATTATATTTTGCTTCGTTTGCAATCCCTTGTTTCAACTTAATTAGCATGGATTGGAGTTTAAACTGCTTCTTCATACTATTCGCAAATTCTTCCAAAAAAACATGTTTAATTCGTTCCCAAGATTTCAAATTATGCATTTTATAAGCAGTGGGTGTAAATCGGTACGTGTCATTATCGTTCAGCAATATTTTAGCAAAGTCTGCGAATTCATCTTTATCTTCTTTTAAGTTATCCAAGAAAATATTCCTTTGCTTCAAAATTGCATTTTCCTGGACTAAAGTTTCCTTCTCCTTTTTAACTGCATAAATATTTTCCAAGTCAAAGAGCACTGCGAAATGCTTCTCCAGGTTTGACCAACTAAACTCTTTTAGAACAGAATTATCCCACTCTACGAAACTGTTCATAAGTGCTGCAAAATAATTTGTAAGCTTTATGCTTAGTTCATGTGCATCTATAAGCAGCCTTCTTTTGGAAGCATATTCATCTATCTTCAAAATGCTATAGTCAGTCTTGTATATTTCCGTTAAGTTCTTAATCTCCTCTTTTGCAATGTTAAACTTTTCGAAAGCTTTAACCAACAGCTTTAGTTGGGGTGAATTTTCCCAATTTTGATAAAAAATCTTCTTTATATTATTGAAATTCGAAAAGAACTCTTCAAATTCCTTATGCAGTTCGATTGCCTCCAAAAAAAGCTTTCTTTCGTTAGAATGTTCATCATGTGAAGAAATTGAGAATATTTTGTTAAAATCCAGAGGCTCGTTGTTTTGTGTGGCAATTGCCTCTAAAAATAGCCTTATATACGCTGAATTTTTCCATTCTTCTAGAGAGATTTGTATTTCTTCATTACTACGAGAGGGTAAATCGATGTTAACTGTTCCTTCCTCTTTACGCTGCTTAAGCATATCTAAAAACACTTCTTTTTGTACATAATTTTTCTCATCCTGACCGAAATGCAACTCTTTTTCATTACGAAAATCCAGAAATATTTTGATTAGATCTTTGTAATCTTCTTTGAGTTCTTGTAGAGTATTCAAAAAATACGTTTTCTGATACATTTCGTTCAATTCGCTATTGCTTAATTTCGAAACTATATGACTGTATTCAGCAAACGTTGGGTTTCTTTGCTGGTGTTCATCTATAAAGCTTGGGTTTTTAGAAGTCGTGTTCTCTTCTTCTTCAAAGAGCGAATTTATTTCTGGCGTTTCTTCCCTATCCGGAATATTATACAATTCTACCAAGTTATTTAATATGAAACATAATTCATCAAAATCCACAAATATATTCTCGAGAAATATATCTCTAATAGTTTTATTACTGGGTGCGCCCTGTATGTTCTGTTCGTTAAGATACTCTAAAATGCGACGTTTGCGTATATGCTGTAAGGAAAAACACAAAAGCTACAAATTACTAAAATATTTTTTTGTTATAAGAACTTTTTCAACTTACCATTTTTGTACGTTTCACTTGTATTGTACTACTCAAATTGACTAAACTGATCCTACTTGTGCAACGATCAGTAAAGGACTGCTATTGTGAATTAGTTTGTTTCTGGTTTTATACTTGAGCTTCTTGTGAGTTGAATCTGCCAACACTTAGGACAAATGCTAATTATTTTCTGCTTGTCTCTCTTTTAATGAGTGTTTTTTCTTTGAAAGAGTGTTTTTCGCTTGAGTGAAAGGGAGAGAGAGAGAGAGAGAGAGAGAGGAAGAAGGAGAGTATTGTTCTCTTATGGAAACACTTCAGGCATATGCAGAATTTTTAAATGAGACCAATTCAAGTTGTTGCTCTTTAATCTTAATTGCGGGATAATCGTAATTCTTAGAATTTGTTAATTGATTCTAAGTACGATTAAGGTGCAAATTTCATTTTCTTTTTCGGATAAGTGAGAAATTAAAAATACACATGGCCAAGTGGCCCCTATAAATATGTGTGTAGGTGTGTGTAATTATTACAATTGCATAACTTGTGCTTATAATTAACACTTTAGTCCTACCTAACACTTGAGAAGCATTAAACAGAACCATTGATATTTTTATTACTACAATAGATTAGTCATCGATTAAACTGGAAAAATCAATTTGATTAATGAAACTAAGATTGATGCTTTGAATAGTACCAATATGCTCCCTTAGAAAAGTGACGGAAAAAAACAAAATACAGGGACTAATAATAAGACACATACAGATGGTAATCTAAAATAGGTTAGAACAATAACTTACTAGACAAGGTCTATCACTTTACTTGTGTTTTAATAACGATCACTCTAAAAAACTGTCTCAGACCTGCCTCTTTATACATTTCTCAGATGGAAAAGACCTTTAGAAATGCTCTTAGAATATCACCTAAAAAGTTGAAATTGTGCAGTTTTTGAGGATATTGGGTAACAGTCCCAGAGTATGTCTAAAAAACTTCTACTTTACAAAGCCCATTGAATTAATCTCCCAAGTATTTGCAAACAACACAACAATGCCACTAAAATTTTAAAGCGTCTGGCTTTCAGTACATTTGGACTACTGTCCTCTTGAGTTCCGAAAGCTTCCCCTTAAGAAAAAGCTACAAAACCTAATTTTTCTAAACTGGCGGCAAATAGTTTAGAAAAATTAGTAAATATTTTCACTGTAAAGAACGTAGTTACAGAGATATGGCAGGTGCCATGTTAATATATGATCGGCTGGACCAAATACAATTTTACAATAGTATCTGGCCTCTATATGAATATTCATACCACAAGTTTATTTAATTAGACGAAAAAAATTAGTGATAAAACTGGTACCAATTATAAACCAGCTGATGAGGAACTTTCAACATGCGCTTTTAAAGCTGCATATAGATAAAAAATGATCAACGGGTTAGAGAAATAATGTTTTCATCCTCCCCCAAAACTACTTTTAAAAAATTACCAGTGAGTTGCATGCAAGGCCTGAAGTGACTGTAATGTTAGACTGGAACTTTTTCTTTATGCCCGAAAGGATCTTATAGCTAAATTTCTCCTTGCGACATAACATAATAGACTTTAGGTGCAATAATAGCTCTGACTGATGCTGTTGAGATTTATGTCTCAGAAGAAAATCAAAGGGTTTAAGTATTTATATTATGTCTGATAGTTTAGTAGGCATTGTCTTTTCCGGTAGGTCCAAAGAGTAACTGATCTTTACTACGATCAAACTTGAAGTACTAACGGGCTTATTTATCGGCCATGGTGGTTTTTAATACATTTAACATGACTTAGGAATTTTTGAAACTAAGGTAGATTCTACATAAATAGTGCCCTCCTATTTCAGTTCATAAGAATGTCCTTAGGCACTACAAAGTATGCTGTTATTTATTTTCTCAACAAGCGAAATAGCTGAGTAATTTCGAAGCTTTTATTTGGGTTGCGAAAAAGAACATTTGTATAAGACTTAATAAAAAGCTCAACTGGTCTTTTTAGAAGAACTCGGAAGGTTGAGATTTATTCTTAAAAAAAAAACATTTAGGATTAGATTGTAAACAACATGTTGGGGCATATTAACACATGGTATAAAATGTACCAGGCTAACCTTCAGGAGCCAGCTGTTAAAACTTCATGATATTCTATTAATTAGCTTGTGAGTTATTGTGCTGAGAGTAAGGTTCTTTTTTGTTCTTCGTCACATATTGGCCACAAAGCATTCATTGCTTTGTTTCAGTTTCTTTAATCAATTTGATCTTTCAAGCACGGTAGATGATTAATCCACCGGTAGTTTCATCCATATGATTTTGTCTACTGGAAAAGATCCTTGCTAATTGGAGCTGACCTTTACTTTAGCATTGTAATTTTTTTCCCAGTAGGTGGCGTGTTTTTTAGGTCATTGGTCTGATGTGTGCCACCATCGATAGAGATATGCGAGAAGGTAAGGGGGGCGCTTATTCTTTATTTTATAGATGTAGTTGTCTTTGTTAAACATTCGAAACCACAAATAAATTTTTCTTCGTCATATCCCCTCTGGGGCTCGAACCTGGGGGTCGTTTCTATTGCTATGCGTGCTCTCTAAGCACTACAGCTCGTTATGGTGCTTTTGATATTTTCGGAACAATGGATCAAAAACAATTTCGTGTTTTAAATCTACACTGCTTCTTAATGGGAAAAAATGCTGTTCAAGCGAAGCAATGGCCTGAAAAGTGTTATGGGAACTTCCTCGATCTTAAACAACTATAAAACGTGGGTTAGCTGATTTCAAATTTGCGGAAAGCAGTACACGTCCAAATGAGACGGTAACACCACAAAATAATTTTGAGTGATCTAAAACTGAAGTTGCGTGAATTATCTTACAATGTAAAGATAGCAAATGAACTTGTTGGGCTTATACTGCATGAGCATTTGAGAAAGCACTGTTCAAAGTGGGTACCACGTTTGCTCACTGTTGACATGTCACAAGTTAATCAAAACAATGGCAAAACTACATGAATTGAACTTCGAATTGCTCCCACATCCAACGCATTCGCCAGATTTGGCTTCCAGCGACTACCGGCTGCTCGCAAATCTCAAAGAATGCTCGCCAGTAAAAAATTTCGCACGAAAGCGGAGGTTATCGCTAAAACTGAAACCTATTTTGAGGCAAAAGATAAATCGTTCTACAAAAGTGATATTGAAATGTTGGGGCGCAGCTGTAATTATAACATTGCTCCTGCTGGAGATTACGTTGATGAATAAAGTTAATTTTGAACAAAAAAATTTATTTTCTTTGTTAGCTCCGGGACTTTTTAGCCCATGTGTGACCTTATTGTATGATAGCGGAGCTTATAAGACTTTAAACTATTTTTCTTATTCTATGTCCTGCATATAAGGTTGACTATATACCTATTATTAAAATTTATGAAACCGATTTCAAATAGGATCACATTTAGACCAATTTTTTGGTTAGGTCTTTACAGGGTACAGTTACACTACGTCACATTTTAGCTGAAATAGGCGTGTTGTATGCTTGGCACCACGGATGAAACCTTGAGCTCTATTCAACGAGAAACAATTTTACAAAATATAGAAAACATGTGAATTTTCGTGCTTTACTTTAGCTTTATAGTTTTACAAAATTAAAGAAATCTGGGAATTCTTACCTATCTTTATGAGGCAGCATATTTGATGGCAAAAATATAATGTTTTTTTCACTGTTCCCACCAGTGAAAAGTTGGATGAACTTAACGTCTGAACAGGTTGTAGAAAAATTAAAAAATATCTGTATTTCTGGCAGAATTTTTGTATAGACTGACTAGGTCTAAGACTACATTATTTCTTTGGCGCTCACCATCAGCTGGCTTATCCGTATTAATTTGGCTTCTGAGAGGGTACGATTTTCTCGACTTACAAACCCAAAAGATTTTAATGCCATAGTTTTCTGGCTTCTTGTATGTATTGTGTGAACTGAAATTGTCCTCTATACCCAAACAATTGTTCATCAACTGTAATACTCTCGCCTGGCCTGTTTTTTAAATCAATTCTCATTAAGCAAGCTCCAAATGTCCCTAATGGCAACACATTTATCGAATTCAACACGTCTTGCTCGAGCAAGAACATTGGAACTTTGCTGCACAAAATTGTGGTAAGTGATTTGGTTTTCATAATTCTTATGAATGCCCAGAGTTTGATTTATGTACTCCGCAAAAAATAAATATTCCTAAAAAATCGTCTAGTTCTTTTCCAGGTTCGAGCCACGGAAGAGAACGTGACGAAAAAAATTAATATTGTTTCAGAGTGTTTTTATAAAGGGGCTTTAACTTCCCTCTACACAACTCCATCTAAAAAAATTATTAAACAAGAAGCCCGTCTGACCTTCCAGTTTAAATCTGGGCATGATGACAAACATAAGACGAATGATCAGAAATGAAAACCCACCTACTCTGAAAAAATTATAATGCTAACAAAAAGTAAAGATCACCACCAATTAGCAAGAATATTCATCACTACACAATCATATGGAAGAGGCTACAGTGAACTAACCACTTACTTAGCTTGAAAAATTAACTTGATTAATGAAGCTGAAACAAAGCAATGGATGATTTGTGGAAAGTCAACATGTTCCATAGGGGACTGATAAAAAAAAAGAAAAAATTTCCAAGTTTCATCAGTCACTTTTTTTCTATTACTTTCGCGCACATCTTCTTGGACAAGATACTTTTTAAAATATCAGTCGCAGATCCACTGTGTTGACGTAAAATACTTCAACTTAAATCCTGGGATTCTGGATATGGTTTAAGGCACCAACGCGTTACACCCTTACCACAAACTCGATTGTTAATTTTATGCTCTACATGGTTATCATAATCGTATGTATCATAAGATTCTATACATCACCTTGATCTTCATCATATGCGTCATAGTTACTGAATCTCCGTATTTGAATTTATGTTACGCTAAACAAAAACATTTTTCGTATATAAGAATATTATAATAATATGAAACTGCGTATATTATCTGTATGGTACCCGGGTATTCTGTCACCCTGTTAAAGGTTTTTTTTGCCACACACATAAGGGTTAAGACAGTGAATTTGTTCACCATGCTTTTCATTCATATTTCCAAATGGAAATGTAGTAAATGAAATTCGAGGGTTATAATTACACCCATTCTCTCGAAATTTATTAGTAAATTAGCAAAAATATTTTCGCAATTTCTGAAAAATCTCGAACAACAAGACTAAAACATCCAAATAGCCTGTTAATCGTCGGCTTATTTTGAGAACTCACAAATATTCCTAGAATTCTAAAGATTTGAAAACATACTGCATAAGTGTCGACTTCAAAATCTACACAAAAAACGTAACTGTCATAAAACCTATACGTCACGTGCAGGAACAAAAAGGGATAATTAATTACCATAAGTAGCCCTTCTTAAAAAAATATATATTTCGTTTAGTAAGGAAACAAAAATTACTTTTGTAAACTTGTGTTGAAATGATGTATTAACGACAATGGCATTTCTTTCAATTTCGCGATACATAAACGAAAAACAAGATGGTTGATCTTAAGACGTTATAATTCTTCGTAATGTAACGAAATATTACTTTCAAGAAATTTTTGAAATTTATTTAGAAAAACTGTTAGCGGAACATGCAATACCCGGCTTGGAATTCGATGTTTCTACACTTTCTTTGGTAGTATAGGGTGGGTAATACAATAAGTTGACAAAATATTTTCTAATAAAAAAAGTAATAAAAAGCCTTTTGTCTAACAAAAAATATCCTTTCGGAAAACTAGGAAAATAAAATAATAGTAATCATTTAATCTCTTCTCAATAAATCTACCTGATAAAGCAGTAAATCGTGTTGTGTACATTGCATTTACTCGTAACTTTACCTTCACTAATTGATTTAGATTTTTTTGCCATACAATGACCATCGAAACTAATTTTCTTTCTTTTTCTGATAAACAGTCATGTTAGACTCCTTGCTAAGGTCAAGAGATCATTCATCTAGACCTAAATTGAATAGGAGATTCGAAATTATTATCTGAAGTTAGGTATGATAATCTCCAGAGACTCAGTGGAAATTAATCATAAATATCTATTGAAAGTAATAGACAGCTATTAACTATTTAAGTTTGTTTGCAGGAACATTTCTAATGTTTTATCGATACTACGATAAGAATATATGTCCCTTATGTCAGTATTGGTACTTAGCTTAATGTAGATTTCTTTCATTGGCTCGCCTTTTCCGATTATTTAAATTTAAACATTTACGTTTACGCAAACAGGCAAGATCTTCGTGTGTCGTAATACTTCGACGCGAAAAAGACTTAAGAACTAGTTTGGTTTCAGTTCTTATGAAGAATGACCACATATTGATTAACCCGGTTGACAAGCCAAACCTTCTGACTGAAATTTATTCAGTCTCTGCTTACTGGTGTCCTTTTTCAAATTAATTACATCACCAATACATTCTACATTTAGTCTTTGTTAACCACCTTCGGATATAAATCTTTTAAATTTATCTTCTTTTACGTATCCTGAAGATCGTCACTATCCTACTATACAGTTGAATTTTTGTCCATCTACTAACATCGCTCCACTGAAATTACTTAATAAACGTAATAAAAAAGTTTTTTTTTTTCTCGGGTGAATTACGCAAAATTTAATTCCTTACTATCCAGTGTTGATTGCCAATCTATTATTTCTGAAGATAACTTGGATAGAATAGTATCGAATTTTTATGTTGTTTTGCATCATTGTGTTTCTGATGTGGTGCCAAAAATTTTGGTTCGGAGTAATAAGGCAAGTAATGCATTTTTATCAGATATAAAAAATAGGAAAAGAAAGCTTTATGAAATATAATAAAAACTGTCTGGCTCTCATGCTGATTTTATTAATTACTGTTTCCTAAAATCTGAATATAATACTGCCAACAAATTTGCATACAACAGTTATTTAAGCAGAATCGAAAGGATAATGAAAATTAACCCTTAAGTTTTTTATGACCGTGCTAGAAATTCGTACTTGAAATTTGGTTCTAGCTGTGCTGAGGATGAGATATCTGTTAGTAAACTATTTGCGGATTTTTTTGGTACTACGTACTCTAATAAATCATTTTACCGCTTACCCTTATAATATTTTATCCACATCGAATATACATTTTTCTTCAATCGGTACTGAAGCAGTCTTATCAAACTTAAGATCATTGCAGCATTCATGTTATGCTGGTCCTGACGGAATACCTAATTGTATCCAAAAATTGTTCTGAACTTCTTTGTGGTCCTACGACTGTAATTTTCAATAAGTCCCTTGAAATGGGAAAAGATTATTCATAATTCCTTTATTCAAAAATGGAAGCAGACTTGAAGTTGCGATTTATCGAGGAATCGCCAAGTTGAATGCAATATCTAAACTTTTAGAAAAGATTTTAACCGAAAGTGTTTGTCATCAAGTTTCATCCCTTTTATCTTTATGTTAACATGGTTTTCGAAAATCACGATCTACAGCTGCTAATATATTGGAACTTACAACCAATATAAATGTTAGTTTTATTAATTCTAAGCAAACTGATATTATCTTTACTGATTTTAGTAAGGCCTTTGATAGAGTTAACCATGACATTTAAGTTTTTAAACTTTCATGCACGGGGTTCAGCAACAATTAAATTCGCTGGCTTAATTCGTATCTGTCTGGCAGAACTCAACAAGTAAAATATAAAAATTCTGTTTCTAAGGTTATTGATGTCCCAACAACTCTAGAAATGGTTTCTATCATAAATGATCTTGGAATTTTATTGGACCATAAACTAAAATTCTGTGATCATATTTTTATGATGGTTAATAAAGCTAATGAATTATTAGGATTTAGGAGGCGTTGGTCATATATCATGAAGTAGTCATATACATCTTTGGTTCGACCGATACTTGAATACGTATTTATTATATGGAATCCTTACTTTCACACTTATTCTAGCACAGAAACGATTTCTTCTATTTTGTCTGAGAGGACTTGGATGGAACTCATATGTACTTCCTTCATATGAAAGCAGACACTCTCTAACTAAGCTACCTAATTTTAATGTTCCAGTTAGACCCTTCCACTATTTTCAGTTAATAAATATAAAATATTACAGATCTGTATATGCCAATATTGATTCCTTTCGTCAGATATGCTTACAATTTAATAATCTTTATCATTTAATTGATTTTTCTAAGAGTAATGAAGTTTTGAAAAGAAAAATAACACTGTATTTAAATTAATTATATTATATTTGAATTAATAATTTTCATTTTGTATTTTCTTTTGTCTATACGGAATTGAATTTCCATTGACCACATAAATAAAAAAATAAAAAAAACCTTCTGGCTGAAATACTTGCCAGTAATTCGAATTTGCCGCAGAGCGTTCAACCACTACCCGAACTAGAAAAAATAGTAATGTTTCTGCATAGTATATTCTTTCGATCCCGTGCACCAAAAAGGGTTCTTGCAAATCTCGACGTTAATAAGTTTTCTGGAACGTTTGGCATTCCGGCGCTGGTCCTGAAGCAGTGCTCTTCTATGTTTTCACGTCCATTGGCTAATCTTTTCAGTGCGTCAACAACAAAATGATCGAACAGGTGCCAACTGATGCCAAATTCATCACTATCCAGTAATTTACGAAAAAAACGGCAGCGGATATTCTTTTATCAACATGGAAATAACTAACAACTAAATGTGATTCTTGTAAAAAATGTATTTGCAAAGAGCTCATGGTCACATTGGGTGTAAATTGTTACATAACACCGCCAGGTAAAATGGAGCTTGCAGAGATGAAATTGGTTCAGAATATCTGTTCCTTGCATGTCGTCACCACATTTTTGGATTAGTTTTATAAGCCGTTATTTCACTTGTAAAATTATATTCTTCCAGTGGTTCCGAAGTTATTTAAAAAATTCAAATTATTTTTTCCAAAAATTAACTCTGACAACCTCTTAAACTATGACCCCTTGCTGAAAACCGTAAGGAAACCGTTTTTTTTCGTCTCAGAATTCTAAAAAATAATCAGCAGCCTCGTCACGACTACAGAGAACTTTTAGAACTTGTAGTAATACTTTTGGGAAGAACTCTTCTGAAAAGAAATAAAATACGAAAACATTAGGCTTATCGTTTAGCCAGATAGATGGCTAAAGCAATTTATTCCATTAAGATTTTTCTGCTAAAAAATAAATTCAAAATAACAAGGCAGCGATTTTGTTTTTAAAAAGAACAATTTCATTTCGACATTGGAAAATTAAAAATAACTTTTATGCCATATAAGGACCAGTTTAACCCATAAGTATATAAGGATTTAAAATTGAAAAATTAAAAAGAAAACAGAATTTATAGTATAAGGACCAGTCTAACCCATTGGAATAAAGTTCAACCTTAATGAGACACGTGTTAAAATTAAGATATCAAATAAATGTTTTCACAGGATGCTTTTTACGCTGATGACTCCATTTAAAAATTCGAACGAATTTTCAAAAAGCTCAGCTTGTGAAAGTGAATATTGGATAGAAAGAAAAAAGGGGAAATTCATTGAGAAATGTTAGAAATAAACTGATATATCCAGAAGCAAGAAATCCATGAATAAATTTGTTCATGGGATGTAACGTTAGCAGATTACCAGCAGAACTGCTGTATCTAAAAAGTTTTTTTTCCTTTGCCTTTTAATAAATAATTTAAAGTTCTTACTTCCCAGGGGTAGTTAGATGCTTTTTGGCGATGAATACATAGCAATCAGTATGGTCACATTTGTTCGTGGGCTAATTTACGAATGTTTCTTCTCTGTATTTGATAGCTAGCTTGCAGGCTAATTAGATCATGATTTATTTCTTGGTGACAAGCTTTCTGGATGGAATGAAAATTGCATCCCTAGCCTTATAATATGTATTTCTGCAGTAGCATCGGAGCTTGAATCAAAGAAACAACATTTTCAATTAAAATGCCATATGAAATTGTTGAACTTACTAGCAGTTCCGAAATCGTTCATAACTAAAACCCGGCGTTTCGTAACTTAGCGGATAATGCATAACGAAAAAGGATCAGAAATACAATCAAATCAGAGTTAGCTGACGATAACATTCGTATTGGATTATATTATAGTCATAATTTGTTATCTTTATTAAAGTTGGTTCGTTTAGCTTTTTTAATGAGCTAGCTCGTTCACTTTCAACAAAAAGCATGTGTGTAAAACAAAAATTTATGTATGTGTGAGTGTGTGTGATTAACACACATGTTTTATGTTGTAAGTGAACGAACTAGCTCTTTAAAAGAGGTAAAGAACCCAACTCAATTCTTTATCAGCTGTTGTCTAATTTGATTACTTTTTATTGAAATATTGAAAAGTTTGTCGCTACATTCCTAGCTACTTAGCAACTAATATTGTTCGTAATATATATTTAAAATGTAATTTAAAAGAACTCCCTATTTTAGATTTTAAGAATATATTAGTTAAGCATTAAAGGCTATTTGTATTATAAATATAGCTGCCAGAATTGACGATTAGTCGTCATTTTGACGATAACTTAACATAATATTGACAAAACGATGATTGAGGTTTTTTGCCTCTAAAATAACGATTTTTGATATATAGACGTTTGACAGCTCTAAAAGTACTCTTTTTAGATAAGACAACTCGCTTACTTCTTCTGATTTTTGCTTGGGCTCAATGTTACTAAAGGATAAGGCCTGGAACAAAATAAAGTAGTTGTCGTAGTAGCTAATTAGTAGTGTAGCAAGAAAAAGTGCAAACAGAGTATTAGAGCTTTCTATAAGGTTGCCAAAAACCATCAAGAAAAGCTTAGAGAATTATCCAAGAATAATATCTCTGAGAAATTCATATTAAACTACATATTTCACATTACTACCTAATAAATTCCTTACAGTGGAGTTAATCGATTTGGCAAATGTGGTATTCTTTTGTACGTAACTTCAAGCACGCATTAGAAATATGTAATTTATTATATTGTTACGAAAATAAAAATGCCTAAAAAAGAAATTACACCACATCAGGGACTGTATTTTGGTAATGCCGTACTGATTTATGTATTTGACGGCATTGCCATACTGATTTGAGTATTTGACGGCATTGCCAGTTCGACCATTTTTGAGTAATTCAATTTTACAAGTTTAAATCTAACGGACATAAAATAGAGGATCGTGAGACCGTTTGAGACATTTTCAGAACTTTGCGAACTGTAGGCAGTTGGCTGCTTTGCCTACGTCTACATAGTTATTGTTTTGCAGTCATAAAGAAAAGTCGTGTTTAGTCATAAATAAAGTGTTGTATAAGCGAATATTAAGTGCAAGATAAAAAGTTGGAGGCTGTAGAGTTGTAATTGTATATCGAAAAGTGAGAAAATAAAACCGTAAATCAACAACAATGCGGTGTTTATTTTATTTTGACGCAATTAAAAAGAACTCGAAACATTTTAAAAAGGTTCGAATATAACAATACTAAAAACTCGATTGTTCTTGTTACGATTTATTTGACGATTTTTTCTGACGATTTTTTGAAACTAAATTGATGATACTTTTAAAATTGATTGGAAAAATTACTATTTTCTGCGAATTTCATCTGGCAGCCCTGGTTATAAAAACAAAATAAATAAGAACCCTTATTTATGCACTTTTAATAAGACCAATCAGAACTATTAAATCTTTTTAATGTTTTGTTTGTAACTAGTGTTGCCAAACATATTGCTTTATTTGTTAGTTTCGGCGTAGTAATGCATATAATAAACAAAAGATAGTTTAGGTAGTTTTTCGAAATTCGTAAAATTTAGTCAATTCATTCTGTTTATCTGAAAGGAATTATAGGCTATATACATTTTGAAACTTCCAACTGGACTTTGCTATGTCCTTACAAAGTAAATAATTATTTGTCTATATCTTCAAAATTGTACAGTAAAACAGCCCTTAAATTTAGTTTAAGTATTTTTGTAGTCAAAATATTGATTTTTGTATATCTTTAGAGCGGTTAAAACGGTAAAGTCTCCAAGTTGTTACCAAAACTTTTTCTTATAAATATCATCAATGAAAATTTAGACGAATTAGACAAGTTTTGAGAACTGTAAAAGAGGAAATTTTTAAATTTAGTCCATACAAATCGTCAGTTGAAAAATTGACGTAATTGGATAAATGGGGATGGAAGTGACACTCATACTAAATATCAAATTTTTTATAAAGATACAACGGTAACAATTAAAGCTTTGTTATCTATCCACAGTCTTTTACACTGAATAGCCTTAAGTTTGTTATGTTGAAGACACTAGAAAAAGTTTTGGTCAACTATATAAGATGTAGGGTTCTGCAACACATGCCATAGCCTCCACGGCATCATACTTATGGCTTTCGTGGCGGTAGTGGGAGTGCGGTAGTGGGAATAAGAGGAACCTCAACATATTCAAAGGTCCTTCGTACTCTAGTGTCCGCCAAATAATTTTTTTTTTTGAAAATGCTATAACAAAAAACTACTGAATATTTTCTCAATTTTTTTTTTTATTTGAAAGTACAATCCTTCCGGTTAATAATGGAAAATTATTTCATTCAAATGGCTGCCTTGGCTGGCCATGCAGTAGCCTACACGATCGGCCCAATTTTTAAACATATTATCGATTTTGTGCAGTTGTATTTCACCAATGGCTTCACGAATGTTGTCCTTTAAAGCGTCAATTGTCTCTGGCTTGTTGGCGTAACACTTATTTTTGACAGCACCCCACAAATAATAGTCCAACGGTGTCAAATCGCAGCTCCGAGATGGCCAAACAACATCAGCACTGCAGCTGATAATGCGAAAAATGGCAAAATTATGCCTCTGGACCAAAATCCGCACCAAACAGTGACACGTCTTTGGTGTACCGGCCTTTCAATTATTGCGTGCGGGTTTTCTGTGCCCCAAATGCGACAATTTTGCTTGTTTACATACCCACCAAAATCAAAATGATCTTCATCTGAAAAGATGATTTTTGATTCTGCAACATTACCATAATTTTTAAAGTAATGTCGCAATATTTCCTAGCGCTGCTCAAGCGTATACACAACCATATTCGTTCAGCGAAAGGATAAAACTAATAATCTGTCAAATCAGACATGAGCTAAGTGTTACCATTCACGAAATAAGCACTAGTTGAAAAAAACACGTTAGATGGCGGAGCCATTATAAGTGTCAGAACTACTAGGGGAGTGCTATCGCCCTTAATGTGGAGTCTAGTTGTTGTTGTTGTGTTAAAAAAAGCAATAGGTTATGAAAGTGCAACAAACATCTTTTTTATATTTCGTTCCGTATATTACTTTATGAAACTTAGCGCAATAAGAAAATCAATAAGTTTTGAGTCTGTTTTTCTTATGCACACTACGCTGGGTTTCCTGCAATTCGCTTTATTAAAATCTTTTATAAACAAAAATTAAATAATTTCACATTGCCACCGCCCAGTTGGAATTTTTAAAATTGATATAGACTGTAGTTCTTTTCAGGCATACAGAGAGATACACTAAAAGATTCAAGAAAATTGGCTCATCCGTTTAGCTGTCCATAGGGCACAAGCAAAAAAACCAACAAACATATTCATTTATATATATAAGATAGGAGATTTTAAAATTTTTCTTTGATTTAGGGAGTCAAGTGAACATTTAGCTGGAATTGTAATGTTGTCAAGGAATTGACATATTTTGAAATAATAATTTCCTAGGAAATTATCTTCATTTAGAGTCTTATGTATTCTTAAGCCAGGATTACAAAAGGTATGACATAAATGATATTTCCGTAATTAATTTTTGGAATCTAGGTATTCCTGTAAATTTCAATTTTATTTAAATTGTGAAAATATCGTAGAATATTTTGCCTAAGCAATAATATAATTAAATAATTGTCAAAGTCTGAATGCATTATAAACCCTCATGAACTGCGAATCTTTTGCAGGCAGAAAGAACGATTATACCCACTATAAAACGTAAATAATTTGCAGGTAGAGAGTATAAGTTGGGGAAATCTTTTAGAGTAATCTTAATTACCATCGTGGCTATATAAATGAGCAATGCAAGTCCGAAAACGCAACAGTTTTAAATTAACTGTTAAAGCGAACATACCATCTGGTGCTAATTAACAACTAACTAGTGAAATTGACGATGTCGTGCAACAACCAAGAAACTTCGGAACAAGTTTGTCGAATGTCATGGTTTTTAGTCGAAATGGATGAGGGTCAATCAAGGGGAAGCAATGTGAATGGCCGCCGTGTATATAAATCTATACATTCAGTCGATTTAGTTGAGGACGATTCAACACATATGTTTATGAATTCTAAAGTTCGTTTCAACTGGAATAATACAGTGTTAGATGGACGTGTCTCGATGGCTTTCGATGATCAGATCAACGCCGAGCCTCATCGTTGGCAATTATCTAGGAACAAGGAAAAACCATCAAAAAGAATTTTAGTCCAATATAGAAAGCGAAGTAATTATGTTGTGCATACTCTTGTTGAAGAGGAAGTGATATTTCCTCAAAACTGTTTCGAAAACAATAAAGTTAAAGTACGAGAGGGTGAAACTAGTAAAAATGCAGACGTGCTTTATATCTGTGACTCAAATGAGTTCATGCGCAACGAATTAGATGTGCTGAAAAAGAGATGCTTTGATAGGGTAAGTTTAATAATATAAAGTTAACTGTTGTAGTAGTAATGTAATATCATACTATATATCTAATACCTTTGCAGTTTTTCCAAGAATCCGACGATAATGTTGACAACAATGAGGCAAAATATCTGTTGGTGCAGTACAGCAAAAGTCTCTCCCATGTCTGCTATACTGTTATTAACATCAACTGCACCTTATATAATAATTTAAACTTATACTCCACCATAGTGGTATATTTTAACGAAGGTGGCATAGATTTTCAGGGCATTATAATTCGCAAATCGAACGATCGTGTTGAATTGCGTAATGAATTAGATATGATTGCAAACTGGGTTTCAACACAAAAATTTCCAATGACAAATTCAGAAAATGGTAGTTAAAGAATTTGCCACGAGCTGTGCTTTAAAACAAAATTGTCTAAATCCCAGTGATAGTATGGGCACAAATCCTGTTTGTATATTTCCTGTTAAAGTGATAAATGAATGGGATTCTTAGTTTTTAGGAATTTTTAAGTAGTTTTAATAAAATATCTAAAAGATGTAAAAAAATTTTATCAAATATTGTATTTTTATTTGTATTTAATAACTATTAAGAAAAACTTCCTAAAACTTATCCACAAATTTAGTTATTTTAAGCTTATTATTATGACCACAGTTTAAATCTAAGGACCTGAAAAGCTGAAATATTTCAATATAAACAATTTATGTAAATAAAGAAAAATTTATTATACGAAATTAAAAAAGAAATAGTTGTTAACTTTTTATTCGGGTTTTTAGGGTGCAATCGAGTAGAACAAGGATCTGCTTTTACAATTTTCAAATCACATCCAAAATTACGAGTGACGGTTAATTTTCAGCAAACTGGTTATTTTTATTACTTTGAAACTTAATATATTTTCTTAATTAATTCATAAATAGTGCAGTTCATATATAAAATAGTGGCCAAAACCGCATCTGAATTTGAAGGATGGGGAAAAAATTGGATGAAAAATTTGTTTGCTTGAAAATACACTCAGATTCTTCACGGCTAATTAAACGACATATATGTATGTCATATATATATATATATATATATATATATATATATATATATATATATCTTTCGAAATCCAAAAATAAACTTAAAATCAGTTAATATTCAGCTAAGTTATTAGTTTATAAAAATATGAAGGTCTGAAAAACCGGCTTTTTACCAGTAAGTCAAGGAGGAAGTGTTTTGAAAATTTCAAAAATAGATACTTGTTCTACTTGATTGCGCCTATCACAAAATTTGTATCATTTCCTAGGTATTTCAAGCTCATTCTTTTCGTCTCACCCAGTAATTAATTTAAATATATTTTCTAAAATTTAAAATAAAGAATTTTTCACAATCTGCCGTGACGTTACACACTTTTGAAAATTAATAGAAAATTAACTATCGATTTAAAAACTGCGGTTTTTATTTTAATTAATTGACTTTATTAATCGATGTTAAAACGTAAAATTTCACACATTTGCGATCATCAGTACGGTTGTAATAAAAAAAATGATTTTCTCTGGCTTGAAGTTACATTATAACGCCATTAGAGCCTCATTAGCTGACCGTAGAAATCGTAAATGCATATGCAACGTAAATGTAAACATTTTGCCACTTATAGAATAGTTAAAAACGTATCATATGTTGTTGTCAATGTAAAAGTAAAAAAAATAAACAGCTGTTTAAATTACTGTGATGGGTGTTATAAATGTTCGAATTATCTACGATTTAAAAAAAGTACCAAATAGTTATATAAAAATAATATAATCATATATGTACAATGTACATACATATTTACAAATATAAAATTCAACAAATTATGTACCAAATTGTTGCCAAAAAGCGCTCATATGGAGTTATTTATCAAAGTTATTTATCAAATTAATGCTATTTCTTAAAAAGTCAACATACAAAAGTTTTTTTCTCCCTGGTTCACGATAGACCAATGTAATCAAAATATTTGCACAACAAATTAAAGTCATTGGAAATATCTGTTACCTGACATCATTGCTTGTTTAGTATTTAAAGATACTACTCAATTAAATGTGTAAACTGGTCGTTGCTGATCCAAAGTTCTTTTTAATTTTATCTAAGAATTACATACATATATAAATACTTGTCTATCATTAGCGTGAAAACGTTTGCTTGTCACCTAAGAATATTTATTAAAGCAAATTTCTTAATTTATACCTTTTCCACATTACAATATACAATATACGTAAGAAGCTATTTTGTATTAAAAAATAGTAATATTTTTTAAAATCGGATTCACATTTTCTAAAATAAATTTTAAATTTGTTGAAATTATTATAAATTACTTTGTTCAATTGTTTTAAATTGTTCTTTTTAATTTAACATATAAACAACCTATCACTTCTTGACAAATGTCACGTAACGTTGCCGTCAAATTCTATTTTCAACAGATTGGGACTTTACAGTTATATTACATTACGAGCAATTAAGCACTTTCATATCTTTCCATATAACAAAAGCGATCAGCTGACACAACGACACTCACAGCTTCTACATTTACGTTCGGCTAATTCTACACTGAAAGCAAGCCAATATATTACCGTTATTTAATATATATTTAGTTTATGCTATTTATTTTGTGGTTAGTTTTTGTTGTAGCAAATGTTTAGCGATAAATGTATTATTGCACAATTGCTGATAGTAACATACAGTTTGTCAAGAAAATCTTTTCACATAGTGAGAAAGTTTTCTTTTTAACTTTTATAATTTAAAAAAGCGATTTTCTGATTTTGTTTTTTTATTTTTATTTTTTTTTTTTTTATTAGCTCAAAATGCTCTGATTATTAACTAACAAATAACATCAAAAGAACACAAAAATGAAAAATTGGGATAAGGAACAGATTAAAAAAAAAAAAAAAAATACAAAATTTTGCTGTCAAGAAAATGTTTTTACAATTTATGTTTCTTATTTAATCTGGTACATTTTGCCGACCAAATAATTTTTTATTGTTTTGTTTGATTACTCAAGTAACTATTGAAATGTTTCAATTAAAGTTTTTGTTTTTATTATCAAATAAATGTTGAATATACGAAACTTTAAAATACCTTACAATAGAACAGTGTCGGATGTAAATAATTTGGTTTGCTATAGTTACCCGGTCGAGAAAACGGTAAACCCAAATGTTCTCAACAAGAAGGCAAACTATTTCAGAAGTTTAAGACGCGAAAAACGAAAATGTGCTAACAATTATACATTCTCCGTAGCTCCCACATAATAATTAGAAGAAAATAGAACGTGTTTACGAAGAAAAGTGGATAAAGATCCATTGGTATCCACAAAAACACTTTCTGATGAGCTAAGAAAAGAATGTTGAGTGACAGTTTCCCACGAAACAGAAAGGCAAGCGCTAAAAAACCGCTGCTTACAATTCAACACAAAGAAAGGCGAGTGTCTTTTGCTCTATCGCTTATTTCCAAATTTGGCGACCACTGCCATCAAATTATTTTTTGTGATGAGATCATAAAAGTGTTTCTTTATAATGAGAGCCCAAATAGAGTATGGAATAGCATTGGAAAGTCGAAACACAATTCAAGCTGTAAAATATGAAGAACTTTCGGTATGATTTGGGGGTGCATATATAGTTAGGGAGTAGGAGAAATTTGTTTATTGAGAACAATATTGATGCGAATTAATACCTGGACGTATTAAAGTGGCATTCAGTTAACAGTGCTAAAAAAATTAAGTTTTATACTAATGGAAAGCTGAAGATCAAGTTCTATCAGGATAATAACCCAAAACAATGGGCTCTTTTTTAAGAGCTTGGCTTCTTTATAACTGTGGCAAAGTACTGGATACTTATATGCTCAGAGTCCAGATATAAACCCAATTTAAAATTTATAACCTTATCTTAAAAGAAGAATGTGTGCAATAATTTATTTCTTCCCTGAAAAGGCGTCTCTAAGCTGTAATTGATGCTAATGTTGACCATACAAATTATTGATTATCATTCAACTCAAAATTTTCATCCCATTTATTAATATTATGCTAGTATGTAAAAACATTTTCTTGACAACAAAATTCTAAAGTTTTTTTTTTGTTTTTTTTTTTAAGTCTTATTTTTGAATTAAAATTTATTGTTTTTTTCTTTTTTTTTTTGCTGTTATTTGTTAGCTAATGTTTAAATGAAATTTATTTAAAAAAAAAGAAAACGTAAAAATGTAAAACAGAAAACCTATTTTTTAATGATAAAAGTTAAACCCAAACCTTTTTTCATTATGTAAAAAGATTTTCTTGACACACTGTATATTTTAAGAAGAAAAGTCCCTAAATTTACCGAGACTATCTAAAACACTGAACTTACACTTTTTAGCTTACACTTTAATGGCTTTGACAGCTTTTATCATATAGCAAGATCGAGGTTTTATTTAAATTTATGTCCAATATCTTTAGCGAATCTCCAAAAGTTGTGCCATTGCGAAGTGATTGCTTTTGTCCAAAACAGTTGTGTTATTTAAGAATTTTTGGGTTAAAGCTTCACAATGTGGAACTCCTACAATAATATTTGCAATATTTTTTCCGTGTCATAAGTTGTTCTATCTACTGATATTGATTGGTTGATTAAAAGGTTCCCGAAATAGCCCCCGTGTGCCGGTCCCATTGTTCCCTTTACATTTTTTTTATTTCTTTTTTGTTAAGTTTGTTAATCTCTTGTTGATATTCCCGCTAAGTCTTAGCGCCACAGATAGACATTTGCTACGTAGCCAGGAGTACATATATGTATCTCTATGTCATTTGGTGATTTTTTACACTGCCAATTGAGAGGCGCGTTTACGATTAGACTCACATTTTTCGACAGAGTATTGGCTGCCAAGATCAGGCAATTTAACCTTACTATACATCTTTTTAAGAAATACGATAAGTTCCTCATGTACTGAGACAAATAAGCTACAATTCCAGCCCTGGGAGACATTACAACTCCAATTAGTGAGCTAACAAATGGACCACCTACGACGTTGAAGAGGATAACATTCAGATTAAATAATCTTTTAATAAATAGCAGGTATTCATCGCTCCAAATGAATATTTGATTAACTTTTGCAAGTTTTCTGTTTCTTTTTTCAATTTTCTAAACCCAGTCTCTTAACAAAATCACCTCTTACAATATGGCATGTTTTTTTATAAATTAATTATTATTACTTTTCTAAAATTTATTTGCTTATAAATTACAATATTTTTTCTTTAAAATATATATTTTTTTCGCCACATATTGATTTCCTTTGTAAAGTTTCTGACAACGCTAAGTTTGACTAAAAATCGACTCTTTAAACAAATAAGACGGGTAACAATGGCGACTCTCTTGCCGTCTTTGTGGTTACAGTATGTCAGAAAGAGTTTACACATATAAAAATAATAAGCTTTTTAAATTTAATTGGCAATAAAATGTCATGACTTGTTACTACATACATATTTTGTTGTTGTAGATAATTTATGCAGTATATTCAAAGGATTATGACCAAAAATATTCCAGTTTATTGCAAATCAAGTAAAAAATACAACAAAAACAAATATTACCCATTTTTGTAGTGTCTAATAAGTCTTAACACGCCAATTGTTTTTTTCTCAGTTAAGCATTTATTTCAAGGTTCAATGTTTTTTGCGGTTATGTTTCAAGTTAGTTATTGTTGTCTGCAATTTTGTAAATAAGTTGATGATAATTTTTTTAAAATGTAAAGAACACTATCATTCCAAATGATAAATTTAAAAAAAGTCAATATTGTTTTAGGGGTGTGTCTCAAGGGAAAGCGTAAAAGACTTTACTTTTGTAGAATGGACAACAGATGCACTGCAGTACTAAAACGTTTTAAAGACCCATTTGATAAGCAGTACTAAGAAATTCGGTTTCCTTAGGGACAACAAACCACAATATAAATTTTATCAGGACAAAGATTCTAAGAATAATTCGCCTATAGTGCGGATGTGGCTTCTTTACAACTGCGGAAAAGTTATAGACACTTCTGAATAAATCCCTGACTTGAACCCTATTAAAAAATTTTGGATATTTTGAAGAAAAAATAGCTAAACGCTGACCAAAGAACATTATAGAATTTAAGCTACAGTAATGGAAGAGTGACAAAAAATACCGACAGATTATGGTCGAAAAAAGTTGGTTAATTGTTTAAAAAACTACTACACTGTGTTTGAAATGCAAAAGAAAGTTAGATCAAATATTGAATGCCTGAAAAATGTTTTTATTATCCGCGAAATAGAATGTAAACACACTTTCTAATTTTTGTGTAGAGTTAGTTGACAATCCGAAATGTGAACAAAATTTATTTTTGGTAAATTTCTTAAGTGTTTTGGACTGAATTTTTTCTATTTCTTACGTAAGATTTTAGAGGATATACATATATAGTATATTAATATAATAAATTAAGAAAATTAATGTTAGGAAGCAAAAAAAGCCATTTTATTGCTGGTAAAGTTTTAAGTACTCAATTATTTTTAATGTGTAAACTCATTCTTGACACACTGTATACACTAGGCATCATAAGTCTACACTCCTCACTCAATTCAAAGTTTTAGTACAAAAAATATCCATAAAACCATAATTTACTACTTTTATAAAAATTTTGTACAAGTTTGAAGAAATGGTTCAAAAAAGAAATGAAATAAATGTGGACGGAAGAAATATAGTAATAAAATTTTGGAAAGGCGATTTATTGCCAAAGAGAGTGAGGATTATAGGTAGATTGTGAAAACCGTTAAGAACAGTAATAAAAAACTATAAAAATTAAACCTTTCTATCCATGGTGTGGTCGTCCGAGCAAACGAACTGACAAAGAATCTCGAAATGTAGTGCCAAGCAAAAGCTTAAGAAGACCGTATTGACTGCAATATGCCGAACATTTCGTTAGCTAACCAAATGAGCGCATAGCACTAGCCAATATATATGTATATTGCCAATATATACGTGCCGCCCGAGTTTTGAAAAATAGTAATTTTTATATTACAAAAGTCAGTTTAATATTTTTGGAATCACTAGAAGACAGATGGTAAAGAGAAAATCAGGAACGGGACCTAATATAGAAAACTAGTTACCAACTGTTAAGCATGGTGGATGAGGTGTAGTGATGTTAGATATTATGGCAGCTGGTGAGTAGGTAATTTCATAACTATCGAATGCACAAATATGTCTACTTGGATGTATTGAAAAGGAATCTAGAGTAGTAAAATTGGTGTTAGTCGTCGAATTTGGAAATAAGCAATAGAGCAAAAGATTGTAAGCAGCGGTTTTTTATCGTTACTCTACTCGTATATAAAACTGTCGTTCTTTTTCGAGACTTGCCTTTCCGTTTCGTGGGAAACTGTCACTCAACATTATTCTCTGAGCTCATCAGAAAGTGTTCTTGTGGATACCAATGGATCTTTTCCACTTTTTTTCGTAAACACGTTTTGTTTTCTTCTAATAATTACGTAGATGCTACGGTGAATGAAAAACGTCTTAAACTTTTCACGTAGTTTGTCTTCTTGTTGAGAACATTTCAGATAATGGTTTTACCGTTTCCCCGACCGGGTGACTATAGCAAACCAACTTATTTACATCCGACACTGTTCTATTGTAAGGTATTTTAAAGCCTCATATATTCAGCATTTATTTGATAATAAAAACAAAAACTTAAATTGAAACGTTTCAGTAGTTACTTGAGTAATAAAACAAAACAATAAAAAAAGTATTTGGTGGGCAAAATCTATCAGATTAAGAAAGAAACATAAATTGTAAAAACATATTCTTGACTGCAAAATTTTGGAATTTCTTTTATTTTTTTAACTTATTTCCTTATTCCAATTTTTCATCTTTGTGTTCTTTTGCTGTTATTTGTTAGTTAATAATCAGAGCATTTTGAATTAATAAAAAAAAAATTTTAACAAAATCAGAAAATCCTTTTTCTAATGATTAAAGTTAAAAAGAAAACTTTTTTACTATGTGAAAAGATTTTCTTGACAAACTGTATGTTACTATCAGCAATTGTGCAATAATACATTTATCGCTAAACATTTGCTACAACAAAAACTAACCGCAAAATAAATAGCATAAACTAAATATATATCGAATAACAGTAATATATTGGTTTGCTTTCAGTGTAAAATTAGCCGAATGTAAATGTAGAAGGTGTGAGTGGCTTTGTGTCAGCTGATCGCTTTTGTTATATGGAAAGATATGAAAGTGCTTAATTGCTCGTAATGTAATATAACTGTAAAGTCCCAATCTGTTGAAAATAGAATTTGACGGCAACGTTACGTGACATTTGTCAAGAAGTGATAGACTGTTTGCATGTTAAATTATATAGAGAAATTTTTACCCTTTTTTGGCGTTTTTTGCACTCAATTAAAAAAGAACAATTTAAAACAATTGAAAAAGTAGACAAAGTCATTTTTTTTATTACAACCGTACTGATGATCGCAAATGTGTGAAATTTTGCATTTTAACATCGATTAATAAAGTCAATAAATTAAAATAAAAGCCGCAGTTTTTAAATCGATAGTTAATTTTCTATTAATTTTCAAAAGTATGTAACGTCACGGCAGATTGTGAAAAATTCTTTATTTTAAATTTTAGAAAATATATTTAAATTAATTACTGGACGAGACGAAAAGAATGAGCTTGAAATACCTAGGAAATGATACAAATTTTGTGACAGGCGCAATCAAGTAGAACAAGTATCTATTTTTGAAATTTTCAAAACGCCTCCTCCTTGACTTACTGGTAAAAAGCCGGTTTTTCAGACCTTCATATTTTTATAAACTACTAATTTAGCTGCATATTACCTGATTTTAAGTTTATTTTTGGATTTCGAAAGATATATATATATATATATATATATATATATATATATATATATATATATATATATATATGATATACATATATGTCGTTTAAGTAGCCATGAAGAATCTGAGTGTATTTTCAAGCAAACAAATTTTTCATCCAATTTTTTTGCGGTTTTGGCCACTATTTTATATATGGACCGTGTTATTTATGAATTAGTTAAGAAAATATATTAAGTTTTAAAGTAATAAAAACAACCAGTTTGCTGAAAATTAACCGTAACTCGCAATTTTGGATGTGATTTGAAAATTGTAAAAGCAGATCCTTGTTCTACTCGATTGCACCCTAAAAACCCGAATAAAAAGTTAACAACTATTTCTTTTTTAATTTCGTATAATAAATTTTTCTTTATTTACATAAATTGTTTATATTGAAATATTTCAGCTTTTCAGGTCCTTAGATTTAAACTGTGGTGATAATAATAATCTTAAAATAACTAAAGTTGTGGATAAATTTTAGGAAGTTTTTCTTAATACTTATTAAATACAAATAAAAATACAATATTTGATTACATTTTTTTACATCTTTTAGATATTTTACTAAAACTACTTAAAAGTTCATAAAAACTAAGAATTCCCATTCATTTATCACATTTAACAGGAAATATACAAACAGGATTTGTGCCCATACTATCACTGGGATTTAGACAATTTTGTTTTAATGCACAGCTCGTGGCAAATTCTTTAATTACCGTTTTCTGAATTTGTCATTGGTAATTTTTGTGTTGAAACCCAGTTTGCAATCATATCTAATTCATTACGCAATTCAACACGATCGTTCGATTTGCGAATTATAATGCCCTGAAAATCTATGCCACCTTCGTTAAAATATACCACTATGGTGGGGTATAAGTTTAAATTATTATATAAGGTGCAGTTGATGTTAATAACAGTATAGCAGACATGGGAGAGACTTTTGCTGTACTGCACCAACAGATATTTTGCCTCATTGTTGTCAACATTATCGTCGGATTCTTGGAAAAACTGCAAAGGTATTAGATATATAGTATGATATTACATTATTACTACAACAGTTAACTTTATATTATTAAACTTACCCTATCAAAACATCTCTTTTTCAGCACATCTAATTCGTTGCGCATGAACTCATTTGAGTCACAGATATACAGCACGTCTGCATTTTTACTAGTTTCACCCTCTCGTACTGTAACTTTATTGTTTTCGAAACAGTTTTGAGGAAATATCACTTCCTCTTCAACAAGAGTATGCACAACACAGTTACTTCGCTTTCTATATTGGACTAAAATTCTTTTTGATGGTTTTCCTTGTTCCTAGATAATTGCCAACGACGACGCTCGGCGTTGATCTGATAATCGAAAGCCATCAAGACACGTCCATCTAATACTGTATTATTCCAGTTGAAACGAACTTTAGAATTCATAAACATATGTGTTGAATCGTCGTCAACTAAATCGAGTGAATGTATAGATTTATATACACGGCGGCCATTCACATTGCTTCCCCTTGATTGACCCTCATCCATTTCGACTAAAAACCATGACATTCGACAAACTTGTTCCGAAGTTTCTTTGTTGTTGCACGACATCGTCAATTTCACTAGTTAGTTATTAATTAGCACCAGATGGTATGTTCGCTTTAACTGTTAATTTAAAACTGTTGCGTTTTCGGATTTGCATTGCTTATTTGTATAGCCACGATTGTAATTAAGATTACTCTAAAAGATTTCCCCAACTTATACTCTCTACCTGCAAATTATTTACGTTTTATAGTGGGTATAATCGTTCTTTCTGCCTGCAAAAGATTCGCGTTTCATGAGGGTTTATAATGCATTCAGACTTTGACAATTATTTAATTATATTATTGCTTAGGCAAAATATTCTATGATATTTTCACAATTTAAATAAAATTGAAATTTACAGGAATACCTAGATTCCAAAAATTAATTAAGGAAATATCCTTTATGTCATACCTTTTGTAATCCTCGGCTTAAGAATACATAAGACTCTAAATGAAGATAATTTCCTAGGAAATTATTATTTCAAAATATGTCAATTCCTTGACAACATTAAAATTCCAGCTAAATGTTCACTTGACTCCCTAAATCAAAGGAAAATTTTAAAATCTCCTATCTTATATATATAAATGAATATGTTTGTTGGTTTTTATCGATATCTTCAGAATAAAAACAGAAAAATTCTCTAAATTTGACCCAAACAGATCTATAACTAAGGAAAATCATCAGTTAAAGAGTTTGCGGGATTAGACAAGTGGGCATGAAACCTCCGATACAAAGTAAATATTGATTTTAATATGTCTTGAGAAAGGTTACAGCTAAGCTTTCAGAATTTAGTTCGATTTATTTTATAGTCAATAGAAATCATCAGTGAAAACTAGACAAAATCAGACAAGACGGCTATGGTACCTCCCATACAAACTAAATATTGATTTCATTATATCTTGAGAACGTTCGAATCTAAATTTTCAAAATTTGGTCTGAATGACTCCAAATTCGTTACAAATCATCAGGCAAAAATTCGCGAAATTGGGCGAGTGAGTGTAGTACCTTCCACGTAAAAAATATTAATTTTTGTATATCTTAAGGACAGCATTAGTGGAAGTTTATAAATTATGTCCAAATAAAGTCGTGAAAAATACACGTCATCTGTCGGTTAAGGGATGAGATTGGAAAAGTAGGCGGGGCACCTTGCTTCCATAGTAAAATCAGGATTTTGTATATGTGGAGAATGACAACCAAAGTTTCGTTATTTATCCACATCAGCTAGAAAGTGGGAATGACATAAATAAGACTGGATTAAAGCTGTCTACATACTATATAAAGAACCAGCGAGACTTTTTTGAGACTGTTTACAGCTAAAAAGCTGAACCTACAGTGTCTCTCTGGAAGGAACAAATGATTGCACTTTGACTGGAAGGGAACAAAATGCGGAAAAAGGGAACAAATTTAACTAAGATAGCATTAAAGGTAATAATTAAGAAAAGGGTGGCGAGACATACCGGTCTTTAGCTAGTTTAAATACATAAAAGACTCATGGTTAATAAGAATTTTTGAGTTATTGTACATATGTGGTATTTTGAAGCGAAATCGGCAGATAAAACTGGTCTACAAAAACCAAAAAATGTTCTCGCCTTTAAATGAAATTACATGGAATATAATGATATTGATGTGCTGAATTCAAATCCGTTTTCAGTTTTTTCCATTGGTCTAAGATTTTTTTTATGGGCGTGGCACACTTCTTGCCCAAAATATGGTAGTTATTCCAATATATTTCATTATAACTTGAAAACGACACGACCGATGTTAATGCGGTTACCACCCAATGTTTAGGAAAAAAATTTCCTATAAATCATCTAAATAACATTTTTTGTATTTTCAACAGTTTCAGCGTTATCTCTTGATGTCTCTGCATGAGAATTCACTGTGACGTTCATTGGAACGAGCACATATTTCGAGTATCGAAAGAACATTCAAGTGCCTCGGCTTTTTAAGACGGTGTAAGAATTACTTCATTCCATCAGATCTCCTTAATATTTGCAAGACCTATATCTTATCCAAATTGGAATACAGCTCTCATGTATGGGCCGGTGCTTCAAAGTCTATTTAGGAGCTTCTCGACCGCATACAGGAGAGGGCGTAGGTTCTTATTAATGTCAGTAGGGTAGTCAACTCTATCGATTCATTAGAGATCGTGGCAGTGAGGCGTGTGTTTCATTGTTCTGTCGGTACTATAACAGAATGTGTTGTAATGAAATTAAGGAACTAATTCCTAGTAACCATATATTCTTACGTAGTACTCGTATTTCTCGTAAAGCACATCCCTTTGTAGTTGATTGTCCAGTAAATCGCACAACGCATTATAGGGAGAATTTGTTCTTTGGTCGCACTATTTGTTTGTGGAACAATCTTCCTGCGAATTTAAATCGAACGTCCACAAACTCTATTCTATCTATTCTCCTTCCCACAATCTATTTTCCAAGTACCAGCACATGAGTAGGGTTTATCCCCTGAGTGCTGGTCTCAAGAGAGAAAAAAAAGTCTTCCGCATTCATCCTATCATCATTGTAGTCGTATTTACTACTCGTAAACACCAGCGTTGACAACTTTAAAATTTCAAAAAGCACTAAAGTTGAGAAGAAAGCGCGTAACTTTTTAGAAAAATGACTAGATGTATAACTTTGTGTGTTTGGTATTATTTCTATATAATTTTTTAAAGTTTTTATTACATTTGAGTAAAATTTTGGCAAATCCTTGCATTTTTAAATACTCCGTTCTTTTTAAGACAAATAAGAAATTAATAATAATTGTGTTAGTTTTACATGGTATCCTCAGAAATTATCTATCGTGTAATGTAATTATGTAATTTATTAAAATATTATTTCTGTCTGCCTTTCTGACAACAACAAATGTGTATACAAATTTGGTGAAAACTTTGCTGTTGTAATGGCACAAATATGGTTGATACAGATTTAAAAACTTGAACTATTACTGAAATTCAGAAATCAAGACTTACTGGGTAAGGTAATACTTTTTGACTGATGATTTGTATGGGAAATGAAGTCAAAGGCATCCACTGTAACCGTTTCTATGATATGCAACATTCAATAGTTACTATTTTTAAGCTTAAAATTCTTGATCCATTGTAGTGTGCTAGGTAAGAAACTCGCCTACCAGCCAAAAGGTTCTCAGTACAATCCTAGGCCAGACCATCTGACAATTTTCAAACAGCGGAATAACCTCATGACTTTTCTAGACTAATGACTATTACGCTATGAAAAACTTTCCTAACAAATGTATCTGTTGTTCGAACCGGCTTTAAGCTTTAAGTCCCTTTCATCGAGTCCAAAGATAGAATCCTGTGAAAACATTGATTGAGTGAAGTTCCCCTTATTCCAGATGGGGTGTTGCGAGATATAAGATATGTAAGATAAAAAAAATTAGTCTACTACACTTGCATAAAAAAGAAAAATGTATTAAAACTTATACCGCAGCTATATAACCAATGCGTCAATAATGTGGATTTTATTGGCAAATGAAGCGCCACAATTTGGCGTCAAGTTATTATTAGAGAGCTACAAGTGATGTTATTAAAACGATTCCACGTTTGTGCGGGAAACGATATTACTTTACATATGCAAAAATTTTGTGTAAAAGTTTAAATTACCAAAATAATGACTTGGTGCCACCAAAAAAAAAGGAAAAAAGCACTAAAGTCAAAATGAAAAAGCACTAAGCACAGTCTCGAAAATTTTACGCGTCAAAAATTTAAAAAAACACTTAAAACAGTGCTAAAAGCTCTGAGTTGACAAAGCTCCTATATTATAAGCTTTGCCGAATTCATCCTATAATTGGGCTATAAGTGGATGGTAACAAGGTTTTCCGCATTCATTCTGTTACCATTGTACAATAGTTATTTTTACGAAGGGTAGTAGCAAGGGCGACTCTCTTGCCGCGCACTGCTTTGGCCCATGGACAAAAATCAAAATTATTTGTGACTCGAAACCTAACAATATTGATATCAATCGATAGGTAATTGCATCAATAAAATAAATATAAAATATCTGGCGAAAGACTCAGTGTTGGCTACGTCGTGACACTTCAAAGTTGAGATATTTTTCAAAAAAATAAATAAATAAATAAATTAAGTTTTGTTCAATTCGTTTTGTGTTCTCTTAAAACATAATTATTAAAAATTTGTGTCTTGATTAAACTAAGCGAAATGAAGTTTTTTATCATAAATAATATATGAGTAAATAAAGAGAACTAAAAAATTTTAGAAAATATATATAATTGAATATACAATAATTTAGTGATTTTAATATATGATATTATCAAATGAAAAACTTCAGAGATTGACAAATTTGGATGAGAAAAAATCCTATAAAAAAAGGGCCGTTTTATTTTTTATTATACTAGTACCGGTTCTATACAACCAGGAACTGCAAATAACTTTTCCTACTTCGCCCTACAAATATTTTTTTTCTTTTTAAAAATTCTTAAAATGAAAAATGTACATGAAATAAAAAACTATGTTGACAAATTTTTTTTATTTTTATTAACACAAAGGGGCTCAAAAGTAGATATTATCTAAAACAAAAATATTATCTGGTACAAAATATAAATCCCTTTAGTTTATTTTCGATTAATTTCGTCTCACATATTAAAAAATTACATACAAAATTGTGTATTTAAAAAAAAACTTAAAAATTCATGATAATACTTACGTTTTATTAATAGGTAATGAAGATTTCAGAAATGTAAAATATCGGGTGGGCCATTTAAAAGTTTAAATGCAATAAAACAAAAACGGTATGAAATTTTACCAATTTTTGTACTGGCCTCACAGTACACCATTCGAATGGACCAATTTTCAAGAAGTTTTTTGATTATTTGGGTTCGTATCTCGGCAATGACATCACAAAACTGGTCTTCAAGTGCTCAGTTGTCTCTAAATTGTTGGCATAACGCTTGTTTTTAACGGCGCCACATAGAAAATAGTACAAAGGTGTCAAATTGCAGCTTCTTGGCGGTCAACTGACATCACCATTTCGGCTAATTAAACGGCCATCAAACGTTTGATGTAATAAATCGATTGTAGCATGAGATATGTTGCAAGTTGCACCATCCAGTTGAAACCAAACACCGTTCACATCAATACCACGAAGAGCGGGCACAAAAAAATCTGTTACCTTTGTGCGATAGGTGTTTCCATTGAACGTAATGGTTAAGTCGTTCTCATCTTCCAGGAAATATGGGCCACAAGCCGCACCAAGCAGTCACTCGTACCCACCACGTTTGGGTTCTCTGAGCCCCAAGTACGGCAATTTTGTTTATTAATCTACCCATCCAAATGAAAGTGAGCTTCATCCGAAAAGATGATTTTTTTATTTGATTTTTTGCAATTTCCTTCCGATTGTCTTTGTTTTGGAAATAAATTTCCAATAAATCTCCACGTAGCTCAAGCTCAAATCGACTAATTTCGTTCAGTGGAGATAATATACTGAATTTCGTGACAGCATAGAATGACATAAGAATGACATTATCAGATTCGAGATAACCGCTGGTTCAAATTTAAACCGATAGATAGCCCACACAATACTTTTTGGAAGAAATCATTAAAAAAATTATAAAAAAATAAAAAAGTCGTTATATATATAGGGCTTAAGAAAATCGTCATAAATACCTGGTTTTTAGCAAAACTGTAAAGCTTACAACAGATCTGAGATAATCTTTCAGCTCAGCGACCCCAAGTCACTTACAGTACTAAATTTCCTCCATATCCAACCACACTTTTTATTTTTGTTCATTGCTTGCTTGGACGGTCTTATAAGTTTTATTTATTTATTAGCATTTGTTTATTGACCAATATCACCCGAAATCATTCTATAATTAGACTTGAGGTAGCTAGTATCAAGATCTTCTGCATTTATCCTGTTGCCATTGTAGTGGTATTTACTGGAAAAACCACAATTATAAGGTCTCCCGAATTCATCCTATAATTGGGCTATATAAGTGGTTACCAAAACTTTACCTATTACTAAGATCACTCCGGACAATAGATCCTGACACCTTACCAGGCCTGCCGATTTACCGTTCCCTGTGATTCTTGACGACTTATCGCCCGATGACCGTTTCCTGTGACCCTCGTAGTTCAATCGCCCGATAATTCGCTTCTGTGCTCCTCAAAGGGGACACAACATCGATCCCCTGAATCGAATCTGTAACGGTTTAAGCAAATTATTAAGAATAGAATTAAATTTGTGCTTATATTCTAATACGACAGCAAACAATCGCATTTTATTCAAAAATGACGCAGATATTTATTTCGTACTCCAGCTGGAAACATAAGCTGTGTTACAGTGCTTAACACTTAAGAAAATCTTCTAGAAATTTTTTCTTTCCAGAAGATTTTCGTATACCAAAATTTATATACCAAAAAATTACCGATTACACTATGCAACAAGCAAAAATACTATTTACATATACACTACACTACACTATATACACTATTTTTCTTAATGCGCTAGGATCGCCTAACTTCAAAAATAATCAGCATTTGGGATTCTACTGATAAGTTTTTCTTACAATTTTTTTTTTTCTAAAATGTGAGATTTTTGAAGAAGCTGCTTCATACATCTTATGATAAATTTGGAATTACTTAACCGATTTCGTTAAGCCACATGTTAAAAAATTCAAAACTATATCAGCTTTAAGTAACTCTGATATCATCTTTTAATATAACCAATATTTCTGGAGATATTGAGAAACAAATTATATATTTTTTTTGCATGTTGTTATCAATAGACTCACTGAAGATCCGTTTTTGTTTTTTCATTATAGCGTCACCTATTGGCTTAAGGAATAATATGTTAGAAAAAATCGACGAACAATCGGAAGGTAGCTCAACATCGATAGAATCAAGTCATTTGGACTTAAAATTAGCTAGACCATCCACAGACATTCAACGCTTAAGAGGTGGATGTAAAAGGAGGAAGAGTAAAAGTCGAGAAAGAAGACTGGAAGGCAGTACAACGTAAAAAATATATATTTTATAAATGAATATATGTAATATAATATAACAATGCATTCTTTAATGTAGGGAGAAGGACTTAAACTGTAAAAGACAACCAGGAATGGAAAGAGATCAACAGGAGAAAGCAAAAATGAATGGTCTTTACAAGAGATGTGAATGTGAAAAACATAAGGAACCAGAGAAAGCCAAAATAATGTCTGATATCAAACAAGAATTTCACAGATGTGAATGTAAAGAATGTAAAGAAAAAAACTTGAGGTACAAAACGTTACCAGGGTTAAAAAAAGTGGAGCTTAAGAAAATAGATATAATTCCTAATATAGAGGAACACTGCGATTGTAAAAAATGTAAAGAAAATAGCTTAACCTGGAAAAATTTTCCTGAGCTGAAGATAGATGAGTCTAGGAAAGCAGAAATAATTTCTGATAAAGAACAACACTTTTGCAAATGTGAGTGTAAAGAATGTAAAGAAAGAAACTTAGCATCCATAAAACTACCAGAGTTAAAGAAAGATGAGTTTAAGAAATTGCAAACAGCTTATGATAAAGAACACTTGTGCAAATGTGAGTGCAAAGAATGTAAAGAAAGAAACTTAGTCTCTATAAAATTACCAGAGTTTAAGAAAGATGAGCATAAGAAAGCAGAAACTGCTTGTGATAGCACATCGGGACAGATTTACACATGTGAATGTATACATTACAGGAATGAGCCTAAGAAACGAAAATGTAGATGTAAATGCAAATGTAAGTGTAAATGTAATATATTTAAACGAAAACGATCCCCCAAAAATAAAACAGTAAGCAGGCAAGAAATTCCTGATGGTACAACAGTTTGCTATTGCAAGTCCTCACCTTCACCATTAAATAGTGAAACCTGTTCAAGAATCGATAGTGTCGAAAAGCAACTTGAGGAAATGAGTACAGAATTGAGTGAATTGCGCAAAGAAATGCTTGATCCACATGATTACTTTAAAATTAAATTTCTCTCGGAACAATTTCGTGAGGTTAATGAACTTCTAATGGAGTTAAAAATCAACTGTTCAAAATTATGCAACATTCAAAGATGTACAAATGGCAGAGCATCATTGAACGTTTTAGAAATCCAACAACCTTTGAAGGACTTATACGTTGATCAATACAAATTAAAAAAATTATTAGAATCTGATAAGTATTTTGTTGGTGACTATGATGCATTAAATAAGAGATCAACATGCTCTTCTAGTAATGATCAGCATTCTGTTAATCATAATTTGTTACCACTAGAAAGTTCTACCTGTCAAGCACAAGCGATTCAATATAATCAAAATATGAATTCATCAAATCCTGGTTGTGAGATCACCACCAACCAGCAGTATTACAATAATAATCGTCCACGATCATCGTCCGGCCAAGAGTTAGAACCACCTTCACCTCTATTGTCAGATGTCATAGGTAGAGGCTGTGTTTTCGTCGAACTACCTGTTGTTACGACTAGTATTAGTCAATCAATATGGCAAATCATTGGTGATTATAAATCTGATAATATTTCAATAACTGTGATCTTAGAGTCAAATCATTTGTATCACATCAATGTATCGGTATTACATACTGGCCAGTCATTGGGCTGCATCTATGCAACAGAAACTGCTCTTAATCAGGCACTTACGGAGCATTTTTTTGATAATTTTTCAACATTCTTTGTGTTAAATTCAAACAACTCTGTACAGGAAAGAAATAAAATGCTGAGTCATTCGTTCGAATTTATGAATTCAAACAATTCAAAGGATACGTACTAGAAAGATTAGTCAAATAATTTAAGGCTATAGCAAGCTTTACAAAAGTTCTTCATTGTTTACTCCAGTCCAAGGGTATAGGATAGATAAAGTCGGTAGTCAGCTGTCTTAAGGCAAATTAAAATCAATTTCTATAGAAGTTTAATGAAAACCATTTCAACAGAAAAATTGTTCCAAATTAACCCTCTCAGTTGCAAAATTCTGCAATAAAAATTCGTAGTTTTAAGTGATAAGTAAGTCGGATTTATTCAAATAAATGTGTATATAAAAATTGATGATTTCCAAAAGGGATTTTTATACAAAAAATATTAAATTTAATTTAATAAAATAAAAAAAATTTAAGAACTAAATGAAATGTTGATTCGGTTAAGATGGCATTTATACTTTAAAATTTTAGCTGGTAAGTTACCACCACGCCTATAGTCAGTCATATTCTTTAGTAAAATATCTTGAAATTTTTAAATGAATTGTGTTGGTTTTCAATCAATATAAAAAAGAGTCTCACGAAACATTTTGCCCAAAAAGAATATCATGGCTTAGTGGCACCATTAGTTTTAATTTCCAGCTGGGCTATAAATCTATCTGTTCAGGCACGAAATAAGACCGTATTCTCTTGAAAAAAAAAGGAGGGGAGCAAGACAAAGGATTTCAGAAGACCTTATAATTGGGTATTACTAAATTTCCGCAATGACAGACGGGAAGAATTATAAAGCTCGCATCAGAGTATTGTTGATAAGGTTTTTTATGGATCTTAATTAGTGGACACTATGTGAATCAAAGCCACGACACCAAATGTTTTGAAAACAAATTTAGCCACAACGTATGTAACCACTAAATGTTAAAGCTGCTGGTACAGACAGGCATACAAGTCCTTATGCCTGAACTTTTGTACCCATATCGCCCAAACGTGGGAAATCGTACGCTTCTCAAAGAAAAAAGGATGAAAGAATTAAAGAATGGTATGATTATCAAGTTCGCAAAGAAAAATGACTGAAAAAAAATGAAATTGGCGAGGTATACCACCTTGATCGAAAAGTACCTAAAATAAGCCCCGTATGTCAGTCCCACCATTCCGCTTTGATTTTTTTTTGTTCTGTTTTGTTGAGTTGACATATTTGTTGTTAATATTCCCGCTAAATCTTAGCATCATAGCATGAAATTTGCCAAAGCTGCGTAACCAAGAGTACATCTATCTCTATGTGTGTTGGCGATTTTTTACAATTTTAGAAATGGATTTAAATTTGCAGCAACTACGAAATTGTATTATATTTTGCACATACAACGGATTTGATGGAGCGCAAACGTTCAAAATATTGGAAAAGTGTTTCGGCAACGATTCTCTAAAGAAAACGGTCGTTTACCAGTGGCACGAGCGGTTTAAAACTGGTCGTGAGTCAATCGAAGATGATGAACGCAGTGACAGACGAAAACATTTATAAGTAAAAAAGTTGTTGGTCAGTAACTGCAAATTGACTATCAGAGAGATAGCGGAGAACTTAAACATTGCTTCTGGATCCGTCCAAGACACGGTCTCCTTTTTGCATGAAATTGAGGTCTTTTGGCACCAACTTTGCTGCTACACGACGGAAACTCATATCATTAACCAAGATGTCTTGGACTGATCCGTTGACAATGTTCAAGTCGTTGGCTATCTTTCTGATGGTTAATTTACGGTTATTTCTTTTACTTTGTCAATGTTTTTGTCGGTTTTCGATGTCGATGGTCTGCCACTGCATTCCTCATCTTCGATTGACTCACGATCACTTTTGAACTGCTCGTGCCACTGGTAAACGGTCATTTTCTATAAAGATTTGTTGTCACAAACAAATCGGAACTATGAGACCGCAACACTGGAGATATTCCGGGAAGGTTTTGATCAAGGTGGTAAATCATCGTGTTTTTTCACAAAGAACAATGATCTTGTCATTTTTTTTGTCATTGTTTTGCCGAATATTTAAAATTTAATTATCTTCTTTATCCACAAAATATACGAAATTAACTTAAATAATTTATCATCGTATCTATTGAGTTAGATATGCTTAAAGTAGATCAAAGTTTGTTATATTTCTCTGCTCATCACTGTAATTCATTTAAAAGGGTGGCATGACCCAATATTATTTCCTATGTTTCTTTTATTCATGTTTATTCTTTACATTTATTTTCAAAATTTGTTTAATAATTAAAAAACAAAAAAAAATATTTTTTCATTTGACAAAATAACATAAAATACAAATTAGAAGGAACTTGAAAGCAATAGATTTTATTCCCACAACCACTAAATACCGCGTGTTCGATAGGTAGAAAGGCATTAAAAATTAATCCCCGTTTACAACAATGTCGTTGAAAATTCTCGAACCAAATGAGACGCATGACAGAATTCAAAATATTCGAGTAAAAAATTTGGAACAGCAGGTTCATTTGTTGCGTGCTGAATTGCAACGTATACGTGAAGGTCTTTTGCCACAAAAGGATATCTTAAGATTAACTAGTCTAGCTGATAAGCTAAAAGAATTAAATGATGTTCTAAAGGATTTAAGAAATCATTATAACATGGAAAAAATGCGACAAAAAATTATTTTTCAATCACCGCCAACAACAAATGAGACAAATTGGAATCAAGCCGAAGTTAAAAGAGAAGAAATTGAGAAAACGCAACAATATGAAGAAAAATATTTTCGACGACAAACGTCGAATGAAACAAATTTAGATCAAAACAGATATCAGGCAAACGGATTTGAACAATTGCCCTCAAGTAAGAAGATTTCTGCTGAAAATTCTAAAGAAAATTATAAAAATGACGCAAACAATAAAATCACGGCAAACGGTGAATCCAACAATAATAGTATTGATATGGTTAATAAAAGTGTGGTGGCAGCTAATGTACGTGAAAGTGAAGATGCAAAGGATGAACCATTTAAAGTTTGCAAACAAATACTGAATGAATCGAAACCACCCGGTAGTATATTGGGGAATTATTTAATAACATTACAAGATTATCGAACCGATCCAGAACTACGAAGGCAAAGACTAGAAAGAAAAGAAAAAGAAAAACTACAGAAATTACGCGCAAGAAATGGTGAATATGATCTAAGTGAAACAAACGAAGCAACAAATGGTTCTATTATACAACGCGATTCAGGGGTAAATTCACAATATCCTACTTCTGAAATCTCTTCCAATAACCAATCTCGAAATGCAAAGAAATCAATAACAAATGGTTCAATTATACATCGTGATTCCAAGGAAAGTTCACAAAATAATGCTGTCGACGACTGTTCCAATGATCAACATCAAAACGAAAAAGCAACAACAAACGGTTCTACTATACAACGTGATTCCACGGATAATTCACAAAATTCTGCTCCTGAAAACTTTGCCAAGAACCAACCTCAAAATGCAGTTTATCGTTGTAGTACGGCAGATGAAAGTTGCACTGAATCAGACACGCCTATCGATATACTTATAATACGTGAAAAACTTAAAGAGGTGGTGTATGATGTTGTAGGCGATATTGATCACGCGAATATTGCTTTAACCGTAGTCTTAGAAACAGATCAGCTTTATCATATTAGCGTTTCAAAAACATCCAGTGGCGAATCATTAGCTTGTTTTTTCTCTACGGAAGAAGCCATAGAAGAGGCAAAGAAAAACAATTTATTTCAAGAATTTTTAACATTATTCGTTGTTAATGCAGAAAATTCTATGGCACAAAAGGATCGCATTTTAGGTCATTCATTTGAATTTATAAAATTAAATGTTTAATATTTGGCAAGCGATATGTTAGTAAAAATAATATTTATTTTTAAAGAAAAGATATTGCTATTGAATAAAACGGCACATGTGTGTGTAATTTTTGACGAGGTTTGTTTAAAAAATGAGTTTTTATTTTTTGAAAATATCATGCATTTACAAATATATATATGCTTCCAGAAGAATATTATGAGTCATATGCATTACCAACACATAAAGTCTGCTTCGTCAATAATAATAATCAACCTTTTGTATAAAAAAGACACCATCAACCATGTATCTCACGCACAATTAAGTCGAGAGCATCCTCGTTCCGCAAGGTATACAGATGGTTCATACATTCATTGTAAATTACCAATCTGAAAATACCGTGCACCAACCAGAGATGCAACATTTTCATAAAATCATTGACATTTTGACTATAAACCTGGGGCTTGGTTCTAAAAGGGCAAATGCCAATATATATTCTCTGAGTTAGTCGTTGTATTAGGTTCCTTGTCTCACTTTCTTTTATTTTGTTAAAATGGCCAATGTCTAATTCAGTCCTGAGCAGCTTTATAAGCGTTTTGCTAGCCAATGTTACTATGAACTCATCCATCTATCTCTCTGTATGTATGTAAAAATAAGTTATGCTATGTTTACCATTTTATAACTCGAGAACTATCAAACCGATTAACAAACCAATACATGCATTGGAAAGGTGTACTTTCACCGATGGTTTCTGTTCAACCGGTTTCTGAAACCTTCTACTCATTTTATTCATAACTAAACATAATTTTGTAATTCAAGAATAGTTCGGTTCCTATATAAATTAGTGAGCAAACACACATCTAACTTGAAAAATATGAAAAAAAGTTTGATGAAAAATCTGTTTGCATAAGAAAGATCAAGACTACTTAAACACTATCGGCCATATGCAAAAAAAAAAAATAAATTAACAAGACTAGTTAAGCCTTTGTCAAGTAAAATTCCTTAATGTTGTAGGCAAAAACGATTATTAGCTTAAAAACCTACTTTAACTTTAAGAATCTTAAAGTAGGTAGCTGCCTACTTTACTTTAAAGTAACATTTATTGTATGAATATATAATATAAAAAACAGAATAATATGCTTTGGCGTCAAGGAACATAAATCCTTACCTAAAAGAAAAAGTTGTCTTTTAGGGAGAAGGTGAACCAAGCCAGACAGCTAAAATTGTCGAAGAATGCCTGTTGTAACAGAAATTTAAGGTAAATTTGTGATCAACGTTATTGGCGTCTTTATTCAAAAAAGAAGAAAATTACAATGAATGAATTATAAAATTTATTTTATTTAAGTCTTTCAAGTCAAAAATTAAGTACACACGAGTATTTCTAATGTTTCTGTTTCACTTTCGTTTTTAAAAAAGGGGTAGAAAAGGGAAAAGTGCTTAAACCTTACATTCCGCTCTTCGTGAACATCCACAAATTAAGTTAAGTACAACTAACTTTGAAGCCAGTCTTCGTATTACCCCGTTCTGGGTTTCTAAATCGTCACAACGGACTTGGCCGTACTTTGTAGGAAATATTTTTATTACTTTTCCTTCTTGTCATTTGTTTCTCGATTAATTTCCATTCAAAATAATAACAATGTCATTGGTTTTTATAGGGATGGTATTTTCGATTCACTTCGGTCTTTGTAGTAGCTAAGGTAGAATTTAAACAATCCATCTCTTCCACAAACGATTCTCTAAATCTTGAGCAATCCTCCACTGTTTTCAAAGGCAAACATCTTCATTTGTTGTGTTTAGAGTTTGTGTTGAGTAAAGACATACTAACACAAAATGATTAGAAGTAATTGGTTCATACACTTCGTGTGACAACGGAATCTCTGAAAGGTGTAGTGAGTTTATTATATTGTTACGAAAATCAAGTTTGGAAACAACTGTCGTTTGTTACATCGCTCAAATAAATAAACAAAAGCTGCAAAAATAACTATACGTGCTGTTTACAAATAACCAAATCAACAACAACAACAGCTATTAGCAGGGACAAATAAAAATAAATAAAAATAACACGGCAACAACAATAATTAAGCAGCAAAGAAAACAAGTAACAGACAATAAACAAGCAACAACAAATACTAAGAGAGGCTACAAAAGAACTAAAAATAAATTAAAAGAAAGAAATGGAATCTACTTAAAATATCGTGAGGTTCGAGAGCTTTTGATGTATTGTTTACTCAGTCATATAAAAAGCACATCCATGCGAACAACAATCAGTTAAGGTAAAGTAAACTCAGCGCGCACAGTTTGTCTGAAGAGAGTTTATAAAGAGTTAACTCGTGAAGTAAGAAAACCAGTTTAGTAAGAGCTAACTCAGTAATGAGAGATAAGTGTGGATAACCTCTGGTTCAAAAGATTGTGATCGAACCTACGTTATAACTACGATCGGGTTGGAAGATCTTTAAGTAGAAAGATCTGTCGACTAATTGATGTTGTTTACAAAGTTGTAAACAGACGGAGTAATTAAGAATAGAAATTTATTGTTGCTTGTAAAAAGGTTACAAGCAGTGCTGCACTAAACTGTGTTGAATAAATGATTTTTAATTAATACCAAACACAAAATTTATTTTATTTTAACTACAATCTACGAACTCATAAATACACCTTTTTAAAAAGGTAAAATCGTAACAATATTTTTCGCCTCAATAAGAGCACTCCGTAAGTTTTCAATGCAAGGACAAATTTCTTTACAAGTTTTTCCAGAAAAACGTTTGAAAATTCTTATTAATTTCTCCCAACAACCACTTAATTTCCGTGCAAATAGTTTTCCATGCCTGTAGTATACTTACCAGCAAATATATCATTTACTTCAGTCTCACTCTAGCAGGCATTTCTTCGATAATTCTCCGTAGATGCATTGACAAAATAAATCAAAGGTCCGTTGGATGTTTTCTTAAAAATGAGCGATATTTCAGCTCAAAATCTCTCCAGATTTTTTTGATTATATATTCTAATCCTTTGAATCGATTGTTTTTAATTGTTGTATTCAGTAAAAAAAAAAATGAGAAAGACTTTGAGGATATAATCAAAAAAATCTAGTGTGATGTTACATTTTTCTTGGAAATGCCCACATACAAAGGGATACTGCAAAAAAAAACTAAAAAACTTCAAAACACACATCCACTCAAAAGCACGTTAATTTGCAATGATTACAGTGATTACTTTATTACTTATAAATATTATTTTAAGATACAAAAAAAAAAAAAAATATGTCATAAAATAAACACGTTAAATTGTTTAGCGGAATAATTATGCGACTCCTAAGACCACGAAATGAATGAACCATTATTTTAAAGCGTAATGTGTCGATTTTTAAACCTATTTAATATTTTCAAAATCCTAATTATTTCAAAAGTTATGATTTTTGCAACAAAAACTAGTCAAAATGAGCCACTGTGATGATGATGATGATATATGATCCAATTTTCATCCATCGTAGTCACACATTTATGATATAGTTCGATTTTAAAATGAAAACGAGCAAAACATTTCGATGACATTTTTGTAACGAATTTTTATTCAGTTTTAAACGTAGATAACGTTTCACAGAATAATTCAATTCTTATAATGTTTTGCAACATAGCGAAATATGAGCCTTCAAACAAGCTATATGGTTAACAGAGATATTACATTTTAGAGCCATCCACCAACAATTTGCAACTGAATTGTTCCCTTATTTTATTTCTTTTTAACTTTTATTTAATTTAATACTCCCCAATACTCCTCACTATTCTCACCTACTGTATCATCAGCATTAAATTTTACAAAAATTTGAAAAGTTATCTGACAACATCTAGCGAAGCCGCTAATTTATATAAAAAATTGCTTTTTTTATAAAACAAGTACATAAGTATACACACATATTACAATAAAAATAATGTTATCATTTTATCAATGTCCATACTGCATTATCTGTTATTAGTTGTTATTGAACATTAAGAGAGAATTACAGTGTGCAGCCTTAAGTTGTACAAAATGAACAAAAAAATATGATCGACCTCACAGATACTGCTTATTTTTAGTATTTATACCTTAGCTTTTTTGAAAAACAATTTATATATGTTTAGGCATATTTTCCACCAATTTTTGTATAACTCTTTTTCGCTTTTAACGCTATTCTAAGTTGGTTACTGTTGTTGGTCCCAAACTTCTCTTTACGATTTACCGTACATTCTAAATCGAATTGAGGTCGAGACTTTTTGCTGGCCAGTGCATTAATATAAAATATTAATATAAAGAGACCACATACCGTGACAGTTCCTCCACTTCACCTTACAAGCAGTATTATTCCACATCGGACTTAAAAATGTTTAGTTTTGATTTATTCACCGAGTTATACGCACTTTTCCAGTAATCTGCAGGAACGTGGGGACTTCTATCAGTCAATGCGCTGCACCCTATTTCTATTTTTAGACTCATTGAAAGGGACCTACAACTTAACGCCGGCTCCGAACGGCAAATGCATTTAGAGAAGTTTTAAATAGTAACAATACTCATTATCAGTTACTAGCTAATGTTGTGAGGTGACACCGCTGTCGCCAAATGAGTACGGTGGTATTCCATATAAAAATTGTTTGTGGTGATAAACTGTAATTCACTAATTTAAAATTTATTTTATAAAAGGAAACGTACATTATAAAATAATAATATAAAAAATTAAAAACGTTTTTAGGAAAGAAGTAAGAAATGATAAAAGGATGCACATTCTTGCATACTCCAATATACTGTTAGTTGAAAGATCATTCTGCGACAGTTGTCGTCAATAAAGCTGAGACTTTTTTTATTTTTGATGCTACATTTATCACTTTTTAATTAATAGACAAAAAGCAACTTTCTGGGTGTGTACTCAATTGTGTACAGAGTAGCCAAATGTGTTAATGTCAGTGTCGATTTGTCTTTTAACTGTGTTATCAAAAAAGGTGAGTCCACATTTGGAAAAAGGTTTTTAGCAAACACAATCACAAATAAAGCAAAATTTTCTTAAATTTGTTATTTTATACAACAGTGCTTTTGTGGAACAATAGTAGAGTCCAACTGAATAAGATTTATCGCTAATTTTGTGTTTTAATTATAGGCTCAATGAAGACCTGTCAAACAGGGCCATCCTTTATATTCGACTATTCCAAATTTAAGTGATGTTGTAGACCTGCAGGAATACTCTTGGAATAACTGTTACATTAAGTTAGTAATGCTGCTGACATGGATATTAAAAATTTGGTGGCATCCAACATTTCTACAGGTGATGATGGAAAGGATAAACCACTTAAAGTTTGCAAACAAATAATGGATGAATCGAAATCACCCAATAGTGTATTGGAGAATTAGTTAATAACATTACAAAATTATCGAACCGATCCAGTACTGTAGAGGCAAAGAAAAAAGAAATAATACACAACGAGAAATTAACAGTATCATACTTCTGATATCTTTCCCAATAAACAACATCGAAATGAAAATAAATCTACGGAAAATAGTTATTTTTTCCAATGATACTCCAGAGAACAGCAGAAGTGCTCTTTGAATATCAGATATTTTTAACCTTAAATGCTACAAGGTCAACCAGCCGAGTATGTTATCGAAGAAGGCAGCAACCCCAATAACCCGGAGCGTATATGGACTGCTGTCAGTCTGGAGACGCTCAAATATTTTCGGACAAACTAAGCTTTGAATATTAAATTTATTTGAGTAGTCCTCTCCTATGGCAGTGAAACCTAGCTTGTGTCGAATAATATCACGTAAAAGCTGTAAGTCTTCATAGGTGCCTTAAACCCAAATGCAGAATATTTTGCCCTAACACTATAAGCATCAGAGAATTGTGGCGCACATGATTATTGAGAAACCTATACTAGGCAAAAAAGATTAGGAAAATACGGGTAGATCGGTTACACCATCTGAAAAAGACCCGATCACCATCAAAGCCATATGCTTCCAAGACGAGTAACGAAGGTAAATATCTACATATCAACTATTTGGATGTTATGCAGAAACTTTTGTGCCCTTATACCCGAATTGAATTTACGGTTGGACCCTTGTTGGTAGTAGAATAATGCAGAAAATGATGAGGTCTTTAATTGATTCAAGCACACTGGCAGGCTAAGTTAGCGCTGGTGTATTGGTCACCATTTCCAAACGACATTGCCTGCGGGAATATACGCCGTCGAGTATTAGAGTGTGTCTGAAAAGAAAATCAAAATGCTCGAGTATAAAGTGTCAGGCAGCTTAGAATGCTCTGTCATATAGCGAGGTAAAGTCAATGTTTGATATTATAGAGTGTCTTATATATCTGAAAGAATTTGGTGTACACAACAAGGCTACTCTATGTTAGGTCTCGTAAAGTTTGTCTCTCTTTCCCCTGGTAGAATCGTGGTAAACTAATGATATATTGTAAAATGTTGAATCTAATCAACACTGGTAGATTCTGCGCAATGTATGTGAAAAATCAGAATACGTACTCTGTGAATGCCCTGCAATCTTGGCTCACATGATAAGGTGCGTGATGTACGGCATCACTTAACCGCAATTCGCTGTGGTGGACAAATAAAGATGCACAAAGGATCATTTAAAGATTAAATATTTTTTATTTTATTTGCATTACTTTCTTGATTCGTGTGCAATAACAAGTGCATAAACTACAAACATGCACTCAATTGTGCTCCTCATTGTAATTTTGTTCAGTATGCAAACATTTGAAATATATTTAAGGCCACCATTTTGGTTTGGTTGCAAAAGTAATATTTAATGGTTTTAATACTCAGCACAAATTTTGTTTTTCTAAAAAAAAAAATATTTGATTTCCACTTTTATGTCGTGTTGCAATGAATACATTTAGCACACGTACTCCTACAACGGCAATAGAAATAAATTCAAATTACTAATAATTAAAATAAAGAAAAAAATATTATGTAGATAGAAGAAAGGAACTAGAATCAATCAAAGCCGACTACTAAATTTACTACAGCTCAGTTGAATGTCATTGTTTTGTATTAATATATAAACGAAATTTTTCATCTATGAGTTACACACTTATGATAACCGAATATTAAAGGATATGGAGAAAATTACAATATTCTACTAAATTTTAAAATACTTATAAACATTTGCTACAACTCAACATACCTTTACCACCTACACTGCCGTTGGATTATATAAACGAAAATTCGTATTTTACGAGATTTTTATGCACACTGCCGCTCATTTGAATAGGTTCATAGAGGGTGGGCAAGTTTGAGGTTAAGAAGTAAATTGACTGTCAAATGATTAAAGTGATTATTTAGTAAAAAATTGGGAAATTTTGACTGTGGAGCGCTACACTCTTAGAAAAGAATTTTAATTGTGAAAATTTACTATCAAAATGGTTTAAATTTTACTGTATTACTTTGTAAAATTCAAGCAGCATTTCCTCGTAATCAGGCTCCTTTAGAGACCGCTGTGCGTAACTTAATCGCTAAATTCTAGGCTTACAGTACTGCTCCTGACAATAGATCAAAACAATACGCTCATAGTGGCCGTAGTTATATAAACACAACCGCAAAGAGTTGAGAATGAGTCTGGAATATCAACTCGTCGACGTTCGCAAAAATTGGACATCACCAGAGGAACTTTACGCAATATTTTGCATAAAGATTTTTATCTATACTTTCAGCTCAAGTTCAGTTCCTTCAAGAATTAAAGCCATCCGCCCATTGTTTTCGTCAAACGTTTGTGAATTGGCTGCTTGAAAAACTGGACGAAAACAACGCATTTTTCAACAAAATCATCTTTAGTGATGAGAACCATTTTCATTTAGGCGGTTATATAAGCAAACAAAATTGTCGCACATGGGGCTCACAAAGTCCTCGAAAAACCATTACATCCAAAGAAAGTGACCGTTTGGTGCGGTTAATGGTGAGGCGGCATCTGCGGCCTTTATTTTTTCGAAAATTAATGATAATCAATTTTTTGTGGCCACAATTGGCTAATGTTGACATCAGTGACCTGTGGTTTTTGCAGGACGGCTCCACAAGCCACACAGCCAACCAAACAATTCAGTTATTGCATGAAAAATTTTTGGCCGACTCGTTCTTGTGATTTAACGCCGCTGGATTAAAAAATCGAGTTCACATGAACAAACCACAAACAATTGACACTCTAAAAAATTAAATTCGGCGCTACATTAACGAGGTAAGCGAAGCTTTGTTGCAAAATGTGGTTCGAAATTTTGTGAAGAGAGCGGACGTCTGCCGGCATGCTAGGTGTGAGCATTTTCCCGACATCATTTTCCATTATTAATTCCCATTTTTCTGAATTTGTCAAAAAAAAATTTAGATAAGACTTAATCTGATTTGCAGATGTTAAACAGTTATTAGCTGAAAAGATATTGATGCAATAACAGATAGGCTAAAAAGTCACAGACCTAACATATAGATGGCGTTAGTTTTATTGCATTCACCTTTTTTTACATTTAATGCTAATCTTCGAAAGAGTGCTGTTGAAATTTCATGACATTTTATTTATTAGTTTGAAAGTTACTGTGCCGAGTGTGACGCTACTTCTGTTATCTTCAGAGCAATGGATCAAAAACAATTTCGTGTTTTAAATCTACACTGCTTCTTAAGGTAAAAAACGTCGTTCAAGGGAAGCAATGGCTTAAAATATGTGTTATGGTTATCAGAAACAGCAATAAAAAGTTGGTTTGATGACTTCAAACGTGGTGGTACAGGCACCGATAATGCAGAACGCAGTGGACGTCCAAATGAGGCGGTAATACCAGAAAACAAAATAAAAAATCCACAAAAAAGTTGTGGAAGTTAGCTAACATTGTGAAAATATCATGTGTGAGCATGCGACTATTAGAAAGCTCTGTTCAAAGTTGGTGCCGCGTTTGCTCATTGTTGATCAAAAACGTGTTGATAATTCTGAAACAATGGAAAAACTACATGAATTTAATTTCGAATCCACCGGATGCGCCAGATTTTGCTCCCAGCGACTACCGGCTGTTCACAGACCTAAAAAAAGAAAAATAATAAAATAAAAAAATATGCTACCTGGTAAGAAATTTCGCACAAATGATGAAGTTATTGCCGAAACCGAGGCCTATTTTGAGGCAAAAAATAAATCTTTCCACAAAAGTGGTATTGAAATTTTAGAGCAGCGCTGAAATGATGCAGATTACATTTATGTATAAGGCTAATTTTGAACAAAAAAAAAAAAAAAAAACACTCCTTTGTTAGGCTATGGACTTTTTCATCATAAATTATCAGTTTGGATTTAGAAGCAAGCACAAACACATTGAATTGGTGAGTGCCATAAGCAGATCTTTTGGAGACAAAAAATATTGCTTCGCACAATTGGCTGAAACAAAATCTACCATCAAATGTCTTCATCTTATTGCGAGAATATGTGACTTTACGTGAGTTTAAGATTAAGGAAAGTGATTGCACAAGTAAATCTTTGGCTATTAAGACCGGAGTGCCCCAAGGAATTCTCTTGGCATTTTTGGTATATCTGATATCTATGATAAGCCAACATGCAGTCAAACACTTCCCTCAAAATTGATGATGATAAAGGTATCTGAGGAGCCGCAAGAAGCAACTAGGTATCTGCAATATTATATAATACATCGGGAGACTTGGTTGAACCAGTGAAGTATAAAGGTTAACAGTAGAAAGACGTGGAGAAGTGGGTCATTTGACCCATTTTCATAATAATTTTTCTGAACTGATATTTCGTGACTTTTATTAAAATTGGATCAAATTTAATTAAAAAATATACCTATTTTATGAAGTGTTCCAAATACAAATTAATAGCGCAACTACCTAGAAAGACGGTTTGGGATCATTTGATCCATATGCATATTTGATTGCCAATATTTCATTTATCAGTTCAATTTTTGAATAATTTTTCTTTTCAAAAATTGTCAAGCTTACGACAAATCGTCTTTTCTGGTTGCTATATTGGAAGCATGTATAAATCATAGTCTATATTTCCTACTAGGAAAAAAAGGCCACAATAAACTCCTACCATTCGGTCTAGTTTGGAGATTTATGTTTGATTTATTTCCCAACTCTGACTGGTTTGGTTAATGTCGAGTTCAATTTGTCGCCTCAAGCTATACAAAAGGTGACCACTTTACTCCCTTCTTTTTGTGGACTTCGCTCTCTAGCAGTTAATGGTATGTCTTCATGTGATCTTCTAAATTGAAAGTTAATTAAATTCGAGTTCCAAAAATTGGTATTCGAGATCGTGCTTGGCCAACATATTTCCAATAACCTTCGAAATCAAAGATTGATGAATGCGTTGGCATTGACTAATGGTATATTCCAGTACTTGCCCCATAGGGATAGACTGATTTTAGGCAGGAGTTGAATATGTTGATCTTAGTCCATGTCGTAATAGCAGTTAATTTCTACACAAATCTTAAAATATTGCAAGATTAATTGGACTTACAGATCCGAAAAATTACATGATCGCTACAGCCACGAGTTCTGTTAGAATGTTTCCAAGGTAACCGAAATCACTAACTCAACTCATTATTACGTATGCTGAATTATGTACATACTATAGTATATAGTAAATCTTGTTAGGGGTGTTGTAGAGCATTACCTAATATCTATAAAAGCTGAGACTTAGTCTCGACTTTGCAACTTTACTTTCCAGGTATGCCAATTCTCCCCTCTTTATAGTGTTAACGAGCAGAAATGTGCTCAATTAACATTCATTCTGCGTGGAGAGTCATGCCCACCTGTTCGAATGAACAACCAAATTATCTCCCAGGGTTTTGAGGTTAAATATGCAGGAATACATCTTGAGCGCCGGAAAAACTCCGCTTAGATTTGACTCATTAATGAAATCTCGAACCTCAGCATTAACTGTATGCTAATTCTAGAATTCGCATAGTTTTAAGATTTGAATACAAATTGTTAGCTCGAGTTACAGTGAGCATTCATTTTATTGAGGATTTAATTAAAAAAAAATAAATAATTACAAATAATATATCATAATAATACAAAAGACTATTAATTTAAATTTAAGAAAAAAAAAGTTGCGTATGCAACTTTTACAAATAAATTTATTCGAATGTAAAACAATAGTGAGTCTAAGCAAATAAGTGGCGATGTAGATATTCGTATCTATTATGCATTTTGTTGATGACGCGGATTTTGTGGTAAAATGAATAGTGTATAATGCTTCAGAAAGCAATAAAATAAACATTTTCAACTCAACTAAACATTAGCCAAAAATATGTGGTTATCGCCATGCACTATCAACACATGCTTAAATTTACAAATTGCCAGAGTGACCAAAAATAATTTTTAAAGATTTTTCATAAATTTTTTTTTCATTGTTATTATAATTTTTCAATTTTAAACTTTAAGTGGTTATCTTATGATCTTATATAACACATTATGTAACTGCTTATTAACTGTTTTATGTCTTGAAATAGCAACACTTCGATAGCAATTTCCCTAACACTATACATTTAGATTGTTCTGTAGCATTAATGTACAAAACTTAATTTTACGGAAGTGAAACTTTGATTGAAATTTATTTGATAAGCGGTTGGGAAATTTTCATAAGGTTTTAAGAAACTATACACATGCATGTATTTGAGAATTGCTATAAAAAATAAGAATGTAATCAGAAGATCGTCACCATCCTACCACACATTTAAATTTTTTTTTCTTTTACTCACATCGCTGCACTGAAAATACTTAGTAAACGTCGTGAAAGTGTTTTTGCTTTTCTCGAGCGAATTACGCAAAATTTAATTCCCTACTATCCAGTGTTGATTGGGAATCTATTATTTCTTGAGATAACTTGGATAGAATAGCATCGAATTTTTATTGCTGTTTCACATGCGGTGCCAAAAATTTTGGTTCGGGGTAATAAGGCACCTCAATGGAGTAATGCATTTTTATCAAATATAACAAATAGGAAAAAAGCTTTATAAAAGATATAAACTGTCTGGTTCTCATGCTGATTATATTAATTACTGTTTCCTAAGATCTGAATGTATTAACGCCAACAAATTTGCATAGAACAGTTATTTAAGCAGAATGAAAGGATAATGAAAATTAACTTTAAAGTTTTTTATAACTTTATTTACTCTAAACGCCGTGCTAATGCTTATCCTTCATACTTGAAATTTAGATCTAGCCATGCTGAGAATGAGATAGCTATTAACAATCTATTTGTGGATTTTTTTGCTGCTACGTACTCTAATAAAGGGTCCGCCAACTAATGTTTCTTTTTTCAACTAGTGATTATTTCGTAAATGGTAACACTTAGCTCATGTCTGATTTGACAGATGATTAATTTTATCCTTCCGCTGGACGAGTACGGTTGTGTATACACTTCGCTGAGTGGCCCTGCGATCGACTTACAGAAGATGCCGATTTTGACAATAAAATCATCTTTTCAGATTTAGCTCATTTTGATCTTGGCGGATATGTAAACAAGAAAATTTGTCGCATATGGAGCACAGAAAACCCGCACGCATACATTGAAAAGCCGGTACACCCAAGACGTGTCACTGTTTGGTGCAGATTTTGGTTCAGAGGCGTAATTGGGCCATTTTTCTTCAAAAATGAACAAGGAGTGGCCGTTACAGTCAATGGCGATCGTTATCGGGCCATGTTGAACCAATTTTTGTTCACAAAAATTGAAGGGGAGGATATTAGCAATATTTGGTTTCAACAGGACGGCGCTACGTGCCACACAGCCGAAGCCACCCTCGATGTCTTGCGCCCTGTTTTTGAAGATCGCACTATCAGCCGCAGAGCTGATGTCGTTTGGCCACCTCGGATCTGCGATTTGACACCGTTGGACTATTATTTGTGGGGTGCCGTCAAAGATAAGTGTTACGTCAATAAGTCAGAGACAGTTGACGCTTTAAAGGACAATATTCGTGAAGCCATTGGTGAAATACAGCTGCACACAATCGATAAAATGCTTAAAAATTGTACCGATCATGTAGGCTACTGCATGGCCAGCCGAGGCAGCCATTTGAATGAAATTATTTTCCATTATTAACCGGAAGGATTGTACTTTCAAATAAAAAAAGAAATTTGAGAAAATATTCAGTAATTTTTTTTTATAGCATTTTCAAAAAAAAAAAAAAAAAAAAAAATTTTGGCGGACCTTTTAAATTATTTGACCAGCAAACCGCTTACGCTTATAATATTGTGTCCACATCGAATATACATTTTTCTTCAATCGGTACTGAAACAGTCTTTTCAAACTTAAGATCATTGCAGAATTCATGTTATGCTGGTCCTGACAGAATACCTGATTGTATCCTTAAAAATTATTCTTAACTTCTTTGTGGTCCCATTACCTTGAAATGGGATAGTTACCTTCAATTTGGAAAAGATCATTCATAATTTCATTATTCAAAAATGGAAGCAGACTTGAAGTTTCCAATTATCAAGGAGTCTCTACGTTGAACGCAATACCTAAACTTTTAGAAAAGATTTTAACTGAAAGTGTATGTCATCAAGTTTCATCTCTTTCATGTCAAGATGGTGTTTGAAAATCACGTTCTACAGCTACTAATATATTGGGACTTACAACCAATATAAATGACGGTTTTATTTATTCTAAGCAAACTGATGTTTTCTGCACTGATTTTGGTAAGGCCTTTGATAGATTTAGCCATGACATTTTACTTTTTAAACTCTCATGCATGGGGTTTAGCAACAATTCAATTCACTGACTTAATTCGCATCTTTCTGGCACAACTCAACAAATCAGATATATAAATGCTTTTTCTAAGGTTATTGGTGTCCCTTCTGGAGTGCCACAGGGTAGTCATTTGGGTCCTGACCCGGACCCATCTAGCAAGCGAATTCTAAGACCTTTTGCATAAATCATTGACCAGTAATAAACTCCCAAGACAGTTCAAGAGTTGGATGAGACGTTCACTGAGATGACTAACGCTGCAGTTGAGAGTGGCAGTCAATAAGACAGCCTTAACTTGTAGAGAATTTGTTGAATAATATTTTTTTTATGTGGTGGTCCAACCAAAACGCACTACGATTATTATAAATAAAACACCAGCAGATCTGAGACCATAATGAAGGATATGTCACTCAATGAGACCATGTGTCCTCCTAAACCTACTAAGAACCCCACATTTATGCAATATGTGTTCCGCTGTCTCTGATGCCTGCCTACAAACAACCATATCTGTGATCGCCATCCTCTTTAGATGCGCTCTTAGTCTACAGTGGCCCGTAAGATACTCCGTAAAGAGTTTCAAGTCCGGCCTGCCATACTTGAAAACCTCATAAAGATGCTCAAATTGCGAACTGCTCACCGCCATAGAGTGTTGAAGTCTACATTTAGCATACCAGTGTTTCAAGCATTGGCAATTTTCCAATTCTTAATTAGGTTGGAGTTGGTGATCAGTGGTGCTGCACAGTCAAAAAAAAGCTAGACCTTGTTTCCAAGCGAAAGATTTTGCAACGTATAGTAGCAGTATTCGACCAGTCTAGATGCCATACGACATGAACCAAGCGCCCATAAGGAAGCTTGACTGTTAGAGAATATATTAATGGTCTTATACTTGAGCCCACTGTCCAGGTTGATTTCCGCATATATAGCACTGGACATGATCGCAGATTGGAACACACTTAGTGTTCTTCCCAGTGGGATTGACAGGTCTCGGTTGGGTCCATTAACACCAGCACCGACACAGTCATTCAATTTTGAGCCATCGGTATACCAGTTTAGATCAAATAAAATTCAACCCTGAATGTCCTGTCAAAGCACAGATCCAGAGGCATAATATTCAGGACCGAAGATGGTTTTCCCACCACCCTCGATGCCTTTCGTGATCCTTTGGGTAAAAATTTAGTTGCCGTATATGCCGCCATCTTTATCATAGGATGTGAAGCGGTGTTAAGCCAATCAAGGCCCCCAAGGCCGCTGTTGAACATATTATCATTGCCTCAGTTATACCGAGGCAGGCGAGTCTCTGTACCCTACCCTTTTTAACAAGCTAATAATAATGGTATTTATCCATAGTGTCATTCTCGGTAAAAGACCTCATGTCTTACCATAAAAGGAGCGACGTGCCCTGAGGGCCAGGAGCCTTATTCTAGACGGCACCAACGTGCGCGTTCTAACTAACCCTCCTATCCAGAATTACAGCTTTCCATTTAACCTCCTTAGAAAAGTTAATGGTGGTACCCATAAAAGAAATACAGTTACATGATAAGTTGTACCTCCTTGTAAAAGAAGGGATTCACCGATTTTACACCTCACGAGTGATGTCCTGATGCAGTTTACTCTCATATTTCCCGCTTTCTGTAATAATGAGGTCATCAGCGTAACTAATTACACTGATCCCCTATGTGCCAACATGGTGAGCAAGCCATCAACTACTATAGCCCATAACAATAGAGAAAGTACTCCACTCTGAGGGCACCGTTTTGATGCCATCACAGGGGATTCCACAGCATCAAGAGACGATCTGATTATCCTGCTCCTAAGCGTGGAACTGATCCAAGCTATAATTGACTTCTCCACCCCTTTTTTTTCAACTACCTAGCAATAGAGTCAAAGTACGTATTATCAAAGGCGCCCTGAATATCTTAGAAGGCAAAAATAGCCACTTCTCTATCAGAGAATGCCTTTCCAACACTGCCCAGAAGACACACAATGGCATCTTCAGTGGATCCCCTTCACATACGCGAAATGACTCCGATTATGAGGGCATTCCAAAGGTACTTCTCTCTTATAAAAGGAGGGCAACTTGAGGTTAGGAAATAAATTGGCTTAAAATTTATTTTTTTTTTATCAAATTCAGTTTTATGCATACCAATATACAATAAAAATATAGGTTTTAATTATGGAATATGATGTCGGGCAAATGTCCACCTCTAGCACTCCGGCAGATGTCCGCTATTTTCACAAAATTTTCAACCACATTCTACAACAAAGCTTTCTTATCTCGTCAAGGCAGCGCCGAATTTCAGAGCGTCAGTTGTTTGTGGTTTCTTCATTTAAGCTCGGTCTTTTAAATGGCCCCAGAGAACATAAACCAGCGGCGTTAAATCACAAGAACGAGGAGGCTAATTTAGATCGTCGAATCGGTAAATTACGCAACCGGGAAATTTCTCATGCAATAACTGAATTGTTTGTCCAGCTGTCCGGCTTGTAGCGCCGTTCTGCTGAAACCAATGATTACTGATGTCAACATTAGCCTATTATGGCCACAGAAAATTGGTTATCATGATTTGGTTGCGCTGAGAATTCACGGTGATGGCGTTTTCGTAAAAATACCGGCCCGCCTAACTACAAACCGCACCATATGGTCACTTTCTTTGGATGTAATGGTTTTTCGTGGACTGTTTATGGATTTTGTGAACCACATTTACAAAAATTTTAGAAAATTAGTTATCATAATTTGGTAGCGCTGAGAATTATCGGTGATGGCGTTTTCGTAAAAATACGGACCGGTGATGCCGCCTAACTGCAAACCGCACTATACGGTCACTTTCTTTGGATGTAATGGTTTTTCGTGGATTGTTTATGGATTTTGTGAATCACATTTGCAAAAATTTTATTTGTTTACATAACCGCCTAATTGAAAATGCGCCTCTCCACTAAAGATGAAAATAGAGGACGTCTGCTGACGTGCTAGAATTGGACATTTGCCCGACATCATATTTCATTATTCATTATCATATTTATTATTCACTTGCTAACCTCAAATTTTTTCACCCTATATATACATCAGTAAACCTTTCTATCGTCTTCAAATGGATTAGAGACTGATAGGTCTACATGACGGTATAAAAATAACCGTGAACTTCCGCCACGCTTGCGGGACATATCTAAAAATCTCTAACAATTTTGATAGGATTATGTCAGGGCTCTTTTGCAAAAGAGTCGGAAATATCCCATTCCTAACTGTAGCTTTGGAAGTTTTATAGAAACCAATCACCCAAAAAACTCTGTATGGGGTAAATATTCTACCCTCAAGACTCTTGACTCATCTGAACAAGTAAAGATGCGAGTATACCTCCACACTCATATACAGGTGCAACCGTTCGAGAGTCAAGAAAATGTGTCCACAACAAGTAATCCGAAGTCCTTCTTCTAGATCTAGTCTAGGCTTTGGTTTCAGTACATAGGATGAGGCGTATAACGTAACAAAATTTTATGATGACAATTGTTATTCGATGTCAACTTTTACTTCATTGATGTCATTTGTTATAACATTGATGTTACAATTCTGATAGTAGTGCATAATCAATATGAAAATGCATTTTTCTATGAGTGTATTTCTACGTTACCTTAATTGCAATTAAATTTATTTACAAAGTACATATTAATACAAAATTTTTATTTATTTTTTTAATAAAGTTTTATTTAAATTTATTATATTTCGCTTTTTTAAATTTCCAAGCTTTTTTTAATTATAATTTATATATTTATTTTTTTCCTTTATATAAATATGTAATTAAATTAAATTTATCTTTAAATGTTTACTTTAAAAATATTTAAATCAAATTCATCTTTTTAACATTTTTTTTCTTTTTTGACACACAGACACTTTAAATTCATATAAATGGTTTTCATTGGTATTTTTTATGTGTTTTTCTAAATACTTTAAATCATTTTACAAAAAATACATATATTTTTCTAATTTTTTTCCATTTCTATAAAATAATAAAATATAGAAAAAAAAATTTTATCAAAAATTTCTGACTAATATATTCTAGCCGCAGCATTTTACAAAAAGAGAAGTTTTTGATTAATTTTTTAACGAGACAGCTTATTGAAAACCGAATAAATTTTATTTTTATTTCAAGCACTTGTTACAATGTACATACATATTACATGTATAAGTAATGTAAAAATTCAGAGTGGATTCAGTGATGTAGGCTAAACTATGGTATTTTATAACTCTGTATGAGCTCAGTAACAATACCCCTAAACTATGTGTATAAAAGGTTTGAACAAGAAAATGTAGAATTAAAATGATGCGAAACACAATATGAAGAACATATCCTAAAACCGGGGTTGGCAAAACCCGGGTTTATTTTTTTAAAAACCGAAACCACCGGGTTTTATTGGGATTTTTGGGTTTTATTGGGTTTTATAAGTGCTTTCAAATTTCGTTCAATTTGAAAATATTTTTTGTATTTATAATGCAATTTGGGCTCTTGGTAGTATCAAAGTGGTATTGTGTGCCATTAGCTGCTAAAAATAGTTGATTGGAGCAGACTGTAATTACTTTGTTTAAACCATGCTCTCGTCCGTTAGCTGTCTATTAGGCAAAAGTACTTACTGAATGCCGAGAGGTCCTGGGCAAAGGGAAACCTTGCTTCATTGCAAGACTCAATCAGTTGTTTAAGCTGGATCGTGGGAGTATCTCCTCTACTGAGTCTATCCTCATTGGACATTGCTTTATCGGTAAGCACGCGCAAAGGCTGCGCTCACTGGCGAATGACTTCTGCCGAGGTTTTAGATCGATTGAAGAAGATGTCCGTTTCCAGCTAGACGCAGATTGCTTACACTTGGCTCGCTCTTTCTGGATAGCTTAGCGGAACTATTCACCATTGATAACAGGCTAAAAACCAGGTTCATTAGACTGTCGGGCTAGTTTTCGACTTGATTTATACGATTGTGCTTCTATGTGAAACCTCTGGATGACAGCCAAGACCGGTAAATCTGAACTTGGCGTTAACACAGAGGCTTTGCTTCATGTGTGCTATCACAATGTTGTGCCTTGACTCAGCGAGGCTGCCATTAACCTAACCTAAACCAAGCATTATGAGAAAAACGGTCTGAATATAAAGACAAATATGAATTAATTGTTCTTTGTATTGCAACGCTCTGGCCCATGTCGCAAAAGTTGCCAGAATTGTTAAAAATTGTTCAAATGCCGCACCTGCCGTATTCTCTGAACAATTCTCTTTCTGACTATTGGCTGTTTTTACTGATACAATATCTTTTGACATGCCACCGAACTACTTCTTTTGAAGATATATAAAATCGCCATCAAAAGACCAGAAGTTTTTCTAAGACGGGACTCAAAAATTGGCTAAAAGGTGGGGAAAAGATGTAACCAGTGAGCTGATAAATTCTTATTTTGATTAATTTATCAATTAATATTCTTTTTTGAGCTAAAAAACGGTCCAAATTAATTTATACTCCCAATACGTACGAAAACATTTAAATAAAAAATCCACTTGGGTTTTTTAAACATAATACCCAATGAAACCCGGTTGGGTTTATGGGTTACCGAAAGGGTTGCCAACCTAGAAGAAAATTCTAAAAAAAACTTATCCATAGAATCTAAAAAGCTGAAGATTTTTGAAAATTAGGCCACCATGGCGCATCAACAAAATATATTGAATACGAGTATCAAAGGTATTTTTGCTTGTTGCATAGTGCAAACATTTACTGAATGATACCCATCTACACTTTTTTCAATGTGGATGGATGTAGTTCAGCAATTATCCTATTTATGAGAATTTTCAAAATGCTTTCGACACTGTTTCATGATCTGCACTATATGATACCTTAGCAGAAATAAAGCAGCAGCTTAATTGAGGAAATCAAAAACAACTTTAATAGTGCAGCAGGTCATCAGTTACTATAATACATGTCTCGCACATTTCATTCTTATATTTCACACTATATCTAGTTAGTAGTTCTAAAGCTAACAACTAAAGTCAAGATTTGTGTGCCAGCACACAATTTCACCACTGCTGCATTTGGTTTTAGAATCAACATTAGAAAAACTCATTTACAACTGCACTCATATTCCTGGATAGTAAATATATGTGGGCGATATGAAACAAATGCTGTTTTAAAAGACAATCCAAAGTAATGAAAAAGAACGTAGTGCGCACAAAGTTCTTCCTGAAGAAAATAAAAGTTAAAGATCTGGGATAATCCTAAATGTATGTATACTAATGTAGAAGGCTGATGCAGAGATCGTTATTAATAAAGTCAAGCGCTAATGCTATGCAGAAGGCTTACTGGAAAATTTTGAATATGCAACGCAAGAATACTGCACTGGGCGTACTTATATCCTGATGGTCAGAGGCCAATTGTAACTTAAGGTTAAATTGTATTGTCAGATGGGGCAATTTTAGAGGCAAAGTTGAACAGAATATCGATATGGCGGTAATAAGAACCTACCCCATGGCTGCTCTAGAAACTTGGTGAGCTTAAGTCCGCTGCATATAGTATTAAAAACATATACTATGACAAGGAAAGTTGGGGATAAGTCGGACAAGAGACTTTTCAGGAGAAAAGTCTATTGTATAACAACCACGTATATAACTATCCCTTGGGCAGGACAAGAAAACTCTGATAGGAACAAAAAACTTATATGAGCAACGCTTTGTTATGAAATTGGGTAATAAAAGTGATGGGGTAGTCTGGAAGCTTCATACTCCTTTGGCAAACGAACTACTGTGTGGCTTACAAACGAGTCAAAGATCAATGTATAAGACTTTCAAGCTTCTTGTTCAGGGTATTTAACAGGCTGATGAGCTAGCTAGGAAAGAAGAACGAGAGGTATGCACTTTTTTCAAGCCAGATGAGCGTAAGGCATTTTAAACTTTTTCTGAGCAACTGTGATAGAAAAAGCTCTGAGTCCTACAATCAGACTATCCGTCTTTTAACCGGGCATTGCAGACTCAATGACCATATAATTTGAATGGCAGTAGTTTCAAGTTCAATGTGCAGATTCTATTAAGTTAGGCTAGGATGAATATTAGACAAGGACTGTACAATGGACGAAAGGGTCGTAGTTGTTTGACACCTTGTGACAATAATAATAATAACGATGTAGAGTTTTAATATTTTTTTAAAAAATATTTCCAAAGATTTGAAAAATCTTGGCAGCTGGATATTGTTGGTTGCTTTCCGCACCTGTTAGAAAAACTAAAACTGCAGTGGATGCTGTCTCATTAAAAATTAAACTTATTTTTCTATAAAATAAATTCTAAGGTGGATTTTATCTTCAATAGCATTTAACAGACTTTCTGTTGTGTGAATTACATTTTAATTCTAATATTATTAAAAATTTGGCCTTCTTTTTGATGAATGTTATTTATTTATTTAGATTATCAAATATGCATTAATTATTTTTAATTAAATTGTTTGATTTTAAATTTACGGAGTGTGTATGTTTCTTAATTTTTCATACAATATTTTTTTATTTATTTTAAATTATATTCATACATTTAACACATTAATTTATTTGTTTATTTGTTTTTAAATATTTATTTTATAAATTTTTATTAAATTTGTATCATTCATAAATTTAAAGCACTTTTTTTAAAAATCATAGGATGGATTATAGGATTAAAGAAAAGAGCACTTGGTTTATGAGTTAAAAAAAGTAAACAGATCTGAAACAACTTTAAAAAAAAAAATTAAATAAAATAAAATTAAAATGTTTTTTCATAACTTTACCATTATATTGAAAAGTATAGAAATAAAGTGAAAAAATGGAAATATTTTCATATCTGCAGTCTAAAGTATACAATGCCATTAAGTTTCGTTTATGATGTTAGGGAATTTCAGATCAATATGATTAAAACTAAACTTTCTACTATAAGGTGGTTCTGCAACGTAAAACGTAAATGGGTATGCTGCTGCGTGTTGATATAAATATTAACCCAAGGTATCCGGATACATATTCCGTTTTGAAACTGGATATTTTTATAGCAGATGATAATCTTTTTAAAACGTTTGAGTTCGCTTAAGTTGTGATAAAATAAAATTAAACCACTTTTTTTGTTACAGTTTCATTTATCTTACTACACAATGAACTTGTTTGCTGTTTGTCTTAATACAACACTTAATATTCGTTTATACAACACTTTTATTTCTGCTTTAACACATCTTTATCTTACGACAGCCAAACGATAACTAACTGACTTGTAGATAAAGCAGCCCTTTATATACCTAATGGCCTCCATTTTAAAGGTTCAGAAAATATGGACCATCTTCCATATCCTTTAATTCAAATGTAACGTAAAGATAGTCGATGTGGCAGTGCTGAAAAATTTTATTCATTTTCATAAATTTAAGACTAATTAATACATTCATATCGTAGCATGTCGTCTTTCTTCCTTCAGCCTTAAATGTCCGACAAAGTACCTGGGTACCCTCACGCATTTCTATGAACAAATTGTAGTGTCACGTATTATTTCTCTATTTTATTTAAATTAAATTGGAAGAAGGTAACAAAAAATAAATGTACACACATAAATTACAAATAAGTTATATCTGGTTTTAGACACTTTACAGCACGCTGCTTTAGTTTTCAATAAATAATTTTGGAAGTGAAATGTGCTTTGTGTTCAATATATGGTATATATTAGGGAGATCGAACAGTTATTATTCAACCGACTTATCCGGTTTTCTTGTTTTTGTCGAATGTGGTTTTTTTAAATTTTCATTTTTCGAATACCGAATAAACCGGTTATTTTAACACGAATAATCGGTTAATTTGAATATATATTTTTATACGTTTTTATATTTTTTATTGTAAATATGCTCATCGTCGTTTTTTAAATTTTCCTAAATTTAATATATAATGTCTTATGTTTTTTTTTATGTTAACCTTAAAAGTCTCACAAAGAACGTGAAAACCATTGAAGGTCGAAAGAGATATGCACACTTGATCAAAAACTAGTTTTTCTCATTTTCTGTAAATAATTATTAATTTTCTGTATTTGGAGAATGACGAACAACTAAACCTATTAAAAATGACATACAAGCGCCTGTCCCAAAGAGCAGATGTATTAGTAAGTGAAGTTTTTCACAGCGTAAATACTTATAAGAAGTCGCTAACAATGTTGTGAGGTTATTGCTAGATGAAGGGGCCTGGCACTATTCCAAGCACTTCTTGGGTGGTAGGTGTGTCTTACTTAATATACCACAGTGGCACACAGTATTAAATACGTGGTGCATGAATTTATGTTTCTACAGATGTCCTCTGCAGAGTGAAAATATTTGGAAATGGATGGAAAGGACAAGTCTTGATATATTGTGTGTCTTTAATTGTGAGCTGAAAAGGCTCATCGACACCAGAAATTATTAACAACTTAAATATGTCTATAAGGTTGACGCTACTGTGTAGCAAGGTAAACTTGATTCTACACGGAGTAGTTTCTAGGCACCGGCAAATCAAATTCTTACAAAAGACATTGCAAAATAAATCACTGGATGAAATATCAGTATGTTGCGTTGTAGACTATTATATGTCCGTTGAGGTCCTAAACAAGCCGAACGTTGTTCTATTATACTTACTTGCTAGAAACTACACCGTGAGACAAAAATTTATCAACTTTATTTGCAAATGTAACAAAAATTGGGAAGAATTTTATTTTAATAAAAGAACCGGTTAACCGACTATTTGATAAATTAAATTTAACCGAAAATCATTTGTTTTTCAATTGTAATTTTTCGTCTTATTAGAAAACCGGTTTTTTAAAAAACTCGAGTAATTGATCTCCCAAGTATATAAACATACAGTAAATCAGTAGCAAAATATTCAGTAAAAAAAAAGATTAGAACAATCGAGTCAAAGGTTTTCGAGATATAAGCAAAAACAAAACTGGCGTGACTTTACATTTTTCCTGGAAATGCCAATATGTAAGTAAAGTATGATGCCACTGTTACTAAAAATAAGGACAGCGTTCAACATTTACCAGTATATGCGCCCAATAACTCTCAATTTTGTCGACATCTCCTATAGTTTTATTATAAAAGTTCATAATTTCTGACTTAGCCGTCAAACTGTATTCTACAGACGGTGTAGAATGCATGGCAGACATCATTTTACGATGTTTACCTTTTTGGGTACATTCGAGCATAAGGGCGCGTTTTTTGCTAAATTCGAAATTTGTAAGAAGTAATTTGCAAGAAATATACATTAGTTATCGGTTATAATCTTTCTTCCAGAGTTTCTTTAGGAACTAACAAAATATAAAGCCGTTCTACCTTCTATATTGATCTGACGTTCGCCTTTTATTGGTTTTCCAGTATATAGATGTTCGAATAACTGTCATCTATAGTCTACACTTCCGGGATCGTAGCTTAGACATATATTAGCATTTAATACAGCCCAAATATCACGAAATTATGCGGTTTTTTCAGATTTGACGCGTGCTGAACGAGTTTCATAATTATCGTATTAATTGCCACAATTAATGGCATATTAATGGGTATCCACAACTCACATAAATTCTCTCTATTTGACTTATGAACACCAGCATATATCGAAATACCAAAAATGTAAATTAGTTTACCTGCCACGAAAGTCCTAAATATATAGTTTTTATCGTCTATGCTTCTTAGTAGGGCATTTCGTGATTTTAAATTGCAATTTTTCTAATTTTTTTTTTCGAAAAATGTGGATTTTCTATGAGATTTGTATGAAGGTACCCGGGTATCTTGTAGGTCAAATTATGTATATTTTTTTGTCAGTCGCATAAGGGTTAAAAATGTATATCACGTAAAAAGTGTGTCATATAAGTATTTTTAAGAAAATATTTCCAATCATCCAGTTATTAACAATGTAGATTATGGACATACTCATTATAGGGAATATATAATAGAAAATTTAAAAAACACAAGTAATCTCAAAAACTCTCTATTTCATCTAATGGCTAGAGCCATGGTCTCCGTTGACAATAAATCCATTGTCTTGTTCCAGTTTTATTAATCAAGTTGATTTTGCAGTTAAGTAGATGATTAGTCTACCGTAGCTCGCCCCCATGAGATGGCCTACTTAGCATTGCCCATTTTTTTCCAGTACGTGGCGTTTTTCCTGAACACTCGTTTGATGTTTGCTATGATCGCCTGAAAGAAATGTCAGAAGGACTTCTTTTAGATGGATTTGTCTGGAGGAATTCTCTTTATTACACTAGAAACCGCAATTGACTGTTTGTGTTCTACTCTAACCACTACACCACGTCACTCCCAATATAATATATTTTTAATTTATTTAGTCCAAAATTTGAAAGCCACTTTACACTTCACGATTACTTAGAAGTAGGAGTAGTTGGTCACTGTCAGTATATTTGAGCTTTCAAGGAGCACCGAACAGTCATATGTTATAAAGGCGTATATGCTTAATTGAAAACTTTAGGAGTGATGGTTTTTATTATTAAACTACGTACTGCAGGCGTTAGAAGGCAAATGATATACGTATAGTACTTCTTCAACTGGGTATCATTTATACCTTTGAATTTGGGTTTTATCCAAATCAAACGTGGAGGCAATTAACTTTAAAGTTCCACCACATTCAGTGGACCTTGAGCTGAGAGAGAATACTTTTCTATATCGATGCCTAAAATGCAACTCAACTGGCTCGGCCATTACGACCGTGAAGATCTATTGTATCACCTCCGGTATACAGTTTGTTTAGCAGATCTGTTGCCTTTCCAGCAATTATGAAACCCTAATGTTGGATATGTTTTCTAATGAGACCCTAAGTCTCCCTAGATATCTCCATCTAAACCTCTCAGGAACTCCACATTCACACAATATGTGTTTCCTCGTCTCTGATGCCAGCGAGCGCAGTCTACAAGCATCAACATCGGCGACTGCCATCCTTTTAAGAAGTGCTCTCAGTCCACAATTACCCGTACGATAATCAGTCAGTAGGTTTAGGTCCGGCTTGCCATACTCGCCACCCTAGAGTGGCGAAGTCTGCTTTAAGCGTTCTAGTAATCAAAGTATCCGGCAGTAAGGTTCCGAACCCATATAAAGTGTCACGGAATATGCTTCTTATACACCCGGTGCTAGCGTGGTGTAGTAGTTAGAGCGCACGCATAATAATAAAAATGACCCGGGGTTGAACCCCAGCAGAAGATATGATGAAGAAAAATTTAATTGTGGTTTCGAATGTTTAATAAACAGGCTTCAACTTCCCTCCAGACCACTCTATCTAAAAAATAAAGAAGAAGCTCCACTTACCTTTTCGTAAACCACTGGAAATGATAACAAACATTAGACGAATGATCAGGAAAATACGCCACATACTGGGAAAAAAAATTACAATGCTAAAGTAAAGATCACCAACAATTAGCAAGGGTCTTCACCACCACGCAAAATCATATGGAGGAAGCTACAGTGGAGTAATCATCTATTTAGCTTCAAAGTTCAAATTTATTAAAGAAACTGAAACAAAGCAATGGAAACCAATATGCTCCCTAGAGGAGTGACGCAAAAAAAACCCGATGAATAGCTCTTATGCACCTGCTGTGTACAGCGCCATGCTATGAGCAGTTGATGAAATGGTAAAGCCTGCAAACTTCCTATCTTAACTACCTCGGCATTGTCTGTGATTGTGTGGCAAGCGCAAGAAGTTGAATGATGAGGAATAGTTCGTCAACTGGATCTTATTTAAACCTTAGAGTATTTTTTCATCTAAATCTGACGAAGAGACTATTGACTATTATGGCTGTCGTTCTAGACAGTTTTTAAACACTGAGTTCAGATAAGATGCTATTGCATATCCAGCATAAAAGTTGCAACACGACTAGCTGTTATAAGTTTGACGTTTACAGCTCTCACAATGCTTTGACATCTTTTGAAATGTGCTAATTAGGAAACTTTCTATGTTGGCTATCTGGTCACCCTATGATTTCATTATTATTATGAATTTCATTCATTTCATTTGACTTAAACATATTTTTTTTTTACTTTTATTAACCTACAAAAATAAGCTATTTTTAGTTGTTTTGGTTACATGGATTTCCTCGTTACCCACTTAGTTTTATACTCGTAAGCACTTAAACTAAACACTATGCGTCGTTTCACTGCTTTACTAAAAAGTTTCCACATTTTCATTAAAAAAATATTAAAATAAAATAAAAACGAACCATTTTTATATATTTTTTTATTAAAATAAAATACTTTTCGTTTTAATGGTACAGGAGTTGTAAAGGGAAATAATAAACCAAACATTGTGTTTTAAGAAAAGGAGAGAGAAATTAATGGCTAAAGGTAAACCTCTAAACCTAAAACAAACTAAACAAGAACGGAAAAATGAAAAAATAAAAATTATAACACTTTTCAGAGGATTTGTGAGGATTTTAAACAAAAATTAAAATTAAAACCCAAACACGTTTATGAACTCACAAACGTTGCGTAGCCAATGCTGCCACTTTGTCAACTATATTAAGTGGCAGATTAAATCGTTTGCCACCAACTGCTGAATTAAGGCTAACGATGGTGGTGGGTAGTCCAAATGCTAGATCATGACTTAAAATTAAAGCTACTAATGCAAAGCAAAGTATATGAGTAAACGTTGCTATATTGGATGATGATGAGGTTTGAGGTATGAATTGAGTGCGGAATTTTTCAACTTTTGTCCAATCACTTAAGCCAGCCGCATTACGTGATGCGGCACGTACCAAATAGGTTGTGTTTGCATCCAAATTATTAAGTAGAAACGTAGCACCTAAGAAAAAGAATCAATCAATCCTCTTTGCAATAGAAATATTTGTTTTTTATTTTTTTTTTCTCTGTAATAAAACAGAAGTTGTGATGCTTACCGCTTTCATAATTAAAATCCTTACGTTTGGCATTCAACCATTTGCCAGAATCTTTTTTAAATTCCATTTCACTCATGTACTCAATGCGATAACCGTTCACCTCCATTGATGGTTTGAGATTTTTTGGACGTGTTACAGATAATTCGATATCGAATGTATTTGAATTAAGTCCACGCAATTGTATGGGATGTGGTGTGGGTGGCTTAACGCCCTGTTTCAATACAAACGAACGATCAATGCTGCCCAAATGATTTTTCACTTTACACTTGTAGACACTGAAAACAAATTCATCGCTGGCCTTAATGTGCAATATTGAAATGTAATTTTCGTTTTCAATGGTATATTGTTTGTCATTGTGTAGCTGCTTTTTATTGCGATACCAAGTAAAATTAGCTGGTGGTTCAGCAACTGCTTCACATTTTAATGTTGCCGTGCCATTAATGTATGCGTAATGATCTTTTTCCTCTTCCTGATAAGTCCACATTGGTTTATCTGTATGAAAAAAAAGAATACAAATGACAAGAAGAAGATTTATTGTAAAGAAAATGTTTGCTCTGAATGCATTACTATCATCATGAATCAACATGAAATTGAGATAAGAAACCAAAATTTTGCTTGCAATACCTGACTTTCTAAAGCAACATATGTATGTTTCGTGGCAAAACATGGTGCAGTATATCATTACACTAAAGAAGGAAATGAATTGATATTGTAAATGAGAGGTAGACTATGATTTTGGCAAAAACAGAAAGAAGAACACGCATAACGATGTCTATTGTTTTATCAAAATTTTTTATTAAACTTTAATCACGTCACAGATTTTGACACATACACAATAGTGGCGCTTTCCAAACTTCAACTTCGATCGGCTTGAAGCCACTATGGATTCACTAGTACAAAGAGTTGACAATTTTACACACTCATTATTAATTGTGGTACTTAATAAGCCATGAACTGTGTAATACAAATTTGAACTTAAACACTGCCTAACTAATGAAAAAAAAAATTGGTATTATTATCAGACCTGTTAAAGGGGTGCAACTAAGGTTGACGGAACAGGTCAGGTGCTTGTGGATCATTCTCAACAAAAAACTGTCGTAGAGATCTAATGTAGAGTAGAGAGTAAGAAAGTTGTCAATTGCTTTATACTGCTTTAAAGGGGCTATTGGCAGGCGCTGGGGACTCTCTCCGAAAATGACAATGTACATTTATACCGCTGTAGTCAGGCCTATACTTTTCTATGGTAATGTGGTTTGATGGAGATCCTTGCATAAAAATATGTATATATTTCACTCCTTGATGAGGGTGCAAAGGTTGGCACTAATTGGTGTTGGTGGAGCACTGCGTACGATACCATTTGTGGCACTCGGTGCCATTATGGATATCTGGACACCTGATATAATGGCTGAATCGACTGCTCTTGGAATGTCCGTTATCGGCGGGGCTTAGGTACAGGATATTCGATGGGTATTTTGTTGGCATTAAGGTTCTACTGGTGATTCCTATAGGGCTGATTAGCAAATTTACCGAGGGAAGTTTGTGGGTATCACAAAGGGCTCTATCGAGCCTAAATGTGCTGGACATTTGTCTGGTGTCCCCTTCTAATCTAACTTATCCTAACCTAACATCAGAGACTTGTTCGACACCGTGGATGTATTTTTATAGGTACTAATACCTTCCACGTAGGGAATGTGGAGGGTTTGTAATGCTTATTAAGGCACGATAAGTTTTCAAATCATGGACATAAGGGTTGTTCCTAGCAGGAAACCAACTAATTGTCAGGGTTGGCAGAAACCCACCGGGTTTTATTAGGTTTTTTGATGGGTTTTTGGGTTTTATTGGATTCTATTGGGTTTTATAACTGCTTCCAAATTTCATTAATTTCGACAATATTTTTTGTTTGTTTGTACAATTACGATGTTTTGGTATCTGGTGTTTTTGTTAAGCTTTTTCGGATTTGAATAAAAAAAATATACATAAAATTTATAGAGATGTCTGAAATTTTTATTTGAGTCGATAGAACAATCTGTGTATATAATGCAATGTTAAAAGATCATTTCATGTAAATCTTGACCGCGGCTCTGCCTTAAATAGTTCATACGATGGGTTCAATTTTGGCATACTTTCTCCAATACCGGTTTATTCTTCAATATCGGCTTTCAGTAGGTAAACCGTTACTGGCTTGTCCCTATAGACATGAGCCTTAAGGTAGCCACACAAAAAATAGTTTAAAGGTGTTAAATCGTACGATTCAGGTGGCCAATTGACCGGCCACAAACGTGACATAAACTATTTACCGAATTCGCCTCTTAATTGGGTCATTGTTTTGAGTGCCGTATGGCCTGTAGTACCGCTTTGTTGAAACCATGTGTCAGCTAAGCCCAGCTTTTCAATTTTGGTAAAAAAAAATAAAATAAATAATTAAAATAAAATTGTAATCATTGCACAGTTGTGCTCGTCATTCACATTAACGGTGCATAATTCACATCAAGCAGTGCAAATTTCGGGATGTATTGACAGCTCTTGCTTGTAATATTTCTGGCTGTTCTTCATGCCAAATACAGTAATTTTGCTTGTTCACGTATTAATTTAACTAGAAATCAGCTTTGTCGCTGAATAAATTTTTCCGATCAAAAAGTTCTTACCACAGCATGAATTTTGATAATCTGTAAGAATTGTTCGTTCATAAGTCGATTAATGGTTAAACTATAGACCAAACTGAGCACGTTTAAAAGTAACATGTTACACGAAAACAGCAGAGCTGCCAAAAACAGTGTGTCAAAAAGAAAAAATCACCCGATAAACAATAGAATTAAAAAATGTAAATGTAATGTAATTCTGCACTCGTATCATTCACAATGACGTGCTACTCTGTTTGTTTTTACTCCGTACGTATGGACGGATATTATCAAACTACCTAAGGAGCAATTGTACTACCAACATATGCGTCGCGTTGGCCATAATGGAACAAACATTCAATGGTTGAATTCAGCACGTCATATCTGAAACATAGAAAATGTTGTTTCAGCCAAATGATGTACTAGTGCACACATCTACCATTGCGATGGCAAAAATTAATGAATCCAAGTTTATATTGCTTAATCCTTTACCTTAGTGGGCATATGTATTTAGCTCCTTCAGGCTATAATCGAAACGGGTATATAGTTAAGGGCAAAATTAAAAAACTAGAAGGATTTTAAAATAAAAAAGTTATCCAAGTAATATAGTATTGCTGTGAAAAGTGTATTGAGTCAGAATAAGATTATGTTGAGAGATAAGTATAGTTTTTCCCGAATTTATTATACTTTATATGTTAGGTCGTCTAATATTACGTACAAAAATATACCATTATCTTACTTATGACCTTTTTATTTTTCCCTTTTTCGCCATTTTATCCCTTTCCGGTTTAAATTCAAACATTTGTTCAATACTCGTTGTCTGATGTGTATAGACAACGAAGCTTTGATCGCTGCTGTCCACATATAAAAAATTCCATATTTATCGGGTGGGCCATTTAAAAGCTAAAATTGGAAAATGTTATTAGTTTTCTATTTTGCCAAATATACTTTTTGGTTTTCAAGTACAATTGTTCCGGTTAGAAATGAAATATTATTTTACAGTACCCAATTCGATCGGACCAATTTTTCAGAGTATGGGGTCCTATCTTGGCCATGGCATCACGAATGTTGGCCTTCAAGTGCTCAATTGTCTCTGGTTCGTTGACATATCACTTGCTTTGACAGCGCCCTACAGAAAATAAATAAATAAATGGGTTGTGGCATGAGCTGTGTGGCAAGTTGCACCATCCTTTTGAAACCAAACATCGTTCACATCAATAGCATGAAGAGCGGAAACAAAAAAATCGTTTTTCATGGTGTAATAGCTGCCTCTATTGACCGTAATTGTTGGCATAATCGTCATCATCGTGCAGTTCAATAGACTGAGAAAAGCGATAAGAACATCATTCTAGAAGAGATGGTACCTCAATAGAAGAGAAATAAAATACTTAAGAACTTTATGGCAAAACAAACAGACTTAGCGAAAAAATTGTATGCCAAGCAGTTCCCAAGGAAAAACAATGGTTAACCAACTTTGGGATAACCTTACCCTTAAATTTAAAGTCTAAGAACCACCAACAAAAGATATAAAGTTGTAGCACAAGGTGACATAAAACGACAAAATAGTTTCCCTTATTTTTAGTAATAACTTTTTGTAAATAAAAGTAGCAGAACAATTTTGACCGAAACAGGCTTAGAAATTCTTGGTGAAGGTCTAAAAATACTCAAAATATACTCTCGTTGGCCCATCTACCTACGCGATATCGAAGCGGATGGTCATGCGGCTTCAACTTTTGAACCAACTGAACTTTGTAAAGCGTCATATCTTTCGCAAAATTCGACGAAAACTGTTGAAATGTTAAATTCTTGAGAACGATGACGAGTTGATATTGATGGATTCTCACGCCCACTCTCAGCCACAGCTTCGATATTTTTGATTTATGCACTGTACGAGAACGCTGTCATCTTGGCGCATCAACAATGAAACCAGTTTCACAAACTTTATCAATAAACTTGGTCCTTCTCTGTTGGTCCTTCTCTGCAAGGAAATTTTCTACGACATTTTCGTCCAAACTTCCGACCAATTGTGTTTGCTTTGGAAATAAATTCTAATAAATCCCAACGTTGCTCAAACTTAGATCGATTCTTTCAGTGGAGATAATATACTGAATTTTGTGACAGAACAGAATGACATAAGCATTGCCAGATTCGAAATAACCGCTGGTTCAAATTTACGCCAATAGATGGCCCACCCGAGAGTATGAATAGAAGGTGCTACGTTCACTTATCGAATCTCGAACCTGATGATATGTATTGTCCACGGCGTTTTTTGAACCAAATTTAGAAAAATCTACTATCCCTACTATGTTTGGGTGATGCCATATAATTTATAATTTATAAAATCGATAGTTCCCTCCAGACATAAAAAGATATACTCTAAACATTTCAAGAGAATTAATTTAGTCATTGTCTACTTTTCAGCCTAACTTAAATTAGAGCATTGAGCGTTGCATTGACTGCCGGCTTCTGCTGACGATGAAGTGGTATACCTGAATAAACAATAATGTCAACTTAAATTTTCCAAAAAACATAACTCAATAAAAATTTTAATAGTGATTAAATCGCTAAATGTGATGTGAAAATAGTTAATTAGCATTTCTTAAATATATAAACAATAACAAAAAAAAAAAAATAAATAAAATACTACAAGTTTTGCGTGTATATATAACAGTGTTACGCAGCCAACTTCTCTTTCTAACGCTCTGTCAAAATTTGATATTCAAATCACAAAGCATTGACGCCGCACTATTTGGGTTTGTTTCATACAATTCGTATGTACATACATGAGAGTTTTTGGCAGATAAATAACGCTAAAAATGCTCTAATTTAGGTTTACATATACACAAGCACACATTCGTTTTTATATATAAGAAGATATTTGTAGCTACAAGACACTGGTACGTATGATTAATATTTAATTCACATGACAGTGATACGTTTTGTTATATCTACAAGAAAATCAATTTTTATCCGATTTAATCTATTTTTAAAATCCAATTTGCATAAAGTAAGACTTCTTTTTATTTTCAGTATTCTAATAAAATTTCACAGATGCTATCAATATATAGTTGTACTGTTGATATGTCAACAAATTTAAATTGTCATATTCCAATATAACTCTATTGAAATACAAAGTTCTTATTGTAAAACACCAAATACAATGGCCCCTATTCATACTTAGTTAAAAATAAAGTATACTTTATACTTTACTCTCTAACAGCCGACTATAACTCATTCATAGACAACTTATTGTACACTTTGGCGTTATAGTCGACTCTTAATATAAAACCAGCTGAACCTGCTTTTAAATAGTTTAAATGAATGAAATTGAACTGAAAAACTTGTGAAAAATGTGAAAGGAATCTCAACGAAAATGAGTCTTAAATATACAAAAGAAGGTTCATTCATTTTGACCTAAATGATGAACTATTTTTCGCTTTACGTTTATGCTAAATTATAGCTTCACCTATTGTTTTCCAAGAATTGTTTTTCTTTTCTACCATAGAGATGTCATTAGGTCATCCATACATCATACATCACCAGGGATGCATTTTATTTCCGCTTCTATAGAATATAGCTTTCGATGTTATTGTTTGCAATGATATAACAGATAATAAAGGCATAGACCCAACACTTGAGACTATGGAATTTGGTGATGATGATCTTTACCTTTTAGCACACAGCTAAAAGCATTGATATCTAAAGATTGAAGTTGCAAAGACGGAACTTATGTTCATCATAGATATCATCATTGATATCGTTTGTTGAAAAAGTTTAGTTATATTTCTCCACCTTAACAGCATTTTAATAAGGACTGACGTGTATAGCGACAATATAATGTTTTTGATGTCCAAAGCTAGTCAATCTTTCGGTATTTTATGACCTGTATGGACTACGATAAACATATTCAACTGCTGCGTAAATTCGGCCCTTCTGTAGAGACGTAAGTCCTGTGATAAATATAATATAATGAAATGTCAAAGCCATGGATATTTTGGCCAAACATCAGCTCGAGAAATACCTTGTGAGAACTAGAGCACCAACATCGAAACTAAATGGCAGCTGAACTCTAAATCATGACATAAAGTATACACGCTTATAAACGCAACTGCCAAATATATCGATTTATTATCAATTTGTCACGAGAATGAAATTCACAAAAGTAACTGACGAAAGAAATATTGGCGAGCAATGGGCTAAATTATCTTATCTGCTTTTTAGGTAGTTGTGCAACGTATTTGCGTTTGGAATACTTTAAAGAAATGGGAATGCTTTTAAATTAAATTGATGCAGTTTTAATAACAATCAAAAATTACGCTATGCAACAAAGAAAAGTACCTTGAATAACCACTATACTTTTTTGATGCTCTATGGTCGCCTAACTACAAAAATCATCAGCATTTCAGATTCTATGGATAAGTTTTTTTTAAATGTTTTTTTTTTCTAAAATGTGACATTTTTAAAGAGGCTGCTTTATACATCTTATGATAACTTTTGAGTGACTTGTTCGATTTCTTTGCTCCATATATTAAAAAATTCCATATTATACCAGCTTTATGTTATTTTAATACCATTTTTTAATATAACCAATATTTTTGGAAATATTGCGAAACAAATTATAATTTTTTTATTTTTTTTTTTTTAATTATGATATTTTGGTTTCTAAAAATTCACCAGAAAATAGAAAGCAGCAAATATTTACCAGTTCCACTATTATTCATAAAGTTGAATATGACAATCTTTCGGTAAAGAAATACTTTATTTCCAATAAAATAATTGTAAAGGGTCCGCAAATAAATTTTTTTTTGAAAATGCTATAAAAAAACTACTGAATATTTTCTCAATTTTTTTATTTTTTTATTTGAAAGTACAATCCTTCCGGTTAATAATGGAAAATAATTTCATTCAAATGGCTGCCTCGGCTGGCACGATCGGTCCAATTTTTAAGCACATTATCGATTGCGTGCAGCTGTATTTCAGCAATAGCTTCACGAATATTGTCCTTTAAAGCGCCAATTGTCACTGGCTTGGCGTAACACTTATCTTTGACGGCACCCTACAAATAATAGTCCAACGGTGTCAAATCGCAGCTCCGAGGTGGCCAAACGAGATCAGCTCTTCGGCTGATAATGCGATCTTCAAAAATAGGGTGCAAAACTTCGAGTGTAGCTTCGGCTGTGTGGCACGAGCGTCGTCCTGTTGAAACCAAATGTTGCTAATATCCTACTCTTCAATTTGTGTGAACAAAAATTCATTCAACATGGCCCGATAACGGATGCCATTGACTGTAATGGCCACTCCTTGCTCATTTTCGAAGAAAAATGGCCCAATTATGCTTCTGGACCAAAGTCCGCACCAAACAGTGACTCGTCGTGGGTGTATCGGCTTTTCGAAGTATGCGTGTGGGTTTTCTGTGCCCCAAATGCGACAAGATCAAAATGAGCTCCATCTGAAAAGATGATTTTTTTTGGCAAAATCGGCATCTTCTGTAAGTCGATCGATCAAAGTAATGTCCCAATATTTCCCAGCGTTGTTCAAGCGTATATACAACCATATTCGTTCAGCGGAAGGAAAAAACTAATTATCTGTCAAATCGGACATGAGCTAAGTGAAATAAACACTAGTTGAAAAAAAAACGTTAGATGGCGGACCCGATATAATCAGTACGAGAAAAAGGGTAGACTTTATTATTTTTATGCACTCATGTTCCAATGAACTTTAATATCTAAAGTGGGATGATGATGATTTTCAGGATATGTAACTGGAGATATTCTTCGTAAACATACGTACATCGGCTAGTTACTGAAAACAAGGTCTAAAAGCTATCCACTAGCACTTTTTATATGGTTAGTTTGGAAAAGGTCAAAGCTACATAGCGATTAAATAAAATCTTTTGATGCAGTCGGAATTAAATAACAAACTTCTTTAGATTTATTCCATAATATATTCGGGAGATTAAAGTCACCTGGTACCAAAAAATATATCCGATGGCTTAGATTGCTGCAGTACTAGGGATATCGATTATTCTACTTTTTTCAAAAATCGGTTTTCGAATAATTCTAAAAGTAGCACTTTTAAAAAAAATAGTTTTCGGTTAATAATAATTAAAATAACCGGTTAACCGGTTCTTTTATTGAAATAAAACTGTTCCTAATTCTTGAAAAGCAGAGCTGGTCTACGTCGTTTTAAAAATAAGCAGAAGCTGACAAAGAGCTTAAAATTAAAATTACAATCAATACTAACAATAATTCTAACAAATTTCATAAAAACTATGCCAAAACGGTGACGGAGGCCATGAAAAACAAGTTAAGTGTAGTAAAGTATTGAAAAAACTTTCGAACAGCTATTCAACTATTCACAGCTTGTTAGAGAACGGAATTAAAGGTTTGTTATTACACGTTATAATAGGTGCCTAATATAACCAAAATAAAATATTTCAATTTCAATAAATCTATTAGTACTATACCAGTTCTTAATTGCCTCGACAAGAAAAAATTGTTCGGAACCGACGTCTGTTGGTTTGAGGGCTTTCAATGAGTCTAGTTGATCGTTCCCCATACAGAGAATCAATATTTATTTACCATCTTTCGTAAATAAATATTGATTGATTGGAAAAGGTTATTTTTTTGCTCAAGAGTGCATATCTTTTTCGATCTACCTTGGTCTTCACGTTCTTTGTGAGACGTTTAAGGTTGTCATATATTCTAAAATAATTATATTTATAAAAATAGTTATACGATCAGCATATTTTCAATAAAGAAATAAGCAAACGTATACAAATTATATTTATTTAAATTAACCGGCTATTCGTGTTAAATTAACCGGTTTATTCGGTAAACAAAAAATGAAGATTTTAAAAAAACCGTATTCGACAAAACCAAAAAACCGGCTAAAACCGGTCGAGTAATAACCGTCCGATCACCCTATGCAGTACGGAATTAATGGCTGATAGATGCAAATTTTAAATATCTGAAAAAGAGTTAGATAGATATATACGAGCATGTAATAAATAGATATAAATTCGAAAAATTAATTTTATTTGCAATAAATTCGATTCATTCGTTTAGTGAAAGTCCTGTACTCTCGCAATGAAATACATTTAAGATTCAAATAACAATACCTCCACCAAGTTTATTAACAAGATCGTATCTGAATAATTGGTATTTCGGACATAAAATTTCTGTATTAATAATATCCTTTTTAGCCATGTTTCAGTAAAAACAATAACGTGGGTAGTGAAATCAAAGCTATTTGCGTAAATGGTACTAAATTTAGTGTTGAGGCAGCGCACATTTTGATGCATTATATTTAATGTGTCATTGACAGATAAGTAATTTAGTTTTCTAAAAGATTGATTTGAAAATTCAATTAGTTTTTTGGACCAGATTCTGCAACGTTTAGAACGCATATACAAATTGTCGAACAGTAGTATTTTTAGGCCAAAAGTTGACGTTCACGAGATGATCAAAAACAACATCAGAAACCATTATTTTAAATGATGCGCAATTTTTTGGATTAATCTTAAAAAATGTTTTTTCTCCGTGTACATTTATAAAAAAGAAATTTTTATATCATTATGAAACTCTTGACTAATTTTATTCTTTATAAAATATTCAACGTCTTGAACTGATTGTCAACAGCAAAACTGGAAGCGAAATTTTTCTTTAAAAGCGGTATACCTCTCAGTGGTATAGGATTATTAACAGCTGAGTGTTGGTTACTTTGCCGAGAAGTTGTATGATTCTCAAACAGTTCGGAATTAAGAGGCAAGTTTGAAGAAAAACCATTAATTCAGAAGAATTATTATACGACGATTGATAAGAAACGGGATTAAGAGGTTGAGCAGGAATTTGAAACTTTTGCGGCTGAATCAAATTATGAATAGAGGGACGTATCTCAGCTGATTCTTTACCAATAGCAACAAGACTCGATGACATATCGGATGCTATTTTGGGAGATTCAAATGCCGAAGGTAACATAACTTTTTTTTGCTTACTTGGTTTCTTTGAAATTCCAGCAGAGCTTAAATTGGATGATTGCTTAGTGTTATCAATTCAAGAAAATATTAGCAGTCTGGTATACAAATGGGTATCGATAGTTTTGTTTTTGGCTGACCATCGATAGTTTTTTTTCACTATCGATACTATCGTCAAATTCTATGAGTAAATACGGGAGCCACTAAATGTAGTCAAAGTCACATTTGCAAAAATTTGTTCGATGCAGTTTGTCAGCCGTATAGTTACATAGCGACACAATTTAACAGTCTCTTAAATTTTTATTTATTAAACTGATATAAATATACGAATTGTAACTAGAATATGTTTGTAAATTTTGCATTTAACCCAAACAAATTAATCATCATTTCGTCAGACCATAACATGTTCTACCTATTACGGTGCAGGTGTTCTTCCATTTGCAGTCTAGCTTTCATAAGTTTTTTTCTTTGTGTACGACTTGAAACAGGAGAATAAATTCATTTTTGAGCCTTTTTGATGACTTGAATAGATTAACCTTTGAAGTACGAATTAAAAGTTTATCAAAACTGACAGTTGTTCCTCGCTTTCTTCACAAAGTCTGCGCAGTTTTCTTCACTGGACCTCATTAATTACTTCAGTTTTAGAGCACTTCATGGTCTGAACAGTTTTCGCTATACATAAGGATTACTCTTCCATCGAAAAACTTCAGTACATCAAATTTTATGACATACCGCAAAAAATAAAGTGTCCCTATTATTTGTTTCGATACTGTGTATTTATTATTAATATTTTTCTTTAACTTAAATTCTAATGCTGTTGCCACAAGTTACACTTAAGGCTGAGTTAGTGAAAACGTATCGTGTACTTGGGGATCAGCTGTGAAATTCTCTAACATAACCAATGCACGTTGCTGCTTACGTTTTCATTGTCATGTAGAAAATCTACAGAGTTTTGATTTTTACGTTGGAAATGTCAACTTTGGCATTACTTCAACAATAAATGGCTGACTGAACTGGCTGCTGCGATACGTTTTCATTAACAAACATCTAACGTTTGACAATAGTGCAAAGTCTTACGTTGTACGTTGCTTTCACTAACTCAGCCTTTAAAAGCATTCGATAGTATCGATAATTGCAAAAAAAATGGGCGGACTATCGATAGCTTTACAGCTCTAATAACACCTGCTCGTCATTGTAGGTTTAAAAAATTAAATTAAAAAAAATAAATAAATAAATAAATAAAAGACACCTATTCAGAGTACCCAATTTCAAATATTTGATAAAAAAGATCTATATAAACATTAAGCAATTTGTAGTTGACACCCTAAATACCAGTTCGACATAAAGTTTACTTTGTTTTCGACTATGAATATGAAAAAGAAAGTAAAGGTTCTAAGTTAAAGACTTACTCTAACAAGAGTTGACTTTGATGTGGCACTATGAATATAGGCCAATAACACAAAGTTTTATTTAAAATTTTCAATTCTAAGCTTTAACAATAATATTCTATTGTTTTGAATCTAAATGTATGTAAATCTTTTTATACAAATTTGTGTATATTCTGCATATTTTCTATAAAATATTTGCCATTAAATTTCATAATTCTTTTTAAATGATTTTGCTAAAGTAGAAATAACATTATGATGATGAAAAAGAGATGAATGTATTGCTGATTTCATGTGTACGAATTCAAAAAGTTAAACTCTTTTTGATTTAAAATATTTTACTTAACTTTGAATTTATTTGATATTTAGTTGAAAATAGATGTTTTTGTTTTTTAAAAATTATGAGTAAAAAAGATATTTTGATTTTTAGAAATATTTTTTATTACAAACGCCAAAAAATAAATATTCTATTCATGAAATTTCAATTTTAAAATTATTATGTTGCGATAACACAAAATTTGTGATTCCATAGAATTTTGTATTTTGCGTACTTTTTTTCATGAATTGGTCTTTTTTTAATACATTTCTTTTTCAACAAAAAAATCGAACTGTGTTTTTTGAAACAAATGAGACAACTAAAAATTATGATCGATCTAACTAGAATATATGATACCCTACCCATATAGTCATTAACCGATTTTATTGAAAGGCATTGTGGCAGTCACCTAATATGTATGAATTACTTGATCTAGAAGAAGTTGCCTATAGTAAAGACAGCTCGGTGCGTATTTTTTTAAATTTTGTTCTTAGGGTGAGCGTTTAGGATATTACTCGTACTATAGGAGTGACGAGAAAAATATTTACAGACAAATTTTCTAATAGCGAACGATACGGATAAATAACAAAGTCTCTCTATAATACGTTGTGGCTGCCGCCCATTGTACAATCAACTCTAGGCATATGTGTTCATATGGGAATTAACAGTACTCCTTAAAAAATATGTTAATCAACTTAATTTTTTTCTCAACTGAGCAGAGTCTTCTTGTTGATATAAACACTTTTTAATCGCTCATACCATTGTTCACAAGTTTTTTGAGTTGATGCATGCTGACCGTAAGTTTCTACCAACAATCGATAACTTTCAGCAACCGTTTTCTTCAAATGAAAAAAGTTTATCAGACTTCCTCCCAAAACATATTTTTAAGCACTAATTTTGATATTATTATAGCCATAGAAACAAATGTGCGTTTACAGTTTGGCGTCTATTGAATAATGAATTATAATGATAGACTTTTACCCTCCAAAAGACGATATTTGTTATTATTGACACAAATCATATGTGATAGTCATGCTATATGTTGTTCAAAACGACATTATTAACTTGTATACCCAATAGTATATTCAAGAGATAAACGAAAAAGGGTATATTTTCCATGTTCCTGAGGTCAACGCTGAACTAAATAGAAGCACGTACTAAAAAGAAACGTTTAGTTCAAGTAAGTTAATTATGAACGAAAAACTGAAAAAATATAGGCGGAAAAAATAACGAACTACGTATCGTAGCTACAAGAACTCATTGATATTGAAGATCTTATTGTAGATATTCCGGCAACACTGCTTGTTTTTTTTTCAAATATGAGCGAAAAAGAAACATGAACGAATAAGAAACATGAATGAAAAGGAACGCAAATTACGGAGCTAAAAACTCACTGTAATGTGCCGGTTTTAGTTCACTTATGTGAATAGTTCAATTGAACTAGGTCATTCATGAACTATGTAAGTCTAGAACGGAGTGAAGAAGCTCCAAAAGAGAAGCACTGTTCACTGGTGATAGTTGTATTCCATTATAGTTCAAATAAAGGTTTTGTAAATATTGTGATGATCGGATGGATTTAAGAATCTGTGGCGCCGTTTCAAAAAAACGCCACATTTGAATATTTCATTTGATCAGAACGGGCATCACAATTAAGTCTCATACACAGAACATCAAATACATCTATCTTCTTCATACTTACTTTAGCCATAGGTACAGATGTCCCGACAATTTCATCGCCACAAGGTTTATGGGTCAAATAATAATAATAAAAAATGATGTTGTTATTTATAAAAGAGTGGATAGGATTAGAAATGTGTTGAGTAATATTATAAATAATGTGGAAATCCCATTAATAATAGATTTTATCTCATCTCTGATATAAAAGAGAGAAGTTCTTATTGGCACCGAAAGTGATAACTTTCAATATGAACACCTCGTGCCAAACTCTATCAAACGCCTTGAAGGGCCACATCCGTGCTTTTAGCAAATTCACAAATGTTTACTTCTCTGACGGTAACTAGCAGTGCACCACTAAGGCATTTTCTGCAGTAATTGTACTCTCAATCGCTAAGCGGATTGTTTGGCTATAGATATTTTACGAGGTGATAGTGAATATTAATCTTTATAACTTTCGCAAATAATTAAAAAATAATCTTGGGTGTTATCTAGTTTTCAGGGATGGTACAGTCAATCACTCTAAAACGTGATTGCTCTTACTTTTATCAACCTTTCAGTTTGACAAATACCGGCACAATATGTCGTACAAGGTTAGCTCAAAGATTCGCTAGTGTCGAAGAACAGTACTATAAGTTCAATGCTGGTATACTACCCGGTTCATAGGACTTATTTATAAAGAGGCCAGCAAGATGTGGGTTTTAAAATGAAAAAAAGTTATATAGAAACTTTCTATAGTCAAAGCTTGACAAGATCGATATATTCGAGCTAACTTAATAAAAAGGTTGCTGATGTTGTTCTTGTAGAAGCTCGTAGCTATATCGTTCACATTCAGTCCAGCACTGTCTCTATATCAAATCCCATGAAGGCAGCTGTCCGAATAGGTTGCGAAAGGGTGAGTTCGGCATAAGCTGGGTGGGATTAGGCGGACACCTTAAGATATGCAGCGTATCATGCGGGCTTGTTCCGCACGCATGGTATGTGCTTTAATCGTATCGTTGATTCTGTGCCAGTATGAATTGAGTCTGCACCGTCCTGAGCCAGGATAACTCTGGTCTGTCTTGGTAGGTTACGTTCATCTGCTGATATGGAAGGCGGGAATCTCCGAGGATGGTATTCACACTTACTGCCAAATGGTAGTCGATTCTTCCTTGTTTGTGTCTTTGCTAGGTTTCAGTATGGCACTGTGTGGGTGGTTATGGGCAGGACAAGGACTTTAGTTAAGTACTCGACTTCAGGTTTATGCTTTAACATTGCCATCAAAATTCCGTCAGGAGCCAGCGCTTTAGATGGTTTCACGCTTCAAATGACATTTGCAACATCGGTAGTAATAAATTGAGCTATTATCTCCTCTTCGCCTTGTCACTCTCTTGGTGCTCTATAAAATGGCATTTATAATAACTCGTGCCCCTCTTCTGATCCGTCACCACTATTATATCGTCAAATGTACTAGAGGTCCGCTTATTCTCTGTTCCAGAGTTCGAGAGCGACTTGATAATTATCCACAATTTACTAATTACAGCGCGGATGTTGAATTTTTTCAGATGTTCTCACCAATTGACATACATTGTCAGTTCCCTAACTCTTGGGTTACTAAGATTACTGCGGCGAAACTCATCAGCTTGGTTGCCAGTACAACTGTTCACCCTGGGTATTAGACCAGCGGGTATGAATCTAGCGGCTAGAATCTGATGACATCCCGGATATGCTTGTCTCTCGCCCGAACATCTGAGGGGTTGGGCAGATCATTGAAGCGTTGGTTGGTGAAATCCTTTAACCTAGGCCAGTTAGCCTTTTCATGGTTAATGAAGGTGTAACTCTCAGAGATCAAAAAGTGATGACGATTATGTGCTGGTGGTTCCTAGAAAAACGTCACGGCGAACTTAGGCAGTCATCTATAATCCTTGTGGTGGCATCCGAGTTTACTGTGCAGAACATTGAACTGTCGATTTGTTTTGACAGTGCTTAGCTCTTCTGGTCCTTACCTAGGATAAAATGCTATAGTTAATAGTTGGCATTGAAATCCCCTAGTTCCAGACAGTTATGGCCTTGCGACACCAGGGACCCTTTCTTAGGAGCATATAGACTCGAGACTGGTACTCGAATGCTACATGAATATTAACACACTGGTATTGTTAAACAGGCATACACTGTGTCCTGGAAACACTGCTGCTATGCGGGAACGAGATCGTTACGAACTGGAAAGGCGTGGCGCGGCCGATGGTCTCGTAGGACCAGATCCTTACTGTGTTATTAGCTGATCCACGGATAGGAGGAGGATCGATGAATGGGAACTTGGACTCCGCTCGCTATATTGTGTACATTGCCCGGTTCAGAGATAGGCAAAGCAGCTAATGTGACTCCTAGCCAAGGCCACTATAAGAAGATTATTGGCTTCCAGATAGCCCATTACCGTCTAAAAGTATCGCCTATGCGGAGAGGAAAAAGAAACGACGTAGCATATTCTCTGTGAATGTGTTGCTTTGGCAAGTATTCGGTGACGAACTTTCATGGAGCCCTTTATTGGGCCTGAACAGGTTTGTCGGCTATCCATTGCGGCTATTGTTCTTTATACATAAGATAGAGGGTATTTTTCTGCAGATTATTTGGACTGGTGGTTTCGAGCAGATCGGACAGTCATCCGCCCAGGGGTATTGGGCTGTCGCCTCTGATCCCGGAGTGTTTGGCATAATAGATGTGTCTAGGTCACAGTGCCATGGCCAGTTGTCTCTCTTTAACCCAATTTAATAATAATAGTAATACCTTCTAAAAAAGCTAGCCAGTTTTTGGTAAATTGCGTGAAGCACAACTGTTAATCTCGCGACAACCAATTCTTCGTACCGGATAGACCCGAGGTTACATACTCGACCAAGGACTGTCAAAGCTGCAAGTAACATATGCATATGTAAAGGGTGGACCACTTAAAAGTTTAAATTTAAAAATTAATTTTTTTGTTGTGAAGTACAATTATTCCGGATAGAAATGAAATATTATTTATATGGTTGCCGCGGCTAGACTCACAGTACATTCGATCGGATCAATTTTCTATAACTTTTTCGGATATATGGGGTCGTAACTCGTCAATAGCATCACGGTGTGTTGGCGTAACGCCTGTCTTTAACGGTGTCCAACAGAAAATAGTCTAACGGTCTCAATCACAGCTTCTTAGCGGCCACCTGACATCACAATTTAGGCTAATTAAACTGCCACCAAACGTTTGAAGCAATAAATAGATTTTGATATGAGAAGTGTGGCAAGTTGCACCATCCTGTAGAAGCCAAACATCGTTTACATCAATACCATGTAGAGCGGACACAAAAAAATCAGTTATCGTGATGCGATATGCGACCATTGACCGTAATTGTTGTGTCGTCCTAAACTTTAAAGAAATATGGGTCAATGATGCTGCACCAAATAGTTACTCGTAATGGGTTCATTGGCTTCTTAAGACGTTTGGATTTTCTGAGCCTCAAACACGGTAATTTTTTTTATTAACGTCCCCACCAAGATGACCTTCATCCGAAAAGATGATTTATGCATTTTATTTTTTTGATTTTTTTGTAACTAACGACCAATTGTCTCCGTTTTGGAAATAAATTTCAAAGTATAGGTCGATTCAAATATACTGAATTTTGCGACAGAATATAATAACATAAGTAATGCCAGATACGAAATAAGCGCTGGTTCAAATTTAAGCCGATAGATTGCTCTCCCTTTATATAATAAAAAAGTAGAAGTGGTTAGCGTAGAGCTTGTCGATTACCTCTGTTATTGTGTAAGAACAATTTTAAAACTAACACGATCATAGTTACACATACACACACGCATACATTATAACCAATTTAGCATCAATAAAAAACGACAATGACAAGTGCTATGTAAAGCATATTTTATTAAATTTATATGGAACATCAAGAATACGAGAAACAAGCTAACCTTTACGAACCATAAAAATAAATTCGAAAAAAAATTATTGGAAAATTAAAAATTCGCTTGAAATGAAAAAAAAAAACATGACCAGAAAATAAGAACTACAATGACGAAATGAAAATAAAAATATTGCAATAACAGTTAAATACAATGTATTGTAGTATTCACAGTATGGCATTTCTAGTAGTTGTAGTAGTATCAAATTGTATTAATATTGTGTGCATGTATTTGAAAATATGAATAAATGTATAAATGTAAACGAAAATATCGATGTATGTATATGTGTTGTATTATAAATCACACTCACGTTCAATTTTCATCAAAACCGTACGCTCTTGCATATCGGATGCAATGGGATTGACTTGATAAGCACGACACGTATATTCGCCAGTATCATTTTGTGTGACTGTGTTGATCAGTAATCCATCACCTAAAACTCGGAATTTTGTTGAATTGACTGGAAAAAATGGAAAAGAAAAAGGAAACATTGAAAAGAAAATGTTGTAAAATGTAAGGGAAAAACTGTTCAATATACGAGTATCTACACAATAAAGGTAATTTAGAAAATACTGTTGCTGCATTAATGTTTTGTTAGAAAAATAGAAAAGGTTTAAATATGATTACAATTTTCAAGCGTGTAATATGCTTTAAGTTTAAGTTATATAAAGTATTTATAGTAAATCGACGAATAAGCTTATACAGGATGTTTGTTGTATGTTGTATGGTCTAAAATCATAATAAAACAAAGAAATATATTTTAAATATTAATAAAACGGGCTTTGTTGGATAGAAAATTGTATGACATTAAGTTTAAATATGATGTCGGCCATGTGGTTTCGATGGATGGCGCATACAAAGCGCAATGTGGAACACCAATTTTCACACAATTTCTCAGTTGTTCAATTGTCTCTGTACTTGTTTGGAGAAAAAGTCGATCACCCAAACGATCCTTATTTTACTGGCATTGAAGTGAAATTGGTATTCGCGATGTATACTGGCAAGCATTTCAGTTTGTCGTGCATGTAGCTTTGTTTCATTTATATTTTTACATTACAGCTCTTTGGATCATATAGCTGCAATAAAGCATCTCTATTTTACTCGGTTTTCCGCTATTGTCGACGCGTCTTCTCAAGTACGCTTACACCAAACTAGGTCTTAGAGTAACATTCGCCGCTACGTCATTTTGGACGATAGTGACCCTTTGCGCCCTAAGGTTTGCACTCTAGTGACATTCATGTGATCCTGTCTAGTTTCTTTCTGATGGTATGGCCGATCGACCTCCATTTTGTATATTTTATACAATTGAGTATATTCGTTCCTCGTTTGTCAATCTCCAGAGGTTTGTGTTGCCGATGTTGTTGGGCCACTATATTCTGCAGTTGACTTTGAGGTTCTTTATGATTTTCGACACTAGTCAGGTTTCACTTCTATACAATAGAGTTGATTTTACATATGCTTTAAATATTCTGAGTTTCGTCTGAATATTTGTGCGATTCTGCCTACTGAATGTAGTTGTCCGAATGAGACTATTGTTGTCAGTGTCTATTTCTACGCCAACATTCACTGTTACTATTCGACCGCTTGGTCTTTTATGTAGCATGATATTATCTCTTCTAACATTATAAGTTTATTTTTCTCTTTTATCTTAAGGCCAACTCTGCGCGCTATTCTTTCCAAATTTTCTAATTTAGCTGCATGTTGGAGAGTGGAGAACTTGTGCGAGAGTAGAGAACTGTCATCTGCACATTCTTTCTGAATAGAGTTGGCTTATTAAATCATCAGGCACAATAGTAAATAGTTAAGGTGATGGTGGGCAACCATGTTTTACTCCGGCGTTGCTAGAAAATCGTTGACTGATGAAGAACTGAGAGCTTATCATTCTATGACAAAGAATGATGATTTGAATTATATTACGGGATAAGCCTATGCCATTCTAGGGATTATTCTATGATTTCATTTGGCCGATAAGCACCTCTAGTAGGTTGTTTTTTATCTGGCTCTGGCTTCTCCTCTCTATTATAGCTGCTAGTATCTTGTATATGGTGTTAGGCGAAGTAATTCCCTTGTAAGTGTTAAAGTCTTTCAGGTCACCACTTTAGGTAATTTTACAATAATGTCTGGAGGTGGAGTCAGCTGTTCCTCTTCTCAGACTGCTAAGATCACATTAATGATTTCGCCAAAATTCTCTCTCTACCTTTGAATAGGGATCTCATTGTTTGTTGGTAGCATATCACAAGAAGAAAAGTTTATAGACCTGCTAAACCATTAAAATGACATCGATGTAACTCTTTCCTTCATGCAACCATTGTTGTGAAACACAATATAGAAAGCCTCTAACAGCATTTCAGATGATATGATGGCTTCATCGATTAAAATCTTCCGCAAAACCAACGAATATCTAGTGTAAAGGTCTCTGAAGCTAATCATTTTGTCCAATATGACACGGAGAGAAGCAATATGGTTCACTTAAATATGTTACAGCCGAAATTTTGACTGTGGAATTGATTTAATTGCTTTAAGGTTAAAAATAACTTACCACCGGGCCATTAAAGTTGCTCATAACATCATAATGCCTCTCTTGCTATTACAATCTGCTGTGAAGTTTTTTGTGAAGAGTTTTTATTAGCTTAGTTTGGAATGTTTCAATATTTTATGCATATTTCCGCTGCAGCTATAATTTGTGGCTTATTCGCAAAAATCTGTGTTTTAGAAAAACACTCCAGAAAAAGCGATCTGGGTTCATATCACCTTTATGTAAGATCGTTCGTGTGGAATGTCTAATTCGGCATGAAATGTATAGCATGCGTCTTCCTGTTGACGTTTGTGTTAATATCATACAATTCAGGTCAAAAGTAGTTGATAATCATCGAAGTATAGTATACGCCCTTGATGATAATGATCCGGCCAACGTCACTCTAAAATAACTATCGACCGATGACGATGCCAGACCAGCATCCAAACCGTGAATTTTTCGAAATGCATTTAACGTATACAAGTGTCCACTGAATGAGCCCTAGAGTACCTGGAAACAGACCCATCTTCAGCAATGACGCCCATACCCATTCATCTGGAAATAGGCCTCATTGCTGAAGATGGGTCTGTTTCCAGGTACTTTAGGGCTCATTCAGTGGACACTTGTATACTCGGCACTGGGTCAGTTTAATTATGTTTGGATACAGGCTCAAATCACTAAGCAAAATTTGCCAAATTGTGGTGTGAAAAAGACTCAGTTCTTGGGCGAAATAAGCTACTTCAGATTCTTCTGCACAATCCCACAGGCAGGATAGATGTTCTCAGCAGATCGTACGTCAGCAGATCGTCGTCGTAGAACGAGTGTTAGCTATTTGCCTTTTTAAGCCATTATTTATACATTACACTACGAATAGTCCCTTTGTTGAAATATTTATATCCGTCGATTGTATTTATTTATTTTCAGCAGTACAGTGCCTCTTCACCACCATGTCTGAGTTCGGCATCCTAGCTAAACTTATACGGCTATGCAGTAAGACGTTGAGCGCTACTGAAAGCTTCATCATAATTGGGTAGTACCTGTCCGAGTACGAGGTTTTAGACAAGATGATTCCCTCTCTTCTTCAATCTTTTACCGGCCAAAATTATTCGTGCTGCCGGGTGGAGTCGCCAGGACACCATTTTCCGCAACAGCATCATGCTGTTGGCTGATGACATCGACATTTCTGTCCTTAATACCCGCGCTATACCTTCTGCGTACTGCAGTCTAGAGAGAGAAGCATCTGAAGTGGATCTCGTGGTGAATGAAGACAAGACTAAGTATCTCAACAAGTATGTCAACAAGTAGAGAGTCTGTCTTTCCCGTAGTAAACGAATTTGTCTATCTTGGTACCAGCATTAACACAGTGAACGATGTAAGCCTGAAAATCACACCGAGAATCACTCTTGCCAACAGATGCTACTTTTGGCTCAGTAGACAATTGAGAAGTAGAGGACTCTCTTGACGAACCAAACTCACGCTAAACGCTTATCATCCCTGTTCTGGCTACTGTCGAACAACGCGAAAATGTTTTAGGAGTGTTCGGAAAGAAAATACCACGTAAGATCTTAGGTCCTTTACGAGTAGGAGATATACCGCATACATTCGAACTGCGAACTGTACTCGCTTTGCTGGGGTGTGGATATAGTAACCGCATTATCATACAGCGGCAGCGCTGGCCTGGCCACGTCTTTCTCACAGATGAGGATACTTCGACAAGGCAGGCAGGAAGGCGAGAGAGGACGAAAAAATCTTTGTTGGGGAAGTGTTGCAGAGCCTAACGACCTAAAGCTGGCGCCAGTCAGCGCAGAATAGATCCAGGCGTGTTTTTTTTATTTCGGCCAAAACCGACAAGTGGTTATAGTGCCACAAAAATAAGTACCTAAGATGGTATTCAATGAGTACCTTTCAAATAAAATGCTTTTAAAAGTACCCTGGTACCTTGCTGTACTATTAAGGGAGTTATCTAAGATTAAGTTGACACCCCAGGCTTATTTAACATAAATCATCAGGCTCAGTTGTGCAGTAATTTAAAAGAGCTTTTAAAATGTTTCAAAATTAAAGACACCCGGGTTAAGGTTTACAATTTTAAAAATTTAGATTTAATTAAAGAAAACAGCATCAATATTCGTATATATATATGCATGCATGTATATGGACTTACTATCAACCGATATTGGTAAACCATTAAAATGCCAGGTTATATTTGGTTGTGGTTCTCCCTTTACTTCACACAGTATTGTTGCATTTTGGCCTTCTTTTACTGTTAAAATAGTGGTATTTTCCGTAAACGTAATTTTTTCTGCAAATTCCGTAAAACAACAGGGAGAGAAGAAAGAAAAAAGGAAAAATTAATTTTTCTTTTATCACGATTCAGTTGTTCGGTCATTCGAACGTTTCTTTGTTAGTTGATCAATTAGTTTTCCATTGTTATAAAGCAAATAATACTTACGAAAGACTATTAAATCAAAGATTTTGTTACTCTTGCCACCTGTGGTATCCTCACAGACCCAATTTCCCTTATCAGCCAATGAGATGTGCATAAAAACCAATTTTAATTCATCTGCAAAGAAAAAAAGAAAAAAAGGAGTGTGAAACAGAAAAAACAAATAAAATTGGAAACATGGGGTCACAATTTAATATAGAATTAATATTGAATTTTACAGTTAAACGGGCGAAATATTTGCGTTCTGCCATTGGTATGAAAACCACTTGCATCCTACACCATTTCAACGGAACTCAGTAGGATACTGGCCAGGAAGAGCTTTCTACCGAAATTCCTGAAACCACGCAATTTCCCTTTCAATCTCTTTCAATGATGGTGGTGGTGCTATCGTGAATTGATTTGCACACTATACTCTACAAGAATGTGGGTATTCACAAGTAGCTCCAAAGTTTCTTTCTCGGATTTGTTACATGAGGCACTTATTTGCGTAGCTTAGAGATGATGGTCTCAATATACCGCAGACTTCTTAAACATGTGCCTCTTTAGCAGTCCTGTGTTTTATAACTTCGTAATATTCGTAAACTTCGTAATATTTTTGAATCTGAAGAATCTTAATTTTGAATCTCGAGCTGTTTTGGATATGAAGCCGCAACCATGACTTTCGTGAAATCGTTTACAGCAGTCGCAAGTCTGAAACATTGTTAGTTTTCCTTTTGCTAATTTGGGTGGTTCAACCGTAATACATGATGTTAATGTCACAACTTAACGTCAAGTTTTCGTAGAACTTAATTTGAAATTTCATTGTTTCAGTGTTTGACTACTTCAGCCATGTAGAGGTACGCATTAAGATTGTTGAAGCCTTTTACGAAAATGTGGGTTCAAATCTAAATGCATTTCGTGCACTTTATGATTTTTTTGGGTCAGCATAATTCGACAAATGTGTACACAATAGGCAGTATTATGCGCAATTTTCATCAAACCGTGTCTGTAGGAAGTGTGAAAACAGCTGCGTATGTTGACCCAAATCATTCCGTGGAAAATATTGCTGCTATTCGCGATAGTGTGGCAGGAGAGCCGTCAACCACGACTCGTCGTCGTGCCCATCAATTGAACATCTTACGAACATCACTGATGCGAACATCACACATTCGAGTTTAATCAAGAGCTGAAGCCTACTGACAATTTCAGGCGTTGTAAATATGCCGAATGGTTAGTTGAACAGAGGGAAGTGAAGGGTGACTTCACAAAGAATATCATCTTCAGCCACTAGGCATACTTACGCTTCAGTGGATTCATCAACAAGCAAAATTGCCGCATTTGATCAAATGAGAATCCATGAGTGTTTGTTAAAAAGCCGATGCATCCACAAAGAGTGACTGATATCTCATGTCGTGGCGATGTTAATTGGCCGCCACGATCATGTGGTTTGACACCGCTGAACCTCTTTCTTTGAGGATAAGCCCAAAACAATTCAAGAGCTAAAGGATGAGGTAATTTAGCACATTAACGACATTGACCCTCAATTATGTGTCAGAGTCATTAAAAATATATACCGGCGGATAAAAAGTAGGCCACCGAAGTCGTGGTGAGCATTGGCCGATATTTTATTTGTAATAATAAAAAATATTCGAAAATTCTCTGAAAACTTTTTGTTTTATTTGCAATTAAAATCGTACGTTTTGGTTGGACCACCTTTTATAATAATGATACCAATTTCTATTTCTAGAATTTTTGATGGCCAGAGCCTTCTTGTTCCCCCAGTCAAGGTACCAAGATCTCGAATGAATCTATGAGCAATCGCGGAACCAGGAGCTCATAATCAAGGTAATCCAATAAAACAAGTGGAAGTGGCTTGGTCACACCTTCAAAAGAAAGAAAAGGGCGTTATATGCATAGCCCTCCAATGGAACCCTTAAGAAGGCCCAAAAAAATATAGAGCCCCAAACACATAAACACGTTTGTTTGAGGCGGAGACTATAGAGAGAGGGTGAGAGACTATAGGGAGGCGTATGTTAAGACTCTTTGTTCCTAAAAAATATTAAAAATGTCTTTTGTGCTGCTAAAATTAATGATCTTGTATTCTCTAAATAATTCTCCTTCACTCCTAAACTGACTTTCCACAAAGCAACCATTGCTTTGTTTTAGTTTCATTAATCAAATTGATTTTCAAGCTGAGTAGAGGATGAACCTATTGTAGCTCGCCTCCATATGATTGTGTATTGATGGAGATCGTTGTGTTGAGGATCACCTCAACCACTCAGGTGATCCTTACTTAGAACTATAATTTTTTCCTAGAGCTAAGGTAGAAGTTCATAGGGTTTTCTTTAGATGAGTTTGTCTTGAGCGTCGTTAAAGTCTCTTTATTAAACAGTCGAAAATGCAATTAAATTTTTCCTCATGTCTTCTGCAGGGGATTTGAACCAGGGCTGCTTGCGTTGTATGCGTGCCCTTTAACTACTACACGACGCCACCGCAGTGCATTACGGTTTACATTTTCAACTAAACCTGAACTTAATTTTGTTCTGTATTGTAAAAATTAATATGAAAATCAAAACAAAAAGGTGTCATGTTTTACAACGTGTAAACAATGCCATTAAATACGCATTAAAAATATTTGCCTTTGGCATGTCATTTTATTACATGGTTTACACAAATACTACTATTGCTTCATTGAAACGCCTTTCAATGCGCATTTTAACGTCCACCTCTTTTTAACACTTTTAGGGCAGGTGGTAAAGGAAAATTACTTTAATAAAATAAGCACATAAAGCCACACATTTTACTGTTATTTTCTTTGTTTTTCTATATTAACTGGGGAGCTGTAAGAGAAATTAAAGTTCATTGTACCTGTTTGTGAACTGGGTTCAATGTGTATTCGTCCTTTATGCTCTTCGATTATTTCACCTTTTGGCGACTTCCAGTGTAGATTTACTTCCGGTGTTGAACTGCGACACAAAACAATCAAAGATTCGTTTGTATACCGTACCATTGTTGTTTCAGATGGTATTAATGTTAGGCCATCTGCTTCGATATTGCTTTCAGTAACGACATCGTTTTTATGATGACTACCATAGACAAAACCTGAAGGAGGTAGAGTTGGAAAGACGTTTACGTCATCAACAGGAACAGCATGAAAAGAAATAAAGAATAGAAAGATAAAGGAAACATGTTAGTCGGGTAGACAGACAGACAAAGAGTATTAATGAAATGAAGGTAATTAGTTGTACATGATGGCACGAATTGTAAACCAAAGAAACAGATTAAATTTATATTCTAAGCTTAGTAAACTATATAATGATACCTTTCTATTACATGTTGTAAAACAAACAGTATGCAAGTACGAAAAAGAAAAGAGGAATCTAATAAAGTAGTGATTGTATTACGATAAATGGCAATGAACAATGGATTCGTAATCAAACACTTTGAAATTTCGTTAATATTAAATGAATGACAGAAGAAAGAAGAAACTAGGAATTGAAACCACTAGGTTTACAAGGAATAATTTTAATATATAGTAGGTATTTCAAGCTTATTTACTACAAATTGCACACTTTCTCACATAATTTTTTTTTTAATATCTGAGTTCGTCGTATTATTTTAATATATCGCAATACTTCAATTTGAAAAAAAAACTAAAAATATTCTCTTTGTCTTGGAAATATTTTAGTATATTCTTTTCATATAATAGGCATATTTAATTTTTTTTTAATAATAATACCAATGGAGCCAATGCTTAAAATTGCATAAATATACTCGTCTAGTATAGGGTTAGAATTCTTAGTATATCTTTCGATATGCTTTCCCTACTCTGTACGGATGCGAATCATACTGTTTCAAAAATGAAAATGCTGTAGACAAAATTCACCACATCATGGACTTCTTATGTGCTTTTAGCTATAAAATTTATCGGCTTGTGTCAAGGCTTAATAACTGCCATAGTTACCTGTACTAATTAAGTTGCTACCATACATACGTCTAAAGGTGTTGCCAGTTCGATTATTTGTTTTGTATTAATAATTTTAGATAATTTGAATTAGCGTTGATAAATCGAAGATTCGATTTACAAAAATTTAGTTTTACCCCAATTTTTAGCTGAAACCTCACAGTTGTCGCCGTTTTTAAAAACCTTTTGGCTCATCGGTTATTCTTTAACGCATTTTCGTAACAGTTTACTTATTATTTTTTTTGCTTTTGCTTTTGCTTTTGCTCTTGCTTTTCTTTTAAGACAATCGAAATTATAGCAGAAATATTACATTGAGTTTCTCCTTAGAAAAATAAACAATAAAATATTCAGTGTCTGTACTAGAACATTCGAAACTAATAATGAAAACTATAAAAAGATGGCGCATTTCGGTTGGTGAGTTAGTTATCATTTGGCTATCAATAAGTAATCACATTCAGGCGTAAATAAAAAGTGTTGTATAGGCGAATTTGCTGTATTAAGACATAGGATATAAGAGTTATAGTAGAATAAATAAAATTGCAACAATAACAAACTCAAACGTTTTAAAAAGGTTAAAACGTAACAATACAATACAGTTATATTTGACATCAAAGTAGTGCAAGTGCCACTACTATATGGCTAAATACTATCTATATGTAGCTTATTCGAATATTATCCAATTTTGATATTATCAGCGGATTGGGAAAAAAAGATAAACAGAACTTTTAATTGATATATATATATATATCGTTTAGGTAGCCCGATGTATATCCATGTATGAACATTTGGCACAAAACAGCGCTTCTCTTCATGTTCATGCTATCTACGAACCAATTTAAATACGCTGCAATTGCTTTTTCGAATTTTTGATATTATCGTAATCATTCTGGTCAGGCACTCTTGTAGGATACTGCAACCATTAGGATTTATTTTGCACTTTTCGGTCTACGTTCTGTTGAGCATATCTGTTGCCTCTGTAATGAACACCAGCAGATCTAAAACCCTGATGGTGGGTAAGTCTGCTTATGAAATCCAGTGTCACCCAAGCAGAGTTGGCAACCTACTGGATAACTCAATTAAATCCACTCGGCGAATAGTCAGAAGGAGTAATGATTAGAGAATACAGTGAATATGGTATTTGATCATTCCTAACAACTATTTGGCAACTTTTGCGACGTAAGTCCGAACGTTGTCATGCAAAACTTTATCTGTCTTTATATTTCAGCTGCTTTTCTCATAAGGCACGGTTTAAACGAAGTAGTTGCAGTCTGCTTTGATCACCTAGTTTTAGAAGGTCATAGTACACAATGTCGCCTTGATCCCACTAAAAGTGAAAAATTGCATTATAAATACTATATACACAAAGCAATTTTACTAATAAACAAAAAAAATTTACTAATAAACAAATAAAGCTCACCAGACATCTCCATCCAAGTCTACGAAGAACTAAACATTCACACAATATCTGTTTCTCTGATGCCTGCGAACACAGCTTACACACATTTACATCGGTAACCACCATCATTTTAAGAAAATCCGTTAGAAGTGCCAAGTTCAACCTGCTATACTTAAGAATTTCAGAGCGACGGCTAAGTGGCTAAGTCCCCTTTGAGTATTTCAGTTTTTTTCCACTCCTTGGTTAGATTGAGGATTGTAGTAACTGGTGCCGTACACTTAGGTTCCGGTTCAATATTGGGTATCACGGGTAGTTTCCCAGCCAATGCATTCGCTGTTTTGTCCCCGTCTATCCTACAGCAAAAGCCTTTGCAACGTATCGTAGCCATATTTGACCAGTCTAGATGTCATACGTTGTGAGCCAAGTAGCCTTAAGGTAGCTTAGCTGTCAGGCAGTATATTAATGGTCTTAGCATTGAATCCACTGTCCAGATTGATCTCCGCACATATGGTAACTGCCATGGTCTCGATGTTGCTATATTCTATGGTTTGTTTTTTGTAACTCCTCTTAAGATTATATGGCTTCTACAAGGCATTCTTGCCTTGTTTCTGTTTCAATTTCTTTTTAATATTTTTTTGTCTTCCGGCTATTCAGGCAATCGGTGTTCTGTAGTAGGTATCTGTAGATCTGCTGCCATCTATCGCTGCCTAGAAGCTTTGCCTTGCTGTTTTTTATCATAGATTCCTAACCTTTTTTCCCAGGAGGTTACATTGCCAGATTATTTCGATGATGTTTTATACTTGATATTCCATTTATTTTACCTCCGATGGGGATGGGAAATCATTCCGATGTGGGATAAGGTCTCTTAATTATTTAAAATTTGTTGAAAGTTGGTTTGTCCTCGCTGAATTTTGATCATTTGCTGCTTCTTACACCGGTTAACCATCTAACTGATTTTTATTTTAACAATATGAAGACTCTATTTTATTAATGAATAACATGAATAACTATGAATAACATTGATGATATTTCTTCCCAATGTTTTATAAAAACATTAAATTTCCATTTTAAATCTGTACTACTAAAGTGCACTTTATAGTTAATGGTTATAAAAATTATACTAAAAATCAATTATATTACAAATAAAGTTTAGATAAACGAAAAAAATCTATTATTCATACGCTCCAGTGGCCAATTTATTCTTTGTTTTTTTTAGCGTTTTTCCATTTACATCTTCTTTTTCAATTTTTCTGCTATTCAACTGCCATTAAAAAAATACTCGAAAAAAAAACATACAAAAATCGTATAATCTTATTTGAATGCATTTTTGAAATGGCTAAACCTATTAGTATCTTTATCAGTTTAAAGTATTTTGAAAATAGAGAAATAGTCTGAAATCTTCCATTAAAAATACGAAAATCCTTAAGAAACAGCTTAACTTTCAAATCCTATTTAAAGTCGTAAAATCGAAAAAAAGAAGACAGAAAAGAAAACACTTTGAATAATACCTAGAACATGGTCACCGTTGGGAAAAAAGGCTGTATAATGCACTCTTCTACTCACTTACTTACTTCTGGTATGCAATTGAGAAAATGTAAGAAAAATTTTATGAAAAAAAAAAATTCGAAAAAAACTAAATTGCTGATAACAATAGTTTCACCTGAGTGCGTGTATTTTTCTTCTTTAAGAAAAAAAAAGAAACCGAACCTTTTAAACTTAGCAGAGTTTTCTTCACTGCTCCATAAAATTGCCATAAAATAACTGCAAAAAATTTGTGATAAGAAAATTTAAAAAGTTAAGAAGGAAAATATAAAATGTTTTAAACAGTTTTGTAAAAATTACAACGAAATAAAAATGCCACAGAGTTAAACATAAAAGAATAATTGGGACATTGTGTTAGAGAATAGCAAAATATAAAAACTAAATAAAAATTTACTTTTTTGATTTTGAACAGTCTTTAATACAGGGTGGGCCAAAAGTCACCATGGGGCTTAAAAACTAAATAACATTTTCATTTATACATTGGGTATATAAGTTAATTTTTTGCTCTAAAAATGCATCATTATAATAACAAAATCAATTGATACATTATTCAAAGTTTTATCCAACATTAGCCACTATTTTTCCTATCTTTCTGGAAGCATATGGATTCCGCTCCAAAGGAAAATAATAAATCAAGCCAATTTCTGATACCAGATTCTGAACTTAAGCGTATTCCGGTAAGGGCGTTCTACATCGATCGAAACAAATGGTAGTCAAAAGATACAAGTTTTGGGCTATTAGGTAGCTGAGTCAAAAATTCTAATTCACTGTTTTCCAAATAGTTTTTGACCAGTCTTGCAATATGTGGCTGAACGTTGTCATGATGAAAGATTATTGCCTCGGGTCTGGTGGAAATTCTGGTCGTTTTTGATTGATTGCTCTTTCTTCAAACGAATAATTATGTTTGGTGCAGTTTGCCTGTGATCGTCTGACCCGGTTTCAATAGCTTATAATACAAAACACCCTTCTAATCTCACCTAATACAGAGCTTTAGCGCTCTAGCAGCATTTCCGACATGCAAAATCGCCTTTCAACGTCTCTCGTGTTCAGTTTATATGGGACCAAATTTCCTTGCTTTTAAATCAATTCCAATGATTTTGAACGCAGGGAAATGACTTGTTGTATTACTCCAAATCATAAAGTAAGTTCTTCTTGCGTTTGACAACAATCTTTCGTTGTCTTTTGTGTCTAAATTACCACTTTTGAATAGCGCAAACCATCGTTCACAAGTAGTTTGAGTTGGTTCATGTTAAACATAGGCTTCTACCAACAATCGATAACTTTCAGCAGCGTTTTCTTCAAACGAAAGTAGGTTATCAGACTTCCCCGCAATACAACTTTTTTAGGCACAAAATTCGACATTATTATAGCGATTGAAAAAATGTGTGTTTACGCTATGGCGTCTATCGAATACTGAATTATAATGACAGATGTTTACCCTTTAAAATACCATATTTTCAATTACTGACGCAAAACATATGTGATAGTTATGTAAAATGTTATCTAAATCGACATTATTATATGTATATATATATATATATATATATATATATATATATATATATATATATATATATATATATATATATTGGGTATACAAATAAATAATGTCGATTTGGACAACATATGGCATAACTTATTATTACCGTGCCAAAAAATCATGGACAAAGCAAGGTGAAGCTTCCTCCAGAATTGATAAATAGTTGTTGATAATGTTGAAATCTTGTGTTCATTCAAGACAATGTCAGACCACATATATCTTATCTGATGACACGGCAGTAACTGAGAGGCTTGGCTGGAGAGTTTTGATGCATTCACCATATAGCCCAGACTTTGCACTTTAAGATTATCATTTGTTTCGATCTCAATGGTGTAAATTTAAATACCGTAATGGCACAAATGGATTAGGTTTTTGCTCAGAAGTTCCACACTGACGGAAAAATGACTGTACCACGAAAATACGAAAAGTTGTAGAATTGGTAAAATTCTTAAATAAATTTTAAAGCCTATTATAAAAATTTTAGATAAACTAATCTAAGAAACAAATACACTAAACAGTTTACGTTATTGGTTCATAAAACTTTGAGTAAAGAAACTTTAAAAAAATTTGCTTCTAAAAATTGGCAACTCTAATTTTGCCCCTTCCAGTATATAGTTTGTTCAGCAGATCTGCTGCCTTGAAATTAAACCGTAGTGGTGAATATGTTCCCGAATGACACTCTAACATATGTTATCAAAGCCTGTAAAGCATCCTTCATTTACACAATATATGTTCTGCTCTCTCTGATTCCTATGAGCACAGTCGACAAACATCAACATCTGCGACAGCCACCCTCTTGAGTCTTTAATGGCCCGTAAGAAATTTCGTTAAGAATTTCAAGTCCAGCCTGCCATACTTGGGTAGCTCACAGCAATGCCCAAATTGCGAACTGATCGCCGCCCTGTAGTGGAGAAGCCCTTTTTGCGTTTTCGACTATTCCAAGAATCCCAATACTTAATTTGATTAAGGTCGGTAGTAAGCAGGGTTGGCAACCCATTGGGTAACCCAATTATATGGAACACATTCGCTTTAAGCGCAAATTACCTAGTTCTACGGCTAAAAAAAGATACATTCTCCATTTTTTTTAACAAAAATATAAGGGAAGCAAACACAACATATATTCATCTCGTTTAAAGGCATTTCGATTTATGGCCTACATTTTCAGAAACTACCAAGGCGGTATAAAGAGGTATGAGCTTACCTTTTAACATATCATCGAATCGTTTTCTTTGAAAAATGCAAAATCGGCTTCAAAGTTAGAACGTTTTAGAACACGAGAAGTTTTTCTGAAACTAGATTTAGAAATTGACGCAGAGATGGGCAAAAGATGTAATCAGTGATTTCATCAATTTATTATTTCATTATCTTTTCGAGTCCCAATATATAAATTTTACTTATTTTTGCTGTAAATAAACTAGGAAACCTTTAAATAAAAAAAACACACCCGGGTTTCATTGGGTACTATATTTAAAAAATCCCGGGTGAGTCTTGTCTATTTAAAGGTTTCCTAGTTTATTTACAACAAAAATAAATAAAATTTAAAGAACAGGTTCGAGACATATAGAATTGTCAAAAACGCTCAGTAAGGTTTGCCATTTAACCATGAATAGGCTAACACACAAACAACGCTTGCAAATTATTGAATTTTGTTGCCGAAATTCGTTCAGTTTAAGCAAAGAGTTTCACAAGTTACGTCTATTTTATTAAATAAGCCCACATTTGGCTCTATGGGTACATCAACGGACAGAGTACCCAAGTTTGGAAATTCAAGAGCTGATAATGCACTAGGAAAAATGTACTCTTTGCGAGCCGGCGGCAACATCAACGAAGCCGGGAACCGTGCGATAATAACTGAACTTTTTTGACAAAATGGAGGAGCTGGAATTAGTTCTATGCGGTTTCATAAAGATGATGAAACATGCCACATAGCAAGCGATACCATAAACTTCCCGAGAGGCGAGCTTGGTGTGCAATTCAAATGAAGATCATACGATTTGAGCCCAATTTTTGTGAGGATAAGTGAAGTTTCTCGTGTACAAAGATAAGATTGCTACAATTCTGGTCCTGGAAATCAACATTACAGCTACCATTAGTGAAATACCGGCCGAAATATTTAAAAAAAGTATACAAACGTTTGAGCTCACGTATGGATCACCCATGGCGTAACTGCGGGCAAGATATACATGAAACAATCATTAAAATGTATATGTCAGGCATTCATTTATTGCCCCAAATACATATTTATACACTTCAGCAAATTTTCTGTTTTTTTCTTTTAATTTTAAAGATCCAAGCATATTTACACAACCCTTCTTCAATTTATTTGCATTTAAAAAAAAAAACATGATTATAATGACGTTTTTATTAAATTTAAGTAATAAGACCTCCCTATTTAAAATCGTATAAAACAGATTAATCCAAATGTCATTTAGAAATTTGTACGAATATGTATTTTGCATACTGTATTTAATTGTCACTCCTGACTGAACATGCTTCACACAGAGCTGCTATCCTTTGAGAAGTATGTAGTTTTTTTTTTAATTCGACACAATTAATTACACAATTAACTAATTGTATTATTGAAAGGTGAATTGCTTAAAATTCCGTAATTAATCAATTTAGGTTTATTTGCGAACGTGGTATTATAAGTTAGCAGATTTTTTTTTTTGCAAATAATGTAGTAAATTCTTTGAGGTTTACATTTAGTTTGCACACATACATATGTATATATACGTATGTTAAGTTCTGAATGCTGTATAGGGTATTAAAAACATTTGCTTCTGTATTCGTATAAATATAAATGACAGCAATAACATTTTCATTTAAAACATTTTCTTTAAACACTTATGGGGTTAAATAATAAAATTTTATTTCGTAATCGGAATTGTAAAGCACAACAAAAGAACGCAGTCAGCTACGTTTGAATCAGCAGGTGCATATAATGTTTCTGTTGCAAAATTACTTGCGATAGCAACAATTGCAAGATAATAAAATTTAAAAAAGAAATTGTTATGAATCTACAGAAAAGAAATTATAAATAAACTGTAGAGAATCAAGGAAAATATATATCAATTGTTTGGTATGTGTTTGCTAAGATAAGTTTTTGCTTGTTTTCGCATATTTTGTTTTTAAACCTAAGCAACATTTTTTTCTCTATTAAAAAAGGAAATGCCCAAAAAAATAAAAATGTGTTTGGCAAATAAAATTTATGTTTCATGTTTCTAGTACTTTTTCTTTCCAATTCCATTTACTTTTACTTATTGTTTAAGCCTTAGACTATATGAACTATACTCTGGAAATAAATCACAGTCAGAGAAGTTTCTTAAAATTGCTTTGGAAAACCCTTATGGCCACAAGCACATGGTTGATAAGTGTCTTTGGTGATTAATTTATAGAAAACTTTGCTTTTTTAAGAGAAAATTTTCGCATAAAGAACTTTCATAATCACGTTTAGATAAAACGGAGTGGGAAAAATGAAAGAGATTTTTGTTTTTGTTTTCGCAAATGAATAAATATTTAATTTTTAGCAAAAGAAAATCGAGAATAAATAATTAATAAAATTTATGATATATTTTAGTTTCAATATTTTTATGTAAACATTTTGCACCCTGAACTGTAATTCAATGAAATAATAAATATATATATAGCATTATAATTATAATAATAATATATGGTATATACAGTTTGTAAAAAAAGTCTTTCCAAAGCAGAAAAAGTTAAAATCTTATTTTAATTTGAGAATTACAACAACAAATAATTATGTTAAAATGTCAATTTTTTGTACACATCCAATTAAGGACTTCGAGACATCATAGCTTTTAAAATTGCCCACACATTACAACGCTAATAACTAAAAAAGATCTTTACCTGATTTCTTTGCTGTAAAAAAATGTTTTCCAAAATAAGAAGTTATTGCAATTTCTGGGAATTTGAGTCTTTTATTCAGAAAATTTAGATTTTATAAGAATGTTATCGTATGTAAGACGTCAAATAGTATTAAGGCATAAAAAACTGGACAAACATGCAACAAGTGACTATATTTTAATGAAAATATTTAAGGCACATGAGTCTCAAAATATTGGGGTATATCCATTGTTTTAAAGACAAAGCAGCTAGAAAATTTCCTGATTTGTTTTCAGGGCCGTGTACAAGATCATATCCCGTGATGAAAAAGTATGAAGAATCGTGTAAATAAAGCACAAATGAAATTAATGCTTGTGTTCATTATTACGGCAATTGTTGTATTTAGACTTATTCGAATTTTCAGGGCCAATAGAACTAGCTTTTTGAAGGCTGACGTTCAATTTGTTTTTTGAAACATCAATATACACTTCTTTGGTCACTATTTAGTTCAAAATCCTTATTTGATATACAACCCACTACCATACCGATTTGGTATTCTCAAAAGAAAATAAGATTTTAACTATTTTTCTGTTTTGAAGAGACTTTTTTTTACAAACTGTACATACATACTTGATAATATTAGTATTGCACACTGTGGTTGGAAAATGTCATAAGAAAGTCCGCGAATGACCGATTTTCTTTTAAAAACGTGTTCAGTAACGTTATGGTTCAGAAATTAAAGTGATTTTATAAAAATATTGACATTGTCACCTTTCCAGACCAGAGAGAAAATGTTGAGGTTCATATGGGGATTCATTATTTCGTCTATAAAGTTTAGCTAAGACATACATACTTTACATATTTCATCACTTCTAGAAACTTGCACTTGTCTATGAAATTTGCACTCATATATAAAATCCTGGTATTTGAGTGCATAATCCAGCTTTCTTGAAATTTAGCGCCTATTCTTGTAAATGTCTGTATCCATATGGAAGATTAGCTATTCTAACTTACCCTTACAAATTTTTCATAAATATTTAGGTTATTTAATTTCTGAAAAAATCTAAATCTATTCAAATCTAAGCGTATTCAATGTTTTCTTTTTCGCATTTTTTCCTTTATTATATAAATCTATGTTGGTAAGAATAGCTTAAGTCGAACAAAATTAAGAGCACAAGAACAAGGTATTTATTCTGATAACAATGTTAAGTAATTCACAAATAATTGGAAATTAAGAAGCTATCCCCTAAAATTCTTATTTTGAGCAGTAACTTTATTAAAGAAAATGAGCGATGTGTGTAGGGAAATCGAACGGTTATTAGTCGACAGTTCTTAACCGGCTTTTTTTAATTTGCCGAATACGGTTTTTTAAAATGTCAATTTTTCGAATATCGAATAAACCGGTTATTTTAACACAAATAACAGGATAACTTATATATGTATAGTTTCTGTACGTTTTTATTTTTCTTATTAAAAATATGCTCATAATTTATGTCACGGGTGGGCCACCTATGGGTTTAATTAGAAACAACGGTTATTTCGAATCTGGCAATTATTTTTTTATTCTGACTTATTTTGTCACAATATTCATTATATTATCTCCACTGAACGAAATGAATCGATTTACGCTTGAGCAACGTTGGGATTTGTTGAAAATTTATATCCAAAATAAAGACAACTGGTTGAAAATTGCAACAAAATCAAAAAAATTGCAAAAGCATCTTTTCGGGGCTCACAAAACCTAAACGTGGACTTACAGAAGCGGGGCTTGCGGCTTGTGGAGCGAAGACATCATTGGGCCATATTTCTTTGAAAATGAGGACTGCATAATCATAACGGTCAATGGAGAAACCTATCTCACCATGATAACCGATTTTCTTGTATTCGCTCTTCATGGCATTGATGTGAACAATGTTTGGTTTCAACGGGATGGTGCAACTTGCCAGACATATCTTGCCAAAATAGATTTATTGCATCAAACTTTTGATGGCCGCTTAATTACCCGAAATAGGGATGTCAGTTTGCCGATTGGCAAATAAATAAAATAAATAAAATAATTAAAATAAATAAAATAAATAGAATAAATAAAATAAATAAAATAAATAAAATAAATAAAACAAATAAAATAAATAAAATAAATAAAATAAATAAAATAAATAAAATAAATAAAATAAATAAAATAAATAAAATAAATAAAATAAATAAAATAAATAAAATAAATAAAATAAATAAAATAAATAAAATAAATAAAATAAATAAAATAAATAAAATAAATAAAATAAATAAAATAAATAAAATAAATAAAATAAATAAAATAAATAAAATAAATAAAATAAATAAAATAAATAAAATAAATAAAATAAATAAAATAAATAAAATAAATAAAATAAATGAAATAAATAAAATAAATAAAATAAAATAAATAAATTAAATAAATACAATAAATAAAATAAATAAAATAAATAAAATAAATAAAATAAATAAAATAAATAAGATAAATAAAATAAATAAAATAAATAAAATAAATAAAATAAATAAAATAAATAAAATAAATAAAATAAATAAAATAAATAAAATAAATAAAATAAATAAAATAAATAAAATAAATAAAATAAATAAAATAAATAAAATAAATAAAATAAATAAAATAAATAAAATAAATAAAATAAATAAAATAAATAAAATAAATAAAATAAATAAAATAAATAAAATAAATAAAATAAATAAAATAAATAAAATAAATAAAATAAATAAAATAAATAAAATATATAAAATAAAAAATAAATAAAATATATATTTAACGTTTGATAAATAAAAGCATTGTTAAAAATATTTTTATAAAATTATGGTCACATAATTAAAAGTATTTAAAGTGTTATATCATATTCACACATAAGCCTTAATTGGCAATTAAGGGATTTTAGGCAATTTAGGACTTAATTGTGCTCAATTTACTATACAATGGTAGAAGTAAAAACTTGATCAATTAGTAGTTAATTACATTATTAATTGAGTCGAATTTACAATGCAAATCTGTCTAAAGTATGTAGAATGCGTAGTGGCCTGTATGAAGTGTGTTCAGTGAAAACTGATAACAATATACAGTATGCAAAATTCGTATTCATACAAGTTTTCAAATAGCATTTTTTAAATCGTTAATTTTTAGTAAAACAAATATTAAATAATATTTTTTACACTGATTTAAATAGAGGTTTTACTACTTAGGACAAATAAAAACCGGCACGTGAATAATATAGTTTTTTTTGTAGAAAAATAAAAAAATTCAATCAAATACATTTTTGGGTTTGCATGAATTCGGATTTTTCACACTGTATAATGTCATATGATGCATATACAGGGTGTCCGCCCGGAAGGTATACTACTTTGTTTGTTTAAAATTTTTGATTATATGAAATTGAATGGATCTTATATTGATAAATGTTTTATTTAATGTCGGCGATTATGTATGGAATACAATATCAGATAAATGTCCGCCTTTGACAGCCTCACAAATGAGAGCCCTTTTGGGCACATTTTTCATTACATTTTCACACATTTCACGCGGTATTTCATTAATTTCATCACGAATATTTTGTTTGAGTTGATCCAGCGTTTCTGGTTTGTTTGCATAAACCTGGCTTTTCAGATATCCCCACAAAAATAACTTCGGGGCAGTCAAATCTGACCGTGGAGGCCAATCAACATCACCATTCCTTGAAATAATTTGTTGTGGTACTGCGAATTCCATTGTAATCCTGGCTGTATGCGATGTGCCACCGTCTTATTGAAACCACATCTTAGTCAAGCCCAAAGCATGCAGTTGTGGCGTTAAAAAGTTTTCAATCATATCATGATATCGCACCGTTACGCCGTTTTCAGTTTCAAAGTATTAAGGTACAATGATTCCTCCTGAACAAATTGCAAGAAGGAAGAAGCTCTGAATCTTATATGAAAACAAATGCAAATCTTTGTGCAAAATTGTGACCAAAGTTGTTCTTTGAAGACCAAGCTCGTGAGAACGGCGTCGAATTGAGGTTGATAGATTGTGTTGAACACTTTCCTGAATAGCAGTTATGTTTTCAGCCGATCTTGCAGTACGTTGTAGTCCATGTTTGGGCGTATCAGCTACAGTCTCTCTTTCTTCAAAGTCATTCACTACACGATAATAGTGCGTCTTGTTGGCACGTGGTTTCTCCCACAAATTTCACGTAACTCTCTCATCGTCACAGTAATCGATGATTAATTTTGATAAAATGTTTTAACGATTAAAGCACGTTGGTTTCAGTAAAATATTTATTTTTCTATAATAAATTTTCCACGTCACTACTTCACGACTGCTATATATGGACTGTAAAGACTAATGTTTACCAAAATGAAGGCAAAACAAAGTAGTATACCCTCTCGGCGGACACCCTGTATTATCAAAATGAAACAAAATAAACAAAAATTTTTTTTATTATCTTGTTTCAAAATCATAAATTTAAGTTTTTATGAATAAAATTTGTCTTAGCATTTTCAGCTGTCAAGTGCTAATTAAGTCAACTAATTGCGCTATATATGAGCAATAAATTCGATATGTCAATTTAAAAATTGATTGACTCAATTAAAATTTATGCCTGAACATGATATTAACATATTTTATTTTTTTTTTTTTTTCGTTAAAATATATTAAGCCTTTATATGAACAACGAATATGAATTACTTTTTATTGTTCTAGTTCTTCTACATTAAAAAATAAAAAAAAAAAATAAAGCACTATAAAAATCTTCAAAAAACAAAGAAGAAAGAATTGGAAACTTCTTTTAATGTTCTATTGAAACTTTAGAAAAATTGCAATTTTTGCAAGAATTTTTGTTTTTCTTACAGAAAACCCTCTTAAAAAGTTTCAAGTGCCAGAAGCCACATTTTTTGTATTCTTTTCAGAAGGAGACAAAAAAAGGCAATGAATTCTTTTGCATATCTTACGCTACAATAGGAAATACATACATAGTATACAGTTTAATCACAGTACCTTGCTCGGAACCATCTGTTAACGTGTGTTTAAATTAATTCAATAGAATAAAGCAGTTTATACTTTAAAGGATCAGACACGAATATGCACTCCTTTTTTGTTTGCAATCATTTCACCGTTAATTTTCATTGTAATGTCAAATATCCCCAAGTTAAATTAGACCGACTGTAAAGCTTTTATTTGTATCTATTTTCTGCTATCACTTTTTCCTTTTTCCTCCCCCTATACTTCGTTTTGACTCTATTCAAGGTATGAAAATTTGTAATCAATAAAATCAATTTAAAATGAAATAAAGTAGTTTTTAAGTAGGGCGATATCAATTCCAGCAGCAAATTGTGAAAAGGGATTGTTTTTATTTGTCCAGAGGGTGTGTATGAAAATAAGCATATTGAGTATATTTTATTAATTGTACTTGAAAGAAAGGTAAGTGCTGAAGTTAAAGAATTTAAATAAATAAATATTTAAGGTTTTTTTTAATTCAAAGTTTTCTAAGTATCTTTTTATTTATATTTTAATTGTCTACCCAAACAAATGCTATTATATAGAGTGGTCCAACCATAATGCGCGATTTTAATTGTTAGTCACACTTTAAGGTCTAATTTTTTGTCCAAAATGCATTTCGCGCACACGTGATATTTTTTGGTCAGCATAATCCGCCAAATGTGTACAAAGTCAGGAGAATTGTGCACAAATTTAAGCAAACCGTGTCTGTAGGAAATGTGGAAACATCTGTGCATGCTCGTCCAGCTTGTTTTGGGCTGGCGGCATCATCAGGCCGTACTTTCTCGAAAATTAGGTCGTCCAAGCAGTATTTGTGAATGGTGTTCGCTATCGCTAGATGATAACGGCCAAAAATGAGGATATGGACCTGGACCATATGTGGGTCCAACAGGATGGTGCCACTTGCCACAGAGTTAAGAGTAAAAGTATACGTCAATAAACCAAGAATAATTCAAGAGCTAAAGGATGAGATTGAACCTGAGATTGAATATTTAGAAAATTCTCTGAAAACTTTTTTTTTGTTTACCATTAACATCATGCGTTTTAGTTGGACCACCATTTAATTTTAAAAATATGGGGAAGAATGGATATCCTACTACACGGCTGCGAAATACGTATAACTGCACTTTAATATATTCAAAAATAGCAGGTGTTTGCTAACCAGTGTCTTTTGGGCAAATTTAATGATCATTAGCAGCTTATGGGCCAAAATTAAACAACTCTCAGATACACAAGTTACATAAAGAGACAAATGTGGAGCTGGATTGGATATATTCTGCGCTGACATCAAAACTGTAGACATGAATAGAAGTTGGCATGAAATAAAATTAATTGGCAAAGATAAGTTACATTGGAATCTGCTGGTTCATGCCCTATGATCATTGTAGCTCATTGTAACAACATAATACATTCATAGTACACCGTTCTTCCTGCGTTATGATGCAGGATATATATGGATCTTACGAGTAATCTTTATAGTCCGGCTGGTTAAGTATTTGAAATAGGGAGTATTGGGTGTTTTTTTAGAGCTTCATAACAATGCTTTATTTGACTACTGATTAAGCAGCTAATAGTTGCTTTTTGTTTAGTTGGGTTTGACATTCATTACGGATAGACTCACGCCAGAGCAACATTTCCAAATTGTTGACATTTGTTTAGAAGAATAATGGTTTAGTTCTTCAAACTAGAAAATTCTGTTCTACGATGAAGCCCATTTTTGATTGAATGGGCACGTAAATAAGTAAAATTGTCGCATTTAAAGCTTTTGTCGAAATAGCATTACATCTATCGAAAATTACTATTTGGTGCGCTTTATGGGATGGCGCAGTTTTGTTACTGTCAATGGTGAACGGATTGGGGTCATAATTATAAATTTGTTCGTACCTAAATTAGCTGGCATTAATCTTGATGACATGTGATTGCTACAATTTATTTACTGAATGAAACTTATGATGAAAGAGTAATTTCACGTAATGATCCCTTAATTGGCTACCAAGATCGTGTGATTTGACCACATTGGATTATTTTATTTGGGGTTATGTAAAGTCACAACAAGAGACAATTGGCTTTGCAGTGTAAAAGAAAGTTTTGTGACATCTGGCAATGCCAAAATTGCTCAGTAAGGTATATCAATTCGCTATGAATAGCCTAACAAACGAACAACACTAGCAAATCATGAATTTTATTATCGAAAGTCGTGCTATGTGAAAAATTCATTTCGTAACTTACAGCTATCGTGATAATCGACCCACAGAACTTGCTCAGTGGGTACAACAGCTGCAAATACAGTATGGAAAATGCACTGTTTGCTGCGGTTTGTAGACCGGCAGCATCATAGAACCGTACTTCTTTAAAAACGATGCATATCGCAATGGCAGTCAATGGAGTAAGGTACAGTGCAATGATTACCGAATTTTTCTTTTCCAAAATGGAAGAATAGGACTTGGTTGACATGTGGTTTCATAAACACGGTGCCGCATAAAAGACGCGATATCACATTTTTCATTTTATAAGCAGTCCATTGGCCGCCAAGATCATGCGAACTTACCCTACTAGACAGGAATATGTGCTTAGGAAAAAACCAGCTACAATTCCAGCCATGGAAGACAGTTTTACAGTTTCCACTGCAGTGATACCAGAAGAAATGCTGGATAAAGTATGCCAAAATAAGAGTAAATGGCTGGACCACTTTTGGGTTTGCCTTTTTGAAGATAATCAATAACAATTATTTTACATACATTTCAAAAGCAGACATCATGACCTTACCTGCAGATTAATCTGTCTTTACTTACTTTAATATAGTACGATATTAACGATGTACATATGTATATATGTGCACTTGGAATTCTTGCCTATCATATCTATATACATATATAAAAATAAGTTGTTCTATATTCGTCATATTACAACTTGTGCATCACTATAACGATTTACAATCCAATACATGCGTGGGAAAGGTGTACTTTCACTGATGGTCTTAGTTCAACTCGCATATAAGTCTATATTTTTAAAACGATAATAGTCAGAGAACGGAAATGAATCAGCGGGAGTGGAAGCTTTATATATAATAAATATTAATTTTTGTATATCTAGAGAAGGGTAATAGGTCCAAATAACTTTGTGGTTAATTTAAGTCATCATTAAAAAAGTGGACGTAATTGGATAAGTGAGAGTGACACCTTCCATACAAATTTAATATTGATTTTTCAAACAGTAATAGTGGAAGATTCTGAATTTGGTCTGAATAGCTTTGCAGTCCATACACATCATCAGAGTCAATATTGATTTTTTATTATCTAGACAACGGTTAGAGTAACAGTTTCTGAACTTGGCCTATATGACGTGGTAGTCAATACATATAATTAACTTTAATGCATTCTTTTAAATTTTTCTTATACGAAGTATATTCTATAGGTATATAAAATGCTCGTATTGATGGTGTTTATACCGATTTTAGTAAGGCTTTTGTTATTCCTGGTAGACTTCTTCGATGGATAGACTCTTAATTTTCTTTTAGGTCTCAGAAAGTTTTGTTTCGGAATGTATTGTTCAAGACCGTTTTTGTTTCTTTGGGCCATTTGGGCCCACTTTTGGTCTTGTTATTTCTGACTGTGGTGTTATTATGTATTCTGATAATGTTAAATTATTTTATACTTTTGATGATATTTATGGGCAGATTGGTGTAGAATTATCTGGATCTCCATCTAAAGAAAAGGTATAAAAATGGTTTTTTCCCGCAAAAGTGAAATTCCTTTTATGTTTATAATTGATTCTTACACGTTAGTGACTGGTCTTGATCTAGGTGTAATATTGGACAAGAGACTGACATTTCTTGATCATATTAGTATGACGATTAGTTTCTGTGAAGAGATGGTCAAGGGGTTCTGTGATCCTTATATTTCGAGGCAGTTGTACATTTCACATGTCACACCAATTTTGGAATATGCTTCTGTCATTTGTAATCTTTATTATCAGTGTCATATTGATTCAATTGAGTCTGTACAAAAGCAGTTTTTATTATTTTTTTTTTTTACATTGCTTGCAATTGACTTAGGTTGATAGATTTCCTTCATATGAGACTAGGTTGGTCCTGATAAGACATCCAATATTAGAACGCAAAAGGGCAACATTATTGCGGATAATATTGAATCTGAATTTCTACTCCTAAACATGAATTTTAGCATCCCCATAAGGTTTTCCCGTAATTATTGTCCTTTTTCACTGGAGGACGAATTGTGCAAATTCGTTACTACGTTACGTTAATTTCGTAGATTGTGCAATGATTACAATTTATATTACGAATTTATTGATTTTTATAATATTTATTTAATATATAATATCTATTGATAATTAAGTAATTCATTGTATATTTTTGTTAGCTTTAAGTATGTATGTATATCAATTGCTTTTATGTTCAGCTTTTGATTAAGTCCTGTAGCCAGTTTCTCGTTGCCATAACTTATTTGTTTGTATCCGCTATTGTTCGGACTGAAGTGAAAAAAAAAACAAAGGTTCACAACAACGCGGGAAGGGTTACTCTTAATAAATTTATATTTTTATACTATCAAGATCCGTGGAGCTATTCATCTTGCAGTCACCTAATTGTTGAAGTTTTAATAAGTAATGGATTTAATTCAAAATCATTAGGACTTGCCTAAGGCCAAATATCTAAAAGTTTGCTTTTAGAAGAGTATAAGTAAAGAGAATAAATAGTACCTTGCGACGTTTAGTAAATTTGTATTTTAATGTAAATATTGCTATAAAGAAATTAAGTTAAAATAAATTTAAACAATTTATATTTGTCGCAAATAATTATTTCAAACATTTTATTTATTTAATAGAAATAATTTTTGCAACATATGTTTTTAATAAATAAAACGAAAATGTGAAATATTTCTAAAACATTTAGAATTTTATTTGTCAAAGTCATGGCACATACTCGTAAATGCAAAAATCTCAATTTAAACATATGAATAATTAAACAAATTTTATTTTATTAAAATGCGCTCAAAAGTGTGCCATTTATTCTGAAAGTGACATAAGTCAAAAGAGATATTAGTTACAAAACTGTTATTACATTAGAGTTGTATCTTTATATTAAATTTCAGAGTTTTTCATCATTTGATTGCAACTTTGTTTAATGTAGTAAAAGCGCATGGACAACATTCGGAAGATGCTGCTAAAAAATTAATATATTGTTACGAAAATAATGATGCAAAAATTTTTTATAAATGGTAGTTATGTGCCATGGTGTCAATTCCGTAATTATTTGTGTATCTGACAGCACTGCCAGTTAAATCATCCCTGGGTAACAAAATCTTTCATGTTTAAAATTAACGGATAGAGGATAGGAGATTATTTGGGACGTTTCCGGACTAATGGTTACGTATCAAACAAAGGTTGTGGTTTTATGGTTAATAATAAAAGATATCACTAAATTTTATTCAGTATTATCATTAATTTTTTCTATTAGACTTAAGCCACTTTCAAAATAAACGGCTCATATATATTTACAATAGAAAACATTTTAAAATTTTATATTTAAATGTTCGTATGACTAGACTATAAATTGAGTGTAACAATTAAATTAGGAGAAACAAATCGTTAAATAAAATTTTAGCAATCCAAACGATGTGTTTGTAAATGTGTGTTCAGTTTTCAGAATATCATTTCATTTTCTTTTCTTTTTTTCCTCTCTGTGGAAATTTAAATGACCTATTTTAACTTTAAAAATATCAACAACACTAACAGCTACAATAATAAAAATAATAACAAAAACAAAACCTTCAACAACAACTACAAGTAAAAAATGCATATTTATGCATTTCATTCCTCTTCTTTCTGTACAATACATACATATATATGTATTAGGCTGGTCCTTATATGGCACACATTTTTTCCTAATTTTCCAACGGGGACTATCTTAAAACGTTCTTTTTTTTAGTAAAAAAAGTATTTATAGACGATATCTTACTTTTAGTAATGCATTAGTCTAGTCCTTACCCTCTTGACCAAGACATCCGAGAATAACATAACCTTCGAACATTTATTGGATATTTCTATGCTCTGTGAAGCATTTTTGTTCGGCAAAAAAAATAATTTTGCTTCGAAAATTCTTCGCTAATAGCGAACAATCGATTATTGCGAATCACAGGTCAAGCGGGTATATGGCAAAATTTTTTTTTTTCAATGTTACAATGGGCAACCTCTTATATTATATATTTTAGTAACAATGCTCTTTTTGGAAACAAGATAAACAAATTGTGATTTTGGAAAACAAGAGCCAGTCTAATGTGCATTTCTATACATACATACGATGGCGGATTGACATTGAAGCTACTTAGCGCTAGATGGCAGCACAAACACAAAAAAATTTTCTTTCTTAGAAATTACGATCTGTCAAACGTCAGCTATTAAAATTTTAGCCAAATTCATCGATTAGTTTATTTGTTGTAGTCGTTTGAAGTAAGCTACTTTGTGTTTCTTGGAAAATGGAAAAAAGTGAATTTCGTGTAGTGATTAAACACTATTATTTGAAAGGCAAAACGCTAAAGAGACAAAAGAAAAGCTTGATAAAAATTACCTCGAATCTGCTCCGTCAGATTATATGGTAAAATATTGGATTGCTGAATTTAAACGGGGCCGAACAAGCACTGCAACAATACCATCAACAGGAAGGCCAAAAGCGGTGGTTACTGAAGAAAATATCAAGAAAATCCTCGATATCGTTATCAATGATCGCCGGGTCAAATTCCGTGAGATTGCTGAAATGGTAAACATATCATATGAACGTGTGTTCAACATTTTACATGAACATTTGCATATGAAAAAGCTATAGGCAAGATGGGTGCCGCGTTTACTCAGTGTTGAACAAAAACGAGTTCGACAGCGGTGTTTTGACATGATAAAGAATAATCCTGCTGATTTTTGGCGTAGATTAATAACTTTTGATGAAACGTGGTTCCACCACTTCACACCTGAAACCACAAATCAATCGAAGCAATGGGTGGAAGCTGGTGGAATCGCTCCGAAGAAGGCGAAGACAGTGAAATCGGCTGGCAATGTTATGGCCACTGTTTTTTGGGATGCACACGGATTACTATTCATCGATTAGGGATTAGGGAAAAGGGATCCACAATCACAGGAGAGTATTATCGTGCATTATTGGATCAATTGGTTGATGCAATCACGGAAAAACGACCACATTTAAACAAGAAAAAAGTGCTCTTTCTTCAAGACAACGCACCGGTTCACACACTATTGGATACGATGCTAAAACTACGAGAAATCCACATCGAATTGGCTGATCATCCACCTTATAGTCCAGATTTAGCCCCTAGTGACTTTTTCCTGTTTCCAAACTTGAAAAAATGGCTCTCAGGAAAAAGATTCATCTCAAACAAAGAAGTGAATACCGAAACTACTGCGTATTTTGAGGAGTTCCCAAAATCGTATTATTCAGATGGTATAAAAAAGTTGGAAAATCGTCTTACTAAGTGTATTGAGCTAAAAGGAGACTATGTTTAGAAATGAATGGTTTTTGAAAAAAGAAATGTTTTTTTTTTCCTACTTAGGTAGCTTTAATATCAATCCGCCCTCGTACATACAGAGAAAGCACAGTGTGTATTAATAAATTCAAATTTTTCTTTTATTCATAAAAAGCATTAAAAATTTATAAAAGTTGTTGCAGTTATTTGTACTCATTCACACGTATGTATATTGTATGTGTGAATTTCTGTTTATACCACATGTATACAAAAAACTTATACATTACCGCGTAAAGTGCTTGTATATTTAATGAAATAAAAGAGAGAGAGGGGGAAGTGTGCATGAGAAAGTAAAAGACAATAGAATATGCTGTTGCATTGTAGTCAAGACTTCCTGTTTCATTTTCAAAATAAAAGCAACTTAAGAAAGAGTCAAAACAACAAGAAAAGTAGAAACAACTTACTTTTCTCTTGTGTTTTACTTTCTTCATTCTTTCTTTTATGCAGTCAAGAGTGACTTCGTCTTTTACAGAGTTAACATAAACAAGTAATAATTTAAATAAGTGCATAAAAATCATTAAAAAATAGGGAAATATATACTGAAGAATTGCAAAGAGACAAAAGTAACGTGATAAAAGGATTTTAACTCACACTACAAAAAGGGTTCTTTGGCAAGTTTAATAACCTACATAACTACAGTGGTGGACATTGGTATAACAGATTTCAAGTATGCTGCAGTGAAAAGCATTTCTTTGGTGGTTTTATTTTTTATGTTTAATTCATTAAAAAAAATAGGAAATATGCCCTGAATAGTAATTTGGCACATTTTAGAAATTTTAATATTCATCACAAAGTTATTGTTTGAATGTTTTGAATGTTTAATTTCAAAAGTTTTAATAAAAACCACAAAACCATAAATAGAAATAGGTTAAGGTAAATGGTGCATAACGGCATAGCGTGAATTCATTCAGCTAATAAGCTCGAGAGGAATCATCGATTGTGATATTGCTTCCTTATTCAACTGCTACAAAAAGGTGGTGTACAACCAGGATTGGCAAACACTCGTGTTTTTTTAAGCCCAACCCACCGGGTTTTATTGGGTTTTTTGATGGCTTTTTTGGATTTTATTGGGTTTTATAACTACTACTTCTTTATTTCTTTCAATTTGACTATATTTTTATTTGTTAATATAATTACGTTGCTTTAGTATTTATAAGGCAATATTGCACTCGTGGTCGGTTCAAGAAGGCGTTATGTACTAAAGGCTGCTAAATTAGAACCATATATTTTGAAAAAAAGGCCGGAATATATAACCCGACATGACTAAGTCATTCTTTTACACTTCAACGTTCGGCCTAATGTAGCAAAAGATACCAAACGATTTTCAGAAACGATCAATTGCCGCATCCGCCGTATTTTCCTAACACTGGTTCCTCTGAGTATTGGCTGTTTCGATGAATACAATATATATTTGCATGCCACCGAACCAAGGCTTTTCAAGATATATAAAATCGGCTTAAAAGTTGGATCGCCTCAGAAGACAAGAAGTTTTTCTGAGACGGAATTCGGAAATTAGCTCAGAAGTGCGTAAAATATATAAGCAGTGATTTGACAAATTTTTATTTTGATAAATTTGTTAATTCGTTATCGTTTCTAAACTAAAAATAATGGACGAAATCAATTTGTACTTCCAATATTACACTTTTTTCGCTGTAAATAAACTACGAAACACTTTCAATAAAAAACCCGCCCGGATTTCTTAATTATAATACCCAATAAAACTCGATTGGGTTTAATTGGTTAACCCAGTAAGTTTCTAACCATGTGAACAACGCATTAGTTCATATTCAAGCCCATGAAACATACAAAAATATTACACAGTGAACTAGGCCTAAAGAAACAACTCGTAAAGACGACTCCTTTATACAGCCTCAGTTGTAAGGCCTCTTTTAAATCCTCGTCTGAAATTCAAAAGAAGTATTCAATAAAATTTGATATATAGACATCCCCTCGTCCATAATTACAAGGCGAAAAAAAAAAATTACTTGGTTGCATTGCACATGGTGGGCAAATTTGAGGTTGTGAAGTAAATTGACTGTCAAATGACGTAATGTTAAGAATTGAGCTGTCAAAGTTTGACACTTATTTAGTAAAAAATTGGGAATTTAAACTATGGAAGGCTACACTTTTGAACAAAGAATTGAAATTGTGAAAGTTTACTGTTTGAAAAACTGAACTGAAAACAAAGCATTTTCCAATAAAACTGTCTTTAGTGATAAGGCTCATTTTCAAATATGCGGTAGTGTGAACAAACAAAATTGTCACATATGCGGTTCACAAAATGCACAAACAGTCCTCGAAAAACTATTGCATACAAAGAAAGTGACCGTATATTTTCGAAAATGGGCAAGGAAACGCCGTCACCGTGAATTCTCTGCGCTACCAAACCATGATAACCAATTTTTTGTGGCCACAATTTGCTAAAATTGACATCAGTGACCTTTGGTTACAGCAGGACGGCGCCACTAGCCACACAGCATCCCAAACAATACAGTTATTGCATGAAAAATTTCCCGGTCGCATAATTTCTCGATTTGGCGATGGGATTATTTTCTCTGGAACCATTTGAAAGACCAGGTTTACGTGAACAAACCGCAAACCATTGATACTCTGAACAATGAATTTAGGCGCTGCATTGACGAGACAAGCGAAGCTTTGTTGCAAAATGTGGTTCTAAATTTTGTGAAAAGAGCGGGTCTGTCGATGTGTTAGAGGTGGACATTTGCCTGACATCATATTCCATTATTAATTCCAATATTTCTAATTTATGTTGGTATGAATAGAACTGAGTTTGTCAGAAAATAGTGTTTTTAAGTCAATTAACTTTCTCGCCTCAAATTTGCCCACCCTTTACAACAAAACGCACACGTATCGAAAAATAGCTTGAAGTCACGAATTTTATTTTGCTGTGAACACTCTTTCGAAAAATTTCCACGAAATTAAGTTTATACGATTTGAATCTGACGGAAAATCTTATCTATGGCATTCTTCCAACATGAAACACAATCCCAGATACAAATTAATTACAGTAAAGTATGTTGACGGAAACTTGATGGTTTACATTTTCTAGGTACGGTGTTGGTTCCATAATTAAAATAGATCAATATGCTTATAATGAAATACTTTTGAATATAATGACTCCATTTGCAGAACATGCCTCTTGAAAGGATTTTTTGCATCATAACACAAATGGTGAATTATCCCTTTTTGTTTGCCCACGTATACGTCACAGTTTTATGACAGATAAGCTTTTTGTGAAGACAAAACTAGCGTTTCGATACTTAAGAACTTTATTTTCGTACTTTTTTTTGTCTAAGTTAAAAGTGGGAATATTTTTGGACCCCAAAAATAAGAAAATTCTGAAATATTTGCAATGAACGAGCTGCCTCTATTTCTTTAATACTTGTTGAAAAAACTACAAATTTCACAATTATTTTTGCAGATTTACTGAAGAAATATTTTTATTTTATTCATAGCTAATGTTATATCTTAATAATTTCATCAATAGTACAGCTCCTAAATAAAATAGTACGCAAAAGCGCATCTAAACTTGAAAAATGTTGAAAAAATTTAATGAAAAATCCGTTTGTTTTGGAAACACACCAAGATACTTCAAGACTACCTAAACGACATATTTTTAAAAGCTATGTTTCTCTTATTTTCATATCCGAAAAGAAACTTAAAATCGGGCCATATTTTAGTAAATTATTACCTTATAAGTATATGAAGGTGAGAAAAACCGGTGTTTTACACGTAACTAGGTTAGTGAGGTGTTTCAAAAATTTTAAAAACAGAGTCTAGTTCTGCTCGTTTTTTTTTTTTTTTTTTTTTTGTTTCTGACGCACCGTGTAATTAAAAATTGAATATATAACAAAAGTTGACATAAAATAAAAAGCCTTTCTAAAAGGATTCAAAAACATATATAAAAAAATAAAAAGGTAGAATTTTGTTAAGGTTTTCCCCATAAAGGTCTTTCAGATATGTCGCAAAATATTTTTGACATGTATTGAATTTTCGAAGGAAAATGTCTTTTATTCTACCTTATCAATATCATTTTTAACTGTATCAAGAACTAAATTTTAAATGTTGTCAAGCAATTAATTTGAAAAAGTGGGAGTTTCAAGCCCTATTTGCATCCAAGGTGTCGTTTATAATGAGGAAAGTTTTTTCATATATTTTCACATATTAATATTATAAGTTTAAGGGTCGTATTACCATGAATGGGTCAATATTTTTAATGACCTCGTCAATTTGTATATTCTCGTCTTTTATATAAAGGGTCCGGCATCTAACGTTTTTTTTTCAACTAGTGATTATTTCGTGAATGTTAACACTTAGCTCATGTCTGATTTGACAGATAATTAGTTTTATCCTTCCGCTGAACGAATATGGTTGAACCGCGCTGGGAAAAATTGCGACATTACTTTGAAAATCATGGTAATATTGCAGAATGTGTGCGATGTGTTCAGATTAAGCTCATTTTGATCTTGGCGGGTATGTAAACAAGCAAAATTGTCGCATTTGGGGCACAGAAAACCTGCACGCATACATTGAAAAGCCGATACACCCAAGACGAGTCACTGTTTGGTGCGGATTTTGGCCCAGAAGCATAATTGGACCATTTTTCTTCGAAAATGAGCAAGGAGTGGCCGTTACAGTCAATGGCGATCGTTATCGGGCCATGTTGAATGCATTTATGTTCACAAAAATTGAAGAGGAGGATATTAGTAACATTTGGTTTAAACAGAACGGCGCTACGTGCCACACAGCTGAAGCTACACTCTATGTTTTGCGCCCTGTTTTTAAAGATCGCATTATCAGCCGCAGAGCTGATGTCATTTGGCCACCTCGGAGCTGTGATTTGACACCGTTGGACTATTATTTGTGGGGTGCCGTCAAAGATAAGTGTTACGCCAACAAGCCAGAGACAATTGACGCGTGAAAGGACAATATTCGTGAAGCCATTGGTGAAATACAGCTGCAAACAATCGATAATGTGCTTAAAAATTGGGCCGATCGTGTAGGCTACTGCATGGCCAGCCGAGACAGCCATTTAAATGAAATTATTTTCCATTATTAACCGGAAGGATTGTACTTTCACATTTAAAAATGATATTTGAGAAAATATTCAGTATTTTTTTTTATAGCATTAAAAAAAAAATTATTTGGCGGACCCTTTACATCAATTTTAACATCATCATTTAATAGTTTGTCTCTAATCCACTTACAGTTTCAGATCAAATTGAGTCATCTAAAATACTTTGCAACAAGGCAGTAATTTGCTTATACAAATCTCGGTTACTTGCCGTTACTATAATAAATTTCTGATATGAGTGTTCGAAAATCAGCTGCATTAAAACATTACACAAAAGACAACCGATAATGGCTGAGAATACTGGGCATAACAACATTTTCTCATAACAAACGACATAAACGTAATAAAAAACTAGAAGGTATACATCTGGTGGTGGGAAGTAAAATAGATAAGTAGTGTTGTTTCTTGCTTTTAATTTGTATCAAATAACTCTGCAGTATTTCTTTTTTTTTGCTTCGCTCTATTTTAACACAAAATAAATGAACAGAAACGAATAAAACTAAAGTAAACTAATGCTAAGTAATCCTCAAACCGCAAGTGATACATTAGGACATAGAAATGATTAAAATAATAAATTTGTAAAAAAAAACTTTGGTACCAAAAAGTACACGTATGAAATGTCCTAAAATCATGTCCACAACTGTATAATTATTTTTATCATTACCAATCGTACTATATGTTTGTGTTTCCATCGTAGTGACCTTCAATGCAACATTACTACGTACATTTGTTAAGTGTTAAACAATCATGGAAAATAATTTGTGACTTCTATTTCTGATTATAGAAATTCAAAACAAAAATCAAATTAATTAAAATTGTATTAAAGCAGTGCCGCTTTTTAAATCGCATTTGATAAACGCCCCCTTAGGCTTTGGTTGCTATAAGTCTTATCTCATCCCAAAGTCACTAAAAAATTGTGTATATTAAAACAAAGGACCAAATTCAAGGTTAATAAAAAATTTAAGTGCACTGGCTGCTTAGACCATAAGCTCGCGAAGTTTTTAATTGTTGTTATATATTCTGTCACAATATTCATAGGCACCAAGAATATAAAACAAGCTTTAATAAAGCTTCGAAGTTTTTAGTATAGTTTGTGTTAAGAATATCTTGTACAAGATTTTGACTTATATCCTACATATTGTTATGAAAACGAACAATGTCTAAGGAAGATACAAAAATATCAGTTTGAAGCTGTAGATGGACACCACACTGCCGTGAGAGCTTCGCAAGGGAATCACGACGAGCTTGTAGCTGAAAGTTGCACCCGAGAGGGATCTAAGCCGCAGGTACATAATATTTCATAACAACTATCAAAAAGGTGGTAAAGCGGCTATTGGCCGAAAAGGAGCAAAGGGTAAAAATTAGGTGCCATAGTTGGGGCAAGATCGATTATTTTCAGAAACACTGTATGGCACCTCTTAGGAGTGCAAGATTCGCGTCATCAAGGTGGCAAGAGAAATGGGAAAATACTGGCTTTAGAAAACCAGAAACATTTCGTAACTATCACCCTACCAATATAGGAGAGTCGAATAAAATGGGTTTAGGTATACACAACAGAGTACAAATAAATGAAATGAATACCATATAGGCTGTGACTTGAAAAGATTTCCACGTTATGGTGAAGCTGATTACCGGAGGGGAAAAAGTACATACGACTAGGAGATAGCCGCTGATAAAATAGCTGATAAGGCCAACGAGACCATTATCAACATCCGACAATTACGTCTGAATGCTAACGAGGACTGGTCAATGGCTAAGAAGTAAGACCATCCACTGGCAAGGATAATAGCAGCTAAGGAAAAAGAAAGACCAGTAAACTAATAAAAGCAGATAGCGTTCTAATAAAGGGTTATTAGGCTTAGTGGGATAGCTTAAAGCTGATTGATAGGAAAGTGCAGACGGCAAAACAACTACCAATCTAATAGTGGTTCCTTCCCCAAAAATTAATGCAATTTTAAACCAGCGGAGGACATCCTAGGGTGACAAAAACAGCAGAACAACTAAAACGTTATTAAAGGGTTGGATGCCAGCAAGCTGCCGCCGGATGGATAGCAGTGAATGTATTGCGGCTAAAGAAGCAGTCGGAACAATCCAGAGTCAGCTACAGCAATACGAATCGTGAGCACCAGTCGGGAAAGAACTTCATGAAACGATGCACACACGACTAGAAATGGCCCGTAATAGGTTGAAAGCCAGGTATGGTCGAGCAAAAAATTCTGGGGCTTCCATGAGGGTTCTTCTATAAAACCCACAGCGGAAAAAGGAATTTTCTCCTTCTCCTCCTCCTTTTTTGTGATTCTAGTCTATTGGTTTGTGTTAAGGCTGTCAACATGCCACCCTGGTAATGCCATTATTAATTTGTATTATTAACAGTGTTACCAATTGAACGATGTTACCGTACCGATTTTTAGTGTTACATTTGAATTAACGGAAATGAATATGCATAGACATTCAGTCAAAGTTTGACTGACTTTAATGTAAGGCATTTAAAAAGAACTCAATCGTTTTCAATATAATAAAAAATTTTTGTATGAGTAATTGTTAGGACTAATAAAGTAGTATTTGAAATATTAAATTGTGTGTCTTCACTTCAAAAAAAAGCTATTTGAGTTTCATATATGTATTTCTTCAACTTTTTTTACATCACTCTTGCTATCAATTCTAGGAATAACAACTTATAGGAGAATATGCATTATACAACTGAATAAATTTTTTATTAAAACAATCTACTGAAAACAATTTTATTTTTCTATGAAATAATATTTTTTCTACCGCAAGGAACACGAAAATGCTTTTTAAAACAAAAAGAGCAAAACAAAAAAAGAACACAAATTAAATGAAATAAAATACCATCGGCATACAGTTTATTTTAATTTTTTTTCTTTTCTCTAAAAATTCACACTTTTAAACGGAATTTATTAAAAGTTCGAATGAAAATTTCACGGTATTTTGTATGCTTTATGTTGTAAAGAATATCTGATAAATCGCCACCACGACAAGCTCCTAACTGTGTGTCCAATTTAATGCTGACTTCTTTAAAAACTTCTACTACTAATTCATCAACGGCATGATATATGTTTACCTCGGATTGCTAAAGAGCTACTTAAGAGCTACTTAAATAGCCCAAATATAATAGTCAAAATGCGTGTTGATCTCAACTATATTGTAAGCCAGGAAACAGGATGGGTTTATGATATAAGACTGTCATCCATATAGTGAGATAAGGTGCCACTTTATCTCAGTCCATACTATTGAAAAAACAAAGTAGTGATGTATTGCCTCATTAAATTTTGGGAAAAAATGTAAGTACTAAGCAGACATACTTGGATAATTTACACCATTTACTGTAACGGCAGGTAATACCTCTTACACAGGTTTAAAAAAATAAAATTTTGATTGTTCAAGAAATGAAATATATATTTTTAAGAAGGTCTACCTATGTTGGTTAATTATCCTTTATTGTTGTCCACGTATACGTCACAGTTTTACAGAATTGGCATTCCGCTGGGTAACCCAATTAAGCCAATCCGGGTTTTAATGGTTATTATTAAAAAAACACGAATGGGTTTTTTATTTATTGTATTTCGTAGTTTATTTACAACAATAACAAGTATATTTTACGTACTGGGACTACAAATTAATACGGTTCTTTAAAAAAAAAAAAATAATAATGAAAATAGTGAATGTTTCAAGTCTTTTAGTTGTTATTTAAAAAAAAAAAAAACTGAATTTAATTAACATTTTTAGGCGTCTTTTGAGGTGATCCAACTTTGAAGCCGATTTTATATTTCTTGAAAAGAATTGATTCGGTGACATGCTAAAAGATATATCTGTCGAAATAGCCAATAGTTAGAGAATGTTCGGATAATACGGCGGATGCGGAATTTGATCGTTTCTGACAATCGTTCGGCAGTTTTTTTTTAATGTGTGTCATGCAAGAGAATAACTTTATTATGTCTGTCTTTGTATTCCGGTCATTTTTCTCAAACGAAGCAGTTGTAGTCCACTTTAACAGCCCATAGTATACAACTCCGCCTTGATAGTGGCTCCTCCCAAAGCATCCATTACTTTGTTTAAGTTTCATTAATCAATTTGATCTTTCAAGCAAATTAAGATGATTAGTCCATTGTTGCATTGTTGGTGGTGATCTTTACTTTAGCATTGTGTTTATTTCCTAGTAGGTGGCGTTTTCTCCTGCTCAATCGTCTGATGTCTGTAATCTGGAAGGTCAGCGGGACTTTTTCTTTTTTTTTGTCCTCTTTATCAAGCACTCGAAATCGCCATTACATTTTTTTCGTCATGACCTCAGCTGGGGCTCGAACCTGGGCCGCTTGTGTTGCTATGCATGCGATCTAACAACTATACCCCGCCACCAGAGCGAAATTGTATTATAAATACTAAAGCAACGTAACTTCAATAACAAATGAAAAATATTATTGCATGAAATTAGGAAGCAGTTACAAAACCCAAAAAGTCAAAAGCGGTGGGTTTGGTAAAAAAAACCGTGCAACGTCTATCATAAAGATACTTTTTTTCTAGATACTTTGGAAAAGACAAAAACCGAGTTTCCAACCTTATGAAGCTTACTTTCAAGTCTTTCATGGTTTAGGAATACTTGTTGGCAGCTCTCTATTACTTATTCTTCGAGAATTTTTATGAAAAAAAACTACATATTCAGAAAATATTTTTACTTATTTACTAAAGAATTGCGAATGGAGGAGTGTAAATATATCTCTCAAAAAATTTTTTTTACATTTCCATTTGGACTTTTTCCAGAAACTTCGGATATATGAATGACGAGCTCGTTGAACGGTTTTATTAAGATTTTATGCAAGTTCTTGAGACCAGTATATGCTAAGGGATTATTGTTGGACTGTCGTTAGAGAAACAAATAAAAATTTATGTAAAAGGATAACTAAAACTCTTCATTTTCAGTTTTTTTTTTTTCGTTTTTCAACCAGAACAGATTTTGCTGGATTCGTAAATTATTTGACGAAAAAAACGACACCACTATTTTATAAAAATACGCACTTGTTTACAAATAATGAAATCGACAGCAATAACGCTAGTAGAAATGAAGTAAATAAAAATAAACTACAACAACAAAACAGACAGAAAAGAAAACAAATAAAAAACAACAACAAAACAAAAAACACTGAAAGAAGTGCATGTTTACATTCGCATGGCTTCATAAGAATGGAAGGAAATGTAAACAAAAAAAATCCACTTGAAATATTGAGAGGTTCGATATCTTTCGAAGTATTGTTTACGCAGCTATATAAAGAACACATCGTTGCGGACAGCAGTCAGCATATTTTTTGTAAAGTCAGCGAGTAGAATTTATTGGATATAAGTACAGTGTGAAGAAAGTTAATGGCTGTAAACTCATTTAGTGTATTTAGTGTGCATAAACTCTGGTTGAAAAGGTCGTGATCGAACCTAAGTTGTGACAATGAATGAGTTGGGAAGCCTTTAGACAGAAAGATCAGTCGAGTAACTGTTGTAGTTTACATAGGTCTAAACAGAAAATAATTAGGAGTGTTTGTTATTGCTTGGAAAAAGGTTACAAGCAATGAACCATATAACTGTGAAAATAAAGAATTTTTTATTCAAAAACCAAATATTAAATTATTTTTATTTAAACTGCAATCTACGAACTCATTAATAAGCGTTTTTAAAAAGTAAGAACGTAGCAATAAATATTATGAAAAGAAGTAGACCGAAAATAGAGCTATATGGCCCTTTCTTAGAAACAAAAGAAGCAAAAACTGATTTTTGTTAAAAACAATTAATAATAATTACTATCATGTTAACATAAGTTTCCAATTAAGCTGAGCTTAAACCTGGAAAACGAAATTAATAATTAGGAGGTTTTAATAAGGTATACTTACCCTCTATTACTGTTTGAAGTTTCTTTTAAAATATAATATTTTGCCCAAGCGATTAGCAAAATTCGAATTATGAGTGAAGTTATAAAAATTCTTAATAAATTACTAATAATGCCCTGTATTGTATAACGATTAACTCAGAGTCACTCCATGCTGCCTAACCAACTTTTCATCAAAAGTTAAGAAAGTGTTTTGATTTTGGTAAGACAGTTAATTTAAGTTCAATATGATTATAAAATTAATATAATAAATTAGTGTTTGCTTACCAAAACAAAAGCTATTAGGTCTGAATTTAGCGAATCCGTATAACATACAGTATTTGTTCCCTTATTTTCATTTTAAATAATGTATTATAAAGTACATATGTATATATCCTTATTATATAAATAGTTTTTAAAACTTATTCCTCTCTGTGATAATAAATTATATTTTATAGTTCATTAAAAGTTGCCTGAAAAATAAGATTAACATTTTTATTGTTACTACTTATTCCACCAGTTTTTTTACGCTTTAGTAATATAAAAGGAAGAGATGCAATATGAACTGATTAGATAACTTCATGTACAATAAATTTATTAATAAATCATGATTATTAATTAATGTTATCTATTTGGATATGTAAAATATGTACTATGTATTATTATATTATAAAATGATTTATAACAATAGAAAATCATATGCAACTTTATTTTATTTTATATAAAGGGGTGTGTTTTTGTACAATAAAAAAAATTGTAATTATGATTTTAAAGGGTGGCTGTGATTAATTAGAATTGTTTGTTTAATATGTTAGTAAAAAACATAAAATAAATAAACATGTTTATTTTACACATTGTATATGATATTAACTTTTATATGAGTATACTTTAAACCAGTGACGCTCATACATATTGTTCAGATTACGAAGTTTTTCGGCTGTTTATTTATTTTCTTCGTGAATATTACAACCAGGGTTGCTAAAAGAAAAAAAATCCTATCAAAAATTTTCCTGAAATGTGGCAAAATCAACTGTATCGCTAATCTTTATTACATATTCTTTTAATTTAAATATCATACAGTATTTATCCATATTGCTATTATGATTCCTAAAAAAATTGTTTTTGTTTTTTTTTTTTCTATAAAAAACTTAAGAAATTGGAATAAATAAACAGTGCCCAAAAATCTTGGATAAAGAGATTCATACGCTTTGTTTATACTATTTCAAACGGCAATCACAATTGCAATAAAAGATATGTGTGTGAGACACAAAAATATATTAGTGGCCTGTTAGTCGTCAACGAAGAAGGGATGTAGCGCATGTTTTTTTGTTTTTTTTTTTTATTTCAAGAGTTTTTGACGAGAGCTAAAATTTTGATTTCTACACCGAGAAGTGTTAATAAGCTACATAAATTTATGCATTTTTGTACTATGTATGAATACCTATTTTTTTACGGCGTTTTAACTTCAATGTATTTATCATTTTAAGTGTTTCTCTCTTTTTGCGCATCCCTGGTTTAAACACATATGTCTACATATTTTAAATATTTTATTAAAACAGGCGAGTTGATTCCACTTTCAAAACTTTATTTCTCTAGATAAGTTTCAAATATTTGTTCATTATGCTCTGAATATTTCGAAGGTAACTGTCAGATGTTGCTAAAACCTATGATTCAAGTCAAAGACTTTTTAAATTTAGATTTAACAAGATTTTCATGTTTATTATCATTTTTTCAGCTCAAAACTCGCACACTATAATAACAATTTAAGTTTATAATAAGTTTGGGATTGACGTTGTTTAGTGGTATGGTTAACATAATGAGGATAAATCGAACACTATACTTATTAAAGGGCACATCGAATTGATAACTCAAGTGAATGACAGTTTTCTCACTTATTGACTATCCTTTGGTTATTACCAGGAAATTTTATGGCTCTGAGAAACGCTTTGTGGCGAAAGTGATTAGTTATGTGATCCACAGATGGGTTAAAGACCATACGTGGAGAGAAGCTCGGGTAGTTGTGTCTAGAATTAAATATTCGTAATATATATGAAAAAACTCTAAATACTGTGCACAATTCAACTCGAACATTAGGTAAAAGACATAGGACTTAGTCATACTATCCGATATTTCGTATAGGACAGTATGGGTTAACTGCGTTGTTATAGAGTATGCAATATAATTTAATATAAACGTGATATTAATGCTTATATAGGGTGGGAAATATAAAAGTTTAAATTTAAAAGTGCAACCAAACAAAAACAGTTTGAAATTTTGTCAAATATATTTTTTGTGGTGAAGTACAATTGTTCTGGTTAGAAATGAAATATTATTAAATTAATATGGCTGCCTTGGCTGGCCTTACAGTACCCAATTCGATTGGACCAATTTTCATGAACCTTTTCGAGTAAATGAGTTCTTATCTCGGCAATAGCATAACGAATGTTGGCCTTTAAATGCTCAATTGCTTCTGTTTTGTCATAAAACTTGCCTTTATCAAATTGCTTTGCCAAATCGCAGCTTCTTGGCGGCCAACTGATATCATCATTTCAGCTAATTAAACTGCCACCAAACGTTTGAAGCAATAAATGGATTGTGGCATGAGATGTGTGGCAAGTGCCTGTCGAAACGATAAAGAGCGGGCACAGAAAATCGGTTATTATAGTGCGATATTGACGATAATTGTTGCGAAATATGAAATATGGGCCAATGTTGCTTCCGCTTCACAAGCCGCACCAAATAGTTACTTATAATGGACCGCATTGGCTTCTGTAAGACCAGGTTTAGGTTTTCTAATCCCTAAATACGGCAATTTTGCTTATTAACTTACACACCGAGATGAAATAAGCTTCACCCGAAAAGATGGTTTTAAATGATGATAAATTTCCAATAAATCCGAACGTTGCTCAATCGTATATCGATTTATTTCGTTCAGTGGAGATAATACACTGAATATTGTGACAGAATAGAATGGTTCAAATTTATAGTTTGAAATTGCCCTCTCTATATAATTTAATGCAATTTAAACATACTTTGTTCCCCAAAGTGTGCCGTTGTAATATGATAGGTAAGACACCCGCCTGTCAACCAAGAGCTCCACGGCTAAATACCTGACCAGATCATAAAATAAATTTCAACAGCGGTGTCAACTCATGACACAGCAAACGACTGCTTATGAGTGTTTACGCTATAAAAAACTTCCCTTAACTTAATGCATATGTAGTTCGGAGCCGGCGTTAAATTTTAGCACCGTTTCAATGAGTCAAAAATAGAATCGGATGCAGCTCATTGATTGAGGGAAGTTCCCCATTTCCCACTTGGGTTGTTGTATGAAAAAAGTAATGAACTTGACTGTTATACGGGTCAGTTTTCTTTGTTTACTATAGAAAATTTATGTATACCACTCCTCAGTTAGACGCAAAGGTTTCCAATCACCAAAATTAGTTTTAGTATACATTTATTAGTTCTTTTGAATTGAGTTAAAATTGTAATACAATAATACACAAGTACATAGCAAGGAATTTAAATTAGTTTGTAGGCTAGAATAGTGAGTTTAAAAACTCACTTTTATTTAGGTTAGGAACTCTTCTCAAATACGTTTTAAAAGCAAATACAAATTTTAAATAAAACAATTCTGATTCTAAAATTCAAGAGGCAAGATTGTGACGGCCAATACGGTCAGACTCTGCTGTGGTCTGATATAAAGAGTTGTTTAGAAGGGTATGCTTAAGGAAAATAAGGATAACGTGAGGCGTATCCTCGTGTCAATCCAAGCAAGTTTCAGGTAGTTTAAAATTATCCTAGTTAACTATAATAGGAAAATATTCTAGTCTTGCATCAGACTATCTAAGAACTGACTAAGAATGATAAATGGACTTTTGTCCAGATATTGGATACTCAATGAACATGGATACTTATTAGTTTCAGATCCAATATATGAAAAATCTAATAAAAAAAACTGAATCATTAGAGCACATACCTAAGAACATGTCTGGCTGACACCTAAAATTTGTCAAGGCAACGAAATTAGAAGAGATATTATAGAAAACCCTATACTAGACGAGGGCTGTAAGACAGCAACACTTCCTCACAATACTGCCTTACAATAATAATATTAAAAGTGGTTTGGTAAGTATTTCAGTAGTGAAATTTATCAACATCTATGATAAACTCGGCAGTGTCCACGAGCTTATCACAGACGAAATTAAGCTCAAATTGAAATGTCGAAAAAGAAACATTGGAGTCACAAGACGAAGGTGCCTCCAACTACAGCAATTCTAGAACAACACGACCAGGAACTTATTGGCTATAACAATACGTAGTTACCGACAAATCAACATCACATGTGGAAAGATATCACATCAACCTATAATCAAGTCGCAGAAGAAAAATTGGGTGTAGTCTAGATGCATAGAAAAACATGGATATCTGACGACACTTTTAACCTGATCTCTCCAAGAAGAGAACTTAAGTTGCAGCTAAACTGCAAAAATGCTACAAGGCAGCAATATCGGAAGCGTGCGAAACAAGTTAAGAAAGCTGCACGAAGAGACAAAATGATGTCTTGCAAGAACAGCAGAAGAAGCAGCTGAACAGAATATCTCACAAATAGAAAGTGTACCAGGTACCAAGCAGTTACTGATCACAGTGACACAATTGCATCGAATAGTGAAGCACAGATTCAAAGATGGAGGGAACACTCCGAGGAAATTAGCAACATAACGGAAACAGATGAAGATATCGAAATGTACCATAATGGCCCTATACAAAATACGTTGAACGTAGCATTTAGTCCTCGCAGTTTGAATGAAATAAAAGATGCAATAGTAGAATTGAAGAATAATAAAGCTGCAGGCGAAGATGACTTACTCACGGATATTCTACTGGCACACATTACAACTGCAGCTGAATTACTAAGGCCTCATATCACATTAGCATGGGAGGAAGATAGGCTGGCATCAACAACATTGTGAAGCCAACAAAAAGTGGCGTCTTGAAAGATTGCAATAACTGGAAAGGAATTATTCTGCCTAACACCATATACAAGATATAAGCAGTCATAATACAGAGAAGGCTTCAGAGCAAACAACAGAACATATTGCGAGACGAACGGGCAGGCTTCCGGCCTAATTGAAGATGGGTACACCAGGTCAACACTAAACGCATCATAATAGAACAGTCTCTCGAATGGTATAGAGGGTTATACCTACTGTTCGTCGACTTTAAGAAGCCTTCCTCTCAAAAGGACTGTTATATGGAAAGCATTAAGAAGAAAAGGAGTAGCCCATAAAATAATTCGAATAATACTAGCAATGCACGAGAATGCAGAACTCTCGGTTCTTCGCAACTAGAGCATCAGCCAGACTAACGCTGGAATAAAGGAAGAATGTTCACTCTCACTTTTACTATTCACCATCGTACTCGATGAGATGATGAAAATTACCCACAACAGCACAGAAAACATCATACTACTGGGCCAACCAATTGAGTATGTGGATAGCTTCTGTTATCTGGGAAGCACAATGGTAACAACCAGCGGTGGAGAAACAGACTTTAACAAAAGGCTCTACAAAGCAAGGTCGGCAATCGGACGATACAGGTATTCACCAACAAGTGCCTTAGAATCATATGCAAGATATTCTGGCCTATCGACCAGAAACACCTGCTAACGCACAATTATCCATGAACTAAGGCAAAATAATCTTACATTACAAGACAACGGCACCAAATCGTGTACCTTGATGTGCACTTCAAAATTTAAAGCCTTTTTAATAATAAAAAAATTATGAAAAGGAATTTCAAAGACCAGACGTAGAAAAAACCTCTTCTTAAATTTGACCTTTAAGAGATTAGTTGGTCAAGCTGAGAAGATATATCGAAATCTTCTTCTGTCTGGTATAAGTTGCCCATAAGCTTAATTTTAATTTTTTGCTAAGATTGCAAAATCACTCCGGAATACAATTTTACAAAATTTTATTGTTAGTTTTTCAAATATGTTTTGAAAAAATTTACTTTTTGAAAACTACAAAAACAATGCTTTTATTACATGCTACAGATATTCAATATATAGGTAAATTCCATATGATACCATAGCATGCATTACAATTAACATTTTTACCATCTTATAATGACTTCCTATGGCATTAGAGGTTGCAACAGCAATATTTAAGGAAAAAATTTTAGAATTTTCAATGTTTATTGCATTGCTTTGTTACATGGAAAACCTGAAAAGAACAACTAAAATTAAAGAGATTAATATTCATTCAAATAAAATATTAAGGAAAATCTCAAATATCTGTGTCACTACAATTTGTTAGATGAACTAAATTGAACATTTTGCAGTGCCATCAACTAAATTTAGTAAAATTCCACTTTTCACTTTTCCTTAAAATTACAATATTTTTTTTTTGTATTTAAATCCCTTCAACATCACTTATGCAGATTCAAAAAAAAAAAAACCGTAATAAATAGGATTCACTTAAAAGAACATCCTTTTTAAGGACAATACAATTGCACATGCATTTTTGTCAGATTTTTGTTATTATTGTTTTCGTTGTTGTCTATAAAAGGACACACAGTCCGCGCATTTTTATTGCTGTATAATATCTATTGTAGAAAAACGTTAGTTGTCGTAATTTTACCCTACGCTTTTCTAAAATGTAGGAAGGATACAATATATTTTAGGCTGACCTGTGTTATACGAAAAAATAAAATATTTTAAAGTTTTTCTTGCAAATATGGCTGTTCCAAATTTATCAAATACCCTTATATTAGTAAAAAAAAAAAAATCAGTCAGTACTTGACGCGCCATATACCTTTTTATATTACAAAAAAAAAAAAATCGTTAAAAATGGATTTAAAAAATTTTTGCTAAAATTAGATCTATAAATGTAACAAACTGTTTATTCAAATATCGGTTGTTTTCTTAGATGTTCGTAACTTTGAGTTGGCAACATTACTTTATTTAACAAACGATTTAACAGCTGATAGCTCGTTGCTTTTTGTTTAGTTTGGCTTGACATTTCACTATGTATAGACTTACACCAGACAAATTGTTGAAATCTTTTTACAAAATTATAGTTCTGTTCGTTAAACTTTAAAATTCAAAATTTTGTGCTTCGATAATGCCTGTTTTTAGTTGAATGGATACGTAAATAAGCAGAATTGTCGCATTGGTAGTGAAAATAACCCACAAGCTTTTGTCGAAACACTATTATATCCGCAGAAACTTACTTTTTGATGTACTCTATGGGCTGGCGAAGTCATAGGTCCATATGCCTTCAAAAACGATGATGGTCAGAATTGTACTGTCAATTGTAAACGGCATAAGGACATGATAAGAAATTTTTTCACATTTTCATTATGAAGTCTTCAGCTCTGCGGGTTCTCAGATTGCTGACGCGGCGCGGTATGAACCCAGTGAACCACAGATTTCACATGAGCATCCTGGGGAGTAGCCTCGACCGATAGCATAAACTTAGGCCGGATTTTCGAAGTTCTTATAAAGGGTCCGCCATCTAACATTTTTTTTTTCTACTAGTGCTTATTTCGGAATGGTAACACTTAGCTCATGTCTGATTTGACAGATAATTAGTTTTATCCATCCGCTGAACGAATATGGTTGCGTATATGCTTGAACAACGCTGGGAAATATTGCGACATTACTTTTAAAATTATGGTAATGTTGCAGATGAAGCTCATTTTGGTCTTGGCGAGTATGTAAACAAGCAAAATTGTCGCATTTGGGGCACAGAAAACCCGCACGCATTCATTTAAAAGCCGACACACCAAAGACGAGTCACTGTTTGCTGCGGATTTTGGTTCAGAGGCATAATTGGGCCATTTCTCTTCGAAAATGAGCAAGGAGTGGCCGTTACAGTCAATGGCGATCGGGTCATCGGGCCATGTTGAACGAATTTTTGTTCACAAAAATTGAAGAGGAGGATATTGGGAACATTTGGTTTCAACAGGACGGTGCTATGTGCCACACAGCCGATGCTACACTTGATGTTTTGCGCCTTGTTTTTGAAGATCGCATTATCAGCCGCAGGATTGATGTCGTTTGGCCACCTCGAAGCTGCGATTTGACACTGTTGGACTATTATTTGTAGGCTGCCGTCATATATAAGTGTTACGCCAACAAGCCAGAGACAATAGACGATTTAAAAGACAATATTCGTGAAGCCATTGATGAAATACGGCTGCACACAATCGATAATGTGCTTAAAAATTGGACCGAGTGTGTAGGCTACTGCATGGTCAGCCGAGGTAGCCATTTGAATGAAATGATTTTCCATTATTAACCGGAAGGATTGTACTTTCAAATAAAAAAAGAAATTTGAGAAAACTTTCAGTATTTTTCTTTATAGCATTTTCAAAAAAAAAATTTTATTTGGCGGACCATATACATGGCCGTGCGAGTGGAACCATGAGCCCATAGTGTCAACACTAACTAGATAGAGTGGTATGCTGATAGATCTAAAATGGATGGTGTTTTGGGTGGGGAAATTTTCGGGCCCAATACCAAACTCTGCGAACCCATACCAGGCCGAGATCCAAGCAATTTCCACTTATGCGTGAAATAATATAGAGCGTGGAATAAATGGCGCTTCCACTAATGCATATTCTGATAGTCAAGTGGCACTAAGTGCCCTTTCTTAGGAGTTTATAGACTCGAGATTGCTACGCGACTGCTGCACGAATGTCAACACACTGACACTGGCGAGCACTTTGTTAGGTCCAAGGTGAACTGACAAGGCGGGACGACTGGTCTCGTGGGAGTAGAGCCGTAATAAAGGCCCACGGTTAGGGGGATCGGTGAATGGGAGCAAGAACTCTGCTCGTCATACTGGGTACAGTGCTAGGGTGCGCGGCGGGCGAGTTGGCTAATGAGATAGCTAATGAGAAAGAAAAGACGACGAATCATTCTCTATGAATGTGTTTCTTCGGAAAACATTCGGAGACGAACTATTATTGAGTTCCCTATTGGTCCGGAACAGCGTAGTCGGCTAGCCATTAGGTATACTGCGGTCTGATTACGTAAAGCATAGGGCATTATTTTGAAGACTGATGCTTCTGGACCGATCTAACAGCAATCCGCCCAGGGTAATTGATTCAATTTGGTGTACTATTGCGCTGGCGAAATAGATCTTTCTAGGTCGCAGAGCCATGAAGAGTTGGGCCTTTCCGAACCAATTAAATAATAATTCAATTTGCAAATTATTCTTCGATGTTCCTGATATTTGCTTCATTGATCTTATCCGCCGAGTACTGTGCATACATATAGTATGTATTTCCAAAGAGTATCGCAGCTAAGTATTCGTTAAGAATGGATGAAGTTATCTGGGGATCAAATTGGCCTTAACCGATAGTAGAGCTTGCAAATATAATCAGTACTTCTGGCTGTGATATCAGCCCTTGATAAAACACTCTTCGTATTGAATGTACATTTTTTACGCAAAACCCCTTAACCAAAACAACAATGTCTGTTTTGTTCTTAAAGCGATAAAAGGGTAAAGAAAAAAAGGAACAAGAAAAAACAAGAGGAATAATAACATAAAAAATGCGTTCCACTCCGATCGGTGGCGGCAGTAGTTACTGGTTTCGTTTGGTTTTTTTTTTCGCTCATTTTGTTGTTTCGCAGTGTAATAGAGAGAAATTGCTAAAATTTTAACAAAAAAAAAATCCTTTTGAAATATTGTTGTGTTACGGCAAGAGTGGTTGCAAACGGTCAGTTGAACATGCCAGACATTTTTGGCCGACAAAATGTTTGTCATTCATGTTGTTTTTGTATGGAGTTCCTCTAGTTCGAGAGTAGTTCAATAGAAGTATAGTAGTATGTGTCTGTGTAGATTTGATTACAGTTTTAGGTAACTTTTGAGCCAAGTTACTATTGTGGTTTTATGCGTAAACGATGTTCGACAAGTACAAACAGGCCGTAACATCCGGCGTTTTGTTTTGTGGTAAAATTTTTAAAAATCGGAAATTTTCAACATCATTTGTTGTTTGGTTGTTCCTTTTATGAATTATCATGTGTAAAAGTTTAAAATTTTAATATGATTAAAACTAATGTTTTTAGTTTTTAACATGTTTAAAGAAAGCACACATTAATAATTAACAATTTTTGTGTGTTTAAAACTCATGAAAACTTTGTTAAAGTCCTCTTGCAGGGAGGCCACACATATTCCTGTTGACTTTTAAACTTTTTACCTTAAAGTACAACAACGACATACATTTTCAGCATTTCAATTAATCAAATGTTGAGTTTTCCGAAAATTTTCAATGTCTTTGTTTTTGTTTTTTATATTTTCTAATTAAAATTTGTTTCTTTTCCAAACAACAACGAAAAAGTTTTTATAAACTATTGTACCCATACTTTTACTAATTTGAAGAGCAAATTTAAGTATTTGTTAGAAATTTTTTGAACAAAACAAAAGAACCTCCTGACCACAATAACCGATACAAAAGCTAAAATTTCAAATACAAAACTGTTTAATACTTTGAAAACAAGAACAACAAAAATTGTGTAAAATATATATTTAACGAGGGTTGTACGGAGAGTTGAGAAATAAGACAAATGTATTTGCAATTTATTTCTATTGAAAAGTTAAGTCAGTATTGACTTTTTTACGAAAAGTTTTTTTTTTATTATTTTTTTTTTTTAAGAAAAGCGCTAAAAGCGTTATTTCTGATGGAAGAGCTTAATACAGTCATACCGCTTTATACTGCCTGGATGGGTTGCGAATATATAGGCCGTAATTCGAAATGTCGTAAAACGAGTACATTTTGCGTTCTTAAAAACTGTGAACGGCTTATTTTTTAGGCGTATAACGAGATAATTTGTGATGTAAAGCAAAGCTGCTTCATAACTCAAACAGGCCATTATAGCGAAATGCTGTCAAATGAAAGGCCCTATAAATAGTTACACACAGAAAAAAATCAGCAGGAATCAAATTAAAACAACTTTAGATCAACAAAAAAGACCAACTGTGAAAACTAGCCAAGGTGAGAAATTGTAAGTTCAACAATGAAAAAACTTTGATTTAAAACTGTTTCACTTGTTTTAACATTGGCCAAACTCAAATCAAAAATTTTGCATTTTTAAACTAAGCATGTTGTGCACTATTTTCCAATAGCAAATATTTTCAACAATGGGCATTATGATATTAAAAGTGTTTTTACATTGATTCGAAATTCGATTTACGCTTGAGCAATATTAGGATTTATTGGAAATTTATTTCCAAAACAAAGATAAAAGTCAGAAATTAGCAGAAAATGTCGTACAAAATTTGGTCGCAGAGAAGGATCAACAGCGCGCAGTACACGCAAGATTATTGCTAAAGCTCTTGAAACTGGTTTTATTGTTGCGCCAAGACGTAAGCATGCTCGTACAGAGCGTACGAAAATATCAGAGCTGAGGCTAAGAATGTGCCGGAGAATTTATCAACATCAACTCGTCATCGTTCTCAAAAATTGAACATTTCACGCACCAACTTACGCCGAATTTTGCGAAATAATCTAGATATGACGCCTTACAAAGTTCAATTGGTTCAAGAGTTGAAGCCGTATGACCATCCTTCCATCCATCATCTGACCGGGATTTATTGGGTTTTTTGATGGGTTCTTTGGGTTTTTCTGGGTTTTATAACTGCTTCCAAATTTCGTTCAAGTCGACAATATTTTTTGTTTGTTTCTACAATCACGTTGTTTTAGTATTTATAATGCAATTTTGCTTTCTTACTGGGATCAAGGCGGCATTGAGTACTATGAGCTGCTAAAACTCGTTGACCGGAGCAAACTGCAATTACTTCGTTTGAATCATGCATTATGAGAAAAATGGCCGGAATATAAACACAGATATTATTTATGCTTTTGTATGACAACACTCAACCGCAAAAGTTTCAAAACAATTCTTGGAATCGATCAAATGCCGCATCCGCTGTATTTTCCGGCTGTTGTGACGGCTTTCTTTACATGACATTTGGCAAATAGTGGCCTATTTGAATGATGAAACATATTCGTTTTAAGTGCAAATTACATTGTTCTACGGTTAAAAAGCCGTGCATTCTCCGTTTTTTAACTAAAAGTGTAAGGAAATCAAGTGCAACACATATACATCTCGTTCAAAGGTAGTTCGATTTACGGCCTTCAATTTCTGAAACTGTCTATAAAGAGGTATGAGTTTATCTTTTAGCATGTAACCGAATCATTTACTTGGCTTCAAAGTCAGAGTGCCTTAAAAGACGGGAAGTTTTTGTGAGACGGGTCTTGGAAATTGGCACAGAGGTGAGGAAAAGATGTAGGAGTGATATGATAAATTTGTTATTTCATTATCTTTTTGAGTTCAAAAACAAATAAATTTGTGGCAATACGTAAGTTACACTTATTTATGTTGTATATAAACTACAAAGACCTTTAAATACAAGGTCTTAGCAAAAACCCTGTGGGTTGGTAACCCTGTTAACATGTCTATGCATCAAGAATAGTTAAATATTATGGCCTTACCACCTGCAGCGCTTCAGAGTCTTAATTTTATTTCAGCCCAAAATTTTTACATCGGACAATGTGCAGGGCAGTTTGGTAGACTAAGCTTTTTCAACAAAGCTTAAGTGGTTTTGTCTGACATAACAAATGTTTTTCTAAGCACTGTTTTGTGTAGATTTGCCAGAGACCAAGATATTCCATAATAACGATAAAAAAATTGCAACGAAACATTTAGGTAAATTCATAAAAGTAAATTCATAAGGTAAATTCATAAAAGTGTTCACAAAGCTTTTTAATTGTTTTTCTGTTTTTGATCTTGACCTGATAATCTATGATAATTTAATCTAGAACATGGTAGATATTTTATTGTTTACACTTTAAGTTTACACTTTTAGAAGTAATGGTACTTATACTCCGTGCTTTGTTTTGATCGGAAAATTTGCGTTTGATTTTGTAAAAAAATTTTTGTTTATGCTTTAATTTTTTAAACAGCCTACGTGCGTATTTACGTATCTATAGATGAGAACAATTTGATTATAGATATTAATACCACAAAGAGTATTGAAGTTTTATAAGTTTTCAATTAAAAAATGAATGAATCCACAAAAGCAGCAAATACTTTATAAGAAAATATTCAAAAATATAATTCAACAGAAATTTAATTTATAAATACATATCATAAATACTTGTCAATATTCAGAATCATTCCTATTTAACTTTAACTTGTAGAAAGTAATTTAAAATTTTTATCACAAACACCAAATCCCACTTGTAAAATTTCATGTATTTCATTTCTTTAATTAAGAGGACAAGTTGCTGGTGGAAAGACAATAATAAGAAACCAAAGGAAAAAAATTATTGGAAACAATGGAGTTTTCTTAAGGAATCATATCACTGACTAAACGAAACCATGTTGTATTATTACTGAATGAAAAACAAAAACCCGCTTAATTAAATTGTTCTGTTGTCCGTAGTAGTGACTTAAAAACTGTTTCATCGTCCAAATACTGAAAACATTTATTTTTCTTTTTTAATTTTTGCTTATTAAAAGCAGAAAAAGAAGTTCAACTACTTTTTTTTCTATACAAAAATAAATATTTTCATAATGTTAAAAGAAAAGATGGCAATTATATATTTCTTGATGCACATACACAGAAATGGGTAGTTTTGAAACCCAATTAGATTAAAAATTACAATGGTTAGACAGATACGAGTTTAGCCCACTTTAGTTCAATACCGACCCCACTATGACGCCCATAGAAGGTAGCGTCTAGTTTGATCTAATTGTCCGCACCACGATCCAAAACATACCAAGCAGACGCATGCACAAAAGAAGAAATCTTGCTGACATTTATATCAGCCAGGTCTGATATGGCATGCAAAAATAAACGGCAATCTCCATCTCTTCATCATCCTGACAAATCCTGCAGAAGTCATTGAATGGTAAACCTAGTCTCCCAGCGAGTGCACCAGCTACCCAGTGCCCAGTGATAACGACCAGCAGGATTCCTAGTCTAAGTTACGGCATCGTCATAATAGACTCCATTCAAGCCCGCCCGCATAGGGGTCAGATTTTTCTTAATACGGAGAAGATGGATTTATTCTCCTGCCTTCGCTGTGCCCTGCCCAACATGTATTGCAGAACCATAAGTATGCCAGCGAAAATGGCATCCCGACCAGGTGATCAGTTTCCTCATTGCCAAGGAGAGACCCTTCTCTAACTATTCCGTCCGACACACAATTCCCTAGAATATCGGAGTTACCACTCACCAAGATAATCACTAGGTCTGAATGTCTCGTCATCTCGTTTAGAGATGGCCTTCATTCACATACCAGCCGCGATCTCGAGTAGACACCGGAAAGAGCAATTATCGTGGCCTGACTGTCAGTATTGATCCGGACATCAGCGTCAAATACTTTGTACTACATCAACTAGTCTACTGCCTCCTTTATCGCCAAGACCTCCGCCTGCAAGATAATGCAGTGGTTCGGAAGTTTGAAGACTACTCTTATCTCATATGCGGGGATAAAGACACCACCTTCGACCCGTTCCAAGCACTTAAACCCATCTGTGTACATCTCGACAGACCAGGGTCTAATGCAAGATTCTAGTGAGGTGCTCACAGAGCACATTCCGTCCAGGAAGTGTTTGGGTGTATAGTAATTCACTACATCAGTTACGTACCCAAATACCGCCATTCTCAAGCTTATCGTATTAGTAATTACCATCAGATTCACCAGTAATACAAACAAGACTTCCGAAGGAATGGACATGATCAGTGACTTCGCAGAACTCTGTAAAAAATTCTACTACACTTGGACTTCTCTATCAAAAAATATATGAAAATCTTAGATTTAGAGACGACTTGGTCCATAGTAAGTCATACATTGAGAATTAATATGTGAAATCGCATTAAATAATTTGTTAATATCGGGTGAGTCATACATCAGTTTAAATTTGAACCAGCGGTTATTTCGAATCTGGCAATCTGTCATTCTATTCTATCAGATATTTCAGTTAACGAAATGAATCTATTTACACTTGAGTAACGTTAGGATTTATTGCAAATTTATCTCCAAAACGAAGACAATATTGCAAAAAAAAAAAATAAAAAATAATAATAAAAAGCAAAAGTCATTTTTTCGGATGAAGCTCATTTTCATCTTGGTGGGTACGTTAATAAGCAAAGTTGTCGTATTTGTGGCCCAGAAAACCAAAACGTGGTATTACAGAAGCCAATGCAACCATTACGAGTGACTGCTTGGTGAGACTTGTAGAGCAGGGGTATCATTGGCCCATATTTCTTTGAAAATGGGGACGGTGCAATTATTACAGTCAATGGAGACACATTTCGTAATATGATAACCGTTTATTTGTGCCTGTTCTTCATGGTATTAATGTTAACAATGTTTGGTTTCCACAGAATGGTGCAACTTGCCACACATCTCATACCACAATCGATTTATTGCGTTAAACGTTTGGTGGTCGTTTGATTAGCCGAAGTGGTGATACCAGTTGGCCGCCAAGAAGCTGCGATATGACACGTTGCCGACAAACCACAGACAATGGTGCATTTGTAGGCCAACATTAGTGATGCTATTACCGAGATATGAACCCATACATTCGAAAAAGTTTTCGATAATTGGTCTGATCGAATGGGGTACTGTGAGGCCAGCCACGGCAGCCATATGAATGAAATAATATTTTATTTCTAACCGTTGTACTTCACAACAACAAAATAAATTTGGCATAATTTCAAACCGTTTTTGTTTTATTGCATTTTTAATCAGCCAACCCTATACAATTATTATTATCATTATTCATACCGGGCACAGTAGAAGCACACTGCGATTTATGGGATTTGTCCATTGGTATACAAGATTGCCACCAATATTATTATCATTGACAGTATGGCACCTCAAACTCGAATATAATTCCAAGTAAAATTCCAAAAACATAAGAGGTTGAGCGATGCCATTCAGAAATAAAACCTGTTCTAATTTTTAAGTGAGCGACAAATTTATCTATGAGAGCAGCAAGATTAAATTTAAAAATTAAATTAAAATAAAATTAAAGTAAAAAAGTTAATATAAAAAAAAAAATAAAATATAAAATGTTGCTTATCTTCAGCTCCTGAACCAATTGAATTCTGCACAGATGCAGCTTAAGTGACAACGCCAAGTTAGACAACTTTTGGTATAATAAAGGCAAAGTTTTTGTAAGCGATGCTTAATCTTCTCACTCGGATTGTATTGCATACTATAACGCACGGCGGCGACTTTATCCGTAGTTCTTGATATATAGAAGCAGTTTTATCTAACACACTGCTATTATAACGACTGTAAAATAAACACAGCCCCTTAAAATTGCCCGAACAACATTTTTAATTAAACAGTTTTGTCAAAAGGTACATATATCAGTTCATGGTGATTTGACAAAAGAAAATCGATCCGACAGATGTAGCTTCAGTAATATAACAGCTAGTAACTGTCAAAGCTCCGATATACTTATACGAGACACTATGTTAGCTAAACCAAGCTTACAAAAAATGTTTGGCTAACTTCATAAAATGCAATATATTCTGTTTGTAGCTTTAGTGCAAAACAGTGTTTATTGCGTAATAGTTCAGAGCATAGTGTAGTCGCTTTTGGCGGACTATAGCCTTTTTTCATGAAATTAAACGCAAAAAAAAACAAAATAAAATAGCATGAAACAGAGCATGCAATTTTTATTATCCGTTTAATTAATTGTTATGCTACAACTATAATGGGAATTAAGCCGAAAAAAAAGACACAATTTTAATGGACAATTAAATAACATAAAGAGACTAAAGCGATAACATAAAATAAATACCATGCGATGTAATAAAAAAATATAATTCAAAGCAATTATGTTGTATAATTACAGAATAGCCTATTGATTTAAACACAAATTTTTATTTTATTATTTTAGTAATAAACTTTTTTAAAATTTCATTTTTATGCCAGCTATGAACAGAATTAATTTTCTTTGAGTTTTAACACCTTCCAGGTCTAAATTTCTAAAAGGCATTCCCTATAATAAAGCGTGTTTTTATAGAGGAATAGAACTTTAAATTGGCATTACTTTTTAAGATGGCGACCGATTTAACAGCTATTAAGTGATTTATTCTCAGTTTGGTTTGGTAATTCATCATGAATAGACTCACGCTTGAACAACGCTTGCAAATAGAGCAATTTTATTTCGAAAATAATGGTTCTGTTCGAATTACGATCGCTCACTTTTTGTTTAGCGATGATGTTCACTTTTGTTTGAGGGGATACGTCAACAAACAAAACTGCCGCATTTGGAGTGAAGGTAATCCTCAAGTGTATGTGGAAACACCGTTACATCCAGAAAAACTGACTGTTTGGTGCGCTTTATGAGCTGGTGGAATCATTGGTCCGTACTTTTTCAAAAACGATAGTGGGCCAAACGTTACAGTCAATGGCGATCGGTATAGAGCCATGATTACTAACTTTTTCATTCCTGAATTGAATAACTATGATGTCCAGGAGATGTGGTTTCAACAAGACGGCGCAACGTGTCACACAGCTCCGGTAGACTACTTTCTGTGGGGCTATGTAAAGTCATTGGTCTATGCGGTAAAGCCACAAACGCTTGACCATTTGGAAGACAACATTCGCCGTGTTATTGCCGATATACGGTCACAAATGTTAGCAAAATTCACCGAAAGTTGGAAGTCCAGATTGGACTACATCCGCGCCAACCGTGGCGGTCATATGCCAGAAATCGTATTTAAAATATAATGCCACAAGATTATCTTTTGGATAAATAAAATTTATGTCAATCGAATAATCCACCGTTGTTTTATTGCAACTTAAAGCTCTATACCTTTATAAAAAACACCCATTATTTCCGTTAGCTAGATATATCTGTGCTTCAAATTTCATCAAAATCTGAATCTTAGTAAAAAAAAGGACTTTAGAAGAATGCCACATACTTTGTCTCTTTTTTTCCGATTTTAATCTCTCCTGGGTCCAATTTTGAACTTTCATTACCAAGATCTATCGATGTTTCAAATTTCTAGAAAATTTTCTATGTCAAAAACATTTTCATTAAGTGCTAAAAAGAAATAATTTCGTTAATTTAGTGTATGAGTCAATCACGCTTAAACGACTAAATCGGTTTTATTGAGATTTGGAGGTAAGATATATTGATACAACTAAAAAAGTGCAATAGGATGCTTTTCCAAAATTTGTCTACAGGAGCGTTAAAATCGGGGGAAAACGATAATTTCTTCGAATTGACACGCATGTGTTCTTCTTAAAGCAAATTTTTTTGTTTGCTGTAAATCATCATCCTCTAAAATGTGTTATAAAAAAGTAAATTTTTAAAAGTTTCACTTTAGAGGCTAATAATGGATAAAAGAAGAATTTTTGTTTCACAGTTTACTGGTACGAAACATGTTACTTTATTATCAAGTTACAAGATCAAAAATAAACTTAGAAAAAAGAGTCGGAGCATTACCTCCCATGGAAAGTAATATGTATTATCGTACATCTCAATAAATATATCAGCAGGAGACGCTAAATGTCGTCTTAGCAAAATTTTTATAAAGACAGACAGAGAATATTAGAGTTTAACGTGAGTCTGCCACGCTGGCGTACCCCACGGTGCCCGTGGCATGGGTGAATACAATGCGTTGACCAACGCCCCCACCTATGATGAAAATCATCAGTGAGTACCAACTTCGAAGCCATGCTATCTGGACATGACCCCTGGTTAAGCTCCGGAGACTATCTAAACTCCTACAGTTCTATGGGTCACGTCACCCGGTTAAGAATGTAACTCCATACCGAGCCGAAGCTCTCCCTGCGATTCTGGGTATAAACTACAGCCACCACGTTACTCCCACAAGGCGGCCTCACCATAGCCGGACAGGAACCGCAGTCCCCGGAGCACCCGACACCCGTGGTACCAGAATTAAGCCTCCGGTCAGGCCTCGTAGCACAGAAACTACTTCCAGTGTAAGTCCCAGATGACTCCTGACTGGTCGCCAAGATAAAGACAGATAGGTGGAAACAAAACGGATAGGATCTAGAAAGAGGGAATTTCTCTACCATTTATAATACACATATGTACAGATTTCCGGATGGGTAAAGCTAGCAACAAGGAATAGCTAATAAACGGTGAAACCACAACTAAAATTTTTCATATTAAATTAAAGGCTATGGTTACCTATTACGGAAAAGACGGAGACTGAACAAGCTTGCTTAATTTGAGAGGTTCCAAATTTATGAGATTTGTGCCAATATTTTACAATTAGATTACTAGGCTCTGTGGAAAGTCTAGACAGACCTTTATGGTAAATGCTGTTACATTCCATTAAAGAGAAATATTTTATTAATAAATAAAATACATTTTAGTCCGTCTAATACCTTTTAAAAATCTACCAGATCATATTTAAAATCCTATGATATAAGCAAATTTGAATCATTTTAAAATTTTTGAAACTTCATCTTTATATATTGCTTTTAAACTTAAAAGTAAAAAAATAACCAATGGCTGCAATATACAATCTAAGCCACTTTTGTTGAAAAGTACGTCGATAATATCGTCTTGACCATTTACAAGTTTAAATTTAAAAACGAAATAAATCAAAAACGTTTGAAATTTCGGCAAATTTATATTTCTGTTGTGTAGTAAAATTGTTTCGGTTAGAAATGAAATATAATTAAATTTATATGGCTACCGCAGCTGGCCTCACAGTACCCCATTCGATCGGAACAATTTTTGAGAACTTTTCCGAGTGTATGGGATTGTACCTCGACGACGGCATCACGAATGTTTGCCTTCAAATGCTCAATTGTCTTTGGTTTGTTTGCAAAACACATGTCTTTAACAGCGCCCCACAGGAAATAGTCCAACGGTGCCAAATCGCAGCTTCTTGGCGGCCAACTGACATCACCATTTCCGCTAATTAAACGGCCATTAAACGTTTGATGCAGTAAATCGATTAAGGCATGAGATGTGTGGCAATATGCATAAACCTGTTGAAACAAAACATCGTTCACATCAATACTAAGAAGAGCGAGCACAAAAAAATTGGTCATCATAGTGCGATAGGTGTCTCCATTAACCGTAATGGTTACGCCGCCCTCATTTTCAAAGTAAAATATTGTCCAATGATACCTCCGCTCCACAAGCCGAACCAAATAGTCACTCGTAATGGGTGCATTGGTTTCTGTAAGACCTCGTTTGGGTTTTCTGAGTCTCAAATACGGCAATTTTGCTTATTGACGTACCCACTAAGATGCTTTTTGCAATTTTTTTGCTATTTCGCTCGATTTCGATTAATTGTCGTTGTTTTGGAAATAAATTTTTAATAAATTCCAATGTTGCTCAAACGTTAATCGAGTCATGTCGTTTGGTGGAGATAATGTACTGAATTTTGTGACAGACTAGAATGACATAAGTATTGACAGATTCAAAATAACCGCTGGTTCAAGTTTAAACCGATAGGTGGCCCAGCCGATATGTTAAATGCTTTACAAAACATCCAAACACAACTACAGCTACAGCATATTACAACAACTTAAGTACTCTGTTATTGCGCGTCAAAAGAGTGTACAAGACAAAAAACTATGCCAAAATAATGAATGAGGTAAAAACACCTGGAAAGTTTTTTTTAAGATGATGTCAAGTACAAGAAGAATCTGCTTTTAAAGTTTACAAAATACCTCTAAGATTTTGAGCCAAGTTTAAAAACCCCGTTTTTCATACCTTCAATCACTTATAAGCTGATGGGGTTAAATGATACGCAATGCCCAACTAATTGGACCATTACGCGAACTTACTCTTTCATGAAAAGTTTATTTGAGTAAATCAATCATAGAGCGCAATGTGTGGCATGTGGCTCCGTCCTTTTGGAACCACATGTCAGCATGATTAATTCCAGCTAATTGGTGAACGAAACAATTTTTAATCATATCCCTGTACCATTAACAAACAGTTGCCAGTAACATTTTGACCATCATTGTTTTTTAAAGACATATGGACCAATAGAGCGCACCAATCAGGAGTTTCTGTTTATTTCCGTACCTATTCAACCAAAAATGGTCTTCATCGGAGAACAAAGTTTTGAATAGAAAGTTTGACGAACAGAACCATTATTTTGATAAAACTTTCAACAATTTGAAAGCGTTGCTCTGGAGTTAGTTTATACACAAAAAGCAACTATCAGTTGTTAAGTCTGTGGTCAAATAGAGCTGTGTTGCCAACTCAAGGTTAGGAACCTTTAAAAATATTCGAACTTATAAAAACAGGTTACTAAGAAAATAAGTTCGCCGTATTGAATTTCTCTTGACCCGCGAGATGACAAACTAGCATACTACGAACCAACCTAATATTTCTATATAACCAATAATTGCTTTTAAACTAACAAATATCCTTTCAATTTATCTATTTTTTTCTTCCGAAAACTTTCTATTTTAAAGCAACTCCCTTACTAATTTCATTATATTTTTTTTTCCAATTCCCCCAACAAAATTTTACAAATCTCATGAAACAAATATTATTTTGAATTATTTATTAAAAATAATAAAAATATATAATAAAATTGGTTTCTGTTCCTTAATTTATATGCTTGACACATAAAATGCAAATGAATGCTATTTTTAAAAATTACCTCAGGGCGAACTATATTTTCAATATCAAAACCAATTTGATTTTTTTTTTTTTCTACAAAATAAATTGAAGTCCACATTTAAGAATAAAATAATGGTGATGACTACAACGATGATGACAAAAATGATGGTATCTATGATATTGATGATGATGATGAGGTAGAGATGTTCAAGTATGATGGAAATGAGAGAAAAAAAAACAACAAAATTGAAATGCTATTTTTCAAATTTTGATTGCTATTGAAATTCAATAAAAAAATCTAAAATGAATACATTATGAGGTCTATAGATGTTAAAAGACAAACAAATAAACAAACAACGTCGTAAATGTAAAATGAACGAAATAAAAAAAAAAAAAAAAAAAAAAAAATTTCTCCTTTTTCTATATGACCATTAAGTCAAATAAAAAAAGAAAATTAAATTACAATGAAGGAAGAAATTTTTTTATTTCAACACTTAAAAGCGGAGTAAAAATATATGTGAAGCAGAAGGAAGTAATTATTTGAAAAATCTATACCAACTTTTAACCAGATCACGAACATGCAATCTATAGAGAACTTGCTTCAGTTATCAAATGAGCCCTTATTACTCAGGCTTGAAAAGTAAAAAACTAATTTATTTATTGAAAGATACGAGTATCTGTTAAAATTTGTTCGATTAAAGATAAAAAGAAGGGTAAAGAAGAAAACGTGGAGCGTTATTGTTGGAATTGGAAGACAACATGAAGACATCGTTCGAAACTTGAGGCAGATCATCTTGCGGCTTTCCAAACTCATATAAGTGATCTAGTTTGTTCCCAGTGCTGCTGCAGCTGTTGATAATAGTCATCATGCCCTGGCGTATAAACATTTTTAGGGTTAGCCTAGAAATGTAGTATAGGCATAGGGAAAGATTAACCATGTTAGCGCAAGGGATTACAGACCAATTAGTCTATCATTGCTTTTACTGAAAACACTGGAAAGACCTACTGAAGTTTCTGTCAGGAATTTCCTTAATCCTGACAACTTCTGCGGGAAAGAGCACATTGTCGGCAGCATTGAGAAATAACTTGACAAAAAGTAATATAAAGGATACCATTCTTTGCTCTTGAAGGTGACTTTTACAATGTAAATATATCCTTATTCGTCGATGGCCTATTTGATTTTTATGTTGACCGGAGAAAAGCAAAATGGATCGAGTATATTCTAAGTAGCAGGACCATTAATCCTAGTTTGGGTATTGGTATGACAAGGAAGGTCGTGATAAGAGACACGCCACAGGGTGCTGTATTCTCTTCACTTCTATGGAAAGTTGTCGTGAATAAAATCTTTTTATTGTCAATGGCATCGGTACCAATTCAATAGCTTATGCAGACGATGAGGTGCTTCTTACAGGAGAACATTTCTACCCACGATAAATGCACTCTTGAAACAATCGTTGAGCGTTCCTCTATCTTCGGCCAGAGAGGTTTAAGCTGACGAAAACAAAATTGGTTCTTTTTACTAGAGGGAGGGATAGTTCTGGATTTCGGGCCACCTAATTTGCGGGCACTACTCTGAGACTTTGAAAACAGGCCAGATACTTAGGCGCTATTCTGGACTTAAAATTTTCATGAAAACGTAATGCTTATGCTGTTTTCCTTTCTATTAAAGAATACATATGTGCATTTTATTTAAAAAAAAAAATAAATAATTTTGTGTTTGTTTCTTAAAAATGTTTCGCTCTCTGCAAGGGTGGGATGCTTTATTCTAAATAATTCACACTTTTCAATATTGGAAGACATTGCATTTTATACCCTGTACACATTGCGGGTGCTGACTTTTGTTAATTTACAGGGTTACCAAATCAAATTAAAAAAAGGCGGCTGATATTATTGTCCAATTTTGAAATTAATTTTTTCATTATTTGGTGGTGTAACCTTAACGAAATATTACACTGTTGAAGCTACATGGTCAGTAATACCAAAAAAAAGAATTGCATTCCGTGTTAAAAATATATTTTTTTGTTATAAAAGAAGCTTTCGAAATTGAAGTAGAAAAATTAACAATCTGGCAACACCTTTTTTGCAAATAATCTTAATATGGATGGAGTTGCATCTATTTTATTTGCGAAAATTGAAATCAATCAGTTATAAGATTCATCTTCGTCATCTTTTCCATTTTGCAAAGCAAATTTTTTGCGCTCAAGTAAAAAATTACTTTATTACAGGGTTGGTAAGTCATTTTTAATGCACTTTTTTAGCAGAGTAATACTTTCCTTGTAGAAAAGAAACACCATTAGAGGCAAATGTCTTCTACGTGTATAAAAGTGCGTTTGGAGTGAAATCACCAATACATCGCGGTCGTATAGCCAATCCTATAGCGCTCTCGTCTGTTGAGAAGCAGTGAACACCACCAAGTCTTACCTCACCATATTAAACAGAGTATAGAGTCTCGGATATCTTACTCCCAAGTCCAGTCTTTAGACGATGCTCAGAATAACATCCCTCAATATCTTTATAAAGCGTGTGTCTGCAAAAGCTGCTCTGAGGCCTAGAGAACCAAGCAGACTACGACGCATTCGCATTGGTGCTGGGCGATTTTAGAGCGTCGAACGGATTATGTGATACCTCTCTAAACTTCGGAAGCTATGTAGCTAGAATATCTACTACTGACGATTAGGCTGCGGGATCTGTTCTTTGGGACGACATAATGTCAAAACCGATCGTTTTTATTCTGATGAACTTAGCTTCTCTATCTGTCTCAGTCTGCCAGATGACCAGACCGAGGTTTATGCCATCAATATGGCTGCTAGATGTATTAGGGAACTAGATCTCAAACCTTCGGGTATTGATATCTACGTGGACTGTCTTGCATCTCAGTTCCAACGTAGTTAAGTCTACACAGCTGCATTTCCTCACTGAGGCTACTTGGGCTACAACGTATCGTACCGATTTGGATCTTGATCCATTGGGGACGTTCAAGGGAATGATTTTACTGATAGATTCGAGACTGCAGTATAAGAGTATCTATTGCACAGAGGGACATACATATTCCTTCGAAATTGATAAATACGAGTAAGTAGGCGATGGACAGTGGGTAACGCATATTGTCTGGTTTTATTACTTGCAGGATCTATAGATTGCTTTTGCATTACCTGTTAGTAGGGAGGAACAGGAATCTTCTGGCTTTCGGGGGATTCAATTAGGCTTCTCATGGCCCCCCCTATGATGAGGAGGAAGAGGAATCGGTATAACACCTTTTTTGTGATGGTTCCGCTCTAAAGAAGCTTAGAGTAAGGTCTAAATCTTGATGCACTGCTATTTCATGATCTGAATTGTCTCACGGATATATTACTGACAAATCTAGTCAAATTTGTCAGTGGTAGCGGTTGGCTACTTGGTTGGATAATCTTTTCTTGAGGGTATCCCTATGTGCCGCTGTGGTATGGTAGGTAAGACACCCGCCTACCAACCAGAAATCCTCAGTTCAATACCAGAACAGACCATCTGAAAAAAAAGAGCTGTATCACCTCTTAACATTGCTTAGTAGCTGGTCATGAGTATTCCTATTATTGAAAACTTCTCTAATGCATTTGCCGTTCGAAGCTGGCGTTAAACCGTAGGTCCCTTTCAATGAGTCTAAAAATAGAATCGGGAGCAGCTCATTGACTGAGAAAGTTCCCATGTTCCTTCATGGAATGTTATGGGAATTAATAATCTCTATAGACCATAGATACTCAAAGTGTCCTCGCTATCCACTGACGACTCATGTAATCTAACTTAAGCTAAAATAAAAAAGACTTATTTAATCAAATAAGATTACAGTCGTTTATAACCATAAAGTTACAAATAAAAAAACAATTTTGCGAATACTTTAGATGAGCTTCAAAACCAATATACTTGTAATTTTTCATAATTTTATTTAAAACTTTTTATGATAATTAAGCTCAATAATTGCCTGAGTAAAGCTTAAATACAAATTACAAGAATTATTATTATTATTAATTTTAGTTTAATTAATTTCAATAGCGGTAATAATTAAAAGAAAAAAAAGTTTAGCCATAAGAAGAAATGTACTTACAGTACTGTTCCACAAAAATATAGTACATAATGGGAAATACTTTACCTGAAAAAGCAAACATGATATAAATATGAATAAAAGCTTTCAGGTTCTTAAAAAAAATAAGCAAATTAATGTAGACAGCTCTTAAACAGATTTTGAATAAATTTTATTAAATTAGGAAATCAACAAAAGTCGACGCTTAGAGTATGAGCTGACCTTAATTATTCTTGGAACATAAATTAGGATTTGTTTGAAGTAATAAATCTATCTAAAAGCATCTTCACACTAGACTTGGAATTAATTCTTTCGTTGACTGTATTACTTATACGAATTACCCCGTTCACATGCTTGTTTTTTTAATTTATTTTGTTGGTTCTTCAATGTCTTCTACCTATATTGGTTTGTTATTTGGCGGTAAATTTTGTTTTGTAAAAATGGAAAAATTGTAATTAAATCAAAGTATTAATAGCTTGGATGAACGCTATATAAAACTTTTATTATATTAGATTATATTGGTTTTTTGGTAATTCACAGGGTAATTGGAACTAAGCTACATTACTTACAGTTTACCTAAACTAAGCTAAACTACAATAATTACAGATTTGTTTTAATGATACATCATGCTTTCTAGAGTTAAAACTAAATTAATTATTTACATCGACCATTAAATTATTCATTTATCACTTACTATATTACTTAGCTTAGCTGAGGCTAAGCTTTTTCTTGACAGCTTCTTTTTTTATTTACTATTTTTTTATTATCTTATAAATTCATGTACCTTTGCCTTACTTTTATTGGTTCTATTATGTTTCTCTAAGGCTGACTGCTTCTATATGCACGGCATTATGCAAAACTAAGTTGTGCTTCAAAATGATAAGGTCACCTTAATATTTGCTCTAATCATTCAAACTATGAAATGTTATGTATGTTCACCTTATTCAGAAAAATTCTAAGTTCATATAAGTGAATAATAAGCGGGTTTTGCTCTTAGAGATGTACCATTATACATATTAGGTTTATTTAAATTTATGTAAGTGCAAAATTAAATGCGTCAAAATGAGAAGGTCAGTGAATTATAAGGAATTAATCTAATTAGAAGGTATCACAACTGTCATTTTTTTTGTAATAATATATAATTTAAATATCATCTGCGCGGTATGGGTCGCGGGAAACCTTTGTCACATTATGTACAAGCACATATGGTGATCTTTGTGTGTGTGCAAAGTTTTCACTAAAACAGAGAAAATTATGGAAAATTAAAAAGCACGGGTCATCCAAAGGTCCTGACTGCCCCTGAACCCGTCTAATTTCACGAAAGGCCTCGAATTCCATGAAAAGTTCGGTAGCAATAAAAGAGGCATTGAAAATACAAGCTTCAAAAAGCACAATTCTAAGTGCTATCAACGTCCAGCCGAACTTTATTCGAGCAAAATTAAAAAAATTCCCTGTCTGACTAAGCAGATTAAGCGTAAGGAGTTTGCAAAAAATAACATGGCAACTATTTTGCATCAGGTAAACATTCTATTAAAAGAGATTATAAGATATTCCATATATTTATGGGTTTGTAGGTAATTTTTTCTGGTGAGAAAAAATTTAGCCTGATTGACCAGATGGTTTCAATTTCTATTGGCGAGATTTAAGGAAGGAGCACTTGTTTTTTTTCCAAAAGGAAATTCGGCTGTAGCAGTTTGATGGTTTGGGCTGGCTTTAGCTCACATGGTACCCTGGAACTCTACTTTCCTTCAACTCGAATGGATAGTTTAGAGTACCAGAGCATTCCGTCTGAACGTTTGCTGCCTTATTCAGACAAAACTTCCACCTTTCAGCAAGATAACGTTACAATTCATGTCTGAAAGCCGGCCAGACAATGGTTTGGGGAGCACAATATTAAAGTACTTGATTGGCCAGCACGTTCCCCCGACCTAAACCCCATGAAAAATTTGTGGTGACTGCTCTTGCGTAATGTTTATGCAGACAACAAACAGTACCGGACAAAAGATTAATTAAAAGTGACAATGTGCAATAGCTGGCGCAAAATCCGCTCCAACGTTCTGCACAATTTAGTAAGTGCGATGCCTTCCCGTATTTTTCAGACAATAGAAGGAAATGGGAACTGCATAAATTAAAAAAAAAGATTAATGCTTAGCTTAAATTAAAGTTCGGATAAATGAATCACTGACCTTATCATTTTGACGCATTGAATTCTACACTTACATAAATTTAAACAAACATAATATAACAGTACATCTCTAAGAGCAAACCTGGCTTGTTATTCACTAATTTGAACGTAGAATTTTTTTTTAATAAGATGATAATATTTTATAGTTTGGATGAATTGAGCAAATATTAAGGTGACCTTATCATTTTGAAGCACACCTTGTATATATCGTATATCAGGCCACTCAATAAGTCCGTAGGGTGACACATGGATGACGTTATTAAAATTTTGTCCATACGATTATTATATAGCACTTAACTATACTTGTATAAATTTGACAGCAGCCTGACTATTGATTCGTGAGTTATATCATTTTGTGTGAAGTAAATTTTTTTATTGAAACAAAAAACGGAAAATTGAGTTTCGAGTTTTGATAAAGCATTGTTTTTAAATGAAAAAATGGCTTGATAAACATTATCCGAACTCTGCTTCATCGAGCAAAATGACAAAGAAGTGGTCGTACCAGCAAAGATGTTACAGAGTGCAGTTGACGCCAAAATGAGGCTGTTGTTCCAGAAAGCATCAAAAAAATCCACAAATTGGTTATGAACGATCGCGTATTTAAAGTGCACGAGCTAGCTGGCACTGTAAAGATATGAGATGGTAGTGTTTTTACTATTCTATACGAAGATTTAGGTATGCAAAAGCTGTGTTCAAAGTAGAGCTGCAAAACAACCGATAGTACTATCGATACCATCGATAGTTTTGTTGTTGGCTGACTATCGATAGTTTTTTTCACTATGGATTCTATCGTCAAGTTCTATGAGTAAATACGGAGGCCACTAAATGTAGTCACAGTCACATTTGCAAAAATTTGTTCAACGCAGGTATAAAGTATGAATTGTAACTAAAATATTTCGTACATTTTGAATTTAACCCAAACAAATTAATCTTCATTTCGTCAGACCATAGCATGTTGTTTTACCTACTACAGTGCCAGTGTTGCTTCCGTTTGCTGAGAAATAATATATTTTGAGGACTCTTACCCATAAGTCTAGCTTCCACAAGTTTTTTTTCTTAATTTCATTAAATTACGAATTAAAAGTTTATCAAAACTGACTTTTATTCCACGCTTTCTTCCCATAGTCTGTGCAGTTTTCGTCACTGGACCTCATTAATTACTTTACTTTTAGAGCAATTCAGTGTCTGCACAATTTTCGCTACATATAAGGATTACTCTTCCATCAAACTCTTCAATTTGTAAAATTTTTGACATACAAAATAAAATGTCCCTATAATTTGTTTCAATACTGTGTATTTATTATTAATATTTTCCTTTAACTTTAATTGTAATATTACCAAAAGTAACACTTAAGGCTGAGTTATTGAAAACGTATCGTGTACTTGGGGATCAGTTGTGAAATTTTCTAATATAACCAAAGCACATTACTGCTTACGTTTTCATTGTCACGTAGAAAGTCTACAGAATTTTGATTTTTACGTTGGAAATGTCAACTTTGGCATTACTTTAACAATAAGTGGCTGACTGAACTGGCTGCTGCTATACGTTTTCACTAACTAACATCTAATGTTTGACAATAATGCAAAGTCTTACGTTGTACGTTGTTTTCACTAACTCAGCATTCGATAGTATCGATTGTATCAATAGTTTTTTTGCAAACTATCGAAACTATCGAATGGGCCGACTATCTATAGTTTTGCAGCTCTAGTTCAAAGTGGTTGCCGAGTAAGTTCACCAATCGATGAAACCGATGGCAAAGTTGAATAAATTGGGCTTCGAAGTGCTAAGTCACCCACCTTATTTAGCCAGATTTAGTCTCTAGCGACTTTTTCCTGTTTTCATATATTAAGAGAATGCTTGCTGGAAAGAAATTTAAGCCTAATGATGAAGTAATCGCTGAAGCTGAGGCCTATATTGACAAGAAAGAAAAATTAGAAAATCGCTATACTCGTTGGAAATTCGCTCTCGATGGCAACTATGTTGAATAATAAAATCGAGTTTTGTCAAAAAAATTTTTTTTAGTTATCCTACGGACTTACTGAGTGATCTGTCACTTTAATTTCTCATATAAGACGATAACTCAAATTAAATTTTTCTTGTTACCTTATTGACCGACTTTCATTGTGAGTATGGAATTAAAGAATTTTATAAATGAGTTTTATTTTAAAATTTTAAATAAAATTTTCATATTTAGCATTATTTTATTTTTTCTCTAAACTAATGGAATAATTTATTAAACATTTAAGACTTTATCCTATTTTACAATGATTTCAACATATACAGAATTATACATGCTAATTGCTATACTTTAGAAATAAATTTAATTTCTACACTTAAAGAAAACTTCTCTATTTCAACAATTAGCACTCGACTATTTAGCATAAAGTTTTTCTTCTATTGTCAAGGGTGTCTTCTACGAAACAGATATACATATTAAACGTATGTATGTTCATATAAGCCGTTTACACTAGATAACTTTTGAAAGACAACGATGCCAGTTATTGGATAAGGGTTTAAGCGTTTCCGTAACTATTAAATTCAATAAAATTTTAGCTACGATTATAAAAAATATTCTTGAGTGGAGTCGAACATAAAATTATGGATATTGTGTTAATGCCAATGGCAAAAGAAGGATCAAAAATTTTGTCTACGACTTTAAAATTTGGATTTGGATGAGCTGGTTTAAATAAACTGGTATGATTTACGCTATTTAAGCGTTTAGAAGTTAGAAAGAATCAAATATATTTTACACTTGATCTCAAACTTTTGATACTTATACTCGTATTATATTTACGGTAGTCTAGCTATTACCCTCTATGTCAACAGCAGCACCCATATTTTGTACGGGAATTTGTTTGGTTTTTTTAGCATTGATGCATGGTTTGGTATATATAAAAAGAGAAATAGGAAAAGTTAGTATCTGAAGAGCTTATATACGGTAACTGCGAAAAAAAGGTTACCAGAATACAATTCCAATGATGGTATTGAGTATGATGTAGAATGTTTTGAGATAAAACGTATGAGTGAAGAAAACTACATTAGCAAAAATGGAACAGGTTGATTCGTTTCATCAACAAAAGCTGCTAAATTAAGTACCTATGTGATAAGGGAGAAAATATCTAGTACATTGGATATAATGCAATGGAATAAATTTGGGAGTAATTTTCAGCTGTAATAAGGCAATACATAAATATTAATTGGTTGACAGGATACCATTTGATGACGGTAAATGAAAGGACGAATAAACTTTTAATTAAAGCCTTGGAAACGCTAAGGGTAAACTTGAAAGGTGGAAAGTCTTCGAGACAGTAAGATGGGGCTTTAAATGCCCATAACTAACTTTGAAATAGGAAATCAGTAGGGAGAACTACAAAGAGTGGAACACCACTCAAGCTGAAGATTAAATTTGAATTGTATAGGAGCAATTCAGAGAGCAGTATTTTAACTGTAGAGACTATTAAAGGAGTACAAAATCCTTAAAGACTTCCTAGTCACTGTCTGGCCTTTACCGAAAATAGATCACAGTTCCTCGGGAATGAAATAATTCTAGACGTTTCGAATAAATGACAGTTTTGTAATATGTCCATAGTACGGACTATATTGGGAACTAAATTGAAAGGTTTTCCTCATTATTTAATGATGAGCTCACAGCAGGCAGAGCTCTGACCTAAGTGTTTGCGCACATTTTAAATGTACCCGTTACATATTAAGATCTGATATCTTATGGAATTTTATCTTCTAAAAAAAAAGTTTATCTTTCAAAATGCGAATATCTTAAAAATGTTGCCCCAACACTGGCAAAAATACTAAAAAGTCATTAAAACTAAATGAAGAAAATTTTATTAAATGTCACATCTATTCTTCAGGGCAATATTTTCATCCTGTAAGGCGAAAAGGTTAACATTTTTGTACATTATAAGGGTATAAAATGTAGATTGAAACACGATGTTATTTCTTAGTGTTAGGCTACCGCTTACCAACTAGAAGTTCCTCGGGTCAATACCATTACAGACCAACTGAGAAAAGAAAAGGACTTTTCAACAGCGGTATCACCTCATAACATTAGCTAGTAACTGGTTATGAGTATTGCTACTATTGAAAACTGCTCTAATGCATTTGCCCTTCGGAGCCGGCGTTAAACTGTAGGTCCATTTCAGTAAGTCTAAAAGGAACAACGAGTTTTTATTATTAAAACGTTTTTTTAAAATGGCGAAAGTTTTCAGGATGTAATTAGGAAATTTAGAACAAAATTGGGTAGCAAAAATGCTCTAAAAAATCATGCCATCAAGCAGATGGTTGAAAAATTTGAAACAGAATACATCAAAGTAGTGGTCGTTCCGCCAAAAATATAATAGCTGTGAGCAAAAGTGCTGAAGAAGATCCAAAAACATTCATTCGTCATCGTTTGCAGCAATTAAACATCAAACGATCCACATTATTCAACATTTTTCATTGTGATGTCCATTTAAAGACTTATAAGACTCAGCTGATTTAGGAACTACATCCAGCTGACCACGCATTACTTCGGCAATTCGTTTCTTGGGCCATCGAAAAACAAGAAGAAAACGATAATTTTTTACAAAATAATCTTCAACGACGAAGCCACTTTCCAAGTCAATGGCTACGTCAAAAAGCAAAATTGCCGGATTTGGCTGAAGTGAATCCAAGAGTTTTCTTACATCCACAAAAAGTTACGGCTTGGTGTGGTTTGGGGTCCGTAGGAATCATCGGACCATATTTTTTGAAAATGTTAATGGAAATATAATTACAGTCAATGGGCATCGCAACATAGAGATGATCCGAAGCTTTTTGTGGCGGAAAATTAATGACTTAGACTTAAAGAATATGTGGTTTCAACAGGATGGTGCCACTTGTCACACAGCCAAAGAAACAATGAATCTTTTGAAGGAATAGTTCGAAAATCGCATTATTTCTCGTAGAGAAGGAGTAAATTGGCCACCAAGATTGACACCTTTAGATTTTTGGGGGTTTTTTGAAATCAACAGTGTACAGCGATAATCCCACAACAGCTCGAAATCTTAAAACCAATATTATCGAGCAGATATTAACCATTAATAACAGTTTATTGAAAAACATAATTGATAAATTTGGTAAGAGATTGTGAGCCTGCCGATCGAGCTGGTGGGGGCGGGGGCAATTGACCGACATTATTTTCATTAAGTAATAAACTAAAATACAAATATTTTTAATATCTGGAAAAAGTATGTTTTTGTTAAAATTAAAATTATACCCAATTTTGAACGCTCTTTATATAGGGTCCGCCAAATAATTTTTTTTTTAAATAGAGCGCAAAACATCGAGTGTGGGCAGCTTCGGCTGTGTGGCACGTAGCGCCGTCCTGTTGAAACCAAATGTTGCTAATATCCTCCTCTTCAATTTTTGTGAACAAGAATTCGTTCAACATGGCCCGATAACGATCGCCATATACTGCAACGGCCACTCCTTGCTCATTTTCGAATTATGCCTCTGAACAAAAATCCGTGACTTGTCTTGGGTGTATCGGCTTTTCAATGTATGCGTGCGGGTTTTCTGTGCCCCAAATGCGACAACTTTGCTTGTTTACATACCCGCCAAGATCAATATAAACTTCATCTGAAAAGATGATTTTTTTAGCAAAATCGGCACCTTTTGTAAGCGTAAGCGTAAGCGTAAGCGAAAAAAGCGTATACACAACCATATTCGTTCAGCGGAAGGATAAATCTAATTATCTGTTAAATCAGGCATGAGCTAAGTGTTACCATTCACGAAATAAGCCATAGTTGAAAAAAAACGTTAGATGGCGGACCCGATATAATTTTTTTTTCTAAATTTTATTTATAAACAAAACGTCATTTTTCCTAACCTAATATTGAAATTTTCAAGTTTTTTCTATATTTTTTATAACTCCTAGAAGCCACAAGCTGTTGCTCTGTCGAAATTCTTCGAAACATGTGTGCATAAATTCATTTATTTACTTACACTTAAACTTAAACAAATAACCAACCCTAGACAAAACAAGACAGAGAGAGAAAAAAAAAAACAGCGCAAAACTAAACTTTATCCTTATTTACCAAAAAAAAAAAAAAAAAAAAAAAAAAAAAAAAAAAAATGAAATTTAAAAAAATAAATAAAAAAAATCTCTACCAACACTTCTATTAACTTTGTCATCAACTCAACTCTCGGCTCGTTTCTACTGTCACACTCTTGGCTTATTTGGTTTGCCAGGGATTTTATTTTGTTCTTCTTTTCAGTTTTTATTTTATTATCCAACAACCTTGTCCTGGAGTCACATTTTAGATAAAATTAAAAAAAAAGAAATAACATCCGCTTTGGTAATGCCACAATTTAGGCAGCGAGTAGAGCAAAGATATATTTGACGCACAAGTAAGAGTCACATTAGACTCATTTAGACAATTTTGTTGTTTTTTTGTTGTTTTGTTTTTTTATCCAACTCTGTGCTCTATTTGCAGAGGTTTGTTGTCTTTCGTACATATTGCGGTAATCGTTGTTGTTTATAACTTTTTTAATCAGATAATAAGTAATGAATAACTGTAAAGATATACAGTAGAGTAGAGTAGAGTAAAGCAGGCAATATGAACAAAAAGGAAGGAAAGACTAAGAACAAGAAGTAATATTTGAAAAAGGGAAATAAAATTAAATAAATATTTACACAACATATTTTCATTATCGGAAGAGTCATCAACAAAGTTTTAGAAAAAAAAAGCAAAAAACAATCATAAATGAAAAAATTAAAATGAAATATAATTTGAGTTTTAGAACTGGGTTGACTTTATACATATTTATCGTTGTGGGCAATGTCACTTATCGGCCTTTAAAAATATTAAAATAACTTTAAATAGCCAAAATGAGACATAAAAGTTTTACTATAAAATAATAATAACAAAACAGTTTCAAAACAATTTAATGTTTTACGATAGCGTTTTGGTTTGTAATAAGGAGTCTTCATTATCAAGACGTGGTTTCAGAAACATTGAAGAAAACGCACGAAGTAGACACACAAAAACCGACAAGTAGAAGTGTGTGAAATGGCTGATATCATAGGCATCATAACTGAACCTCTCACCTTACTGTTCAATATTATATTAAATGTTGTAATGGATAGTACATTGAGAAGTGCAAACGTAATACATTCGATCTTAAAAGAAAACTAACTGTCTTCGACTACGAAGATGACATCTGCCTACTCACCTACAGCAACTCTCAATCAGTATACAAGTAGAGCAAGTAAAGAAACCGAACATTTTGTACATATAATAACACCACTTCTTCTCAAACTCTATCTATAAACGGTTATCTGCTGTACGTATCATGCTGTACACACTCTTTGAAAATTGGGCAAACAGAACTGAGAATTTTAATTTCCAAAATCAAATTTATTCTCCATTATGGCTGCAAAATCTAAAACGCAGTGAAAGCCGACATTACAACCCCCCATAACTTTGTAAATGTATGTCCACGGATGTTTCTTGCAAAATATCGGGTGATTTTTTTTTTAGCAATTTTTTTTTTTTTGACAACAATGTTTCGTGTAACATGTTACTGTTAAGCATGTTCAGTTTGATCTATAATTTAACCAAGAATCGACTTACAAACGGTGACATTATTGCACCTAACTTTTTCAAAGGCGATGAAGGCAGGAAAGTTACTGTGAATGGCGAGCGCTACAGTGCGATGATTACAATTTTTATTTTATTTTTTCTGCTCAAAACGAAAGAGCTAGCCTTGGCTGACATGTGGTTTAACACAAGACGGTGCCATGTGTCACACAGCTGTAACGTGTGGTTTTCGTTTCAATATGCAAATGTCTCAACTTTTGAGTTTTGTAATTCATTATTGTTTTTATTGGTAATACAGTCTTTGAAAAGTATACGAAGTAAGTGTTTGTTATTCGTTTACCTCGACTGTAAATTGACGTATCTTTTCGCATGCCAACGTATGTTAAAGTATCCAAGTGTAAACCCAGTAAACTTGCTTAATTTCAATCTGTCAAATAGATAACGGCCCCTAACAGTAGTTTTGGGTATATAAAAGGCTTAGCGGTACAGGTAGATGTTCTTTTTAAGTAAACTGTGCAATAAGATACACCTAGTTAAGAAAAAATTAAAGTTAGTTTTTTTTTAGTGGCAAACTATAGTGAATATTATAAAAATTAAATATTTTGGTGCATATTTTAAAGGTAAATGTCTATTAATTATTATTATTAGTTACTATTATTTCAACAACGAAATAAAATTTTTATAGAAAGCCTAAAGCTACATAGGCAAATTATTGTCACATTAGAGGTTACTTTTAATTATTAGCCACCAATACCCCATAGAAGAGGACGAAATTTAATTTGACCTATTGTGCCGGTTTTATTTGAAAAGGAGGAAAGATAATTTTTGTGGCCAGAGAATCTGTAGAAAAAAAGAAAAATCTTTAAATTTGCGATTTTAAAGTAGTGGACTCATTTAGTGAGCCACTACTGTTCGTTTTTTTTTTCTCTTGGTATCAAAGATACGATTGATATCAGAAGCCACGCTTTGATAACAAAACAAAAAAAAAAAGAAGAAGAAAAGAAGAAGAGAATCAAAATAATCTATAAAGTGCATTGCTAAAAATTGAACAAAATTGCTATTTAATTGATGACAGCCCTAAAATATCAAAACATTAAAATTAAAATTAAAAAAAAAAAAAAAAAAAAAAAAAACAGATCTATAAACCCGATATAAAATAAGCAGAGCCGAGTGAATTCAATAAATAACTAAAACGTATTCGAAGTCTTAAATTTGATGCAATCAGTTCAACAGCTATCAGAGTGCCACCCAGTGATCAACATTTATTTATAAGTAACCCGATAGAAACCAATTTACCGACTGCAGTAAAGTTTAAACTCATAATCACCACCATTCAGCAACAACACCAACTCTAATTTGCGTGATTTCAATTCCCATTGATTTTGAAGACACCATCATCAGCCAATGCCTAAGTACCTGAATAGAACACATTTGTTAATAGTCTCTGAAAAGTAAACTACTTGAAACTGAAGATACATTAGTTCGGCGTGAAAAAGAATAAATCGGCAATTTATCAATAAAAGTATTTAAGAACCTACAGTACACTAAATCCACAGGGTAAAGTGGATGTGAATATTGTATATATACTGGTAATTGTTTTTAGTTGTTGTGAATAAAATCCAAATTCGAAAGAAAAATGATAAAATATTAAATACCCACAAAACACTAATATGCCAGTATAAAAAATACAATATTCATATCCCCAATATAATGCATTTCTCCCTTTAAGAATTTATTTAATTAAATATATATATATATATTTTCCTCTCTAGATTAAATTGAGTCTCTAATCATAAGAAAACTACATTTAAGTGAACACCCTATATAGTATTATCAGTATCAGATACAAATTACTTCAATCTTCTTTTACCAAGCACTCCCCTGCAGCAGAATGGCGAGGCCTCATCACTCCGCAGCAGCAGAGTTCAAGTAATTTGGTGAGTCAAACTTTTCTACACAATTTTATTTACATTCTTATTTAGTTTTGCTATTGAATTATATTTTATTTAATTAAGAGAAAGTTATTAAGGTCTCAGTCCAACGAACAATATTTATTTGAGGTAGTTTCTCTTATTATTAATATCATTTCCATTTTTGAGCTTTTAATGTTTTATAGTTTCTCAAATTACACAGTTTTCGAGGGATGTCTGTAACCCTTTTCTTTTAATTTCTTTTTGTTTTTATCATTGCTTGAAATTTGTGTACGTGCTTCTTCTTATTTAAATAAATAAGAGAGTATAAAAAAAAAAAAAGAAAAAAAAAATGAAACAAGAATCAAAAATTTAAGAGAAAGCCAAGATCAATTTATAAAAAAAAGAAATCCATAATTAAAGAAAGTTCAAGTAAAGAAAACACAGAAATAAAGAGAAATTGAAAGTAGAGATTATTAATTGTGATAATAAGAACTAATAAGAGAAACTTAGCTCACATTAAAGTAAAAGAATGAAAATCATAAAAAATATTCTTTTTTTTTAAATCTATATCTGCCAGTATAATGTTTATGTTTTGTTGTTTTGTGAATATTGTTCGTTTGACTTGGATTGTCACTCTATTGTAGGTATTTTAGACAGTAGATATTAAATAATTATTTTTTTTTTGGAATATGTCCTTTATTAATATACATATTTAAATTATTTTTTTTATAAATAATAGAAATATATTAATCTTAAGGAAGGAAATAGGATATATGGTCTTAATGAATAAATACTATGAATAAATGAAAATTAGAGAATTTGTGATACAAATATGTGTGGTTAAACTAATTCGAGTGATGTGATCGGATAGATTTCCTTTGGTTTTGGGGATTTTCATTATCAATTTTCGCCAGAAGATCCATGGTAGGGCGGGTAAAGAGGCGTAGTTCCTGTAACATCTAGGAACTCAAAAAATAGGTCGTGATAAAGTTATTTATGGTTGATCCCGTTTAGCTGGCATAGTTGATTGTAAATTGAGGTATTTAGGACACCTGCAATGTCGTATTAGCCAATCAACTACCGGTCCATTTTATTTTATTGTTTATTTTAGTTTATTAGGGAGTCTATAATAATTATTTATGGATGACACATTACTTGGACTGAGAGAACTGCAGACAAGAACCTCCCCACCCGGCTGCTAGCTAGCGTAGTCAATGGCTCCCATCCGTCAGTCTTTTCTCTCCCTATTTCACCTAACCAAGTGCTATAACTCTATGGAGGATTGTCTTCTAAGAGGAGTTTGAAAATATATAAATGTGTGTTCATTACACAGCAGAGTGTTCGGTGAACAGTTTATTTCACGTTTGGCCGTCTAGGTCGTGTGATTTAACGCCTTTGGACTATTTTGTGTGTTAAGGCTCATGTCTATAGGGTTGACGCACTGCTAGCCAATATTAAAGAATTTATTCGTGAGATACCGACCGATATGTTGCAGAGAGCCTGCCAAAATTGCACCCAGCGTATAAACCATTTGAGGCGTAGCCACGGTCAACATTTACATGAAATCATCTTTACTGTTTCTTTTTAAATCAAATCCGAAAACTCTTAAAAAAACATCCGACATACTACCTGGATGAAAAAGTTTCCGGAATAACTCCCGTGTGGCCATCCCATCGTTCTGATTTAACTTCTTTTGTTGGTTATTACATTTGTTGTTGATATTTCCGCTATGTCTTAGGGTCATAGCCTGACATTTGCAAAAGCTACGTAGCCAAGATTATGTTGTGTGTTGGTGATTTTTTACAATTGTAGAAACGGTTTTTTAACTCGATTGAACAGAAGGAAGTCACAGAGAGCCAAATCACGTGAATTCGTTGCATTTTTCGTCAAGAAATTTCGAATAATGATGACATTGTGTGACGGTGCGTAATCATGGTGCCAAATCCACTAAGTTTCTGCCGAAAATTCTGGTCTCTTTCGGCAAATTGCTTCACGCAAACGTCTTCTAGCAAAAATTCATCATGCACTGCAGTGTCTTAATCCATGAAAACCGTGAACATTCCCTCTTTTTTTGACTGAAAACTATGTGGTTTTTTGGTTTCTGCTCGTTTGATCAACTCCATAGACTTGCCTGATGTCTGTATTACGTGTCGTTCTCATAAACCCACGTTTCGTCTTCAGTAATGATCCTTTCGATGAATGTTGGATCGGAACCGGCCTCGCAAATCTTGTCTTTTGAGATCTCAACACGATCAAAATTGTAAAAAATTGCCAACACACACAGAGATAGATTGACTCTTGGCTACGTAGGTTTTGCCAATGTCAGGCTATGGCGCTAAGATTAAGCGAGAATATCAACAACAGATGTACTAACCAACAAAACAAAAAAATTAAATCCGAACGATGGAACGGCCACACGGGTGTTATTCAGGAAAGTTTTTGATTACGGTTGTATATATGTCCCAAAAGACTACAGCCAAACCTAACGAATGATATATGTTTGTACGCCCCGATATGGTTTCAATAAAAACGAAACTCTTTTGTGACTAAAAAGATGAAGACCGTGTTCTTTGTATCAACAATACTTAATCGTAATCAGCTTTAAGTAATGTCTAGAAAAAAGAGATTAATAACTTTTAAAACAAAACAAAGGCGGAGTAGATGTTGTGGACCAGATGGTTTCCCAATATAGCATCAAACAAGTCGATAGCCATTGGTATTGTCCGCAGAGCCAAAATAATCAAAGCTCTTGTAAAGGATATTTGGCATCACTTGGCGTGGAATTTACAACCAATAAAGAAAATAAACGAAAGAGTTAACAATGACACTACACTAACGTTCGAACAGCTAAAGAGCTTTTGGCAAACAAATCAGTCTCTAATTAAATTATCCGGCATGCTGCAGGACCATTTGGTTATAAGCGAAATTAAACTGGTTGATTGCCAATAGGGGCCTTTTATTTTTTGCATGGAGATAATTCGAAATCTAATTGAAAAACACGTTAATTATGTGATGGCTGTAAATAACCAAGATGCAGAAAGCATAGTAAAATAAATTCTCCTTCAAAAAGTTATTTTAATTTTTTTCGTTCAAAGTATTAAAGGATATTTAAGGGTAAACGGGAATGACTATTTGACTTTAGGTGAAACTGATAACCTAAACAAAACGGAATATCTAAGGGTGAAAAAAGCTCTTGAAAACTGTTTATCTTTAGTAACTTGCGGAACATCAAAATAAATATTTTGTTTTGTTAAAAAAAAAAAAAAATTTAAAGAATGCCGTTCGGGGTTCCCGTGTCTGGAGTGTTAGAGTTATTGTAGTTCATTGCAAATATAATAATGTGTTTAATTTTAGATTAAATTTTTTCCCGAACTTATTCAAACACTCAATACATGTCTACGTAGAATATTGAAAATTTTCTGACTAAATGTTGAGTTATGCAGTTACAAAACTGAAGCCATTGTTCAAGGAATACGTGATGGGAAGTGTAAGTGAATGGACCATACGATACGTAAGGCAAAAAGTGATATAACCAGGGAGGCATTAAAATGGAATTCGTAAAGGAGCTGTAAAAGGAAAGACCGGCTATTACATGGAGATGAACAGTTGAAATAAAATATTTATTATTAAGTAGATCGGCACGGAGAAATTTTGCTATGGCCCTATGTTTATCATTGGAATACAAAGCAATAAATAATATTCGAACAAAGTACGTGGATATACTTTATGTGTGAAGAACAGGGTTGGCAAAAATCCAGGTTTAGAAAAAAAAACCCCAACTCACTGGCTTTTTATGGGGTTTTATAACTGCTTCGAAATTTCGTTTAAGTCGACAATATTTTTTGTGTGCACCCTTAGTGTGATCAAGACGGCATTGTGTACTATGAGTTGCTAAAACCCGGTGATCGGAGTAGACTGTAGCTGATAACACCTGATCTCATGTTGCAAAAGCTTCAAAACAAATATTAATAACTCTTTACATGGACTTTCTTTACATGGCATTTCGCTATAATGGCCTAATTGAATGATGGAATACATTCGCTTTAAGCGAAAGTTACTTCGTCACACGGCTGAAAAACTCTCCGCGTAAGGGAAGCAAACGCAACATATATTCATCAAGTGTCTACATCTAATCCTATTGAAAATATATGATAATCTTGTGCAATAAGTGCTCGTGAACCAATTGCTAATATAGCGTAAATTATTCCTAGTACAGCAAAAGTTCCTTTTTTCCTGATTTTTGACTAATAATATGCGAAATTATATCAAATCTGTGTGCCGCTGTGGTATGGTAGGTAAGACACCCGCCTACCAACCAGAAGATTCTCGGTTTAATACTAGGCCAGACCATCTGAAAAAAGAAAAAAGTTTTTCAATGGCGATATCTCCTCATAACATTAGCTAGTAACTGATTATGAGTATTACTACTATTGAAAACTTCTCTAAATGCATTTGCCGCTCGGAGCCGGCGTTAAACTGTAGATTCACTTCAATGAATCTAAAAATAGAATCGGGTGCAGTTCATTGACTGAGAGAAGTCCCCGAAATCTAGGAAAAATTTGGTGGCCAAAAATAAATAAAAAGGAATTTTGATAAAAAATGGGATCACCTCCAACTGCTGGGTCAAAAAAAGGATTAAAATTTAGATCTGTCAGAAGTATGGTAATACGGTTAGAGAAAGAAGGAGTACTAAAGTAGTAATTACGACAGATCAAACAAATAAAGATATTCGGTCCAATGAAATTCCTATAGATCGTATATTGACGACAGTTGTAAAATTTACAGCTTCTAAAATAGAAGAAATTCTAGCCAAATGAAGGGAAATAATTGCCAAACCCACAGATGCTCCTCCATGAGAGGTATTAGATGGCAGAGGGGGAATAAACAGGCATTTCTATTTACGGGCTATATTTTCAGAAACCATCTATAATGAGATATGAATTTATATTTTAGCATGTCACCAGATCACTTTCTTTGAAGAAATACAAAATCGACTCAAAGTTGGAGCGCCTTAAAAGACGAGTAGTTTTTCTGAGACGAGACTTGGAAATTGGCTCAGAGGTGGGAAAAAGATGTAAGCGGTTAATCTATAAATTTGTTATGTCATTATATTTTTTGAGTTCAAGAACAGAATAAATAAATTTGTAGTCCCAATACGTAAATTTCGGTTGTTGTTGGTGTAAATAAACAACGAAAACCTTTAAATAAAATACCAACTCGAGTTTTGTTAATGTAATACTCAGATGGTTTGTCAACCCTGGTGAAAAACCACATAGAAGGGTATCAATATTGTTTCTGAGATATATGTTAAAATAATATTTGTAAAAATTTATAATGCATTTATAATTTCTTTTTAACTAATAAATAAAATTAAAAGTGTTAATCAAAACAAATAAGAGTAAAATCAAATGAAATAAAAAAAGTTAACTTTTAACATTTTCACACAAAAGGTGTTATAATTATAGGATGTTTGATATTATAAATGCAAAAAATATAACAAAAAAAAAATTTACATTAAAAACAAAAATTTAACACCTTACCCTTCTAATCACAAATCCTATCTAAAAACATTAAAATATATTCTACACACACTCATACACATTATGATACATAGTAAAAAACATAGAAAATTTTATGAATAAAATTATTTAAAAAAACGAGAAAAAAAAATCGACTAAATCCAGTTATAAATGTATTCATACATAAATTATACAAACGTACATATAATTATATTCTACTTAAAACTTTAATGATGGTGGCGATGAATTGAGTTGAAAATTAAATGTTAGGGTGACTTTGTGTGTACCGTTTCTCTAAAAACGTTTTAGAGGGGTTAACACTTTTACTTCCACATAAAATTAGATTACGAAAATTGAGAATGATAAGGAAAAAATATGATATGATTTTATGACTTCTCACATGTTGTTTAATTTTATTATTTGTAATGCCAAAAACGTAAAGGGCGATAATAGTGTCACATATTTTAAGTAAATTATGAATTACTTCCATGATTTGCTTTTAATTTGAAAATTTTTCAGTTTTGATTAGATTTTTTTTCAAGTAATATGCTAATTCGAACGAATTGTGAATAATTGAGGAAGATTTTGTAATATAACCTGAAAAGGTTTCCATCATAATGGCATTGGAAAAATTATCAACAATAGTACAGTTTCTTAACGAGTATAACACCAAACAAACACGCATGGCTTAAAAATCAACTGGGCTATTGAATATAGTAGTTTCTGCGACGAACTTGGAATAATTGTCTTTCAATTGTAGTTTTTTTCAGGCTGAAATGCTTACAATAAGGGCAGCTTGTAAGCTGCGATGTGGCGGCTTCGTGCTTAATAGGTTTGACACAATCTTTTGCTGAATAACTGCGAAGGGAAAAGATTTCAGTCTAGTATCGAACAGCCTGAGACTTTTAACCAGCCTGTTGACTAAGCATTGCGGATTAAGTTAATATTTGCATATGTTAAAATTCTGTGAGGTGGATACTGAATCACTAGAGCTCATAACAGATTAAGCATAGCATTTATGTACTTATGCTAGGTACCTAACAGGTCAATCAATAAGTCCTTAGCATAAGTAAGAAAAAACACAAAATTTTTATAAAACACGATTTTATTATTCAACAACAAAGTTGTCTTCGAGGACGATACAATGATTATAGTATATTTTCCAACTTTCCCATACCACTTTTGTAGTACGATTTCTCTTTCTTGACAAAATAGGCCTCAGTTTCAGCGATTTTTGATCATTGGACCTAAATTTCTTTCCAACAAGCATTCTCTTGAGATCTGAAAACAGGAAAAGTCGCTGGGGGCTAAATCTGGAGAATGCGGTGCATGAGTAAGCAATTCTAAGCCCCATTCATTCAATTTTGCCATCGTTTTCATCGATTTGTGAACCAGCGTGCACCAATTTTGAACAAAGCTTTCACATACCGAAACGTTCGTGTAAAAAGATAAAAACACTATCATCTGATATCTTTACAATGTCATAACCAATTTGTTGATTTTTTTAGGTTTTTTGAATTCACAGCCTCATTTGGGCGTCCACTGGGCCTTGCATTATTTGTGCTGGTACGATCACGTTTAAATTCAGCAAACCACTGCCTCGATTGTGCGAAGTTAATGTTTATCAAGCCATTGTTTGGTTTCCACTCTATTTTTTTCATCAAAAATCAATACTTATCAACACTCGATATTCACTCTTCCAATTTTTTTTTTTTTTGTTGCTTCGCACAAAATACAATAACTCATGTATCAATAGTCCGATAGATTTTAAATTTATACACGTATCGTTTGAAGGATAGAACTAAGTAAAAATCATATAAATGGGATTCTAGTCACGCTATCTATGTGTCATCCTACGGACTTATTAAATGAACTGATATTAACCTTCATTTCACTCTCAAAAAACATACGTTGTTCTTTTCCCACATCTGTGCGGAAAACCATACATATTTGAATATGCTTGTATTTAACATTGGCAAGCTAATATTTTTTGCTCAAAATCATTATTTATTTGCCACTATTATACTTATATTTAATATTTATTAATATTACATTAAAATAGTTGATATATAATACTTTTTGTACAAACATTTTGGTTATAAATATGCTTATACACGTTTTCTTCACAAATGCAGTACATCGTTTGATAAACTTACGTATGTATATAATGGGTGCGTTTTAAGAGCTTTCGGAGATTTAAAGAAATATATAATTCAATGTTTAAAGATGATTTCATATATATGTTCACAGCGGCAGTGCCTCAAACAGTTTATACGCTTGGTGCAATTTTGGAATGCTCTCTCCACTACATCAGCCGGTATCTCACAAATAAATTCTTCAATATTGGCTTCCAGTGCGTCAACCGTTGGGGGATTTTCCTTATAGACATGTGCCTCAACATAGCCCTGCAAAAATAGTCTAAAGGAATAAGTCGCAAGATTTATGCGGCCAATTGACCGGGTCCAAACATTATATACACGTATACTATTCCCCGGAATCGCCATATGAAATTACATGCCAGCCAAGTCCATTAATACATTTTGGCAAAAAAAAATTTAATCATAACACGGTAGCGCTCGCCATTCACAGTAACGTTTCTGATTTTATCGCAGGGTCCAATAATCCACTCCAACCAATGCATATTTCGGGATACATTGGCAGTTCATTCAATGCTTCCGGTTGCTCTTCGCACCAAATACGGCAATTTTGCTTGTTCACACCATTTCAACCATAAATGAGCGACGAAACTAAATACAATTTTCCGGAAAAAAGCATGAAAACTTGATAATAAAATTCAATAATCAACAAACGTAGTTCTTTTGCAAGTCGTTTCGTGTTTAAATTATAGACTTAACTGAACATGTTTGACAGTAACATGTTACACGAAAAAAGAGAAAGAAAGTTGCTAAAAAAAAACACCCGTTATGTATGAATGTATCTTTCAATTCTCGACTTTTCGCTAGAAAATGTGCAGCAGCTAGCTCTTTCACCGATATTCTGTGGAACTCCTATCGTAAACTCTTATTGATAATAGAGATGTTGTTTGGATAATTCAACCACTGGCCTCCGCCTTTGATTCATTTGTGGAATTGCTACTAATGGCAGTGTTCTATATTGTCGTGGATTTTGTTCACGATACTTTTTTTCTCATTGTCATGTATGGTTTCGAAAGACATATTTCAAGTTCACTCGTTAAAGTAAAGAGTAAAGATGTTTTTTTGTTGTTAGCGTTGTAATGTGTGGATCTATTTCAACGGTTATGACGTTTCGAAGTCCTTAAGAGGTACAGTAATGAGATGTGCGCAAAAAATCAACATTTTTTTGTTGGATTTTTTTTTCTACTTTAAAAAACTTTCTTTTAGGAACTGTAGGCATAAGTGTTTCAAGCGTTGAAACAATTAGGGTAAAAAGCAAATAAATTTATCAGCTTTAATCACAATAACTAAGTCAGCCTGCAATTATGGCTATTTTTGTGAGAACGTAAAAATTTTAATTATCGAAATGGAATCAGTTTTATTTGCAAGTAACGATTCGATGAGAAAAAAAAAAAACATACAAACAAGCAGCCTTTCGTTTGCATTATGTTTTAAGATCGTTTGGTTTAAATTCGTGTGGTACTTAACTTTTTACAATTTTTATATTTCGTACTTGCAAAAAACGTTTGCTTAAGTGCCTTTTAATAATTTTGCAAGTTTTTCTCGAGCTTGAGTAATACCTCTAATTCAACTTTAATTTCTAACCTGAGAGGTCTTTGTTTCAACTTCTAAACGACAAAAATCATTTTTATCAAATTGAAATCGATGAAATAAGTTAAAAAAGCTAAAAAAAATCTTTCCGCAAATTATATTTTACTTACAGACAATTCTATATTTTTAATGAAGAAAAATCTTTACTGTTTACACTGTTTTATTCCACTATTAAGTGAGAATAAATAGTAGATATTTGCTACATAAACTGATTGCTGTCCGCATCGATGTGCTTTTTATATGGCTGATTAAACAATACTCCTAATGCTCTCGAACCTCTCGATAATTCTGGTAGATTTGAATTCTTTCCTTTTCTTTCTTTTTGGTTATTGTAAAGCATGATAAACAACTTTTTTGTTTCAGTGCATACTGCGCTATTGTTGCTTATTATTTGTTTCGTTGTCCGCTTGGTTTATTGTTGTAGGTAATTTTTATTTATAAACAAGCACATAGCTCTTTTTGTACATTTGCTTATTTTTCTGTGTGCATTTAGTGGTCGATGGTCGTTGTTAGTGTAGGATTTGTTTATCTTTTTAATATTTTAATAAATTACAGGCTGCACATCTCAATTTCTTAACAATACACTTTCCGATTACTGTAACTCCACAAGAAAAAAATCTGCTGCACTTAGATGTGGAGACTAGGAAGGCCACAGAATTGTTTAGTTTATTTGAAAGTTTTCGGTATAACTCTGTCATAGCGGAATTGGGAATGTGAGAACTTGCCTCATCTTACTGAAACCACACAAAACTGAACAAAATTATTTTTCCGAGCAATTCAGAAAAGAATAATTCCTGTATTATTTTTAAACAGACAGTTAGTCTGCAGTTACAGTTACAGTGCGACCGTCTTCTTCAAAAAAGTATAGCTCGAAAACACGGCTAAAGGAAACGGAGCACCACACTGTGAGTCAAGCTGGGTGCAATTTTCTGTTTTGAGGAATTTGTGGATTAGAGTTAAGAAATCTAATTATTATGAGTCGTAGCTCTGGAATGGCGCTGAAATTCTCTTTGGACGGAAATTATTGATTCGACACACAATCCAAATACCAAATTTTTCATTTAAATTTTGCGTTTTACCAAATCTAGATAGCGATCTCAATTTGAAAAATAAATTTTGAGAATGAATAACTCAATTAGAAAAAATTTATTACATTTCATTGTGATAGCGACTTTCATTATCCAGCCTATATTTGGAAAACTTTTGGTAAACCAATTCCTAAAAAAAATTTTAATTTTAATATTTATTTTATAAGTCGTAATTCTCATGTAAAAACAGCGTTGCCAGAAGGATGATTTTATTATTTTATGGATGATTCTTTCACCAAAATATGAGCTATGATGTTTTCTCAAATGGTGATATGTTATTATAAAAATTTATAATAATTTATTTGAAGTAGTTTTTGCAATATATAAATTTATTTCTAAAAAAAACGAAATAAAAATTCAACAGCTAATTTCTAAAACAAAAAAGTTTTGCTTCAAACAGATTGGAGTTCCTTGCTTTTGTTTACTATGTATGTGCCATGTCTCTAACCTGCACAAAAATGTGTCATTTTTTCAGGACGTAGAAAGAAATCTAAAAAGCAGTTTTGAAGAAATATAATTGAATATCGTATTTTTATAAAGTTTATACATTAAAAAAAATACATAAATATTTAGTATTCATTACTCATACGTTTGTGAATACACTATACTCTTGTATAAATGTTTTTATTTGAAATCGAAGAAGCTTTGATTTTTATTTTAACGATGTTGTTTAAAAGAGCTTTTATATCTTGACCCTTCAAAAATTATAAAAAAAATATATCTTCTTTGACAGGATTAATATAAAGCTTCCCCTCACTTAATAGACGATAATGACATTCAAGATTTAGATTTAGAGCTTAGAGAACTTTGTCTTCTCAACTCAAGATAATCGTAGTTGTCATGAATTTTGTTAAAAATCTCGAAAACGAATGATGCTAATGATGGTGATTTTATTTAGTGTAAAAAAAGATTCATGAGAAATGTGCTTCGTATTGAAAACTATCTTCAGCGACCAAGCTCATTTTTGGCCCAATGGCGTCAATAAACAGAATTGACGAATTTGGTGTAAAGAGTAGCCAGAGACATCATCAAAAACGATGAAAATTGCAATGTTACAGTCAATAAAGCAAGGTTCCATGTAACGATTACCAACTCTTTTTTGTTCAAAATGGAAGAATTGGACTTGGCTGATATAAAGTTTCTACAAGACGGTGTCACATGCCACACCGAAGGCGCTACCTTGAACCTATTGAGTGGCATGTTTGATGAGCAATTAACCTCACATTTTGGAACAGTTAGTTCATTGGCTACCAAGATCATGCAATTTGACCACACTATACATTTTTTAAGGTATATTACAAGTCTCTCGTGTGCAGCCAGCTACAATTCCAGCCCTGGGAGATAACATTACAACAGCAATGGGTGAGATACTGGATTAAATGCTAAAAAAAGTATGTCAATATTTGAGCTAACATATGAACCACCTACGACGTTGCCTAGAACAGCATTCAATTATAAAATCTTTAAGTAAATAGCAGACATTCATTTATCGCCCAAATAAATATTTCATTCACTTTTGCAAATTTTCTGTTTATTTTTGAAGAAGCGGCTAACAAAATCAAGTGCTACAATATTACATCTGTTTTTATAAATTAATTATTATTACTTTTAAGTTTTTGTAATAATTTTTCTTTCTTCAAAATATGTTTTCTTTCGCCAAATATTGAGTTTCTTTCCAAAGATTCTGGCAACTCTATGTGGAAATGTACAGGAGAAGGTAAAAATATAAGAGAAACTGTAATTATCAAAATATAATTTTTTTTTTCAATGCAGCCCTAAAAAAAAAAAAAAATCGTGGCTTAAATTACTATCCCCTTATCATACTTTTTATGCAACTACTTGTAAAACCATTGAAATCAATCCCCTTATCATACTCTATTCCGAAAATAAACGAGTTAGGGACTTTCTACCGTAAATGTGATCAACAATACGTATTTTTTATATAACTTTATCAACTTTTTTAATATGCCAGAATTTTTAAACATTTTATATGTTTTCTGTTACAAAATTTTCCATGACATTCAACAAAATGGAATTTCACACTTTAGTTTTTATACTACACACAACTGCTAATACTTTATCGGCATAGTAGTACCCAGTACCTACATATATTCCTCCAAAAATTGTATTTAAATTCTTTCCCTTATATTTTTTTAAGCGTTTATGTTGCTAAAGTTAAACTTTTTATACCTTTAATAGTTTTAGCTGTTTTTTAAAATTCAACTTAAATTTTTTGTTGAACAGTAACGAAACAGCATTAAACTTTAACGTTGACTTTCAAAAAGTAACAAAATTTAAAGTTTATGGCAGCTGACATTAACTAAAGTGAATGAAACCACGCGAGCATAAATGAATACATTTATGATGGAAAGTAAGTGTAACATTTCGCATAACAACTATTAACATTTAAGGAAATTTGCTACCGTTTAGAAAAATGGCCGAGATTTATTGGTAGGCAATGTTACACTTTAAAAATGGAAGAAAAGCAGAATGTACATATGTCTTGATCTAGAATGTTTAAGAAAATTAGTTCCAAATTAGAGAAAAGCAATCATCTATCATCTTAAAACCTGTTGCTACTGGTGCATAATCGTAAAGCCACAATGAGTACTCCAGACGCACAACACAGAGGACTTAATCTTTTGAATAATATTTCGAGTGTTAATTCTTTGCAGTTACACAAGTTTTAATCATAATAAAATAAATATATTTTCAATATCAATGAGACCGTCGCACATTGGAGTATTTGATTCCGAAAGTGGAAACTTATTAAAAAAAAATTTTTTTTTAGAACGCAGTAAAAAAAATTATATCACGTTCTGTACATAACATTCTACATCACAAGGCATAAAAATATTTTTGATATTATTTTCCATTATGAAGCTATGTTCTACTCATAACCAGTTACTAGCTAATGTTATGAGGTGATACCGCTGTCGAAAAACGTTTTTCTTTTTGAAGATGTCTGGCCTGGTGTTGTACCGAATACCTTCTGGTTGGTAGGCGGGTATCTTACATACTATACCACAGCGGCTAACATAATTTATCGTATAAACTTCCAATAATGAAGTGAAGATGAAAAGTGTTTCAATTTACAAAGCGCGCATTCAAAGTGAATTTAGGCGTTTCTTTCAAAATGCAGACATTTCGGCACAAAAAAAAACCTTGACGTCAATTTAATAAAGCGAATGCACGTAATAATAGTGACAGTTTCGAGAGGTTTTCAAATAAATATTGACATTGGGAGTTTGCACTTGATACCGCTAAATATTTTTTGAAAATCTATCCTTGGTATAATATGGCTCGAATTGTTCACAAATATTTAATTCATAGACCAGAAATATTAAATCATGTCTTATTATCTATATGGCAGTTGTCAGAAGAGGAACAAGAATATATTTTTAAGACTTCTAGTGACTTCCGATCCTATCATTTCCAATATGAGAAAGTTAAAAAAAAAAACAAGGTAATAATTTTCCCCAAGAAGCGCTGAGCTTATTAATATTTGAACTAAATCCAGAAAATCTTATATATGATGATGATGACGACAATATTGATGACGTTGCTGATGATGTTGATGGCAATGATAGTCGTAAGTCTGATGATACTGAATAAATTCTTTTTCATGTACTATTATATGCATAAAAACAATTTTTTTTATACATTTCTAAATAGATCAAAATTCAGAGAATTTAGTTCTTGAGAAAGGCTTCCCGAATTGATGCCCACTTTAAGCATCAAACACCCCACTGTGCGTCGTTGTTGAATAGAAAATAATACGACATTAATATTTAAATATGATTTCGGCAAATGGCCCCCAAAGTTGACGAATACAAGGCGCAATCTAGAACACCAATTTTAACATATTTTTCGTAGCATATACTGCCGTATTTCGATAATAAATCTTTGAATGTTGATTTCCAGGGGTTAAATTTTTTCTGGTTTATCGACTTATCTATGTCGACTGACTTTATTACGTGACTCTACATAAATGAATATAATCCAATGGAGTTTAAAAACACGATTTTGGTGGTCATTTAATTGGACTATTACATGAAATTACTCTTTCGTCAAAAGTTTCTTTGAATAAGTCAAAGCGAACGATTTGTGGCATGTGAATCCGTCCTGTTGGATCCACATATCAACAAGATTAATGCCAGCTGAAGGAGGCACGACAAATTTTTCATCAGGTCGCTATACCATTCACCATTGACAGTAACATTCTGGCCGTTGTTGTTTGTGAATACAAACGAACCCATGACTACGCCAGCCCATGAAGTGCAACAAACAGTAATTTTCTGTGCATGTAATAGTGTTTCGACAAAAGCTTGTGGATTATCCTCACTTCAAGTGCGACAAGTCTGCTTATTTACGTACGCATTGCACAATAAATGGGTTTCATCGGAGGACAATATTTTGAATGAAAATTCAATATCAATATCAATTTGTGCTTCAGACCGTTCGCCCAATTGGCGGCGGTGTAAGTCCATTCATAATGAAATGTCAAACCAAACTAAACAACAAGCAACCATCATCTGTTAAATGGGTTGTCAAAAAAGCAGTGGTGCCAACTCATAGTTATGAATCTGATATTTATACGACTGCATTTTGGTTTGAAAGTTACCATTAACGCTTTCAAATCAGCAGCACTTACAGTGGTTAGCAAAACCATGAACCTTTAAAAAATTATAAAATCATACAAATAAAACAAAGCTTCACGCATTTATTAACTGTTAAGTCTTTTCAAAAAAATGTTAACAACAAGTATCAAATTTAAATACTGGAATGAGATAAAGCCAATAATATATAAGAGTCCGCGTGCACTTAGCTTTGCACTTTTAGCTTAAACAGAGAGGAACATATATTTGAAACACTCTTTCTACACTCTTTCCTTATTTCATGTGGCGTTTTTAAAGAACTTAGATGTATTCTCTAAAATATTATCTTAAAACGTAAGAGAAATTTGGTTCCATTCGTATTATAGTTCCTTTATATTTAACTTAAATTTTTATAAGTACTTTTCAGTAAAACTTCATAAAAATGCGCTTGGTTTTACTCCTTACTGTACAACGTTTTTAAATGAATCAGCATAACTTTTGACGTACGGTCGTGAGCAGAGGTGAATACATGTATGCACGTCATATATCTCTAAGGGCTTTACATTTTACACTATTTACACGTCTACGCAATGAAAAAGCTAGTAGCTAATGCATCCACTAAGTTGGCGTTAAGCTATAGGCTCATTTCAACGAGTCTAGAAATATCGAGTGATTTGATAGCAACTTTCTTTTTGGCAACACTGTAGCTCGGCTGTTTTCGTGTAACATGTTACTGTCGAACATGTTCAGTTTGATCTATAATTTAATCATGAATCAACTACAAACGAACGCCTGCAGTTTATTGAATTTTATTATCAAAATTCGTGCTCATTGGACTGCACTTTTTCAAAGACGAAGCAGGAAGGAACGTTACTGTGAATGGCGAGCGCTACCGTGCGATGATAACAAATATATTTCCAAAATGGAAGGGCTATACTTGGTTGACATGTGGTTTCAACAAGACCGCCCAATTAAGGTGCGAGTTTAGTGAACAGTTTATTTCACGTTTAGGGCCGGTTCATTGGCCGCTTAGATTTGCTATTTAACGCCATTAGAATATTTTTTGTGGGGCTTTGTTAAGGCCCATGTCTATAGGCGCAAGCCAGCAACGGTTAACGCACTGAAAGTCAAATTGAAGAATTTATTCGTGAGATACCGGACGATATGTTGGAGAGAGTATGTCAAAATTGGAACCAGGAAATGAACCATTTGAGGTACAGCTGCTGTCAACAATTACATGAAATCATCTTTAAACACTGAATATAGATCGTTCTATTGACTCAAAACAAGATTTCATACGCTCCTCTAAATATTGTGTTTTTTTAAATCAAAACCGAAAGCTCTTAAAAAATAACGCGATAGAATTGGGTGCGGCTCATTGATTGATACAAGTCCTCCTGATTCGATTTGGGATGTTGATGGAATTATTTGCTTATGTAATTCGTATTTACGCATTTTGTTATACTGTCTACTACATTTTGTATAGTATTAATTAATCGGGAACTTGCTGCTCCAAGTGCGCAAGGTGTTGGAGCTATTCGATATTGTTTTTTTTTACGAATAACTAAAATTCTTTTGAATTGAGGTCAAAACTTTACATCGGCCACTGAATTCATTGATAATTCCGCTCAGTTAAGTATTCATTCAATATTTTCGAGATATGTTTAGGGCTGCCATCCTGTAAAAATATTACTTTATTCCCAAGTAAGGCGCTCATGTTTACAAAATTGACAAGACGGATTGACAGAATATTTAAATCTACATAACTAAATCGATTTTTTACAATGGGCCAAACCCGATCAAGTCAAGAATCCCTATACAATTATGTTGCCTCTACCATTTTTCACGATTTGTTTAATATGATATCTGTGTATTGTTTCATTAGGTTTGCGCCAGGAGCATTATCTAACATTACTTAATCCGTCGATTAAATTTCAATTCATCCGACGTTTCTAGTCGTCCGGTTTTGGTGATCTGAAAACAGCAACATTCCTGTTTGAAAACACAGTCATGGGTTTCTTTACATCTGGTAAGTCGCCAATACTGAAAAAAACTGTTCTTGCATCGGCTAACATTTTTATTTCTTGCCGGGGAAACATATTTGGGTTTCATTCTTCTCATCGCAAGACGTGCATCCCTGTGTATCAATAGTTTTCGTCGAGTCCTAGGCTGTCTCTGTGGGGAATTATTTCGTAAATTTAAAACCCTAATGACGACAGATTGGCTTATTTGGAGTTTTTAGCTTTTGTTTGTAATCTGAACTCGCTTTTTAAATGTTAGCATGGGTGTAAAGCTGAGTTCGTGTGACATATTTAGGATTCGTGATCGCTTTGCTCCAAATTTATAAGTCTTTGTCCAAATTTATAAGTCTTTCTAAGTGCAATGTAGTTGAGAACTAAAGATTAAAATATGCAGAAGGCGAAGACCGTCATTTTCGTATTTGTTACAGAATCTTTGGCTGGCGAGACCTTTCATTTCCATTCAACGGGTTAATTTTAACATTTTCATGTCAATTAAAGTAAATGGTACATCCTTATGTATTTATTTTTGCTCACCACTGTAATTCTGAAATATTTCGCATATTTCATTAAGAAAAAAGCAACAATATTGTAAACTTACTTTAAGAAAATTGTGTTGTCTCTGTAAAAAATTTTAAAATTAAATACTTTACACGTTTAAGATATTTTTAAAACATATAACGCCCACTTACCCATTGCTACTACTCGGCCCATAAAATTTATTACCCTTTTACATAATTTTGTTTTTGTTTAATTCTTCTTTTTTTCTTTCATTTCAAGTATAAAGAAACCATTTTCTTTAGTAGAATAAATAGTTTTGTTGCCTTGTGAAAATATTGCAATATTTCATATTGTTTTATTACGAAATAAAACAATTTGTCTTTTACATTCAACCATATGGCAGTCATTTGTATTCATATATGCATACACCCATTACCAGAAACGGTATAAGTACACACACAGATATTAAAATATAGCCAAATACATTCACATATCCACTCATATATTAAAGTGTATATGTAACGTAAGTGAATGATGCAACATTTTTCTGTATAATTTTTAAAACAAATCGTGAACATTATTTTTCATTTAACAAGATCCTGAGCTAAAGAAAGACTTCTCCTCTGTGTTGAGTTTGTTGAGTATTCACAGATACGTAGAGAGTTAGTTTGGAATATTAGTGAATGTGTTTAAATTTTAATACTTATTTTACATGTTTTTGAAGTTTAAATGCATCAGCAATTTTAAGTTTTTCTTTACTAATTGTTTTAATAGAAAAACTCATTAAGAAGAAAATTATTTGAAGCATTGATGTAAATGATGTGTGATGTCACAAAACTGTGTTGTTGAAATGAAGTATTTATGTTTTCACAAACAAAGTCCCACCCAACATGTCTTATTTAACTTGAAAAAATATAAGTGTATGGACTGTTATCGTTAAATATAAAATTATATTTCTGTCGCAATCGTACCTGTCTTTTGAAAGCTTTAAGCCTTATGTGAACACCAAAGTACCCGGCTGCCTTTAGTGTTCTTAACTAAATTTGTTTCATATTTGATTATGTATGTTGTTAAAAAAATAATAATATAAAAACTTCCTGACAACTCTTAGATTAGGTTAAGTTGATAGGGGGATTCAATAGGGCTGTCTCCAGGCAAGAAGTCTTTCATCTAAGCCAATCTCTTAAAGAAAAGATTTTTCACTTAACGAAATACTCTTACCTGTTATCGTTTACCATTAAGGAGCTCAGTCTGTACAATGCAGTGTCTTAGTCTCAGTCTCTACAAATAAATGCTATAGTGTCTTCCAACTCATGTTGTGCATTGTAGAAGGTATTGTCTAGTGCCAGGTTGTTTCCGAAATATGTTAATCTAATTATTGTAAAAGCAGGATATGCATAGAAAAAAGGTCTATTAGATTGAACATATTCTATTCCGGATAGAAGTTTTCCAAAACCATATTTTCCTCATAACCCTCGAAAGATGGATGTACTCAATTTTAGCATGTCCTTTACCTAATTCACATACTAATTTTTTTAAAGGATATTTTTCTTTCACGCATGGTCTCGTTTGAACAAAAAGCTTTGCTAGTCTATTGTCTAAAACTCGCACGGTCTCGTTTGAATAAAAAGCTTTGCTAGTCTATTGTCTAAAACTCGTGCTTCACAAGTTTCATTCAAGAAGTTCCCTTCATTTGGTAGCGAGGTGGCTTACTTGTTTACTACATAGTGTTGACTATCCATTTAAGTATTTGGCACATTTTTATCAAGTGTTAGAAAGTGTTTTAGGAATTGCATTGAATACCACAATCTTATTGATCTGAATATTAATACTTATATTTCTCATACACAGATACATATGTATGTTTGTATGTACATATCTACCCTTTTGCGCAAAATTATCGTAGGTAAGCGTTTCTTCTATTTAACATAATACATTTACAGATATGTGAAAACAAACAGAAACTTTTTATGGAGAAGCTTGTATATTCCGAAATATTCAGATTTTTTGACATATACGATAATTTTGCTAAGCAAGGTACTTACGATAATTTAGTGAGGCTATTGGATTTTTTGTTTAAGGTATATTTGAGTAAATATTAAACCCTAAATATATTTCAACATAAAATTGGTTTTAAATTAAAAGGTAGGTAGTATTCGACAAGAAATGTAATAAATAATTTAATTTTTTCGTCGTCTGTTTCTTTGACCGAGTCTCTCATTTTTAAAGAATGCTTTAAATTTAAGTATTTATTTTAATATTTTGCTTGTATGTATACTACTGTATAAATATTTGTTATATGTAAGTTTTTTCATCCAAATACATAAATTATTGTGGTATAATCTTTGAAGCTTATAACCGCAAATCAGGTTAATTTAATTTATCTTTTTTTCACAGAGCTGTCGAAATATCCATATGGCAGTTCAATTCAATATGAACTTTTTTAAATTTGGAGATTTGATATTAACGAATCTGCAAATGACATAAAATGTTCAGGGTCGATGTGCTGAAATGAAGCATGATGAAATGTGCTGATGATCGCAAATGAGTAAGTTTGTAATATAATATATTAGGAATAATAGTGTGCCATTCACTACGTGCTTAAACTATGTTCTTACGCAAAAAAAAAAATCAATTGCTCAGAAAAAGTAAAAAGTATGCGAATATGGTTGTAACAGCCGTGTTGCAGTTCTGACCAGAAAAACTGTCAGAGCATAATTCATTGAAGCCACGCTTACCATCACTTTTACCCTACAGAAGCCTTTTATTGTGTCTTTTTCGTAAATGATAAAATTATAATAGGCATACTTGCTAGAGTAAAACAGTGCAATAGTTCTTACGAACGTGGTATTTATGAATTTTGGCATATCTAAACCAGCGTATAAAAAGCTTAATTTTTTCTTTTTTTCTGCTAAGCCAGTTACACTTTTATTTGCACAAAATATTTATATGGCGCATACGATAATTTAATTCGCAAGAAAAAAACAACAACAACGTATACGATAAAATTAATTCAGTAAAATCTCCCTAAGTATAGCGAATATCGATATTATATTTCACTATGTAGTGAGTTTGTGGCTTTGAAATACATTTCCATCAAAAAATCAATTTCGTAAAAGTGTAACATACGATAATTTCGCTCAAAGGGGTCGATATTGCTCTTATTATCATAATATAGTGAAAATAGTAGCAATAATATTAGCAACAACAATGTACTAGTAAATATATATACATAAATGGCAAAGGTTGTGCAATTTTGTAACATTTTCACCAACAAAACAAAAAAAGCGAAATAAAATTGAGAAAAAATAATAGAAAAACACGTCAAAATAGCTGCTGCTTTGAAAATGCTTCAGTTATTTTTTGGTACTCTTGTCACGCATTTGTATGACATTTATGTCAAGCATTGTTCCTCTACTTCCTATTGTCTTTACCCAAATACATACTTTTACAGAAACATAGTTTTTGTTGTTGTTGTCTTTTGCTCATGTAGTAGCTGTTGTTGATATTTTATTTGCAACAACCACTTTTCAAGGATTATTCTTAACGTAGGAAGAGAGAGAGAGAGAGAAAACATAAAGTATTAACAACAGAGTGATTTTTTTTGTAAAAATATGTATTTCATGTTGATTTTTTTTTTTTCATAAGAGAACAACAAAATCCTTGAAAAAGAGTAAAACAGTAGTAAAACAGTAAACAGCAATATCAACAACTACAACAACAACTACAGCAACACAAACAGGAAGAGGAAATTTCATGATGTTTTTAAATTAAAATAAAATATTTAAAATGTTTTCAAGTGCATCTCCTGCATCAGAGACAGTGACAAAACGGTATGACACATTTATTTATATGTAATGATAATACACATACACTCCACCTCTATTGCGTCCGATTTTAATGTTTTCATAAGAATTAAAAAAAAGAGAAATGATGTAACAACATTCTGCAGTTCAGGGAAATATTTTCATAAGTTTTGTTTTATTTTTATTTTGTTATTTTTTTTTTTATTAAAATAATATGCAAAAGCTTTTTATATACTTTTTTAAAACAAACTTGAAGTATTAATTCTTGATTTAAATAAAAAATTTTATGACAAGTTATTTAGTGTAGAAAATGTTATGTAGTGAGAAAAAGGTGATAACAAGGACTAACTTTCAAAATGTTTTGCAATTTGTATTTTAAAAATATAATAATCGAAATTCAAAATCTGTGCGACATTAGAGGCAGAGTTCAACTTTAAAACTATTGAAATCAGGGTTGGCAAAAACCCGGGTTATTCAAAAAAACCAAACCCACCGTGTTTTATTGGGTTTTTGATGGTTCTTTTAGGTTTTATTTGGTTTTATAACTGTTTCCTAACTTCATTCAATTCGACAATATTTTTATATTTGTTAGTAAAATTACTTTGTTTTAGTATTTTGATGCAATTTTGCACTCTTGGTTGGATCAAGGAGGCGTTGTGTACTATGGAATGCTAAAGCAGACTGCAATTACTTTATTTGAACCGTGTATTATGGAAAAAATGGACGGATGGACAATGTTTTCTTTTTGCAACTCTTGGTCTCACGTAGCTAAAGTTGCTAAACACTTGTTAGAAACAAGCAAACACCGCACCCGGCGTAATCTGCAAACATTACTCTTTCTAACTAATGGCTACTTCGACAGATACAATATCCTTTGGCATGTCAACGAACTATTTTTTTATTTTTTTTAAGAAATATGAAATCTTTTGAAGAAAGTGAAACGTCTTAAAGTTTTTCTAAAACGAGATTCGGACGTTAGCTCAAAGATGGGAAAAAGGTGTACGCAGTGATTTGATAAATTTTTATTTTGATAGATTTGTTAATTCATTATCGTTTTTGAAATAAAGAAACGGACCGAGTTAATTTCTTAATTAATTTTGTTGTAAATAAACTACGAAAACCTTTAAATTAAAAAACCCAACCGAGCTTTTTAAAATATAAGACCTAATTAAACCCACCAGGGTTTTATTGCCCAGTGCATATAAGCGAAAAATTATATACATTTTTATTTTTAATATTGTTAAGTTTTAACTTTTTTTTTAAATGTTTGAGTTCTTTTAAATTGCGTAAAATAAAATAATGCAGCGATTTTTTCTTTTATACAGTTCCTTTTTAATTTGTACACTTTTTACACAATTCATTTTTATCTTAATAAAGGAAACTATTTATCTTGTACTTAATATTCGTTTATAGAACTAATTTATTTACGCCTAAACACGACTTTACTTGACGACTGCAAAACGAAAGTTATCTCACCCAAACAAAATGCGCCAAAAATTTCTGTTTATCTACATTCAAAAGATGTAAAATTATAATACACAAAAAGGAATCAAACTGGCAACACTGTTAAACATGTGGTTTAATTTCTATTTTAGTATTTTATATTCATTTCAAACTAAGTATAACTTAAGGCAATAAATAGATTTCAACATCCAAAGGGCATGACAAAATGCCCCAGGCTTTTTGAAGGTAAATAGCGAAACTGTACCATCAATGAAAACTATACTCAATTTAAAGGAGTTCTTAACAACCATCAAGTTTTTTTACTTCAAGACTTTGACATAAAAATTTAATAATCTCAGATACACAGCCAATTACATCGCTCACTTTCTGATTTTCAATTCTAGTTATTAAGTTAATTTTTTCAATTTTATTCTAAAGCTGGGATTGCACGATTGATCAAATACAGCAATCTGATACAAATTATATTCTGACAACTTAGCGCAGAATAATAAAATTATACCAATTAAAAATTCTGTATTCACATAGTTGTCTTATTTTATACAAAATTTATTGTCACAAAATGGCGCGGAATGATGTATTGACAATAATTGTCCCAATGCTGTCACTCGATGGTTACGGCAACTCCGTAAATCAGCTGTTATGGTAAATTAAATAATTTTTTTTGTGTTTAAAATTCATTCTTTACATATATTGAGCTCATTTAGTGAACAAATAAATAAAAGAAATACAAAAAAAAGAAGTGTGTGAGTCAGGGTTGGCTCACAAAAAAGAATTTCAATAAATTTAAATTATTAATTCGCTAAAATATTTATTTATTTAAATTGGAATATAATTACAAATTATATTTAATTCTTTAAAGTAAAGATGATTTTTTTTTCTAAAAAAATAAAAATTCCATCGGCTTTGATTATCAGGTGACCACTTGACAAAAAAACCTAAAACTAATGAAAAAAAAAAGAAATGATGGAAGTTTGTGATGCAATTTACAGATAAATTATTTAAAAAAATAACATTTTAAGGGATGACAATTATGAATAAACACGTGTTTTTTCAGAAGAAAAAAAAAATCAATTAAAAAATAAAATTCGGTGATTATTGTCTTCTTCAATTGCCACACAAGAATACAATAAATTTTGTTGTATTTTTGGAATTTATATTGGTGCATGATTGCCGATAAAGCTTTCACATGTTTGCATTTGATTGGGATAAATAAGCACAATAATATTGTAAGTTGCCGTATGAGCCAATAAATTGTATAATCACACGATTGACGTATAAAAAACACTAATTATTTGTACATTACGGCAATCGTGTGATCCTACCTTAAGTGTTTATAAATCTGCTTAGTAATTTAATAATAGGTCCTAATGATTTTTAAATTTTTTCATCGAAAACACTTCTTAAAATAATATCATAGATGTAATGACAGCATTGGAAATATAAAAGATCCTTTCCGATCGCTTGCTACTTTGAACAAAAATTGGGGTATTCAAATAAGAGTGTAAAAAAGCTTTATTTAAAACTCAATAATTTTAAAATTTGAGCATCAATGCTTCTATACTATTACCAGGACATTCATATGTACATATAAACACTTTACTTGCTGCCGCAATGTTTAAAATCTAATTTCACATAAGTTTTCATAATCAAAATGCTTATCATAAATCATATATCAAAAAGGTACCATATGTCAACAATGAGTTTACCCATATGCAGTTTTTAAATTCAATGGGCGATAAAATAACAGGATTTATTACTACATACATATTTTTTGGTTGTAGATAATTTATGCAATACCTTCAAAGGATTATCACCAAATTAATCCAGCTTTTTGCAAATTAAGAGAAAAATACGACAAAAGCAAATATTACCCAAATTTTTCAGTTTCAAATAACTTTTTACATACCTATTGCCGTTTACTCAGTTTAGTTTTACTCTAAATAAATAGACATCAAACTTAGTTCAATACAAAACAATTTAAAAGATGCCACGAAAAAGGTTATGTTACAACGTCATTCAGTTGATTTACTATAATGATCATTTGTAAAAGGGTATAGCCGATTTATCATAAATGCTTTCAATGACAAGAAAAACGATTTACAATGTATAAAATCGAGCTGAAAAAAGCGGAAGATTGAAGTTAAAGAAGGGGATTGGCCCTAAGACTATAATTAGTAAATAAACAAAGAGTATTATTATTACAACAATTGTTCAAAACCCTTAATTTTCCACAGGAACACTTGTGAAAGAGCGTGAAGAAGAGTGTGGTGTTGTAGATTGTCATTAGACGGTTCGGCAGGCAAATTTAAAATATAAATAATAATCAAGAAATTATTATTATCTGTATAGAAAAGTATTTTCTCGTCGTCATTATGAACGTTTAATAACCGTCTCACTACTGGGATAACATTATAATTTATGCTGAAATCAAAATAGTGTAGTATTACAACGATGAGCCTACAAGAATGTGGAGAAAACCCCCAACATCGCTAGGAAAGAACATTATCATTCCAAATGTTAAATTTGAAAAAACGTCAATATTGGTTTAGGGGTGTGTCTTAAGAGAAAGCGTAGCAGACTTTGCTTTTATTAGAATCAACAATGGATGCACGGCAATACTAAGACATTTAAATACCCATTTGATTAGCAGCACTTGGAAATTCGGGTAACTCAGGGACAACAGATCACAATATAAATATCATCAGGACAACGATTCTAAGAATAGGTCGCATACACATAGTGTAACTGCGAAAAAGCTATAGACACTTCTGCAAAAACCCCCAACTTGAACTCTATTAAAAATTTTTGGGTTTTTTGAAAAAAAAAAATAAAAATAAATAAATAAATAAATAAATAACATTACATTATTTAAACCGCAGCAATGGAAGAATTACAAATATCACCGGCGGATTATGGTCTACAAAAAGTTGGTTAATTGGTTGAAAAAGCTACTGCAATGTGTTAGAAATGCAAAAGAAGGTCAGACCAAATATTAAAAGTCTGAAAAATATTTTTATTATCCGTCAAATATAATGTAAACACATTTTCTAATTATTGTGTAGAGTTAGTTGATAATACCACATATGAACAAAATTTGTTTTTGGTAAATTGCTGATGTGTTTTGAACTGAATTTGTTCTATTTTGTACTTAAGATTTTAGAAGATATACATATATAGTATGTTAATATAGTGAATTAAAAAATTAGTGTTAGGAGGCAACAAGTGCATTTTTATTGCTGATGAAGTTATAAGTACTTAATTATTTTTTTTATTATTTATGTGTAAACTCATTTTTGACACACTGTATATCACTATCGTATCCCAAAACAAATAAAAGATTTATTTTTTTGATTATTTCACCAACTGGGGTCAGCTTGAGAGGTGATGCGCCACTCCATCCTTTTATCCGACGCCAACATTTGCAAAACGCAAAACCACACATTTTAAGGGGTAGTTACGGTCACTAACTTTAAAAAAATTTCACATATAACTAAAGACCAGGCTAATGTATAAGGTATACAAAAAATTTTCGGCCTCTTCGAAGAAATAATATAAAAATTATTATTTTTGTTGTAAGCAAACAATGTAAAATTAACATTGAATCATTTTATTTTTACTACATAAAAGGTTAAAATGAATATGTATAATTTTATTCTAACACGAATAATTATTGATTGTTATGAAACAACGTTAATTTTTTTTCAGAAATTTACAGCGACTTAAAATTAACATTTTTTATGTTGCTCTTACGTTGGGTATTTTTTCTATGTGTACATGGCGAAATAACAAATGCCTTATGGAGGTTCTATAGCTTATCCTAGGAAATTTTTCCTATGCGCTGAATTTGCAGGGCGCTCGCAACGTCCATTGCACAAAATCGCATCTAATTTATTTCAACATTTCTAAGATATGTTGATGGTATCAGAGATTACAATGTCAGGTAAATAGACTGGTTTGTGTGTTTGCTTTCAATGAGCATTTTTCAATTTAGAGGCCTTCTATCATAGTTGAACAAATTCCCGCTCAGATCTTTCCTCTGGGATATTAAATAAGGATACCAAGGAACAGCTTATGCCCTATAAAAATACGTTTCCAAACAATCAATTCTTTCTTTTCCAGGGTGGTCTTCTTAATCTGGGAACCAGCGTTGAGTAAAACTTGACGTTCACCAAGTTTATTAAGAGTTCATAACAACCCTTGACCTAGCAAGCCTTAAGAATTTATAAGAATTATATTTTTAGGAATTCATAAATGACACTGCTTACTCATAGATATACATTGTAAAATAGCTTATTACAAGATGGGCTTGATCATAAATAACTTTTTTATTCTTCTTTTTTTGTTTTTATATCTTTCCAATGAACATACAAAGGTAGCGTTTTTAATATTTCGCTGCATGTATTTAAACTCTTCCTCGTGGTCTGTGTTGTGATGCATTTAAACAATTCGGATTTAGTTTTTTACAGCTCGTCAATTTGTTATGCTGGCTATTTTGAAATGAGCACTTAATTTTAAGTCTTTCAAAAAAGTAAAAAAAAAAATCATAGATAACAGCAATACAACTTTTTATTGTGTATGATTTTAACAAAAATTTGTTTGTTTGTTTTATTTTTTTCATTTCAATTTGTTATTTTTAAGGCAAATTAATGCTATCAAATTTCGCTTCAATGGGTAGCTTAAATGCCATAATAAAACAACTGCAGCTTGGAAATTTGAAAAGATAATAAAGAGAGCAAATAATAACAAAAAGTCAGAAGAATAGTGAAACAAAATGTTGCAAAATATTGAGCCAGTGGAACAAAAATGAACAGAACAACAAAGAATGAACGCAACAAAATACTGTGAAAATAGGAAACGTTTTTATTTTTCGTTTTTGGTTTTATTGTGAAATCCTTCGAGTATAAATGCAATGAAAGCTGGCATCCGTTTCCTGAGGCAACATTATTTGTTGTTGTTGTTTTGTTTAGCTTTTATTTTATGCTGCCGTAGATTCACAACACTAGTGTTGCTGATTTTCGGTTGCTCCCTCTAATGCATGCAACGAAGTGTGTTACCGACGTTTTATTGCTGACTGACTGACTGCCGAAATAAAATATTAACAATCTGTATAGGAGAGTTTTGGGTAGAAGAGAGTTATAAGAAGAAGAACAAGAAGAAGTGATTTTAAATAGGAAAAGAATAAGAAAAATTAATATTATTGACTCTACACTTTGCCTGTTATTATAACATAATTGCGGTATGCTACAATCGGTAAATTGACTCATACTACTATAAGTTTGCTCTTGTTGAACATTAAGATTCTTCGGAAAATGCCAGGACAAAAGGTGACAAATTTATTACACCGAACTCTTCCTCAACCCACAAATTAATCATATTCTTTGAGTAGCCAACAGAGACACCGAAAAAAGCCGCTTTTAGCTGATCTGTTTGCAAAACAGTCAGCTATTTCGTTCCCAGGGTGTCCTCATGTTCCGAAACTCATCCAACATAGCGTAAAACTGTAGTGAGAGATGTTCTGTGGTCCATAACAACCTTTGACTTCATCTCGCAGAATGGCACAACCGCTATGAAAGCTTGATTGGCTGACATCATATATTTAAGTACCCAAATTTTAAGATTTTCTCCTTAGACATTTCCTAAAACAAGTGAAGATGACGTAAGCTCTTGACTGGTCTCGATTCACTGTTAAACCAAACTTGGATCATGATATTACACCTCCAAGAATGAATCAATCATAAATTCCCCTTGGGTATAAGTACATTAAAGTTCCTGCCAACATCATAGTGGGTGATATATTACAATTTATCACAAAGAGGCGATCGCCATCAAATGGACAATTTATAGGACAAGTGTCAATCAACAAGCACTTAAATGGGAAAGTTTAACCCTGATTTACGAGAAGTACTGTTTAAATTTCGGGAATAGCAAATAGTAACAAATATCTTTATCTTCCATTTCTCGCAGCGGTTTTTCCATTCTTCTTGAAACACCTCGAAAACATGGTGTTTGACTGCTTCAACAGCGGTGTATGTAAATCGCTGACCACGCAGTTTACCTTTGATTTTCGGGAACAAGAAGTAGTCATCGTGTGCCAAGCCACCTATTTGACGAAAGAGCTCGCATTGTCATGATTGAGAATGATTGGTTTTCGGTGATTGATTTTATGGATTGACCCATTCGGCCGAAAAAACAAGCGACCATTTGCTTCGCTATGCTTTTTCCAAGAACAACTTTTGTTGGACTTAGTTCGTCTTGGAATAACCACACGGTCGATCGCTGGTTTATTTGCGGTTTGTACGCATATATCCATGATACATCACCTGTTACGATTTCATACACGTCTTTTGAAGCACGACAGTCGAACTTTTCAATCATTTCCTTACACCAATCGACACGAACGAAATTATGTGGTAACGAAGGAGAAAAATTTTTTTTACAACTTGGTCATCATGCAAAGTATGTTTTGAAGTAGAAATAATGTGCAAATTTGACACAATCTCACAGTATGTTACATGATGAAGTTGCATTATCAGTTCAAGCACTGCATCGATGTTTTGTGGCACAACAACCGATTTTTATCCCAAAGAGAATAAGCCACTTTAATGTGTGTTGCACTACAAAGTGTTCTAAGAAAGGATAGGAAGGTAACAATATCACTGTATTAGACTGGCACCCATAGTCTCCAGAATAAAATGCAATATGTAATTTTTTGAATGTAGTAAACGCAGGTGCCAGAGGAAAGTGTCCCACAAATTATTAATTCAGGCTGCGTGATATGATTTATCAGATTCAGTAGGCTAAAATCTTGTCACCTCTATGCCCAGACGATGTTTGGCAGTGTTAAACAACCACGGAGACTCGATAAAATATTAACAACTCTAGAACAACATTGGAATTGAAATTATTGCAAATCTATTATTATATAGGTTGTCCCAAAATTAACGCAAGATTTGAATTTGTTGCCATTTGTGCAGTAAAGTGTTGGCAACGCATATTTATTTTACTAACCCTAAACTGTTAGCTGTCGAATTATTTTTTTTTAGCATGGTGAGTACTTTACTGGACAAATGTCAAAAAAAAATCCAAATCTCTCGTTAGTTTTGGGACACTCTTTATTTTAAAATTACCATGAAGTGCCCCTAGTTTAATTTAGTTTAATTAAAATTTTGATGTATAAATTTTGCAGTTTATTAACTAAAATTAAGTACAATTATTTATCAGCTATTGTCTTATTTTACGTTCTTTTTTATCAAATCACAACATGCCACATTACTGTCCCTATTATTTTTCACAGGACTGTATTTAAGCTTCTATGGACTTAATATCTGGGCAAGGTGGAAGGAAGTTGTTATATTTCTCCCAAAGCTATTGTATGAACTGACTAGCTCTAGAACTATTTTTTTTACAATTTTTTTGCGATCACCATCATTTGGCTTATGTTTATAAATTTGAATTTTAAGTGGCTATGAATTTTATGAGTTACACGACCAAAAGATTTTAATGTCACACTTTTCGGGCTTTTATGGCAGATATTAATTGAATCGAATACGCTCTTTATATCCAAACAATCGCTTATCAGCGGTAATACAGTCGCCTGGCTTAAAACTTTATATATATTCTATAATGTGCCCGGGTCTCGTGTCAACCTGTTAAAGGTATTTTTTTATCACACACATAAGGGTTCAAAAATGTTTATTGTACTGAATTGTGGTACAATAAACAAACTGACGCAATTAAATTCTCCGCAGTCACTTGACTGACCCCCATATATATAAAAATGTATGGAAAAATATATGTAAATCTTTTTACTTAATTTCGAAAACTGGTGGAAAACGATTAAATGGCGAAAATTGCAATAGCTTCCAGGCACATATTTGCAAATCTAAGAAACAGTTGTTGCGCTAGATTGCAAATTGTGTTGTGTTAATAAGAAAAATCATTTTAAAGTATTAAATCTAAGAAAGTAAAGACGACTTAATAGAAAATGGCAAATAATATAAAATGGTATCGGTTTCCATTTTCTTCTGTGCAATTAATGAAAAAAAATCTTAGGGGAAATCACTCTTTGTTGCAAACAGGCCTTACAATTCTTGTAGGCGTAGCAAACCTAGCATATCTGTTACATTTTGTTACGCTATGACAACAAATTACATGAAAGTGGCATTTACTACACTTATGCATATTTGCTACACAATAAAGCATTATAAGTTTGCTATACTTAAACAGCCATGTTTCTTAATTTGTTTATATATCCGAGCACTTAAACCTGTTTTTACACTGTAGACAAATTCCAAACGATACCGTGTAAAAATCATGTAAAGACAGGCTTAGGTGTAAAATAAATAAAATATTGAAAAAGATTTATTATTAATTTGTTTTAATATTTTTAATTTGCTAAATTCGTCATAAAAAAGAAACTCACTCTTTGTTGCTGAAATTTAGAGTATATGTAGTAAATTGCAAATTTACAACAAAGAATGATTTCCGCTATTGAAAAAAAAAAATGTTCCACTGTCACAAGAAACAACCAAATAAAAAATAAATAAAAGTATTTATTGTCTTCTTCAATTGCCGCACTAGAACATAATAAATATTGACGAATATTTGATACTTATATTGTCTATCAAGTATTCATTCGGTTATAGCATTTTATTGGCACAAATAAGCACAATATTATTCTGTGTTGCCGTATGAGATAAGAAATTGTAATATCACATGATTGGCATATAAAACAGACTACTACCTTTGCACCTTTACAGCAATGATATTTTACCAAACAACCACTACTGTGATCCAAGCGAGTTATATAACCTTTTCTATATTTCTGATAAAAATGCTTTCAACAGCTCATCGTAAATTCCAACAAAATCCTCTAAGCTTCCTTATTGGTATAAAACAGGCAAGACTTAAGTTTGATATTTAAAAAAGAAAAAAAAAAAATTTTTTTTGCCGATCAATGTTATGTTCAAGAAGCACAAAACATTCTTTTTTCCGTCCGTGTAAAAATTAACCAGGTTGTTTGATTTCCAGAGTAGTTCAGTAATACAAACAGTCCTGCAACGAAACAGAATTCACTAAATTTTCAAGATCTCGATTAACCCAAACTGTCCTTGTTTAAATTTGTAGTTTAAAAAATATTACAAATAATTGTTAACCAAAAATAATATTTAATAATATTTTCCTTTTTTACTTTATGTAGTGCCACCGACTGTACTTTCTCTTTTTATTTATTTTTTTTCCATTTCTATAAATTTATATTTGCCGATACTTGATGCTTAAAAGAAAAATTAAGCAAGAGCAGCAACTGTGCCATAGGGTTTATAAAAATATTTTCTGTTGCTTTTATTTATACAATAAACCAACAAAGAGAAACCAACCAGGCAACCCATCGTGGTATTCCAACGAGCTGAGACTTAAATAGGCCGGATATATCGTTCTCGGCGTTTGTAGTGTGTGAAAATGTTATTTATTTATTTATTTTTTTTTAAAAATCACTTCATTTTTCTCCCTGCATTCGAAAGTATACAAGGAAGGGTAAAATAGTTTAAAGCATCGAATTGAGGTCAATATGAATCCTATTCATAAAATAATTTCATTCAAATTCTATAATAAATGGTTACAAAAAGGGAGTTATAACATCAATATCGCTATTTAAGAAGGTGGCTTAAGAGCAATTCACGTATATATCTTTGTATGTCAGTCAATCATGCTAAAACGGCAGAGCCGATGTTGGTGATATTTGGAACATATTACATAAATGGAAATTAATATTCCAAATATATTAAAATGACGACGGCTTTTTCCAAATTTAACCAAAGACAGATAAAAATCAACAGAAAAAGTAGTGGCCTTTTTTTCAAACGGTCCCACCACTCTCTTACCCGCCCTCTCCCAACTGTGGAAAGCTTGTTTCTATGGCGTATAGATACGTACACATTACAGTCCGAACGACAGCAGATATAAACAAATAAGTCATGGCAACGAAAATATGAATCACCTACAGGACTTAGTCACAAGCTGAAAATACAAAATATATTACAAATTTAAAAATTAATGCTAGAAAGCAAGTTACGTTTGAAATTACTGACGTCACAGTTAAAATCAACAAATGGTGTATTTTGAGAACTGTGAAAGATAGAAGCTACAGAAAAAGCATCAAAAATAACTTCATTTTAAATAGAAGAATGTATTCATGCGATGAAAGTATTATTTGATGAGTCTAGAGCAGGGCGGTCAAGTTGTTCTGTGTTGGGTTGCGGCCACTGTTATGTTGGTGGAAACGAAAAAGCCAACGAATTTGCTAACAATTTAACAAGGAAAAGCATTTATACTGGACGCTGTAATCCAGACAAAGACGCAAACTATATTGGCATAAGCGTCTACAATTCTCGCTGCAGGAACCGCTGAAGGGCTGAGCGTTAATCCAGCAAAGATAGTAATGGTGCTGTTCACGCAGAGGAATAAAATTTAGCTTTTTTCCTACAATGATTACGCGAGATGAAATTATGGCTGTCGGATGTAGCAAAGTATCTGGTGGTAATCTTGGACTACGTGCTATCCTGGCTCCAGATTAAATGGGCAAGGGCGGACAAGGCGAACTTTGCGTTGGTCACGAGTCATAAGGCTATCCTAGGAATTACAAGTGGATTTCTGACAAAGTGTTTGAGTCCATACTTATGTATGGTACGATTATGTGGTGTAAATTTCTAGAGAAATCCACATATATTACGACATCTTTGACAGAGTTCTGCGAAGTGCATCACAGTTGATTACGGGTGCATATCTGAGATAAGGTTGAGCATAACGATGGCATAATCTGACAAGCATCGTGGGCATGCGGTAATCTTGCAGTATTTGGTTAAGATGCGTAATGGGGTAGATTACTGTATACCCAAACTCTTCCTGGATAGAATGCTCTTTGTGAGCACCTCACCAGAATCGGTAAATGGATCCGGATCTGTTGAGCTGGACGGGTCGAAATCCTCGAAAGGGGTCAGGAGCGGTATCTTTATTCCCGCAATTGGGATGAGAGTATCCTTCAAACTTCCGAACCATTGCAGTGTTTTACACGCTGAAATATTGATGATAAAGAAGGCAGTAGAATAATTAATGCCCAGGTCTGTACGGATAGTCAGGCTGCAATCAGGGCGCTCTCTAGTGTCTACTCGACATCGCGACTGGTACGTAAATTTGGAGCGTCTCTTTGGAGCTCAAGTGAACTGGACCAGTGTCTGGCTACCCGTTATACTGTTGAGGACATAGTAGCTTAGAATCGGTGGAATATTTGCTATGAGAGTATCTGACGTTAGCTAAGAAGAGCCTAAGATTCATAGGCTTCCATTGTTAAAAGCATCGCAGATATTGAGGTGGAAATATCATAGCCCTTATGAACGCATCTTGTTGGTCCGTAGCGATTTTCAGACTAGAGCCTATTTTTCAGTCGACTTTGTGGTAGTAAAACAACACTAAGTGCTAATTTTATCCGGAAGTTGGTAGCTAACCTGAACTAACGAACCCCAAAAGCTAGTCTTTGAAATTTCTGGGTTGTACTTAATTAATAAGGTGTACTTTTAATTAAAAATTAACTCCACAAAAACAGTGGGTTTGGTACCTACTATGTACCACCTTGATAAAAAATCCCGGAATTTATTCAGAAATTAAAAATACGAGCTTATTTATCTAAATCTATATTGTCCCCTTCATCCCCATCGGCCGCAATAGACTCAGTCCTCGAAGCATTCTATATATTCGGTTTTTGGAATGCCCATCAATGCTTCCTGCGATTTTTCCAATATTTCCCATCAGCTGCTGAAAATCGTTCAATGTAATGGATTTTTAACTCGATTAAACAGAAAGAAGTCATAGGGAGCCAAATCAGGTAAATTAGGTGGCTGTTGGATGGATTTGTTGCATTTATTGTCAAAAAATTTTGAATAATGATGGCACTACATTATCATAATCCAATTTTCTGCCCACAATTTTGGTCCCTTTCGACGAATTGTTTCACGCAAACCTCTTATACTCTTTGTTTTCGGTCTGGCACTCTGACCAAAATTCATGATGCACTACACCGTTATAATCCATGAAAACAGTGAGCATTCTCATCTTTTTTGACTGAAAACGACTTGTTTTTTTGGTCTCTACTCATTTGGTGAACTTGATTCACTTGCCTGATGTCTGAACTGCGTGTCGTACTCATAAACCCACGTCTCATTTCCAGTAATGATCCTTTTGATAAATGTGGGATCGGATTCAGCCTCGCAAATCATGTCTGTTGCGACCTCAACACGGTCGCTTTTTTGCATAAAATTGACGTCTTTTAGCACCAGCTTTGCTGCTACACGACGGAAACCCAAATCATTAACCAAAATGTTTTTGACGGATCTACAACCAATATGTTCAAGTCCTATGATGGTTAATTTGCGGTTACTTTTTCGATGATCTGCCACTGCGTTCCTCATCTTCGATCATTTTTCAACCGCTCATGACACTAGTAAACCACCGTTTTCTTTAGAGGATCGTTGCCGAAATACTTCTCCAACATTTCCAACGTTACAACGCATCATTAAATCCGTTTTTTACACAAAATTTAATTCAGGTTCCTTGTTGCAAATTTAAATTCATTTCTAAAATTGTAAAAAATCGTCAACACATATGAAGATAGATTTATTCATGGCTACGTAGCTTTTGCAAATGTCAAGTTATGATGCTAAGATTTAGCGGGAATATTGACAACAGATGTACCAACAAAAAAAAAAAAAAAAAAAAACAATCAATTCGAAACGATGGGGCTACCACACGGTGGTATTCCGGGAAATTTTTGATAAAGGTGGCATTTGTATCAGGCAACATTATAGCTTATTTGAAAGGCGGCATTTTAAGCCTTACTAGAAGACATTATTATTATATGCGAAAAAAATCATAGAGGAAGCAATGTACAGTTGGGATTTGTCCAGTTCCAATTAACGACTTGGAAAAATTCGATTAAAACGATATCTCATCACGACAATGCTAGATTACACATATCTTTAATAATCCAACAGAGACTGAGACATCTTGTCTTTGAAGTTTTGAATCACCCGCCATAAAAAAAACGACACCTAAGTGGCTTGAGTCGGAACAAAGAGTTACTTGTTGTAACTCGAAACGAAAATAAAAATACAACATGTATTGGGGCATTTTGGTATATTTCGTGTCAAGGTTAAAACGTAACAATATATATTCGGGCAACACCGGCTGGGAATAACTAGTTTGCACATATTTGAGTTCAAAGCAGTAATTAAGCTTATAAATTACAGTGGAAAATAGTGGGAAAAACCTATAAGCACATGAGAAAATAAAATAATTGTACAGGCAGGTTTGATATAAAAAAATTAGGGGATATAAAGTTGATGTATTTGTATCAGAATCATTTTCCTGCATGAAAGTGTATGAGTGAACAGTTTTCATATGAACTACAGGATAGAGAAATATATACACACTCTACATCTACTTATATATGTAAGTACATATTCATTTAAATAAGAGTACATACAAATAATATTTTTAATTCTTGTATCTTCTCTTTTTCTGTTCTTTTTATATATTTTTATATATCGAGGGCTATAATGTATACCAACAAAAAATAATGATTTTAAAAATGTACTATGAAGCTGGGATCACAGGAAGACACTGATTATTGCTTTATGTTAAGCAGCAGTCGTGTTATTTCATAATCGTATGGCAGTAATAACCAATATTATGCATATTTAGGCCAGTGACGCTCACCCATATTGCTAAGATTGCGAAGTTTTTCGGCTGTTTATTTATTCTGTTTGTGAATATTACAACCAGGGTTGCTAAAAGAAAACAAATCCTGCCAAAAATTTTCCTGAAATGTGGCAAAATCAACTGTACCGCCAACCTTTGCTACATACTCTTTTATTTAAATATCATACAAAATGTATTGCTATTATAATTCCTAAAAAAAATTGTTTTTGTTTTATTTTTCTATAAAAAAACTTAAGAAATTGAAATAAATTAACAATCCTAAAAAATCTTGTATAAAAAAATGCATACGCTTTGCTTATATTATTTCAAACGACAATCACAACTACAAGAAACAATATGTGTGTGAGATATATAGATAAATCAGTGGCTTGTTAGTCGTCAACGAAGAAGGGATGTAGCGCATGTTTTTTTTATTTTATTTCAAGAGATTTTAAAGAGAGCTAAAATTTTGATTTCTACGCCGAAAAGTGTTACTAATAAGCTACATAAATTTATGCATGTTTGTACTATGTATGAATACCTATTTTTTTACAGTGTTTTAACTTCAGTGTATTTATCATTTTAACTGTTTCTCTCTTTATGGGTACCCCTGATTTAGGCTAATCATGTACAACTTTGCTACTGTAATCGTGTGACGGCACGATAGTCACAGGCGAAAATCATGAGCAGTAGGTACTTGTGTGGCAATCGAAGTGGACAATAAGTGTCAGTTTTAAATTTTCTACATTTATTTTCGTAAAATAAATTTAAGTTTCAACCTTTAGATTTTAACTATTATTTTTCGACGTAAAAATTAAGGGTCAGATAAAACAGTTTTTCCGTCATAAAATAAAACTCATTTCGGGGCCTCTATTTTTGCTTCAGAAGTAAATATTATTTTTGGAGTTTTATTTTTTCTTCATTTGTAATAAATCTTAGAATATCAAAAGTTTGTGCTTTTTTAAAAGCTGATTGATGTAATTTAAACTCAAGTGGCCTTAAATAGTAAGACTGGGTGTATTTTCAGAGAAATCTGTCAGATGTGTTGCTCATACTCTGCAACTAGCTGTAAAAGCTTATTTGGACAGTTTTGATAGAGATTTGCTAAAACGCGTTCGAGAGTTAAGAAAAATCGTATGGACGCCTACTGTCCACAAGTGTGCAGCCTAGGTGAAATTCTACGTTTTTGATGGTAAAAATCTCAACGCCTTACAAAGAATTTTGTAAAAAAAAAATAATAATAAATTGAATGTTGCCCTTAATTTAAGACAATCGGATTGGGAAAGTGTAGAAGTCTTATTGTCTCTCCTAGAACCAGTTTCTGTTACCACACAAAGATTCCAAGAGCAGCAATCCTTCTAAGCGACTTTCTGAAGGTTTGGATTGAACTGAAGCTGGAGATCGAAAAAAGCCGAACAGTTATAAGTTGCTTTCAAAATTAAGAGAACCAAACACTGCTTTCCGCATTATATCTTTAGTGTGTTATAGTGAAGGATCTGTTGAAAATAATGTATGCTCGAACTCACCTTAAAGAGGTCATTGTTAAAATGTTGACATTTGACAAGCAAGTTAAAAAATATTCAATAATGTTTTTTTTATATACATATTAGAGGTTTTGAATTTGCAGACGAGTAATTTCCATAACGATGAATCGTCAACAAACAGGAAAGCTTTGTATGATATTATTCCATCTCAAAGTAATGAGCAACTATTGAAAAGTAGAGATACTTCTTCACAGGATATTTTCCAATCATCGTAAAATTTTTCCGAGGTTTCACGATCTCAGACATCAGACTTAGGCCAACTTTTGAACACCGTTAATGTTGATAGGGTAGAAGCCGATGAAAATTAATATGGTGATAGAATGAGAAAATGAGGAATGAGGAATTTCTACCTATAGATCTTCCAATCCGATCGTAGTTATAACTTAAATTCTCTTCGACCAGAGTTCAACCACTATAAACCTTCTTTACGCTGGCTTCAAACCAATAGACTAGTTCGCTGAGTTAACTTTATATAAACTGATTTTTGTTCGCATAGATGTGCTTTTATATGGCTGAGTAAACAACACATCGAAAGCTCTCGAACCTCTCGACACTTCAAGTAGATTCCATTTCTTTTTTTAATTTCTTTTTAGTTCTTTTGTAGCAATGCGTATGTAAACATCTACTTCTTCCAGTTCTTAGTACTTGTTGTTGCTTGTTGTTGTCTGTTATTTGTTTTCTTTGCTGTTAGTTTTTGTTGTTGCTGTGCTATTTTTATTTACTTTATCTCTGCTAGTGTTTATTGTTGTCGTTTCTGGTTATTTATAAACAGCACGTATAGTTGTTCTTGCAGCTTTTGTTTATTTATTTTAGCGATGTTATAAACGCAAAGGTGCCCAATATTATTTTGGTAACAATACGTTATTACTTCATTGACTGTTAAAGTTTGGCAATTTTTGACACTCTATATTAAACGACCCTGTGTTAATACATTTGGCAAAATAAACACTGCATAACCGACAATAGTGTTACCATCAACGGTGTTTGCAACAACAAAATATATGATCTTAAAGTGTAAGAAAACTATGAACTTTAAGGCTTTAAAATGTAATTTTTTAACGAAAACATTAACTTCAAGACTTCTAACTGTTTTTCGTCATTAGAGCGAAAACGATTTAAAATGAATCATCAATCATTAATTTTCATGCAGTAATACAGAAAATATTTGCAGCCGACATAAAAATATTTTTGATATTAAAGTTATAGTTTATTTGCAGTTAAAGACTTATAAAAAGATCCTGAGGCACTTATTAATGAATTCTTGTGGCTTTTCCGTTATAGTGTTCGACGCTAGTCACATTTAACTACCGTACAACAAAACTGATTTTACACAAGCGTTGAATATTCTGAACTTGATTCGTAAGTATATTTGTAAGCTTCTCCATACTGACTGTAGTCAAGAAATTGACGCTCTCACTTTATTGAGCCTGTTGTTTATATCTGTTCGCTTGTAGTCACTATGCTTTCTAGATAGCAGAAACTATCAATGTATTTGAGCGATTGGTCTTAAGGTCTGTACTAACGTTGTTGAATCTCATAGCTTTGATTTTGTTCATATTTATCTCAAAACTAACATTGTGTGTTAATCCCATCAGACCTTCTATCTAACTTGGCCTGGGTATTTGAAATCCTGTGTGGGATTACAAAAATCTTATTCGCATAATCCAAGTCATCGAGCAGGAGTCAGAAACTCCAATTAATTTCGTTTCTCTCTGAACAGAAAGTGAGGTGTTAACAGATATTCCAGCGTTGAAGAGCTACGCAGTTTCTATTTGGCTGGTAAGCAGCTTGCTTATCTTGCATATTATTTCGATGGTGACGATATGTTTGTTTTTTTATATTTTTATTGGAACCATAGCCATCAATTAACATGTTTGTTTATCTGTTTGTTGTTAAAAAATATATGTATAAAATTACACACACGCATGCAATTTCTCACCAATTCAGTTCCGTTTGGTATTGAAGTATGTGTTTGAGTGAGTTTTTCCATGTTTTTATTGTTGTTTTTTATTTGCTTGGTAATTAAGTGAACATGTTTTGGTAGTGGTTAAACTGAATTTTTTGGTGAAAAATAAATTTAAAATCATATTGACCAACAATGGAAAATTTCCTAATCTTTTTGTAGACCACAAATATTTATTCTCATTTAATGTTTAATTTTATTTAGTCATTGCCTAAAACAACATTTAGTGTCTAAATAAACATTTTGTGCAAATTATTTATACCAGGGTGTTATTCTATTTATTTCAACATACAATTTCGTTTCATTCCACTTTTATGACTTAATTTTAATTGATATTCGATACATTTTCACATAATTTGCATAATACCTGAATATGCAGATATGAATGTATGTCGAGATACATAAATGCAGTATAAATGGGAAATTATTGTCATTAAAATAGACAGGACGAAACATTGAGCTTCAATATACAAACAGTAGCTAATTAAATTATTCCACAATATATTCACAGTCAAAGCGAAAGCAATTAAAATATTAAATAGATAATCCTAAATGTACATGGAAAAGACGACATTTTCGGATCCATCCGTCCGCTATGAATTAGCCGCATGTTCATCTACAGGTGCACAAAGTTTTTTTTTTTTTATTAGAGACATAAAAGACAACTCATGTATATTTCGCATGCAAATCATCATTTCCGAAATATTATGTCCTGTCCGTTAGTCAAATTAATAAAATAGATTTCAGACTAGTGGCTTTCAAACTTTGTATGGGACAACTTTAATCTTGTTACGAAAACAAAAATGCATAAAAAGAAAATACACCACATCAGGGAATGTATTGAGAGATTTTAACTATAAACTTTATTGGTTCGTGTCAAGGCTCTTGTGCATCTGTCACTGCTTAATAGTGCTAGCACCTGCATGTAAAACGGTATTATAAGGTCCATTCCATTTTGTGTACTGCAATTTTACATCTTTTGAATTTAATGTAGATAAATAGAAATTTGAGTGTAACTAACGAATTGACTTAAAAGATAGCGCATTGTGTTCGTTTTGCAGTCATAAGGTAAAATTGTGTTTACGCGTAAATAAAAGTGTTGTATAAACAAATATTAAATGCAAGATAAATAAGTTGAAGGGACTGTGCAGTTATAATTGTATACAGTAAGAAAGTGAGAAAATAATAACTGTAAGGACGCGATTAAAAAGAATGCAAACGTTTTAAAATGGTCAAAATGTAACAATATTCTTGAAAAAATAATCTAATTTAGCTATAAAAAAAATGTTATAACGTACTGTACTCATCGCACACAAGGGTTGAGAAGAGCCATTATCCAGCTGCAGTGGCGGTTTAATATGATTTCTCATATAATGAGGTCATTGACTTTCATTTTAGTAAGCAAGGGATCAAAACATCAGTCAAGGTTTATCAAGAAATCGCGAATGTGTTTGCTCATGCACTATCCTGGTGAATAAAAGCTTTTTCTTCGACACATACGGTCGAAATTTTAAATAAATTGACCCATACAGTTAACATAGTATTCGTTATTGATTATTTTTTGGAGGTAGTCAATGTGGATTATATAATATGCATACTAAAAAACAATCGCTGACTGTAATGGCTAACAAACCTACTGTTACTACAAATGCTATGTAATTGGCTACAGAAATATCTCGAAAGAACGAATGGCCTCTCAAAAAGACAGTTTGGGTTTCCCAGAGCAATATCGACGATCTACAGTATTATAACAGTGAACACGATAGAGCAGGAAGCAGAATGAGGAAATTCCGCGGGGTAATCACACTGAATGCCAAGAATGCAAATATTTCTGTTATTGGAACAACACATTGAAGTCATTGGAGTGCCCTGGTACTTACAACGAATTACAGGGAGCTATTTCACTATATTGCAGTACAAAACAAACACAGGCGGTCATAGGCGGTTCACAAGGCTCCAAGTTTGTGGAATATGGAGTACGATGGTATATTGAGTATTACGCTCCCTGCATCGGTGCACCGATTGTGAACGGCTCAACATTCTATAGGCAAAGTGCACTGTATTTCAGCGAGAGAACAAAGGTTACACAGACAGGGTGGGTTTTTTATTTTAAGGGTTTTCGTAGTTTATTTACAACAAAAATAAAAATAGCTTAAGTATTGCGATTACTAATTAATTCGATCAGTTATTTTAGCTCAAAAAAGAGAATGAATTAGCAAATTTGTCAAAATAATATTTTATCAAATCATTGCTTACATCCGTCTTTTAAGACGCTCCAACTTTGAAGCCAATTTTATATTTCTTCAAAAGAAGTGAATTGGTGACATGCTAGCAGATGAACGCATACCTCTTTATATGGCCTAGATAGGTTTTAAAAATACAAGCCGTAAGACTAGATGAATATGTGTTGCGTTTGCTAGCATTACACTTAAAAAAAAAAAAAACGGTGAATCTACGGTTTTTTAACCGTGATAATTTGCGCCGTAAAGCGAATGTCGTATACTGAAAGGACGTATTAAGATATATGAGTATATTGTATCTGTCTCAATTGCCAATAGTTAAACGGAGCAATGTTCGGAAAATACGACGGAAGCGGAATTTTATAGCTTCTAGTGATTTTTTTGCAAGTTTTGCAACATTAGACCAGGCATTATCATGCAAGAGAATAGATTAGTCATGTCTGTGTTTATATTCTGGCAGTCTTTCTTATAATGGAACCATGCATTATAAGAAAACGAAGTAATTGCAGTTTGTTCTAATCACCGAGTTTTAGCAGCTCATAGCTCCCATTAGGAGTGCAAAATTCCATTAATAATAGTAAAACAACGAAACTGTATTAACAAAAAAAAAAAAAACAATAAAACCCGTTGGGTTGGGTTTTTTTAACCCGGTTTTTCGCAAACCCCGATTCGGTTGGAGTGATGCTCTTTTTTCCGAATAAAAAAAAACTTAATAAGCACACGACATTCACTTTTTTCCATTTTCTTCCCAAATCACGCGGTAGTCTGTTATCAATGGATTTAAAACGCAAACTAAATAATGCAATTTGTTCAAAATTTTGACTGGAGTCAACTGACATATGCCTTCTGACTAATTGTTGATTTCATTTATCCGATCAATATTTTTCTGCAATATTATTCTAAAAATTAAAGTTTCTTGTGCTGAGTTTGTTTAAACCCCCACACTCTCAAATGCGCTGTTTTCTAAAATAAAAACAGAAGAAAAAATAAGCAACAAAAAAGCAACTGGACAAATAAGTAATGAAACAAAACGAAACGAATCGAAATGGAAGATTGAGTTAAAGTTTGTTAAATTAACGTAATTGAAAAGTTTTGTGCATTTTTCTCAATTTGTCTTCTAAAATGTTTTTCTGCACTGAAACGACAAAGTCTACAGTTCTGTCTTGTTACGTTTTCGTTTTCTTTTTTTTATGTGATTTTGCCTGGTGAAATCATGTCGCAACAGAATAATGAAACATGCAGGTTACTTATTGAACACATTATTGTTGTTGTTGCTATCATTGCAATACTCGTATTTCTTCTGGCAGCATTTGTTAAGCAACTGAAAGAAGACACACACATATACAAACTTCAGAAAAAAACTTTCTCCTGCTTCTTACAAACTTTGCAAACTATGTATGAGAGGAGGCAGATAAAGAAAACAAAATTAAAAAAAGAGAGAAAAGCAAATGTAGAGAAGAGTAGAATAAAGAAAAGGGAGGGGAAAAATTGTATATTGCACACTAATGAAAAATGTTATACGTGATCTTTTGAATTACAATTATTTATCAACAAATGAGCAGAAGGAGTAACATGTCCGTATCCATGTAGAAGGACAGCAGGCAGCATGAGCGACAACAGGAAATGAAAAATAATTTTAAAATAATGCAATAATATCAACCATAAACATGTTGCAAGTACGATACATACATCAATAAAATATCTTTTGAAAACGAATCACAATTTTACTTTATTGGATTTCAAAGTTACACCCGATAGTTAAGTTTATTACAAATTACAAGACAAGTATTGGTTTCACATCACATCTCCAATGTGTGGTTTCTCTGATCTCCCTTCATCATTATGAAATATCATAGTAAGGAGTGATGATTGCTACGTGTATTGAGGGAAATTAAATTAAGTAAAGAACATTAAAAATGTAAGAAAAAAAACTCCATCAAATGTTTTTATTTGTGTAACCCAAAAAAACTACATTTTTGATTACATGCATACATATGAACAGAAGGTGGATGTCTGGGGAAAAAAGTAATAAGGCAAAACTTCTGACCAGTTCAACCAGGCAAACTCAGGGTAGATGAGATGTCGGTAAGCTGCATACCACAGAGATGGCCAATACCTACTGAACTGAACTCTCGCAAACCAGATACCATTCGGATGACCCAGATGTACAGTGGCAACATATTCTTTATTCCACTCTATCCGCTGCAATATCCATAATTGGTTATAAAAAAAGGGGAAAAAAAAATCTTGGTATAAACAGGAATATTGGAGAGTGATTGGAAGGCAAAACAGCAGCCAATTGCAATGGGATCCTAGCATCAACGTTATATGGATTCTGTGCATCAACGTTATATGGATATAAGAAAGAAGAAAAATCAACCCTTCCAAAAACTTGTCAAAAACTTTAAATTAAAGCAATTTAAAGCCATTAAAGCGGAGGAATCCTGGTAAAGGGCTCGTTTTTTGTAGCGATAACAGCGTATATCTAGTCCCAGATAAGGGTATACCGAGAAATTGGAGGGAACACTTTTCCGAGCTGCTCATGGCGACATCCCAGCCAAGGAAGAGAGTGTAGTCTGCCCTCCTCCCAGCGTGGACGTGGTGAAAATGGCGATAATACCTCTCAAGAGCAAAAGAGCTGCAGGTGCAGATAGTCTCCTAGCAGAATTTTTCAAGTTTTTTGGCAGCAAGCTGATTATGTGTATACACCAGTCTCTGCACCAACTATCGTGTATTCGATCATCTACCATATACAAAAATAAATGTGTGCTTGTATATTGGTTTATTTGTTTTTTTCGTTTGTTTAATTAAACCTTTCGACTAAGCGGCTGAACCGCTTTCTTAAAGTTTTTACAGTATTTCTCTGTATGTATTGAAGGCACTATAGGCTATAATAATTTCAATATGATGCAATGATATACAAGCGGTGTTCGTTTGTTAGATTATTCATGGTAAAATGAAATATCTAGTTGAACAATTTTGGTATTGCCACTTGTCATGAATCTTTATATACACTCGAAAACCAAATAGCAAAAAACACTTGTTACGTATTATGTATGTATCAGCTAAAACCTGGTGCTTCGCTATCCCCATCTTAATTATTATCGTAAATGCGATCTTAGTTATATTTTTTATTCTTTTTCCCCATTTTGTCCCCTTCCGGTCAAAATCCAATCATATGTTCCTTCCAGAAAAACACTGTAGTTTCTGCTTTTAAACTGTACACCGTCTACAGACAAACACACATTAATTTTTATAGAAGAGGTATGTACATAGGCAGCTTCTATCCAATGTGATTTCTGCATTCCCGCTTTTTGGCTTTTTTAAAAGTTCTTGTTCTTCACATATACGAAATTCAAAATTTGGTTAGGATGGAAGGTGGCACGCCCACTTATTCAGTTCCGCCTAGTTACAGACTGATGGAATGTGTTGTTCACGACGCTGTTGGATTAGAAATTTAGAAGCTTCTACTACTGCAGTTCTCAACATATAAAAAAACAATATTTACTTTCTATGGGGGGTGGCGTGGTGTAGTGGTTAGAGCGCACGCATAAAAGCACAAACGACCTAGGTTTGAGCCCCAGCAGAGGACATGACGAAGAAAAAATTTAATTGTGGTTTCGAATGTTTAATAATAAAAAAGGCTTCAACTTCTTCCCTCCAGATAACTCCATCTAAAAAAAAAAAAATAAAGAAAAAGGCCCCCTGACCATTCTCGCATACCTCTGGCGATGATGACAAACATCAGCCGAATGATCAGGAAAAACACGCCACCTACTGGGAAAAAATTACAATGCTGAAGTAAAGATCACCACCAATTAGCAAGGATCTTTACAACAACAGAAAAAAAAAATCATATGGAGGAAGAAGCTACAGCGGATTAATCATCTACTTAGCTTGAACTATATAGATGCTTTGTGGAAAGCCAATATACTCCCTAGAGGAATGACGGAGAAAAAAATAAAATTTCTATGAGAGGTATCATGGCCACTTTTTTTTTGCTCTAACCGTTCTCTAGATATACGGAAATTAGCATCTGTACATAAGGCATAAACAAACCACACATACACATATACACATTCACACATTCACTTTTATATACATACTATCTAAGCACGGTTTGCTTCGCTAACCTCGTTCCGGCTCTAAGGCGAGCTTATCGCTCTTCCGAAGTTTCATATAATCTTGGGATTGCAAATATACAGCATTCTCGGTGCGCTATGAAAAGCATAATTTTTTTTCAGCATTGAATGCACGTAAAGCTTATAATTTTTTTAAAATTAGGTAACAAATTTCTGGACATGTCAAAATTGTTCTTAAACGAAAAAATTTCAATAAATTAATTGCATGGAATAGTTCTTCAGAGATATATATATTAATTCCCATAAAATTCTGTGATAGAACACGGGGACTTCTCTTTAGTCAATGAGTTGCACCGGATTCTATTTTTATACTCATTAAAATGGATCTACAGTTTTACGCCGGCTCCGAATGGCAAATGCATTAGAGAAGTTTTCAATAGTTGTAACACACTCACAACCAGCTACTAGCTAATGTTATGAGGTGATACCGCTGTTAAAAAACTTTTCCTTTTTTCATATGGTCTGGTCTGGTATTGAACCGAAGACCTTCTGGTTGGTAGGCGAGTGTCTTACCTACCATACCACAGCGGCACACATTTCTGCAGATGTTCTATAATTAATATTTGCTTGATATGGAGAGCACCACTCCTCTGACCCATCACCGGTGACCAGTCCGGGGCCGTTGAGTGGCCGAAACTGGAGGCGGCACGTGTTTGTACTTACAGTCACGTGTCACTAAGCCTGACCAGAGGTATTCTAATGCCACGGGAATCGGGTGCCCCAGGGATTTCGATCTCTGCCTGATTGTTGGGTAGGCCCCTTTGAGGCTTCGTGGTGGCTATGGTTACGACCTAAAACGCAGGCAGAGCACGAGCTCGGTGTGGTGTTGCCTCTCCTAAGCCAGCTGCTGTGGCCCATATCACGGCAGGAGTTTAGATAGTCTCCAACTCCTCACCAAGGTGTGAATATAACTTTCACAACACGCCTTCGAATTGGTACTCACATGTGATATTCACTTCTGGGTATCATAGGTTGGGGCGTTGGTGGATACATTGTACTCACTCGTGCCATTGTGGCACCGTGGGGTATGCCGCACGGCGAAGAATCACGTACACCCAGATGACACCTGACACCCTCTGATCATATCCGCCCTAGACAAAATTTTAGAGCTGTCACTATAACAGTTCTGAAGATATTTTGCAATTCGTGTTTTCTTTCTATGGGGTTAATTTTCCACCTAATCCTATCCCGCCCATATTTTTTCTATGAATTTTTTTTGGAAGGGGTTGGTATAAGATTTTATTGCAATAAGTGTAGTAATATTCGAAAATTGATATTTGTTTTATATGGGGGTACCTCTGCTCAACATTTATTTTAGTAAATTAGTTTCATAGAAAAGTGGTAGCAATAAAATTTGAGGACTGCCGCTATAATAGTTTTTGAGATATACGATATTTAAAATTTGCTTTTTATGGGGTATGACGGACGATGATACAGTAAGAATATCAAGAAAATCAGTTCAGCCTTCTAGCCGTCTAAAGAATTCAAACACACATATAAACATACATACAAATAAAAACACATTAATTTTTATATAACAACATAAGATATGTGGGAGTGTTGGATACTGGCTCTAAATCTTTTTCTTGATTCTGAGGTTTATAATTGTATTTTTGTAAAAAAAGTTGCTAGATTTTATGAAGTATTCGCTTTATATATTCGCAAAAATTTAAGCAAATGCGAAGCGAATAGTTCGGTCAAATAACCGTCCTTATGCCTTATGATGGAATATATCCAAGAAATTAACTGCTTATTTTGTGGTATATAATCCTACCATACTTTTCAAATTAAGAGCTAAAACTTTCACCCTCCAAAAAGATTATAACATGTTTTATCTATTAATACTATAAACTTTTTTTCAAAAATGGACTAGCCCCAGTTTTAAATAAATGGCTCTGATATAAATCTAACTGGGAATTAAATTATTAATTAAATATTATTAATTACTAATTTATTAATATTAGTTATGCAACATGCAAAAATACCTTCGATAACTAAAGCGTGTTTTTTATAGCGGTATAGAGCTTTAAGTTGGTATTAGTTTTCAAGATGGCGACCGATTTAACAGATGGATTTAACGATGGGCCCAAAACGAGATTACCGTTGTTCCCGATTTTTATAAGCGGATTTTGTTTAGCGATGAAGCGCACTTCTGGTTGAATGGCTACGTCAACAAACAAAACTGCCGCACTTGGAGTGAAGATAATTCTCAAGTGTATGTGGAAACACCGTTACATCCAGAAAAACTGACTGTTTGGTGCGCTTAATGAGCTGGTGGAATCATTGGTCCGTACTTTCTCAAAAACGACGGTGGCCAGAAAGTTACAGTCAATGGTGATCGGTATAGAGCCATGATTACTAACTTTTTCATTTCTGAATTGAATAACCATGATGTCCAGGAGATGTGGTTTCAACAAGACGGCGCAACATGTCACACAGCTCGTGCCACAATAGATTTATTGAAAGACACGTTTGGTGACCGCCTAATTTCACGTTTTGGACCTGTGAATTTTCCTCCAAGATTTTGTGATTCAACACCGCTAGACTACTTACTTTGGGGCTATGTAAAGTCATTGGTCTATGCGGTAAAGCCACAAACGCTTGACCATTTGAAAGACAACATTCGTCGTGTTATTGCCGATATACGGCCACAAATGTTGGAAAAGGTCGTCGAAAATTGAATGTCCATACATCCGCGCCAGCCATGGCGCTCATATGCCAGAAATCATATTCAAAATGTAATGCCATAAGATTATTTTTCGGATAAACAAAATTCATGTCAGTCGAATAATCGATCGTTGTTTTATTGCAACTTAAAGTTCTATACCTCTATAAAAAACACCCCTTACTATATTTTTTTGATGCGCTAAGTTCGCCTAACTTCAAAAATCATTAGCATTTCAGAATCTTTTAGAATTTTTTTTTTTTTCTAAAATATGAGATTTTTGAAGAGGCTGCTTGATATATCTTATGATAATTTAGAAACGACTTATTCGATTGCGTTATGCCATATGTTAAAAGACTCCAAATTATAGCACCTTTAAGGCATTCTAATATCAATTTTTACTAAAAATAATATTTCTGCAAATGGTGAGAAACAAATTATAATTTTTTTTTTTTTTATACTATGATATTTTTGATTTCAAAATATTCACAAAAAATAGAAAGCAGCAAATATTTACCAGTTTCACTACCTATTCATAAAGTGGCATATAATAGAAATAAAATAAACCATAATTCATGAAAATTAAGTAAAAGTAACCAGTTTTGAAAAAAAAAACAAATTTTTGCTGTAATTGCAGAAAACTCCACTGAGCGTATGAGTGATATTTTTGAACTTTAAAAAACATCGCTTGTATGACACCCATTCAAAACTAAGTACTTTCACTTTATGGGGAATAAAATATGTATTGACCAATCGATTTTCATGAATTATGGTTTATTTCTATTATATGCAGCTTTATGAATAAATAATGAAACTTGTGAATTTTCAGAAACCAAAAATATTATAATTAAAAAAAAATATATATAATTTGTTTCTCAATATATCCAAAAATATGTTAGAATGACTTAAAGCTGTTATAATATTGTATTTTCTTACATATAGCTTAACGAAATCTTATAAGTAATTTCAGAGTTATCATAAGATGTGTGAAGCAGGCTTTTCTCAAATCTCACACCTTGGAAAAAAATTAAAAAAAAAAATTTTATTCATAGTGGTTATCCAAGGTCAGAAAGTTTGCAATTTGTTGCATAGTGTTATAATTAATTTATTAATTATTATTTGAAATTATTTACTTAAAGGAATTAATTAAATATTATTAAATTAAAATTTTTGGAAAAAGTCATAAAGTCAAATGCCCAAAAGAGTGCTTATAACAGGTTATCTATACTTAAGGATATACTGGTAACTTTAGAATCTACCACAGTAATCGCCATTAATTAATTAATTACTGAATTTAAATACATTACGTAGTAATAATTGCAACCCCGGACTTTGAATATTTTTATAATTTAAAAGCACTCTGCCTTTATATCTTAATAGAATAGAAATGTTTTCATATTTTTCTTTAATTTTTAAATATATACCTTGACCAAAAAGTTTGAGGAATAACCCCCGTGTGGAGGTCTCATCGTTCCAATTTGAGTTTTTTTTTTTTGTTAGATTGGTACATCTGTTGTTGATATTCCCGCTAAATCTTAGCGTCATAGCTTGATATTTGCAAAAGCTACGTAGCCAAGAGTACATCTATCCTTATGTGTGTTGGCAATTTTTTAAAATTATAGAAACGGCTGCTGACACGCGTACCCCGTAATGGTTTTCTAACTCGATTAAATAGAAAGAAGTCACAGGGAGTATTTTTCGTCAAAAAATTTCGAATAATGATGGCACTGTGCGACGGTGCGTTATTATTACAGTGCAAAATCCACGAGTTTCTGCCCACAATTCTGGTTTCTTTCAGCGAATTGCTTCACGCAAACGTCTCAAAACGCCCAAAGATTACTCTTTGCTTACTGTCCGGCCTTCCGGCCAAAATTCGTGGTGCACTACACCATTGTACTCCATGAAAACCATGAGCATTGACTTCATTTTTTGACTGAAAACGAAGTTTTATTGGTCTCGGCTCATTTGGTGAGCGTCACATACTTGCCTGATGTCTGGATTGCGTGTCAGACTCATAAAGCCACGTCTCGTATCCAGTAATGATACTTCTGATGAATGTGGGATCGTAATCAGCCTCTCAAATTATATTTTTTGCGTCCTCAATACGGTCAAAATTGTCAAAAATCGCCTACACACATAGAGATAGATGTACTTTTGGCTACGTAGCTCTTGCAAATGTCAAGCTGTGACGCTAAGATTTAGCGGGAATATCAACAACAGATGTACCAAAAAAGGGGTTATTCCGAAAACTTTTTGATCAAGGTAGTATTTCCCAAAGAGATTGTTAGTTATGGTAAAGATTTATACGATATCAAAAACATATATGTTTTATTATGAACTGCAATGAGAGTTATAAATTTTAATAATTCACGTACATAACTAACCTTTGAATGATAATGTTAAACACATACATACATACATATATCGAATATTTCAATACATGATGAGATAATAATTGATATACAAACCACTACATATACCTTTCAACCTTTGTTATCATTTGTTTCCAATAATTTATTTTAAAGTATACATTTATAGTGTTTGTGAAAAATGACCAGCATTCACCTGCAACCCACATTCGTAACCATAAACACTTGCCTCATTAACAAAGACAAGGTAGTGGTAGAGGTAGATCAGTGTATCAAAATACTTGTTACACATAACTTGGCTAATTAAAGATACTCTTTCAAATCCACATACTTGGTTAAAAGGGCATTTTGTTTCATTAACACAACACCCACACACTCTACTCACTATTTAAGACGCCTACGACAGATACACTCTAGCTAAAGTGCAATTGTGTTGTTGTTGTACTAGTATATTGACAGTATCCTGGCATCCACCATAAATTGACTTGAATTTAATTGAAACAATACACTCACAACTGGCTGGTCTTTTCAGTTCACAAACGTTGCAAATATGTTACCGCTCGCAATGAAATCGAGAAGAAACTTAATTTGAATTTACATTTCGTAGTATATTCTCTTCATTGTTAATACGTAGCTATGGTTGACCGGCTGGTTGACTGACTGTTTGGCTGCCGAGATGGATGGATGGCTGCTTGGTTTGTTGCTTGGTTGGTTGCCTGTTTGTTTGGTTCTTTGTCTCTGTTTGGTTGAGTAGTCGGAGTACATTCAACAAAAATCGTATACGTTTTGTAGAAAACATTAATCACTGTCAAACAATGCTGTTACTCTTAATATTGTTTTCGCTGTTATTGATGTTGCTGTAGCTGTTACTGTTGTAAATTTTATTTGTTTTTGTTGCTGTCATTGTTGCTATGGTTTATGTCTTTCACCTCAAATGCAAAACTTCCAAAAACCCTGGGTATTAAAATGCGTAAATACAATGAAGTTTAACCAGAAAAAGTGTTGGTGGTCATCTGATATGGTGATATTCGATTGAGAGCATTCCAATGAAAACCCATTGTTTTGTGCTTAACTTTGAAAGAAAAAGAATTGTTTTTTGGGGGATGGACAATGAAGAGATACCTTTACTATCCCCCAAATGTACAAATGTATGTATTTTGTGTATGATTGACATTTTAGATTATGTTTAAGGTATTAATGCAATTCCTTATGACATTATTAATAAAAGTGAAGCAAGGGACGTAGTAACACCAACACTGGATCATTATTGACTTTAGCTGTAGTATGCTTTCAGTATTTGTATCTTTTATTTTCAATTTTAATGAACAAGGAGCAAATATATTCAGTTCTTTTATGACATCTTGCATTTTTAAAATCTCCAAGTTATAAATTAAATTAAAAAAATCGTTAACACTAAAACTTCCAAAATATTATCTGAAGAGAAGACGTTCAGTGCTTTACATGAATAACTTTACTGATGTTTATTGTTTTTTAATCTTAATACTAAAGTTATATTGAATTGGCCTGCAAGCAATATAATTTTTATGACTTCAAATGAAATCTGTGATAATGGCACCATATGCTTAATCTTTGCTGAATGTCGTTTGTAAATAAATTTATTTTAAATATATATAAAAGCAATGTAACGAGAGCAGTTCGACAATTTCACTCTTTTTTTGTTGATTAAACAAAATATTTTTTTTTTTATTTTTTTTTTTTTTTTTTTGAAAAAAAAATATTTCATCCCGTTGTCACATGACAACGTTTCTTCTTAATTCGATATCTCATTCATAGTTCTACCATCAATTTTTAGCCGGACTACATAATTCTCCATACAAAATAACAAGAGCGAATCACCCAGATTGTTAGTAATTCAGTTTCAATTCAGTGTGTGTACAAAAGGTGGTCTCCAATTTTTTATGGGTGTTTGTCAACGCCAAATGTCTTTATATAATTTATTAATCTGTTTTTCATTTATAAAACGGAAAATAAAATAAAAACCTCAAGCCTTCAAAACTAGGGTTGGTTTCTTCGTTGAAATTAATTATTTTTTTTGTTTGAGATCAGCACTCAGAGGTAAACCCATACTCTTAACAACTATCTCCAAAAGGCTCGGCCTACGATCAAAAGAATATGAATGACAAATGTTGCTGTCGTCTGAAAAAGAATAGATAGGATTGAAAGTGAGAAAAATAAAGTCGTTAAGAAATATAAGAAACAGAGTTGGAGAAAGAACAGAGTACCCCTGAATTTATTCTGAACTCATCGAATGAGATCCCATGTATAACAACTCATTGTGCGATTTCTGAGATAGCTGGATATGAGTTGAGAAAAGTGACTACAAACACCACAAGCAGTAAGTTTGGATATATGAGCCTCGTGCCAGATCCTGTCAAACGCCTTGGAAATATCTAGGATCACAATTTTACTCTCACCAAATCATAACCATATTGGCGAGCGCTCAGCAAATTGTTGGCCTATAAATATTTCACAAGGTGATTAATAATCATAGCCTCCATAACTTTGAAAAGTGCCGAAAAAACTGCTATTTGGCGGTAGTTTTCAGTGGTATTAGTTTCACCCTTTTAAAGATTGGCGTTACCCGCGCGATAAAACACACCAAAAAGATTAGCCAATGAACGCGCTAGCATCGAAAAGCACCGCTTCAAGACCAGTGCTGGAATGCTATCTGGCCCAGAAGCATCAAGACTTGCAAGAACCCTTTTAACTTCACGGGCATAGTCACTTATACTCTTTCAAGTTCTGGCAGTGGTTGATCACTCTCCGGCAAGGTCGAATTACCTGCAGACATTTCAACCATGAGGCTTGCCTTTTAAACCGGGTTAGTGAATGTTTGATCATCATTTATAAGGACTGGAACCGAACTAGCATTGTTTCTAAGCCTTCTAATAAATGACCAAAAGCTCTTACTTCTCCGCGGAAAAGTAAGAACTTTAGCACGTGGGCGCTATTCTCGCGCCTAATATGATCGCATTTTTTATTACGCCAATTTCTGAAAGCTGCCTCTCTGGATCTGACTGCAAGCTTGCCCGTCTGATTAAACCAAGAGTTACTTCTTGATTTAATCGAGAGCTTTCTGGATGGGATGAAATTATCCATCCCTAGTTTTATTATATTGAAAACCATTTCGGCCATGGCATTAACGTTAGAATCCAAGAAACAAAGTTTCCAAGTGAAATGCCCGTAGAAATCGTTAAGCTTAGCCCAACGAGCTTTCCCGTAATTGAAAACCAAGCGCTTCGTAGCTGTATGTAAAACATTGTGAAGAGTGGTACAGTAAAAATACAAAAATGGAAGAGTGATCCGAATTTCCGAGAGGTTTAAGGACCTCAACTACATACTTCTCAGGATGCGTACTGAGGAAAAGGTCGATTGTATTACTCACAAAATATGTGAGTAGGTTTATACACTAATTGCTCAAGGTTGTACGCGGCAAATAACTCCACATATTGGCCTTCTGCCTGAATTTAATTCTATCACTAGCCAGCCTTTTTTAATTTAGAAGCAACAAATGAGGGTGCTTTTGAAGCCACATAGAACTTACGAAAGGGTTAACCGTCAAACGAAATTTCTTGACAATAGTGATCAGCATACTCTGGCAAATCATTATGAATAGATTGACTCTTAAGCAACGTTACCAAATTACAGATTTACAATACAGATTTACTTACAGACAATTAAATTTTGTTCAAGGTTGAGGCTAATCTTTGACTTAACAGGTTTGTTAATAAACAAAATTGTTTCATATGTAGTGAAATCAGTACTTAACAAGGCCTACAGACTCCATTACATTTAGCAGAAAATTATTTTTTTGTGCAGTTTAATCGCTGGTTACATCATTGAATCCTATTTCTTCAAAACTGGAGTCTGAACTCTAGTTACAGTCAATGGAGATCGTTACCACATCATACTAAATATTTTTTGTTTGAAAATGTGAATGATATTTATCCTGGTTGGATGTAGTTTTAACAGGATGGCACTACGAACCAAATGGTAACCAAAACCATCGATTTATAAAAATCAGAATTTGGCTATAAGTTAATTTCGAGAAACAGGATATGTCACTTAGCCACAAAGGACACTTTTGATTATTTTTGGTAACGCTATTTGTTACATACGCCCCACAATACTCCAGAAAGTGACCCATAATTAGGGGGTTGACTTATGCCCAAAATAAAAGAAAACATTTTTTGAATTGAAATTTTATTTTGGTCCAAATTTTTAAAATTAAAGTTGTAGAGTAGAGTAAGTAGAGTAGAGTAGTAAGCACTTTATGTACGTTGTTGTGACTTCACAATTGCTTCGTGCCTTATTTACATGAACAATATTTTCGCTCAATAAATTACTGACACTGTGGCGAGAGTCTAAGCCTTGTATGATGAACGCTCACCTGAAGAACTCCATTGATTGATATATTCCTGTTTTGTTCACAGTTACAAACAAGAAAAAAACATGTCGAATTTCACTTGAAAATCAACAAAAAATCTTTTGAAGTGGTTATACGGTTAATGTGTGCAAAACCTTTTGAACGAAGGACTTTTATTTAACAAAAAATCATTCAAAAATTTTCATTTATTGGCTCATACGGAAACTCACATTGTTATTGTGCTTATTTATCCCAATCAAATGCAACCCTGGTGCAACAATGGTGTGGAAGCTTTATCGGCAATCACACTCCAATGTAAATTCCAAATATACACCAAAATTTGTTGTATTCTTGTGTGGCAATTGAAGAAGACAATAATCTCCGATTTTTATTTTTTAATTGATTTCTTTCCGAAAAAACACGTGTTTATACGGTATTTATAATTGTCATTCCTTTAAATAACTACCACCATTACTTTTTTTCATTATTTTTACTTTTTTTTATCAAGTGGGCACCTGATAATCAAAGCCGATGGAATTTTTATTTTTTAGAGATCAAATCATTTTTACTTTAGGGAATTAAATATAATTTTTGATTATAAATAAATAGATATTTTAGTGAATAATTTTTTTTTTTTTTTAATTTATTGAAATGTTTCTCCCTTCTTGTGAGCCAATCTCTGCTTTTCTTTTTGTTTCGTATTTCTTCTATTTTATTTTCTTTTTTTAGAGAAAGTTTTATTTTGAACACCAAAAAAAATAAATAAATAAATTTAATTTACCATAACAGCTGTTTCACAGAGTTGCCGTAAACTAGAACAGTCTTGTGACAGCGTTGTGACAATTATTGTGAATAAAATATTTCGCGCCATCTTGTGACAATAAATTTTGTATAACGCAAGACAACCGTGAGAATACAGAATTTTTAATTGGGACAATTTTATTATTGTGCGCTAATTTGTCACAATAAAATTTGTATCAGATTGGTGTATTTGAGTCAATCGTGTGATTCCAGCTTTATAGTTTAACACCAATTATAATGGAGTTACATAATTTCCCATACATAATTTGAACATCGAATTAGCTAAACTGTAGAGAAGTTATTTAAATTACCCTGTGAATTACTAAAAATCAATGTGATATCCAATTTTTCATCGGTTTTTTTCCACCATCAGCTGCCTATTACATATAAAAATATAATCATTTAATATTTTTGTTTGATATAATAATTTTAATTTCTTCCTTTCAATGTTAATATGAAATTTACAGAATTTAAGAAAAATAAAATTCAAAAGTTGCCGTGTGAACAGAATAATTCATGTAAGTAATTAAAACAGGGAGCGAAGTAATTAGTAGTCCCGTGCAAACACAGAATCAGTCATCGCACACATTTTTGTTATTCATGGGTTAGTTATTCATTTATGCCCTCGTATTATATATCGGCTCTTATCATTTAATTACAATAAATGTCATCATTATAAGCAAAGATTATTGAAAAGGTTAAAAGCATAAGGCAAAAAAAAGGTATTTATGGTGTAAGGAAAAAATTCGCTGCACTCAGCTGGATGACACTTTAAGATAATTAGCCTTCTTTAATATGGAAACCATTTATCCTTAATAATAAAAAAATGAATAATAATTGATTTTTTTTTCACTTAAAAATTAATGTTGCACCGTCGTTTTGCAATTTTTTTTTAATATTCTCTGCTTATATTAAAAGCAATTTTTTTTAATGGCACGAAACAATATTTAAAAGTGAACATTATTTCTTCATTAATACGAAAAAAAAAAAAAAAATAAAAGAAATTTTTTTTAAACAATTCATTCTCATACGAGTAGCAGCGCAGCGCAAGTATTAAGAATAAAAATTGATGAGAAGCAGTAGATATGGTGTTTGTCTAGGTACTTGCGTATGAACATAAAAGCAATCTGTGTTGATATAAAGATTGTTATTAAATAACAAGAGATATGGCGAATAAAAACTTTAACCAATGCTGCCACAGCGTTTGTTACTAAATCTACAAGACATTAAAAATTTCTTCTATGCTAATGCGAATTCAGTAGTAAAGACAGTCTCAGGGACAAACAACGATTTAATAAAAACAAAGAGAGAACAAGGACAGACCCAGAGGCTTTGCCTAAATAAAATAAACCTAAATTCATAAAAATCGTTTGGTAAACACATACTTTACTCCCAATAAAGTGAAAGTACCTAGTTTTGACAAGCTTCAAAAAGCACAATTCTTAAAGCTATCAACGCCCAGCGAAACCTTATTCGAGCAAAATTAAAAAAATTCTCTGTCTGACTAAGCAGCATAAGATTAAGCGGAAGCAGCTTGCAAAAAGCAACATGGTACCTAATTGGCATCAGGTAAACATTCATTTTAAAAAGATTATAAAATATTACATACATTTTTGGGTTTGTAGGTAATTTTTTCTGTTGAGAAAAAACTTAACCTGGATGGACCAGATGGTTTCAATTGCAAAGTATTGTTTTTTTCCAAACGGAATTTCGGCGATGGCAGTTTGATGGTTTGGGCTGGCCTTAGCTCACATGGTACCCTGGAACTATACTTTCGTTTCACTCGAATGGATAGTTTAGAGTACCATGGCATTCTTTCTGAACATTTGCTGCCTTCTTTGGCCAAAAATGCTGACAAAACTTTCACCTTTCAGCAAGATAATGCAGCAATTCATGTCAGCAAGTCGACCAGACAATGGCTTGAGAGCACAATATTAAAGTGCTTGATTGGCCAGCACGTTCACCCGACTTAAGCCCCATGGACAATTTGTGGGGGCTGCTTGTGCGTAATGTTTATGCAGACAACAAACAGTTTTTTTGCCATTCCAGGCATACTCAATCCCTGATCATGAAGTGCCACAATTTGTCCTTGTTCATAAGGTGACAAAGGTTTCCCGCGCAGATATTATTTAAATTATAAATTATTACAAAAAAATAACAGTTGTAATACCTTCTACCTTAGATTAATTGCTTATTAATCACTGACCTTATCATTTTGACACACTCAATTTTGCACTTATTAACATAAATTTAAATAAACATAATATAATGGTACATCTCTGAAAGCAAAACCGGCTTATTATTCACTTACTTGAACGTAGAATTTTTTTGAATAAGGCGAACATACATAACATTTTATAGTTTGGATGAATTGAGCAAATATTAAGGTGACCTTATCATTTTGAAGCACACTTTATACAGCTATACGAATAACTAGTGAAATCGGTAAATATTTGCTGCTTTCTATTTTTGTGAATTTTTGTAATTCAAAGATATCATAATTTAAGAAAAGAAAATTATAATTTGTTTCACAATAATTCAAAGAATATGGGTTATATTAAAAAATGATAGTAGAATTACTTTAAGTTGGCATAATTTAGAATTCTTTAACATTTAAATGAACGAAGTCGAATAAGTCATTTCAAAGTTGTCAAAAGATGTATGAAGCAGCCTTTTTAAAAATCTCAAATTAAAAAAAAACGCTTCAAAAAATATGTTAAATATCAAAGGTATTTTTGCATATCATTACTTCGGCTTAAATCATACTATAGAAGACTGCCAGGCGGACATATACCTCAAGTTTACGCCCTTAGAAAAAAATTTCTCTACTCATCCTATTCTCTAGTTTAGAATTATCCGTTTTGACTTCTACTGAATCCCTGTAAATGATTATTGCAAAGACCAAGTCACGTCTATTTGGGATCTTAGTGAGTATTTTTCTTTCAGGTTCAGATCCAGTTGTAATATAGTATCTGGTGTTTTATGTTGAAAGATTCATAACTTTTAATTTGGCTTAACATTTCATTCTGGATTGATTTACACCAGAGTAATGGTTGCAGATTGATTTTATCAAAATAATGGTTAACAATTTTGTTCTCCGATTAAGCCCAGTTTTGGTTGAATCTACACCACAAGCTTTCGTCGAAACATCATTACATCCAGAGAAAATTATTGTTTGGTTCACTTTATGGGCTGGTGGAGTCATTGGTCATTGTTACTGTCAAGGTTGAACCGTTGCCATTAATTTTGCTAGGTTTGTCCTACTGGAACCACATGCTTCACAGCGCACGCTACAATTGATTTACTCAAAGAAACGTTTGATGGAAGAGTAATTTAACGGAATAATCCAATTAATTGGCCACCTAGATCGTGTGATTGAAACCCATTGGATTATTGCCTTTAGAGCTGTGTAAAGTCACTTATCTACGTCGATAAACCAGAGAGAATTGAACACCTGGAAATCAACATTCGAAGAGTTAATGTTGAAATACGGCCGCATTTGGTGCGAAAAGTTAGTGAAAATTGGTATTCCAGATTGCGTTCGTCGCGACAACATGACCGAAATCATATTAAAGCATTAATTTCGTAAAATTTTCTATTCAACAAAACCTATTTCATTGATATTAAAAATATATTTGATTTGTTGTATTATAATAAAACTTGATAAATAACATTAAAAAGAAGGGGATCCTCAGATAGGAAAGAGCTTCCCCACAAGGGAAAAATGTGCCTTATTGACAGGGTATTCAGTCTTAGTGCGATAACTGTGGTCTGTTGTTTGGTAAGTAACTTGGAAGTCAGTTGAGCATAGCCAGAATTGTTTTTGTAGTGGTAGTGTATAACGATCCATTAATTTGTATTTAAACAGGCCACCTCAGTTTAATATTCCATACTATCAGAAGACTACTACATGAAGATGATTAGGTTTGACAACCACTGAATAGATAGAGCGAATAACACTATAACTGAGTCCACATAGAAAAATCACTGCGCTCCTACTATACTTGGTGGCACAAGCTGCTTTATGAGCTCTCTCAGCTTGGTTGGTCTTCCCACTTAGCTTGGTCTCAAAAAGATATTTAGCCATGTGGCTCAATACAAGTCCGATATCATATCTTATATCTTTTTTAAGAGAATTGTATCACTAAGTCAAAATTTCTCAGTTTCAAACCATGAAAAATTAATTTAGTGAAATTTACGTCATCATTACACTTATGCTGGCGGCATTTCTTCAGGTTAAGATTAATTCTACTATTTAATTCGTACAATTAACAGAAAATGTGTACATATCTTCAGAATAGTTCACCCCAAACTATCACTTAAAGTAGAGATTCATTTAAAATCGACAGTGTACATCTTTCATTATTAAAACTTCAATTACTTTTTTTTCAAAAAGAAACAATTCTGGTGAAAACAAACCAAAACGGCAACACTGTTTATATCATCAACCACTTATCAACAGCTATGTGCTAAAATGTTTAAGCAATCAGACTCTTAAGCCTTCATTTTTTGACACCACTCTTCTACTCTTGTCCCAACCCAACTTCTCTAAATTTTATTCCTCTTCAATGCTCCTTATAGCTTGCCTGACAACAAGAGCCAGCATAACAATAATTTTAAAACTCTGAAGAAGGTGTGAAATGAAAATTAAATTTATGCCTGAGTTATTTTGTGAGTTAAAAACTTATTGCATTTTACACTTTATTTTCTCTGAACTTCTTATGTTTAATATCCTTGCAGATATAATCAACAAACTATTACACTAACACACATATACACACTCTTACAAACAAATACAAACTAAGATTTTCATTTCATTCCTTCTGCACACACTTACTAACGCTCTCAAAGATTTCATTAAGCCTTAAAATTAAAAAATTTCTGTAAAAACCTGAACCGAACACATACACACCTGTATTTATGCACAAAAAGAGTGCGTCTGTGTTCTGTTTAATAATAAACAAAAATATTTTTTGTAAAATTACATTTTACTTTTCATACACAAGGCTTCTCTGTACCATTTTCCTTCAGTAGCTCTCCTACTTCAAGCAGTTTGAAAAAGTATTTCCAGAGAAACTTTATTTTTCCATTTTATTCATTTTTCTCTTCTTTTCCCTTTTGGTGTGAGTGTGTCTCTGCTCCTTATTCTTTACACTTTAACAACAAATTTATACAAAAGGTTTTACGTTATTTTTAAAAAGTATAATAAAAGCTCGTTGCCAAGCTATTTATTATTGCATTTTCAATTTGGATTTTGAAAGCAACACAAAAACAAGCAAAATAGTTTTAAAGAACCCATCGAAATTGATGCATATTCTTGAAGAAACATAAATTTTAATAAAAGCTGTTTTTCAAAATAATTAATTGGAAGTTGACACACTTTGTTTCTTTACTCCTTGAAGCAGAGCCAGCATTCTGGTATTCGCCTTAAGTTTTAACATAATTTACCTGAAGTTGTGTCTGACTACATGAAAACAATTATAAACTTAATATTCTCCAAAAACCGGTCAAGTGTAAAAAATAAATGAGTACATCAGTCATGTATTTAACATACTCACCAGAGATCAGCAATGAATCGCTTTTTTTTCTTTCTCTTTTTTAATTTAGAATTATCTCCCAGCTTCATCTAGGAGCTACTTTGATGTTTGATATTATTCTGCTTTTATTTTGAAAATTTTCTTGCTTTTATACTAGATTTGGGTTGACTCGTCAACCCCAAATCTTTCATTTAGGATCTACTAATTTTTGTGTCAACACTTAGTTATCATTAACCTGTATTAACAGCAATGCGATCACTGCACCTGAGTCAGCATAAATGCATGTGTGCCGGTGCAACAACAACTGTATGCAATGGCAGCGAAATATTCATGTAATGTTCCATTAATGCGGCGGTCAATAACTTTGATATTTGATATTTTATTTTCAAATATTTTACTGCATATTTTTGGGTATTATACAGTACGTCACAAAAGTCGTACAATGCTACAATACTCACTCATGAATTTATAAGTATAAGTTGGTACAATTCATTCAAATTCAACTACTCATACTCACTCATACCTACAATAGCGTTGATTCATGAATATTAGTAGCAATGATTACGAATCAAACGTCGTACTCATACTCATAGGTACTCATACACAAATCGTTCATTCATTTCTCAGAAAATACTCATAATACTCATAAATAATGTTTGCATTTACTGCGCATATGACCAGATAAGCTCGCACGAGCATTATCTAACTAAGACTTATCTATTCCGTTTATGTATACCTCCGAACGGGAGTGATAAAAACCAGATAATAAAAAATAAGCCAACACTTAATTCAGTTGCGTTGCTTTGTACAAGTTAATAAAAGAAACAACCGTTCTTTTTCATTACGAGTGAAAGACTGACTTTATTTTTAAATTAATGTTACATATTTGACAGATTATTAAATTTGCTTATTCAGCCAATTTACCATTTTTTATAATAATTTATAATGCAACCGAATTGAGCAATAATTTGAATGCGCGTGTAAAACGGAAAAAATTATAAAAGGGTTGCGTTTGCCAAACAGAATTAGTGTTTTTTACGTAATAAAATTGTAGTGCCAAAAGGTACTGCACTTGCAACTCACACTGAGCGTGTTAACTTATAATAAAATTGTTTATTTGTGTTTTTGTTTACCTTTTTAGTTTTTAATTTCAACGCACACAGCAAAAATTTACTAACACTACTACACAAATTCATTTCTCTTTTTGGTCACCCCTGATTTACTCGCTAGTCGACAGATAGTAGCATAAGGCTTAATGGCACGTAGGGCCACCTAGCTGTTCAGAGTCGCCCTTAGACGCCGTAAAAAGATAATAGTGAGCAGTCCCTCCAGATAGCGTACAGCTCTGCAATAAGTACTCTATTCACACTTGACAAAGAAAACACCAGAGGCAACGCCAACGTTTTGAGAACATTACTTATGTTTGTTATTAAAAGTAAGCAACTACTCGAAGTTGCTTTATGCCAACTTAATGAAGCTTAAAATTATTTACATCTGTTACTTATCTTGTATATTGTTCGGTAATCTATCATACTTTAGGTTTGATTATCTTCATATAAAGGGTGTCACAAAATTAACGCAAGATAAAATACGTAGAATAGGGTTATTTATGGAATAACAGATCGAAATAATGATCTCCAAGGCTTTGCATGCACATTCGCACTTTTTGACGTAATTTTCATTGACTATTTTGCATAAATGTGGCTGAATTTAATACACGGGTGGTTGGTTCTTGTTGACATAAACCTGTGATTTCAAATAACCCCATAAAAAGATCTCTTATGGTGTACACGACCGAGAGAGTACACGACCTGGAAATGTCTCATGCAGTAATTGAATTGTTTCACGGGATGTATGGCATGTGGCACTATCTTGTTGGCCACATATTGGCCACATTTATATCATCCAATTTCTGCAGAAAGAACTGTGTTATCATGTGGCGATAGCCAGCACCAGCCGCAGTTACTGCTTTACCAGCCTCATTTTCAAAACAAAGTAAAATAAATTGTCCAGTTATGCCTCCAGCACAAAATCCACACCAACAACAGTGACAAATTTTAAATGCATTTCTTTTTCGAAAATCACATAAGGGTTCTCAAAACCACAAAGCCGGCAATTTTTGCGATTAACAAAGCCATCATGGAGAAAATGTGCTTCATCGCCTAGGATGATGTTGCTCAAAAAATCAGCATTCTTTTGTTGATATTCAATAATCCATTCAACAAACTCTCTTCACTGTGCATGGTCATTAGACTACAGGTGTTGTGTTGATTGAATTTTGTAAGCATGTAGACACAGACCTCTAGTGTAATTTTTGTCCACTACGCTAAATTGAGATTCCTGGATTGTCACCGATTTTCTCACGCACTGCTTAGATATTGACATTTGAACGGCTTGTTTTTGGACGACCAATGTGTATAGCATCTCCAACGGATCCAGTCTCCCTGAATTTTTCAATTAAGCTCTTCACAGTTAACAAACTTAAAACACTATTCCGACCATATTTTTCATAAAATTTTCGAACTGCGGCCGCCAAGGTTGCATTATTTTTGAAATATTGTTGAACAATGAAGGCATATTGTTCTATTGTGTAACGTTCCATTTCTACTAAACTTAAGCTGTCAGCTATTGAATTGCTTTCGTAGGGTTGCCAACACTCTTCTGAACAAATGGCGACAGATTCAAATCTTACGTTAATTTTACATATCGCATTGTCTTCTACCTGAATATAAAAGAAACGATTTTTATTCTTCGAAATTTAACCTCAAATGATAGGAACTTTCAGCGTTAGTTTAGGTGTTCTCCACTGTTAAGTTAGAAAAGGTTCGAAACTCCGGATGTCTCTAACAAAAAAAAGGCTGCGTAACTATTGGTATATGCATTGTTTCACATTTTGGGATTTATGTTATTATATTATCAGCCAGCTAAGTCGGGTGAATAAATCAGATCAATAATGAATACTGAAAACATGAGTATACTGTTATACTGTTATACTGAGTATATTCTTATACTCATATTCATTCATACTCATTGTAATGACTACTCATAGGCATGCATACCTTAAGGTTGTAAGTACTCATCATACCTTTACTTATCAAATTTTATGGCGCTATTATTCATACTTATCTGCCCTCATTGCGCGTAGACGATGCAATAATAAGTATAATTATAATATGAATGTTTGAATACTGATTACAAGCTTGTTGTTTTCATTTTCTTTTGAGTAGTCAGTACTTATATTCATGAATACTTATGAGTACAGCTAGGCGGCTCTACTTGCGCTTAAATCTTATACTACTACATTGAATGCTTAAAACCTCGACTCTATATCAACCACAATTTACGGGGCTTTGAGACTTCGATAAGTGGTCTTAGTAGCTATTTGGATGGGGACTATTAAAGGAATAAATATTATAATAAACAAATATCATGTGCACTAAATTGCTCAGAGGGCACGTATCCGACGTATCCAGATTGCTGAGTGTACTAAGCGGACACTGGCCGATTGATGAACATAACCGGCGCATGGGAATACATAGTGAACACTGTCGTAGCTATGGTGAAACAAAAGAGAAGGCAGTCAAATACTTTGTATGTAGTTCCCAACAACATAGTGTATCCTGGTTTTTACAGGACATTGTAAATATGTGGTGGATTCATCCAGATGACATCCTCAGATATCTCAATCTGACGAATTGTATATGAGCGACACAAAATTACATGTAGGTACGAATTGTGGTGCTCAAAAGGGAGTCTCAGGACAGTAGATGCCGCATTTCTTGAGCGCTCATGTAAGCCAACCAAATCTTTTACCAGACCAAAGGCATATCAAAATGTTAGAAGAAAAACGAAAAAACCTGTTTAAATGCTGACTAGCCAAATGATATAATAGTAGATTGTGAAATGAACTTGACTGCCTTTTTTATTATTAATTTTTTAGCTTTTAATTTTTTTTAATTACAAGTCAAATTAACATTGTCAGTCGTGCACGGTACTATTTACTTTGAATCAAAAGTCTCGTTTTGCTACCATATGTCAACTGTCATAACAAATTCCATTAGCCATCCAGTCAGTTTACTGAAGTTCTGGATTTTGTTTAAATAGTGCTTTACAAAACTGTTCTTGTAGTAAAATCTTCTCCAACTAAGCAAAAATAGCCTTATGTTGCCGAATGCTGTGCAACGACAAACAAGACGTTTATTAAACTTCTCCTCCCAAGCATCATTGCAGTTTATGCAGAAATAAATTATGGGATTCGGACCCTTTGAGCTTGTCAGTCAGTAGTCCCGTGGCCAGTTATTCTCCTCATAAGGTTCCTAACAAGTAGTTTGGATAGTTTGAATGCTATTTTCGTTTTCTTGCCATATATGTGGCAATTTCTCCTCGATCTTATAACAGATGGGTCTATATTTTTATTGCCCCTTTGTCAGGAAGCAAAATTTCTGCGATACCAGTTGTCTCTTCCTCCTCCGATATCCTCAGTCAATTCGTAAAGACCAAAAATGATACCTACCACGTAAATATACTCATTTAAAAATAATAATCAAAACTCTATCTAATACAGAGACATCCGGCACTCAAGAAAAATTTTCGATAAGCTGGGCACACTCTCTAAGGATCTTGTGACCTTGCTGTCAGTAAATAGAAGGATATATATATTTTATATATCTCTGTCACTCCTCTTGGGAGCATATTGTCTTTCCAAAAGGCATCCATTGCTTTGTTTCAATTTCTTTAATCAATTTGATCTTTTAAAGTAAGTGGATGATTAATCCGTTGTAGCATCCTTCATATGATTTTGCGTAGTGGTGAAGATCCTTGCTAATTGGTGATGATCTTTACTTTAGCATTGTAATTTTTTTCCCAGTAGGTGACGTAGTATACGGGAAGGCTTCTTGTCTAAACAAGCAAAAGTGTCGCATTTGGGGTACAGAAAACCCGCACGCATACATTGAAAAGCCTATACACCCAAGACGAGTCACTGTTTGGTGCGGATTTTGATCCAAAGGCATATTTGGGCCATTTTTCTTAGAAAATCAGCAAGGAGTGGCCGTTAGAGTCAATGGCGATAGTTATCGGGCCATGTTGAACGAATTTTTGTTCACAAAAATTGAAGAAGAGGATATTAGCAACATTTGGTTTCAGCAGGATGGTGCTACGTGCCATACAGCTGAAGCTACACTCGATGTTTTGCGCCCTGTTTTTGAAGATCGCATTATCAGCCGCAGAGCTGATGTCGTTTGACCACCTCGGAGCTGCGATTTGACACCGTTGGACTGTTATTTGTGGGGTGCCGTCAAAGATAAGTGTTACGCCAACAAGCCAGAGACAATCACTTTAAAGGACAACATTCGTGAAGCCATTGGTGAAACACAGCTGCACACAATCGATAATGTGCTTAAAAATTTGACCGATAGTGTAGGCTACTATATGGCTAGCCGAGGCAGCCATTTAAATGAAATTATTTTCCATTATTAACCGAAAGGATTGTACTCTCAAATAAAAAAGGATATTTGAGAAAATATTCAGTAGTTTTTTACAGCATTTTCAAAAAAAAAAAAAAAAATTATTTGGCGGACCCTTTATATGTAAATAAAATATATCGCTGTTGAATATCCCCTAATACTGCGCAGCATATTTTTTTGCCCTAATTTCGACCTGTGAAAGACAGCAGTAATCCCCTAGCCTTTTAGACCCTTTTAATTTCAGCGATTCCGAGAACACTCAACAGCCGGTCTTTTTCACAGATGCTTTTTGTACATATCGAAGGCTTGATCAAAGTAGGCTTTTAGTATCCTATAGTTGTTTTCAAAATTAAAACTAATCAAGTTCAAAATCTTATAATGTCCGTAGTCCTGCAGCTGCGTGAATTTGTGGTCTTCAATCTTTAAACTGTAAGTGCGTTATTTTCTTTGACTGTATGTTTCACAGGTAGACAATCCAAAATAGTCAAATATAGTCATAGTAGTTTTAACCACGAATTTTTTTGTCTACATTATAATCGATTGATAATGCTTTCTAGACTACAAGCAATTCGATTAAATAAATAAAATTAATTCTTATATTCCACTAAAGTGTATATACACCATTGTGAAATAAGTGACAATACCGCAGAATCAATTTAAAAATGCTGTCATTACCACAGGACACTTAACTGACATATATTTATTCCCATTCCTAGTAATTCATATACAACGATATTCCTTACATGGTTTTAATAGTAACCAATAAACATTCATCCTTCCTTATCCATAAAAATTCACTTTTCATGTCTTAGTGTCATTCCATATTTATTTCATACGTATATTAAAACAAAATGGAATATAATGTTGATGTCAGGCAAGTCTTACTATTTGATACTCTACACCACAGTTCGAATGTTAAGGTGGAATTTTAGTAAGCTAATCACTACCGAATTATTTAAATAGTGAATATTAACTTATCTAAGCTTAACTTGTAGCTGTGAGAGTAATGTTGTTTTGAATTTTTGGGTCAAAAATAGTTCAAATCGATTATAAAAAATTCGTATAAACCTGGTAGTTTTGCAAAAATAAATATGTCGTCCTTAAATTGCTAAAATGCAATTCTACTTTCACAAATTAGTTTCGTTGGATCTTAATAGAACCGGCACTTTGGGTTTGACTTAACTCGAATGTGCAAAGAGGGGATTCTGCCTTTAAACAGTGTTATCAATAAATCTGATGTTTCTTAATTCAGAGAGGCTTACACCTTCATTATACGAGGACGGCACCAAACTTGGGTGGTTTGACGTATAGGTGGTGGCAGAAGATTGATAAAGAATACTTTGGATAAAAATGGTAACTGTTATGTATTTCAATGTGCCCCACTCTGGTATGATAGGTAAGACACCCGCCTACCAACCAGAAGGTCGTCGGTTCAATATCAGGCCAGAACATCTTCAAAAAGAAAAAAGTTTTTCGACAGCGGTATCACCTCATAACATTAGCTAGTAACTAGTTAGGAGTATTACTACTCTTGCAAACTTCTCTAAATGCATTTGCCGTTCGGTCCCTTTCAGTGAGTTTAAAAATAGATTCGGGTGCAGCTTACTGACTGAGAAAAGTTCCCATGTTCCTTCATGGAATGTTATGGAAATTAATAAGCAAAAATTCAATATTTAAATTTCAAAGATCATTGTCTAACCAATATAAAAGCTGAGCTAAATTCTACTCTGAAGTGTCTACTACTTAAGACTATAAAATACTTAAATACTAGTCAGTACGAGTTGACAAGACAAATACTTTAGTAGTTGACCAATTGAGATTTACACGGTGAAAACAGTTAAGAAAATCCATAAAATAAATATAGATTATCGGTGGTAAAAGCTGCGCTAGCTAGCTGGAGTGATAGGCATTTCAAAAAATGTTACACATTGCATATGGACCGAGATTTCTAGATAAGAAATCTGTAGGCAAAATAGGTGTAGCGTTTGCTTACAATAAAATAAACGGTATAGTGAAGATGTTTCAATAGAGTTTTTGCAGATGTCTTATTGAAAATGAGCAGTCATTGTGTGTCGTCACTATGGGAGCCACGGAAATCATTAGCAGAGTTCTTTGTTTTGTGCATATTCATTTTCCATACCTTAAACAACTCAACTCAACTGGGGTTAAAGACATGTTTACTTTTCTTGCGTTGTTGCATATTCCTTCACGGTTGTCAATTCTTTTACTTAAAAAATGATTGGAAAACACAATTTTCTATTGACTTAAAATTAAAAAAAATTCAATTAAAAATTAAACAGATAAAGGGCGTTCGAACTTCGAACTAAAAGAAAAAATAATCTTAAAAATCCATATATTCAATGCATATTGTTGCGCAATTAAGTTGTGCACCCTCTAATTTATTGGAATGCATATAACGAATCAAATAAGAAACATAATAACAACACAACAGGCACCGAACCAAACAAGTTGTTTATTATTGAACTGCTTTACAAGGACAAAAACAAAAGAAAAGGAAGAAATGGAATCTACCCAAAGTATCGAGCCATATAAAACACAGAACAATGCGGACAGCAGTCAATTTATAAGGAGTAAACTCGTAAAGTGAGTCGTAATCGTACTCAAGTTGTAAAGATCAGCTCAGTTGCTGCTAAGTGATAAAACAGAATATGCCCGCAACTTCAAGCAAAACCGCTGTAAAAAAATGGCCCATAATAAAATCGACAGCCGCAACTTGGGTCAATTGCCCTTTTTATTTTTATGTTTGCTTTGCATTTTTTCGCTTTAAAACAAAAACATATGTTGTTTGTTTTCAAAATTCATAAAATTCGGTGAAAGTACGGCAACACCACATACAGATTATGAGAACACAATTGAGAGAGTAAGAAGAACGCTGTCAAAATAAAATAGATTTTAACTCACGACTGCTTTTGCCGACGATTTTTTATGTCATTCTGTATGGAAAAAATCGTCAGGCCTTAATTCTGCTCCATCTCATCTTGTTAAAACGTAACAATATACTAATTTCACTCTTTTACAGGGAAGTGACAAACGGCTCTATAACAAACCGGCAAGGCAAAACATTCAAGTGTTTATTAATAAAATGCGGAGAAATATATCCGGAATATTTTTATTGCAAAGATCTCTAAAACATACAAGTAAAGTGAATGAAGTATAATTGGATAGAGCACAATATATGGGCTGAAAAGTCCTAGACCTAAATGGCACTAATTTCATTTCATTCACCTTTTCAGTTAGTGCTAACCTTCGGCAGCTGTTAAAGTTTCATGATATTCTATTAATTAGTTTGCGAGTTATTGTGCTAATTGTGACGCTACTTTTGTTATTTTCAGAACAATGGACCAAAAAAATCGCGTTTCAATTCTGAAAAAAATCCCATTCGGACGAAACAAGGGCTTGAAAAGTATTATGGGTACTTTGCTTCCTCAGAAACAGCAATAAAACGTTGGTTTGCTGACTTCAAACGTGGTCGTAGAGACACTGAAGATGCAGAAGATAGTGGACGTTTAAATGAGACGCTAACACTAGAAAACCTTAAAAAAAATCTACAAAATCGTTTTGAATAATCGAAAAGTGAAGTTGCACAGGTTAACTGACATTGTAAAGATATCAAAAGAATGTGTTGGCTTTATATTGCATGAGTATTTGACTATGAGAAAGCTCTGTTCAAAGTGGGTGCCGCGTTTGCTCACAAGAACGTGTTGATGATTCCTAAACAATGGCTAAACTACATGAATTGAACTTCCACTATATTCGCCAGATTTGGCTCCCAGCCACTACTGGCTGTTCGCAGATCTCAAAAAATGATAGCCGTTAAGAAATTTCGCATGAATGAAGAGGGTATCGCTCAAACTAAGGCCTATTTTGAAGCCAAAAAATAAAAATAAAAATCGTTCTACAAAAGTGGTATGGAGAGTTTAGAGCGGCTCTGGATGATGGTGATAACGTTGATGAGTAAAGTTAACTTTAAAAAAAAAGTGTTCGAGACTTTTCAGGCAATGCGTTATATTGAGGTAGCTAATTAAAAGCGTAACAAGTATGGTCTTGAAATGGAACCCACAGGAAGATAGAAAAAAAAGGCCACGGAAAACTTAGGGTGGAAATGTAAGAAATAAACTAAATACATCATGGGATAAATCAAAATCAATAGTCAGCAATAGATTAAACTAATAACATCAAAAAGATCTCCAAGTTCTCACGTATAATATATATAAAGAGAAAAAGACTATAAAAATAAAGTTGATTCCAGTTAGAGACAGAGTCTGCTAATTCAACCAAAGGTGAGTTTTCAACTTTTACTTTTATAGATTACAAATACGAAGGCCAATTCGATATACTATAGCATTCCATGGTGGTATAGAGTACAAAAATTAATTTAAAAAAACAAAACAAAATTCTGCATATGCATGACAGCAACCCCAGCGACACCACCACTCGCAATGCTTGTAATGGAATCTTAACTATTCATATTGCACTTCTTCTCTTACATGTAAACGTCACATGATTCGTTTATGGTAAAGGCAGTAAAAGGGAATAAAAATCGTATTTGTTTAAAAGGGAAGGGGTAAAACTATAAAACTATCGGTAATAATTGAATTTTTTTATAAATATTTACTATTTAGGGTTTTCCAAATAAGGCCGAGTTTAAATAAATAAATATTTTTTATTATTTTTTTTTTTTTGAGAGGTTTATATAAAAAATCCATTAAACTTTTTTTGTATAAAAGCCTTTCGGTTCTACTACATTGTGAATAAATAGTAACTATGCAAACTTTTGCTGCATATCCTTTATGCCATGATAATACATGCTGGTTTCATTGCAAGCAGGACATAAACAGACATTTTTCGCATACCGATATGTCATATAACAGTCGCACCCTCCCTTGGATATATGTCAACTCAACAGAATGACATGAACATGTGAAAATTATAAAAAAAAACAAACAAAATAATACAAAAAAAAAAACATAAAAGGAAATATTGCAATTTTAACGATACAAAAATACGAACATTTTTTTGTTGCATATTTTTATTTTTTATTTTTTTTATATTTTCCAATACAGTATATCATATAATACTCGTATATCATATATGAGTGTAATTTTATTATAAATTCATCAAGGGATTTTTACTCATATAACGATGATGAATCAATGAGTGCTCCTCATATATGTATGGACGTATCTACATATGAATGTGTGTAGGTTTGGGAAAATATTATTAAAACATATTGGGGTAATGATTTCTGATGCAGGTTGACACATTTTTAATAGCCTTGACTGTAGTGGGTAAACAAATAACTATTTGTCGGTATAATTGATATGCAAAGCAAAAGTACAAAGAAAAAAATTATATGACAAGCAGGACTTTTTATAGCAGGTACGTTATACTGGTTATTTTAAATGAATAAATTTTTTAATCATCACGATTAATTGATCTCGATAGTTGGTTTGTTAAAGAAAATAAATTCGTTAATTGATTAAAGTATTTATTTTTAAATATAATTTTATGAAAAAAAAAAAAAAGAAAAAAACACACTATAAATGCTGGTGTTCATTAAACGTATTAATTTTTTATAAAAACAATATCTGCTGTAAGATGAACATGAATAGAAATTTTTTAAAATCTACATTTAAAACCGGCTCTTAAACTTTTTGTTTAATTTGTCATCATTTATATTTTATATTATTATGTATATATTTTTCATATGTAAAAAGAAAAATAGCTTCTGTATGAAAAGATAGCGTAACAGGTCACTCAATAAGGACAAGTAAGAAAAAAACAAAAAAATCGATTTTATTACTCGACGTAATTGCCTTAGGAAGCGACAACTTTTCGATACCACTGTTATAGTACAATTTCTCTCGTCAAAATAGGCCCTAGTTTCAGCGATTACTTCATCATTGGACTTAAATTTCTTTCCAGCAAGCATTCTCTTAATATATGAAAACAGGAAAAAGTTGCTGGGGCTAAATCTGGAGAATACTGTGGGTGGATAAGCAATTCGAAACCAAATTCATTAAATTTTGCATCGTTTTCATCGATCTGTGGCACGGTGCATGGTCTTGGTGAAATAACACCTTTTTCTTTTGCAAATGTGGCCATTTTTACGATTTCAATCTTCAATCTTTTCAAAAGTGCAAAGTAATAGTCGCTGTTGATGGTGGTTCCTCTTTGAAGATAGTCGATGAATATTATTCCGTTCACATCCCCAAATACAGACGCCATCACCTTACCGGCCGACTGTGGCGTCTTTTCTCGCTTTGGATTCGGTTCGTCGATTGTCTCTCAGCTTACTGTATTTTGGCTCCTGGTGTGTTATAGTGAAGCCATGTTTCATCCATTGTCATATATTTACGGTAGAATTAAATGTTTTTCGGTTTAACTGCACCAAACATGCCTCTGAAGCTTCATTTCTTGTTGTTTTTGGTCGACTGAGAGCTCACTCGGCACCCACTTTTTACAGATCTTTCGCATTCCAAATGGTCATGTAAAAACATTCCCATCTGATATCTTTACAATGACAGCTAACTTGTGCAACTGCAAGTTTTTTTTTTACATAAGACCAGCACCAAGGGAATGACCCCTACTCATGCAGTGCGCTGTGCTGTACTAAGAAAATAGGTTGTGGATAACAGAGGGAGTAGTGCTTATGGACGTTAGATTTCAATTTACTAATGTCGTAAGTGGCGGGGAAGACTTTCGCTGGAAGACTGTTCCACAACACAACAGTGCGACCAAAGAAAGAATTCTCCCTATAATGTGTTATGTGATTCACTGGAAAATCAACTACATGCGCTCTACGAGAAATACCAGTACTACGTAAAAATATATGATTTTTTGGAATTAATTCCTTAATTTCGCCAGAACACATACCATTATAGTGCCGATAGAACAAAGAAACACACGCAACATTGCGATTGTACGCGGTCGAGAAGTTCGAAAATAGACTTTGAAGCACCGGTCCGTACATGCGATCGTTCATAACCAAATAAACCATTGTTTGGCCTCCACTGAATTTTTTTCATCAATAAGCAATGTTTAATTAAATCTCACTCGAAGTTCACTTTTTCCATTTTTTTCAATAACAAAAGTTGCTTCACACAAAATGCTATAAGTTACGAACCAATAGTCAGATTGCTGTCAAAAACCATTTTTAATTAACCAATTAAATGGCAAGAAAAAAATTATTATTTTAATATCAAGTTATGCCGAAGTTTTGTTCGATTTCGTTAAAAATGTCAGTATATCCACTCTTGACCATTCAAGTTCTTGTTGTCTGGCAGCACAATAAATAGGAAAATACCAGTTATTTTTATATGGTCCGCCAAATAATTTTTTATTTTTTTTTTTTTTTTTTTGAAAATGCTATAAAAAAAACTACTGAATATTTTCTCAAATCCCTTTTTTTATTTGAAAGTACAATCCTTCCGGTTAATAATGCAAAATAATTTCATTCAAATGGCTGCCGCGGCTGGTCATGCAGTAGCCTACACGATCGGTCCAATTTTTAAGCACATTATCGATTGTGTGCAGCTGTATTTAACCAATGGCTTCTTTTAAAGCGCCAATTATCTCTGGCTTGTTGGCGTAACACTTATCTTTGACGGCACCAAACAAATAATAGTCCAACGGTGTCAAATAGCAGATCCGAGGCGTCCAAACGACATCAGCTCTGCGGCTGATAATGCGATTTTCAAAAACAAGACGCAAAACATCAAGTGTAGTTTCGGCTGTGTGGCACATAGCGCCGTCCTGTTGAAACCAAATGTTGCTAATATCATCCTCTTCAATTTTTGTGAACAAAAATTCGTTCAAAATTGCCCGATAACGATCGCCATTGACTGTAACGGCTACTCCTTGCTCATTTTCGAAGAAAAATGGCCCAATTATGCCTCTGGACCAATATCCGCACCAAACACTGACTCGTCTTGGGTGTATCGGTTATTCAATGTATGCGTGCCCCAAATGAGCCAATTTTGCTTGCTTAAATACCCGCCAATATAAAAATGAGCTTCATCTGCAACATTACCATGATTTTCAAAGTAATGTCGCAATATTTCCCAGCGTTGCTCAAGCGTATACATAAACATATTCGTTCAGCGGAAGGATAAAACTAATTATCTGTCAAATCAGACATGAGCTAAGTGTTACCATTCACGAAATAAGCGTTAGTTGAAAAAAAAAAACGTTAGACGGCGGTTGTTGAAATGGGAAAATGTAATCACAAAGCACTTGGAATTGCAAGGAAATTGGGAATTTACCACCGAACATTGCTTCAAACAAGAAGAAGAAAAAAAATATTAGCGGATAAGGGTAACAAAATCCGTGTCGAAGTGTGCTAACTGAGAGAGATGCTAGGGACTTGGAACATTTATTGGTTACGAAACAGGCAAAAGCACCTAGAGAGACAGCAAATGCCATAAAAAAGCCAGTTAGTGGGTGGAAAGCTCGGAAGGCGCTATAAAGCAAAAAAAAAAGAAAACAGCACTGTTGCAAAAAAATTTAAAGGCACGGTTCAAGTTCTTCAAACGGCACAAAATTTGGAGCGCGGAAGACTGAAACGGGTAATATAATCCGATGACACCAAAATAAATCGTTTTAAGTCAGCTGGCATGGAATACCACTGGCACCGTTCTTATAAAACCCTTAAAAAAAACCAAGTTAAAAGCACTGTGGAGCATGGAGGTTGAATTATGGGCCTGTTTTACTTGGTGGTAACTTGTACCAGTAGTAAAAACTGAAGGAAAAATTAATGAAGAAGATTATCTTCGTAAATTAAGTGATAATTTAACTAAATTCAGGGGAACCGCAAGGCTCTGTTCTTTCTTCTACTCTTTTTCTAGTATTTCTTAACTACTTTCTTCTTCTCACTTCTAATCCTATCTACTCTTTTGGGGATGACAGCAACATTTGTCACTCATATTCTTTTGATCGTAGGCCGAGCCTCTTGGAGATTGAGGCAGAAGGATGAATATGAACGACACACTCACAAGCGACCTAATAAAAATCTCCTAGTGGGGTCGTGCGAAAAGAGTCGATTTTAATACATGCAAGACTAAGTGTTGTTTTTAACACACTAGGGTGTTGGTGTGTTCTCATCTGTGTCCATGGTTAATGTACATATTGAGGAAACAGATGCTCTTGATGTTTTGGGCATGAGAATTCACTGTGACGTTCGTTGGATTGAGCACATATTTCAAGTGTCGAAAGAAGCATTCAAGCGCCTCAGTTTTCTAATACATAGTGCAAGAATTACTTCACTCCATCTGATCTCCTTAATATTTATAAGACCTATATCCGACCTAAATTGGTTCACAACTCTCATGCATGGGCCGGTGCTTTAAAGTTTATTTTGGAGCTTCTCGACCACGTAAAGGAAAGGCCGAAGGTTTTCTTTAATAAGGGTAGGGTATCCAAAGCTATTGATTATTAGAGCATCTTCGTAATGTGACGTGTGTTTCATTGTTCTATCGGTACTAAAACGGAATGTGTTCTAAAAAAAAAGAAATTAGTACTTGCAATTAATACTTGTATTTTTCTTAGAGCACATCCCTTTGTAGTTGATTGTTCAGTGAATCTCACAATGCATTATAGGGATAATTCGTTCTTTGGCCGCATTGTTCGTTTGAAGAACAATCTTCCTGCGAATGTCTTCCCTGCCACTTACGACATGAACAAATTTAAATTGAAAGTCCACAGACACTACTTTATCTATCCTCTTTCACGCAACCTATTTTCCTAGTACCAGCACAATGCACTGCACGAGTAGTGGTTATTCCCTGAGCACTGGTCTCAAGGGAAAAAAAAATGACCAGAGCGCCTATTCGGAAGAAGAAATTGTTTTTTAACAGGATGGGGATTCCAAACGTACGCCCAAAATCATTATGGATTAGCTGTTGAAATAAAATTTTCAAACAATGCAATAGTAAATTAACTTTAGTCGAAACAAAGTTGTCAAATACGTGTCAGTAGCGTGAGAAAAGCAAAAGGACTCTGAACAAAATATTGAAAATTAAATGAAAAATTAATTTCAAATTATTTTCTTTAATTATTATTTTATTGAACAGTTCACATAAAAATTTCCTTTATTTTATGTATTTTAATTCGGTTTTAAATATTTCTAAACAAACAAGTGCTTGCCACTGTAAAAGAAGAGCTAATATTTCTTAAGGATTTTTTTGAACGACCTCCGAAAAAATCAGCATAAGTAAGTTTTTTAAGTTTTCTATAAAAACTTGTGGACAGATCATACTGACGTTTCTGATAATAGCCAGATTATTGCATGGAATATCTATATTATGGGGGTAGAGAGGCTAAAATTGCTATGGTATTAAAATTTATTGTGCCAAACACTCAGTGTTCAGTCCCACTAATCTGGTAATACACAAGCCCCAGCGAGTGGTAATCACTCAGACTAAAGCCTATTCAGTTCTCCTTAGTGCCAATAAATATGGACGGTAGACTGTCCGCTTGGTTATACGCTGCTGGGATCCAAAGTAATGGAGAGAAAAACCTCCAGCACCTATTTTGGGTATTTTTAAATTTAAAAAAAATTATTGCTTTTGGTATTGGTAGTAATTTATCTAATTTTGTATTAATGGTGTTTTCTATTCTACCAAAAAATGTGCGTTTTATTTAAAAAAATTCAATTTTATGTTTGCTTCTTAAAAATATTTCGCGCTCTGAAAGGGTGTTATGTTTTATTCTAAAAAATTCACACATGCGAATGGTGGAAGGTATTGCATTTTATGCCCCGTATAACTCGAGAGTGCTGATAAAGGAGGTTTACACGATAATACAAGTTTTTGTGTAGAAGAGAGCAGATAGTATCGTATAAAAGCAATATTATGGAGAGCGTACGACATTGAGGGAAAATACGGATGAAAATTTGGCAGTGGTACTGCTCTCTTTGTGTTTGTAAAATTTTTTAAAAAACCATCGCACTTTATTAGAACAGGGGTGTATTTTTATGTAAGCAAATAAAATAAACAAAAATAAACAAATTTTTTTTCGCTGGCGCTGTTGGTCTCTTTTAAAGCAGCTGCTTTTTTTACATTGTTTTGTTTTTTACGTATCATGTAAAGGTAAAAAAAATCTGTCGTAAGATTTTACTCCCATTTTTAAAATACGGATGGAGTTTTATAATATTTCTTCTCTGATTTTATGTACGTAAAGTATTATCGTGTAAACTAGCCTTAGTACCCTGTAAAGCAGATGATTCTCGTTTATTTATAGGGCTACTAGATGAAATTTAAAAAAGTGGTCTGGTAGCATTATCCAATAATGAAGTTAAATTTTTCATTATTTTGTAGAGTAAACTTAATGAAATATTGCATTTTTAAATCTACATGATCAGTAATATAAAAATTTGCATTCCGTGCTAGAAAGGTGTTAAATAAATGTTTTCGTTATAAAAAAAAACGTTCAACTTTAAGATGTTGGTAACAAGGTCTCTCGTATTCATCCATATGCCACCACAAGTATTATTTACTCAAAACCCCAATTAAAAAGTGTCCCGCATTCATCCTATAAGTGGGCTTTAAGTAACTGGTGCTAAGGTCTTCCGCATTCATACAGCCTATAGCTCCGGTTTCTTACCACCAGACACCGTGCCAAACTTTCAGATTAATCTCCCGACGACAGTTCCTGTGAACCTTATAATTTAATCACCTTACGCCATTTCATATCGACGCCTCCATTCTATAACATTCTAAGTCGAAAACGTGAATCTTGAGTTACGTGCTCTCAAAGTTTTCACGCGATATCTCATAAACTATATAAGATACGCCATTTGTTTTTTCACTGTTTTTAGTAGATTTTGAGTAGATTAGTATATAGTATTTTCTGAACTTACAAGTTTTAATTGGATCATAGCTAAAATTTATATAAAATGTTTTAGCACGGTGAAAACATTTGCTATTGGTCGTGTAAGTGTACTTAGCATGTTTTTGATGGGTCGATTGTTGTTAAGTTAATCACCTAAGTATACATATAATATTCTAGTTTGGACAAAAATTTTAGAAAATTATATTTTCCTACATAGACGAATAAAGATAACGTACATAGACGAATAAAGATAACAGAAACAGTATTAGTTCAGTGTAATATTAAATAAGTAGAAACTATATTGTATTATTTAGTCGTCATTATCTGACACGACTAGTCATTATTTTCCCTTAAAACCATTAAGTTGTCTGTAGAAATTTTGGTAAAATTTTGGAATTAAATTTTGATCACACAGATATAAAAGATCTTTTCGTTTTTCTTCCGTTATAGGAAAACCGGATATGTAAGCTTTTGGTATTTCTTCAATAACAATTTTATTTTCTTTTCTTCTCTTCCTAGTTTCATCATACATCTTATTTCTTTGAAATTCTCATCAAATTCATATTTATAAAATAATTTATAATTTTGTTCTTTATAAACTCTTATTTCTCGGATTTTTAATAGACATAATGTTTCATTTTGTAATATTTTTTGTCCAATTTGTTACAGAAGAAAATTGCTTGAAATCCAGAAAGTCATCATTGCCCATTTCAATTACATTGTATAATGGGAAATGGCTCTAAAAGTTTAAGCGAACTTAAAATAAATTATATAAAAAAGTGTCTATAAACATACCTATTGCAGATGAATTATTCGATGTCACTCCCGGGATATGCTTCTAAAAAATCAATTACTTAACATAAACAAATTTAAATATATTAATATAAATATATCACATACCTAGTGAATCAGAATTTTCACTATTTTCATTATCAAATTTAGACTATTTTTCGTTTGCTGGACTAGTTTGGTCTTAATTTCCTGTCAAAAAAATCCAGTATAAATAAGCACAACATTTAACTTAAGTAGTGAATTTCTTACACTTTCTTCACGATTATATGACATTGAACTTATACTTCTTGATTCACCTTTTCCTAATAAAAAACGTATTAATTATTTTAGATAATATGGAAATCTAATAAGTAATACATCTCGCGTCATTTTGTGCTAAATTCATCATTTTTCTTGCACGCGAAATCATCTTATATCCGAAAATACAAAAATTAGGCGTCCGATTCGGTTGACTACTTTTTCCAAACTAAAACATCTTATGTACACTTACACGCACATAATTATTTTTTTAATTCGGGAAAAAACCTTTTAACTACACTTACAGACACTAAAAAAAGCACTCTGAACATACCAAATACACATAGAAAACACAACGCTAAGAAATATCCCTTCCATAACATACTAAGTCAATTTAAAATTGTCTAAGCAAAAGTATTCTAAGTGTACTTACTACATTTTAGAATGGAAAATTTTTACGACTATGTGTGTAGTCTAAGTATATTTATGCCTATAACTTTGGAACGGATCAGGCCATCTTAATCAAATTTTGACAGTATTTATACTGCAAAATTCAAGAACATTAAAAACGTTCTAAGTACACTTAGAACGTCATAGTTTGGAGGCGTCGATATTATCTTTGCAATTTAATAGCCCGTCATCCGTTCTAGTGATCCTTGCAGTTTAATCACCCAACGTCCGTTCCTGTGATCCTAGCAGATCAAACGTCTGATGACCCGCTGTTTTGCTCTTCACAGACAATACTAAATCTAACCTTCCAACCGAATCTGTAGTAGTTTAAAGCTCCTATTAAGCGTGGAATTAAGGGTTCACAATAAAGTTTTGCTTATATATTAATACGAAAGGACGCAGACATTTGTAATACAACTGAGTAATACCCCAGCTGGAAACATAAATTGCGTTGCAAAGTAACCTGGCTAAAATCTCCACGTGGGATTGTCCGAACAGGGTCAGTTTCAATAAGCGTAAGAGCAAATGTCGTTTTTTTACACTTATGCTTAATGCAGATGACCGCTCGAACGATAATATTTTTTGACGGTCATAAGAAACACTAAAGTAAATTAACTTTATTCAATGCAGCAAGAAATACTTGATTCCATTTGATTTTTCTAAACATCTACAGCAAACTTCGAAGGTGCTCATCAACGTTCGCAGAGTAAACAACTTTCTTGATTTCTACTAAATTTCCTTGATTTTGAATCTACATAACTTGTTGCGTTCAAACATTTTTAAATTACTGGTTGAGTGAATGATTTTGTGAGTAATTTTTTTAGGTTTGAGTAATGCTTTGCTTATATCATCATAAAACTCTTTAGCTTGACGGGAATAATCCTTGTTTTCCACGTCAAAGCCACAACTTCTGAATTACACAAACCATATATCACACAATGAAAAAGATGGAACATATTGTTATGAAAATAAGGTTTGGCATCACAGCGTTTATTATATCGCTAAAATAAATAAACAAAAGCTGCAAGAACGTGCTATACTGGCTGTTTACAAATAACCAAATCTACAACAACAACCATTAGCAGAGACAAAGTAAATAAAAAATAACACGGCAACAACAATAATTAAGCAGCAAAGAAAATAAGTAACAGACAATAAACAAGCAACAACAAATACTAAGAGTTGAAAGAGGTAGATGTTCACATACACATGGCTACAAAAGAACTAAAAATAAATTTAAAGAAAGAAATGGAATCTACTTCAAATATCGAAAGTTCGAGAGCTTTCGAAGTGTTGTTTTACTCAGACATATAAAAAGCACCGATGCGAACAAGGATCAGTTTTAAGTAAAGTAAACTCAGCGACTGCAGTTTGTGTGAAGAGAGTTTATAAGGAGTAAACTCTTGAAGTAAAAAACCAGTTTAGTTGGAGCTAACTCAGTAAAGAGACTTAAGTGTGGATAACCTTTGGTTGAAAAGGTTGTGATCGAACCTAAGTTATAGCTACAATCGGGTTGGAAGATCTTTAGGAAGACAGATCTGTCGAGTAATTGTTGTTGTTTACAAAGTTTTAGACAGACAGAGTAATTAAGAATAAAAATTGTCATTTCCTGTAAAAAGATTACAAGCAGTGGTACACAAAAGTGTGTTGAATAAAAAATTTTTTTTAATTAAAACCAAACACAAAATTTATTTTATTTTAACTACAATCTACGAACTCATAAAAACACGTTTTTAAAAAGGTCAAAACATAACAATATTCTGGAGAACCTTCGGTGACCAAACAATATGCTTTAGCTGTTTCTTTTTTTTTTTTAAATATGTAACGCAAAATGCTTTGTTGGCACAAAATTCGGCATTTTTGGAACAAAACACACCTTTTTTGTTTCAATTACTTCGTTATATTAGTTACTGAAAAAGCAAACTTAATGCAAATGCTGCGCTATTACCCGCATTTTAGTTATACACCTAATAAATGCATCAACATATTGCAAAAATTTTCCAAAATTAAGTTTTATGAAAAACTACTTTAAATTTTAAATTTTAAATAAATGCAACGTATTTTTTACATTTCGTAAATATATCATTTCTTTTCAGGATACAAATATTCATTTTAAAAAGTTACAACAACAATACTAACAAATAAATATAGTAAATTAAGAATATGGTCTTTGTACCCATATTAAAAAAAGACAAAAAATAATTTTACTTTGTTATGAAAGTAGAATGATACTCCAGAAGAAAATGATGCAAATGCAAACATATCAAAGCTTATTTCCTTTTTTTTTCATTTTTCTCGTTTTTCTTCTCTTAATCCCAACTATGCTCTTTTATGTTTTTACATTTTTTTTATTTTTTTTTTTGTTTGTTTTATTATTTCCACATATTGACTAAACAAAACAAAGCAGAACAGAATATCAACGAACACAACAAATAGATTCCTCTGCTCCACATTTTTTCATTTTAAATTTATACATATGTGAGTGTGTTTTCTCTATGCATGCATGTACTGAGCATATCAGGGATTACAGAATGAAGGAAAGAGAAGCGGGGAAAAGGGAAAAAGAATTGTTTTCCAGCTTAGACGTAACAAACTAAATCAATTGCTTTTAAAATGCCACGCAATTCTTACATAGTGACATTCGATATTAACTCAACGCTATACGTATACGAGAGTATCATCAGTACAAACACAAACACATAAACAAACATCTCTCGCAGTTCTTTCTTCTCGTATAACAATAATTGTTAAATGTTAGAATAGATTTGTGAGTCAATATCTGCATCAGTTTAGTGGCTGTGTATAGCTGTTTTAAACAGAGTTTTCGTGTATATTTGTTTGTGTGTTTTTGTTTGCATTGCTCTGAATTAAAGTTGCCAGATTTGATGGGATTCTCGGCAGCTTTAGGTGGTAAAAATATAATGCTTAGCGGTTGTCGATTTGAGACGATTATGTAAAATACTGACTTAAGAAATTAATATTTATTTTGAAGCAAAAAAATTGATTAAAAATATTTATTAGGAAAGTTATCAGCATTCTTAGGCTTTTAGAAGATTTTAATATCATTTAACTTTATATTTCAGAAAGTATTTGGTTATAGGCTTTGGTTCCTTTAACAATGCAGTCTTTATTTATTTAAAAGTAGAAAATATTTCTTTTTTAGTACTAAGCAGATGCTAATTTTGAAATCAATTTTGACTTAATTCGAATGACTCTAAGACATGAGCAATATTAAGCAACAAATTTCTTACTTTTTAAGATTACGCACCTTTCTTCAAAGTGATATTCCTTATTGAGTGAAAGACATTGCTTTTATAATGGAAATGCACTACTCCACTTCAAAAATAAGTTAGCTAAGCTTTGTTTATTAAGAAACAGGAATTTGGTGTCACTATTCATCACTATTTATGACACTTTTGAGTAAATCTGAACGCTAATGCGATGGTTCTTTTAAGCTGAACTTCATATTTTTAAAACAAACATCATTTACAGAAGATTACCAATTCTTTTAAAATATTTCCTTTAGCTTGACATTTCTAGAAATTGGCAGGACTAGTCGTAGAATAATATTACTGTGACTTTGACTTTATAACCATATACACATGTACGAGTATCAACACAAATTATAGCTTGGGTTGGGCGTTACTCTTAAAAAATAGAGATAACACTATGCAACGAGCAAAAATATCTTTGATATTTAATATAAAGGGTTGGAAAATTTGAGGTTAGAAAGTAAGTTGACTTAAAAACTAATTTTTTTGACAAATTCAGTTTTATTCAATATGATGTTGGGCAAATGTTCAACTCTAGCACGTCGGCAGCCGTCCAGTGTTTTCACAAAATTTTGAACCACATTTTGCAACAAAGCTTCGATTATCTCGTCAATACAGCGCCGAATTTCATCTCTCAGAGTGTCAGTTGTTTGTGGTTTGTTCACGTAAACCCAGTCTTTCAAATGGTCCCAGAGAAAATAATCCAGCGACGTTAAATCACAAGAACGAGGAGATAACCCGACTTTGAAATTTCTCATGCAATAACTGAATTGTTTTGCTAGCTTTGTGGCTTGTAGCGCAGTCCTGCTGAAATCAAACATCACTGATGTCAACATTAGCCAATTGTGGCCACAAAAAAAAACGGTTATCATGATTTGGTAGCGCAGAGAATTCACGGTGACGACCTTTCTTGCTCGTGCTTATGATGCCGCCTAACCACAATCCGCACCATATGGTCCTTTTCTTTGGATGCAAAGTTTTTTCCAGGACTATTTGTGGATTTTGTGAGCCCCATATGCTACAGTTTTGTTTATTTAAATAACCGCCTAATTGAAATTGGGCCTCATCACTAGGTATGACTTTGTTGAAAAATGCGTTGTTTTCGTTCAATTCTTTGTCCAAGCGGCGTTCCATAGTTAGAATTTCCCAATTTTTCACCAAATTAGTGCCAAAGGTTGACAGCTCAATTCTTGACATTTCATCAATCAATTTACTTCCTAACCCCAAATTTCTCCACCCTGTATTTTTTTTAATGCGCTATAGTCGCCTTACTTCAAAAATCATCATCATTTCAGATTCTAAAGATATTTTTTAGATTTTTTTTTACATCTTATGATAACTTTGAAATTACTTATTCGATTTAATTAAGCCATATGTCAAAGGTTTCCAAATTATACCATATTTAAGTCAACATCATTTTTTAATAAAGCCCGCAGTTTTGGACTTATTAGAAGAATAAAATCATATCTTTTTTTTAATTATTGTATTTTTGATTTCTAAAAATTCACAAAAAATATAAAGCAGCATATATTTAGCAATTTCACAATTTATTCATAAAGCTGCATATAATAGAAATAAAATAAACCATAATTCATAAAAATCTATTGGTAAATAAGTATATATTTTATTCCCAATAAAGTGAAAGTACCTAGTTTTGAATATGTAATTTGCTTGTTGTAATTTTATGTGATGGGTGTCGTATAAGCGACATTTTTTTTCGAAATTCATAAATATCACTCATACGCACAGAGGAATTATGCACAATTACAGCAAAAAGAAATTTTTTTTCTAGTGGTTAACCATGGTCTGAAAATTGTTTTCCTCTTGTTGCATAGAGTAATTAGCACTATTGAATTGTTTTGATACCACAAACACATATCCAAAAACAGAAAGACTGAAGTCAGGTAGTTTCACAGTTAGCGACGAACTAGTATCAGTTGATAAAGATAAAAATTAGAAAAATACGATATCATATATCCAAATATTGATATTTAGGAGCTATGTCAGTGTTAAATACATTTACCAAGCTGAGCCTGCTCCTGCGCAGAGTCAGATATTCACGTTAAAATCTGATATTCAGAGTCTTTTTATCAAAAGAATCTTCTAGATACTAAAGCAATTGATAGTCAGGAAGTGCATGGTTCAAGCTAAATGGTAGTTATGGCAGAACTTCTCAGCAAATTGTGTTCAGGCTAAGATTGTCATAATACAACACCTTTTTTTGTCCAATTCAGGTCAGGCTTGATTTTTTACTTCATTCATACGTTCGATCTGCAAACAGTAAAACTGAGAACTTTTCGGAGGTTGTAGAAACATTATTCGCTTCTAATCATCATTTGAAAAATATTGAAACTTATATCGGACTTTGAAAAGTGCTTTTCATCTATACTTTAAAAAAAATTGTGTAAATAGGACAAAACATGGGTATTTTTGGTGGATCACATATTGGGCAGTCCATGAAAGATCCTAATTTTGTCAAATCAAAAAATTCATTTGATGATGTCGTGAGTAATTTCATAGGCAAAAAGAAGTCTTACGGCAAAGTTGAATTTTTGGGTACACACTAGAGCTACAATGCAGCAGGAGCATAAAAATCCACCTTCTGTACTCACATTTAAACCGATTTGCACAAAATCTGGGTGATTTTATTTTTGGATAATGACAGAACGCTATCAGGGAAGAAGGGACTACCATATGATGGCAGGCTACTGCAGAAATCTATAAAGAGATCTACCTAAAGTAATTCACTCAATGAAATCATATAAAAGATCACTTGATAGTGTTCGATAGAAATTTTGTTAACATATGGTATATAGGAATATGCCAGAAAAATTTATTTTACATTTTCAAGCTATTAGTGCCAAATGCTACTAGAGTCAGCTACCTTAATTGCTAATTAAAGCATTCCTCACTTGTCCCAAAACGGCTTTTAGAGAGCCTTTAAAACTAGGATTTTTTTAACTTTTTATGAATTTACCGCATTACTTATGTTAACAGCGACAAAATCAATGTTTTTATTTTTTGGATAGTTAGTTTGGGTAGTAATCTTCCATTTTCAGATATTGTTGCAATAATCACTGAGAAAAAAAATTGCAACAAGAAAACTTGGAAGTAAGAAAATAGTACTGCTAAGATTTAACGCGGCACAAATTGGGCTGAATATTATGTCTTATCATTCAAAACAGTTGTCAGTGTCTTCAAAATCTAAAGTTCTGTGGTGGTAAGTGACGTTCGGGTTTTTCGTTTACAAGAAAATTTGGAAAATATTAAAAAAAGCGAAAAAATTAAAAGAATAAATTTTTCTTTCAGGTATAACTTTTGAAGTAGGAATGTTATCTCCAACCACCACCGCGGAATTTTAGATAAGTATTATAGTCATTAAAAACTGCGTTAACTATTAAGGCATAATGTTCAACCCAATTTGTGCCGTATAAAAAACATTAAAGCTTATTTTCGGCAAATTTAATTCATTCATTTAAAATATACAGGAAATATTTAAAAAAACAGGTATTTATGCTACCGAAAATCATTATAGATTAGTACTTAAAACCATAAACACTGTTTTTACTTTGGGACAAACGAAATTCCTTTCCATTGGTTAAGTAATTTTTTTCTATCATGACCAGACAACTATGGATGTGCATAAGCTTTAACAGCCATAATGGAGAACGAATTCCATGAAATCTTAATTGAGATTGAAAAAAGACCTAGGAAAGGAATACATTATTAGCTGCAGTTGTTGAGCTCAGCATATATAAATAGAATTGCCAAGTTCTTACAGTTTGCCGGAAATAAAAAAAAAAATTTTTATGAAAATATATGCATGTTTTGCTGACAGTGCTGCAAATTCCACTGCCTTCAATAAATTACATAGTGCAGAGAGGCTGAAAATCACAAACGATCGTGAATTGGCAGGGCTTAAATAACTGCAATTAATGAATTGATTTGTACATGACTCTAACAATGTTTCCAAAGACACTATTGAAGTACTCAGTAATTTTGTGAATAACGGAATTATGAAAAAACAACAGAACAAAAGTTGCTGCTAAAGCCATAAAGAACCATTTTCAACATTAACAAATTTAATTTTCGAAAATATCCAATTTTGGCATATTGCTAAACATATGTATTAAATATTTTGTATTTTTTTTTTTTTTTGCAACATAATAAAACTGTATATTTAAAAAAAAAAGCTGTCAGCAATCTCCTAATATTTTTTCACATTACGAGCTGTTATGTTACAGATGTTCAGTACGTTTGCAATCTTCTTGCAAAATTTTGTACACTTCTTAGTGACTGATTGATTAATAAGAGCGAGATGCACCTTTCACACGAACATTTCCAGAACAGAACTAAGCAAACCACTTTTGGATTCTACCTTCGCATTCAGAATTTTCTCTATAGTGTTACGAAAATACAAATACTTAAAAAGAAAATACACCACATCAGGGACTGTATGGTGAGATTTTAAACTTTATTGGTTTGTGTCAAGATCCAGAGCTGTTACTGCTGTCTGTGCTTTAGGAATGCTACCACATGTTTAACAGTGTTACCAGTTCGATTCCTTTTTGTGTATTATACCTTTATATCTCTTGAGCTTAACTTAGTTAAATAGAAATTTGTAGCAACTACAAGAATATTAGAAATTGCATTGCATTGCTATAAAAGGTGGTACATTGCGTTTGGTGATATTGTTATCGTTTTGCAGCCGTGTTTAGGTGTAATCAAAAGTGTTGTATAAACGAATATTAAGTGCAAGATAAATAAGCTGGAGACTGTATATTTATTATTGTATACTGTAAGAGAGTGAGAATATAAAAACAAAAAAGTGGCGTTTAGCTTATTTTGACGCACTTAAAAAGAACTCAAACCTTTTAAAATGGTTAAAACGTAACCATATATATTTTTCACATATTAAAAATCATGAAATGGCTTAACTATTAAAAGCACTTCGTGTAAAAACCTCCAAAAGGCTTAGCAGAACTGCACTGAGAGCTGAAAAAAAGCGACAAAAAAGTTATTCTGTAAAGTATTACTATTAGTTTAGTATGGAATTGGGAAAAATATTCGATCGTGTTTATATTTTCTGCAATTTGGGTAAAGATGGAAAGGCTGGGTACCTGAAGAACTTAACGACAGCAACAATAAAAATCACCTTCAAGGGTATGATAGCTACTTTGAGCTGCTTACGAACTGGAGAAGATTAAGAGGATCCAGATCTGCACACTGCGCTAAACTATTGAAAAAAAGGTACTCCAAAGTAACCCAGTTTTCTGCTCGTCAGATCAGAATATTCGCTGGGAAAGTGATCGATTGTCTTGTGCTTTTACAGCTTCTGCAGTGAAGGTTAAAAGGCAAGCTCGTTTTCTCCGCGTGCGTTCCGATCGGATAATGACCCATGGTCACCGCAATGAGTTTGGAAATAGAGTGGCGGGTGGTTTTCAGTTCTTTCAGTGTCCTGCCACTATTATACCGAGGACACAGCGTCCTTGAGATATCACAAAAGGTTAGGGAGCTTCACCTATCCTGTGCCCTCTCATGAAAGATTTCCCCTTTGAAGTCAGTCATAGAGCAACAGATATAAGAGTAGGAGCTGATAGATTCCACGTCCATCGAGACACTGATACCAAGTTCATCTGCTTTATCAATAAGAAGGATCCAGGAACCCAGGAACCCATATCGATCATCTGAAAAAAAATGAAAAAGTTTTTTCAACAGCAGTATCACCTCATAACATTAGATAGTTACTAGTTATGAGTATTACTACTATTGAAAATTTCTCTAATGCATTTGCCGTTCGGAACCGGCGTTAAATTCAATCCTTTTCAATGAGTCTAAAACATCATGACTCTTCGTAGAACAATTTTTCACGTTTAATTCACACGTATTCTTACGCTCTTGCTTTTATTCGTCAATGAGTTAGTGACGAATGTATATGTGTGGCGGATGAATGTTGATTTTTTTAAACATCTACTTTACTCTCCTTAAGAGAGTAATTTCCATGTTTTCACTAACATAATTACATTTTTACTTTTCCACATCGCTGGCCTAAAACTACAATCGGGTGCAGCTCATTTACTGAGAGAATTCCCCGTTTTCCATCATGGAATGTTATAGGAATTAATAACAATAATACAACTGATGCCATCTTGATCCACTTGTACCAGAACTAGTAGAAATCCTACCACTTCTCAATACGTTTCTCTCAGGAAAAAGGCTTACCCGTTCCCTGAGAAGTCCAGACTATGGATAGCCAAGTCTTTCACCAATTTCTTTAGAGACGGATTAAGAAGACACAAAATGCTGTCGTGGCCATTGAGCGATTGTCTCCTGAAACAGAGTGCTTTCAGCCTTATCGCAAGATCAATAGGTAGTAAGCGCAGAATAACGTTAAGGGCAGCATTGACACATATGCAGCAAGCAACAGTGACTCTCACCAATGATGAAAAGGTACTTACTAAGAGCTCCCCATCACACCAGGCAGCAATATTTTTTGTTTGAGTACACATTATAGGGCGAACGCAGATAAAAAGTCACACAGGCCTTTTTAACCCGCTTAAGCCATTGAACGCAGTTGTAAGAAATAGTTTGACTGCGTATTTTGCTTAGGTAAGTGTATGAAGTATTGTAATGGAAACGAGTGAACTTGTTTATAGAGAGCGACATTTCTAAACATACATAGCCTAACCTACAGACAATTTCGACTAACGTTTCTCTGGCAACTACATATGCTGTGAATAGTATAATGCAGTTGAAGGAATGCTTAAAATCTGTGTTGAAAAATGCAATCTCTAGATTTTTTTGTTGCTGCTGATGCTGTTGTTGCTATTTTACTATCGTTGTTTGTTATTTTTATTGTTGCTCTTGTTGTTGTGTTAAGTGGTTGTTTGGCTGAGTGTATATGCGTTGGATTTTATTTGATGCTAATGCGTCTGTTGTTGTTATTTTTGTTGTTGCTGCTGCATTTATTTATATATAAAAAAAAAAAAACGGAAATTAGAACTCAATTCGTAAGTAACATTTACTGATGATGATAAAATCGAGTAGATAGAATGCTTTTTAGCATTTTTTTTCTCTTTTCCGTTCTCTGCCTTGCTCCTAATCATTGCTGTTCCTTTGCTCTTTTTGAAGTTTTTTTTACTCCTTCCGTTTTTATGTTTTATTTCATTTCATTCTGTGCTTTATACAACTTAAGCTTGGTTGGAAATTTTATATACACTTACACATGACTAAGCAATTCTTTGAACACAAAAAGAATAAAAAAATACCAGAAATGAAATAAAAAAATTTGAAAAATTAAAAAAAAGGAACTCAAATAAACGACTGCAGCTCATCTTTGTTGCAAATAAAATTGTTTAATTCAATTGTTGCAATAAAAAAAAAAAAAATCAAAAAAGAAATTTATAAAGTGAACGTAAAAACGCAAAGTATTTTCTAAAAAAAGGAAGATGATGGCAATTTTTTTGCCATCAAACGAAATGTATTAAAATATTTAAAATTGAAATAGTTTTTTGCTCTTTTTTTCTTAATATTCAGTAGCTTCGGTGAAGTATTCATTAAAATCCACTTGAGCCTTAGCCAAAAAAAAAAAAAAAAAAAAAAAAATTGTTTTTAAATCAATTTTAAGTTATTTTTAAGAGAGTTGTTTCAAACACTCTTTTAGCGATTCGCAATCATTTATCACTTTCTATGTTTTTTTTCTTTCTTTTTCTAAGAAATTTTTGTTTTCTTCTTTATTTGAAAGCATCATGATAAGCCTCAAATTAATTTCAAAATTACTTGGAATAAAAGAAAATTAAGCAAAGAATTTATAGCCGATAAAGTTCTTGTTTGAAGGCTTTTCCCTTCAAAATTTAACGAAATTGTTATGACTAACGAATTCCATTTAAGTTTCTACAGTGAAAGTTTTATGAGGCTATACGATAAAAACAATATATAAATGCGCAAAACTTAAACTACGGAGGTCAAACTTATATAGTGAATTTAAAATAACCAGAGACTTAATTCGGGTACTGCAGGCACTCGGACTGCATACGGCCTTTTGGTGGTAGTCTTTCGTGTTTGATGTTTAAACTCAGTGAACTCAGAGAAAATTAAATTGTTGAGCCAGTTCTTTTTCTCTTGTACGAGGGGTAATATTTATATTTCGGAAATAGGCAACACTATTGTTCATAGCTTAAAACTGGCAACTACATAATAAAGTTTGGCATTTTTTAGCATAAACGTACTCACAAAGTTTTGATATACAAGCCCTATTTGTACTTTTTACAATGAATTAAGAAAATCGATTTGGCCAAAAATTTGAAATTTCAAGAGAAGGTTTTCGTTGGATTATTTTTCACAACTTTCGACGTTGGTTATCTCGATAAAACACCGTCAAAAATCACAGTATATTGCTGGTATAGCGAATTAATTCGAGGTCGTAGTTCAATTGCCGACGAATTCCGTGAAGGTCGTCCAAAATCGATTGTTGTGCCACAAAACATCGATGCAGTGCGTGAACTTATAATGCAAGATCGTCATGTGAAATAGAGGCATCCTTGCACATTAGTTTTACCTTAATACATACGATTTTGCATCAACACTTAGTTGTAAAAAAAAATTGATCGCGTTGATGTGTGTAAGGAAATGATTGAAAAGTTCAACCGCGGTGCTTCAAAAGACGTATGTAAAATTGCGACAGATGATGAATCATGGAGCAGGAAACAAAACAGTATTCGACCGTGTAGGTATTCCAAGACAAGCAAAATCCAAAAAAAGTTGTTCGTGGAAAAAGCAACAATGAAGCAAATGGTTGCCTGTATCTTCGGCCGAATAGGTTATGGCCACTGTCCCGCTTAAGCAACACAGGACGGTCAGTTCTGAGTGACTGTTTGCTGGAAGTCTTCAAAGAAATTCGTAAAACTAACCGCCGCAGATGAATTATCCTCCATCATGACAATGCAAGCTGTCACACATCGCGCCAAACAGATGAATTTTTGATGTGATGTCTCATCCTCCATACAGTCCTGATTAGGCACCAAATGACTTCTTCTTGTTCCCGAATATCAAAGGTAAACAGCATGGTCAATTATTTACGAGAGCCAAAGAAGTAGTTGAAGCATTAAAAAATCATATTTAAGAGCTGCCACAAAGGAAAAGTAAAACTACTTTAAGAATTGGCTTGACGAATGCAAAAGTTTATTGATCACCAAGGGAAATATCTTGAAAACCAATAAAGCCGTTTTCCTTTCAAAATATTTCTTATTATTTGCTATCCCTGAAATATAAGTAGTAACCCTCATAGTATACTATAATTGTATGCAATTCTCATTGAGCCCATTTAATTATTTGACTAACAGGTAAAAGTTTTCTTTGATTAGTGTGTAGGAGCCGGAGAGGTAGTCAACAGTGATTATGAGAGCTCCCAAAATTTTCTTATATCATGTACTTTTTGACGGCAAGAACTCCTGCATTCCCCTGACTTCCTAATAGTGATTTTTGTTTTGTCAAGGGTCTTGCCCTCCCGAATTTCTCTAGTATTTAGCGTTTTTACATTTTTGACTACAAGAGCTCCAGTATTCCTCTTGTCGTCATTTTATTGAGTGTAAGAGCTCCCGAATTTCTCTTACACTCATTACTAACCAAAAGCTGTGACAAGAGCAAAAGCTTTCCTCTACCGTATTTCCCTTATAATCGTACTAACACGAACTAACCGTTCTTGAAGCTGTCTCCAGTACAGTACCCATTACCAGAGGCTGTCTCCAATACACAGCCACTACAAACGGTGTCTTCAGCATAGCCACCACACCCAAGACTTTCTTCTGTATGGCACATCCCAATACAGCCACTGCACTCGACGCTGTCTCCAGTAGAGCATACCAGTTACAAGATACTGTTAACAGCAGCAGTTCCAAACATTATCAGTACGATGCTGCCGCACCACATCATAAATCTGTTTTGTAGACAAAAAGGATTATAAGACGCTTTGATCTAATGCTAAGCACGGAAATAAATAATCCTGTTTTTATTCGAAGGAAGCAGGCCTTTGGTTTTTAACTTGGACAGTCTGAGAATTACCCTTGAAACTTAAACTGCATTACATGCCCCGTATTATCATTCGACAGTGAGCAAAAAATATAGTAATCCGTCGCTGCCATTCGAGTTTTTGGAGTGCGAATTTGGCAACTTGTGAAAATAAAACCTGGTGTTGTCTTGTCTATGGTGCCTTTTTAGTGAAATAGCCTTTTTCAGTCGGAGGAGCTGGGATATGTAGAGTTGCTTATAAACCGTAGCAATGCTTCACCAATATACCAGTACCGCTTCCAGTTCCACGAAAGGTTATGGTCTACTTTGTATGGAGGTCAGATTTAACTCTTGTCTATGGCGTATCTTTTGGAGCCGTCCTCCCTTTTTTTGCTTCATATTTATGCGAAGGCACCACTTCTCATCCCCCGCGATGATTTCGTAAAGAAGTCCTAAGTGTTGCTCAATCGCAATGTTGAAAAGCAATTTGAAGGTAATTTTCTTTCTTTTTTTCATAAGCTCGTGGGATACTCAGTGTAGTATACCTCACATGTGTCCAGTGCATTCTCATAAACTATTATATATCGGATGATTTTAGTAGCCACTTTTTTATTGGCAACACTGTTTTTGGCATCTTAGCTCTTTTTTGTAACATGTTACTGTCAAACATATTAAGTTTAGCCTATAATTTAACCATCAATCGACTTACAAACAAACAATGTTTGCAGATTATTGGTTTTTATTATCAAAAATCATGCTAATGACAATCCACTTTTTATCTGAAAATTGAGTTCAGCGATGAAGCTCATTTCTGGTTGAGTGAATACGTGAAAAAGCAAAATTGTCATATTTGGTGTGAAGTGCAGCCAGAAACATTGCAAGAACTGCCAATGCATCTCGAAAATTGCACTGTTTGGTGTGGGTTATGGGCCAGTGCCATCATTGGACCATACTTTTTCAAAGACGACGAAGGCAGATACGTTACTGCGAATGGCGACCGCTGCCGCGCGATTTTTTTTCTTTTTTTTTTGCCCAAAATGGAACCGCTGGACTTAGCTAACATGTTGTTTCAATGATATGGTGCCACATGCCACACAGCACGCAAAACAAAGACCAAATTAAGAGGCGAGTTCGGTGAACAGTTTATTTCAGGTTTGAGGCTGGTCAATTGGCACCTAGATCGTGCTATTTAACGCCTTTAGATAATGTTTTGTAGAGCTATGTTGAGGCTAATGTCTGTGAGGAAAAGCCCGCAACAGCTAAAGCACTGGAAGCCAGTATTGAGAATTCATTCGTAAGATAAAGGCGATATATAGGAGAAAATATGCCGAAATTCAAACCAGCGTATAAACCATTTGAGTTCTTCGATCTCTGTAATTCAAATTGTTCATTAACAGGCCAATGCAAACTATCTTTTACAAAAAATGACGGCTATTCAAACCAAAAAGAATGTTTCAATTCCTTTATATCGCATCGTCTTGATACAATGTCAGCTGGATTCAACTTTAAGAATACGTGGCGTCACGAAACTTTTCGGACCGCTTTTGAATCTCAGCAACTCTTTTTAACACGGAAGCCGCTATGGAGGATGGTTGCGTTTGTAACCAATGAAGTTTTGTTTCAAAATCTGTCTAGAAATGGACAGTATCGATTTCGAAATTCATCATGCGCTTAATTCGATTCCACAACTTAGCTAGTAGGTGTGCAGCACAAGTCATTTAAAAATTGCCACGCTGGCGCAAATGTACTTATTTTTTTTTTCTATTGAGACCAGCACTCAGAGGACAACCCTACTCATGCAGTGCATTGTGCTGGTATTAGGAAAATAGATTGTGGGAAGGAGGATAGATAGAATAGTGTCTATGGACGTTCGATTTAAATTTGTTCATGTCATAAGTGGCAGGAAACACATTCGCAGAAAGATTGTTCCACAAACGAATAGTGCTGCCAATGAACGAATTCTCCCTATAATGCGTTACGCGATTCACTGGACAATCAACTACAAAGGGATGCGTTCTACGAGAAATACGAGTACTACGTAAAGATATATGATTACGAGGAATTAGTTCCCTAATTTCTTCAGAACACATTCCGTTATAGTACCGATAGAACAGTGAAACACACGCCACATTACGACGATGCTCTAATGAATCGATAGAGTTGGCTAACCTACCGTCATTAATAAGAACCTTCGCCCTCTCCTGTACGCGGTCGAGAAGCTCCAAAATAGACTATGAAGCACCGGCCCATACATGAGAGTTGTACTCTAATTTGGGTCGGATATATGTCTTGCATATATTAAGGAGATATGATGGAGTGAAGTAATTCCTACACCGTCTTAAAAAGCCGAGGCACTTGAATGCTCCTTTCGACACTCGAAAAATGTGCTCGTTCCAACAAACGTCACAGTGAATTCTCATGCCCAGGACATCAAGAGCATCTAATTCCTGAATATCTACGTTACCCATAGATACATATAACAACACACCACCAGGTCACTTGTAAGCGTGTCATTCATATTCTGCCTTTTCGCCCCAATCTACAAAAGGCTCGGCTACGATCAAAAGAATATGAATGACAAATGTTGCTGTCATCTGCAAAAGAGTAGATAGGATTAGAAGTGAGAAAAAGAAAGTGGTTAGAGTTGGAGAAAAACAGAGCCTTGCGGTACTCCTAAATTTATACTGAACTCGCTAGATGAGATCCCATCTATAACCACTCTTTTAGTGAAATTTCTGAGAAAGCTCGATATGAATCGAGAGAAGTGACTACTGACATCAAAAGCGATAAGTATGGATATGAGAGCCTCATGCCAGCCTCCGTCAAACGCCTTGGAAATATCAGAGAGTAGTGCAAGCAGATCACCAATAGATCGCTCGGAAAATTGTTGGACTCTAAATATTTCACAAGGTGATGATTAATCATACTCCCCATAACTTTTGAAAGTGCCGAACAAACTGCTATTGGGCGGTAGTTTTCAGGGTTACTAGCCTCACTCTTTTTAAGGATTGGCGTTACATTAGCAATCTTCCAGCAAATTGGAAAAACATCCACGCGATAAGACGCACTGAAAAGATTAGCTAATGGACGCGCAAGCGCCGAAGAGCACTGCTTCAGGACCAGCGCTGGAGTGCCATCTGGCCCAGAAGACTTATTAACGTCGAGACTTGCAAGAAGCTTTTTAACTGCACGAGCTCGAATAAATATACTGATACTCGCTTATGTTTGGGCAGTGGTTGAACGCTCTCCGGCAAGTTCGAATTACCCGCAAACTTTTTAGCCAGAAGGTTTGCCTTATCAACCGGATTAGTAAATGTTTGGTCATGCTTTATAAGGACTGGAACCGAACTAGCGCTGTTCTTAAGCCTTTTAATGAATGACCAAAAGCTCTTACTTCCCCGAGGAAAAGTAAGAAATTTAGCATGTAGGCGCTGTTCGTATAGAGACTTTTCGCGCCTAAGTACTGCAGCACATGAAGAAATCGCCTGTTTGCGTAGCGAATCAATCGCATTTGTTATTACGCCAATTTCTGAATGCTTCCTCTCTGGATCTGACTGCAAGCTTGCATGTCTGATTAAACCAAGATTTATTTCTTGATTTAATAGGAAGCTTTCTGGATGGAATGAAATTATTCATCCCCAGCTTTATTATATTGACAACCATTTCGGCCATGGCATTAACGTTAGAGTCAAGGAAACAAAGTTTCCAATTTAAATGCCCATAGAAATCGTTAAGTTCAGCCCAATGAGCTTTCCCGTAATTAAAAACCAAGTACTTCGGCTTATTATTGGGAATAAAATATCTATTTAACAATCGATTTTCATGAATTATGATTTATTTTATTTCTCATATATAATATATCTTTATGAATAAATAGTGGAACTGTTAAATATTTGCTACTTTCTATTGTTCGCAAATTTATAGAAATCAAAAATTTCATAATTAAAAGAATAAATAAAATAAAAAATATATGATATTTTTTATCAATAGCTTTTGAAAATTCCAAAAACAGATCTTTGTTCTATTCGATTACATCTGTCAGAAAAATAGTATCAGCTGCAGATATTATTATTATTTTTTTTGCAAATAGAAAGAGCAGCGAAGCTTCAGATCGAAAAGATACATATATAAATCATTAACTAGAAAATAGTGCCTAAGCTGTTTATGTATGCGACTGCTTTGACTTATTGACTTTTTCGGCATTTACATACATGACTTAATAAGTCGATATTCTATGACTTGTTAACTTGGGAAACACTCAACCGATTTACAAACCCAGTACGTGCATTGAAAATAAGTACTTTCACTGTTAGCCTTTTTTATATAGATGCTTCCATGACCAACCAAATATTTATTTGTCTACTATGTATTTATATTTTTATTTTTATTTTTATTTTTATTTTTATTTTTATTTTTATTTTTATTTTTATTTTTATTTTTATTTTTATTTTTATTTTTATTTTTATTTTTATTTTTATTTTTATTTTTATTTTATTTAATTGACTTATTTCATATAAGTCTGAAAACCAAGTTTACCCAGACTTCATTACAAATTATTTACAAATTTTAAGAAATAAATTATTCAGAAAAGTTATAATATTGCAAACAACAACAAAATCATAGATTGAGAAAAATCGATAAATTGATAAAAAGCATTTTAATCTAAGCAAATTCTTCTAAGTGGATCAGCATTGGCATGATTGGTTGTAAAGTATTTAATTACGAGGGGATGAAAGTAGTGTATTTTGCGTTGTGGTATATTAAAAGATATTATTCTCAGAATGAACTCAGAGCATACTACCCCATTAATAACATTTACTATAAAAGTAACATTTAGCATCGTTCTTCTATTTTTCAGAGTAGATAACTTAATAGGAACAAATCTGTGATGATAGGATGGTAGATTAATAGTCAGATTCCTACTTAGGCTTCACAGGCAAAATAGAAGAAACTGTTTTCAAATAGATTCGATACGATCAGCATGAATGTTACATACAGGATCCAATATTACTAACCCATATTCAAGTACAGGTCTAACTAATGATGTGTATAATAATTTAGAGATATATGAATCGATAAACTCCTTACTCCACCTCTTAATAAAGGCAAGAACACCTCTGGCTCTATTAACAATCCAATTTGTGTGCTGATTGAAACTAGTTTAGCGTCGAGCATAATACCAAGATCAAGAAAAGTGCTTACAGATTCAAGCGGTAGTGTGTTGATTAAATATGTATTAGGAATGCAGTAGTTCAGATAGAAGCTCATATGTTTGCATTTCTTAAAGCTTAATTCCATTAAATTCACATTACACCATATCTTCAAAACGGTAATAATAAGAGTCTCTAAATTTGGTCTAAATATGATCGTAGTCGATAGTAAAAAAGTGAGCAAAATAAACACTATACAATATAAACACTAATTTTTAAATATTTAAATTTATAAATTTGGTCTAAGTGACTTGGTAAATAACGCAAATCATTAATTTAAAATTGGACGGAATTGGTTAAGTGGCCATGATATCTCTCGTACACAGTCATTGAGAACTTCAGATAGAAACGATTATTATTACTTTTAATAAAATTTTATTTCATTATATGTTAGTCCAGAAATATGTAGGTCTAGAAATATTACATTGATTCTTCTTGAAATATTTCTTATTTAAGCTGGTTATTATTATGTTATTGTTTTTGTAAAACAACTGCTTCTATACATAGATATTTCTTCTACTAGACCACCAGCAAGTAGCATAGTTTACAAAGTCCCAAATTCTATTAAATCAGGATCTGGAAACTATGAAATATTACAAATTAAAAAAAAAAAAAAATAAAATAAAAAATCAATTCCGAGTACACAGTCATTGTTTATTATTGACACTAAGGCCATAAATAATTACTTTGAAAGAGTACACAAAAAACTGTTGTCCATATATAGCTGACCACTGCGGAACATTTGTACATTCCAGGCCAACGCCGGATGGCTTAAGATAGTAATAAATATATAATAGTAATAAATATATAATACTGAATATTTTCTCAAATTTCTTTTTTTATTTGAAAGTACAATTCTTCCGGTTAATATTGGAAAATAATTTCATTTAAATGGCTGCCTCGGCTGGCCGTAGCCTACAGGATCGGTCCAATTTTTAAGCACATTATCGATTGTGTGCAGCTGTATTTCATCAATGGCTTCACGAATATTGTCCTTTAAAGCGTCAATTGTCTCTGGCTTGTTGGCGTAACACTTATCTTTGACGGCACCCCACAAATAATAGCCCAACGGTGTCAAATCGCAGCTCCGTGGTGGCCAAACGACATCAGCCCTGCAGCTAAAAATGCGATCTTCAAAAACAGGGCGCAAAACATCGAGTGTGGCACGTAGCGCCGTCCTGTTGAAACCAAATGTTGCTAATATCCTCCTCTTCAATTTTTGTGAACAAAAATTCGTTCCACATGGCCCGATAACGATCGCCATTGACTCTAACGGCCACTGCTTGCTCATTTTCGAAGAAACATGGCCCAATTATGCCTCTGGAGCAAAATCCGACCCAACAGTGACTCGTCTTGGGTGTATCGGCTTTTCAATGTATGCGTGCGGGTTTTCTGCGCCCCAAATGCGACAATTTCGGTTGTTTACATACACGCCAAGATCAAAATGAGTTTCATCTGAACACACCGCACACATTCTACAACATTACCATGATTTTCAAAGTAATGTCGCAATATTTCCCAGTGTTTTTCAAGCATATACAAAACCATATTCGTTCAGCGGAAAGATAAAACTAATTATCTGTCAAATCAGACATGAGCTAAGTGTTACCATTCACGAAATAAGCACTAGTTGAAAAAGAAACATTAGATGGCGGACCCGATACTTATATCTTCTTCTTATTCCTTTACTTGAAAATATCCAATGGAAATTTAAATAACGTAACGTCATGTCACCTCACATATTAAAGCCAATAACAAAAAACGAAGAAAGATTTTTAAATTTCGTTAATTTGAAATTAAATAAAATTTTCTCAAATCCTACTAGAGAATGTTTTATGCAAAAATTCTTGCCAAATTCTCAGAGTTATGCAATTTTGTAATCCAAGTCAAACACCTCTTTCGTTTTTTGTAACGTAACGCTATATTACAGATATTTTTGCTTATATCTTCATATCCTTTAGCTCGATTGTTATTATTTTTTCACTCGCGATAGTGTAACTTAACTGTTTTTCAAATATAAAAAAATCTTTTTGCAAACTTTACCTTTTAATATTTATTTTCAATATTTTGTCGCACAAATGTAACGTCACGCCAGAATGGTAGTATTCATATATGATATTGCCACCATACATATTTTACAAAATTAGTTCATTTAAATGCATCCAGACATAACAGCAATACTGGACATAACCAAACATAAGTTTGTTGTTTATGTGTTATTTTGAGCACACTCTTATTGGTAAGACACCATTAAAACTCACTTCCGTAATTATGATGAAAGCCAAACTTCCTATAATGCAAACAAACATTGAAATATGTACGTGCTTTGAGTTAAAACTCAATAAAATTTTACAGTGAACATAAACTCAGGAAGTTTGATAATTGCACTGAGCTTTGTTTAGCAATCAAAAACAATTGCATTTAATTTGATCTCTAAATTGTGGTTTAAAATTATGCCATATCCTCTTATAAGTATTATTCCGAATAATTTTTTCAAATTCAACAAATAATTTAAGAGTATTTTTAAATCCTGTAGTAATGACTTAAATTACAGTAGAATCTCGAAAAAATTTACTTGCCTAAAAGTTAAACTCTCTGATAAGTTAACAGTATTTCAGTATTAACGTGATGCTCTAAAAAGTTAATATTTCAGTTAACATTTCTGAGCGTATGATTTATTTAAACCATAATTTTTCGACAGCGTAATTGTGCAGTAACTGGTAAAATCCTAACCTACGCACGAATTCGCCATAATGCACCCTGAAAAAAAATTTAATGCCAGTGCTGGATGGGTGGCAAATTTTAGGAAGAGACACGGTATTCGTCAACTTAGAATTTGTGGAAAAATTCTTTCAAGCGAAACGTCGCACATTGGGGTATTCGATACTAAAAGTGGGAATTCATTTAAAACAAATTCAGAAAACAGTAAAAAATTTATATCACGTTAAAGTAGATGGAGTTCTTCTCGTACATCACTAGGCATTAAAATATTTTTGGCATCATTTTCCAATATGCTGCTACGTAATTCCAAAGTAAGAGTTTTTTTGTGTATGTGTGTGTTTTTTTAATAAAAGTAAAAACACAGACTTTTTATTTTTGAAAGTGAAGTTTCTATAGTTTATTTAAGAATAATGTAAAAAGTAATAATGGAGCCATTAACTTCATTGAGATTATTTTTGCGATTTTTTATTTTTATGTTTAGTCAATGTACACATTTTGTGTGTTGTGTGATTAAAAATCAGTCATTTTTGGGAAATATGTGGACTTAAAGTTGTGCGTTACGCAAAGTGAGGTGAAGTTTTTTATTTTTCCCGAATAAACACACATTCCAGCAACAAGTAGTGAAAAAAAATCTTACTCATATTTGCTCCTTTTAAAAATAAATTGACTTATATTTACAAATACATAAAAAACATATTGTTACGAAAACGAAATTGCTAAAGAGAAAATTCACCAAGTCATAGCTTATTATGAGCTTTTAGCTAAAAATGTATTGGCTTGTGTCAAAGCCTCAAAACTTCTAAAGTTATCTGCACTAATTGAGAGTGCTGTCAAGTGCATAGATTTGAATTAAAGACCAAATATCGAAGATTCATGTCCGTACTAGAACATTCTAAACTAAGAGAAAATACTATAAAAGCGGCTGATGAGTTAGTTAGTGATCAATTGGCTGGCAAGGAGTAAAGTCTGTTTAAGGCGCAAATCAAAAGTGTTGTATAAGCGAATTTGGTGTATTAAGACATAGTGTAAGAGCACAGTGTAATTAGTAAAAAAGAGAGACAGATTGTAGAACAACTAAAATAAAAAATAGAGTTATATTTTATTTTAACGCAATAAAAACGAACTCAAACATTTTAAAAAGGTTAAAACGTCACAATATGAATTAAAACTACTTGCTGTAGATTATAACAATATGCCCTAAATAATTGTAATATTATTTAAAGTCACTAAAAAGTCGGCCTTTCAATCCATCATGGACGAATTCGGTTTTTCGAATGGCTTCTTAATTTATCATATAAATTTTAATAATGAAGGGGCACGCTAGTTATGAAAATGAAAAGAAAATTATTTCAATTAACAAAGTTCAAACAAAGTGAATTCATGTGTCAAATGGATTTGGTTATTGATCAGCCAAAACCCGGGTTTGAACCTTCCAATGACGGCAGCACTGCAAGGCGTTTCTTCCAAAATTCGAATGCACGTAATAATGGTAATAATATAATAAAATATTGACACTTTGCGCGAGTTTACTCTTTTGATACCGCTAAATATTTTGTGAAAATGTATCCTTGATAGATTTAATTTATGACAAATCATGCCTTATTATCGGTAGAGCAGTTGTTAGAAGATGCCCAAGAAGCTCGAAATAGTGACATAAAATTTTTTAAAAAGCATTTTTCGCGGAAAACGTTCAAGACAAGCATCTAATGAGAATATATTTTTAAGTGTTCTAGTGACTTCTGATTCTATTGTTTCCATTATTAGAAAATTAAAGGACAAAAAGGATATAATATTCCACAAGAAGCGCTGGACTTATTAATATTTGACTAAAATCCACAAAATCTTCAATAAAGTGATGGTGATGACGACGATAATGACGATGTTGCTGATGATGTTGATGGCAATGATAGTCATAAGTTCAATGATACTGTATAAAGTCTTTTTCATGTAGTATAATTATTTTTGTTATGAGAGAAATAAAAGTATTCAGAAGAGAAAATAAAAAAGGAAATCAAACTACAAATTTCCACTAAAGTATGCATTACAACTCTTTTACTTAAATTTTATAACCAAAATAGATCAAAATCCATTGAATTTAGTTCTCGAGAAAGGCTCCCCGAATTGATTCCCACTTTAAGCATCAAATAACCCACTAAGCATCGCGTGCTACAAAATTCATTCACAATGTACAAGCAAGAATTGAAGATATAAACATCTCCGACTCCCAACTTTATAACACAGTTGAATCCGTACTATTTTATTATTTTTTACCCGACAGAACATTTGCTGCTGCAAACGAAAAATTTTAAAGAATAGCCTTTTTATTGTGTGCTAAAGCAGCATAAGTTAAAACCATTGGCTGTTGGTAAATCTGCAACCCCACAATGGTTTAAGGGATTTAAAAACCCATTAGGTTATGTAACTTTGAAGATATCCTGGATGAATTAAGAGATATTTTTCAACTGTTGTAGATCTTGTCAATATCCGCACGAAAATGATCAAGACCTAAGATGTGCTTCACAATGATAAGGTCACCTTAATATTTGCTCAATTCAACCAAACTATAAAATTATGAGTATGGTCACATCATTCAAAAAAATAAGTGAATAATAAGCCGGTTTTGCTCTTAGAAATGTGTCGTTATAATAAGTTTATTTAAATTTATGTACATAAGTGCAAAATTCAATGCGTCAAAATGATAAGGTCAGTGATTAATAAGCAATTAATTTAATCAGAATGTATCACAATTGTTATTTATTTTATTTTTTTTGTAATAATTTATAACTTAAATAATATCTGCGCGGTATGGGTCGTGGGAAACCTTTGTCAACTTATAAACAAAGACATATTGTGGCACTATATGAGCAGGAATTGTATATGCGTGGAATGACGAAAAAACTGGGGCGATCGTTGAAACAAACACTTTATTGTTTGGATGAATTGAGCAAATAATAAGGTGACCTTATCATTTTGAATCACAACTTATTAGGTAAGGGAAAAAAACAACAAAGAAGTCTCAACTGCTTCTTTAAGCCACTTCGTACAAGTTAATATTTTTACGCGCGAAATTATTTAACGGTGATTTTGAACTCTAAAATAGCCAGTACAAGTGAAATTTAAGTATCTTTTTAGTAGCAATGAAATGAAACAAACGACAATGAAATAAAAAAAATGTAAGTTAACTATTGTTTTTTTGTATTCCTTATTCATTTTCTAAAAATGTTTAGAAAAGGTAATAGTTAGAAAAATCTAATTATTCTTGGAACACTTTGGTTAACCTTTTCAAGATTCTACTGTACTTAACCAACCTTAGTAATCTGTTTAAATATATAATAAAAATCTACATTACGTATAATTAATTTTTGGTTATTATTAATACTCATACGTATGTATGAATGTATAGAGTTAGTAGGGAAAAGTATTTCTTTTTAAAGTGTAGTTTACACGATAATTCTATATGTACGTAAAATCAAAGAAAAAATGCTAAAAAATTCTAACCGTATTTTTAAAATGGGAGTAAAAATCTTATGAAAGTAAACAAAGTAAAATGGCAGTAATTGTTTTAAAAAAAGTGCGAGCGAAAAGTTTGCTTTTTTCCTTGTTTATTCTATTTGTTTACACAAAAATACATCTCTGATCTAACGAAGTGTGATGGTTTTTAAAAAATATCAAAAAGAGAGAGAGCCGTACGACTGCAAAATTTTCATCCACATTTTCTCTCAATGTCGCACCCTCTCATTACACATAGACTTTTCACGATACTATCCTTTCTCTTCTACACAAAAATTTGACATGTCGCACGACTTCCGTTATCGTATAAGCCGATGAATCATATACTACCGATTACGTCTTTAGAGATACCGTTATTTAAAAGTGTTCGTAACATAATAAGTGACTACTTTGTTTTACTTTTGAAGGAAAATAGTGATTTTGTATATCAAAAATTAAAAAAATAATATAAGAAAGACAATAAAAATAATAAAAGTGTGTTTATTACGACCCAATATGGCATAACTACTAGAGTTGGGTCGTTTAGTTCTTCTACTGAGCTAGTTCATTCACTTGTAACAAAAAGCATGTGCGTAAAACATAAATTTAATTTATGTATGTGTGAGTATGTGTGGTTAACACACTTTTTTTCTGTTCTAATTGAATGAAGTAGCTCATTAAAAGAGCTAAAGAACCCAACTCTAATAACCATTACATATAGCTTGTGTCCATAATTATATGGTCTTTTGGAGGGTAAACATCTGTCATTATAAACCAGTATTCGATAGACACCAAACTGTAAACACACATTTTTTTCAATTGCTATAGTAATGTCGAATTTTGTGCTAAAAAGGATGTTTTGAGGGGAAGTCTGATAACTGTCTTTCATTTGAAGAAAACGGCTGCTAAAAGTTATCGATTGTTGGTAGAAGCTTACGGTCACCATACACCAATTTAAAAAACTTGTGAACGATGGTCTGCGCGATTTTAAAGTGGTGATTTCGACACAGAAGGCAAGGAGAGGTCTAGCTAGGCGAAAAAGTTTAGAGATGAGGAATTAGAAGCATTGCTCTACGAAGATTGTTGTCGAACTGAAGAAGAATCGTGGCCTGTTACTGGCTGACAATATGTAATGTCCAGGAAGTTGCTTGAACTAAATTTAGAAACTTCTACCCTTACTGTTCGCAAGATATTTAAAAATTATTTTTTGAAATATATGGGTGATGCCACGCCAATTAATTTTTTTATCACTTATACTGACTATGAAAACATTTAGACCAAATTAAGAAACTCAAACTTAAGCGGTACTCAAGGTATACAAAAATCATTATCTAGTGTGTATAAGAGGTGGCACTTAGACTTGTCAAATCTGCGCACTCTTTAGCTGAAGATTTTTACTAAATACGAAGCTATTTCCATCAACTTCAGAAACTTACAATTAAATCAATATTTACATTATATGGGAGGTACCACACCTACTTTTCGACTCCTAATTTTAATTGACTATGAAGCTGTTTCAACCAAACTATGTGACTCTTACTGTTACCATTTTGAAGATAAAGACAAATAAATATTTTATTTGTATGCGCGTGGCACCGTCTAGTTCCAATTTTTGGCATGTATATAGCCTGTAGTCCCTTCCAGACATACAGAAAAGATACTGTAACAATTTCATGAAAATCGTTTCAGCCGTTTAGCTATCTATAAAGCGCAAACAAACAAACATTCATACGTACCATATATACATATATATAAACAAACAAAAGGTTAATGTTATTAGCTTATAAGTACATAAAGGTCCGAATAACCGGTTTTTTACATATAACTCCAAATTTTGGAGGTGTTTTCAAAGCTCCTATGAACAAATTATTATCACTTGCCAGGTTTTTTTTTGTTGTCGTACCGTATTATTTTTTTACATTTTCTCATGGCAGAATTACCCACTGATTGATTGAACTATGAATGCAGAACATTCTTCAAAACCACATCCTGTCTTTTAGAGAAAATTGAGACAAAAGTCATATCTCAGCCATAATGACCAAAAACACACAAATTGCTTAGTTTGAGCATATCTAAACAAGAATAATCTGAGCGTTATGAAATGTGTAATAAAATCTCTACTCACAGAGCTTGTGGATTCATTCACTATTTTTAATTTTATATCCTAAAATATAAAATATTTCCCAAATAAGTAATGGTTTCCACTCCTTAATATGTTGTGCTACAACACAGTTAGTTAATTCCCGTAACATTCCATGAAAGAACATGGGGACTTCTTTCAGTCAATGAGATGCACCCGATTCTATTTTTTAATTCATTGAAAGTGACCTACAGCTTAACGCCGGCTCCAAACGGCAAATGTATTTAGAGCAGTTTTCAGTAGTAGTAATACTCATGACCAGCTACTAGCTAATGTTAAGAGGTGATACCGCTGTCGAAAAACTTTTTTCTTTTTTTAAGATGGCCTGGCCTGGAATTAAACCGACGACCTTCTGGTGGATATGCGGATGTCTTACCTACCATACCACAGTGGATACAACACAGTACAATTATTTTATTTTTAATGTCTACTTTACAAATGTAGTATTATTCACCATATTTTGTTTTGTATATTTTGAGATAAATTAGAAGATCTTAATCCATCTTAGTAAATATAAAACCCCTAAAAATTTATTTAACCAACTTTTTGTCCATAAGCAATCCTATATCTACGTAAGTATTTTTCACACATTTTTAATACAAACATTTCTATAAAAAGAGTAACACTCTTAAATATGCAGTGTTTTTCTTGTAACTGTATTCTTTAAAAACTTCCTTACATCTCATCATCACAACCCCACTGTTCAGCAATGTATTTAAATTCATGTTTTTCAACGATACAAATTTCTCATCCATAAACATTTTTACACAATTTGCGAAATTAACATTCTACAAATCCCAACAATAATAATTGCCAATTAGAAACGAACTTCTTCACAAACAAATAGAAGTTCACTAGAAAACACCATTCAACGACAATCCCACTTAGAGTAATGACAGGCATTATGTCATTTTAAGGTCTCTAACGGCAAACTAACACGTTGAAAAATGTCATTGCAAAAGAACAGCTTTGCGTCTAACGAATGAGATGGGCAATGAAGAGCATTGGCAGTGGTAGTGACAGTGAAAACGGCAGCGTAAAAAAGTTGACCAATTGTTAGGTTATCAAATTAACAAAAATGTTTGCGATTAGTAACTGAGAAGATTGCCGTTGAAAATATATTTCTGGTTCATTCGTTTATGTGTTCATTTAGTTGTTTTTCAAATATTGAAATGTTATGATGACTTGTTTTTACAAAATCCTACTGATTATGTCACATGTCAATTGTATTGACATTTTGCAAACGATATGACAAGAAGGGAAACAAAACAGTAACAAAATTAACTTAATGAAATATACTTCTATAATTGAAAAAAAAAATTGTAAAAAGACTTTTATTATTTAGAGATAACATTTGAGTATTTGTGCTGTCACAATCAATTTTTCAGTTTAATAAATGCATAAATAGCTTAAAAAAAAATTTGTTCAATTTTTTACTTCCGGTAAGATAGCCTCTAGTTCCTTCCAGGAAAGCATAATTAAATTTGCTTTTTAGCTGCATACACACAATAATTTTTATATATTGTGTGAGCAATTTAAAAACTTAAATTTAAAAATGCAATAAAACAAAAACGGTATGAAATTTAACCAAATTTATTTTTTTGTTTTGAAGAAAATTTTTCCGGTTAGAAATGAAATACTATTTCATTCATTAGCTGCAGCAACTGGCCTCACAGTACCCCATTCGATCGGACCAATTTGCGGGAACGTTTTCTGGTGTATGGGGTCATATCTCGGCAATGGCATCACGAAAAATGGACGCCTCTTGTTTGTCGGCATAACACTTGTTTTTAACGGCGCCCACAGAAAATAGTTGAACGGTGTCAAATCGCAGCTTCTTTGCGGCCAACTAACGTCACCATTTCGGCTAACTAAAGGACCATCAAACGATTGTGGTATGAGATGTGTGGCAAGTTGCACCATCCTGTTAAAACCAAACATCGTTCACGTCAATACCATGAGGAGCGGCCACAAATAAATTGGTTATCATGGTACGATAGGTGTTTCCATTAACCGTAATGGTTGCGAAATATGAAATATGAGCCAATGGTACCTCCGCTTCACAAGCCGCACCAAGAAGTCACTCGTAATGTGTGCATCGGCTTCTGTAAGACTACGCGTGGGTTTCCTGAGCCCCAAATAAAGCATTTTTGCTTATTAACGTACCCACCAAGATGAAAATGAGCTTCATCCGAAGAGTCGATTTCAAATGATGATAAATTTCTAATAAATTCCAAACTTACTCAAGAGGAAATCGACTCATTTCGTTCAGTAGAGATAATATAGTGAATCTTGTGACAGAATAGAATGACAAGTACGAGTATTGCCAGATTCGAAATAACAGCTGATTCAAATTTAAAATTTTAAATTGTCCACCCTATAGAATATGCATATATGTTTGAAAGCTTTCGCCCGGTGGGCTTTCTCAAATACCAGCTCATCGCTCTTAGGTTGATGTGGAAAAATAAAGAAGCTTTAATTGTTGTTTTTCACATTCTTCGCAAAAAATTATATAATTAGTATAACTGGAAGATTTGACGCTTACTTATCCAATCTCGCCCATTATTTCTCAGGATATATGCAAATAAAAATACCATGGCCATTTGTCCTATTCTACCCACTTTTTTCTGTAAATTTGTATTGACTATGAAGTCATTCACAGCAAATTCAGAAAATGTTGTTCTCAAAATAAACAAAAAATCAATATTTACTTTGTATGGGTGTGGCACCGCCCAGTTGAAATTTTCGAAATATTTATAAACGAATGTTCGTCAATAGTTCAAATGCTCGCTTTGCAGAATTTATAAAATTTTCTATATCCCCTGACAAACCACCAGAGCTTGTAATAATGCTTTCTTGCTAGCAGGAGTTGCCCACGTCGATCATAAAATTTCTTGGTATATCGCTGTCTATTATCAGTACTTTTGTTTTTCCTCCATTTATTCTTGATCCGGCCTGGCCTGTGACTTGGACAAAAGAGTGATGTTTGCTTAGCTGTGAGATATCAGGCCTTTCTATGCCCAATCAATATTGAAGAGTACTCGATACAGAGCGCAGCCCTGTCTAACACCTTCGTCTACTAAGAACATTGGCTTAAGTTTGTTTTTATGTAGAATGCAGTAGTTTTACCCAATAAAAGACATGGGTTGAAAAGACCCGGGAATAACAAAGAAAACGCTTTGTTTTGTTCAAAATTAGCTTTATTTATCAACGTTGTCTCCATCAATTGTAATGCAATCATTCCGGCGCCGCTGTAACATTTCAGTACCACTTTTGTAGAAAGATTTACAGTTTGCCTCAAAATAGGCCTCAGCTTCAGCGAAATCCTCTTCATTAGTGCGAATTTCCTTTCCGGCGAGCATTTTTTGATGTGATGTAAGACTTGATGGATGCGATACATTAGCAACTTCAAGAAAATAAAGGGTCCGCCATCTAACTTTTTTTTAAACTAGTGCTTATTTCGTGAATGGTAACACTTAGCTCATGTCTGATTTGACAGATAATTAGTTTTATCCTTTCGCTGAACGAATATGGTCGTGTATACGCTTGAACTTCGCTTCGCTAAGTAGGCCTGCGACCGAATTACAGAAGATGCCGATTTTACAAACAAAATCATCTTTTCAGATGAAGCTCATTTTGATCTTGGCGGGTATGTAAACAAGCAAAATTGTTGGATTTGGGGCACAGAAAACCCGCACGCATACATTGAAAGGCCAATACACCCTAGACGAGTCACTGGTTGGTGCGGATTTTGGTCCAGAGGCATAATTGGGCCATTTTTCTTCGAAAATGCGCAAGGAGTGGCCGTTACAGTCAATGGCGATCGTTATCGGGCCATGTTGAATGAATTTTTGTTCACAAAAATTGAAGAGGAGGATATTAGCAACATTTGGTTTCAGCAGGACGGCGCTACGTGCCACACAGCCGAAGCTGCACTCGATGTTTTGCGCCCTGTTTTTGAAGATCGCATTATCAGCCGCAGAGCTGATGTCGTTTGGCCACCTCGGAGCTGAGATTTGACCCCGTTGGACTATTATTTGTGGAGTGCCGTCAAAGATAAGTGTTACGCCAACAAGCCAGAGACAATTGACTCTTTAAAAGACAATATTCGTGAAGCCATTGGTGAAATACAACTGCACACAATCGATAATGTGCTTAAAAATTCGACCGATCGTGTAGGCCACTGAATGGCAAGCTGGCTGCCTCAGCTTGCCATTTGTACGAAATTATTTTCCATTATTAACCGAAAGGATTGTGCTTTGAAATAAAAAAAGAAATTTAAGAAAATAACCAATAGTTTTTTTTTGCATTTTCAAAAAAAAAAAATAAAAAATAATTATTTGGCGGACCCTTTATAACAAATTATATTTAATCTTTTAAATAATAAATTAAAATTTTTTTATAATTCTTCTGCCGAATAACTTATATTATTACGTTTTGACCTTTTTTAAAACGTTTGAGTTCTTTTTAATTAATAATAGACACCATGTAGTTGATGTTTTACAGTTTTTATTTCCTCACTTTATCTTTATACATTTTGTCTTAATACAGCAACTTATTTATCTTGTACTTAATGGCTGCAAAACGATAACTATATCGACGTAGGCAAAGCAGCTTCTTTATATACCTATCTGCCTACAGTTTGAAATTTTCCGGAAATGTCTAAAACAATATCATATCCTCTATTTAATATCCCTTGATTGGGTAACCCAAAGATGTTCGCATTGGCAATGCCGTCAAATACACAAATCAGTACGGCAATACCGTTAAATACTCAAATCAGTATGACAATACCAGTGAAACACATTTTCAACCTTGACACAAACCAATAGACAAAAAACCCACAATACAGTCCCAAAAGCACTAATGTGGTGTATTTTCTTTTTAGGCATATTATTATTTTCGTAAGAATATATTACCTACTACATACTTACTTTTGTGAGCTTAAATTAGGTAATTTTATGGTTTTTATTCCACAAACTTAACAAATACAATAATATTGTTAATCTTTTGTTTAGTATTGTTAACTGCCCTTAACTGAACAAAAATAAAATAAACTTTTTTCTTCTTTGAATTAATTAATAGACTTTTGTAAAAAAGAAAAAAAAATTAATAGTTGTTTACTTACTTTAGTGATTAAGTGTATTTGCATATACATATATATTTTTTAATTTTAACATATATTATTATCGCTGACTTTAATTTGACTTAAATGTGATAGTTACCTCATCAATCCTCAAATAAATGCATTTAAAGAACATAATGCAACTATCAGTAGATAAATCACTCAAAATGTCAGTAAAATTTGCCAAGACATGAATAAAAATAAAGAAAAAATTCACATGTGAAAATGATGTGATGTGATGGTTTAAAGAAGAATTTGTTTCAATCACTCCAAACTGACAACGATTATCCATATCGTACTACCAGCAGCAAACATTTTAAAAGGACTTGTTAATACTTTTGAAAAAAATCTTAAAACTTGATTGGCATTTAGTCATACTATTGGTTACTCATGCTTATTATTTTTTACTCTATACGTGAGTATGATGATAAAATACAATATAAAATTTAAAAAAAATAATAATAAAATATAAAAATTACTCGAAAATAAAGAAAACTTTTCGGTTCTGTTATTAAACTAAAAAAAGAACAGTTAATGTAATTAATACACCGTAAATAGGCTTAATAATGGATTGCTATTCCTAATGCTCAGAATAAAGCTTCAAGTAAAAATGGTATTTCAAGTTCGCTTTGAAGGAATGCAATCTTTAATATGAAAAAACTTACATTTACTATCAAATGTATCATGATGAGTTGTTATATTGGTAGACCATACCTGCAAAAAAAATTAAAGGGTATTTATTTTTAATGAATTTTTCAGAATTTGATAAAATTATGTTAAGTTTACATAATAATAACACTGGTCTACAGCAAAAAAGCCTTAAAATTAAACTGTATGGAATAGAATGATCTTGAAGCGCTGACCTCAAATCCATTTTCAGTTATTTTCCATCGGGCTCAATTTTTTTTTTATGGGCGTGGCTAATTCTTTGCCTAAAATATGGTATTTATGTCAATATATTTCATCATAACTTGAAAACGACTTGACCGATTTTAATCGGTATAGTACCAAATGTATAGGAACAAAATTTCTTATATATCATCTCAAAAAAATTTTTGGTATTTTAAACAGTTTCGGAGTTATTCATAACTTAGTTGTGAAAAAAAAAAAAATAATTTTCGCGCAACAATTTTTTTTTTTTTTTTCAGAAAGTTATACAAAATTTTCCAGAACAAAAATTGTACACGTTAAGCACTTCAATTAAAGCTTGAATTGTTGAGAATAAAGTAAGCTATAGTAAGCTATAAATCATGAAAATCGGTTGGCTATTGCTAATTTTATTCAAAATTAAATGCAGGTAATTAATAGACCAAAATTAGCAAACAAAACTTTTCTTGCACAATTAGTGAAAAAATTTTTTTTTATTTCCAAAAAGTTAAAAAAAAATATATTCGATTATACATTTTACATTTTAAGCTTTTAAATGTAAGCCGGATGTGTTGAAAGTAAAGTAACCCATAAAGACAAGTACCTAACTTTGACAAATAATTTGTAATACTTTATTAGGCAGCTCACACATATAATGAAAGGAAATGTCTGGTAGGAAACAAAATATATGCACATACAAATGTATATGAATAAAAAAAACCCGCCATTTCTCAGACTTTTCAGAAAAACACAGCTTTCACAGTCCCACGGCATCATTACAAATTACTAAATCACTATCTTTGCTAAAAGAGGCCAAAAAAACTTGTTGTCTATTTCAAAAATATAAGACTTTCGTGTCCATATCTGGCATTTAGTTTTGACTTTGATTTTGAGAATTCTAAGTCTCGAACAAGAATATTTAGTTCAGATGGATTTATAAAATGAGGTTTTCTTCTATATGCAGATAAAGTTATACTGGAGGTAAAGATACATTTTTGTTTCGAAGAACTGGGCAGATGAATTGTTCGGATATATGATTTTGTTCCTATTTTTTCACGTAAATCCACGTGTGGCGGTCATGCAGAAATAACAATCATGTTCGTGATTTTCTGGTTCACTCCATATCATTGGTTTCATAAATGACATGATCTTTCTATAGTCGTCAAGACAACCTCTTAAAACTCTTGCACAAGTAATACAATTGTCAGCAAATATTTGTTTCTTTCATCGATGGGAAACCTAAATGTTTATAAGCATTTTCAATTTGTGAAGTTTTTGTATACGGTTGAGATTTTAAAGTTAATTCCCTATAGATCCAAGTCAAAGCCATTGATATAGTGTAATCTAAAACAAAAATCCGTTATAAACAAGCTAAATCTATGTATGAGTTTTGTAAAGCACTTACCAAATTAAAGAGTATAAAACGGATATAGTCGTTAGAGTAACTTTTGGTTTTAATAAAATCAAATATCGGATAGATTTTGTCTTTTTGGTTTCGCCAGCAACTGTTGAATGATAAAAAAATTTATGTTTTCTTTCTTAAAAGTGCATTTTGTACCGGGTTTTTTACCACAATAATAAAACCACAATAATAAAATGAAACCTTTACTTTGGTCAAAGTTATATACCTGCCTTTATGGATTATTTTACTTTCAACATATCTGACTTTCATTTAAATGCTTAAAATGTAAAATTTATTCTCTAAGAATTTTTTTGTAACTTTTTGGAAATAGAGGGAACAAAATTTACACAGATTTTACAAGAAAAAAATTTCTTCGCCAATTTTGGTCAAAGTTAGGTGTCTGTATTTAATTTTAAATAAAGTCGGTATTTATAGCTTATTTTATTCGCAACATTTTAGGCTTTAATTTAAGCGCATAATATGTAAAATTCTTGTTCTGAAAAATCTTTTATTAACTTTTGAAAAATATACATCTTTTTTTCACAACCATGAATAACTTCGAAACTGTTAAAATACAGAAAAGTGTTATGGAGATGATTTATAGGAAATTTTGTTCCTACACATTTGGTGCTACATCGATTAAAATCGGTCAAGTCGTTTTCATGTAATGATGAAATATAATGATATAACTACCACATTTTAGGCAAAAATTTGCTACGCCCATAAAAAAAAAAATTGAGCCTGATAGAAAAACTCTGAAAACGGTTCTAAAGTCAGCGCATCAAAATCATTATATTCTCTACAGTTTTATTTATAGGCCAGAACATTTTTTGTTTTTGTAGGCCAATGTATTTAAAAAAAAATCATTGGGTTATTACTTAATTCATTAAAATCAGTAGAAATGAGAAATAGATCTGAAAAAACAAAATAAATTCTACACTGTTCTAGCTCCATAACAATTTTTTAAATAAAAGTTTAACCAAAACTTAGCAAAATTTACTTGTTCTTTAGATGACATTTCAGGTAATATCTTAACCAAAAGTTACTTAATAGTCACTCGTTAGATTGATTTGAAAATAAGCTAAATATTTAAAAAAATCGCTTTGCGATACTCTTGTAATATCACATTTAAAGTAAAACACACTTTAAAATATGCTTTTCTTTGGTCTGTCAGACAATGAAAATGGGGAACAATTTTGTAGGCATGCAAGTTGTCAGAAGATAGTAGAGGCAACAGACATTAGCCATATGAGCTTTGAATTATTTAAAAAAAAGATTTCTAAGGATAAGTAAGAAATTTATGACCAAATTTGCATCTGTGAAATAATAAACGAAATAATTATATTCAAGGGTCGGTGTAAATTTATCAATCAAAGTTTATGGGCAAGATTCTCTTGGGACAACTCAGGTACCATGCAGCACTTACATCAAATTTTGATAAAACCTTTGGGATTACAATACTTACTATACTTACTATAGTTAGCTGACATATTGAAGACGAAAGCAAGCTCAAAGTCTGATAAAGTTGACTTATTGGTCTCTATCAGATTGTTTTACTAGTTTATCGTCTTTTAGGCGCAGGTTTATGTGATTGAAAAAGCCGCGAAATCGATAAATCGATTCTCAATCCAAAGATTTAAATATTTTTTCAATTGTATTCATTTATTGGACCAGCTTAGAATATACCACATCAAACGTATATAGGTTTCACTTCACTGCACTATTGTGTTCTCATGTTGTATGGTATATCTGGGAATCATTCTGATAGGACTCTACTACATGTCCAATGTGACCAAGGATGCGATTAGGACTCATTATGCTCGTAAGTTCCATTATGGCAGAATATGGGCTCAAAACCACAGAATGATCTACTGGTTTATTAAGATAATTAAACATATGCTGCTCTGACGTGGTGACTTAGGATATGGCAAAACAATGAGGATTTATTGGAAAAAGTTTTTTGCATTTCATTTGTCATTGAGGCCATTCCGCATATTCTTTAAAGGTACATTTCGACGATGTAGTAGGCCAGTAAAATTGCTCTTAGAATATAGGAATATTCGTTTTGAAGGCATGCAACATGGTAGAGCAAATTAGGATCTCGCGGATATTTAATAATAATTTCCTCATTAAATGATTACATGTCGCCAAATTTTATATTGGGCAGGAAGTTTTGCAATGTGAATTTATGATTGGATAGTGCTTGTATACCACCAGTATGTGGTATGTGAAATGTTGAGTTTGACCAGTGTAGATTCTACACAATATATGTTGACACATCTGAACGTTTACTTTGTAAGTGCTCTGCTATTTCAGCTCACAGGATAAGGTTCCTGTGAGAGGTTCTTTGTTCTCACGAAGTAAGATAACTTGCTCTATTCGATCTCAATCAAATATTGTGAACATTAGGGGCTCCACAAGAGATGTTTTGGGTAATACTTCTTATGATCTCGATCAAATATTCATTGAATATTGTTTTCAGTTTATTTGATGAGATTACTGATAAGTGCTCAACTAACGAGCCTTCCATATAGAGTTTGAATGAATATTCAGAATGACTTTTCCTATTTTCTTAAATCATAGATCTAATATTCTGTTGAATCTTTGTATGAAGCCATCATTATCATTGTAGAAGTTTTTTAATTAAGCAAAAGCAAAAATCGACGCAACACATTTCTTGTAACTGCTATATTCGAAAAGAGAAGAGGTTAAGTCATCTTGGTTTAATCATCTCAGTGATGTGTCACCGATAAACCTTTTGTAGTTTGTGAGAAGCTTTAGTGCCCAAGTTATAGTTTTTTGAGAATATGTTTAAGGATATAAAATTGGATCATAGGGTCTTCGATTGAACTTGCTGCTTGACGACTTGACGACTCACATAACCTAACCTCTGCAAGCACAAGTATTTCTGTATTTCCTACAGACCCTGTTTGCTGAAATTTGCACACAATTCTCCCGATTGCGGACACATTTGGTCGATTATGCTGGCCAAAAACATGACGCTGTGCTCCAAGTGCAGATTGATTTGAACACTTATTTCTGTGAATGGATTCAATAATTTGAAGTTGTCAAACACCGAAACAAAGATGTGTCGAATTAGGTTGAGCAAAAAACTTGACGTTATGGTGTGACTCACAATTAATATAGTGAATTATAGTTGGACCAGCCTTCAGTATTGTCACACTTAGCAGCAGGAAAATTAACAATATTTCAGAGCTTTCGACTGCTGTAGACGATTTCCCGAAAGTCGTGGTTGTGACTTATGTGATATCATATCCAAAACGGCTTGAATGGAATTGCGCAGGCTCTTCAAGAGGACAGAAAATTCTTGGGATCCGGAATAATCCGAAGATATATCAACATGGGGCTTCTAAAAGGAACACATGTTAAAGAAGTCTGCGGTAATATTGAGACCATCAATTAAGTCTCTAAGCTACGGAAGTCTCTGGCAACACCATTTTTTGTATTAAGTGCGTTACCAAAAAAAAAAAAAAAAAAAATAGCTTATGAAACAAATCTAAGAAAGAAACTGTAGAGCAAACTGTGGATACCTACTTTTACGATGAGTCTGTTGTTCAAGCCGATGTTGGAACCATCTCACGATTACACCATTGCCATCATTGAAGAAGACGTTAAGGTGTGATTCACAATCAATATCGTGTATTATGGTTGGACCACCCTTTTAATCTTTTGTAAGTGGTTGAACAATACAGAACGTAAAAGTATAAAGGAACTAATTTTCCTTGGTAACTAAAGCCACCAGTAATTCACCATTTTGCATTATAGAACATATATTTAATATTATATTTAATTTGAAAATACTTTATTCTTAAGCCTAGTACTCTATTCAAATTCGTGAAAAATGTTGTGCAACATTTATTTTTGTGTATGAGAAAATTGACATGCAACCAATGTAGTCATTTAGCAATTTTTAAAAATTTGTCGTTTTTATGCCCTAAAATATGCATTTATAAGCAAAAACTATATGTTTTCTCCAACAACATAACAAATAAAATTCAGTAGGGAGATAAATATTTTTACACATATAAAAATAACGAATATTCTTAGAACAATATTTTTTATTTATTTATTAATATCAGTTCTATAAAAACTATAAAGGATTTAAATTGTTTTGTAAGCAGTTTTGATTTTTTTTTTTATGACCTTACACGCAGTGCGGTAAAATTTTTACATCAGTAAAAAATATTTTTCAGTAGTTAAAAAGTACTATAACAACTAAGCGATTCATATATTACCACTCCATGGGGTTACCTTTTATTAGCCATAGAATAGGAGACTATATGTATTTCATGTTCTAACAGTATTTATGTCCCTACTGCTGCTTGAAATTTCATACTAAATAAGTGAATCTCATATAGTAGTTGAAAAATTGTTGCTAGAAATTTTTTACAGTTGGAAAATAATGTTGGCATATACATTTCACATGTTGCCTTCTCTATATTATTACACATTATTTCGTACGAAATATTTTTATATGTAACTGGACAGCTTCTCGCACTAAATTTTGAGCACAATACCAGGCGTAACACACAAAAATGCTTTGACACATTATTCAAGACAAAACATTAGCTGCCATTTTAATTACCTAAGTGTACTTTGAATAACTGTATTAACAATTTTCCGAATTATTGGTGTTGTTATTGTCCAGCTAGGATTCATCAATAAAATTTTTTATTTACCTTCATATTAATTTTGACTTGATACTGAATAATATTGTGATGATGATTCATCGATGAAAATATCCCATAGAGACGGTCTCACTCAAATACGCCAGCGGGATATTAAATTTTATGTGGGCGGTCATTTTTCTATTGTCTTACTGTAATACTGTATAATTCTTTTAGGTGTTGCATCAGTCTTCTAATAATTTTGTTTTATTTCAATATAATGCTTACAAAAAAGCTCATTTTATCATTCAAAATAAGAAACAGAAAAATAAATTAAATCATAGAAAATATGCAAATTTTACCCCTGTAATATAAATCAAATTTCTTAAAGTACAATTTATTGCCAACAATCAAAAACGCAAATAAAAATAAAAAAAACAATATTTTCTGACAATAAAAATGGTAGGGAGTCGAGTTACAACATCAATATTCATTAAATATGCACTCGATTTATTTTCCAGCACATTCTTGCAGAAAATTTCAAAAAGACTTTCTTGCAAAACATGTTGTTCAGGGTTTTTCTTATTTTTGCATATTTTAAAGATTTCAAGATTGCAATTTTCTTGCAAACCATTTTTTTCTCTCTTACTTTGTCTTTTTTTTAACAATATGCATATGTGCTTATGTATTTATGTATGTATGAAAAAGCTTACATACATACATATGTATGTAAAAAATTACATATTTCTACAGATGTACCTATGCCTCAGTGCAGCATGTACATAATGGGTAATGTTGGTTATTTTTCAAATATTCATAAGAAAATATTCATGCATATTTAAATTGCTTTTCCTACAATACTAAATGGTTACAGTAATAAAATGTAAGAGAATTAAAATGAAAAATAAAAAAGTAATAATAAAAGAAAGGCAACAACTTTTTCTTTGTAATATATTTCCAATAAAAATATGATAATATTTGTTAGGGGTAAGAAAAAGTTGACATTTTTAACAAATATATATGTACGTGTGCATATACAATTTAGACTATCTTCTTTTGTAAAGTTATAAGGCCAATATCAAATTCAAGATCAGAAGTATCGTACTGTATAGATAAGGTGACTAAGACAATGTGCTCCTTTTTTGACAAGAAACACTACATACATCTAATATATCATATAGAAGTTGCTGATAATAATAACTTTACATTGGGTACTAGGTGAGCACGTAGCTCCTCTTCAATAACTACTATCGCAATTACGATAACAGCGAGAGGAGAGAGACCGTCTTCATCTACTATGCGCATGTTCAGCCCCAGCTGTCTGTGACATCCTATTTTTGTGAATTTCCTATTTTTGTTGCCCTGCTGTTATCTGTTTTGCTATTTCCAGTGTTTGCTGTTCGCTGTTTACCGTATTCTATTGACTGTTGCTATTTGCTATTATGCTGTATAGCGCTTGCATTTGGCTACCAGTCTAGAGTCATGTAAAGCTGAATTAATAATGGATGATTTTTTACAAACTTTCTTTTTGGCAACATTGTTTTTGACAGCTCAGCTGTTTTTTTGTAACATGATACTGTCAAGCATATTCAGTTTGGTCTATAATTTAACCTTGATTCGACTTACAAACGAACAACGCTTGCAGATTATTGAATTTTATCTTCAAATCTAATGTTCGATTAAGAAAGTGCATCGTGTACTTTTTCCATTTTAGGGTCAGCTCATTTCTGGTTGAATGGATACGTGGACAAGCAAAATTGTTATATTTGGTGCAAAGAGCAGCCAGAATTATTTCAAGAACTGCCAATGCATCCCGAAAAAATCATTGTTTGGTGTGGATTGTGGGCCGGTTGCACCACTCGACCTTACTGTGAATAGCCAGTGATACCGTGCGATAATTACAAACCTTTTTCCCAAAATAGAAGAGCTGGACTTGGATGACTTATACCTTCAACAAAACTGTGCCATATGCCATACAGCATGCGTAACAATGGCTCAACTTAGAGACGAGTTCGGTGAACAGTTTATATCACACTTGAGGCCGGTAAGTTGGCCGCCGAGATCGTGCTTAATGCTTTTAGACTATTTTTTGTGGGGTTATATTAAGGCTAATGTCTATAGGAATAAGCCCGAAGTGGTTGACGCTCTGCAAGATTAAAGAATTTATTGTTGAGATACCGGCCGATATGTTGGAGAGAGTATACAAAAATTGGACCCAGCGTATGAACTATTTGAGACTTATCCGCGGTAAGAAATTGGATGCAATCATCATCATCGATATCAACTCAAATAAATATTTCATGCATTCTTCTTAATTTTATGTGTCTTTTTAAATCCAATCCGAAAACTCGCAGTAGTAGAATTTATGCTACATTAACCCCATGGATATATGGACATAGACCCCTACCCGGTTATGTTGATTTCTCCTTGTGAGAGCTATGTGGTGGCCGTAGTTTAAAAGAAATTGAAAGGAAAGTGTTAATGAACTCGTACTGGTGTAACTTTTAACCGGTTGCCGTAACCCACAGATCGGCAGAACAGATTAAATAGTTACTGACTCTTAATCAAAGTGGAAATCATATACATGTCCATATACATGGCTTAAAGTTGACTGTTATATGTGATATATATTGCGACGCTGTTCGAAACTTTATATACATCCGCACTCTGAGCACAGTGAGGTTATGTCCAACCTTAGTGAATTACTAAGGTAATTGTTGCCAAGTATACTAACAAAGGAGTAAAATTCTAAGTCAAGATTAACACCACCACTTAGCAATGAACTTCATTACTTCAGTAGAATAATTATCTACTTGGCTTGAAAAAATCTACTTGGCTGATAAATGCAACTGAAATAATGCATTGGAAGCTTAATGAGCTATTGAGATATCTTACAGTGACAGGCGGGAGTCTAATATTACATTGCTGTTTGTCTTGATATTGTGAATTTCAGTACACCTGACTGCGATCTTGTTAAAACGAACAAACACAATCGCACTCGGTAGCTAGGAATAGTCATGATCTATTGACTGTTAATACGATATCGAGAACTGATTTAAAAAAATTCATAGTGCACAGAATCGCTAAACCTTAACGCAAAGAGAAGGAATGTGTTGGTTCTTATAATTAACAAAGATAAGTATGAAAATTGAGAAGAAATCTGGAATTCGCACAATTCGGCAAAACTAAATTATATAAAACGACGCAAGTGAATTCATATATTTTAGTTTTCAAAATGCTAAATTTGAGAGGCCTTACATTTTGTTTATTGATATAACGATAACGCACTGAATATTTTAAATATTTTGTATGGACTTCCACCATCTGATTAACCAATTATTAATTAATCATTAATACCACCTTCTTTCATCCTCCAACATTCTTTTGAATATTCCTCAGTGTGTTTAGCTTCTTGGAAGAGATAAACGCTGCTTAAATATAAATTCAATCCTCTTAAAGCTCAAGTTAATTAACAGTATTCACGCAAGTGCAACTCCACTAAGCTAACTGAAGTGACAGAAAGAAGGATTCAAAAGCTCTAGTCGACGTATCAATACAAGCTAAGATTCACTTTGTACGATACGTGTCTGACTCTAATTCATCAACCAGTTCCGCTTTCATAAAACAAAAACTAAGCTCTCATACAAATGATAATGAACTTGATGAAAGTAACAAACAAATTTCAAAATCATTTAAAATTTTATCAATATGGGAAAAAGAGTATGTTTATTAGAATCTTGCTAGAATCTTGCTAGACTCTTGCAGAGTTTTTATATTCTCAACATATTCGAACTTCATGGCTACTTCAATGACTCTCCTTTCATTTGTCTTAAATCCGAATCGATTCTACAATTTCTTCAAAATTTGAAATTTTTATTCATTAGAGCCTAAATTTGAAAGATAGGCTTCGGACCATTTCAATATTTTTGCAATGGTCAATATATATATTTGCTTTCGTACATTGCCTTGTTGAAACAGCAATTTTCTTCGCTTGAAGCTATTCAAAATATGTAAATAATTTTCGTTGGTAAAAATCTTAGCCTTTTTATGCGAATCAATGTGACCATAACGTTACTGGCTGAAAGCTTTACATTAACCTTCTTTAATAAGCGTTCACTAGAAAAACAAGCGATTTTATTTGTTCTCTAGTCTCTGGTGTACTGTAGTCGAACCATATCTCATTCTCATTTACCAGATAAAACAAAAACTCGTTCTTATTGCAACCTTAACATATCTGAGACTGCCTTCAACAGGGCTTGTAGTAAAGTGAGACATAATTCATGTAAATAGCCTTTACTACATTACACATCTTATTTTTTAAATCGTCCAATATCAATTAAAGATTTCATCGCCTTTTTGTGGGAAGCGTTCTCTGTTAAAGTTGATTTTGCTAGTACGGAAACAATAAAACCCAGTAAACCATTTTTTAATTTTAATTTGTTATCTTTATATATAAAAGAGGACTATAAAATGCGATTCAATTCATGTTCTCTGAAATGCGCCAACCGATTTTTTTTTTGTATGTTTTTACAGATCCATTGGCTCCCGATTTATTGAGGTTAGAGTGAACCACTTTGTATTGCATAAGTTTTACTTGAAAACGAAATTTGTTAGAGCATTTCTTTGTGGTCAATACAAATCATCAGTGAAAAAGTTGGCACACCCATACAAAGTAAATATTGATTTTTATACCATTGGAATGGTAATAGTGGAAGATTCTTAATTTTGTCTAAATAACTTCGTAGTAACTCAATCCACATCATCGGTCGAAATATGAGCGAAATTGAATTGTGATGCCTGCCATACAAAGCAAATATAAATTTTTATATATCTAGAGGACAGTCACTACAAATCATTAGTTTTAACTCGTTCCTTTAAATTTTTCTTATGAGGGATACATTTTATGGATATGCAACACAAAGGCTCTTAGCAACGCGGCAAACATTACTCCAGGGAACATTTAAACAGAGTTTCTTTAGCTTCAGTGATGGCTTTAATTTATCCATTTAAGGTAGAAATTAACGAGTTGGTCTGCTTTCAGTAACTGTCTCTAATTACTAATAGAGGAAGATTGTACAGCATGTGATAGTTGTTCTGAAGTAGATAATAGTTATCGTTATCATTATCATTCTGACCAGATAATCTTGCAGGATACTGCGACCCTTAGGACCTTTAGACCCTCCTGTCTACAGTTTGCTTAGCACATATATTTTGTCTTCCGGATGAACATCAGTAGATCCGTAATCCTAATGGTGGATGTGTCTGCCAATAAGACACTGTCTTTACAGACATCTCTATCTAAACCTTCAAGAACTCCACATTCACAGAATATGAGTTCCGCCGTCACTGGTGCCTGTGAACAAACACAATCTACAAACATTCACATCCGTGACCGCCATTCTTTTTAGATGTGCTCACAGTCCACAATGACCCGTAAGAAAATCCATCAGGAGTTGCCAGTCCGGCTTGCCATACTTGGGAACCTCAGAGTGTCATCCAAATTGAGGAGTGATCGCCGCCCTGGAAAGGTGAAGTCTCCTTGAGCATTCCTGTGTTTGGAAATTTCCCAATACTTGAATAAATTGAAGATGGTAGTAAGTGGTGCACCAAAGTAAGATTCCGAATCAATATAAGGTATCACGGAACCTTTCCTAGCCAATCTATACGCTACTTCGTTACTACCTATCCCAAACACTCAAAAGAACTGGATTTTCTTCCTAAGTAAAAGCTTGTACTTCGGATCGTATTAATATTTCACCAGTCTACATGATATTCAATTTGAGCCAAGTGCCCTTGCGGCAACTTGGCTGTTAGAGAATATATTAATGGTGTTACCTTTGAGTCCACTGTCCAGGTTGATCTCCGCACATATGGCAATGTCCTTGGCATCGGTCTGGCAGACAATCAGCGATCGCCAAAGTGGGATCGACAAGTCTTGGCTGAGTCCATGAACACCAGCAACGACACAGTCATTCATTATGTAGCCAGGGCCTTCCAAAGCGCTGATTGGTAGTGGTGTTGTATTGAAAATTGTGTAGCTTCTTATATCAAACTTTACATAAAAAAAATTTAAACATTTTTTTGAAATTGTAAAACGATGTTGATCATTTAAAACTCCTCATATATAATTTATGTAACATTCCAATGAAGGCATAAGAAATAATAAAAATTTGCTTAATTTTTAGTCTATTTATTGCTTTAGAAAATAACGTTTTCTCTTATCCAATTTAAAACAAGAATTTACATTTTGGTCTACAACCAAGTGAGTGTAACTGTCAGAGTTTCTTATACTCAAGTTAGATATTAAGTGAAATTTGCATACGTTTGCATTATTATCGAAGGAGTCATCAAAGGTTAAATGCATAAAAATAATTTACAAACACATTGACATACACGCTCTTTTGTATATACGGTGGGTAATTTAAAAACGATTTATTTGCATATTGATGACATCCGAGTGTATCAAAGATGATGACAATGATGCTGGTGATGGTGGAAGATTGTTCAAATGTTACTTGTAATAGAAAAGAAAAAAAAGTGGTTTATTATCTTGCCATATGTGTGCGTTTTTTTTAAGTCGCCTAACATATGATGCAATAATTTATTTGCAACTTTTTAACCTTTTCAATGCTTAAATTATTGTTTATTATAAAATATTCAATTTAGTTTTTAAAATTTAATTTCAAAATTTCTACCAAAAAGCTGTTAAAAAAAATTTAACACAAAAGCGGTTCCTTTTACAACATTTACAAGTCGTTTCTAAATGAAAAACACACTCATTAAATGCTGTAAAGTGTTGGCTTTAATATCCTTTTTTCTTACTTTTTTTCGTCGTCCTTTTTTTCTGTATTCATTCATTTCGTTTTGTTTGCTTATGTAACTTTTTATGAGTTTTTAATGTCAGTTAAATGGTGTTTTTCTGTAAAGACATCTTACAATTTTTTTGTAAAAGTTTTTCCTATCCAATGAACACAATTTTTTATGTGTTAACAATTTAAAGAAAAAAGTACTAAAGTTTTATTATTTTAAACATTAATATACCCTTTAAGGTTATTGTTTACACATAGAACAGAATGTGGAAACGAAAACGTAATGTGAATATGGATAATTAAACTTTTTGCAATTCAAAATGTGTTTCAAGATAAATTTCACAAAAGTTCAAAGGAAACTTCACCATCAAATATAAGTGACGTTTGATAATATTGAAAAGTTTATATTGTTTTACGGTAATGTGTAGCTATGTAAGGTAAAACCAATAAGCATATAAAAGAAAGAATATATTGTTACGAAAATAATCAACTCGTAAAGCAAAGATACATCCAATTAGTACTGTACAAGTATTAGCTATAAACTTTATTACGGCATTTATTCTATTGGTTTGTGTCAATGCTTAACCAACTGTTGCTTAAATTAATAACAGTGTTACCAATAGTGTACAGAATGGTGTTACCATATTGATTTTGGCTGTTAAATTTGAATTAGCGGCAATGAATAGAATACTGTAGTAAGTACAAGAACATTCAGAAGTTATCTGAATTGTATATAAAAAACAGTGAATTATGCATTGAAGTCAGTTATAGTTTTGTGGTCATTGTGTAAAGTTGTACTAAAAGTTGTTTTATTAAGCGGATATTAAATACTGTGGAAACCATATAAAGGGTCCGCCAAATACATTTTTTTGGAAAATTCTGTAAAAAAATCTACTGAATATTTTCTCAAATTTCTTTTTTTATTTGAAAGTACAATCCTTCCGGTTAATAATGGAAAATAATTTTATTCAAATTGCTGCCTCGGCTGGCAATGCAGTAGCCTACATGATCGGTCCAATTTTTAAGTACATTATCGATTGTGTGCAGCAGTATTTCATCAATGGCTTCAGGAATATTGTCCTTTAAAGCGTCAATTGTCTCTGGCTTGTTGGCGTAACACTTATATTTGACGGCACCCCACATATAATAGTAAAACGGTGTCGAATCGCAGCTCCTAGGTGGCCAAACGACATCAGTTCTGCGGCTGATTATGCGATCTTCAAAAAAAGGGCGCAAAACATCGAGTGTAGCTTCGGCTGTGTGGCACGTAGCACCGTCCCGTTGAAACCAAATATTGCTAATATCCTCCTCTTCAATTTTTGTGAACAATGGCCTGATAACGATCGCCATTGACTGTAACGGCCACTACATGCTTATTTTCGAAGAAAAATGGCCCAATTATGCCTCTGGACCAAAATCTGCATCAAACAGTGACTCGTCTTGGGTGTATCGGCTTTTCAATGTATGCGTGCGGGTTTTCTGTGCCCCAAATGCGAAAATTGTGCTTGTTTAATACCTGACAAGATCAAAATGAGCTTCATCTGAAAAGATGATTTTTTTGCAAAATCGGCATCTTGTATAAGTCGATCGCAGGCCGACTAAGCGAAGCGTATACACAACCACATTCGTTCAGCGGAAGGATAAAACTAATTATCTGTCAAACCAGACATGAGCCAAGTGTTAACATTCACGAAATAAGCGCTAGTTGAGAGTAGTTAGATGGCGGACCCTTTATTTATACTTTTTTTCTTTTATTTTATTTAAATCTTCTAAATTTAATTTATGAATTCTTCCATTTTTAAATTCTTTTTTATATATATGACAATTAACTAAACAATACTATAAAAAAAGACATGTTCTCGTTGTATTGAATTTACGATTAATAAATAAATAATTATATAAAATAAATAATTCGTATGGAAGATGGTACACCCACTTATTCAGTTTCGCCCTACATTCGACTGATGAAGTGTATTAACTACTAAGTAGGGAGATCGACTTTTTTCAAAAACCGGTTTTCGAATAATTCGAAAAATTACAACTTTAAAAAACCGGTTTTCGGTTAAATATTAAACAAATAACCAGTTTTTTTATTCAAATCAATTTTCTTTTTGATTTTTGTTGCTTATGTCGATCTAATTGATATATTTCCCTCATATACGTTTTTGATTCCGCGGGCATATTGTAGTTTCTAGCAATTAAGTATTCTCGAACAACGTTCAGCGTTTTTAGGGTCTTATAGGACATTTCTTCCTCGGCTTCAAAATGTCCTAATACTTCTCACAGTGATTAATTTTTTACAGAGAGAGAGAGGGAGAGAGTACTTGATATAGAATCGAGTTCTCCTTGCCGCACAATAACGTCAATTTTATAGAGGTTTTTAAGTTCGTTAATAACTCCTAGTGTCAAAAAGCCTTTTCAACTTAAAAAAGCCTTTACATCGATTTCCAAATATTTTCGAAGGATTTTTGTAGAAACATAAATCACGTATTTAATAATGTGTTTCACTGTGGTATGTTAGGGAAAAACCCGCCCACCAACCAAAAAGTCCTCAATCAGGCCACAACATCTGATAATTTTTATCAGGGGTATTACCTCATAACATTGCTAACGACTGGTTATGAGTATTTCCGCTGTAAAAAACTTGTTAATAAATCTGCAGTTCGGAACCAGCGTTTGTCGGTCTCTTTCACTGAGTCTGGTTAATCTTCATTCACCATACATATTAAATTAATTATTTATTTACAGAAAATGAGAAAAAGTTATTGTTGCTCAAGTGTGCATATTTTTGTCGATCTACCATGGTGTTCACGTTCCTTGTGAGACGTTTCAGTTTGTCATATATATATATAAAAATAAAACTTTATATTATAAATTTATAAAATACTTAAGCGATGAGCAAATTTACAACAACAACAAAATAAATAAAAAAATAAACGTGTAAAAATTAACCGTTTATTCGTATTAAAATAACCGGTTTCTTCGGTATTCGAACAATTGACATTTTAAAGAAACCGTATTCGACAAAACCAAAAAAAAAAACGGTTAAAACCGGTCAAATAATAACTGTTTTATCTCCCAAAGAGACCAAAGTCAAAATCTTCCGCTGCGGCCTAAACTAAAGATAAACAAAAATCAGTACTTACTTTGTATGGAAGCTGCTACTCCCACTTATACAATTCGACCCAACTTTTAATTGATGACTTGCATCGACCACAAAGTTCTTTGGACCAAATTTCGAGACTCTTACTATTACCGTTTTAAAATATAGACATATAAATATAAATTTTATATGGGCGTGGAACTGCCCAGTTGAACAATATTGAAGCCACACACCAAATGAAAGCTTTCTACATATGCTTTTCACATACACAGTTTTAAAAATATTTTCTTTTTTATACAAAGTTTAAATGCTGTAACAAATTTCTTTTTCAAGTAAATCTTATACAATACAAAGGGGTTTACTCCAAGGTCAATAACTCGTGAACTAATGGACCTACAAGAACCGTATATACATAAGAACCTAGGCATTGAATTAGCCTTTCGTTTAAAGGCTTACAAAATAAAATTGGTTGGTGCATTTTATAGAACATCAATTACAATAGAGTTTGTATTTATAGTCCTCTTTTATATTTATAAACATAAGTGGAAGTTAAATAAGTTGCTCTATAAATATAAACTGTGGAAATAAAACAAGGACTGCAAAATAACAACTACATGTTATTTATTTTATTTATCGCAATTAAAATGACTCAAACCTCTTAAAAAGCTTAAAACGTAACAATATACTTCTGCTGACTAAATACTTTTTGCAAATATTTTGAAAATAATCAAAAACCTTATGTTAACTTCAAAGTTAACCGTAGTATATTGTGGTGGCTTGCAAAGAATGACAACACCGGTTAAGTTTAGTGAAATACAATTATTTCTTTATTGTCAACCTGTGACGCAACCAGGTATTCAAATTCCTTAAATTATAATTCAAATTAAATTTTAATAAAATTAAAATTAACAAAAATACATACTTTTTGGTTTTATACCACCAACAATATTTTCTAAGCTTAAGCACGTTGTGTTACTAACCGTGTTAAATTTGGTTACAGTTTTATAAAAACTTAGCCCGTTGTGCGTAGCTACCAATGTTATATTTAACTGAACTTTACAGAATTAAGCACGTTGTGCGTAACTTGCCTAACCTTAAAATTATTCAATTAAAATATGGTTAAATGTAATAGATTAGCTAATAAATAAAGATAATAGATAAAGATGAAATGACGACCAGAGCTGCATTTATTGGTAGGTAGATAGTGGCGGTTACACCTTATGTGAAATTTAGCCAGAATTGCAACTCTAGATTTAATAACTTAGTTACGTTCCAAATTTTTCATTTTTTTTTTGTTTAAATAGGAAATAAGTTTTATTAAATTTTTAAATAATAAAATTTTCAAATTTCAAGGATTGAGCTGTCAGTCTTTGCCACTTATTTATCAAAAAATGTGAAATTTTATCTGTGGAACGCTACACTCTTGAACAAAGAATTTTAATTGTAAAAATTTACCGTCAAAATGGTGAAAATTTTACTGTACCACTTCCTAAAATTTGAGTAGCTTTTCCTCGTAGTCAGGATTCTTCTGAGACCGCTATGCCTAATTTAATTGCTAAATTCGAGGCTCACGGTACTGTTGCTGCCAAAAGATTAAAACAGTACGCTCGTAGAGGTCGTAGTGATGCAAACATAACCGCTGTACAACAAAGTCTTGAGAATTAGCCTGGAACATCAACTTGTCGACGTTCGCAACAATTGGAAATTACTAGAAGAACTTTGTGCAATATTTTGCATAAAGATTTTCATCTTCACGCTTATAAAGTTCAACTCGTTCGAGAATTAAAGTCAGCCGACCATTGTTTGCGCCGAAGGTTGTGAATTGGCCGTTTAAAAAACTGAACGAAAACAACGCATTTTCAATAAAATTATCTTTAGTGATGAGGCCCATTTTCAATTAGGCGGTTATATAAACAAACACAATTTTCGCATATGAGGCTCACAAAATCCAAAAACAATCCTCAAAAAAACCATTATGTCTAAAGAAAGTGATCGTATGGTGCGGTTTGTAGTTAGGCGGTATTATCGGTTCGTATTTTTTCGAAAATGGGCAAGGAAACACCGCCGCCATGAATTCCATGCGCTATCAAACCATGATAACCAGTTTTTTGTGGCCACAATTGGCTAATGTTGACGTCAGTAACTTTTGGTTTCAGCAGGACGGCGCCACAAGTCACACAGCTAGCTAAACAATTCAGTTATTTCATGAGAAATTACCCGGAAATTTCCCGGATTACTTTCTCTGGGACCATTAAAAATACTGGGCTAACGTGAACAAACCACAAACAACTGACATTCTGAAAGATGAAATTCGGCGCTGCATTGACGAGATAAGTGAAGCTTTGTTGCAAAATGTGGTTCGAAATTTTGTTAAAAAAGAGCGTACGTCTGCCGACTTGTTAGGGGTGGATATTTGCCCGACATCATATTCCATTATTAATTCACACATTTTTATTTTATATTGGTATGAATCAAGCTTAATTCTTGTAAACAAAAAATTTGTCTTCAAGCTAATTTACTTCCTAGCTTCAAATTTGGCCACCATTTATATGTTGTATTAACGTAAGTAATAGCTAAGGCTGCTTATTGGTTCAAAATCTGCTAAAATTATGGTTTAGGAAATAACAACTGATGTCAAATTTAGCTGTGCTTACTCCTCATTGAGGCATAACTATTCTTCAACATACTTATCACAAACCCCACATATACTACTCAACGCTACTACTGTATAATTGGAACTGTGCGCGTAGTGTCTCACACTTGTTGCCTGTTCTAATGATCTCTATTTCAGGGAGGCGCCAACGGTAAACTTGAAGGTAAACATAAACTCAACGGCTTAATATACAGCTTGTTTGCACTTTCTTTGCTGTCGTTTCGTGAAGACATTTATTGTGCTCTTAAAGTCCATATTTTGTGTCAATTGACGCAATGACAAGTATTGTTCTGTAGCTCCCTGTTGTAACCTGCTGTTACAAAATTCTTCAAATGTCCTTGTGATAATAATAATAATTCTAATAATAATGATAGTGATAATAATTATAACTACAAAAATAAATATATTGCAAAAACAAAGACATATTATCCAAAACACCAAAACCATTAAAATACATGAAAGTACAACACAAAAGTAAATCCAAAAAACAATAATAAAGATGTTTGTTCAATTGTAGTAACATGGCTTATAATTCTCATTGAGTTGATAATACTGGGAAAGTAACAGGAAAATGTTTTCTCCGGAAAACAGCCACCGGAGCTCATAACATTATAGGTTGTAATAAATAAGTTCAGCTCGTAGTAGCGGTAGTGATGCCAACATATCCGCTGTTTAGAAAACTGTTGAGATTGAGCCTGGATCATCAACTGGTCGACGTTCGCAACAATTCGGCATCATAAGAGGAACTTTGTGCAACGTTTTGCATAAAGATCTTCATTTTTTAAGCCAATTTACTTCCTTACCTCAAATGTGACCACCTTTTTGTAAAATTATGCATTACACATAAAACGCATAACCAAAGAATACCACGCCAACACCACTACATTTTTTGTTAATTTGCGCTTAAAACCACGTAAACCAAATTCAATGAAGACAAATATACATTTTGACTTCATGATTTGATTTGTTGGCTACCTACTCAATGAATGCTACGTATCACGAACTGCTACTATGCCTTTAGCACAGATGATGAGCTGACTAAAGTATATACGGTGATGGGAAAAATAACCACACAAATGTGGCTCATTAAGATTTGATAAGAATGTACATAAAATGAGAAAATTTCTGATAAATAATTATATTTACTTTTAGTTAATAAACTAAAGATTCTTTGCGTTTTTATTCAAATATTGCTTGTATATCAACATTTTAATTAAATTAAACTAAAAATACAAATTTTATTATTGTTTAAAATTAATTATCTTACCGCGGTATTATAAGTTTCTGTATACGAAACTTATAAAAGCAACAGATTATGTTGAAATCCTTCGAATTTATATGCTACCTTAGCCCACAGAGATAATGATACTTAGATGGGTGTTTCACTGCCAAATAATCTAAGAAATATTTTGATGATAATAATATCACTGTATTAGAGTGGCTCCCCACACAGTTTCCAGCTCTAAATAAGATCTAGAATTGGTGCAGTGTAGCAAAAACAATAACCAGAAGAAGGTGACCTACAAATTATGATAAGCTTTGGGAATTAATTAAGGCTCCATTGTAAGATACATCGGATTGAAAATCTTTCCGACCCACGCCGACTTCTGACATCCTTGAGGCCACGAAACTTTGACAAAATAGAACAACATTAGTATTGAAATAAGTGCAAATCTATTACAATACAAAGAAAATGATCTTGGGCGACGAGGCATACTTTCACATTAGTGGATTCGATAAAAAGTAGAAGTGCCTCATTTGATCAAATGGGAAACCACGAGTGATTGCTAAAAAGTCGAGTTACTGCTGTACCTCTTCTTCCGTGAATGGTGTTCACTATTGCGAGATGATAACGTAATTTTAGTAGCCAGAATTTGAGGATATGTACCAGGGCGATATGTGGTTCTTTTGGAACAGCCACACAGCCAACGAAAGAATGGCTCTCTTTCATGAGAAATTTAATGGCCGTGTAATATAAAGTCGATGTTTATTGGTCGCCATGATCATGTAAATTGGCACCGTTGTACTGCTTTGTTGGGCATATTTAAAAGATAAAGTGTACCTCAATTAGGCAAAAACAGTTAAAGAACGAAAGAATGAGATATTAGGCACATTAACGACATTGAACCTCAATTATGTCACAGAGTCATTGAAAATAGAGACCGATTGATTGGCATTTAATTCACACATAGTTGTCATAGATTCTTCTATCGTAATAAAAAGTAATATGATAATCCTCTTAAGAAATTTGTCATATTTACAATTAACATCGTACGTTTTGGTTGGACCAGCCTTTATGTCGTGATACGGATATTCTAACAATATTGAAAATACCATATCCCAACAGAATAATTCTGTAATCTATACCGCAAGTTTTGTAAACGAGTAGATTCAACACTTGAATTTGAACATACCTAAATTTGAACATGCCCTCCATTGAACTAAAAGTACCTGTCCATTGTTAAAAATAGAAAAACCAAGTTATATAAGATGTATAAAAAGTCTAGATCCAACATTGACTTTGCCCAGTAGTCCGTGCTCAATATAACTCAATTAATCGATCATGTTACCTTAAATCTGATCATCTACAATGAAATATAACGCTGTCGAAACTGATGATGATAAGCAATTTATTTGCTGAATTTTTTTTTTCAACAACCTATTCTGAGGAATGTTTTGATAACTCCTGAGTTGTCTTTACCATCTATAACAATTCCATTTATTGATCAATTAACAGTCTTCAATAATTTATATATTCTTATGAGTCTGGATCTGATGGAATTCCTAGTTGAATACTTATTAAATGTGCTGGAGCACTGGCTATAACTTTGACAATCATTTTTATTTTATCAATAGAATGTGGACATTTTCCTATGACGAGGAAGGACTCGTTCATTATTCCATTGTTTAAATCTGGCTGTAAAAATAACATCGCAAATTATAGAGGCATTGCTAAGTTGAGTGTAATTCCACAGCTTCTTGAAAAAATAAAAACTGACCATCAAGTATCATCTTTATTTTCACGTGCCCAACATGGATTTAGGAAAGGTTGCTCTACGGTTACAAATATTTTACAATTAACAACTTTAGTCAACCGTGGATTTATTAATCAGAAGACAGAAAATTAAAGCAGACTGTATGTTTTAGGGGTCTTACTTCTAAACGAATTTCCGTTCTATCCGGTGTACCTCATGAAAGCCATCTTGCCCCACTACTGTTTTCCTTTTTTTTTTGATACTGTAATGTTCTAAAATACCGTAATAATCTAATGTATGCCCATGATGTAAACATTCTTCTAAGTTATAATGATTATGATGTTATGGTGGCGTAGTGTAGTGGTTAGAGCGCAGTTAGAGCGCATAACGAAGAAAAAATTTAATTGTGGTTTCGAATGTTTAATAATAAAAAAAGGCTTCTTTCCTCCATACAAATCCATCTAAAAAAATAGAGAAAAAAGCCCCCTGATCCTTCTCTCAAACATATCTCTGGCGATGATGACAAATATCAGACGAATGATCAGGAAAAACACGCCACCTACTGGGGAAAAATTACAAAGCTAAAGTAAAGATCACCACCAATTACCAAGGATCTTCACTACTACACAAAAAAATATCATATGGAGGAAGCTATAGCGGATTAATCATCTACTTGGCTTGAAATATCAAATTGATTAAAGAAACTGAAACAAAGCAATTGATGCCTTGTGGAAAGCCAATATGCTCCCTAGAGGAGTGACGGAGAAAAAAAAAATTATTATGATGATCATATTCTTCTACAGAAAGACTTAAATGCCTTTAGCTTTTGGTACAGGATTAATCTCATGGAGTTAAAACAAAAAAAAAAGTAATTATATGTGTTTTCTTCGACGTAATCATATGGATGTCACATATGTCCTAACCGGACATATCCTAAATAAATTGGATAATTTCTCTGACCTAGGAATTTTACTTGATACCAAATTTAATTTTATTCAGCACATTCCATTAACTGTTTATAAAGCACGTGCAGTCCTTGTATTTATAAAACATTGAGCCCATTCTAGAACATGGTTCAATTATTTGAGATCTTATGTACATCCTGTCGGCCGGGAAGTTATACTACTTCGTTTGTTTATAATTTTTGATTATATGAAATAGAATGTGTCTTATATTGATAAATGTTTTAATTAATGGCGGCAATTATGAATGGAGTACATTATCAGATAAATGCCCTCCCCTGTTAGCCTCACAAATGAGAGCCCTTTTAAGCACATTTTTCAAAACATTCACACACATTTCACGCAGTATTTCATTAATTTCATCAGAGTATTTTGTTTGAGTTGCTCCAGCTTTTTTGGTTTGTTTGCATAAACCTTGCTTTTCAGATATCCCCAAAAAAGGAGTCCGGAGCAGTCCAATCAGGCGACCGTGGGGGCCAGTCAACATCATGGAAAGATGTCTCGCAGTAATTTCATTGCAATCCTGGCTGTCTGCGATGTGGCACCGTCATATCACGATATCGCTCCCCATTGACAGTTACCGTTACGCCGTTTTCAGTTTCAAAGAAGTAAGATCCAATGATTTCTCCTGATCAAATTGCATATCAGACTTGTCACTTGGTTGCAAAGGTGACTGATGAATAATTTGAGGGTTTTTCATTGCCCAGAACCGAGTATTCTGTTTATTCACTTAACCTTTAAAAATAAAATGTTCCTCGTCACTCATTATGATTTTGTCATTAAAATCGATGATTGATTTTTATTAAATCTTTCAACGATTAAAACACGTTGGTTTACTGAATATTTTTTCATGATAAATTTGCCACGTCTTTACTTCATGACTGCCAAATATGAACTGTCAAGACTAATGTTTACCAAATGGCGGCAACACAAAGAAGTACACCTTCCCGGCGGACACTCTGTATAAGGTTCGCAATGTAGCATTCAATCCGTGCAGAAACAGGTTATTGTATTTTGTCTTCGGAGCCTGCAATGGAATTCTTTTAACTTGCCGCCATATAGAAGTAGACTTGCACATGTAATGTTTGTCTTAAACTTGATAACAGGAAATGTATGTTCTGAGTTCTTAATTTATAATGTACCTTTTAACGTTCCTTCTCGTCCTTTTTGTCTTCTTTGAATTAATGAATTCAGAACAAATTATGCCAATTCTGATCTGAATTTAATAAACTTTATTCTCATATTGACTTTTCTCATAATGTAATTTAATTTCTTATTTTAATTGATACTGTATTTTTCTGGTCTGTAAGGATGTTATATCAATAAACTTAAATAAATAAGTAAATAAATAAATCTAGTGATCATCAACCATTCTCCGCCAACCTGAAAACAATTATTATTATTTAAAAAAATGCGTATTATTGCTTTCCTGGAAAGAAAGTGAATAGGACAGACGGGCAATAAATAAAAATAATTTATTAAAACGCACTATAAACTTATTTAAAAAACTGAGTATAGTTTACGCAACTAAGACATGTTCCTTCTCACTACGTATGTGGAATATGAATTTTATTAATATACTCAAATACACATTACTCATACGCCCCATGAAAATAAAGTATTTACATTTTGTTATTCATAAAAAGAATCAAAAAAATACTTGCAATTTAAGTAAAAAGTTAAGCATATGCTGCTACTATGCTCCTAACATATGTTTCACGTCTGTAAATATGTTTTCTTTGTCAGATACTCGAATTCAATTTTCAAGACATTACTGAATGCAAGAAAAAATAAAAGAAAAGTAACAATAAACATAACTTAATATCTATTTCTATTCACTGCAACATATTTAGCGTGCTGTAAATATGAATTTAAATAAAAAAATTAAAAAATAAAAAACAAAAACCAACACTGGCAAGATTTTTGGTTTTCCTGTACTTTTTTCTTCTTATGCAGTATTCACATGTGCTGCTATTTCAGCTAAAATGCTGGCAAAATCTGTTTTTTATAGACAAACATGTTTTCTTCCATATAAACATATATATTTTTGATTTTTACGAAATCTTCTTCTTGATTTCAGTTTTTTTTTTCTCTGTTTTTACGGTTCTTTAGTTTATAAAACCCAAAAGTATGGTTGCCTGGTTTTGGTATGTTAAAAGGCATACTTTAGAATTTCATTTCTATTATTTTGTATTTTTTTTTTTTTGCTTTTCTTCACATTCATACAAAACTATTCACGTACAAATACATTTAACTTGGCAGCCACCAGAATGACTGTCTATAAAAATATTACAAAAAGAAAAAAAATAGAATGAAAAAATTTGAAAAAATTGAAACATTTTTCTCTATTTGATTGTTATGCAAATAGTAGAATACAAAAACTAAACTAGAATCCTATTCATTTTTATAAAATTGTTTTATATTTTCGTTTCCTTTATACATTACAAGCCAACAGAACCATAATATTGCATTTAAGTTATATGTTAAGCAAAGAATTTTCACACACTCAAGCAAAAACCACTTGAAAAAAAGAGGTCGAAAAAATTGAAGCAAAACTGACTGAAAAAAGAAAACAAACATGTTTTGTTGAAAGAAGTAACACAGATGTTGTAAGAAAACACAGATTTATTTTACACGATTTCTCAGTGAAGGACAAATTGTTTTAAAAAATCTTTATCACTTATGTAACAAACAGGGTGTTAGATTAGAATGTGTTATATTCATTACATTTTATTATTATTATAATATAAGGAATGGATAGGTTCAAATAGCACCGATACTACCACATAAAGAGATCCACTTTGTCAAACACTCGATTAATCCCTAAGCTGCAATGAGTGGTAATCACTCACATGACAGCTCATTTAACCCTCTATAGAGTTAATATAATGGTCGGCTTACTGCCTGCTAGGTCAAGAAACCGTCTCCAACCTTCGTATGAAGGCCACAAAATATCTAAGGCGTAGCCGGCGAACCCCTTAAGATCATAAAAGTTCGCCTCCGAATTTTTGTCAAAGCAACACATTTGCTGAGAATAAGCTCCGTTGTCTCTTCTTTTCCCTACACAGATGGCACTTCGAATCAGATACCATATTAAGGTTGAAGAGGTAATACTTCAGAGCCCTGCTGAAGCCCTGGTTGAAAAAATGCACCATGGGGTAGGATTGCACCATTTTGGGTATAAATATTGATATCTTTAAAAAGGTCGTGCTCTTGGAAATTTTATTTAAAAACGTAAAGAAAAAGAAAAAATAAAAAAATATTTTGTTTTGAAAAAATCATTAAGCAAAGCAAAATATCATAAATATTTCGAAGCTTACAACACACGTTTATCAATACTTGGATATATTATTATATATTTATTCGCTATTACTATGTGATTCATTAGTATATTTGTCACTGATTACGTTGAAATCCATCTTATCAGATGATGAAAGAAACAAACAGTTTTGCGAGTTGCCCTGAACACCGCTTCCAAATATAATAGCAAAAACGTAAGGATATCTTATAAATTCTTAATCATACAACATATTCTTTCGTTATACTTTCTAAACTTAAATATAAATATTTTGTTAATGGATATATGCGTTTCTCCAGACAAAGATCCAACAGGTAATTTTGAATTTTGAACTACTTCGCTGCTGTGAAGCTAGTACCCACCACCAGGCTTTCGCTGATCTGTATGTAGTCTAAAAGTTGTTTTAAAATTTTTCGAATTTTTTTTAATTATCTTCTACCAATTGCTTGAGAAATACGGAAATATTCCTCAAAGCTACTTAAACGAAATTATATCAATTAAAAGATCTGCTTCTGTTTTATTCCAAACCCGCTAAGAAAATAAAATTGGATAATATTCGAATAAGCTATGAGCTTATAAGTTCATGAATGTACGAAAAATCGGTTTTTTATCCGTATCAATTACAGATTCCTGTGGTAACGATAGCGCCGTTTAGAAAAATAGCATCATATCCCAAGTGGTGATTTGTCGCACTTGCATAAAACAAAACAAACCAAAAATTCTAATAAAGCAGCTTCGAAGTATCAAAAAAAAGTGTTATGGTTCGGTAGCAAGAAATTAAAAAAACGCAAATCATCGAGTATAGCTTCGGCTGTGTGGCACGTACCGCCGTCCTGTTGAAACCAAATGTTGCTAGTATCCTCCTCTTCAATTTTTGTGAACAAACTTGGCCCGATAAGGATCGCCATTGACTGCAACGGCCACTCCTTGCTCATTTTCGAAGAAAAAAGGCCAATTATGCCTCTGGACCAAAATCCGCACCAAACAGTGACTGGTCTTCGGTGTATCGGCTTTTCAATGTATTCTTGCGGGTTTTCTGTGCCCCAAATGCTTCAACTGAAAAGATGGTTTTTTTCTTCTATTCATTCTGCAACATTACCATGATTTTCAAAGTAATGTCGCAATATTTCCCAACGTTTTTCAAGCGTATACACAACCATATCCGTTCAGCGATAGGATAAAACTAATTATCTGTCAAATCAGACATGAGCTAAGTGTTACCATTCACGAAATAAGCACTAGTTCAAAAAAAAACAAAAGATGGCGGACCCTTTAATTATAGATACCAAATTGGATCAGCATACATATGTATGTATACTAGAGACCATTTTATAGGAAAATATACAATTTCAATATATGACTTCTCATAGCTCCGACATTGGGTTTCACCGACAAATAATATACGAAATTAAAGCTCATTCGATTGTGTAAAAAAGGTCATATATTACGGAAATATGATTTACCTGCGAGTTTCCGAGATAATGGTAATTTTGTAAAAAAGATCCATTCAAAAAATCATTTTTTTCGTCAATGGATTCAAACTGTTTATACACTAAATGAAAGGCCTTCGTTAGAACTTTTATTTCATATACTTATTGACATGTTACTGATCGAAATGTTGGATTTAATATGCCTATATCGCGAGAACCAAGCTTGGCTGCTTCAAATTCTTATATAGCTGATCTTAGAATAACTTGTTTATATCAGTAGTATTAACGCGACCACGGTTGCTTGTCACCCAGAGACCTATACTTAAACCATATAAAGTTTAAATTTTGACTTTGAATTCAAAATTAATTTTCTTATTGGAAACAGTGTAATCTCCATATAAGAAACTACTTGTGGCAAACAAAATCGAAATTATGTTCCTTCTTGTTTGTTTAGTTATTCTGTTGCAACTGAACTTTGGTTTGGAAAGAAAGAAAAGAAAATATTTGATTTCATATGTTTTACAATTTGATTCGTATTAAAAATTGTCATATTTTCATTTCTTCTCAATTTATAGACATTTTACGGTCAATAATGGACAGATAGAGGTTAATTGAAAAGAAATATTATTTCAAAGTTTTTAGCATTGCAATGCAAATTTTGTGTATGGAAAAAGCCAAGAAAAAATTGCACTTTTACAGAAAATTGCATGCGGTGCCCCATAATTATCAAAACGTTAGTTATTTAGTACATACGGTAGTGAAAAAAAATATTTTTAAGCAATTATTTTAAATATTTTGTATGAGCAAAATAAAAAAAACGGAATGAAACACATATTATATTACAATTCAACTATAAAGTGCCAATAACTGTGAATATTTAAATAAAATTTAAAAAACTACTTAAACAATTGTTTTCCTTAAGTTTAATGAAGCACATCTTACTTAACATATTCATGTAATAAATAATTCTAAGCCAAGTTTGCTTAAATCTTCCATATTCATGTAGTCATAGAAACACAGCAAGCATTCTAAACTGTATTCTACGTCAAACAGACTGATACTTCCCACAGTCTATTAATGATTTATAATGTCTTTCTTTGAAAAACTTAAGAAAACAAGAAACTTATGCAACAGCATTTGAAATCCGATGTTATATAATGGAATCTTGAGGTATTTTATAATATCTACCTACCATTGTGATTTTAAAATAGTTATGTTATATGTAGCACAGTGTGCAAAAATATGGAAAGAATTTTGTTCAAATATTTCAACATAAGCAGTAAAAAGTCATGATAATTTTCATCACTGCATACCTTGATACCCTGCACAAATGATCTGCAAAAAAATTTTATTCATAATAGGTAAGGTAAGGTTGTATGGGTTGCATGCAAATTGAAGGTCCAACCGCCATTTCTGAAAAGTTTTAACACATAAGTTAGTGACACATACAGATGACAGTCTTGATCATGAAAGAAATCTGTTTAAATTGCCCAGGTCTTTCCTCCTACAGATTAAAACAATTTATGCAAAAGTCCTCATGAGGGTAACCTACACGTGTCATCATATATATTCTCCTGGCTTGCCATGTGCCTATAACCTAGAGCGAAGTAAAAGTGGTGGTCTCACCGAGGTTAGGTTAGGCTAAAAGGGGCCTCTAAACGTCCAGCACACTTAGGTCCGATAGAGCCCATTGTGAGACCCATAAACTTAGCTCTGACAGCCTGATCAGTTATCTCACCAGTTCGCCAGTAGAACCACAATGCCAACAAAATGCTCACTGAATATCGTGTAGCTAAGTCCCGCCAACGCCAGACATTCCAGACTTTTCTGTGGTCTCTACCTCCTCCACTAAGAGAGCCCCTCTGACCCGACTTAGGGCCATATCTCCCCACTAAACAGTGACCCGTAAGTGCCCCTATTACCACAGATACCCTGCCTCTTGGCAAGTTCAGCAGTTGTCTAGACCTCTCTGGTCTACCTTCGGCCAGAGAGTTCTAGGTAGAGATCGGTATACCAAATCAAACCGCCGAAAGATTTCGCTACACAGTTGCCCGAGTGGTCTTTGGCTGGTCACAAATCCAATCATTTGCCAAAATTATACAAACCAATATGCCTGAGCTCGTTTTTACTTTTTATAAGGGAACTTGATAGGAAAAATGTTCCTATTATATTACGAAGTTGAATAAAGGAGATGCTTGCCTTCAGAGGATAATAAGTGACACTAGTGGCTATCCACAAGGTGGCGTTTTATCACTTCTTCTGTGGACGCTAGTCATTTATGTACTTTTGGAAAAGCTCAACAACTTGGCGTGCCATATTTTTGACTGCACTTCTGACCTGTGGTTAGATGGGAGGACGAAACCATGAAGCGGAGCGCATGAAACTGCTCTTGATGTGGCATTTAACTGCTACAGGGAGACAACCCCTTCTCCCTACGAAGAAGATAACCGCACAATGCACTTGAAGTAGAAATCTGATACTTATTGAGCCAGCAATAAGTGGCTCGACGATTTAGTTCTCGGATAAAGTGAAATATCTGAGGATAATCTTAGATAAGATTCTTACTAAGGGTGATCTAACCATAATAAGCGACGTTTACTATGAGTCACAGTTTTATGTTAAGTTTTTTGCCCAACTTAATTTGATATTTCTTTGTTTCAGTGTTTGACAAATTCAGCCACGGTTAGGTACACAATTGAGCAACTCGTCAAGATTGTTAAAGCCTTTTACAAAAATAGGCATTCAAATCAAACTGAATATCGTGCAATTCGGGATTTTTTTTTTGTCAGCATTATCGAGAGAATTGTGGACAAATATCAGCAAAACAGGTCTGTAGGCAATATGAAAACACCTGTGCATTCTCGCCCAGTTCGTTCTGCGGAAAATATTGCTGTTGTTCGTAATACTATGGCAGAAGAGCCGTCTACCTGGAACGTCGTCGTGTCTATCAATTGAAAATCTCACGAATACCACTGATGCGAATTTTTGATAAAGATTTGAATTTACACGCTTACAAGGTTCAATTTACTCCATTGCTGAAGATTACTGACCATTTTAAGAGCCGTCAATACGGCGAATGTATAGTTGAATAGACAGAAGTGAATGGTGTCTTTACAAAGAAAATCATTTTCAGTTGCGAGGCACACTTTCACTTCAGTGGATTCGTTCACAACTAGAATTGCTGCAATTGGGCAAACGAGAATACATGAGTGATTGTTAAAAAGCCTATGAACCCGCAAATGGTAATTGTTTGGTGCGGCTTATGGACTTGCGGCGTAGTCGGGCCGTACTTCTTCGAAAATAAGGTCGGCCAAGCAGTTACCGTGAATGGTGTTCGATATCGCGAGATGATACTTGTGACCAGTAATTGAGGATATGGACCTGGGCGGTATGTGGTTCGAACAAGATGGTGCCACTTGCCACACAGCCAACGAAACAATGGCTCTTTTGCCCGAGAAATTCAATTGCCGGATTTGATTGCTATTCCCTTGATATTGGGCATGAACCTTGGGGTCCTTATACCCAAAAGGTATTCTTGGCATTGTGGTGGCTTCACATTATGAACCGGATTCGGTTGACTAATGGATTGAAACAGACTGGCGTTGAGACTGGAACCAGAGTGGGTAGCCTTAATTTCAAAAAGGCTTTGCCTATAGGCAAGTACCATTCGGTTTTCCAGGCTAACATTTATACCATCTTCACTTATGTTAGGAAATGTCTGAGAATAATTTCAAATGGCTAAGGTATTTATGTAATGTCAGGTAATCAGGCAGGCAGGAGGGCTTTGTCATTCTATGAGGTAAAGTCGAGGACTGTGATTGACTGCATTACATCGCTTAATAAACTAGAAACTCATAGCAGGTTTACTCTATCTTGTGTATCCAGTCATGAGAGCCACCTTGGGAATGAAAGGGCTGACTGTTTCACGAACACGTGAGCCTAATGAGTTTTTTTTTTGCCTGAACCATATTTCGGTGTGGTATATAAAACGACTCCTGGGCTTATAGGCTGCATGCGACTTCAATCGATTTTTGAGTAATGACCACAGTATGAGAAAGGCGAGGATGTTTATTTCGCTGTCAGAAGAAGTCTATTGCTACTTATTAAGAGCGAGTTCAGGGTACTAACGGGGCTACTGACTGGGCACTATGGTTTTAGATACCATCAGTGTATTTTAGCAAATATTGATAATGATCCATGTAGTTCCTGTACGACTTGTGTTGAAACTTCCGAATATGTTCTGTGTGAGCGTTCATATTTTGGCCCTAAGCTCACAACTAAATCAGTTGGATCAAGCAGGATAGTTCATGTTGGTAAATATAGTCGTAGCTTTAAGATTAATATCATTACTATTTTTTCCTTTCTAATTGATTTCCATCGATGCAGTTATTAGACAGTCTTAGAGATCACAATAGTGTTTCGGAAGTATTCCAATCCTAGGCGTTATTTGAAAATTCTTCTTCATCCATAAGCTTAAATTTGAACCAGCGATTATTTCGGATCTGACAATACTTGTGTCATTCTATTCTGCCACAAATTCCAGTATATTATCTCAACTGAACGAAATGATTCGATATACGTTTGAGCAGCTTTGGGATTTATTGGAAATTTATCATCATTTAAAATCATCTTTTTAGATGAAGCTCATTTTCATCTTTGTGGACACATTAATTAGCAATATTGCCGTATTTGGGGCTCAGAAGACCCAAACATGGTCTCGTAGAAGCCAATGCACCCATTACGTGTGTCTCTTTGGCACAGCCTATGGAGCGAATCCATCATTGAGCCATATTTCCTTGAAAATAAGGATAGCGCAACCATTTCTCTCAATGGAGTGACCTATCCCACCATGATAACCGATTTTTGGTTTCAACAGGATGGTGCAACTTGCCACACATTTCAGGCCACAATCGATTTATTGCCTCAAACGTTTGACGGCCGTTTAATTAGCCGAAATAGTGATGTTAGCTGGCCGCCAATAAGCTACAATTTGACACCATTGGACTACTTTCTGTGGGGTGCCGTCAGAGACAAGTCATATGCCAACAAATCCGAGACAATTGAGCACTTGAAGGCCAACATTCGTGATGCCATTGCCAAGATACGGCCACATACAATCGAAAACTTCTCGAAAATTGGTCCAATCGAATGGGGCTGTGCGAGGCCAGCCGCGGCAGCCATATGAATGAAATAATATTTCATTTTTAACCGGAACATTTTTTTCTCTAAACAAATAAATAAATTTGCAAATTTCAAACCGCTTTTATTTTTTTGCATTTTTAATTTAAACTTTTAAATGACCTACCCTATAGCTTATAATCTAGAGATAGTTTTTGCCTTTAGCTTTCATGCGTTGCATACCTTAGCATATATCCAATATATCCCAATCATCTACTATGATTAAGGGAGTAAAAAAAAGACGTTGTAGTTTAGCAATTTATTTGTCGTAGTTTTTTTACCTGCAGTGCACAGTTTGAAGTGAATCTGGCCGCAACACAAAACAAAATATACGTAGTGGTTCAGATGCATTGTATGGTTCGTTTTCTTTCCTTTCGAACATGTACTTTCTTCGGAAAATTTATTGTTGCCTTTGAGAGAATAAGGGGAGGGGTTAATAGATGATGACATCATTTTCTTTCATAAAGACTTTTAATAAAGAAGTCTTTTTAGTTATTCTTTTATCTAAAAGTTATTTTTTTTTTTAATTCATAATTTACTTTTTTTTCTAATAATTTAAATTGAGATGTTTAAAAACAGTATAAAATGTCTTTAAAAATACAACAAAAACAAAACATGTAATTTATTTTTATATGGTTTTACAGAAGCCATTTTATTTTTGGTGGATTTTTTAGTTAAAAGGTCATTGCCAAAATAAACGCCAGGTTAAACTCGTCTGGAGTGTCGCCCGCACTGAGGCAGAAATTACAGTGTAATCTAGAACCGGCGGCACTGTGAAATCGTGTTATTAGACATATCTCACTTATTTGATGCCTATATTAGTTTCAGCTGTAGAATCGAACATGATGGAAAATGCAGTGGATCGTTGCCCGCCAGTAATACGTCTTATCACCACTTTCATTATATACATTCTCAAACACAGTATTTTTAAGTGCCTTGCATAAAGGAAAAGAAATTACTTGGGAATACAAGGTCGTGACAACTGATTTGGCTGGACTTCGATAAAGCTAATACTAAAAGCGTACGAATTATTGCGACGTTTTGAGAAATATTTACGATAGAAAACGTCAGGCAGTTTTGTTATCTGAGAGTAAAAAACGCCATTTGAGTGAGGTTATATATAACCACAGAGAACACGGTAAATCGTTCTATACGTACTTGGATCGTTTAATATCTACTCGGAAATCCTATTCTCTGGTTTAGAGCACACAGCCGGTAGTTCCTAAAACAAATGTAAAGTTCACCCTTCTATACGTTTGCAAATACGTAGAACGCTGCCTCTCGAAATATACATAATAGCTGTGTGTTGACTCAATATCTTCAAAGGATCATAGGAATATTTTGACCCAAAGTGACATCGAATAACAGACTTCGGGAGCAATTCATTCAACAGATCAAAATCACGAAGATAAAAAGACGTAAATGTCGGTGGATTGCCACACTTTAGGAAGGTCATAGAATGGCTTAACAAGAAATGCCATAGACTGGAGGCGCTGGAGGGCAGTAAAATTGGTATGGAGCTGGTCAAAATGAGTAAAAACTGAATTGAATTGTGGGCTTTTGGACAATATAGGAACATATTTTACAGACTAATTGAGGATTAGTGCTTCTTATAAGATTGAAGCCAGAGAACCTACTCACTCCTATTTACAGTAACGTTGATTCATAAGTATATGTAGCAGGGTTGGCAAGAACCCGGGTTTTTTTTAAAAACCCAACCCACCGAGTTTTATTGGGTTTTTTATTAGTTTTTTTTTGGGGGGGGGGGGGGGCGAGAGGGTGCTTTTATAACTGCTTCCAAATTTCGTTCATGTCAAAAATTTTTTGCTTATTTATAAAATCATGTTGTATCTATAATACAGTAGTATCTATAATACAATTTTGCACTCCTGGTGAGTTTAGATTGTGCACTATGAGCTGCTAAGACTCGGTGATCGGAGCAGACTACAATTTCTTAGTTGGAATCATGCATTATAAGAAAAACGAATGTAAAACCAAACGTGATTAAGCTATTCTTTTGCATGACAACACCAGACCTCACGTCGCAAAAGCTTTAAAATAATTATTGGAAACGATCAAATGCCGTATCCGCCGTATTCTCCGGATGTTGCGACGAATACAATACCATATACTCACACCACTTCATACGGGCTATCTATAAAAGGCATTTCACAATAACGGCCTATTTGAATTATGGAACACATTCGCTTTAAGCGCAAACAACCTCGTTCTATGGTTAAACTTTCGTCGGTTCTCCGTTTTTTAACAAAATTTGTAAGGGAAGCAAACGCAACACATATTCATCTCATTTAAAGGCATTTCGATTCACGGCCTAGATTTACTGAAACTATCTAGGCCGTATGTTATCTTTAACTGTCACCGAATCGTCTCCTTTGACGAAATACAAAATCGCCTTCAAATTTGGAGCACCTGAGAAGATGAAGGTTTTAAATTTGTTATTTCATTATCAATAACGGAACATATAATTTGTAGTCCCAATACGCAAATTACACTCATTTTTGTTGTAAATGAAAAAGTCCACCCGGGGTTTTTTAACCCGGGTGAGTTTAATTGCGTTACCCAGTGTGTTGCCTACCCTGATAAGTAGCAACGAGTACAAATCAAACATCGTACTCATACTAACAGTATACTCGTACTCATAGCATTCATTCACTTCTCAGAAAATACTCATAAATGACTCAAATCCTTCAACTCATTCGAATAGTGCTCATCATGTAAGTATTCGAATCATACTCATATTACATCATCTAGGTACAATGCGTTTAGAACACTTCAATAAAATAGAACTGCTTTGAAATTAAATTTTATAAAATTTTTATAAAAGTCACCAAATATCAATCCGAAAAATACACTAATGAGAAAATATTGGCAGGCGAAAATGAAAATGGGTCAAAATAACCCTGCCCGTTTTTCTAGTGTAAAATCACATTGGATATGTATTTATTTCAATACAAAATTATATCTATTTTTAGAAGTTCTTAATGTAGGACTGTATGTATGAACATTTTGCCTTCCATTTATCACACGCGCATACATACATATCTGAAGTAATTTATCATTTTGTTCTGCCGATGGCCATACACAATTTTTCCTGAATGCTTAAGTATGAATGTATGGGTACATATAAATGCATGTTTAATAATATCTATACATTATCCTTGTACATCCTCTCTTTATTTATAACGGATACTGCCTTTTTAAAACATATTACTTAACGGGAACTATGCTCATAACCGGGTATGATGTGCATTTTCAACTTGCGGAAATGTTGCCCATTTTTCTTTTGTTTTTCGTTAAAATTGCCTTTTTGGACAAAAATAATGATTTATAATGGCATCGTAGCGACTGAGGAATAATTTGTTGTTCTTATTTCATAGTCGTTAGAGTACATGGCCGTATAAAATTATTTTCTTTTTGTATTTTTAACATTTCATTCTGAATTACTCTTCTGACTTATTAAAAAAAAAATGATTTGTAGTCCTCAAGGAAGTCACATAGCTGTACGTGCTTAACGTGAGACAAACTTAAGGTTAATTTTATTATGCAATTTAATTTCAATTCCATTTGAAGTTAAGCCGGGGGATAAAAATGAAATCCACTATTTTCGATTCATGAAATATTATGGTCTTAGAAGGAAGGCAGGCAAAGACAAGTGTTGAAATTTATTTAGTGTAAGAATATTAATTTAAATTCTTAAATACCTGCCTGCCTGCCTGCTTACAATTAGATACATATTTCCTAACTAAGGAACTCCAGAAGAAAAATATTAATTAACATTCTTGTACATTTTTTTCATATCTTACGTTTTTGATTCAATGTCTTTTTCAATAAATGATACTCATTTGTCTTCTTAGCATCACACTTGAATATTTTTTCTTCTTCTCTATTTTAAACAACATTTCCATACGAGTACGAATGAAAACGTGGCTGAGAATCATCAATTTACTTAACAACGGAGTCATGTTTGTACGTAATTTTCAGGATATTATGAAAGGATACACATATCTGATTAGTTTAAAATATAATTAAAACATGTATGGTTTGTGCTACTCTATGAAGAAAAGTATCAGTTTTCAATACGAATAAATTCAATATTCGTGGTAGGAATTTAGAATCATGAAAAATTTCCAGTAATGAATTTGCAATGCAAACAATGAAATAAATTAAAAATTTCTTATGGATCATAGGGTTTTATTACCAATAGAAAATGAACTAAAAATAACAAAAATTGTTGTCTATTATGCTGGAATGGAAGAGAATAAACTGAAGTGAATAGTCTCATTGAAGAAAGTGTCCTTCCAATAGGAAAAGTTATTGTTTTGTGTTATTAGTTAAACTTCTTAAATTCATTTAAAGGATTTAGAAATCTAGAGGTCTACCCGAAATCACTAGCCGATGCAATATTGAATGATGTTGGTCACATCCTATGGAGAAGCAGAGACACTCTTCATATGAAGAAGATTGAGAATAATGTCAAATTAATTTCATAAACTGATGTTGACTCGGACAGCCACCTTCTTATAGCAACTCTTTTTCGAACTACGAAACCCGTTTCAGGAACTTTGATACCCGAAAACTTTTATTGCGAAACGTAGGAAGTATTTTTAATTCTGCGTTATCTGATTGTGGTGTCGAGGCTTAGTGGTCCTTTGTTGGGGAAACGGTGCTTCAGGCCTGCAGTAATATTCTTGGCATCGTAGCTTAAGATATAAAAAACTGTATGAGTGGAAACACTTGAGAGGTAACAGAGCTAAGAAGGCGTACAAAGAAAGACAGATATAACACCAAAGATCAGACTCCTAAGCGTATAGCCGAGGATAGACATAATGAGCTTAAGAGTACAATAAAGAGGCTGTGCAGGGACGACAAGAGGATATGGTTCAACGACCTTGACAGCAGAGCAGAGACGGCAGCTAATTATTCAGATTTTAAGACCTTGTATAAGATTAGTCGGCAGTTGTTAGGAAAAGGCTACGCCAAGGACCATCCCATAAAATCGAGGAAACGCATAAATTTGCACACCGCTGAAGAGAAAATTGCTCGAGGGAATGAATATTTTTCTGAGCTGTTAGCTGTTAGAATTGAGATTCCGAGAAGCTTGCCTACTAATTTGCCTGATGACAATGTCGATATATGTAACATCAATACCTATCTTTCTTCAGTGGCCGAGATTGTGAAGGCTAGCAAGAATGTTAAGCCAGGTAAGGCCCACGGCGCAGACGGTGCGGAAATACTCAGAGCTTATCCGGAAACTGGGGCGAAACTACTGTGGCCACTCTTCAACGCCATTTGGCGTAAAGTTCAATTGCCAGCTGACTGGTTGGAGGGAGTCCTGATTAAAAGTTCCAAAGAGGGTAATCTTTCGCAGTGCAAGAACTACAGTGACATTACTTTGCTCTTAATTCCCTCTAAAATTCTAACATTCCTCCCAATCGCATCAACACTTCTCTTAATCACACTATTCGTAAGCAACAGATAGCTAACAGATATGTATTGATGATATTAATACCCTGCGTATTTTAGTTGAACAGATAAATGAATGGCGATCTTCTATCCATTTGTCTTTGAGAGTAATACTCGTGCATCACTATGGTATGTACTCCACAATGCGGGTGTATCGAACAAACTAATAACTCTGATAAAAGCCCATTGTGACGGCTTTAAATGTATAATTCTTCATAATGGTCGTCCATCAGATAAATTGAAACAAACTGTAGAGCTCGTCAAGTTTGCATTTCACCAATATTGATATTAGATATCATCCTTAAGAAATCTGTGGATGGCTTAGCATTAACATTTACTGAGCAACTTGGAGATCTCGATTATGGCCACGGTATTTGTCTACTGTCGGCTCGGCATAATGACATGCAGCAGAAACTCAATGACTTAGTAGAAGAGGTAGAGAAACATGGCCTCAGAGTTAATGTTGATAAGACAAAGACCATCAGCATCGGGTTTAACAATTTAACAATTTTTTACATTAAAGACAGCCTAGTTTGATCTGTGGACTCTTTTTCGTACCCTAACAGTATTATTACAGCGGATAGAGGCGCGAGAGCTTATGTGGAAGGTAGAATAGCCAAAGTTAGATTGTCGTTTGCACAACTTGAGAAAATCTTGTGGTCAAGCTTTACATCAACGGAAACGAAATTATGAATATATAGAACAAACGTGATCTTTGTGTTGTTTTATGATTGTGAGACATGGTTGACTACGGATGCTATTTTGCAGAACCTCCAAAGCTTTGTAAGCCGAAACCTTACCGACTTGGTTCTTAACTGTAAAATGTGCCCAATGTCGTATATGATCGTAAATGGGCCTGGATTGGTCATACCCATAGAAGACCGCAACATGAGGTCAACAGAATCATGCTCGACTGGAATCCACAAAGCTCGAGGAGTTAAGCAAGGACGAAGGCAACGTGGAGCAGGACAGTGATGGAAGAAGTGGAACAAGTTGGACATGGAATGAGTTCAACAGGTTGCCGCAGAACTATATACGATTAAGATGTTTCTCAAGGGCAGTGCTCCTCAAGGATTTAAAGGAATAATGATGATAATGAATTCCATGAACTATTGATATTTTTTATCTAGGCAACACTTTTGGTTTGTCATTTTTTGTCAACGCAAAATAGTTTTGAACTGCATGGAATCAACGTTTTTAGATAAGAGCACGATATCATTTCTTAATATTGCATTTTCATTCAAGCCAATCGCCGCTGGAATATGTCATCTATTTCATTCATGAAATAGATTCCTTGTCAAAATAGCACCTGTTCTCTAAACAGCATAGCAATAAACTCAAGATAGCATATAGTAAATCAAAACCATGCATTCATGAAAAAACCATTCATTCCATTCATATCATTATTCATTAAAAACAACTGCACTCATTCTTCTTTTTCTCGTCATTTCAAGCATGAAACACATAGATGACAGACACCGCACCTTAAGAAATCTTTAAGGCACTTAAATTTTATTTGTATTTTATTGCATCGCTTTCTTATGTTTTTTTCTTTCTGTATTTGTTAAAAAAATAAATCGTTACAACACAGTAAATGCACACTGTGTATTGTGCACTATTCACTCTTGTTTTGATGCAGTGCGCTCATGTTTCACTCAAACGCAAATGACTTAATGCAGAAAACAACGAAAAGCTGAAATGGTATACACAACACAAACGGTGAATGAGGTCACAATAATGATTCATTTTAAAGTGAATGCACAATTTTGCCTTTCATTGGCATTCATGCAGGTCTCTAGGACATAATCCGCTCACCTATATTCAGCCAGCGACTGTCAGAATCAGCACGATACTAGTTGGTATTGTGTCCGCCATGCTGCTAAGATCCCTAAATCTTTGAAGCGAAAAGTATATTAGACGTGCTCCTGCTCAGAGTCAGGATCCTTTACTGTCGTTCTTCCAACTGCTTCTGCATCAATTGTTGCTGGCTATTCTGAGATGGCTGGTATGTTTTACCAATGGCTAGTGCCTAGCGCTGCATTTTCATTTGATTACTTTGGAATTGAGAGCATTAGTCGATTGAAATCTGCATCTACAAAGATGTCATAGACCTCTACCTGGAAGATGATACAGTTTTCAGACAGTCTGAGAGTGGCCAAGAAATTAAGTTAATCAAAGTAAAATTTGTAGCTCGTTGCCTTTAACTTTAATGTTCAGTGTAGATTGATTCAAGTTATTTGAACAGTCCAATTGTTTCTTGTAGAGCTATTCAAGTTCTACAAGTTCTATCAAAATTCGGTGAAATTACCACAAACATCAAACTGCCTATTTCCAATAGGATGTATGCATACGGTAATGCTTTGCTTGACTCATAAAGTCACAGAGCGGATTCAGCAGATATGTGGTTGAAGAGTAGAATTCGGACAGAAGAAGAAGTACATTTTAATGGGCAACGCTCTCTACCAAACAAGAGAGCGGCAGGTATAAATTGGTATCATTACAGCAGGTCTAGCATCTAAAATATAATATGCACATAAGGACTTCTTTATTCGACTATTACTGCTACACTTTTACTATGGCTTATAATAAGGATAACCAAACCAAAATACCAAATTCCCGTTTCAAAAACAAAAAGACTGAAGTCGGAAAGTATAACAATTTGCATCGATGTAGTACCAGCTGCTAAAGACAAAAAAAGGTAAAACTCACACGTCTATATCCAGCTGGCGATATGCAAAAACTGCACAACCCTGTTGGGGAGTATATCCTCCTTGATTTTGAGGACTGCAAAGTTTAAAGCGCTCCGTATTCTGAGCCTGCTAATGCACAGAGAGGGTCAATTATATAGCAGATGAACCAACGATTTCTCACTATCACGTGCGTAATACCTCCCACAAATCATGTTGATGGCTAAACTGAGATGGCTGGCGTGTTTTCTATTGGCCATTGCATAGGTGCTGACTGCCACAAACCGGACAATATTTCCTCTTGAAAGTTTCATTAGAGCGTCGGTCTTTCATCTAGTGTAGGATGGTCATGATTTCGTTGAAATGAAACAAGTAGTTATCCTCCCCCATTTATATTATGCTTTTCCCCGAAACGAAAGCCATATATATTTCCTGAACTGTGTATTCAGGTGAGGATTTGTCCATATTGAAACTGTATCTACTCGAGCAGGAATGTCAGCAACCTCGTTTCCCTCAATATCACAGTGACCAAAAGCCAAATCAGAGTAGCACACTTCCATTTATGCTGCTCTCCACCAGTCCAAATGTCCAGACCTGTTTTGCCGCCTAGATGTGAATAAAAATCCTAATGTTCTTGTTAATGGTCAGCCTTATGATTGAAAAGGGGAAAAAGACATATCATATATACAACTTTTCATACGACGTACATATGGATGCCATTCAAAACGTAATGACAGAATTTCGGCTAAATTATTTAAAATATAGGAATTAACAATTCTCATGTACAATTTTTAGTATTACACGGTGCGACAAAAAAAAATGTTTAGTGATACTACTTTTCTGATAGGCGCTATCGAGTAGAACAAGGATCTATTTTTGGAATTTACGAAACACCTCAAAAATCTCGAGTTAAGAGTAAACACCTTTTTTTGGACCTTCATACTCTTATAAGCTAAAACCCGGCGGGCTTCGATACACCCACTTTAATATTTATCTTAATTAATCTTATATCCTTTTTCTCAATTTGTTCACTTTCGATCAAAACCCAATCATTTGTTGCTTCCAGAAAGACACTGTAGGTCTTGCTTTTGTTCTATTTACAGTCTTCAAACAAACACGAATTGATTTTTATACATAGTAAACGTAAAGATAAAGATAACGATGTTTTAATAAATGTTGTTCTCCACATATAAAAAATTCAATATTTAGTATGAGTGTAAGATGCCACGCCCACTTGTCCCATCTTCACAGTTACTGACTAATAATATGTATTGTTCACTACGTTGTTAGAATCTAATTTCGAGAATACATAATAATAATGTCGATTTGGACAACATATGGCATAACTATCACGTATGTTTTGTGTCCATAATAACAAATACGGTATTTTAAAGAGTAAACATCTATCATTATAATACAGTGTTCGATAGACGCAAATCGTAAACACAAATTTTTTTATCGAATGATATCGAATTTAGTGCCTAAAAAATATGTTTTTTTGGGGAGAAGTCCGTTAAACATCTTTCATTTGCAGAAAACGGCTGCTGAAAGTTATCGATTGTTAGTACAAGCTTACGGTCAACATGCACCAATTCAAAAAAAATATGAACGATGGTTTGCGCGATTCAAAAGTGGTGATTTCGATACGTAAGACAAGGAGATGCCTGATTGGCCGAATAAGTTAGATGAGGAATTGGAAGCATTACTCGACGAAGATTGTTGTCAAACGCAAATAGAATTTGCATTATCATTGAGAGTCACACAACAAGCCATTTGCCTACGTTTAAAAGCATTTGGATACATTCTAAGACTAGGAAATTTGGTCTCATGTGAACTGAAGCAAGAGACGCTAAAAAGTGATTCTGCATGTCGGAAATGATTCTTGGACGCTACAAAAAGAAAGCATTTTTGCATCATATTGTTACTAGTGATGAAAAATGTTTATAGTACGATAACCCCAAGCGCAAAAGGTCATATGTAAAACCCGGCCAACCAGCAAAATCAGCACCGAAGCCGAATATCCATGACGTCAAGGTAATGCTCTGTATTTAGTGAGATCAGAAGAGTGTTTTGTATTATGAGCTGTTGAAACCGGGTCAGACGATCAAAGGAGACCTATACCGAACACAATTGATTACAATCGGTCAAAAACTAGTTTTGGCTCACCCGACTTATAACCCAGACCTCTCCCCTTCTGACTATCATTTGTTTCGATCGATGCAGAACGCCTTTACTGGTGGAATAGGCTTCACTTCAGAACAGAGTATCAGAAGTTGGCTTGATTCATTCTTTACCTTGAAACCGGAGCAGTTTTTTTGGCATGGAATCCATATGCTACCAGAAAGATGGGAAAAAGTAGTGGCTAACGATATTCAATACTTTGAAATTTTTGAAATTTGTATAACCTATAGTTCCTTCCAAACATATAGTGTCGTGTAAGTAGTCTTGAAGAATCTGGGTGTATTTCTCAAGCAAACATATTTTTTATCCAACTTTTTCCCCAGTTTTCAAGTTTAGATGCGATTTTGCGCACTATTTTATATAGTCCATTTTTCACCCGTAACTCGTGATTTTGGTGGTGTTTCGAAAATTCCAAAAACAGATTCTCGTTCTGCTCCATAGCGCCTATCAGAAAAATAGTATTATTTTCCTCGTATTTCATATCATTTAAGACCAGAAAGATCAAAGAAATCTATTATGCAGAGCCCATTACATTAACCTCGCATATTAAGGATTTTAAGGAAATTTAGCACCATTTGCAGTCTGTTGTTCAATAATTAATATAGAGGCACAAAATTTCACAAAGGTGTCACTATCAATGTCAGACATTGGTTTCAGAGAGACCAATTTTGGTCAACTGGTACCACGGTTCGCACTGGTACGTAAAGTACCCTGCAAAAAATTTGAAAAATTTTATAAAAATAGTGGTACTTTAGGTTTAAATTTATATTCAGTGGTGACTTAAAAAAACAAAAATAAACAAAAAGCCAAATAAAAAATTTAAAAAAAAAACATTACAAAATATCGGCTGGGCCATCTATCAGCTTAAATTCGACCAGCGGTTATTTCGAGCCTCGCAACACTTATGTCATTCTATTCTGTCACAAAATTCAGTATATTATCTCCACTGAATGAAATGAATCGATTTACGCTTGAGCAATGATGAGATTTATTGCAAATTCATTTCCAAAACAATTTGTTGGAAATTGCACAAAAATGTCGTACAAAATTTGGTCGCAGAGAAGGACAAACAGTGCTTGGTATATGCAAGTTTATTGCTAAAGTTCGTGAAACTAGTTTAATTGTTGATACACCAAGACGTAAGCGTACATTGCGTGCATCCAAAAATATCGAAGTTATGGCTGAGATAGTGCCTGAGAATCCATTAACCTCAACTCATCATCGTTCTCAAGAATTGAGCATTTCACGCACCAGTTTATGTCGAATTTTGCGAAAAGATCTCGGCGTGACAAACTTCAGTTGGTTCACTGCACGATGATGTCGATTTTGCAAAAAAAAAAACATATTTTCGGATGAAGCTCTTCATCTTGGTGGGTACGTTACGTACGCCACAGTATTTGTGGCTCATAAAACCCAAATGTGGTCTTACAGAGGCCAATGCACCCATTACAAGTGACTGTTTGGTGCAGTTTGCAGAGTGGGTGCATCATTGGTATCATTCCTTTGAAAATGAGGACGGAGAACCACTAGGGTCGATTTGGTTTACCAGGATGGTGCAACCACACATCTCACGCCATAATCGATTTATTGCATCAAACGTTTGATGGACGTTTAATTAGCCGAAATGCTGATGTCAGTCGGCCGCCAAGAAGCTACGCTTAGACACCGTTACACCACTTTCTGTGGGGCGAAGTTAAAGGCAAATCTTACGCCGACAAACCAGAGTCAATTGAGCCTTTGAGCACCAACATTCGTGGTGCTATTGCCGAGATACGACTCTACACACTCGAAAAAGTTCTCGAAAATTAGTCGGATCGAATTGGGAACTGTGAGTCCTGCCGCGGCAGCCATATGGATGAAAAAATATTTTATTTCTAACCGGAACAATTGTACTCCACAGCAAAAAATAAATTTGAGAAAATTTTTTAATTTAAACTTTTAAATAGCCCACCTGATATATAAAAACAAAAATTTTTAACAAAATTATTTTCCATCCTCTCGTGGTCTCAAAATGGTATGCAATATTCATATTAAACATGAGTATGACCAAACGTATTCGTTACTGGTAAAAGCAGAGTACAATGGCAACGAGTACGATAGTCATAAAAACATACGATAAAATTGGGAATTATGGCTGTGGATTATGGATAATAACACAAATTTAATTTAATTATAATATTACCATATAAATACATTGTCGTATATTAAAAGTAAAAAGAATAAAGTGCAACGAAAAAAAAATTAAATATAAAAATAGCAAAACGATAAAATGTTGGAAAAAGTAGATTTGAACTATACACACATCGCATGCAACATTAAAAATTTTGCATTAAATTTATTAAAATTGTTATCCTTTTTTCTCTCTTTTCTCTTGTTTATAGAATGGTTTTTCTGCTGCTCCCTTTTCTTAAATGAATTAAAATTCTATTGCATTTGTATGCTAAAATAAGCAATTAAAAATTCTTTTAATTTTATTAATATTTAGATGCACTCGTAATTTATAATATTTTAAAACATAAATATTTATTTAAATAATGCATTATATGTCTTTATTAAAATCAAGTTAAGCGTATAAATCATGGTAAAAAGATGTTGAGACATGTCAAAGCATTGTTTTTTTAGTATTTAAGGTCAAACATATCCGGAAAATCCCTTTCTGTGTCTTTATAAGTCAATTCATTTGTATGGTTTAAAGTGGTCTTATGGGAAGCAGACTTTTTTTGTTCTTTCCAAAAATGGGCTGGTTTTTCAATTCTTCGTCTTTCTTGTATAGAAGCTACAAGAGCTTTTTAAGTTATTAGTTTTTATACATTTTGTTGGAACTTGAATGATGAGAGCAATTTATTAATAAAAAGCTGTAAGTGTTACAGTTTAAAATTTGTTAAAAATACTGGCCAATGTTCATAGTCCCAGACTAAAGTCGACTCTTGCTAGAGTAAGTCCGTTACTTAAAACCTTTTACTATCTTTTTCAGATTCATAGTTGAAAACAAAGTAAACTTTAGGTTGAAATGGCTTTAAATGGGTGTCAACTACAATTTGCTTAATGTTTACAGAGAATTTTTTATAAAATATTTAAAAGTGGAACTTCTGAGCAGGTGGTTTTTAATTTTTATTTTTTAAGCCCACAATGAGGAGGAGGTTCTTTTGACCCATTTGTATACCTGACTGCTAATATTTTTTTTAAACCTATGATTTTATAAAATTGGTAATTCGTGGTTTTATAACAATTGTATCAAATTTTATTTAAAAGCATAACAATTTCTTAAAAGTTTCCAAAGGCAGATAAATACCATAATTGCCTAAAAACGCATAAGTCAATATTTCTTTCATCAGTTACTTTGTTGAAAATAAATCGTCATATCTGGCAACTGTGTTTATAAGCGTGTAATAATATTCATATATTTCACAGAAATATCCTTCTCTACAGAAAATAATCTTCCTGCAGAGCTTACATCCACACAAGAGGGCTGATTTTAAACAGCAATTAAATATGTTTATTTTAAATAGCAGTCAGTCCACGCGGGTCATAAAATACTGAAAGATTGACCGGCTTTGAACATCCAAAATATTTTATCGTCGCTACAGCTGCAAGTCTTGTTGGAATACTGATTGATCATAAAATTTAATTTTGTCTATTTTGAGAAAAGTTAAAGCTAAAATTTCAGAATTTTATCTGAATAAATTCATAGTTAAAACAAATCATCATTTAAGAGGTGAGCAGTTAAATAGTGAGCGGAATTTGATAAGTGGGCTTAGTGACTTCCATTCATTATACATATATATAAAGGGTCCGCCATCTAAAGTTTTTTTTTTTAACTAGTTCTTATTTCGTGAATGGTAACACTTACCTCATGTCTGATTTGATTTGATTTACATTGAAAATCATTTTAATGTTGCAGAATGTGTGTTCATCTATTCAGATGAAGCTCATTTTGATATTGGCGGGTATGTAAACAAGCAAAATTGTCGCATTTGGGGCACAGAAAACCCGCACACATACATGGAAAAGCCGATACACCCAAGACGAGTCACTGTTTGGTACGGATTTTGCTCCAGAGGCATAATTGGGCCATTTTTCTTCGAAAATAAGCAAGGAGTGGCCGTTGCAGTCAATGGCGATCGTTATTGGGCCATGTTGAACGAATTTTTGTTCACAAAAATTGAAGAGGAGGATGTTAGCAACATTTGGTTTCAACAGGACGGCGCTACTTGCCACACAGCCGAAACTACACTCGATGTTTTACGCCCTGTTTTTGAAGATCGCATTATCAGCCCCAGAGCTGATGTCGTTTGGCCTTCTCGGAGCTGCGATTTGACACCGTTGGACTATTATTTGTGGGGTGCCATCAAAGATAGTGTTACGCCAACAAGCCAGAGACTATTGACGCTTTAAAGGAAAATATTCGTGAAGCATTTGGTGAGATACAGCTGCACCCAAACGATAATGTGCGTAAAAATTGGACCGATCGTGTAAGCTACTGCATGGCCAGCCGGGTCAGCCATTGAATACTTTCAAATAAAAAAAATAATTTGAGAAAATATTCAGTAGTTTTTCTTTAAAGCATTTTCAAAAAATAAAAAATAAAAATATATATGGCGGACCCTTTATATATATAATTTAGTTGTGAAGAACTTCAATTAAGCCTTCGTTATCTATACGCATCTGGTAAAAATTGGGAAAGTTGGATAAGCAGATACTGCACAAAGCCTACCGGGTAAAAACCATCTATAAACATATACTATAAAAAATTAATATGTGCTTATGTGAAGACTGTATACAGCTAAAGAGCAGATTCTACAGTGTCTTTCTTTAGGTAACTATATATATGAATGTTATGATTTGGACTGGAAGGGTTTAAAATGTGGACAAAGGGTAAAAAATTATGATTAAGATATTAGTAAAGATAATAATTAAGATTGTGGTAGCGAAGCATGGTGGGTATTAGCTAACTTACTATAAAAGTGCTGGTCCTGAAATACAGAGCCTTTTTAAGTGCAGAAGAGTATAGCTCGTTACCAAATATTCGCGTAGTAAGTGTAATTACGCACACTTTTGAGAAGAAAGCAGTGCGACTGGAGAATTTGATCATTTACGATTTCTTTAGTCTTTCAGATTCCTCATACTGGAACTGATTCAGTTGGATTTGTTGCGAGAATCTGTATCGAAAGACTGTAATATTGGGATGAACGGTCTTCTGTCCTTATATATTTCATTATATTTTTAGTGTTTCGGAACTTATCGTACATCTGTTTATTTCCTTCTCTATTATTATTATTATTATTTTTTTTTTTTTATTGAAAATGTAAAGCATTTTTTGTTTGTTCTTTTCCTTTCGCAACTATGGAATTACTATGCACGTCCAAAGTTTTCAAATTTTAGACCTGTAACAAGCTATAGAAGGTGCTTTGTAGAAGCAGTATGCTCCCAAGAGGGATATTAAAAATTACCCGTAACAAACAACGTAAGAATATCAAGTCAAAACAAAAACTTTGAAAAAACGCAAGTAAAATTTTCAGGGTTTCTAGATAGCGTAGTGGAATAGTCTGCTAGCTGATGACTCGTAGGTTCGAATCCTACCTGAGATCTGTTCTCTTACACTGCAACGATCATATATCATTTCAGCCACTTCGGTCGTTGATATTGCTTTAAAATTATATTATGGTGTTTTCTTTTCTAAAGAAAAAAAAAATGTTACACTTTGCTGCCCCATCTTTTTCTCTGTTACTTAAAAAATAAAAAAATAATAATACAAAGCAAAGGTGCTGTGTTTATCTCTAAAAATATTACATTAAGAAGTCTTTGATATTTCTTAGTTTTTCAAGATGTTTAATGGCAAAGAACATGGGAAGTGCAACCAACATTGTAATTCAAATAAATGAATAAGTTTTCAAAATTTTGGTAATTTTTAATCTCTAACTTTTATACTCCGTTTGTGCGCGAATTTTAATACTTAATGTTAACAATAAACTAATCAGAAAACAATGTTGTTTTATTTCAACACAACAATAAATTTAAAAAATATAATAAAATTTGCATAATGTAGCACTTCATATACGTAATTGGTTTACTTTGTTATAAATGCTCTAGATATTTTGCCATTTCATTTTACATATTCAAGTGTTTACTAAAAATTAAACTGAAGAATAAACCAATTAAACTATTACCCATAATTAAAATATTTAAATGAAAATATACTCGTCCTCTAAGCAATCTACCATAGACCATAGACAAATACAACCACAAAATGAGTTAATTTTACGCTATGATAGCACTACTCGCAACTCTGAACAGAGTCAATTTGAAAAACATATCCTTCTTTTTTCTTGTTGAGCCACTATATTTTGTGGCAACATGCAAATTGTCGTTTTACACAACAACAATTCCATTTCAGCCGCCGCTGTTGCATGTTGCACATAAAACAATATGTAAAAAAATTACAAAAAAAACCTGAGAAAAAAAAATCTATTTTTATAGCTGAGCAAAAGCAAAAAAAGAAAAATAAATATTAATCTAAAGAGAATTTACCCTCAACGTTAGTTTAATTAAAAGCTTAAGTGGTATAATTATAGTCGGCTTTAAATTGCATATTGCCTGCCAAGAACCATTTAAACCCTGCACACAAAATACATTCTCGTTATTTAGTTGTAGAACCCGAACATAGAAAGTCATCATATTTTCTTTCAAGAGGTTTTTCTTATCATCCCCAACCAGAGAAGGACAAATAGAAAATTTATTTTTACTTGCTTGAATGCTCATGCTGCACACATGACTGATGGGTACACTTAAATTTGGTATGATATGCTGTACATGAGGAGAGGCTAACATGTTGGCAAAATAACATTTACTGAAGTTATTAGCTCACTATAGTTTTTAAAAGAATATCTCTATTGCAAAAATTAAAGAAAAATAAAGAATAACGGATTGTAAATTGTCAGGTGGGCCAGCGGTTATCTCGACTCTAGCAATACTTATGTCAGTCTATGCTATCACAAAATTCAGTATATTATCTGCATTGAACGGACTGAATCAATTTACGCTTGCGCAACATTGGGATTTATTAGAAATTTGTTTCTAAAACAAAGCGATTTTGCCAAAACAATCATCTTTTCGGCTGAAGCTTATTATCGTCTTGGTGGGTACGTTAATAAGCAAAATTGCCATATTTGGGGCTCAGAAAACCCAAACGGCATTAGTGGCCCATATTACTTGGAAAATAAGGATGGCGCAACCATTACGGTCAATTAAAACACCAATCGTACCATTTTAGCCAATTTTTTGTGCCCGCTCTTCATGGTATTTATGTGAACGACATTTGGATTCAACAGGATGTGCAACTTCCCATACATCTCATGCCACAATCGTTTTATTTCTTCAAACGTTTCATGACCGAATTGGTGTCAGTTGGCCGCCAAGAAACTAAGATTTAACCCAGTTAGACTATTTTCTGTGGGACGCCGTTAGAGACAAGTGTTATGCCGACAAACCAGACACCATTCAGCATTTGAAGACCAACATTCGTGATGCCATTACCGAAATGCGACGCCATATACTGGAAAAAGTTCCCGAAAATCAGTCCGATGGGATAGGGTACTGTGAAATCAGCATATAAACTTTTAAATGGCCCACTAAAATTCAATAACAGTTCTCACTTTAACCTTATGAGAGTGCCATCATATGAAAGTTCACAAGATATATCGGCCTATGCAATACCACACAATACAAAGTTATTTGCAATGTAAACATAATGTAACACATTAACTGGAAAAATTAAATAAGACCTTAATAAGTCCTTAATATAAAAGAGCGAGATGAACAGTACCGCAATTCGTCAATAAATTACATTTCTGATACTGATACCGTGATTATTAGCCGTGCTCCTTATCAGTTATTATTTGCACATGCTTATCTAATATCTGTTGAACCGTAGCCTATTTCTCCCTTACTTTTTTATTTTAGTTTATTTATTTGGTCTATGAAAATGTAATTCCATGCAGACAAAAGGTCTATACTCTAAGAAACTTACAAAATTTAAAAATTCAAAATTATTAACTCAAATACAATATAATTCATTTAAATACAATATTATTTTTCTTTTCAAAATATCATTACTCTCAGAAAAATCAATTAAATGATATAAATTATTAAATTGTAAGCATATCTGACGAAAGGAGTCATTATTGGCGGGAAGGCCTAACTGGAACGTTAAAAATAATTTTGTCTAAAATTTTGTCTTTGAATAAAAATGAAACACAGCATTATTCTCGGGCTTTTTAAAGTAGGCAGTTTAATTAGAGCGAGTCTGCTTTCATATGAAGGAAGTACATATGAGTTCCATGAAAGTTCTCTCAGACAAAATAAAAGAAACTGTTTCCGTACTGATTCAATAATTTTCGAATAAGTGTGAAAAGTAAGTATTCCATACAATAGATCCGTATTCAAGGATCGGTCGAACCAAAGATGTATATAACTGATTCATGATATATGACCAACGCTTCGTAAATCCTAATACTTCATTAGCTTTATTAACTATCATAAAAATATGATAACAGAATATTCGTTTATGGTCCAAAAAAATTCCAAGATCATTTATAACAGAAACTATTTCTAGAGTTGTTCCTTTAAAGTGATAAGAAGTGTCAAACTTTTGTGAACGATAAAACGACATGTGTCTACATTTTTTGATATTCAAGTCCAATAAATTAATATCACACCATTGAGAAAAATATTCAATGTCTTTTTGAAGAGATGATTAACCAGAAATATTATTAAAGGAGTTAAAAATTTTGACGTCATCCGCTTACTAAGAACATTTGAACTGTAAATTACAGACGGTAGGTCGTTGATAAATAATGTAAACAATACGGGACTCAAATGACTACCCTGTGGCAGTCCAGAAGGGACATAATAACCTTAGAAACAGCATTTTTATATTATACTTGTTGAGTTCTGCCAGAAAGAAACGAAATAAGCCAGCAAATTGAATTTTTGCTAAACCCCATGCATAAGAGTTTAAAAAGTAAAATGTTATGGTTAACTTTATCAAAGGCTTTACTAAAATCAGTGTAGATAACATCAGTTTGCTTAGAATTAATGAAACCATAATTTATATTTGAACTAAGTTCACATATATTAGTAGCTGTAGATCGTGATTTTCGAAAGCCATGTTGACATAAAGATAAAAGGGATGAAACTTGATGACAAACACTTTCGGTTAAAATCATCCTAAAAGTTTAGGTAAATGGCAGATAACTTTGGGTAAAGCCGTTTCAATACGATAACCTTCCATCCCAGAAATCTTCTGGTAGAAAAAAGCATTATGCAAAAAAACCAGAAATGCCAAAGAGCACCTCTGTAGCCGTAAATACAATCGGTTACAGATTACGCTAATAGCGCTCTTGTAGCCTTATTTAGCCGATAATACTTAAGTTCTTATTATTATGGATTAATTGCTTAAGCTAATTCTCCTATCCACAATAAGTCTTACAATACTGAAAAGAAGGACTACTACTATTGGTAACATGTTGAAAGACATTGTATATATCGAAGCAGCCAATAATAAGAAGGAGCAATGTTCAGTTACGGCATTTAATAGCTTCTAGCAATTGCTTGGCAAATTTTGTGACGTAGAGCAGAGCGTTTTCATGCAAAGGAATAATCATGTTTGTCCTTATATTTCGACCGTTTTTCTCATAATGCATTATCCAAACGAAGTAAATGCATTCTGCTCCGATCACCGAGTTTTAGCAGCTCAAAGTCCACAATGCCGTCTTGATCCGACGAGAGTGAAAAAATTGCATTACAAATACTGCAGCAATGTAATTGTACTAACAAATAAAGTCTATTGTCGACTTAAACGAAATTTGGAAGCAGTTATAAAACCCAATAAAAGCTAAAACAAACCATCAGAAAACCAAATAAAACCCAGTGGGTTGGTTTAAAAAAAACCGGGTTTTTACCAACCCTGGTAGAAACTAGTAATGTAAAGAAATGTTCTGCACCAAACTCGTGCATTTCTCTCCAGAACAACTGATAGTATTGCTGTTGTACCCCATATTGTTGAGGGAAACTCAGGTATATGGTGGGCTATCTATCGGTTTAAATTTGAGCCAGCGGTTATTTCGAATCTGACAATACTTATGTCATTCTAATCTGTTACAAAATTTGGTATATTATCTCCACCGAACGAAATGATTCGACTTACGCTTGAGTAACGTTGAGATTTATTATAAATTTATTTCTAAAACAAAGTCAAAAAATCAAATTTTCGGATGAAGCTCAGTTTCATCTCGGTGGGTACGTTAATTAGCAAAATTGCCGTATTTGGGGCTCAGAAGACCCAAACGTGGTCTTACAGAAAGCAATGCACCCATTGCGAGTGACTATTTGACCCATGACGAGTTATAGTGCGGCTTGTAGAGTGGAGGCATGATTGGCCCATATTTCTTTGAATATGAAGACGGCGCAACCATTACGGTCAATGGAGATAACTATCACACCATGATAACCGATTTTTTGTGCCCGCCATTCATGGTATTGATATGGACGATGTTTAGTGTCAATAGGATTGTGTTACTTGTCACACATCTCATGCGTCACACTTGCCTCACTTGTCAAAAATTTGATGGCTGTTTAATTAGCCAAAATTGTGATGACAGTTGACCGCCCAGAGGCTGCGATTTGCCAATAAACCAGAGAAAAGTTAGCATTTGAAGGAAAATTTTCGTGATGCCATTTCCGACCCCTTACACTCGAAAAAGTTCTTGTAAATTGGTCCGATCGAATGGTGTACTGTGAGATCAGCCGCGGCAGCCATATGAATGATAAAATATTTCATTTTTATTCGGAAAAATTGTACTTCACAATAAAAAAATAAATTTGGCAAAATTTCAAACCGCTTTTGTTCTATTGTATTTTTAAATTTTAATTTATATATGGCCCACCCTATTAGTTTCAAATATAGAAATAAAAATACACATTTTTTAAAATTATTTTAATACTCTTTCAAAATTCAAAATTATTATTAAAAATTATTATTAAAATAAGTTCGTTTTTCAAACCTGTAAAAAAAAAACAATAAAAACATTATTTTTTTTCTGTTTTGTTTATTCAGTTGAGTTTAGCGCCCTCTTGCGGCAATATAGAGTAGTATACGAAAAAAATTGTTCAGTATTATATTCAGCCGATAATAAGTTTCCAAAAAATCTATATTTTATCGAAATTCAAGGTGAGTAATTTTTATATTTTTTCTGACAACGCACTGTGTGTCGTGCGAACAAGTGAAAAGACTTCCGATAAAACAAAACCTACCTAGGTAACCTGCAGAAAAGAACGAACTAAACTCGGGTGATTAAATCAGAGATAAACAAACAATTCAATTCTAATTTAGATTAAAGGACAGCGGGTTTTAATATTTTTTTTTTTTGTTCGGTTCATGACAGTCCTGTGTTTATGTTTTTAAGGTGGCCTAATGGGCATTGGTATATTAGGTAAGACACCCGCCTATCAACCAGAAAGTCCTCGGTTCAATACCTGACCAGAGCGTCTTAATAACGAAAACGTTTTTTTAACAGTGGTATCACCTCATAACATTAGCTAGTAACTGGTTGTGAGTATTACTACTATGGAAATTGTAGAAACTGTAGGTTACTTTCAATGAATCTGAAAATATAGTCTGGTACAGCTCATTTACTGAGAAAAGTCATGCGTTCCTTCATGGAATGGTAATTTTATATACTCGTATAATGTAAAGGGCATTGGTGGTTCTAGTCTAGTTCAATATTTTACATGCTATTTGCAGTGTGTGGCCTTTCCATTTCCATCCTCTTTTAGTTACTTAGCGCTTCATAGGATGTTCATTTGTCTTATCCCCGAGGTCTAAGTTGGAGATTTTGTCTGGTCATAAAATTCGGCAAATGATGCGTCGACATTTATTATTATAATGCAAAGACATTATTATGTTTGACAGAAATCAAGTTTCTTTTCGGTATAATAATATTGATTGTATGAATGCATTAAATATTCTTAATTCCGTCTAAAGACATATTTTGGAAACCAAGCGGCAATCTTTACTTAAGCTATTGCTTAGGTCAACTTCTTTACCTCCATTTTTTCCCATAAAAAGACTCTAAATGGATAAATGATTTGTGATACTTTAAGGGCTTGTTGTCTATTATAAGCTGAATCTCGATTGTTTTATTTTAAGCTTAGATTGGGTCTTCTTTGTGGTGATTTCGGGGCCAACCTGTCGCCAATTTCGTCAGCGAAATCTAGGTCTTCAAGGTGTTAGTGGAGAGGGCAAACTATAGCCCTCTTTTCTAAACGAATTCTTCCCATGACATTGCTATACGATGGCATTTTTTTACTACAACATTCGTCGTGAAAGATTCTCTCATCAATTTGGCATGTCTGACTTGCAAAGTTGTGGTGCTAAACACTGCCTAGATGATATATACTATTTTCCGAGGCAAGCATTTTTCCTTTACAGCCGTCTAAATCGCTGTGTATCTGATGGAATCTAAGACTTCTCGGAAATCTACAAATACTGAACAGAGTGGAGTTCACAGGTGCCATGGTTGTAATATAGCCACTTGGTAAATCCAAAAAAGATTTTTCCCATAACTCAATAGCTCGAAAGTGTTTAAAAAATATTAAACAGATTCTTGTTGTAGACAGCGGCACTCATAAGAAATGTAGTAACAATTCCCAAGTTGTCTATACTGCACAGTATTTTAAAGATAAAAATGTAAAAAGAAAATGATTTTGATCGCCTATTTAACTTTTAAGTGTACCACTTTGACTTAAGGCATACATCCATACATACCATACATATATCTTTTACTTCTTGCGGTACCATTTCTTTTTTTTTACTTGAATTCTGCAAATTTTTTTTCATATAATTATTACTTTGTTGGTTGGCTTTTCATTTCGCTTTTTTCATATTTTCCTTATGCTAATTTAGTTGAAGGATTAATTTTTAGGTCTCTATGAAAATTGCATTTGACTTGAGTCTCTACTCTATTCTGAAAAAATGACATGTAATTGAATAAACACGTTTAGTCTTTATGAAGAGAAGTGTAAATTTAAATGTCATTAAGGGTTATTGTCGTGAAACTACATTTGGATAATGATATCTTCAATGAGGTTCGTGGTAAAAATATATTCTTAGAAGTGTTCTGCGTAATAAAAGATGTTTCTAAATCCCTTGAAAATTTATTTTGTAGATTTTTCTTTTTTAAATTTATATAAGTTATTTTCATTCAAATATCAATAATATTTAATTTTACCTTTAAATTATTTATTTATAATGAAATCTATCAAGAGCATTTTATAATACTGTAGTACTTATTAGAATTAATTAAATACTATACAGTTTTATATCAATAAGAAGCTTTATTACTATTACTTGTTACAAAGGATTATTTATCAAATTTATCCCTTTCAAAAAATTTTGAAAAATTGTAAATTAGTTACTCTTTACTATGTTTGCTTTTCATCAATAGTTTCAGTTAATTATCTAATTAATTATTTGCTTCAGTCTATGATGCTGTGCCATAGCGAGTAATGTGCTATGATCAAAAAAAGTGATTTTGAAGCCATAAATTATACTCGTATTACACACTGATTTACAGTAAAATGTTAAATAATAAATTGCAATCACCTGATGTAAACATAAAGATAAAAAAAAATCTGACATAGAAAACACATCACATCTATTAATAGTTCGATTAGGCAGGTATTAAAAAGAGAAGAGTTCTGTTGGGAAAATAAATGTATTTTTAAATAAATAATTAGTATGTATATTAGGGCGGGTCGATTTGTACGGACGTAAAAAATCGCCTAAGTGACAAGAAAAATCGTATTCTATGGATTAAAATAAGAAACTTTGGCCAAGGAATCATAACTCTAAAGTGAATTCTGATGTTCCTTATATTGACCAAAAAGTCAAATTTTGCAAAATCATACTTTGACCCATTTAAATTGCCCCAATCGAGTTTAAATATATGACTGACCCCACTAACTTTGGAGGGCCGACCCACCCATGCAAAAAAAGACTCAACATAAATCTAAAGAAGTGAAGTGCAAAAAAAAAAAACAATAAAGAAAAAGAAAGTTTCAAAAAAAGTTAAAAGACCTCAATTTTTTTTTTTTTTTTTTTCTTAACATTCCAACACATTTAAAATATATATTTAATGTATTTTGTGACATCCTTTGTTATGCTGAATATTTTTCCAAGGTGAGTGCCAACTAAAAAAATTATTAAGACTCTTGATTATGGCCTTTGGTTAAACTATATTTAATTTTAAGTATTGTTTTTATATGTTTTCAACGAAATGAATCCACCATCCTCTATATCGCGAGATGAAGTAACCAGAACACCAAAAACTAACGAAAATCCAATGATAGGTCTCTTTTTGGTGCGTGTTCTGATTTGATTGATCTTAATTTACCAACAGATCTGGATATCTTGAGTAAACGTGCTAAAAAAGAACAAACAAAGAAAAAGGTTTCCTATAAATCATTCACTACTCAAGTAGCAAATAAATTGATTGGAAGTTAAGAAAAACTTTGTATGGAAATAATGCCGGAAAATAGTGTATTGATTTAACTGAATACATTGCCCAACAAATATCAAGCCGAAGACAAGGAGCAACGATTATGTCATCAATGCCAACAAAGCATCCCGATGATTCAACATACGTACCGACATCGGTTGAAGAAGAAGCAATGGTTCACAATACACAGAACGATACGATTGTTTTAACTTTGCCTTGATGTGTATCAGATTTGTTGTGCCTGAAAGAGTAGCATCAGCATTGGGAACCGCTCTTTTCCAAAATTTCGAAACGAAAGATCGGCATGGCGAAACCCTCATCATGTATAAATCGAAAGTTCGCAGACAAAAAAGACAAATGCAAACGAGAAGTGCTTCACAAACAGTTAGACGATAGCAATTTGTTAGCGTTTTCATTCGATGGTATAAAAGATGATACTGTAACGAGATATAAAATTAATGGGAAGTCTCATACCAAGATGGTAAAAGAAGAATAATTTTTTCAACGATAAAAATATATCACTGGATGCATTAATTAGTATATGCACTGATGTTGAGCCAACAAACACTGGGCCACACGGCGGAATTATACAACGATTTGAATTGCTGTTACAAAGACCATTGCATTGGTTCGCTTGCCTTCTACACCTCAAAAATCTTCTACCAATGGCTTCACGAATATTGTCCTTTAAAACGTCAATTGTCTCTGGCTTGTTGGCGTAACACTTACCTTTCACGGCACCCCACAAATAATAGTCCAACGGTGTCAAATCGCAGCTCTGAGGTGGCCAAACGACGTCAGCTCTGCGGCTGATAGTGCGATCTTCAAAAACAGGGCGCAAAACATCGAGTGTAGCTTCGTCTGTGTGGCACGTAGCGCCGTTCTGTTGAAACCAACTGTTGCTAATATCCTTCTCTTCAATTTTTGTGAACATAAATTCGTTCAACATGGCCCGATAACGATCGCCATTGACTGTGGTGGCCAGTCCTTGCTCATTTTCGAAGACCCAATTTAGCCTCTGGACCAAAATCCGCAACAAACACTGACTCATCTTGGGTGTATCGGCTTTTGAACGTATTTGTGCGGGTTTTCTGTGCCTCAAATGCAACAATTTTGCTTGTTTACATATCCACCAAGATCAAAATGAGCTTCATCTGAAAAGATGATTTTTTTCATTTTTTCATTCTACAACATTACATATTTCCCAGCGTTGTTCAAGCGTATACACAACCATATTCGTTCAGCGGAAGGACAAAACTAATTATCTGTCAATTCAGGCATGACCTAAGTGTTACCATTCACGAAATAAGCACTAGTTGAAAAAAAAAAACGTTAGATGGCGGACCCAATATTTTCAGGTGTTGGACGGCTTTAAGAACATTACGTTGAAAAATATGCCCCCTGCTACAGAAAAAATTTAATCTTCCACCGATTCGAAGTATTTATAAGACATTGCTCATGCAATTTCTAACGGTGCGGTTTCAGTGGATCTGGGTAACATCAAACCAGGGTAACATCGAACCAGTAGGTATCACACATTTGCTTTTTTCCTAGAATGAGTCAATGCTGCACATAAACCTAGAATATGCTTGGGTGACTCGATTTCGTCGTCACTGAAATTGTTTTCTATTCAAATATATATTGAAGCTGCAATGATGGGTCAAAAGCCCAGTTAATATCCTCATGCTGTTTTTAAATAAACTGATGCTTGACTCAAATCTCTTTCTATTATAGTTGCTCAGAAAAAAATTAGATTGTCTCAAATCTGCTGGAGATAATGTGCCTTTCAAGGCGTCTTTTCTCAGCTCTATTCCTGGCAATTCTATCTGCCCTCTCATATTTCAGAGTTCCTCTTTGATCCGGGGCTGACCATATTTTCTCTGTTCAACTGATTCAATTTCTCAGACAGTCACACGTACATGTGCGTAATGGTTTCACTGTTGATAGTATGGATATGTCCTGTATTCTGTATTTTCTATTCAAGTTAAGATAAAGCTCATCTTTCAACTACATATGCTTCGGCTGGGAAAATGCTTGCGAATTTATCCATATATTCTGAATATTTATGGCCAAACTTTCAATCTTGCCAAACTTGCATGTGCAGCGGCCTTAGATCTTATGGAGCCTCCAGTGCCGCTGTAGTTCTCATTGCTTCAGTAATGTTTACGCACGCCAACCTTTGCAAACTTTTCAACTTTGCCTGGTTTATCTCCAAGCTTGTCCTTTACGCAGTCTTAAGATTTCCTTGCTTGCTTTCTGCATACCATTAGGACATGCCCGACTTTTCCCCAAATACTTTCTACACAATGTTATCATGTCATGTTACTATTAATCGTTATCCCTAAATACTTTACCTCCCTACTTGGTCGGATCATTTCACCGAGGAGTTAAATATTTCACTATTTAGGGAGTTTCCTTTCCTAGTGAATAGGATTATCGCAGTCGTGTCTGGGTTAATGGTATTAGCTGAACACCAACGACTTATATTTATAAGTAATTTCTGAACGATATCACTTGGGGTATCCCCGAATTTTTCCCTTGCTATCAGAACTTTGCCGACCGTATATCAATGGCACTCAATTGCCGTCCTAAAGACTTATATACAAGGTAAATAATTCGCCAGAACTCATATACAACCATAGTTAGTATATATTTAAGCGAAATCAAATGAAATTACTACACCAAAGTTTTTATTCCTCGACAGTCAGAAGAAGATAATGACATTTAAAAATTTGTCTTTTTGATTACTTAAAAGCTAGGATCTACCTAAACTTTCTCTACTGTTGGTGGAATTAGCTGTAGCTCCACAGCGAGTAAATCAATTGAAAAAAGCAAAAGTTCACATAAATTTTTACCTAAAGAAAGAAGTAGCCTTGAAGAAATTGGGTATATTTCACAAAGAAAAACATTTTTATCCAATTTTTTACACATTTTTCAAGTTTAGATGCGATTTTGCGCACTTTTTTATATAGGAGTCATATCATTTATGAATTAATTACGGAACTGGATTAAATTATGAATAAAATGAGGGTGACCGTTAACAAATCTGCTGGCAATTGACGGAGGTAATGTACTAAATTTTTTAATGAGGCAACTCTTGAAAAAATCATACTTTTATTACAAAATTTTACACTTTCTTTAAAAATACAGTTTCAAAGTAATACAAAAACACCAGTTTGCTGAAAAATTTATGATTTCTTCATGAGGTGCATTATGAAAACGCTTAATAACTCCGTCAATTTACAACGAATTTATAAACCGTATGTCTCATTTTATTAATAACTTAATATAACTCCTTAATCAATTTATCACTAGTACGGTTCGTATATAAAAAAGTGCGCAAAATCACATCTAATCTTGAAAAATTTGGAAAAAATTTGATGAAAAATGTGTTTGCTTAAGAAATACACCTTAATATTTCAAGGATACTTAAACGATATATATATCATTTAAAAGATCAATTTCTCTTCTTTCCAAATCTAAAAACAAACTTAAAATCAGGTAATATTTAGCTAAGTTATTAGCTTATGAGGGCATGTAGGTCCGAAAAACCGGTTTTTTACCCGTAACTCGTGATTTTGGAGGTGTTTCTAAAAATTTTAAAGACTGATCCTTGCTCTATCCGACAGCGCCTATTGGAAAAGTTGTATCATTTCCCAAATATTTCAACTTCGTTAATTTTTGTGGCACCGCGTTATTCATAATATTACATGGTAGTGTATGGTATCGTGTAGTCAGGAATGATCAAAATTCAATTTTCTCAATTATTTTGAATTTATTTTTAATGAATTTCTAAAAATTCTATGTAACATATTTGATTTTCCAATAAATATTTGCCTAATTTGACCGTTCATTTATACATACACACAAACTTACATATGAAAAAATATTTCCTATCCTTGTTTTTCCATAATCTGGAACATAGACAAATTCAAACACATTTATCTATGTCGCACCCAATATGTCACTGGATGAAAATGTTGCTGATGCTAAAACTGTTGCCGTTGTTGTTATTGGTTGAAGAGTTCCATGTTTGTCATACACAGCGAATTTCTAAAATTTTAATGCTTTTTTGCAAACACGGTAGAATTTTTTTCCTTTTTTTGTCAATAAATTGTTTTAGATTCGGTGAAAACGACTAGAGAATGACTTAAATTATTTAAAAATTTTGAGGATACTTTAACTGCAAGAGAAATGACTTTTTGAAAATTTAAAGAGTAAGATAAGAGCAAATTTTTAAAAATATTATTGACGCCAGGGTTGCACTATATTTAATAGAGTTATGTAAGTGTTATATGTCATGAGTTAACAAAAACCGTTTGATAAAACTTAGTCTATCAGTACTGAATGAGTAGGAATGAGTAATAGCTTTTAGAAACTCCTGACTAGTCAAACTGCATGATTTGCGGCAGACTATCATTCACCCAAGCCAATTACGCAGAATGAGAATGTACTTGCAGGACTTCTGAAACCATATGTTCATTCTGTAAGACTGTAACGATCACATAAAATAAATTTAAAAAAAGTACTAACAAACGAGGCTGCCGTTCAAAAATCGGCAATAGAAGTTACTTTTTGTAAACGCATTGCAACTTCGTAAATCTTGTGTAGGTAAGCGCTATGTTTGTTAAATAGGTGCTACAAATGCGAAAATTTCTTTTCCAGGAAGCTACTTCAAAAAGCTACGCAAATTTCACAAGTTAAAGTATTGGAAAAGTCGGGTGTTTGTACATGACGAAGAACTGACGCTCTGTGTTACTCTCGCAGATTTTCACGCAGAGGCAAGATAATTTTGACCGGTCTGGTAATACTGGTATTTGCAAATTATTTAGAAAATTTCTTGTCCTATAAATAAATTCTGTAGGTGTACGTTACATGATAAACATTTGTCTTAATGAACTCAATTCAAATAATAATATTTATGATATAAAAGTCCCGCTTAGCCCTTAACCTTGTCATTTATAGAAAAAATTAAGTTGATGGGATTGATTACTGAAGTAATTAACCCCTTTTAAGCTATATTTATGAAACAGTGAATACTCGGTCTGAATTGCTTTCAGTTAAACGAGTTATATCCTCTTAGACTTGAAAGACAAATTTTTACATAAATCGAAATATGGTCTTTAAAAAGTCTTAATTGTTTAAAGCGTCTTAGAATTTTCAAATTCAGATCTACTATAATGTTTTCACTTAAAACATTCAATCAACTATATGTAGGTATTGACACATTTAGCAGCAATCCAGTCTGCTTGTATGAATCCATCGTTTAAATTGCGTTAAAATAAAATCAACACCACTTTTGTAGTTGTTACAGTTATGTTTTTATTCCACTACATAATAACTTTTATACAGTTTACAACAACTTAATATTCGCTTTTACAATACTTTTATTTCCGCTTAAACACGTCTTTATCTTACGACAGCGAAACGATAACTGAAACTACATAGGCAAAGCAGTCTTCTTTTATACCTAATGGCCGTTCCGGAAATATCTCAAATGATCTCATATCCTCTATCCGTTAATTTTAAACATATAAGTTTGTGTTACTCAGAGATGATTTAATTGGCAGTGCTGCCAGATATACAAATAAGTATGCCATTGACAGGGTGATACAAAATATACCAAAATCCTACAATTTAGGCGTTTTATTATTCTAGTAACAATATTGTTACGAAAATAAAAATGCCTAAAAAGAAAATACACCACATCAGCGCCTTTAAAACCATATAGTATGATTTTTTGTATATTTGATATTAATCTATAACCCTCTCAATGCCGTACTTTTTTGTGTATTTGGCAACACTGCCAATTCAACCATATTTGTGTTACATTTGAATTAACGAAAATAACTCGAATGTTGTAGGAAGAACAAGAACATCCGGAATTAATTTAAATTGTATATAAAAGGTGGCGCCTTATGCATTAGTAAATAGTTATCGATTTGCAGTCATAAAATAAAGTCGTTTTTAGGCGTAAAAAAGGTATTGTATAAACGAATATTAAGACAAATAAGTTGGAGACTGCGTAGCTATAATTGTATACTGTAAAAAGTGGGAAAATAAAAACTATGGAACAACAACAAAATAGTATTTATTTTATTTTGTCGCAATTAAAAATTAATCAAAGGTTTAAAAAAAGGTTAAAACGTAACAATATTCTTAACAGTTCCGTAATAGAACGATTATATAGACCAATAACAACACAACATTCCATGAAGGAATACGGGGACTTCTCTCAGTCAATAAGCTGCACCCGATTCTATTTTTTAATTTATTAAGAGGGATCTAAGGTTTAACGCCGGCTCCTAACGTCAAATGCATTTAGAGTAGTTTTCAATAGTAGTAATACTCATAACCAGTCACTAGCTAACGTTATGAGATGATACCGCTGTCGAAAATCTTGTTTTTCTTTTTTAAGATGTTCAGGACTGGCATTGAACCGACGACCTTCTGCTTGGTAAGCGGGTGTTTTACGTAGTATACTACGGCGTCACACACCACATCATATATTAGACTGTCTCAAATCTGTTTGGACTGAGAAAAAGTTTAATTTTTCGAGATAATCCTATACTAACTTTGAGGCAATTTCATAGAAACTAAGTGATTAAACATTGGCTTGATAGTATGGCAATTACTTACCATTTGTACTTGCTATCCAAGTTGAATAAAGCACATCTTTCAATGGCGTAAAATTCTGCTTGAAAAATGCTCGCGAATTTTCCCATGGGTTCTAATATGTCATTCAAGACCCTATGAAGTGTCTAGAAGGGAGTTGTGAAACTAACGCTCCTCGTCAGGTTTCGATGCCTCCTGAAAACAATCTGTGCTCGAGCAGTCTATTATTATCACAATTGTGTGGCAAGTTCTCTTTGCCCCAGTTATATCGAGTATTATCTTAGAGATTCATGATTTTGAATTGGCAACACTGCTTTATTTGACAACCGATTCAACAGCTGATAGTTGCTTTTTCTTTAGTTTGGCTATTAGTTTGGATGGACTTACAGCAGAGCACACTTATTGTGCAATTCCGTTGAATGAGTTTCTCTTGCATTTTTGGTTGAATGGGTACGTAAATAAGCAGAATTTTCTTACTTACTTAAACGAGGATAATCTATAAGCCTTTGTCGCAACACCATTATCTCCACACAAAATTACTTTTTGCCGGCGGAATCACCAGACCATATGTCTTCAAAAACGATAATGGACAGAATGTTACTGTCAATGGTGATTTTGATTGGAAATTTTTCCGTACCCAAATTGGCTGGTAATAAACTTTCCAATATGTTGTTCCAACAGGACGAAGTAACATACCATATAGCGCGCGCTACAATTGATTTACTCAAACAAACTTTTGAAGAAAGAGTAATTTCCAATAATGGTTAAATTAATTGGCCACCAAGATCTTGTGATTTAACTCCGCATATGCTGCGAAAAGTTTGTGAAAATTGGTGTTCCAGATTACGCCTTGTACGCTCCAGTCATGGCGTCTGCATGGCCGAAATCATATTTAAATATTAATGTCATAAAAATTGCTACCTGACAAAGCTTGTTTCATTGATATTAAAAATATATTTATTCGTTTATTATGATTTAAACTTGTATAACTGTAAAAAAAAAACACCCAATATAAACGCAATTATTCTCTGTAATTTTTCCCTTAAATTTGTCTATCCAGAGTAGCCAAAATACAGCTCTTAAGCAAAAGCCTTTAATAAATAAGTAAAAATTAAAGTCGAATCTAAGTATTGCTCTTAAAAAACCGTGATTATATGTAGTATTTTATGCAACATATTCATTAAAAATCCGGGTAGCGTTCCCAACAGCAGCTTATATTTTTCGTTTTTTGTTTTTTTCCTTTTTTTATTTTGAAATTTTATTACCTTGTATATCCGTTATTTGGTCATGCTGAGCATAAGCGTGTACCTACCTGTATGTTATACAGCCTCGTTTCGCATAAGCTATGACTGTGTAATTGGCATGTATATATATGCGCATGTATCGTATGTTCATATGTGAGTGTTTAGGTAAACATTTTATTAGCAAACATTTTGAATGCTGTTATTGATTGCACTGCAATAAATCAAATTTAATATTTGACTTTAGTCCAGCGCGAAAATGTGTAACAAATACAGCAACACTTTCACATACAAAATTGCAATATTTTGGAAAAAATATTTCAAAAAAATTTTTTTTTAATTTTTCTTTTTTAAACTTTTTATTTATTCACATACAAACACTAAGAGATAAATGTAAACACGTTTTTGAATCAAAAAATTTAAACATGTGGGACACTAAGGCTAGGACACTGATTGGCAGGGCAACAAATGGAAATGTTGATTTGCCTTTTGATAAAACCTAAATACAAATATTGTAAATAAATGAATGATTTGTTCACATGAAAAGCTTAATTGTTATTGAATTAAAACGAAAGGTTTTTTCCTAAAACTTTTCATATATTTTTTAGTCATAAAGATAAGATAGAATTAAATATAGTAAAAAATAATATTTATTTAAAAATAAATTAAACAATTAGAAAAAAAAAGATAGAGTAACCCTTCACCCATTCCTACAGTTCTTTTCACATGTAAAATTCCATATTTAGTACGGATGGGAGCTGCTACGCCCACTTAATCAATCATCAGTTATTGACTGATGTGTCCTGTCCAAGAAGCTGTTTAAATCAATTTTACAAACTTTCACTGTTACCGTTCTCAAGATATACAAAAATTAATAGTTCCTATATATGGGCACTGCATCCCGACGTATCAAATTGCGCCCATTTGTTGACTCATTATTTGTTCTGACTAAAAAGTAGGGAGATCGTAAGGTTATTATTCGACCGGTTTTAGCCGGCGTTTTTGGTTTCTTCGAATACCGAATAAACTATTTAATTTAACACGAATAACAGGTTAAGTTAAATAAGTATAATTTTTATAAGTTTGTATATTTTTTTATTGCAAATATGCTCATCGTTTAATTATTTAGTTATTTGTTTATATGACAACCTCGAACGTCTCACAGAGAACGTAAAAAACCAAGGTAGATCGAGAAAGATATGCACACTTGAGTAGCAATAACTTTCACTCTTCTTCTGTAAATAACTATTGATTTTTATATATGGAGAATCAAAAAGATTCATTGAAAGAAATTCACAACCGATGGCTCCGAACAGCAGATATATTAGTAAGTAAAGTTTTTCACAGCGTAAATACACAGAACCAGTCGCTAGTAATGTTGTGAGGTGATATCGCTATTGAAAATTGTCAGATGGTGAGGCCTGGGGTTGAACTGACGGCTTCTTGGTTGGAAGCTGGGTGTCCTGTCTAACATACCACAGTGACACACACTATTAAATACATGGTGTATGCATTTACATACAGTACTGTTCGAAACCGAAGAAACTTTTCTTGTCGAGGCAATTTAGGACTCGTATATTAGTAATAGATTTATTCGAAGTAAAACATATAATTTTTTTTACCTAGTCATCTAAATTTTAACTATAATAACAAACCTTTAATTCCATTCTCTACCCAGTAATACAACAACACAAACGAAATTAGCTTCTTCAGTAGCTGTTCGAAACTCAAGCAACTTTCAGTGCTTTGTGTAATATACTCCTTTTTTTGTGGCCTCCGCACACCGTTTTGGCATAGTTTTTATGAGATTTGTTGGAATTATTGTTAGTATTGGTTGTCACTTTAATTTTGAACTCTACGTTAGCTTCTGATTATTTTTAAAACAACGTGGTCCAGCTTTGTGCTTCAAGAATTAAGAACAATTTTATTTAAAAGAATCGGTTAACAGGTTATTCCAATAATTAATAACCGAAAACCGAATTTTAAAAAAAATGCTATTTTTCGAATTATTCAAAAACCGGTTTTTGCGAAAAGTCGTATAATCGATCTCCCTACTACAAAGTCATTTAGACCAAATTCTGAAACTAACACATACCATTTTCAAAATATACAAAAATCAATACATATTTACTTTGGGTATTTGAGGTACCATGCACAATTATCCGATTACGCTCACTGTTTGAATGATGATTTGCAATAACCACACTTTAACTGTTCTCAAGATATACAAAAATCAATATGTAGTTTGTATGGAAGGTACCATGCCCACTTCTCCAATCCCATTTATATTTGCTGCAGAACTTAGAATATATGCACTGAATCGTCATGTCAAATTTTATTCAAATACCTGTTGGGAATTTTTCGACTTTTCTTTATTCTTAAACCTTCGCGTAGCAGTTACGAACAAAATCGTTGAAAAAAGTATTGAATATGGTCCAGTTGTTTTCAAGTTTTTATATATAAATGCAAATTGTCAAAACTCAACGGCATGAATGAAAACTAGATCCATGGGTAAAGCGATATTAACCTTATGCCAAAGGGACTTATTAGACAAAGAGACTTAATAATGTTAAATTTCAAGTCAATCGCGATAAAAAATTTATTTAAATTTTAGGCTACGGTTTATACTGCGTTTGGTTCCAAATACGGATTTCACATAAATATTTTATATTCATAGAACATAGAACTACGGTGTGCACTAAACCTGGCCTTTTTAAGGATTCGTGCACAGGTTCCGCAAGTTCTTTCATCTAAAATTCTTTTAAGTTTTTTTTTTTCCAATTTTTTAGGTTGGCTGTGTAGCCACCTAAAGTCAAATAGTCATTATCCCGCTGATAAGGGTACCCGGGTACCCGTAAATATCTTATCATTAAAAAAGTAAAAATACTAGTATTTTTTGGAGGAGCAATTATTTGGCTATGCATCTGGGCTACTTACAGGAATCGCATAATTTTCGTTTTAGATTTAGTTTTGGATTTAGATTTCATTATGAATCTTCAGACATACAAAGGTAGCAACAACCCTTTAAAGGCAACCGACCAGTTTTAAGCCGCTTAGAAGTAATTGAGGGGCATTTAGCATTCTGGCAAACTTTTTTATGGATGGTTTTGTTTGTTGTAAGCTCTAAAACGTATCATATTATTCGATTATAATTAGCTTTCCTTTCTTTTATAGTTGTCAACCCTACAACAATTGATATCTAGAATCCTTGATAATATCATCGGTTTTTTTTGCTCTTGAATTGAGGTTAGATAATGCAGCAATGTCAATGCCAATATTTTGCGATTGGTGCTGTAATTGGACACCTCCGGTCTGTAACATCTACTCCGTCTTTTATTTTATTCTAGAAGTCATTTATATCCTCCTTTCTATTACTAAAACTGTCTTCAGCGGAGTAAAATGAATTGTTGATAGAAAGTATACACTATTCACAGGTCATTTTGGGGTTATGAATTTTATGGTCCATATATCTATAACTGTTTTAGCTGAGATGTTTTTCAGGAGCAAATGGTATTTTTCTTTTTTGTTTAAATTTCATGTAAAACTAGAAAATTCTTTTAACAAAAATTTTGAAAATAAAAACAAATATAAATAAGTGCGAATTTAACAAGGTGGTCTCATTTTGAAAACGAATACAACACTGTAAATAGACTTTAACGTTCTGTTAAAATAATGCAATACTGTAGATTGTAATTTAGAGACTCTTACTGCTACCATTTTGAAGATATGGACAGATAAATATTTACTTTGTATTGGAGTGGCACCGCCCATTTTGAATTCTTAAAATGTGTATATCCAATAGTTCCTTGGAGTTTTACAGAGAAATGTTGTAAAAATTTCAAGAAAATCGGATTTTTGATTGAATATAAGTAGATCTGAGAGGCCTAATCTATTTCATTTATTTATGGGATTAGGGATTAAGTTTCTAACGTTTTTCTATTTAATAAGCTGTTTAAATTTTATTCATTTTTTTTCTTATTTTATTATTTACACTTCAAAATTAGTAGCGACTGCTTATATTCCATTAAGTTAATTATATTTAATGGCGTCGTTATAACAATTCTTCCTATTTAATCAAATACCTAATTATTATTTTTTATATAATCCGTATACATATGAATCAATTAATAAATTTATAATTACAACTTGAGGGAATTTATGTTGGTCATTATTTACATTTCGTTGAATTTCATTTCGTTTGAATTTTATTTGAAAATTCTACCAACCCAAACCCAATTCTGCCCACAGAAATGGCTGCAAATGTGTGACTGCATATGTAATTTTCCCTTATGGTTACTAAACAATACATTGATTGTAGTTGAGTAAATGAAATGAAGAACTACAAACATGTAGGAGTGTCGCAAGTTCGATAAATACATTATATTGGTAATCCTACACATATACACATACTTACGTATGTACTTATGTATACAGAAACTGCGTTATAAAATGCTTTAAGCCTTAGTAATTACAAGTATATGGCTTTAATTTACCCAATGGCCTACCACACATGCTGCATATTTTATAGGAACTGCTGAAGGACTCTCTTATAACAATATGTTCTTAATGTAAAATAGTTTCCTTTTGGTGTGGGTTTTAAAGAAGGAAATGCTTCATTATTAAGATTTTCATTTAAAACAGTTATTGACAGCTAACGGATAACTGTATGACTCATGATATAAGTATTATATATGAGAACTATTGTTTTAATAACAAATCTAATTCCTTAAGGATTGCTCTATTGAATTTGTGATGAAATATGAGTGAACGAAATGTAAAGAAGTATGAAAATCGATTAATGTACTGAAATGTACTTCTTGAAGTGTTTAGGCTTTTTCATGATATACAGGGGCAATTAAAAATATTGGCAATTCACAACAGTAACTATAGATTACTTATACTATAGGTTACTGGGAGTAATAAACCACACTTGCTAGCTGCTTTAGACGTTAACTTAAAACAATAACTAAGTCTAAGAATTTCCTAAAATACTTGAAATTAATTTTATTTCCCTTTTGTTTTTCTAGGCATGAGATTATTTGTCTTCAGCATACCAGTACCTGTAAAATATTATAAAATTAAGCGTTGAAACTGAAATATTTACAGTGGCATAGAAAGAATCAATTTCTAAGCAAAATTATAGAAAAATGGAAAATGATTTAGAAAGAAAAGTCATAAATCATTTTACTTTGAAAGTAGCCAGTTTAGGGTAGGTTAGGTTACATTGGTCGCCAGCGGCTAGCGAGTACACTCTTGGCCGTATAGCCCATTGGAGATTTTTGGATAGAATGTATTTTTGTAAACAATATTTCAAAGAAACGGACAACTCATCAAGAACTCAAATTCATAGATGAGAGAAATCAATTCAAGCCCTATCTAAACCTGAAGGTGCAAATCACCCTGTAAAAATCATCTAAATCGTCAACGGTATATTATTGAAACAGTCCAGACCATGGTAGAGACCTACACAAAATGCTTTAATCTAAGCTCCCGCTAAAGCGGGATAGTCACGAAAAACTCGTTGTACCGGTTTCACTTCCTTCTCATCTTTGCAGCTCCTTTAGTAGCTGTAACATGGATAACCAACATGTTCGGACATACGTTCAGAGACCGGGTGGTAAAGTTAATTACAGTAAAAACCCAACAAAACTGTCGATACTGACTTGCTCAAAAGATTATAACTAAATTTTCCACAAAAAAGTTGACTTTTGGCAAACTATTTTCGTTCCAGCCGTGGTAAGCCAATGTAAATAATATAAAACCATTGTGAATGGGTATACCTTTCATATGTTTATATAAAGGGTCCGCCAAATAAATTTTTTTTTTAAATGCTATAAAAAAAAATACTGAATATTTTCTCAAAATTCTTCTTTTATTTGAAAGTACAATCCTTTCGGTTAATAATGGAAAATAATTTCATTCAAATGGCTGCCTCGGCTGGCCATGCAGTAGCTTCACGATCGGTTCAATTTTTAAGCACTTTATTGATTGTGTGCAGCTGTTTTTCACTAATGGCTTCACGAATATTGTCCTTTAAAGCGTCAGTTGTGTCTGGCTTGTTGGCGTAACACTTATCTCATCCCCAGAAATAAGTTCAACGGTGTCAAATCGCAGCTCCGAGGTGGCCAAATGACAACAGCTCTGCGGCTGATAATGCGATCTTCAAAAACAGGGCGCAAACATCGATTGTAGCTTCGGTTGTGTTGCACGTAGCGCCGTCCTGTTCAAACCAAATGTTGCTAATATCCTCCTCTTCAATTTTTGTGAACAAAAATTCGTTCAACATTGCTCGATAACGATCGCCATTGACTGTAACGGCCACTCCTTGCTCATTTTCGAAGAAGAATGGCCCAATTATGCCTCTGGACCAAAATCCGCACCAAACAGTAACTCGTGACTCGCAGGTTTTCTGTGCCCCAAATGCGACAATTTTGCTTGTTTACATACCCGCCAAGATCAAAATGAGCTTAATCTGAAAAGATGATCTTTTTGGTAAAATCGGCATCTTCTTTAAGTCGATCACAGGCCCACTTAGCGAAGCGAAAAAAGCGTATACACAACCATATTCGTTCAGCGGAAGAATAAAACTAAATATCTGTCAAATCAGACATGAGCTAAGTGTTACCATTCACGAAATAAGCACTAGTTGAAAAAAAAACGATAGATGGCGGACCCGTTACATCAATCAAAACGTAGTTACAACACAAAGTCTCCCAGCAACGCGGCACGGATTACTCTAGTCTATATATATAAAAGAGGGCTACAAAATGCGCTGTAATTGACGTTTTCTGAAATATGTCAACGGATTTTATTTTGTAAGCCCTTAAACGAAAGGTGAAGTCAATATTATGGTTGTTATGTGTATGCAGTTTTTGTAGGTCTATTGGTTCGCGAGTTATTGGCGTTGGAGTAAACCACTTTGTGTTTCATAAGTTTTACTGGAAAACGAAATTTTTTACAGCATTGAAAATGGTTCTAGCTAAAGTTGCTGAATTTGGTGTAAATAACTTTGAAGCCAATGCAAATCATCAGTAAAAATATGGGCGGTATTGGATAAGTGGGCGTGGCATAACAGACACATAGTAAGCATTCATTTTTATTAGATAATGGACGGCAATAGTAGAAGTCTCTTAATGTGGTACAAACAACATCATGGACAATACTTGTATATTGATTTTTGTATATCTTTGGAATGGAAATAATGGAAGTTTCTGAATCTGGTCTAAATAAATTCGTAGGCAATAGACATCATCAATCGAAATATGGGCTGAACTTGGTCCTTTAAATTTTCTTATGAGGAATACATTTTATACGTCTACAACACAAATGGTCTTTGATTTTTTTTACAAGTATAACATGAAACAACTACGTTCTGCGTATCAACCACTCCTTTGCTTTATTGTATTCTAGTACTGTCTGAAGTTTTATGTCCTCGCGATTACTAATTTCTGAATTATGATAAAAAGTACTAAGAAGAACCACATAATATTTTTAATTTTTATTTATTTATTTTTTAATATATAAAAAGGATTAGTGTCCGTGATGAAACAAAATTACAAAAGTACAGATCTGCCTTTAATTGCCTATATCTGTGGTGGAAATTCAGTCTTATATTTAAATGTAATTCCCACTACATTAACATGATCTTCTAAATATATGTGATGTGCAAAAAAAATCCCATTGTGACAAATTTCTCGATGCGATATTTCGTCGTCAGAAATAAAACACATTTATGCATATGAAAATTAACACAATACCGCCGTCAAACGAAATTTGTCGTGCGTGACGAATACTACTATAGATTTATTTCTGTTTTGTACGCCGACGAACGACGAAAAAGTTAGTACAGAGTTACCGTGTTTTCTTTTAGTTTTCAGACATATTAGAAAAAAAAGTTATATTTTAATTTAATAATTGTTTAATTTTTAATAACTTTATATTACATATACATAATTTTTTGCTATGAAATTATTTTTTGTTAATGTTTAATTTGTTTATGCAATTATTTCTTTTACGGTAACACATGAACACTATGAATTAACGGAACGATCTTTTAGCAACAATTTCGTCATTCTGAACGAAATTCGACTACTTGTTTTTTTTTAGTCATAGCGCCTACTATATATATTTGCTTACATGTTGTAAGAATAGCTATTAGAAAATTCGCAAAGCGTTAACAATTTTTTGCCATATTTAGCTGGTTTTGAAGTTATGTATAGCAGGCACAGGAATCTTCCTATAAATACTACCAGCTGCACATTAACTGTTATATTTTGAACGCATTGATAAGTTTGGGCATTATTTCACAATTTAGATATGGTTTCAAACTTATCTAAAACTCAAAGTTCACTGTTCTTATCTTTATTTTTAAATCCTATTACTCTCAAATTGTTGCAAATTGTGCTATTTTTACAAATTTGACCCGAACAGCTTAAGCTTTAAATACATAACCGACAGCAAATAGCAAGAAAACAAGCAGCAAGTTATTGTTGGCAGCATTTGCTGCTATTCTATCGACTTTATAAATATTTTGAAAACAGCAGTAGCAATAAAATTAGGTTTCATTATCATCTATTTTATTTGTCATAAAAATATTTGTTATAGAAAAATATTTTTCAGTGGTGACACTCAATCCTTTTACTCAATTTTAAAACCCCCAAAATAAAATCGATTTTTTAACATATAACTCAAAAATATACAAATTAATAGCATTATGTATGTGTTTAAAATTTTTTGATTATTAACATAAATGTTGTTTGATATAATACTTTATTTTTATACTGCTGTTTTCTGATAAATAAAAAATCTATTTTTATTTTATCTTTATTTTATTTTTTTTTTATTCAAAATTTTATATTGCATCGGCACCACACATTTGCCATTAGTTTTGCTGCAAAAAAAAAATTAATTATTTTATGCTTAGCATCAGCAGCAAAGGCTGTTGTCTAGGCTTTTGCTGTGCTGCCTTTAAAATAATTGTTTTGTATATATAAATATATATTTCTATTCTTATTTTGAAATTTTGCTGTCTGCTGCTTGCTATCGGTTATGTGCTTAATGCTTTAAGTATAAAAATAATTATAACAAATTTCTTTGCATATAACTTTTTACAAAAGTCCAAATTTTCTGTTCAGATTTGAAATTTAAAAAAATATTTTTTCTTTAAAAACGGGTCAAAATTAACGCGAACACTCCATGTAGGTTAAAAAAAAGAGATATCTTTTTAATATAAATGAAATGGGTATTGTTGGATAGAAAGTCTTATGCTATTATTGACGGCTGACGTGCAAAAGGCGCAGTCTAAAACATTATTTTTCCTAAACTTTTCGCAGCATATGCGGCCGTATTTCGCCAATAACTTTTCTAATGTTGATTTCCGTGACATGATTTCTAATCATGTCCGTGTATCATTGACAGTAATATTCTGATCATCATCGTTTTGAAGATATATGGACCAATGATTCCGCCAGCTATAAAGCACACCAAACCGTAACTTTCTATGGATTTAATGGTATTTCAACTCTAAGTGCTATAATTCTGCTTATTTACTTACCCATTCAACCAAAAATGGGCATCGTCGAATTACCATTATTTTGGTAAAAAAGTAACAACAATTTGCAAGTGTTGCTCTGGTGTAAGTCTATCCATAATGAAATTTCAAACCAAACTTAGCAAAAAGAAACTATAAGCTGTTAAATTCGTTGTCAAATAAAGCAGTGTTACCAACTCTAAAATAACACTCGATGGTAGATAATGCATTTGCTACTACCACTTTACTCTTTCTTAAATTCTGAAAATGAATAAACCTTTATAAGGTTTGCGTAGAAATTTATTAAAAAAAGCAAACTAATGCCCATTTTATTTGCAATCTAATAACGTAATATTCAATAACATATATCTCTTATTTAAAATAGTGAAATAAAGAAATTTAAACCTTCTATCTAAAAAGCGATATGTGTTTCTATTTATATAGACCTCTCTGTAACACTTATTGTAGACACAATCCTAAGTAAATATTTACAGACATGCAATACCATATTATTTACATATAACTTTATACTTTACATGGCCATGTAAAAATGTATGCACAAGTTCCGGTATTAATTCAATAACTAAGTAAATAAAGACATAAACACTATTACTTATTGAGTTGAAAATTCGTATGTAGTTGTAGCTGTAGTTGTTATTGTAATTGTTACAGAAATATTTAGACTGTAACTAATGGAATTTGTATTTGCTTATGCAGCATAAAATATTTGTTAATTAGAAGACAAACTAATGCATTGAAAGCCTTTAAATCATCATTGAATTATTTCACTTTTACAATATATTCAAACAAACACGTATGCCCAGTGGCAGTGAAAAGCTTTCGATTTAAAGCTTAGGAATTAATTTGAATTACAGGCGATTTATTAATATTTAAACTGTATTAAAAGGCAACAAAAACAGCAACAATTGTAACACAAATTAAAATACATATTGTACAACTACAAAAACAATAATAATATTTTGTTATATAATGTATAGAGTTTTAGTTAAAAGCAAAACAAAAAGAGGAAATGGATTATTTTTAAAGCATATTATGAGGACATCTGTTGATACACATTATTACAGGAATATGTCAATATACAAAAGTGTGTCAACATACGATACACACATGTGTATACGTATATTGGACAACAACAATAATTATCATATTAGCAAGTTTCAACAATATAATTATCGGATCGGCAATATAATTGATATTGAAAGCCATTTAGGTTTTGGCAGATATACAAGTGCATTTTGAGTAGATTAAAATTTCTAAGGATTGTTAGAGCTAATTAAAGGTACAGGGTGGGCAACTTTGAGGGTAGGAAGTAAATCGGCTGTCAAATGATGAAATGTCAAGAATTGAGCTGCTAATATTTAACATTTATTTAGTAAAAATTGGGAAATTTTAACGATGGAATGTTACTGTCTTGAACAAAGAACTTTAATTGTGAAAATTTACTATGAAAATGGTGAACATTTTACTGTATCACTTCGTAAAATTTAAGCAGCATTTCCTCGTAATCGAGCTCCTTCTAAGACCGCTGTTCGTTATTTAATCGCAAAATTAAAGGCTCACGGTACTGTTGCTGACAACAGATCAAAACAATACGCTTGTAGTGGCCGCCGTGATGAAAACATAACCGCTGTACAGCAAAGTGTTGAGAATGAGCCTGGAGCATTAACTTGTGAACGTTTGCAACAATTAGGCTTCAACAGAGGAATTTTGCGCAACATTTTGCATAAAGATCTTCATCTTCTCGCTTACAAAGTTCAACTCGTTCAAGAAATATAACCAGCCGACCATTGTTTGCGTAGAAGGTTTGTAAATTGGCCGTTTGGAAAAATGAACGGAAACAAAGAATTATTAGACAATATCAGCATTAGCGATGAGGCCCATTTTTAGGCGGTTATATAAACAAACCAAATTTTTTTTAATTCAAACAAAAAGGTTTTATTTCAGTTTTGTAGAGTTAAGGCCAGTTAACAAACTGAAATAATTTTTTTTTTTTTCTAAATTTATAGGCTTTTATTTAAATGAAACACATATGTAGATTGAATAGCTGCATACTCATTTTAGTGACACTCTATATGTATATGTAGAAACGGCGATTCTGTTTTATTAATTTAGTTTATTATTTATTAGTTTATGAGTTATTGTGGTAAGAGTGATGCTATTTTTGTTATTTTCACAACAATGGATCAAAAACAATTTCGTGTTTTGATTCTACACTGCTTCTTGATGGCAAAAAAAAATACCGTTCAAGCGAAGCAATGGCTTTAAAAGTGTTATAAGGACTTCGCTATATCAGAAACAAAAAATAAAGCGTTGGTTTGCTGATTTCAAACGTGGATGTAAACACAGAGGAGGCAGAACGCAGTGGACGTCCAAATGAGACGGTAACAACAGAAAACATCAAAACAATATACGCAAATGTTATAATAAATCCCGTAACTTAAGATTTTTGGGCCAATTCAAAAATTCCAAAAACGCACACTTGTTCTACTCGACACCGCCTATAAGAAAGTAGTATCATTTCCCAGGTATTTCAACATTTGCACATTTTTGTCGTTCCATGTTATTAGTAAGTAACATTTGGGTATAATTTCAATTCAATAATACTTGTCAACGGTTGCGCGTCCGTATTGCGCCAGTATTTTCAATTTCCTAAGAAGTTGCGTCTAGCAGCTCTGGACACTACCGCACAATAGCAATTTGATCCGCAAGTATGATTTATTACTACCTTGTGAGGTATTTGGAGTCCAACACTTTATTAAGCGATCGTCAGTATTGTTTGCGTAAGGTACACTCTACTGGTAACGTGGCATTGCTTTCGGAAAAGTGGAACAGTTCCATTTAAGGATTTGGCGAGAGTAAGATTGTGTACAATTCGTGGGCGCTTGATTTGATCTCCCAAATATCTACAAAGCCTATATCCGACCTAAAATGAAATATAATGCTCATGTAAGGTCCGATCCTTTAAAGTCTATTTTGCAGCTTTCCGACCGTGTTCAGAAGAGGGCGAAGGTGCTTACTACTGACGGTAGAGTAGCGAACTATATCTATTGATAAGAGCATCATCGCAATGTGGTGTGTGTTGCATAGTATTATCGATACTATAACGGAATATGTTCTGACAAAATAAGAGGATTAATGCCTTTGTAGTGGATTGTCCAGCGAGCCGCACAACGCATTATAAGGGGAATTCGTACTTTAGTAGCACTTTTTGTTTGTCGAACAATCTCCCCGCAAATATCTCTCTGTCAGTTACGACATAAGTAAATTTAAATCGAACATTAATCAACACTACACCCTCTTGCCTCCCTCTTATAAGCTATATAAAGGGTCCGCCAAATAAATTTATTTTTATTACAAAAGCTATAAAAAAACCACTGAATATTTTCTCAAATTTCATTTTTTATTTGAAAGTACAATCCTTCCGGTTAATAATGAAGAGTAATTTCATTCAAATGGCTGCCTCGGCTGGCCATGCAGTAGTCCACACGATCGGACAATTTCAAGTACATTATCGATTGTGTGCAGCTGTATTTCAAGCGTCAATTGTCTCTGGCTTGTTAGCGTAACACTTATCTTTGACGAAACCCTACAAATAATAGTCCAACGGTGTCAAATCGCAGCTCCGAGGTGGCCCAACGACATCAGCTCTGCGGCTGATAATGCGATCTTCGGCTGTGTGGTACGTAGTGCCGTACTGTTGAAACCAAATGTTGCTAATATCCTCCTCTTCAATTTTTGTGAACAAAACTTCGTTCAACATGGCCCGATTACGATCGCCATTGACTGTAACGGCCACTCCTTGCTCATTTTCGAAGAAAACTGGCCTAATTACGCCTCTGGACCAAAATCCGCACCAAACAGTGACTCGTCTTGGGTGTATCGGCTTTCAATGTATGCGTGAGGGTTTTCTGTGCCCCAAATGCGACAATTTTGCTTGTTTACATACCCGCCAAGATCAAAATGAGCTTCATCTGAAAAGATGATTTTTTTTGGCAAAATCGGCATTTTCTGTAAGTCGATCGCAGGCCCAATTAGCAAGGCGTATACACAACCATATTCGTTCAGCGGAAGTATAAAACTAATTATCTGTCAAATCAGACATGAGATAAGTGTTACCATTCACGAAATAAGCACTAGTTGAAAAAAAAAACGTTAGATAGCGGACCCGATACATATGTATAGCCTACATACTCGTACATATATATAGAACACGGATACACTGTATGAGTAGTGATCATCCCCTGACTACTGTTCTAAAGTTAAAAAAAAAATAAAATATTAGTATCTTTAGTTCACTTTATATACGTATGTGTATACAAAATGTTCACTAAAAATAAAATATTGTTACATTTTAACCTCTTTAAAAGGTTTGAGTGCGTTTAAATTGCACTTAAATAAAATAAATACTGCTTTATTTTGTTGTTTTACAGATTTTGTTTATCTCACTATAAGTTTTATACTGTTTATCTTAATACAACACTTAATATTCGTTAATAAGCACTTTTATTTCCACTTTGACACAACTTTATTTATTGACAGCCGAAGGATAACTAACTGACTTGTACATAAAGCAGTGCCTTTATATACCTAATTGCCTACAATTGGAAAGATTTCGGATATATCGAGCATCTCCTATTTTCATATCTGTTAATTCAAATGTAACCTAAAGATGCTCGACTGACACCAAAATTCAGGCATATTTATTTTCGTAACAATTATATTAATTTAAAATAAATTGTTGGGTATACAACTTAGTAGTGTCAATTTTTTTTTCTTGAAAAATGCACTTATTATTACAGCAAAATAAGTTTATACATTACTCCATCGTTAGCCACTAATTTTATATCTTTCGGGTAGCATATGGGTTCTGCACCAAAATAAATGCTACGGTTTTGAGGTAGAGAATGAAACAAGTCAATTTTTGATACCCTGTTCTGAAGCTAAGCGTGTTTCGATTGGGGCTTTCTGAATCGATGGAAGCAAATGGTAGTTAGAAGTGACAAGGTCTGGTCTATAAGGCGGGTAAGCCAAAATTTGCCATCCACCGTTTTTCAATAGTTTTTGTCTTGCAACATGCGGCCGAGCGTTGTCATGATGGAAGACTATGAAATCGTGTTTGGTCGAATATTATGGTCGTTTTTCGTTCATTGCTTTCTTCAAAAGAATCAGTTGACCATACGATCGTCTGACCCGATTTACACAGCTCATAAATAAAACAACCTTCTGATCCCACCAAATATAGAGCATTACCTTAAGGTCATAGATATTGGGCATCGGCATTGATTTAGCTGGTTGGCCGGGCTGTACATATGACTTTTTGCGCTTGGAGTTATCATAATGTATCCATTTTTCAACTCCAGTAACAATATGATGCAAATAGGACTTCTTTTAGTAGCATTCAGACATCATTTCCGACATACATAATCGCCATTCAATGTCTCTCGGCGTCAGTTCATATGGGACTCAATTTCATTGCTTTTGAATGAATTCCAATGCTTTTAAACGTAGAAAAATAGCTTGCGGTGTGACTCCCAACGATAATGCAAGTTATTTTTGCGTTTGACAACAATCTTCGTCGAGTAGTGCTTCCAAATGCTCATCTTCAACCTTTTTCGGCTGACCAGGTCTCTACTTATCTTCTGTGTCGAAATCACCACTTTTGAATCGCGCAAACCATCGTTCAAAAGTTGAGTTGATGCATGTTGACCATAAGCTTCTACCATCAATCGATAACTTTCTGCAGCCGCTTTCTTCAAATAAAATATCAAACTTTCCAGCAAAACATCTTTTTGAGTCACAAAATTCGACATTATTATAGCGATTGACAAAATGTGTGTTTACACTTTGACGTTTATCGAATACTGAATTATATTGACAGATGTTAATCGACATTATTAACTTGTATATCCAATAAAAAAAAAAACTATCTTATCTTACCACATTTCTTAAAAACCCCTTTTAAAAAGAGTAATAAATTGGAAGTATTCCCATTACAATTCGTTAAAAATCATCATACCCTTGAAACAGCATTTCATTTAAGTCTTATAAATATTTCAGATTTAAATTTACTCATTTAAATGCAAATCAAATAACTTGACGTATTTAAAGCATTGACTCTGTCATTAGTTTAACAGCATTTAGTTAAAGACGAATTTGAATGCAGTTTTATACGTAAGACATTTTTCTCATTAACGTCAAATGTCTGTGAAGCAATTTTCTTAAACAAATACAAAAAATACGAAAGAAAGAAAAACAAACTGAAAAATCCCAATTTATTATTATGGTGTTGCTGACTTAAGAAACAACAAACAATCCTTCAACATCTTTTACAATCCTTTACTCGATGAGTTTAAGAGTTCCTTCAACTTCAACTCTTGTTTCACGTTTTATCTTAGATGCTAAGTGCTCTCTAATAGCTAATTTACATTTCTATAAATGAAATTATTTTCTATAGAACATTTCTTCTATGTCTTGTGATCTCCATATTCCTTTACCATTAGTTCTGGCATTAGTATTAAGATTGTCGTTTACAAAAAGTATGTCAGGTTTTCATTATTTCTTTCATTCTTTCTTTCTTTTGGGTGTTTTAAGTTTGTAACGAGTTTTTCTATTTTTTTAAACTAAAAACTTTTTTTAATTTTGTTTTTCATTGTTGAAGATTTTTGAAATCTTGACTAGTTTCGATTGTTGTTATAAACTTAATAGTTGTTGTCTAATATAACCTTAAGTTTGTGTAATTGTAAGATTTTTAATAATATTTTAGAAATTTATACAGACTTATGCTTTAATTTCTCTAAGGGATTCTCTACAAAGGATTTTGCTACAAATTTATTTACTTCGCAGAGACATTTAAATTCAACATAAAATATATGACATTCAAGCCAACAAATTCATTTATTTATCCTTCATTTCTATGTTTTCTTTGGCTTTACAAAATTCTAATGCCATAGACTTTTGCTAGAAAAGTTGGTTGTTAGTGTTACGTTTTGCTGCATCAGGATACCAAAATATTCCTTACTTTACAAATCTACCTCTACAATGAAATCATATAATTTAAAGGGGATAATGAAGAAAATAATAGCAGAAGTAGAAGAAAAACAAGCAAAAGGAAAATAAAAACATAAAATTAAAATGAACAAAAGCCAGAACTAAACTTACCAAAAGGTATGAAATGAAATGAATATCATTATTTAGTTGAGGGAATCAGGTGTTATAGTTATACCAACAATTTGTAAACATTATGTCATATTGTAGCTTGTTTTCCCCCCTGATTTTAGTTTAGTTTTCAGTTTCAGTTTCTTTTCTAGTAACAATAGAGTAAAGCTTAAGAGATAAGTTGTGTTCATACATTTCGGTGTCTTATTATTCATGAAACTTAAATTCTTAAAACAAAATAGTTTTTTGTTTATAAAGAAATTATTTTCTAACAAGTGTAATGCTATTTTTTTATTAAAGGCAAAAAGAAACAAATAAAAGTTAAAAGGCAAAATATGTCTTGCATAACACAAAATAATACCATTAATTAAAATAACAATTGCAAGAGAAGAGGAACATAAAAGCTAATTTAGCTGGTGGATCAAAGTTATTCAAGTGTGGTTATAAAGGATATTTAGTTACCTACAGATATTGTTCGACCATATTTTTTTAACTATAGAGATTTGGGTCAGAAAAAAGAAGTTAAGAAATATAGTTATTTTTAGGGTATAAAACCACCAGAAGAACGCTGGAAAAGCTCAATCCTTATGTGACTGACAAAACAAAATACAAATTTTTTTCAAATCTTGTAGAAAATAAACATTTTTGAAAAAAAATTACAAAAACAACTATTGAAAATTACAAAATTATACATCATAAAACTCAGCTTCTAAAAACAATATAATACCTGAGATGAAACTCCAGAGCCTAACACATAGATGGAGCCAGTTTTATTGCATTTGTCTCTTTTTCAGTTAGTGCTGACCCTCAAAGGATATGATCTTCTATTAATTAGTTTGTGAGTTATTGTGCTAAGTAGAGATTGCAAATCGATTATAGTCGTAATCGTAATCACGATTAATCGCACCATTTAATCGCAATCGTAATCGTACTTATAATTGTGAGATTAAATTTAATCGCACTCTGCTTGTGTAAAACAGCAGCATACTATATGCAGATCAAAGTATGGGCGACAGCTTAGAAGCTGTACGAAAAGCAGTTACATTTTCTTCAGTTGGGAACTCAATTTTACAGCAGATCAGCGTAAAGGCCCTTAACAATGAAATAATGCTCCTTTTAGATGCAGAAATACGTTACAATTTTATAATACCGATGTTAGAACGAATAATTCTATTGAAAAACTGAATAAGGTATAGTTTGGAATAATTATTATTCCTGCCACAATCGATCATTTCTAAACGGACCAATTGTACTTCACAACAAAAGAAAAAAAGTAATATGGCAAAATTTCGAACCGTTTTTGTTTAATTGCATTTTTAAATTGCCCACCCGATAGTTATTTTAGTTATATATATTAGTTATATATATATTATAGTTATTTTAAAATTTTTATCTCTCTGTATGGCTGAAAGGAACTATAGGCTATATAAATTTTACAAAATGCAACTGGGCGCTACCACGCCCATTCAAGATAAATACAGTAGAATCTCACAAATCTTTTTTTTTTTTATTTTAACTACAAATTATTTTTTTCGCTCATTAAAATAAAAATAAAACAGGGAATCACCAAGTTATTCGTAGTGTGTACTTGTAGAAATTTGGTTCAGTTGAGGACTGAAGATCACAGTAAAAACAAAGAAACAAAAATACTTTATCTTTGGATACCACGGTAAAAATATTAAAGACTTAATAAAGGCGTGAGTGGAAATCGTTTACCTCAAGATTTAAATGTGACAAATCTTCCATCAGCTACATAAAGTCAAGAAAAAAAGCAAGGAAAAATGGATGCAGTTACCAGCACCTATCAGGAAGCAAAAAAAAAAAAAAATATTTGCATAAGGAGGAATATGAAGAAATGGAAAAGCGCCTTTGTAAGTGGTTTTTAAATCAACGTGAAAAGAAGAACACTCTGACAGGACCTATATTAAAAGAAAAGCTAAGTTCATTTTTAGTGAAGTGTACCCCAATGCAAGTGATGGATGGTTTTCCAAATTTAAAACCCGTCATGGATACGGTTTTGCAAAATTGGTGGGGAAATACTTTCGAGTGATGTCGGTGAGGTCACTCAATTCCTACACAGATTTCATGCAAAAGTAGCACAAATGGGGTTATTGGAAACGCAAATATATAATGCTGATGAAAGCGATCTATTTTTTGCTGTCTGCCAGATAAAACATTTGTCGCTATTTGTGAAAAAAAGGCACAGGATTTAAAATTCAAAAGGAACGCATTTCGATAATACTAGGCGCAAATTCTGATGGCTCACATAAATTAAAATCAATCCGGGATGCAATTATATTGTTGAAACAAACATGGGATGAGGTACAACCAACAGTGTTAAACAATTCTTGGTCCAAATTATTAAATTGGGATTCAGGCGGTTACAACAGCGATGATGATTTTCCACTAGAACAATTTAATCAACGCAATCAGGTTTGCAATGTAGTTCTTCAACTAATTTATGCCAAACAGTTCCGTAAATCTAAATAAATTCGAGAAATGGAATGAAGATATGTTTACTAACGGATCAGATGCAGAGAATAGATATGTCGATATTTTCAACATAACGGCAGCTATTCGTCATTCAAAAGTCATTGAAGGCATCAATAACGTTAAAAAATGGTGCAAAAACCAGTGATATTTTTGCCAGTAAACACATGTATTACCCTTTGGACGTCAGTAACGATATGGTTGTATTCAGTTTAAACAAATCAAAAAAAAAAAAAAAAAACAAACAAATATTACTGATTTGATATTAAAAAACAATAAAATACCTGAAAATTAAAAACCCTGTTAGAAGTTTTTCTGTGAATTTAATATGTTCAATAAATTAAATGCTAATGAATAAAAATTGTTTTGTATTAAAATAAAGCTTACATAACTAGTTTTATTATTTAATTATAATTTTATGTAAAAATTTATCCAGAAATTCGAACTGGCCGGTTCACAAAGTGGTTCTACTTTTTGAGATTCTACTGTATATATTTGTCTATATCTTTAAAATAGTGGCAGTAATAGACTCCAAATTTAGTACAAATAGCTTCATAGTCAAAAGTGTGTGGAATCGGGTTAGTATGCATTGTACCTCCCATAAAAAATAAAGATTGATTTGTTTCTATCTTGAGAACGTTTAAAGTGTACGTCAAAAAATTGACGACATTTGACAAATAGCCGTTGTACCTGCTATTCATACTAAACATGCAATTTTTTATATATGGGGAATAAAAATTAAATTCTACATTAACAAAAAGCGGAAAAAATGGATAAACATGTTTAATACACGTGCACACCGCGTAAAAGCTATCTACATATATGCATATACCATGTTAAAATCAATGTGTGTTTGTTCGAAGTGTGTGTACAGCACAACAGCAGGTTCTATAGTGTTTTTCTGAAATGAACTATAGGCTATTTTGTATTTTTGGATTAGAGCCGAAAGGGATTAAAATGGGGAACAGGTGTAAAAAATTATAGCTAAGATAGTGGTTAAGATAATAATTAATATAGGTATAGCGAAGCACGCCGGGTTTCAGCTAATTCATTATAAGGAGATGAAATACTCTTACATTAGAACGAAAAGCTGTTTATTTAAAATGAGTTCATAATAGGGAGAACATAATTGTTTAAAAGTTCACTATAGAACAGTTTGACTGTATGTATGTATACAAGCTTTTTAATTAAAAAATAGGGAGATCGGACGGTTATTATTCGATTTTTTTGTTTTTTCAAAATCTTAATTTTTCAAATACCGAATAAACCGGTTAATTTAACACGAATAACCAGTTAATTTAAATACGTCTAATTTTTAAAAGTTTGTATATTTTTTTTATTGAAAATATGCTCATCGTTTAACTGTTTGTTAAATTTAATTATTTTTGTACATAACATCTCACAAAGAACACGAAAACCAAGGTAGATCGAAAAGATATACACCCTTTCTCATCTTTTGTAAATAAATATTGATTTTTATATATAGATAATAATCAACTAGACTCATTGAAAGCACACAAACCCACGTACGCCGGTTCCGAATACACATAACCAGTCGCTAGTAATGTTGTGAGGTGATATCGCTGCTGAAAATGGTCTGATGGTGTGGCCTGGGATTGATCCGACGACTTCGTGGTTGGAAAATGGGCTCTTACCCAACATACCACAGTGACACACACTATTAAATATGTGGTGCATAAATTTACCTACAGTGCTGCTCGAAATCTAAGCAAATTTTCTTGTCGAGGCAATTAAAGACTCGTATATTACTAATAGATTTATTCAAAGTAAAACATTAAATTTTTGTTATCTTAGGCACCTAAATTATAACTATTATAACAAACCTTTAATTCCATTCTCTAGCTGCTGTTGTCGAAACTTAAACAGCTTTCAGTACTTTGTGTAATAAACTTTGTTTTTTATGGCCTCCGCACACCGTTTTGGTTTTTATGAGATTTATTCGAATTATTGTTAGTATTGATTGACACTTTAATTTTAAACTCTATTTCAGCTTCTGCTTATTTTTAAAACGATGTGGTCTAGCTCTGCATTTCAAGAATTAGGAACAATTTTATTTTTACAATTATTGTGAGCCGCTGTGGTATGGTAGGTATGACACCCGCCTACCAACCAGAAATACCTCGGTTCAATACCAGGCCAGACCATCTAAAATAGAAAACGTTTTTCGACAGCGGTATCACCTCGTGATATTAGCTAGTAACTGGTTATAGGTATACTACTACTGAAAACATCTCTAATGCATTTGCCGTTCGTAGCCGGAGTTAAACCATAAGTACCTTTCAATGAGTCTAAAAATAAAATCGGTGTAACTGATTGATTGAGAGACATCCCCATGATCCTTCATGGAATCTTATGGGAATTAATATATAATATTATTTAAATAAAACAACCGGTTAACCGGTTATTTGAATTACTATTCGCCGCAAGCCAGTTTTTTAAAAAATGCTACTTTTCGAATTATTCGAAAACCGGTTTTTGAAAAAAGTCGAATATTTGATCTCCCTATTAAAAAAATCTATTTTTATTCATACACACAGAAAAAATCTTTTAAAACAATATTGAAACAAAATTTTTTAATAATGATTTGGCTCCATTATAGGTTCGTATTGATTAGACATGGTTTTATAATGAAAATATTAGATTTTTCATTTTAAAATAACTATAGTGGAGGCAATTTTAAAGTTTAAATTTAAGAATGCAAATAAACAAAAACGGTTTGAAATTTTGCAAATATTTTTTTTTTTTTTTATTGTGAAGTACTATTGTTCCTTCCGGTTAGTAATGAAATATTCGCCCCTAACATGAATAAAATTGGAAATTTATATTCCATTAAACTTTCATTCCCCTCGAAGGGAAAATTGTTAACATGAATCCCCCATTAAATTTTAGTTCCCTTTTTACAAGCTATCATTTTACGCTGAATGTTAGCATAAATAAATAAAGAAAAAGTATTTGAATTTTTATAGAATAATAAAATGTTTACACAACCATGATCATTATTGAAAAGACTGAATAAAAAGTAATTAAAATTAAAACAAACACCTGCAAAGCAATTATCATACAAAGAGTTACACAAACAAAAGCAGGAAGAGAAGAAACAAAACAAACTTTCTTCAGCAAGATAGGCGGAAAGAAATTGGTGACTATGGCCAACCAGTAACAGTTTAAGAATGGCTTAAACGCCAAAAAATATAGATATAAAAGTAAAAGTGTATACTTATCCCGACGATTTACTCATCGTTCAACTTCTATCTAAGTGGAACCGATGAAGAGCAAGGTGAGGATGGATTTAATGCCATATTCGGTAGTGGCGAAGAATCTGATGGTTTGGATGATGTCGTCGATTCCGTTGTTGTTGATATATTTTTTTTTTTTTTTTTGTGAGCGAATTTTAAAATTCATCCAACACGTCTCTTGAATTACAGAAAATAAATCTTTTACTCTGCATTTTATAGTGAATTATATTGCTTTGCACTTTATTAACACTTCTGGTCGTAAAATAAGTCAATAAAAACTTTTATTATCCAATAAAAGAATGAATACTTATATGATAAATGCAATTCCCTAACAAAAATGATGTTAACGAATCAATGGGAAACGGGAACAAATTTCGAGGGAAAATACTATTCACGATCAGGGCAATTCTAAGAAGGCTATCATTCCCCACTGAATAATCAGAAAACATTTCATGGGAAAATTGCAATTGTCTGAAATGGGAAATATTTTGAGGGAAAAATTATTCATGATAAGGGTGATTATTTCATTCATATAGCTGCCGCTACTGGCGTCGCTGTACCCCATTCGATCGTACCTATTTTCGAGAACTTTTTCGAGTGTATGGGGTCGTATCTCGGCAATGGTATTACGAATGTTGACCCTCAAATGGTCAATTGTCTCTAGTTTGTCGTCATAACACTTGTCTTTAACGGCGTCCTACAGAAAATAGTACAACGGTGTCAAATCGCCGCTTCTTGGTGTCCAAGTGACATCACCGTTTTGGCTAACTAAACGGCCATCAAACGTTTGAATCAATAAATCGATTGTGACAAGTTGCACCATCCTGGTGAAATCAAACATCGTTCACATCACCGTCTTCACTTTCAAAGAAATATTGGCCAATAATGCTTCCGCTTCACAAGCCGCACCAAATAGTCACTCGTAATGAGTGCATTGACTTCTATAAGACCACGTTTGGCTTTTCTGTGCCCCAAATATGTCAAACTTGCTTATTAGCGTACCCACCAAGATGAAAATAAGCTTTATCAAGAAAAAAAAGATGATGTCGATCATCGTGAAGTTTCTCGTTGGCCCATCTAACGAAGCGGATGGTCATATGGCTTCAACTCTTGAACAAATTGAACTTTGTAAAGCGTCGTACCGAGATCTGTATGCAAAATTTGAAAATGATGACGAGTTAATGTTGATAAATTCTCACGTACACTCTCAGCCACAGCTTTGATATTTTCTTGTATACGCACTGTACGAGCACGTTTACGTACAGAAACTTTAGCAATAAACTTGCGTATGGCGGGCACTGTAGGTCCATCTCTGCGACCAAATCTTGTACGACATTTTCACGGAAATAGTCAATAGTCTCTGTTTTAGAAATAAATTTTCAATAAATCCCAACGTTGCTCTAATTTAAATCGATTCTTTCAGTGGAGATAGTACACTGAATTTTGTGATAGAATAGAATGAAATAAGTATTGCTAGATTCAAAACAATCGCTAGTTCAAATTTAAGCCGATAGACAACATAAATGTTTTTTAAGGTTTCATTGAATGTTAACAATTAAAATATTCAGAGACAAAATTATTTTTAAAAAAGAGATGACTTTTTCTTTCTCTTTATTAAAATATAAATAAAACCTTCATCAAATATTTCCTGGAATTTATTCAGAAGTTTATTCATTTAAATCTATTGTTACGTTTTAACCCTTTTAAAACGTCTGAGTTCATTTATATTGCGTTAAAATAAAATAAAACTCTATTTGTTAGTTTAGTTGTTCTACAATCTGTCTCTTTTTTTATTAATTCCACTGTACTTTAATACTCTGTGTCTTAATACACTAAATACACTTTTACAAGACTTTTTATTTGAGCCTTAAACAGACTTTACTTCTTGAAAGACAATTGATCACTAACTAACTCACCAGTCGCAATTCGCCGGTTTTATAGTATTTCATCTTAGTTTAGAATGTTCCAGTACAAACACGAATATTCGCTTTTTCCACGTTAATTCAAATGTTCTAAAATAACAGAAAAAGTAACCGATCCATGCACTTGGCAGCACTCTTAATTTGCGCATGTAATCTTTAAACCTTGACACAAGCCAATACATTTTTTAGCTAAAAGCTCATAATAAGCTCTGACGTAGTGAATTTTGTCTTTAGCGTTTTCATTATCGTTACGCTATATTGTCCCCTTTGAAGCAATCCTTATCGACTGCAACACACTTATGCCAGCGCCTGATCCAATGCTTGCAGCAATTTTTATATATTTTATTTGTAATGCTTAAATCAAATATTTGATACAGGATTTTTATTCAAAACATATTTAAGCGAAAGTACTATAATATAATTGAAATTTTATTTTAAAATTGAATTTTGTTTTAAAATTGAACTTCATTTATATTTTGAAGTATGGACATCATATCTTACCATAATTCCCTTAAAATAAAAATTGATTTTTAAATTACCTGCAAAGAAATGAGAAAAAAATAAATTATAATTACTTTTAAATAAAACACAAAATCTTTTATTGATTTATTTGAATAAAACTGTAAAAAAGGATCTATCGAATAAATGTTTAGAATATTACAAAGCATGCCTAATAAATATTTTTGTTTTTTTATTTTTTATTTTTATTTTTATTTTTAAATTAAACAATTCTATTTTTTCCTACAAACATACAAAATAAATGGCATGCAATCAATTTGGAATGGACTACTATTTATACACACAAGTAATTCTCTTTAAATTTCTGGAACAAGAAATGGGATAAAGAAAATAAAACTTCTTACAACTCAATATAAATAAATCAATGAATGGAATGATAAGAATCTTAAGACAAAGAAAAAAATTTAGGACTTCAATACAAACAAAAATATATAAATCAGTAGTAGTTGTTGTATTGCAAATAGAAATGTTTTCAAATTGCAAACAAATAACTTAATAAAAATTGAAATTTTCATAAAAAATGAAAATGAAAATAAAAATGAAATTAAATAAATTTCAAACAATTTATCAGCATTTCAAACTGACGTAGGATATACTGTATTCATGTAGGTATGTAAGAAAAAATCAAAAGATTTAAGACAAACAACAAAATAAATTGTCTGGAAACACTTAACAACACATTCTATTTTATGGACATGAATGAAATAAAAAACCATAAGTAAGAAAATAATAATAGGAAAGCAAGTTTTGATGCCCTACACACATACTTTTAATTACTTATTTCTTTGGATTGTATATTTAAAATATATTTATATGGGAAATAGGGTTAAGCCTAACAAAGTATAGAACCCATTTTAAAGCAATAATAACTTTTCTTGTTACAAACATACAATATTTGTTATATTAATAGTTACCTAACAAATTGTTAAGTATTAACTCTCTGATAAGAATGCTATCATAGAGTAATGCTGATTTGAATTGCATTGCAGTAATGTACCTGATGGTAGTTAGTTTCACAATTTCCATTTAATGTTTAAATTTAAATTTATGCGTTTTTTTTCCCAAATTTATTATCAGTAGTTTTTATATGGAGGTAGGGTATATCGTTATATATAAATCGATATATGCGATCATTTGTGGGGCGAATTGATCACATGAAACGAGGTTTGAGTGTAGGTTGCGTTTATCCAACGTGTTTTGTGCAATAACTTTTTCGTTGATGTATATAGATGGCGTTTACAAAATTGTATATTTAGTATGAATTGAAGGTGACACGCCTACTTATCCATTCTCTCCCAGTTATTGACTGATATATTGTCCACGAATTTGCATGAACAAATATAAGGAATTTCTATACCGTTCAAAAAACTAATGTTTACTACGTATGGGCGATGCCACGCCCCTTTATCCAATTCAGTTCATGCTACCGTTTTCAAAATGTACAAAATCTATAGGGTGGGCGATAAAATTTAAAAATGCAATTAAACAAAAATAGTTTGAAATTTTGCCAAATTTTTTAGTTGTGAAAGACAAATGTTCCGGTTAGAAATGAAATATTATTTCAATGAAGCTCCGCTCCACAAGCCGTAATGGGTGCATTGGCTTCTGTAAGACCACGTTTGGGTTTTTTGAACACCAAATATGGTCATTTTGCTTATTAACGTACCCAATAAGATGAAAATCAGCTTCATCCGAAGTGATAATTTTCTCAATTTATTTATTTATTTTTCTGATATTCTTTGCAATTTCCGAACAATTGTCTCTGTTTTGGAAATAAATTTCCAATAAATCCCAACGTTGTTCAAGCGTAAATCGATTCATTCCGTTCAGTGGAGATAATTTACTGAATTTTGTGGCAGAATAGAATGACATAAATATTGCCAGATTCGAAATAACCGCTAGTTCAAATTTTAGCTATTATATGGCCTACGCGATATATTTACTTTGAATGGGAGGTACACAGTGTCCGCCGGGAAGGTATACTACTTCATTTGTTTATAATTTTTGATTATATAAAAAAAATGTATCTTTTATTGATAAATGTTTAATTTAATGTCATTAATTATGAATTATGTATGAAATACAATATCAGATAAATGCTCGCCTCTGTTAGCCTCACAAATGCGAGCAGCTTTTAGCACATTTTTCATTACATTCTAACAAATTTCACTGGTTTGTTTGCATAAACCATGCTTTTCAGATATCCCCACAAAAAGTAGTCCGGAGCAGTCAAATCAGGCGACCGTGGCACCTTTCTGTTGAAAGCATATGTTAGTCAAGCCCAAAGCATACAGTTATGGCCTTAAAAGGTTTTAAATCATATCACGATATCGCTCCCCGTTGACAGTTACCGTTACGCCGTTTTCTGTTCCAAGGAAGTAAGGTCCAATGATTCCATCTGAGCAAATTGCACACTAGACTGTCACTTTTAATGGATGCAAAGCAAAGGTGACTGATGAGTAATTTAAGGATTTTCCATTACTCAGAACTGACTATTCTGTTTATTCACGGTTTGAACGTTATAACTTGATAAGATTTAATTGTATCCATGGCTGAATTGTTTCTTCTATTGAAAAAGTCAATAGAAAGCATTGATTGATTTAGAAATGGGTAACATTTGGAAAAAAGAAAATGTACGTTTTCTAAATAAACTTTACGTTTTAAATCCAATACAATTGTTGAAGAAGGCACTGCGTAAGCGAAGCATATACCTATCAACTGATAATGCTATTTTGATTGCATTGTGTCAAGAAATTAAAACAAATCCTTCCGATATTATGTTTCCTAAGCCAGGAAAGAGTACGAATGATGTTACCTCATACTCTCCTTGATCGGAAAGCTATTTAATTCTAAATTAATTCTATTTAATTCTAAAATAAATAAAATAATCAAAATAAATTATTGAATGTAAACAATTAATCCCTCTTCACCTATTTGGATTTCGATATACATGACTAACACTGAACGATTGAACAAATTCATCGTGTAGTACACACAAAAGAAGAAGCAATAGATAACAAAGAATTGGTTCAGCAATATTTCTGTATCCTGCGCAAACTTTTGACAAAGTGTGGCATTAAGGTTTGGTCTCTAAACTCAAAACTGTGCTTCCAAACCAATTGACTGCTTTATTAAAATCGTACATTACAGGCAGATATTTCAGGGTAAAAGACAAATCAAGCATATTCGAGTATTAAAAAATCGAAGCGGGTGTACCACAGGGTAGCATTCTCGGGCCACTATTGTATTTAATTTACACGGCAGATATTCCATTTATTAAAATAACACGCGTTGTCACTACTGCCGATGACACTTGTATCTTAACTGATGGCACTAACGAGAACGAATCAATAAGGAAAGTGTAAGCATCGTTTGATAAAGACCATATTAATCATGAGGCCATAAAAGTTGGACAAGCAACCAACACGGGAGGACTTCTGACAGCCAAGCCCTTAGATTTAATTGCAAAGTATTTCTTTCATTTAATGAAATATTCTTCTTAAACGTATTCAATTTAAAAAAAATCTAAAAATATATTACTTGTTAGCTTATGCTAAATGTAATTTTATTTGAAATGTATAAAAAATAAATCACATTTCAATGGAAAAAGGAAAACCTCCTTTTTTGGAAGTAACGTGTCACATCATATGTAGTGGGATTCACGAGATAAATATTTCTTATCCTGTTTTTCCGGGAATAGAAATATTGGGGGAAAAATCCCTACTAAGAAGCTATTTAAAAAAAAATTAGATACTATTACTCTTGTCAATTTGAAGAAATAGACAAATAAGTATTTATTTATGTGGGTGTGGCACCGCCTAGTTGGAAGTTTTGAAATTTATATAGTTATAGTTCATTTATAGTCAGAGGTGTAAAAAGGTAACACCTTCTTAAATTTCTTAACGTGATATATATTTTACACATATAACATGTATATGTTAGTTCAGGTGAGCTGCCTATTCAAAACTGTACCAAGATTTTTGCATTGTTAACGAATAGAATCTTGCGGTACACCTCTTTCGTTAAGCCATATGTTAAAAAATTCTAAATTATACCAACTTTAAGTCATTCTAATAACATTTTTTAATATCGCCCGCATTTTTGGAGTAATTGAGAAACAACTGATAAAACAATATTTTTTGGAAAAATTATGATATTTTTGATTTCTACACATACAAAAAGAAATAAAAATGAAAGCAGTAAATATTTACCAGTTTCACCATTTATTCATAAGTTGCATACAGTAAAAAAAACATAAACCACAATTCATGGAAATCAACTGGTAAATACATATTTTATTACCAATAAAGTGAAAGTAACTAGTTTTGAAAATCAAATTTCTTTGTTGTCATTTTATGTAATGGGTGTCGTATAGGCGATATTTTTTTTCAAAATTCGTAAATATCACGCATACGTTCAGTGGAATTTTCTGAAATTACAGCAAAAATTTAATTGGAATGAATTCTCTCATTTCGAAAATTAATGCTTTTAGTGTCGGTGGTCACTTCTCTCAATTTATATTGAGTTTTCTCAGAGATCGCTCTATAAGAGTGGTTATAGATGGGGTCTCATCCGACGAGTTCAGGGTAAACAAAGGGGCACCGCAAGGCTCCTACTCTTTTTCTAACATTTCTTAACGACTTTCTTCTTCTCACTTCTAATCTTATCTACTATTTTGTAGATGACAGCAACACTTGTCACTCATTGATCGTAGACCGAGCCTTTTTGAGGTTGAGGCGAGAAGGATGAATATGAACGTCACACTCACAAGTGACCTGGTCAAGGTCTCCGAGTGGGGTCATGCGAACAGGTTCGATTTTAATGCGCGTAAGACTCAGTGTTGTTTTTTAACAAACAGACGTGGTGGTGTGCTGTCATCTGTGTCAATGAGTAATGTGGATATTGAGGAATCAGATGCTCTTGATGTTCTGGGCATTAGAATTCACTGTGACGTTCGTTGGAAAGATCACATATTTCAAGTGTCGAAAAAAGCATTCAAGTGCCTTGGTTTTTTAAGACCGTGTAAAAAATACTTCACTCCATCTGATCTCCTTAATATTTACAAGACCTTTATCCGACCCAAAATGGAATAAAGCTCTCATGTATGGGCCGGTCATTTAAAGTCTATTTTGGAGCTCCTCGACCGCATAGAGGAGAGGGCGAAGATGCTCATCAATGACGGTAGGGTAGCCAACTCTATCGATTCATTGAAGCACCGTCGCAGTGTGTCGTGTGTCTCATTGTTCTATCGGTACTATAACGGAATATGTTCTAACGAAGTTAAGGAATTAATTCCTAAAAATCATATATTTTTACATAGTACTCGTATTTCTCGTAGAGCGCATCACTTTTTAGTTGATTGTCGAGTAAATCGCACAACGCATTATAGGGAGAGTGTGTTCTTTGGTCGCACTGTTCGGTTGTGGAATAATCTTCCAGCGAAAATATTTCCTGCCACTTACGACGTGATTAAATTTAAATCTAAGGTCCATAAACACTACTTCCTCTGTCCTCCTTCCAATAACCTATTTTCCTAGTACCAGCACAATGCACTGCATGAGTAGGGACCACCCCCTGGGGTCTTATATTAAAAAAAAAAAAAAAAATTATTCTGTTTTATGGTTTGTTTCTCAATAATTCCAAAAATACGGGTTATATTAAAAAGATAGATTTTAATGATTTAAAGTTGTTATAATTCGGAATTTTGCTTAACATATGGCTTAACGAAATCGAATAAGTCATTTCAAAGTTATCATAAGATGTATAAAGCAACCTCTTCAAAAGTCTCACATTTAAAAAAAAAAATTATCCTTAGAATCTTGTTTTTTTAATGTCTATATATTGCTTTGTTTCAGTTTCTTTAATCAATTTGGTATTTCAAGCTAAGTAGACGACTAATCCGCTGTAGCTTCCTCCATATAATTTTTTTTTTTGTATTGGTGAAGATCCTTGCTAATTGGTGGTGATCTTTACTTTTGCATTGTAATTTTTTCCCAGTAGGTGGAGTGTTTTCCGTGTACATTCGTCTGATGTTTGTCATCATGGCCAGAGGTATGCGAGAAGGGTCATATGGGCTTTTTTTTCTTTATTTTTATTTAGATGGAGTTGTCTGGAGGGAAGAAGTCGAAGCCTTTTTTTATTATTAAATATTGGAAACCACAATCCAAAGTGCTGATAATTTTGGAACTAGGACGATCGTAGCTTGTTGCATAGTGTTATCAGCGTCATCGAAGAATGTACAATTAATCTTAATATACGATGAAAAATTACATTTATTTCTCAGCTAATAAAAAAGAATATTATGATCAATAGAATAAAAAATTGTTAAATAAGAATTAGTTTTTGAATAAGAAGTATCAGCAATGATACCATATATTGACTTTTTTATCATTATCGTCAACAGGCGTCGAAGTACTGCCACCCATTCATCTATTGTACTGCAATGACTAGTATAGGGTTACCTTTCTTACGTCGATGTCCAGGCGTATTTCAGGATGTCGGTTGGTGCCATTTGTGGTAGCTTTCCAATTTTTTTTTTAATACAAGCCTAAATTTCTTATCTTATTATCTCTTCCAGTTAGTTAAAAATCCTCAGACAATACTGATTATAAGATTTAGTATGTTGTGCTATACAAATGTAGCACATGTTAACACATTTAACAATCCGAAAGAATTTCTACGTCTGCTCTGCAAACTGGAAACCATTGCAGTTTTCATTAGAACTCATAATAGTTCCTATAAGACGCTGGGCAACCGTATCACTCTCAGCCTTAGTATCATTGTTTAAATGCCTATATCTCAAATTTTCTCATTTTATCTTCGAAGATTAAGCAGTGGTATATTTGTGTTAATTAAATTTGCTCTTAGCGAACCTTTTCTGAAGTTTTTAATTATTTGATGGTTCTTGAAAACTGGCTTAAATTATGGGGTTTGGAATCTCCTCTACCATTAATAGGCTTTGTATCGTTCCTCAACTAAAGTTTTATGAATAGGACTCAAAATTCACCAAATATATTGTTACGTTTTTATCTTTCCTAAAAACGTGTATGTATGAGTTCGTAGATTGTAGTTAAAATAAAATAAATCTTGTGTTTGGTTTTTAATTAAAATCCTTTATTCAACACGGTTTTGTGCACTACTATTTGTAACCTTTTTGCAGGCAATAACAATTTTCTATTCTTAATTACTATTTCTGTTTACTTCTTTGTAAACAACAACAATTACTCGACAGATCTTTCTACTTAAAGATCTTCCAACCCGATCGTAGTTACAGCTTAGGTTCGATCACAACCTTTTCAACCAGAGGTTATCCAAACTTAACTCTCTTTACTGAGTTAGTTCCAAATAACTGATTTTTTTACCTCACGATTCACTTCACGAGTTTACTCCTTATAAACTCCCTTCACACAAACTGTACTCGCTGAGTTTACTTTACTTTAACTGATCTTTGTTCGCATTGATGTGCTTTTTATATGGCTGAGTAAACAACATATCGAAAGCTCTCGAACCTCTCGATATTTCAGGTAGACTCCATTTCTTTCTTTAAATTTCTTTTTAGTTCTTTTGTAGCCATGTGTATGTAAACATCTACCTTTTTCAACTCTTTGTATTTGTTGTGTCTTGTTTATTGTCTGTTACTTGTTTTCTTTGCTTTTAGTTTTTGTTGTTGCTGTGCTATCTTTATTTACTTTATCTCTGCTAATGTTTGTTGTTGTAGATTTGGTTAATTGTAAACAGCACGTATGTTTGTTTTTGCAGCTTTTATTTATTTATTTTAGCGAAATAATAAACGTAGAGGTATCCAATCTTATTTTCGTAACAATATAATAATGCAATAACAGTTTTGTGCGCTAAACACTTTGTACACCACAACCATCTATCGTAGTGTAGGGCATAGAAAGAAATAAAATTTGTAAAAAGCATATTGTTAATCCTTGCAACATGATTTACTACTTATTTAAAAATTACATAAAAATGAAATTTACAAAATAATTGTAAAAGCGGAATAAATCCACAAAAAACTTTACACACACAATGTTATTTTATATGCTTCTACAAGAGTGTCGATGGGAGAGAATTTTCGAATTTAAATGTGGTCAGAAAAATAAAACAAAAGCAGGCAGTAAAAACATTATTAACAATTGAAACAAGAATTGTGAAAAATTATGAAACAATAGTTATTGTTGTTGCTTCTGGAAATTTTTTTAAGAGGATTTTTTTAAAGAAATGTATAAAATTATCTGTAAAAATACAGGGTGGGCAAATTTGAGGCTAGGAAGTAAATTGGCTGTTAAATTATGAAATGTCAAGAAGTGAGCTGTCAAGTTGGGAAATTTTAACACTGGAGTGCCACATTCTTAAACAAAAAATTTTAATTGTGATAATTTACTATCAAGATAATGAAAATTTTACTGTATCACTTCGTAAAATTCAAGCAATTTCTCGATTTGTCGATGTCAATTGGCCGCCTAGCTCTTGGAATTATCCTTTCTGGATTATGTTCTATGGGGCCATTTGCAAGACCGGGTTGACGTGATTTTCAGTATATCTTATATCTTCTTTCTAGATCCTGCGAAAAAAAATTTTCGCGCAAAATTAGAGCAATATTTTTTCAAAAAGTCATAAAAAATTGTTCAGAATAAAAAATTTACATATTAAGCACTTAAATTGAGAATACATCAAGCTATGATGTATGTTGTTTCTAAACATTTACTGGTACTTGCATTAAAATCAATTAAGTCCTTTTCAAGTTATGGGTAAATATATTGACATAACTGTCATATTTTGGGCGTAAATTTTGCCACGCTCTTATAAAAATTTGACCCCGATAGAAAAAAAGCTTAAACCGGATTGAAATTCAAAACAAATATCATTATATTCAATATAATTTTATTTAAAGCCAAGAAAATTTCTTGTTTTTGTAGACCAGTGTTTTTAATGGGAAAGTAAAAACATTTTATCCAGAGTATTGGCCATTGCTGGATATACATTTTTCTCATCTTTCAGGCAATTTGAGGATTCTACGCCAATAAAACTGTTTGTGTTTTGTAGCAAACCCATTATTCACCCAATTTTCAACTAACTCGTAGAAATCGAAGTGTTCAGCCAATGCTTGTCAAATCGATGAAAGGAAAGTAGCAGTGGAAAGGAGTCAAGTCTGGTGAATACGACGGGTAGGGTAGCAGCTACCTGCCTAATGCATTGATTGTATTCTGAACCAGTTTTGTTTTGTGCGTAGGTTCAATGTCATGTTGCAAAATTACCTTGAGGTATCTTTCGAGCAATGCATGGTTCAAATTGATTACATTATTAACATTAACGATTATATCTGCAAAATAGATCTGGTTTTGTAGCCGAAGTTGATGGCTGTCCCAGGTTAACCTATAACTTTTTCCGTTTAGGACTCTGAAAATATGCCTTGATAAGCGTTCGTTTTTTCAAAGTAAATCAAAAAATTAATACTTTCGAGCCCCAGCAGAGGACATGTCAGAGAAAAATTTAATCGTGATTTCGAATGCGATGATGATGACAAACATCATTCGAATGATTTGAAAAACACACCATCTACTGTGAAAAATTACAATGCTAAAGTAAAGATCATCACCAATTAGCAAGGTTCCTCACCACTACGCAAAATCATTTGGCGGAAGCCACAGTGGATTAATCATCTTTCATCTTAACTTGAAAGGTCAAATTGATTATAGAAACAAAACAATGAATGCTCTGTGAAAGCCAATATGATCCCTAGAAGAGCGACGTTACAACAAAAAAGACCACGATGAAAAATATGATGTTGTTTCTTCACTGGTTTGATGTAGACTAAATATATTTAACAGATTTCATTGCAAACAAAAAGAAATTAAGGCTTTTTCACAATAAATGTTGCCTATGGGGATATGTGTACCTTGACACTCACTTTATACCAGTACACCTGTTATGCTGCGCCCTGTAAATGTTTCGCTAATCCAATGGGTTATTAATGAGAACTGTTCTTCACAGCGAACGAGTCTGAAGTCAACATAAAGAGAGTTTAGAGTGGTTAATCTCTGGTCGAAGTGAATTTAAGTTGTGATCGAACCCAAGTTATAACTACGATCGGGTTAGAAGATCTTTAAGTAGAAAGATCTGTCAAGTAATTGTTGTTGTTTACAAACTTGCAAACAGACGGTGTAATTAAGAATAGAAAATTGTTATTGCCTGTAAAAAGGTTGCATACAGTTGTGCACAAAACTGTGTTAAATAAGGGATTTTAATTTAAAACTAAACACAAGGTTTATTTTATTTTAACTACAATCTACATACATACACGTTTTTAAAAAGGTAAAAACGTAACAATATATAAAAATTAATATTTATTTATAGAAGATGAGAAAAGTTATTTTTGCTCAAGAGTGCATATCTGTTTCGATCTACCTTGGTTTTCAAGTTCTTTGAATTTATACAAATAGTTAAACGATGAGCATATTTTCAATCAAAAATATACAAACGCATACAAATTATACATATTTAAATTAAACGGTTATTCGTATTAAATTAACCGGTTTATGCGGTATTCGAAAAATGAAGATTTTGAAAAATCCGTATTCGACAAACTTTGAACATATTCATTAGTTTGAGCCTACTGCTTCATATGTTACACATCCATTTTAATAACAATATTCGCCGTGGTAGCTTCCGAGACAGTTTGATATTTGGCTGTTCCGATCTCCTTTCGACGCATCTGTATATAAGTTATTATAACCCCGTTGTTAATCCCTGATCGAAATAGATGCTTCGATAGCCTTAAATCTCATTGTGGCAATAAAATGTTTCCTTAATCATAATTGATGTTTATTTCATGGGACAATTGTCCCTTCTCATTTTACATGTATACTTACGTTCTTGCTTTTAGTCTCAATGAGATAATGACGAAAGCACTTGTGTAGAGAATATCCGCAAATTTTTTTAAGGCACAGAGTAATAATTTAAAAATATTCTTACGATCTTGCTTTTAGTTGTCACTGAAACAGTGACGAATGCGAATTTGTTTAAAATTTTTTAAAACACTCCAGAGCTGGCTACCACATAACCGATCTCTAGTGTAGGATTACCGTCGTCACAGGAAAGCTTCAAAATAAAACCCATTTGAAATGAAATATTACACATTCATGTCGGAAATCATTTTAGACCATTTTTGTAAACAATTTTCAATCCTAAATGCAGAAAACCAATATTACCCATATAAATTTTCCCAAACGATTTACAGAATTCTCATAGTACTTCTTGTATGTCTTAAATCGAAATAAAACGCATTGCGACTTATTTTCTATTCTTCCATTAAAGCTTTACAAATTGTGACTTTCATCTGCAACAGTGAGCAGCCATAAATTTTAGCAAGTCTTTATGCAATTGACCTGCTCTCAATAATGGTCAGAAATGTAAAAAGAAAAAAAATCACAAAAATAAATTTTCTAAACAACACAAAAAACAAAGAAACTACAATGAAAAAAAAGAAAAATATAACTCAGTAACAATAAAGCTTAAAAAGAACAGTTAGAATAGGAAAGAGAAAAACTATTTTTAAGATTAAAACAAAAAGTCCAATTCTCATGGTGTGTCCCCCCCCTTTTCCTCTTCAGTATTCAGTAGACCAACTAGAAGATGAACATAAAGACGTTTATGTGGTCAACAAACACGTTCTTCTTGCACATGTGGTTGGATGTGTGGATGCATGCTGGTGACCAAAACATAAATTTATTGCCAACAATAAGAAAACAAAAACACCAACGGCAACGGTAACAACAACAATAAAAAACTATGCAAAAATTTTGGTTTTGTAAAAAATGTTCTTAACAATATTGTCACTATTTCACCTGACTTTTTTTTGTTTTTGTTTTCTATTTTTTGTTGTTGTTTTTGTTGTATTTTTTTATTATTGCCATTGCCATTGCTTGTTGTTGTTTAACAACATGCTAACAAAGCATGCAACACCAATCGTAAAACAACACGAACAAACACATTGCGCATACAAATGCTTGGGAAATTTTTGTACGTGTGTAGGGCTAAAGACTTCATGCAACACATGCAAACATATGAAGGACGGACATTGTCATGATCAAGAGTGAACACTGACAAACGTACATATATTCACATTCCAGTTGCATTTATTTTATTGCCAACATTGTTCAAAATATTAAAATGCTTGAGTGTTTTTAAGACACAAGTAGAAACGGAAATGTGTGTTGCAACAAATCGTTAAAGCAGGCATGCATGCAAGCAGGACTCTATTCATGCATGTGGTGTTAAAAAAGAAATGTGAATTAGAATTGTATTAAAATGTATGAGCAATGAACAGCAAGACCAACAAAATATGAAGAATATGAACTGTTTTTTTATAATATTTCAATACTTCAGAGCAAGTCGATGTTAATGTATTAGACGCTATTTCCTTCAGAATTCCTCTACCGTTGGCTTTTAAGTACACTTCAAGGGAGCTGATGTTTGTAACGCTTAAAAAAATTCGATCTTTAAATTTTTATGATTTAACGAATTTTAAATATTACAGCTCACAATTGTATAGACCGACAATTCAATATAATTTGGCTCAAGGTTAGATTAGGTAAGATTAAATAGGTCGCCAGCGATTCATGATTTCACTTGGAGGCCATATGGCTCATTGCTCTACCTCTTAGAGGAAAGATAGAAAGTCGAAAAACCAGACATGGAAGACTCCCAAAAATAATCACCTAAACCTGAATATCAAATCATGGTACTTCTGACGACATTAATGAAACTCGACAGTGGACATATCGTGACATACCAGACATTCCAGATCATGGAAGTATCATGCACCTAGATGTCTTTTCTTCTCATCCTGACAGCTCCTACAGAAGCCGTGACTGTGCGCTCCTACATTACACAATACCCGGTAATTATGCCCTTAAGACTACTTAATCGATCCCCTTGTAAATTTAAGAAGAGACATTGTCCTCTCCATAGACAGAAGAGATCAGAACATTCTATAAAATAAAATATTAGAATTGGCATTAAGAGAAGAATTAGTGGATGTTAAATTTTTATATCGATTTGAAGTTTTAGATGAATAGGAGTTCATTGCTAACGAATTTGATAAGGTCTGCGCCCATATTAAAATTTTTAAACATCATAAAACCTCAGTAAAAATTAGTGAAAGCTAAGTCCAAAAGCTAATAGATGGTACATATCGAGCTCACAGTCAGAGCATAAGTATTAGTGGCTTTGACTCCCCTTCAACGACTATTGTCACACTTGCAGTAACAAGGTCAAAAAAAATAGATGCTACTGAAATATATCAAAGTTAGTACACATTACGGTACATTTGGACCCATTCTCCATATAAAATCTCATTCAAAATTTGATTAAATTTAGTTTCAGTATTGATATTGTGATAAATTTGATATGCCTTTTCCACCGTCTTGCATAGCTCGTTAAAGAAGGGAGTGGAGTTCTCATGGCCATAAGATGCATTTGTAATTCTTCTCATTAGGGCTAGCTTTTAATTTTTCGCAGTCCACGTTATTTTAATTTGGTATGTTTCCCAACATTTGATATTTATGATATGTGAAGATTCCCTTTTCTTCCAACGATTTTTCATTCACTCAATTTTACTGAAAACTTTTATAAAAAATAAAGTAAATTGCCTATTTTCATCCAGAAAACCTGGTCGTAGAGGCTTAACATTTTACACAAGTTATATTCAGTTCAGATGGAAACAAGATTAGCTGGTAGCGTCTCCGACTTTTGATGCTGAATGGACACTCTACTAAGTAATTTAAATGAACTGACTTCAGTTATTAATTAATAAGAAAAGAAGTAGGGTTACATTTTGCTATAAGAGAAGAAGAACGAGTGTAACTGATTAGAGGATCAAACAAGTCTGGCAGCATTTGTCTGAGATTTTTTGTCAAAAAACCATACAGTAAGATAAGGAATAAATGCAATTAAAACGAAGTTATTGAGAATAAACAGTTCTTTCAAAATTTACGATTATACTATAAAATATGTGATCAACTTTTGCTGCTCCTCAATTGATATAGAAAACAATATAAGTTCTGTAAAACAAGAATCAAACATTAAGCGAATAGTTAATCCTATGAAAATTCACAAACAAACAAAATACCTATTAAGTCAGATGTAGTAAATAGAACTTTATTGAACATACACAACGGCTGTACAGGGATGGCAAATTTAAGGTTAGAAAGTATATTGGCTGTCAAATGATGAAACGTCGAGATTGGCTGGCAACCTTTGACGCTTATTTAATAAAAAATTGGCAAATTAGTGAACGCTAAACTCTTGAACAAAGAATATTAATTGTGAAAATTTGCTATCAAAATTGTGAAAATTTTACTGTATCACTTCGCAAAATTCGAGCAGTTTTGCTCGTAATCAGGCTCCTTCTGAGACCGCTGTGTGTAATTTAATCGCTAAATTCAAGGCTCGCGGTACTGCTGCTGACAATAGATCAAAACAATATGCTCGTAGTGGCCGTAGTGTTGCAAACATAACCTCTGTACAGTAATTTGTTGAGAATGAGCCTGGCAAATCAACTCGTCAACGCTCGCAGCAATTGGGCATCACAAGAGGAAATTTGCGAAACATTTTGCATAAATATCTTCATCTTAACGCTTGTAAAATTAAACTCTTTCAAGAATTAAAGACACCCGAATATTGTTTGCATCAAACGTTTGTGCATTGGCTGTTTGAATAACTGAACAAAAACCAAAGAATTTTTCAACAAAATCATCTTTGGTGATGTGGCCCATTTTCCATTAGTTGGCTATGTAAACAAACAAAATTGTCGCAGGTGGGGCTCACAAAATCTTTTGTTAAAGTTCTTAATTTAATAGCTGTATTTGAGGTACAGGATTTCACAAAAGTTTATGATGTAATTATTTGCTTAGCTGAGCTCAGTCTATTTCGATTCGTGTCAAAGGTCTGCTTTGTAGTAAATACGATTTGCAACGAATATAAAAAAATTTCGTTGGGTAGCAATATGGCAGTGGTACGAGACTATATATTCATCTGTCAGTAATAAAACTCCCTTATTAAATATGAAAATGAAAATTATTATTTTATGTAAACTCAATGAGAATTATTATAAGTTTTTGATTTACAATGTAATTAAGTCAACAGTTTTGTTAGTTTTTTTGGCTTTTGTGTAGGATTCTATACGCTACGTATATATGTATGTATATGATGTACATATACAATATATATACACAAATTTTTATACATTTTTCTAGAATTTAATCAATTGCGTGTCGGTCAAGTAAATTCATCTGTTTTTTTAATTATAAGCCCTTAAGAATGTTTAAGTCATCAATTTATCAATTTTACCATTTATCGTTAATATTCGAAAATATTTTTGTTTTTTCCGATACACAAACCAACCAATTACTGATAAATGACTTCATTTTTCTTGCATTAATAAATAAACTCCCTTTACAGCGCATATCAATGGGTTGCCGCATGCCACACAGCAGATGGCATCTGGTTATGTTTGTGCGTATGTGTATCGTAGGGAATACAATCGTAATGGAATTGTTTTATTTTCAATTTAAAAATGCAAATATTAAAAGCTTTATCGCAAATGTGACACATTTAATGACAATTTAATTATTAACAATTTAATTCTATCTGTAAAACATACAAATTCACACACACACATACACATATACACACACACACACACACAATTTTGCATTTGCAGGGTAAGCCAGTACAGTGTCAATTAAAATGATAAGCGATTTTGTAATTGATAAATGGTATGTTTTAAAAATAGACTTACAATTAATGTTTGTAGTTCTATCACTAGCGGTTAAAAAATTGTGAACTTTGCTTTTCTAGTAATGCTAATAATCTGGTATTATCCTGGAGTCAAAGTTATGACTTAACGTAAGAGGTTCGGTATAAAATGCGGACTTAAACTTAACGTTGTTAAATGGTTGTATACGGCTATTTTTCGTCTTATTCTTATATCATGTTGTTACGTTTTAACCTTTTTGAAACATTCGAGTTCGTTCAATTACGTTAAAATAAAATAAACAGTTTTATTTATTTACTACACTATAAAGTTTATACAGTTTATCTTAATGCAAGACCTATATATGCGCTTGTACAACACTTTTACACGTCTTTTTCTTATGACAGTAAAACGATAACTAAACTACGTAGGCAAAGCAGTCTCCTTATATACCTAATTGCCTACAGTTTGTAAAATTCCGGATATGCCTCAAGTGATCTCTTATCCTCTATCCGTAAATTATAAGCATATAAGATAGATGTTATAGAGCTGCAAAACTATCGATAGTCGGAACCAATTGATAGTTTCGATAGTTTGCAAAAAAACTATCGATACTATCGGATTCATTTAAGTACTAATAGTGGTGGCAATATTAGAATTATAGGGATAGGGAAAGAATAATAGTAAATATAGAGTGTTGAAACCAAAAAGAGGGACATTTCATTTTTTTCCAACAGGGTCGATTTTAATACGCGTAAGACTCAGTGTTGTTTTTTTTTAGCACACAGACGTGGTGGTGTGCCGTCATCTGTGTCAATGGGTAATGTGGATATTGAGGAATCTGTTGCTCTTGATGTTCTGGGCATGAAAATTCACTGTGACTTTCGTTCGAATGATCACATATTTCAAGTGTCGAAAGAAGCATTCAGGTGCCTTGGTTTTTTGAGACGGTGCAAGAAATACTTCACTCCATCTGATCTCGACCGCGTACAGGAGAGGGCGAAGATGCTCATCAATGACGGTAGGGTAGCCAACTCTATCGATTCATTGGAGTGGAATAATCTTCCGGCGAAAGTATTTTCTGCAACTTACGACATGAGTAAATTTAAAACTAACGTCCATAAATACTACTCCCTCCGTCCTCCTTCCAATAACCTATTTTCCTAGTACCAGCACAATGCACTGCATGAGTAGGGGCCATCCCATGGGTGCTGGTCTTATATAAAAAAAAAATGTAATAAAATTGTATGTATTGAAGTTTTTCGATGAAAGATTAATTAATCCTTATATGTATATCGCGAAAATTGTTCAGACCATGAAGTGCTCCAAAACTAAAATACTTAATAACATCCAGTGAAAGAAAACTGCAGAGACTAAGGGAAGAAAGCGTAGAACAACTGTCAACTTTTAATTCGTACTTCAAAGATTAATCTCTTCAACTAATCAAAAAGCCTCAAAAAAGAACGTATTCTCCTGTTTAAAGTCGCGCAATAAGAAAAAAACTTATGAAAGCTAGTCTTACGGTAAGAGTCCTCGAATTTTATCATTCCACAGCAAACGGAGCAACACCTCCAAAGTAATAATTAGAACAACATTATATGGTCTGACGAAACGAAGATTAATTTGTTTGGGTCGAATGCAAAATCGTATGTATGAACACATTTTAGTTACAATTAATACTTTATTTCAGTTTTACAAATAGAAATTTAAGAAACTGTTAAACTGTGTCCCTATGTAGCAATAAAAGCTTACAGACGGCTAACAACCTGCGTCTTACAAATTTTTCTAAATATGAAATTGACTATAATTAGTGGCCTCCGCATTTACTCTTAGAATTTGACGATAGTACTGAATATTACACGGCACCTTGGATATCTCTGTCTGCATCTCAGTGAATATTAAGAAGAGTATAGGATAACAACTAACTGACATGTAAAGATTTTGAGCTTACTGCCCCCGATTTAGACCAACACACTGTATTACTTCTTAGACAAATTTCTATAGAGGATTCAACGTCAGAGTTAGATTGTGTAGGAGTAACTGGGATACACGGAAGATCTTGAATTTGGGGTCTTCTGTCATGAATTTGGGACTATTCTAATAGTGGCAATATTCGAATTTTAAATAATAGCTAGCCAGCCGACTCTTCTCTCAATTATTTACTACCACCTTGATCAAAAAGTTCCCAAAATTTATTCAGACAAATAAAAACACAAGTTTATTCATCTAAATCTGTATTGTTCCCTACAAAGTAATCACCATCGACTGCAACGTACTTATGATCCAATCCTCGAAGCATTTTTTATATTCACTTTTCGGTATGTCCATCAGTGCTTTCTGTGATTTTCCCACTTTTTCCTTTCGGCTGCTGAAACGCGTTCCCCTTAATTGTTATTCAACACGGTTGAACAGAAAGAAATCACATGGAGCCGAATAAGGTGAATTCGGTGGCTGTTGGGTGGTATTTGTTGCATTTATCGTCAAAAGATTTCGAATAACGATTGCACTGTATAACGCTGCGTTATAATGGTGCAAAATCCACTAGTTCTGGTCTCTTTCGGCGAATTGCTTCACGCAAACATCTCATAACGCCCAAACATTATTCCTTGTTTACTGTCTGGTCTTCTGGAAAAAATTCATGATGCTCTATATCGTTGTAGTCCATGAAAACCGCGAGAATTGCCTTTTTGACTGAAAACGACGTATTTTTTTGGTATTTCCTGATGTCTGTATTGCATGTCGTACTCATTAACCCACGTCTCGTCTTCAGTAATGATCCTTTTGATGAATGTGGGATCGGATTCAGCCTCACATATCATGCCTTTTGCATTGTTGCAAATTTAAATCCATTTCTAAAATTGTAAAATATAGCCAACACACAAAAACAAATAAAACAAAAAACAAATAAAAAATACTCAAATCAGAATGATGGAACCCCCACACGGGTGTTATTCCAGAAACTTTTTGAAGAAGGTTGTATATCTCTGTTGGCCAAACAGTTTAAGAATGAGCTGTCGAGACTGGGTTGACTTACGGGCAGTATTTTAGTTTGGCTAATGAGACTACTACAAGCACGCGTGTCTCCTTAGATGAAAAATGCTCACAGCAGTAATCGAGAACATAATCTGTTCAAATGGCTGCGGCCTACATTATTATTTTAGGTGCAACAATTGTCGCGATAAATTAGTCAATTTATAGATTTACTGGCTATAGAGTATGTAGTGTCTGTAGAATAGCCTCTTATTAAGCAATATGTGTAATCACGGGCATAATACCCATTACCATATTAGCAGAGCGTCTATTTAAAACAGACGATATTCGCTGGTTGAAGCATTTGGTAGAAGTATTGAAGAATGGCCGTGAAGGTAATTAAACTCAACGAAGAGAAGAGTGACGTACAACCTGATACCCAATTTCAGGAGGTGGCTTCATCGATTTGGACTTCAGAGTTCACCTTTCTGTGATTGTGATATCTAGAATGAAATAGACCTCACAGGCAATGTGAGATAAAGTTTTTAGGTTTATTGTAATATTTCCGTCTGGACTGAGTTGGTGTGTTGAGGTGTTTTAATAAATTAAACTCCCGTACGGTGATTTTACCTCAAAAATATATGCAACTCGATTTTAGTAGCTGAGAATATATTGCGTTATCTGGAAATTTGTAGGGTGGAACAGTTGTTGTGTTCCTCCCTCGATAAACGCAATATTTGACTTATGGCCTAGTACAGAAGGGATATATCAATTATTGCTGGCAGTATTAACTGAACTTTGGGTGCTAGGTGAGTATGCAAGATGACTAAGGTTCCCAACTCCAACGACTAAGATCTCAATTGCAATGACAGGAAAAAGAGAGAAATAGTTTTCCATCTATTCTAGTTGTAAAGAGAAACATATTCCAACTTTGGTGAGTCATACTACATATCTTGCGAGTGGTTTAGTTTTATCAAAACGTAGTTCTTTGGACCCTATTCACAAGCCAAACCAGCCCGACAGTCTAATGAATCTGACTATTAGCCTGATATCGACGATAGATATTTCCGATAGGCTATCGAGAAAGAGCGAGCCAAGTGTGATTATTTTACGTCTAGCTTGGGCCACACACTCTTATTCCTCAGTCCATCTATAGGGATCCAGGGGATCCAAATGAGATGGACACCAAACTACCGTGAAAGTATCCCCAAAGAATCAAGACAGTCTCTAGCGAGTTTAGAGTTAAAAGTTACCCCCGAAAACCGCATGGATATCAGCCGTGTGAGCACCGCCCTTCCGAATCAATTCTGCAGCATGATAGGTAGCCTGAAACACGCTGCTATTGCCCGGAAATCGGAGAGTCATCTTGAGGTTAAGCATTTCTGAAAAAATTCTACTGCCCACCCTGTTCCAACACTTACAGCCGTCAGTATAGACCTCTACCACATCGTCGGGGATATCAACCCAAATGCTCAGTATCTCTGCTAGAGATCACAGAATGAAATCCCCATCCAGCACTGGTCCGGATGCGACATAGTTAATATCAGGGTTCCTCAGATAGAATTGAGGAGTGTCCAATGGCAAGTTTAGCGTGCTGCCAGGAAAAAAGCCAACCAAGCATGACAGAAAATGACTCTTTAGGGGTGCTATGCAACGCTCCTCTAATCGGGATTGCAGCAGACCTTCTGACCTTATCCGGGAGCCATAAGTTGTATTGTTTGTCAAGAGCAGTCCGCCAAAAGGCCGCTGCGTATAGAAGATTAGGTTCAATAACCGTCGAGTAGGTCCAGCGAATGACGCTACGCTGCTACCACATCTAGCACTTACTGGTTTCCTATAGCACTAGGTGGCACAAGCCCGTTTACGAACTCTCTCAGCCAAGTTAGCCTTCCCACTTAGCTTGTGATCGAGAATAAGGCCCAGGTATTTGAATACTAGACTGAAATTAAGCTCGGTTCCTTCCATACTGGGCAGCATAAAGAGAGATACCTTATATCTCCCAGTGAAGAGCGTTGTATCTGTCTTACAAGAGTTCCCACTAACTTTTTATTTTTTAAGCCATTTTTTAGGTCAAAGCAGTGTGTTTATTTATTGTATGAACCAAAGCTTCTTCATTACTTTTAGATTTGATGAACTTAAGAAATTGCTTTAGACTAAAACTAAACAAATTCTGTTCAACGGTAACCATGTCAAATATAAATGCAGGCTTATATGCCCGCTAATATCATTTTAGCCAAATAAGAGCGAATTTTAATTCTCAAACATAGTTCGGTATTTCAATTTGGACAAAAGAAAGTTTTGTATGAGTTCTTGAGATGACAACTTAAATAATAGGAGCAATTTAAATAATTTTTAGCTCAGATATGTAACCATAAATCACTTCATTTATTTTTGATGTAGGGTGTCATGTTTTTTAATTCGTTATACGTTTCATACAAATAAATAAATTTTAATAATTGTAATGACGTTGATGAAAGCATTTGTAACACTTAAGTGGCACGACATTTAAGTGGCACGAAACCCAGTAAAAAGAAGCATAAATATTCAAACATAAATATTCAAGAACAAACATTTGCATTTTTTCTAGTTTTATTTGTACTTTTTATTACAACTAACACTTTTAACGATGTGACACATATCACGTGAAATGAAACCAAAAAAATTTCTTTGTGTTAAAACTGTCAATTTTTAACAATGGAATTATAAAAATATAATAAAATTTTATACATATTCTCTTATTCGTAGCGTATATCTGACACTAATATTTGTGCATAATATTTTCAAAATTCTGTTAATTGATAGCCGTACCTTAATAAGTGTTTTTAATATTAAAAATTTATTTTCTATGCAAATATTGTCTTTTTAAATTTTATTTAAAAAAGGGTTTTTCTTATTTCCATATAAACATTTCCATACTAAATAAATATTTATTTAACCATATTTTAATTTACTTTTCACAATCCTCATTTCATTAAATCGCAAAACCTTGCGATATAAAAATTGCAACAAAAATTTATGGATTTTTCATGACCCTCTAAAATTACCACAATTGACTTTATGGACCAACGAGTTATATATATCCAACACTTTATTACGAAAGTATTAAAAAACTGCTGTAAAAATGTGGAAAGAGAAAATAAAATTGTAAATAAAGTAAATTTATAACAATTTGACTCTTGGCAACATTTTATAGTTTAACAAGGATAAAATGCAATTTTTTAGTGCCAAAAAACAGGCAGCCAAGAGCAGATTGTTAAAATAAAAAATTGGTGGACAAAAGACCTTTTATTGTAACTGAAACTAAAGCATGTCTTTTTGGCATTTTTTTTTTCATAAATTTTACTAAAAGTAAATGCATATTTGGAATTAAATCTAAAGGCGCATATTAAAAAGAAAATATTGACCAAAACTTAAAAATTTCATATATATTTTTAACATGCAATTTAATTTTAAAAAAATTATGAATAATATATCTCAATATGCCAGTCAAAATAATAGATCTTAACTATATTTTATAAGTCGTATTTTAAAGTTAAGAATACTTAAAATGCTTTAAATATAAATCTTTAAATATAAATTGGTAACAGAGGTTATTGGTCTAGAATTCCAAAGCTTCTTAAGAACAGCTACAATTCCGTTGTTATTAAAATTAATTTTTTATTTAAAAGTGATGCAATAGTGTAACTTTTTACTACGCCCTTACCGGGGTAATAGGGTATCAGGGTACCCCAAATATTATGCTACAGTCTACACAAAGGTTCCGCAAAATAATTTTTTTTTTTTTTAAACAGGGCGCAAAACATCGATTGGCTGTGTGGCACGTACCACCGTCCTGTTGAAACCAAATGTTGCTAATATCCTCCTCTTCAATTTTTGTGAACAAAAATTTGTTCAACATAGCCCTAAACGATCGCCATTGACTATAACGGCCACTCCTTGCTAATTTTCGAAGCAAAATGGCCCAATTTTGCCTCTGGACCAAAATCCGCAACAAACAATGACTCGTCTTGGATGTATCGGCTTTTCGATGTATGCGTGCGGGTTTTCTGTACCCCAAATGCGACAATTTTGCTTCTTTACATACCCGCCAAGATCAAAATGAGCTTCATATGAACACATCGTACACATTCTGCAACATTACCATGATTTTCAAAGTAATGTCGCAATATTTCCCAGCGTTTTTCAAGCGTATACACAATCATATTCGTCAGCGGAAGGACAAAACTAATTATCTGTCAAATCAGACATGAGCTCAGTGTTACCATTCACGAAATAAGAAGATCGCATTATCAGCCGCGGAGCTGATGTCGTTTGGCCATCTCGAAACTGCGATTTGACACCGTTGGACTATTATTTATGGGGTGCCGTCAAAGATAAGTGTTACGCCAACAAGCCAGAGACAATTGACGCTTTAAAGGACAATATTCGTGAAGCCATTGGTGAAATACAGCTGCACAGCAGCTGTGCTTAAAAATTGGACCGATCGCGTAGGCTACTGCATGGCCAGCCGAGGCAGCCATTTGAATTAAATTATTTTCCATTATTAACCGGAAGGATTGTACTTTCAAATAAAAAAAGAAATTTGAGAAAATATTCAGTAGTTTTGTTTTATAACATTAAAAAAAAAATTATTTGGCGGACCCTTTATTATAGTATTCTTAAAAATTACTCTGGTCATCTTTATGAACCAATGACTATTATTTTCAAAAAATCAAAATTGGGTTATTTGCCACCCATTTGGAAACAATCATTCATTATTCCATTGTTTAAATCCGGAAGTAAGCTTGATGTGTCCAACTATAGAGGAATTGCCAAACTGAATGCAATCCCTAAAATTTTTGAAAAGATTTTAACTGACAATTTATATCATCAAATCTCATCACTTTTCTCTCCATTCCAACATGGTTTCCGGAAATTGCGTTTAACGGCTACTAACATTTTGGAACTAACAACTAAAATTAATGATGGTTTTATTAAAAACAAACAAACTGATGTAATCTATACTAATTTTAGTAATGCGTTTGATAGAGTCAATCATGATATTCTACTTTACAAGTTATCACGCATGGGATTTAGTGATAATGCAATTCGCTGGCTTAAATTGTGCCTTTCATGCAGAACCCAACAAGTAAAATTTAAAAATGCTATATCTAAATCTATTAATGTTCCCTCTGGAGTGCCTCAAGGCAGTCATCTTGGTCCGGTATTATTTACATTATTTATAAACGATCTTCCAAGCGTTATTCTTCATTCTAATATCCTGATGTATGCTGATGATGTTAAAATATTTAATTCCTTTAATGATTTTACTGGTGAATCATCTTTACAAACTGATATTAATTATTTCACTGAATGGTGTAATTTTAATTTACTGGATTTAAATATTAAAAAATGCAAACATATGTCGTTTTTCCGTTCTTCGAAACTTGATACCAACTATTATTTTAATGAAAATGTTCTGAATAAAGTAGTTAACATTATGGATCTTGGAATTTTGTTGGATTATAAATTAACATTTTATGATCATATCTCAATGATGGTGAATAAAGCTAATGGTGTACTCGGATTTATGAAACGATGGTCGAAAGAATTTTCCGATCCTTATGTAACGAAACTTCTATTTACATCTTTAGTTCGCCCAATCCTTGAATACGGATCTATTATATGGGACCCCTACTTCAATACTTACAGTAATAAAATTGAATCGGTGCAAAAAACAGTTTCTTCTATTTTGCTTGAGAGGACTTGGATGGAATTCGTATGTACTTCCTGCATATGAAAGCAGGCTCGCACTTATTAAATTGCCTACTTTGAAAAGCCGGCGAACTATGCTGAGTATTTCCTTTCTGTGGAGTTTAATTCAAGATAACATTGATTCAGAGTTCCTATTAAGTCGTATAATGCTCAATGTTCCTACTAGACCAACCCGCAACTTTCAACTATTAACCTTGAAGTATTATCGATCAGTCGATGCAAACAACGACTCCTTTCGTCAGATATGTTTGAAATTTAATAATTTGTATCACCTAATTGATTTCTGTGATTGTATTGATGTTGTAAAGAGAAAAATTATTTTATATATGAATTAATGTTTTTGAATTTTCTATACTTTTTTTTTTACTTTAGTCTGTAAGGAAATGTAATCCATAGACCTCATTTAAATAAATAAATAAATAAATTACATTCACACTACTAAAGTTAAACACGTTTAAGAAAAAACTAAACACAATTGTACACATTGTTTTTATCGTTATTTGCTTTGACATTTTTTCTAATTTTTTATTGACTGTTTCAAGCTTAATAGTTGAAAATTTGCGCGTGAACTATTGTTTTTCTCTGGGAGGTCACCAGAACTGCTGAAACTATATTGACGATCGCTTAGCAAATTGCTGGACCTTAAATACTTCACAAGATTGTGATGAATCATACCACCTATAGCTTTAAAGCAAGTTTGGCAACCCACTGGGTAACCCAATTAGACCCACCCGGGTTTTATTAGGTATTATATTTAAAAAAAAACCGGGTGAGTTTTTTATTTAAAGGTTTTCGTAGTTTATTTACAACAAAAATAATTAAAATTTACTTACTTGGAGTATATATTAATTCGATCCGTTTCTTTTAACTCAAAAAAAGGAATTAACAAATCATTGCTTATATCTTTTTCCACTTCTGAGCCAATTTAAAATTCCGTCTCGGAAAAACTTCTAGTCTTTTAAGGCATTCCAACTTTGAAGCTGATATTGTATTTCTTCAAAGGAAATGATTGGGTGACATCTTAAGAGATAAACTCATATCTCCTTATACATCGTAGATAGTTTCTGAAAATGTAGGCCGTAAATCGAAATGCCTTTAAACGAGATGAATATGTGTTGCATTTTCTTCCCTTACACTTTCTTAAAAAACGGAGAATCCACGTTTTTTTAACAGTGGAATGAGGTAAATTGCGCTCAAAGCTAATGTGTTCCATAATACAAACCAGCGGTGTGAGTATAAATGGCGGCACAATATGATGAACTAAAACGATGAGCTAATTAATGTGAAAGCACCGAAGAGCAGAGCTTTGGAGTTAGTGCTGGTAAACCATTCAGCACGGGTATGATGTGATCTGCAATAATGTGATCGTTTTATTATACAAATACCGATCCGTAGTTTTTTTAAGAGCTATTGAAGTGAATTTTGATTGGTCAAATCTATTTATGTATAGGGTGGGCCATTGAAAAGCTTAAATTTAAAAATGCAATAAAACAAAAACGTTTTGAATATTGCCAAGTTGGCCCCCAAATACTCAATTGTGGTTTGTGGGCACAACCCTTGTTTTTAACGGCGCCTCATAGAAAGTAGTCCAACGTTGTCAAATCAGCCATCGAACGTTTGACATAATAAATCGATTGTGGCACAAGATGTTTGGCTAGTTGCTCCATTCTGCTGAAACCCAACATCGTTCATATTAATGCCTTGGAGAGCGGGTACAAAAAAAATGGGTTATCATAGTGCGATAGGTATCTCCATTGACCGTAATGATTGCGCCACTCTAATTTTCAAAGAAATATGGGCTAATGATGCCTCCGCTCTAAAAGCCGCACCAAACAGTCACTCGAAGTGGGTGCAAGACCGTTTGGTTTTTCTGAGCCCCAAATACGGCAATTTTGCTTATTAACGTACCCACCAAAATGAAAATATGAGCAAATTATTTTCAATTATTTTATTGATTTTTTTGTAACTTCCGACCAATTGTATTTGATTTTAAAATACATTTACAATAAATGCCAATGTAGCTCAAGCATAAATCGATTCATGAATGACATTAGTATTGCGAGATTCGAAATTACGGCTGCTTCAAATTTATACCGAGAAATGGCCCACCCGATGTATTTGTGTTAGAAGGGCATGTATGGCCCGTTCGAGACTATCACACTTATATCGTGATAGTCCCATGCAGTACCTGTCAATGGGATAACAAATGTTTGCTTGATACAGACTCATAAGTAAATAATTTTCTTTCATATATTGACTTCCAGAGGAACTGCTTAACTGCAAAGCGTTGCAAACATCAAGACAAATAGAATATACCATCATTACTCTTTAATGCAGATGTAGGATGTAAAAAAGCGAAATTTAATTTCAACTCCAATTCTTATAATATTGTACGTGAATACTTAACAGACTATTAAAAGTACTTTTGGTCAACTTGAAAACATTAATTTAGATTAAATATGCTTATCTTATAAGACCACACACACATACACATATACAGTTACATACACACTGCAACGCATACCAACTCTAATGCAAAATTACTTATAACTTTTTTACATTTTTTCTTTATATTCGTTATATATCTAAACGATGTGTGTCTGTGCGGTCATAATGTTAAGAAGATGAAGTAAGAAAAGGCAAGAAACTATTCCAGGATAATACCTTTAATACCTTTTGACCACTTTATTATAAGACTTTATGAGTTTTTGTTTTGTTATATTTAACTCAAGAATATTTTCGTTTCAAAGTACTGCTGCTAGTGCTACTGCTACTGCTAACACTGTATCTACTGCTGCTCTATTATGACCGACTACTATACTAATCATAATGCTAAGTAATGTTATTGTTATACTCAAACGTTTATATCCTTAAGCCGCTCTATTAAAAGCAATTTGTTAAATGATAAACTGAGTAAGTAAAATGGATATAAAACTTATGATGAAGAAGGAACAAAGAAAATGATGTTAAGGGCAGGTTGGTAGAAGATTATAGTAGAATTTGATACAAATACAGTTTAAATATATTATATTATATAGGATACTATATAATTGCGTTTTTTATACGTATTTTATTCTAAAGATTAAGTAATGATGCCAAAATTAAGAAACAGATTTACAAAGAAAACATTTTTGGATTTTTTAATAATAAATATTTTTTGTAGTATGTAATCGGTCTTCATTTAGTTCCTAATACTAAACAATTTATAAGTCAATAACTTGGCTAAAAGTAGAGCATTTGAGTAAGTAAGTCAAACTGCTAGTCTCGACGGAACGCACTTGCAAAGTTTTGTTTTTAGATTAACCCTTATTTGTGTGACAGCGTACCCGGGTACCTTTTCGTAAATAAATTGTGGTTTCTTTGAACACAGAATTCTTAGACGCTTGAAACTTTCTGAGGACTTCTATCTTTTGTTTTTATTTATTTTTTATATATGCATAACACATTTGGGTCTCAGCTTGCGAGGAAGTGGTAAATCAATTTATATCAGCTGGCTTATCAGACTAAATTTTTGAGAGTATGAACTTCTTGAGTCACACGCCCATAATATACTAATGCCATAATTTTCTGGCTTCGATGGTATGTATCGTATGAGCCGAGTACGTCCTCTATTCCCAAACAATTGTTCATCAACGATAATACGCCTGGCTTGTAACTTTTAAATAATTTCTAATTAAGCATGTTCCAGATGCAGCACATTTGTCAATTTCAACACCCCGTGCTCGAGTTTGTTCGTTATCAAAGCATAAGAGTAGTATAGCGTTACGTGATATTGCTGTACAAAATAGCAGTAAGTGATGTCGTTTCCATATTTCAAATAGATGCTCCCCAATATGTTAGTATTCTTATAAAAACACATTTTTATTTTTTTTTGAAAATGCTATAAAAAAAATACCGAATATTTTCTCAAATTTCTTTTTTAATTGAAAGTACAATCCTTCCGGTTAATAATGGAAAATAATTTCATTCAAATGGCTGCCTCGGCTGACCATGAAGTAGCCTACACCATCGGTCCAATTTTTAAGCACGTTATCGATTGTGTGCAGCTGTATTTCACCAATGGCGTAACACTTATCTTTGATGGCACCACATAAATAATAGTTAAACAGTGTCAAATCGCAGCTCCAAGGTGGCCAAACAACATCAGCTCTGCCGCTGATAATGCGATCTTCAAAAACAAGGCGCAAAACATGGAGTGTAGCGCCGTCCAAATGTTGCTAATATCCTCCTCTTCAATTTTTGTGAACAACAATTCGTTCAACATGGCCCGATAACGATCACCATTGACTGTAACGGCCACTTCTTGCTCATTTTCGAAGAAAAATGGCCCAATTATGCCTCTGGACCAAAATCCGCACCAAACAGTGACTCGTTTTGGGTGTATCGGCTTTTCAATGTATGCGTGCGGGTTTTCTGTGCCCCAAATTCGACAATTTTGCTTGTTTACATACCCGTCAAGATCAAAATAAGCTTCATCTGAACACATCGCACACATTCTGCAACATTACCATGATTTTCAAAGTAATGTCGCAATATTTCCCAGCGTTGGTCAAGCGTATACACAACCATATTCGTTCAGCGGAAGGATAAAACTAATTATCTGTCAAATCAGACATGAGCTAAGTGTTACCATTCACGAAATAAGCACTAGTTGAAAAAAAACGTTAGATGGCGGACCCGATACAAGCCTCTAGCTCTTTTTCTGTAAACGGTGCAAATAATTTTTTTGGTGGACTTTCACAGTAATTTGGTTACTTTATTTCCAAGTTCCTTTTGAACAAAATTATGTCACATATCTCCTTGGATAAGAAACTGTTAAATACATCTTTATTTATATACACTGGTGGTCATAACTAAAGCAACTGATGTGACACAGTGACGTTTTTGCCTATATAACGGCTTAGAGACTACATTGACGGAAAATTTTTCTTTTCTTATAATTATAATCTATTTACAAAATATAAATAAAAAGATTTTATCATTTACTTTTCTTAGAGATTTTTTTTATTAGAATAAATAAAATATGCCTGATCAAACTTAACCAACTTTTGTATTTCTGTTAAAGATCTTCAAAGCAAAATTAGTAATCGTAGCGTAACATTTATTTTAAATGATGACAGAATTGCCTCAGCAAGTCCCTTAATTCGACTTTTAGAAACGGTGTTCCATACCTCCTTGAAACCATTAATTATGTTGTGTTTGTTCTTCTAAGAATCCACTTTATTCTTGCGCTCTATGATGCTCCCTGGATTTCAAATAGTGTTAAGGTCATGCTTTTGAGCTGGCTATCCGAGAACTCTTAATTTAGAATTAACCAACCATTCTTTGATAAGTTTTGGAGTATGTTTCGTGTCAATATCATGTTGGAAAACCCAAACCAGACGCACATTTTAGTGTGGATAAGCCAACATAAACACTTGCAGCACATTTATATAAATAAGTCGATCTGTTTTTCCAGTTCATTAATGAATTCCATCCAACAAAACAAAGAAATATTATCTTAATATCAATGAAACGGGCCGCCACGAATAGCGCGTAAAAGGCGCAATCTGGATCAGCAACTCTTCGAATGTTAATTAGAAGGTGTTCAAATGTCTCAGGTTATTGACGCTTGAGCAATTCCTACAGCTCGGTCAAGATAGGAAGGGAACTCTTAAAATCTTTTGATACTGTGTGAAATTTTAATCAAGGCGACCCCTTATCGTGCCACCTCTTCAATTTCATCATGGAAAGCGTTAATCGGAATTGCAGTTAACCATCTTCTACAAAAGTGTTAAGCTGCTTGCTTACGCTGGCGATATGGACATCATTGGGCGTACCAAGCAAGATGCTGCAGTTGCCTTCAGTGCCATTAAAAAGAGGCTGCCAAGATAGTTCAATGATAAATGAAGCCAAGACAGTGACAGACAGTAAGTATGAACGTGCGGCGTATTGGGTCCCAGGTTACGTTCGATATGGTGAATTAATTTATCTAACTTGGGACTGACACTACCGGTAGTAACGATGTCAATCTGAAATCAAGCGTAGAATCACCTCTCTCGCTTGACGAAATTGGTACTTTAAAGGTCGCTCATACTCCACGTTCTTCTTTATGTAGCAGAAACATGGAAAAAATCACGCACCGATGTAGTTGCCTTGGATGTGATCGAGAGAATAGTTCTACGTAATATATTTGGTACTTTGCAGTTTTTCGATGAATTCCGTATTCGAATTCATGTATAACGACGTGGACGTTGCTCAGTAAATTAACACCCAACGCTGGCTAGGACATATCGTTCATGCATGAAGCTGCTCCAGTGAGAAGAGCGTTTATGTGGAAGTTAGGGGGCGTTAACGTAGACGACGGCATTGTACAGGTTGGAAAGATTACCCCAAAGAAGCCCTGTTGGCGATGAACAAATGACAAAAGCGAGCGTTAAGCAAAAATGGCTGGATGGAGTTAATGCCGAAGCAGACCGAAATCTGGTAAACGGATTGTAAAGGCCAATTATGTATGTGTATGTATTACGTAAAATTACACTTTCATCAAAAGTTTCTTTGAGTAAATTAATTATAGCGTGCGCTGTGCGGCATATCAGCAAGATTAATGTCAGCTAATTGAGATACGAAAAAATTTCCAATCATGAGCCTATACTGTTCACCATTGACAGTAACATTCTGATCATCATCGTGTTTGAAGACATTTGGACCAATGATTTCGCCAGACCATTAAGCGCAACATACAGTAATTTTCTGGAGATGTAATTGTAATTCGACAGAAGCACATCCACTCAACCAGAACAAGAATTTTGATTGACAAATAGAACCATTATTTTTATAAAAATATTTTTTTAAACAATTTGCAAGCGTTGCTCTGTTGTAAGCCTATCCATAAAGAAATCTCTACCAAACTAAGTAAAAAGCAACTATCAGCTGTTAAATCGGCTGTCAAATAGAGCAGTGTTGCCAACTAAACGTTATGAACCTTTAAAAATGTACCCGATATATATCTTTGGACTGATTAGGCAATTTAGGAGCAAAACACTCTGCCGCTGAAGAAAATTAACACAATATAACACCTTTGTTCCACCTGTTTTATTATATGGCGCTGAAGTATGGGTACTTGCTCAATGAGATTAAGCAGTACTTAAAGTCTCTGGGAAGAAAATTTTTCGAAACTATAATGATATGAGCTATACTCCCGATATTGATTTGACAAAACGCCTAAAAGTAGAGCTTTTGATAATAAAGCCGATGGATGTCGCAGAAAAAGGAGGTCACGAATGGGCTGAAGAGAGCAAGTGCAACAAAACATCTCCAAAATTGGCATTAAACACTGGAGAAGAAGCACTCAACCCTAAAACGCTCGGCCATCTATTCTACGTTCGATCTGCGCATACATGAGTAGTAAGATTTGACAAGAGATTTGTGAGTCATATCGAGGTAACCGTACACTTGCTACCAATTTTCTGTATTTAAAAAGCTTTTCTATATATTGTTATTAAGCCTTGCAAAAATCCTACTTACAGCTCTCCCAAATTGCTAATCAATCTATAATGTATAGCATTGTTTTAAATTTCTATCCTTATAGCTACTGTACGCTCTATCAGCAAACCTTCATCGATAACCAATTTCTTGATTTTCTCAATAATTTTCATCATAGATACCTCCGCTTTGGCAGATTGTAATGTCTCGTTTAAATTCTGCGGAATGGTTAAATGTATTTAAATTTGTGACCTGTATTTTTAATACAAAATATATCCGCAATACCTGTGGAAAATAGGAAGAGGTAATGGTGAATAAGATAGCGGTCAACATGAAGTATATTTGTTAACGATAGAAGTCAAAAAAGAACAAAGACTAAGTCAAAAGTGGGGATTCAATCTGAGGGGATACTCAATAGGTATTGATTAATATTCGAATATGTAAAGGGTAGACAAATTTGAGGTTAGGAAGTAAATTGGATCAATTTTTTGTTTTTTTTTTTTTTTTGACAAATGCAGTTTTATTCATGCCAATATAAAATAGAAATATGGGAATTAATAATGGAATATAATGTCGGGCAAATGTCCATCTCTAGCACGTCGGCTTTTTTCACAAAATTTGAATCACATTTTGAAAAAAAGATTCGCATATCTCATCAATGCAGCGCCGAATTTCATCTTTCAGAGTGTCAGTTGCTTGTATTTTGTTCACCGTAATCTCGGTCTTTAAAATGGCCTCAGAGAAAATAATCCAGCGGAGTTAAATCACAAGAACGAGGCTGCCAATTGATATCGCCAAATCGAGAAATTACGCGACTGGGAAATTTCTCATGCAATAACCGAATTGTTTGGCTGGCTGTGTGGCCTGTGGCGCTGTCCTGCTGAAACCAAAGGTCACTAATGTCAACATCAGTCAGTTGGGGCCACCTAAAATTGGTTCTCATGGTTTGGTAGCGCAGAGATCATGGTGAGGGCGTTTCCTTGCCCATTTTTGGAAAAATACGGGCCAATGATGCCATCTAACCACAAATTGCATCATACGGACACTTTTTTTGGATGTAATGGTTTTCGAGGAGTGTTAGTAGATTTTGTGAGCCCCATATGCAAAAATTTTTTTTTTACATAACCGCCTAATTGAAAATGGTCTTCATCACTAAAGATGATTTTGTTTAAAAATGTTGCTCAATATTCTTTCTAAAAAAAAACGGACGTCTGCCGACGTTCTAGAGGTGTACATTTGCTCGACATCGTATTCCATTATTAATTCCCACATTTCTATTTTATATTGGTATGAATAAAACTCAATTTGTCAAAAAAAAAAAACATTGGTTTTAAGCCAATTTACTTCCCAACCAAAAATTTCCTCACCCTTTATTTGAGAGATTTGAAAAACAGCCTGCCTTTTTTAGAAAATCCTGCACGCTTAAAAAATAACGGCGAATTCGTACTGGCAAAATTAAATAATTGAAATTTTAGCTCAATGTAATTGAAGTTTTATTAATATACACACACACATAATTAAATTTGCAATGAACCATTCAAGTGTATTTAAAGATAAAAAAGGTTTAGCGTAGAAAAATTTTAACCATACTTTCAACTGAAACCTGTAACGTATAACTTTCTAACCTTATTTTCTGCACCAAATAAGCTTTTATTTTAGAATAAAAAAATTAATAAAGAAATTTAATAAAGAAAAGCGAAAAGCGAACTAAAGAGATAAGCAAAAAAGATACATATATTTATTTATACATATAAGAGTAGGAAAAAATTGTAGGGCCTTCAAATTTCAGGCCTTATTGTAGACACAATATAATGACGGAACTAGTTACACTTAGTTTGGTTCAGGCAAAGGGAATGCTAAGAAAAACAGCTGAAACAATAATTGGGCTTAAGAACAGTGGATCAGGGACAATACTTAGGAAACGATATTGGATGGGAAAAAGCTAAACCCTCTTTATAAGGGAATATATCAAAGCCTGTGTATCCAATATCACCGGTTTATGTTGGATATACAAGTTCATGTCGATTTGGACAACATATGGCATAACTATTACATAGGGTTTGTGTCAATAATAACAAATATGGTATTTTAAGGGTAAACTGCGGAAAATTTCGATTGTTGGTAGAAGCTTACGGTCACCATGTACCAACTCAAAACACTTTTGAACGATGGTTTGTCCCATTCAAAAACAGAAATTTCGACACAGAAAACAAGGAGGGGGCCTGGTCAGCCCAAAAAGTTTGAGGATGAGGATAGATTGTTGTCAAGTGCTAGAGAAACTTGCATTATCATTGGGAGTCACACAAAAAAAAATAAACAAGGAAATTGGGTCCCATATGAATTGAAGCCGAGAGACGTGGAGAGGCGATTTTTTTTAATGATGCTTGAACGCTACAAAAAGAAGTAATTTTTGCATCGTATTGTTACTGGTGATGAAAAGTGGATACATGAAGATAACTTCAAGCGCAAAAAGTCATATGTACAGCCCGCAAAAGTAGATAAATCACCGCCGACGTTAAGTATCCATCACTCTAAGGTAATTCTCTGTATTTGATGGGATCAGAAGGGTGTTTTGTATTATGAGCACTTGTAATCGGGTGAGACGATCACACTGGAACTATACCAAGCACAATTAATTCGTTTGAAGAGAGCAGTCAAAGCAAAACGACCAGAATATTGGACCAGACACGAGATCATAATCTTTCATCATGACAACGCTCGACCACATGTTACAAGACCGATCAAAAACCATTTGGAAAACAGTGGATGCGAAGTTTTTGCTCACTCGCCTTATAGTTCAGACCTTGCCCCATCTGACTACCTTCTGTTTCGTCGATGCAGAACGCCTTTACTGGCATATGCTTCACTTCAGAACAGGATATCAGATTTTATCTTGATTCATTCTTTACCTCAAAACCAGAGCAGTTCTTTTGTCACGGAATCCATATGCTACCAGTAAGATGGGCAAAATTTACTGGCTAACGATGGACAATACTATGAATAATTCAATTTGCTCTTATAATAAATGCCAAAAATATACATTATTAACTTGCATACCCAATAAAAAGAAGTGAATGTGGAGGCAAACGGAAATAACATCGCCCAGGAAGGGTACTTAACTTCCGAGTTTCATCATTACCAAGGAGAACTTCTAAAAGACAAATAATAACAACTACAGCGATTATTACTACTGATATTAGGTGCAAGCGATTGGAATAACAAAAACAACAATATCGGTTTCAACTGATCTACTGTCGCGAATATACCTAATGTGTAGTTATAAAGTCCTAAAATATATGTAAAGCATAACTGTAGACTTTTTCGGAACAGATCCCGAATAACTATGTAGGTAGATAGAAGTGGCTGCTCTAAAAATAGACTCACGTAGGCTAAGAAATAGCCAATTTAATACCACAATGGATCGTCATCCCCCTATATCGGGAATCATCCGAAACTGCTAAAAACCGCTAAGCTTTCCACTATCTGTACCCGACAACCAGTGAGAGTGTGAGACTAGTAGAAGCTCATATATTTTTCTCGCCTGCCACATAACACCGGTCATGTGTACAGTAGGTGAAGAATAGACTCTTCCTCCTCCTTATCCCTGCAGCTTCTGTAGAAGTCATTGGTCAGGTGACAGGAATATCACTGTGATCTGATACCCATATAATATGAATATTATACTGCACAGCCATCTCGTGGAGAGATCAGCGGCAGTCTATAACCCTTCTTGTGGTCAACGCGTGAGATCCCAGAGTTCTGACAACCACCTGTCTCTTCGAAAGTATGTAGGCACTGCCTCTTTAAAATGATCATTAAAGCAGCTCGAATGGTTCATATCTCTGCCTGAAAAACGTTACAGTGGTCCGGTAACCTTATAGAGGGAGTTATATTCGCTGACTCCGAAAATATACCTCCACCCACCGTTCCTGCCAACAACCAACAGCAAAATAAGTTCCTTGCCTAACAGAACAAATAAACTGAATTCTCATAACTTTACTTAGCATGTTGAAATTGCTTATCCTTAAAAACTAAATAAGAGAGCGCCAGACCTTATCTTATTCAGCGTGAGAAAAAGACAAGGCGGATTCTATCCACAAATCGGCTGTATCTACTATGTTAACAGCCTCAGATTTTAAATATAAGGGTGGCTTGAATGAAGATTACCACTTCACTAAATATTTATTGACTTCAAGAATCTATTCTTCACCTTCAATCATAATGCCATAATGATATTTATGTGCCAACGATAAGTGTCGCGTACTCTAATAAAAGTTACTAAGCAATGATATAATCATTATTGCGAGCGCTTGGTAAGGGCGTGTACTGTAGTCATTCACATGCATATAACCATGTCCTGGATCAAGTGCTGTAAATAGTTACTACGCAGCGTAGAGCCTTAATGTAAGGCTACAATTTACTTTAAAAAATTTTAACCATGCCTGTGATATTTGACTACGTTCTCACACTTTTGCCGATATGACAACAAACTCAGTTTAGTAACATCATATGTATGTCTGAAAATAAGAGTCAAGAAGACTAAAACGTTTAAACACAGCCTATTTAACCAACGCAAAATCTGTCCATCTATATCCATGCGAAGGAAGCTCCCTAACATTCCAGCGTAACTCTGGCAACAATAAAACACACCACGCCAAGAAAAGTACGCCACCTACTGGGGAATAATTGCAACGCAAAGTTAAGATCACCACCACCATTTAAAGAGTATCCTCATCACTACACTATCACATGGAGGTGAGCTACAATAGACCACTCCTCTACATAGCTTGAAATCAACTGATTAATGAAACTGAAATAAGACAATGAAGGTTTCTGCATAAAAAACAAAGGCCTGGTAAAAGCAACATTTCTACATTAGTTTTTCCCTGAGTATTTAAACCAGCATATACATTAATACAAACATAAAACGCTTTTAGTTTACAAAAATAATAATAGTTTTCTTCGTTTGAATTATTTCTAAACAGATTTATGAAAGAAAAGTTTTCATTTCAAATTTGTGTTCTACTGATTATATTACTCACGCGCATACATACACACATACACACAGCAAAGATGGCAAAAATGATAAAAAGTTTTGCTATTATGAAAATAGTGCACAATGGGTTAAAGTAGGTAAATGTTGTCTGCTACGCCTTACTTTTTGATTCATTATCATAATGGCAACACACATGTAACAAGACTCTATTCACATAAGCGATCAAAGCTCAATCCAATGGAGTAGTTTAATTTTTTAACAATCAGAAGGTTTCCATATTAACCAGACATATTGTATGTTTAACACTCTTCAAGGCTATGAAGAGTGTGGGCAAAACCTCATCTTATGAAATATTAGCCATACTCGGAAAAAGCATGCCAATCAATGCCACCGTTAGCTGAAACAATATGCTTTCCAAAAAATTGCTTATAAAAGATGGTCCAACCATAATGCACGATGTTAACCCTCTCATGCTCCAAACTTTGTTAGGGCAGCTATATTTTCCGACTAGATTGGGGTCAAATAAGATACAAAAATAAAAAAGTTCAACTTACATTCGAAGCTTAATTTTTGGCAAATGTTGGACACATACAACATGGCGCATAAACGGAGTAAAAAAATCAAGTTTTTTTCATTAGAAGAAAATTATAGATTTATTTATTTTTTAATAGTGTGCCACTGTGGTTTGGTAGGTAGAATACCGGCGTACCAACCAGAAGGTCCTCGGTTCAGTACCAGGCCAGACTATCTTAAAAAAAGAAAAAGTTTTTCTGCAGCGGTATTACCTCATAACATTAGCTGGTAACTGATTATGAGTATTACTTACTATCGAAAATTTCTCTAATGCATTTGCCATTCGGAGCAGGTGTTAAACTACAGGTCCCTTTCAATGAGTCTAAAAAAAGAATCGGGTGCAGCTTATTGACTTAGAGAATTTCCAATGTTCCTTCATGAAATGTTATGGGAACTACTATTTTTTTTCTCCGTCACTCCTCTAGGGAGCATATTGGCTTTCCAAAAAGCGTCTCTTGCTTTGTTTCAGTTTCTTTAATCAATTTAATAGTTCAAGCTCAGTGGATGATTAATCCGCTGTAGCTTCCTCCATATGATTTTTTTTTTTTTTTTTTTTTTTTGTAGTGGTGAAGATCTTTGACAATTGGTGGTGATCTTTACTTTAAAATTGTAATTTTTTCCCAGTAGGTGGCGTCTTTTTCCCGATAATTCGTCTGATGTTTGTTATCATCGCCAGAGGTATGCGAGAAGGGTCGTCAGGGGGCTTTTGTCTTTTTTTTTTATTTTTTATTTTTTTTTAATGGAGTTGTCTGGAGGGAAGTTGAAGCCGTTTTTGTTATTAAACATTCGAAACCTCAATTAATTTTTTTTTTCGTCTTATCCTCTGCTAGGGCTCGAACCTGGGTCGTTTGTGTTGTTATGCGTGCGCTCTAACCACTGGACCACGCCACCCAAATGGGAACTGATATATAATAATATATTTTTTAATAATATTTCAAGGAGTTTATAGTTCTACATCGTCTTCCATAGGATTATTTCATTATTATTGTTATCCTTTTGACCAAGCACTATTGCGACCTATAGTATCTATTGTATTCCCTCCGGCTTATAGTTTGTTCAACAGATTTGCTGCTCTCCTAATGAATATCAGCAGATCTGTAACTGTAATGTCACCCAGTGAGACCCTATGTCTACCTAAACACCTCCACAGGATTATTCCACTTCAAGTGTTTTAGGTCCATTTTTAGAAAGTCCATCTTAATTCTAGAATCCTCACAAAATGTAATGTATATTTCCTCCTGCTCTAAGCTCTGAATCTTGTAATTGTTTTGGCACCTCAACACTCTTAAAAAACATCAGAAATGCTCGCTTCGTTAGCAGGAATTTTTATCAATAGTATATCAGTTTTTTTCTCAGCTACAGGATCATGTGAACCACACTCAAAAATATGGCCCATTTCTCTTGTTAATGTTAATGTTGTTTAGGGCCAGAATTCAACGCGCTCTAAAGAATTTTTGTGTAGCCATATAAGTTTACATTACATTGATGCTGCGAATAAAGCCAGTAATCACATTTTTTGAGAGAAAAATTACCTCTTTCGAAGTCAGCATAGCATCCCCCAAGATCATCATTCTCTGAGCCGAGATAACTGCACACTCAAACAGCACATGTTCAGATGTTTCATCTTATAAATTAAAAAAAAAATATATGATACTTAAGCTATAGCGCCCACTAAATAGACCCGTTAGTGCAATGAGCTCGCCATTATTGATAGCCTTCTGGCTATATGTATAGACCATTTCACTCGCTGTCAAACACTTTTGTTGTTTCATAGTTGACTAAAAACTAATTAAAGGGGTGGAAAGGAATACAAAAGTTGAAAAAATTGTAATACAAAATATTAAAGAAATTACACCGTTCATGCGCCATGTTATATATATACAACATTATAGTCCCCAAAAAACGTCTGATTAGAATGTTTTTAATTCTTTTGTTGTATTTCACTTGTTCGTAGACTATTGTATCTAGAAAAAATAATTTACTGAATTTTCGTAAGATTTTACAAAAAAAAGTTAGGCACTCGTTTTTTTACAAAATATATATCGAAAAAATCAACAGACATAACCGAACGAAAATTACAATAAGAAACACAAACATTTTTTACTTCATTAAGACATAATATTTCATTTTATATTACTTCGTTTAAAAATACAATATCGTAAGACATGAGAAATGTACTTTCAAATGGTGATCTTGTATACAAGCGACAAATGCATGAAAGGTTAATTGTGAGTCACACCTTAACGTCAAGTTTTTTTGTCCAACATAATTTGACATTTCTATGTTTCAGTGTTTGACAAACAAAATTGAGAAGCGCGTTAATATTGTTAAAGGCTTTTACGAAACTAGGCGTTCAAATCAAAATGCATTTCGTACAGTTCGTGATTATTTGGCCAGTATAGTCATTCAAATCTGTACATAATCGCAAATTTAAACAAACCAGGTCCATAAAAAATGTGCAAACACCTGTACCTACTCGCTCAGTTCGTTCTGCGGAAAACATTGCTGATATTCGCGATAGTGTGGCTTTTCAGCCATCACATCAAATTTTGAATAAATATTTAAATTTACTTGCTTACAAGTTTTAATTGACGCAAGACCTGAAGCCTATTAACCATTCAAGCGCTGTTAATACGGCGAATGAAATGAATGAGTGAAATTTAGGTAAATAAAAATACACAAGTGATTGTTGAAAATCCAATGCATTTATTGACTGTTTGGTGCGGTTAATGGCAGGGTTGGCAAAATCCGGGGTTTAAAAAAAACCCAAGCCGGCTGGGTTTCATTGGGTTTTTTGATGGATTTTTTCGGGTTTTATTGGATTTTATAACTGCATTAAAATTTTGTTCAATTCGAAACTAATTTTTGTTAATTAGTACAAATACGTTACTTTAGTATTTCTAATGCTATTTTAGACGTTTGTTTTCTATGAGCTGCTAAAAATCGTTGGTCGGAGCAGACTGTAATTACTTTGTTTAAACCATGCTGTCCTCCGTTAAGCTGTCTATTAGGATGAAGTACTTAATGAACGCTGATAGATCTTAGGAAATTTTGCCTTATTTCTAGACCCAAATGGTCTAGATTAGATGGTAGGCGTCCCAATCAGTTGCTTAAATTGGATCATGGATCTCCTCTAGTATGTCTATGCTCATTGAGTATTGCGTTATGGGTAGGCACATACACAGGCTGCGCTTACCGGTGAATAACTTTTGTCGAAATTGTAGATCGATTGAGGAAGAGGAAAGCATGGCCCACTTCATTTGCCAGTGTTCGTCTCCAGCTCGATGTAGGTTGCTTACACTTGGCTTGCTCTTTCTTGATAGCTTATCGGAAGTATTGACCATTGATATCAGCTTAAGATTCAGGCTTATTATACTGTCGGGCTCCTCTTCGACTTGATTTATGGGATTGTGCTTCTATGTAAGACCTCTGGATGACAGTCAAGACCAGTCAATGTGAACTTGGCGGCTAATACAGGGGCTTCGCTTCATGCGTGCTATCACAACGTGCCGCTGTGTGTGCTCCAGTGTGCCATGAGTCCACGAGGCTGCCACTAACCCAACCTAAACCATGCATTATGTGAAAAACGGCCGGAATATAAAGACAAACATGATTAAGTTGTTCTCTTTTGCATTGCAACGGTCGACATCGCGAAGCAAAAGTTGCCAAGCAATTGTTCAAAACTATCAAATGCCGCATCTGCCTATTCTCAAACACTGCCACTTCTGACTATTGGCTGCTTTAACGGATACAATGTCTTTTGGCATGCCACCGAACCACTTCTTTTGAAGGTATTTAAAATCAGCTTCAGAAGACTAGAAGTTTTTATGAGAAGGGATTTGAAAATTGGCTATGAGGTGGGCAAAATATGTAAGCAGTGATTTGCTAAATTTTTATTTTAATAAATTTATCAATTCACCAATACTTTTTGAGTTAAAAAACGGTTCGAATTAATATTGTTACGTTTTTAACTTTTTAAAAACGTGTTTTTATGAGTTCGTAGATTACAGTTAAAATAAAATAAATGTTGTGTTTGGTTTTAAATAAAAATGTTATGTGCAGTTATGTGCACCACTGCTTGTAATCTTTTTACAGTCAATAACAATTTGTATTCTTAATTATTCTGTCTGCTTACAATCTTGTAAACAACAACAATTACTCGACAGATCTTTCTACTTAAATATCTTCTAACCCGATCGTAGTTGTAACTTTGGTTCGATCATAGCCAACCTGAGGTTATCCATGCTTAACTCTCTTTACTGAGTTCAAATCAATAACACGTTCGCTGAGTTTACACCAAATAAACTGCTTCTTGTTCGAATCGATGTGCTTTTTATATGGCTGAACAAACAACACATCGAAAGCTCCCGAACCTCTCGATATTTCAGGTAGATCACATTTCTTTCTTTTAATTTCTTTTTAGTTCTATTGTAGTCATGTGTATGTAAACATCTACTTCTTTCAGATCTTAGCATTTGTTGTTGCTTATTTATTGTCTCTTACTTGTTTTCTTGCTGCTTAATTATTGTTGTTGCCGTGTTATTTTTATTTAGTTTGTCCCTGCTAATAGTTGTTGTTGTTGTCGATTTGGTTATTTGTAAACAGCACATATAGTTGTTCTTGTAGCTTTTGTTTGTTTATTTTAGCGATGTAATAAACGCTGTGATGCCCAACCTTATGTTCCTAACAATATGTATTTCCAATACGTAAATTGTAATTATTTTTGTTGTATTTCCAATACGTAAATTATAATTATTTTTGTTGTAAATAACATACAAAAGCCTTTAAATATAAAACCCACCAGGTTTTTTTTATAGGGTTACCCAGTGGGTTGCCAACCCAGGTTTATGGGCTAGAGGCATCAGCGGGCTGTACTTCTTCGAAAATGAGGTCAGCCAAGCGATTACCGTTAATGGTGTTTGCTATCGCTAAATGATAACGGATTTCTTGTGGCCAGAAATTGAGGATATACACCTGGACGAGGTGTGGTTCGAACAGGATGGTACCACTTGCTACACAGTCAACAAAACAGTGGCTCTTTTGTGAGATAAATTCTATGGCGGTGTGTTATGTCGTAGCGATGTTAATTGGGCGCCACGATCATGTTATTTGACACCGTTGGACTTCTTTTTTGAGGATATTTAAGAGAAAACTGTGTACGTTATGAAGCCAAGATCAATTCAAGAGCTAAAGAATGAATGATTCTGCAATTTAACGACATTGAACCTTAATTATGCCGCAGAGTCATTGAATATATTGACCGCCGAATAGAGGTATGCCATCGAAGACGTGGCGACAATTTGGACGATATTTTGTTCACATAAAGTTGTAATAGATTGTTCAATCGCAATAAAAAATTTCAGGATAATTATTTGAAAACTTTTTGTTTCATTTACTATTAACCTTGTGCGTTTTTGTTTTGTTTCCCATTGTGCATAAATAGAAACTTTCTTTTTCACTTCCATTGCAACTTCATTTAAACGTATCTATCCTGTAAGCAAAGTGCAACCATTGATGTTTTGATGTATAATAGATCCAAACTTCTTTTGTAAAACGGCGAAAAGTGGGGTGTGTGGCATACTACGCCAAGTTAATGAATCTTTGCTGCTGGCAGCTACTTAGCGAGCTATACAAGTGCACAGAAATTAAAAACTTTATCACATTAATTTCACAGCAAAATATTATACGACGAGAAGAGAAAAAATAAATTCACGTTTTCTAATTTTTGAAATTTATAATAAGAATAGAAGAAGAGAAAGTATTAATTAAAAACTCTTTTAATGAATAGATTACGTGTTATTTGAATTAAAATTGAAATAAAGGGTGGTTCAACCACGATGAACGATAATAATTGTAAATAAAACAAAAGGTTTTCAGAGAATAATTATAATATCTGTCAAATGCACGCCACGGCTTTGTTGGCATACGTTGTTGGCATCCGCCGGTCCATATATTATATAACTCTGAGATATAACTGAGATTAAATGTCATTAATTTGCAAATTATCTCATCCTTTAGCTCTTGAATTGTTCTTGGCTTCGTAACGTACACAGTTTTCTTCTAAATATCCTCAAAGAAAGAAGTCCAACGTTTTTAAATCGCATGATCGTAGCGGGCAATTAACGACATGAGATAACATGGTCATTGAATTTTTCGCGCAAAAGAGCCATTACGTTGTTGGCTTTGTGTCAAGTGGCACCACCCTGTCAGAACCACATATCGTTCAGGTTAGTATCCTCAATTTCTGGCCACAGGAAGTATGTTATCATCTCGCGATAGCGAACACCATTCACCGTAACTGCTTAGCCAACCTTATTGTAGAAGAAATACAGCCAACGGCAATGTTTTCCGCAGATCGAACTGGGCGAGTGTGCACAGGAGTTTCCATTTTTCCTGCAGACCCGGTTTGCTGAAATTTACGCACACTTTTCCCGATTATGGACACATTTGGTCGACTATGGAGACCAAAAAATTAAGAAGTGCTCGAAGTGTATTTTAATTTGAACGTATATTTCGTAAAAGTCTTCAAAAATCTTAACGCGCTTCTCAATTTTTTACCTCTCCATGCTTGAATTTGTCAATCACTGAAACAAATAAATGTCAAATTAAGTTGGGCAAAAAACTTGGTGTTAAGATGTGACACACAATTAATATCGTGCATAATGGTCGCACCACTCTTCAGTTTGAAAAGTTTAATTATTGAAATACTGAATGTTGAATGTTGTTTAAACAAAAAATGAATTGGATGTATTCTTAGGAACATATTTAGTACAAAAGGTTTATTTTATAGGCTTGTGTAAGGTTAGCACGACAGACTTATAGCTACGGGGATTGTTCGTTCTGTATTACACAGAATAGCTCCATATTTGAGAGTCTTGTTCTGTATAAATTATTTATTAGAAAAAACATTAAAATGTTTTTTTGTTTTACTTTAACAAAATATATCTGGTGATTTTTTTCACTTAAGCAAGCTTGTTGGCGGTGTGGCAAGTGACACCACAAAGATATATTTTTAATGTCAATGAAACGGGCTTAGTAGGATAGAAAATTTTATGACATTAATACTTCAAGTTGACTTTGACCATGTGGCCGCCACGACTGGCGTGTTTAAGGCACAATCTTGAACACCAATTTACATAAACTTTTCGCAGCATGTACTGCCGTCTTTCGCCAATAGCTCTTCGGATTTTGATTTCCAGGTATTCAATAGCTTCTGATTGACTGACCTTGGAAGATCCCAATGAGTTTAAATCATACGACTTTGGTGGCCAATTAATTGGACCATCATGTGAAATTACACTTTCATCAAAAGCTTTATTAAGTAATTAATTGTAGAGCGCGGCTTGTGACATGTGGCTACGTCAATGTCAGCAATATTAATGCCAGCTAATTGAGGTACGAATAAATTTCTAATCATGTTCCTAGTTCACCATTGACAGTAACATTCTACTAGCCCATGAAGCTTACCAAACAGTAATTTTCTGTGTATGTAATGGTGTTTCGGTGGTGACATGGTGTAGTGATTAGAGCGCACACATAAGAACATAAGCCACCCAGGATCGAGGCTCAGCAAATGACATGACGAAAAAATGTACTTATTGTTTCTCGAGTGTTTAATAAAAGGTTTCAACTTCCCTCCAGACAACTCCGTCTTAAAAGTAAAGAAAGAAGCCCTCTGACTTTCCAGCTTACTTCTGGCGATGATGATAAACATCCGACGAGTTATCAGAAAAAACCGTACACCAACTCGGAAAAAATTATAATGCTAAAGTCAATATTGCCACCATCATATGATGGATGGACTATAGCGCATTAATCATCTACTTAGCTTGAAGGATCAACTTGATGAATGAAACTGAAACCATGCATTTTATGCTTTGTGCAAAAATCCATATGCTCCCTAGAGGAGTGAGGGGCAAATAATGAATTGTGGATTATCCTCACTTCAAATTCAACAATTCAACTAAAAATGGACTTCATCGGAGAACAGAATTTTGAATGGAAATTCAAATTTAATATCATTTGCAAGCGTTGCTCTGGTGTAAGAGTATGAATAATGAAATATCAAACCAAACTAAACAAAAATAAACCAGTTTTGCCAACTAAAAAAAAAACATCATATACTTTTGATCTGCTTACAAATTGTAACTTTAGTGGAGCAGCGAGGTAAAGAAAAACAATGTTTTTAAACGAATTCACTCATCTAATGGAAATGTTCTTATCGGTATGAACTAGGCTGCTTTTTCTAAACTTCATTAAAACGGCGACAGAATAACATATATCATTGGATGGATTATCTTAAGGAGAGCGACGTTTCTTAACTATTTTAATTTTCATAACCATGATGAAAATTTTCGTTGTCATTGTTAGGATTTGAAACTGAGCCGCTAGAATATGTAAGAAAGCATTTTAACCACTACACCATCTTGTGCATAACTAAAGCAACTGATGTTACACAGCGACGATTTGGCCAATATAATGCCTTGAAATAGCTTAGACGGAAAATTTTTCTGTTTTTATATCAACAATCTATTCACAAAATTTTAAATAATAAGATTATATCAGATATTTTGTTATCAAAATAATGCTACAGATCCATAATATGCCTGGTCAAAACTAAAGCAACTTTTGTATTTCTCTCAGAGAACTTCAAAATAAAATTATTAGTCGTAGCATAACTTTTTTTTAATGATGACATCACATCTGTGCAGCATTACATAAACAAATTCATCAATTTGAGTTTTAGAATCTATGTATCATACCTCCTGGACACGACTTAAAATAGTGTGTTTGCTCTTCTTATAATCCTTCTTTTTCTTGCGCTAAGGTCCAGCGATATAGCTGACCACTCGAGAAGTCTTACTTTTGAATTACCCTACCATTGTTTGATAAATTTTGAAGCAAAAACAAAAACCCAAACCAGAAGTATATAAAAATAGATCCATTTTTTCAGTTACTTGATAAGTTGGTGCAACTCAGCATCACAATTGGTGCAACTGAGCTCCCAATTATTAATGTTTAAGGTGTTCATTATTAGGTCTTCTTACCATGAAATGCCTTATGAGAGTTCCTTTAATATTAAATTTAGATTCATCTCAAAACAATATGTATTGCCACTTGACAGTACACCAACCAATATGAGAATTTTCCCTGCAATTTATTTCAGACACAAGCGGCTTTTTTGTTGGTGTCAAAGCAGCTGGAGTTCTATCAAACTACAAAAGTTACTTTAGAGTTGAATGCAAAACTGGAAAAATGGGTCAATTTTTTTATAAAAATGTGTCGGAAAATGTTATGTTGCCTTATGCACAAGAAAATAGGCGAGTGGTTTGAGTTTTCCAACACTTTAATGACTCGAAGCATGATTTAACACTTGCTACAGAATGGTAGGTTAGGTTAGGTAATTCCAAAATAAGAGTTCTCGGGTAGCCAGCTCAAGCGCTTGACATTACTCATATTTAAAGTCTATAGAACATCATAGATCGCAAGGAAAAGAAGGGTTCTAAGAATCCCACCATTTTTAGTGGTGTCCAGAACGTATGGTACGCCATTTTTAAAACTTAAAATGAGGTATTTATTGTAGACCACAGATGTACTGTCGCTGCTACCACTTATTTTCTCTGACAGAAATACAAAAGTTGCTTTAGTTTTGATCAGGCATATTTTAGACTTGTTTCCATTACTTTGATAACAAAAATTCTGTTAGAAAAGTTAGTGATAATTTTTGTTTTGTTTTATAAATAGATTTTTAATATAAAAACAGAAAATTTGTCCGTCTAAGTTATTTCTAAGACATTATATTGGTCAAAACGTCGCTATGTAATATCAGTTGCTTTAGTTATGGCCACCAGTGTACATATATAGCTGTTGTTGGATAAATATTTCCTTTATCCGTATTTTAAAAATTACGTTCGAATTACTTTGTTTTCTGTTTCAATTACTTGCACGAATTACCCAGTTCACATGTCACTTTTTGGAAATTGTTCGAATATTTCTAAAACAAATTCTTGTTATCCTCAGAAGCGCCTATAAGAAAAATTATATTACTTCTCACGTATTTTCTTTAATTAAAAAAATAAATAAATAAATTACGAAAAAAAGTTTAATGTCAAAAAAAAAACTCAAAAATTTAAAGTTCAAAATTGCTTAAAGCAAAAAACTATTGTAATCAAAAGGCAATAATTTTTTAACTGCAAATACATTTCTATTGTGTGAAAAGCTTTCAATTGAAATTGATTTATACTTGAAATTAAAACTTTCCCAAAAAAAAAAAAATGAAATAAACAACTTTATAGTTTTAATCGTTGGTATTTCAACATGTTTTAATACATAGATTCCTTTTCTTATTCTTATAAAACTTTTACCTTTCAGCTCATTTCTTTTGACGTTTCATTAGAAATGTAAAAAGTTTCAGAAAAAAGTTTTAAAGAGTTTCTTATTAATTGCATTCCATACGCAGTTTTCTTTTTTTTTCTCCCTCTCATGAAATTCGTTGATGCCTTGCAATGAAATTGATTTGGCGAATGCGTGAGTAAAGAAAACGTTTAAATCGATTTTAATTAAACTTTTCTTGTTTTAACTTCTTAAGTAACTAAAAGTATAAGATCTTAAGGAAACATGTTTTTTTATATTCACATGCATGTGTACTTTCACATATAGCATTATAAGCTAGTATTTGCTGTAGATTTTCAACTTTTTTTTTCTATTATTTTTGTGAAGTTACCTTTTAATCTTAATTGCAGGAAAAAAAAGACAAATAAATACTTTTTTTCGTTGTATAAAACAAATAAAACAAATTGGATATTGGAAAGTACAGTCATGCGAATAAAAAAATATAATGAAAGCTATGGGTTTAATGAAACTATCCTTTAAATCACTTTAACGGATTATTATTGTTTTATAATTTTATTATTATTTATTTATTAAAATTGGAGAAAAATAATAAAACAATGTTCATGTTCACACCAAACTTCGAATTATTTCGTTCACAGTTTAAATTATTTATTGAATACCCCGTTTACATGGCATTTCGTCATGTTGGTATTTCTTTTTTTTTTTGTTATTTGTATTTATTGTGGCGACGATGACAAACGTCACACGAATGATTGGTAAAAACGACTTCCATTGAGAAAAAATGGCAATGCTAGGGATCATCACCAACACTTAGCAAGGATTTCCACTTGATGGCGTTGTTTCTAGGCGACGATAAGATGCCAACACCATTAACCTGGGATGGGCTACAATTAGGGAGGTCGAACGGCTATTATTCTATCGGTTTTAACTGGTTTTTTTGTTTTTTGCGAATAAGGCTTTTTCAAAACCTTCATTTATCGAATACCGAATAAACCGGCTGATTTAACACGCATAACCGGTTAATCTAAATAAGTATAATCTTTATAAATTAATATATTATTTTATTGCAAATATATTCATCGTTAAACTGTTTGTATAAATTTAGTTATTATTTTTGTATATATAGTATGACAACCTTGAACTACCCAGAGAGAACGCGAAAAGCAAGGTAGATCGAAAAAGATATGCACACTTAAGCAACAATAACTTTCTCTCATCTTCTGTAAATAAATACTGATTTTTATATATGAAGAATAATCAACTAGACTCATTAAAAGCGACTCACATACGCCGGCTCCCTTCGGCAGATATTTTAGTTAGTGAAGTTTTTCACAGCGTAAATACACATAACCAGTTGCTAATGTTGTGCGGTGATATGGCTGTTGAAAATATTCAGATAATGTGGCCTGGGGTTTGAGCCGACGACTTCTTAGTTGTAAGGTGGGTGTCTTGGCTAACGTACTACCGTGACACAAACACTATTAGATACGTAGTGCATGAATTTACATACAGTGCTGTTCTAAACCTAAGCAGCTTTTCTTATCGAGGCAACTAAGGACTCGTATATTGCTAGTAGATCTATACAAAGTAAAACATATAATTCTTGTTATCTTAGACCCCTAAATTACAACTATTATAACAAACTTTTAATCCCATTCTCTACCAAGTAATACAACAACAATAACGAAATTAGCTCCTTCAGAAGCTGTTGGAAACCTATGCAACTTTCAGTACTTCGTGTAATAAACTTTGTTTTTTATGGCTTGAACACACCGTTTTGGCATAGTTTTTATAAGATTTGTTAGAATTATTGTTAGTATTGATTGCCACTTTAATTTGTAAGTTTCCGTCAGTTTATGCTTATTTTTAACACGTCAAGCGCCACGATAATATCATACACATATGACTGACATGGTGATTAACGTGTCAAAACGACATGCTCAAGCTTAGTGCTTAAAGAATTAAGGACAATTTTATTTGAATAAAAGAAACGGTTAGCCGGATATTTGAATCATTATTAACCAAAAACCAATTTTTCAAAAATTGCTGCTTTTCGAATTATTCGAAAAACGGTTTTTGAATAAAGTCGAAAAATCGATCTCCCTAGCTACAGTAGACTAATCACCTACTTATGTAGCTTGAAATCAACTAATGACTGAAACTGAAACAATGCAATACAATAACGGAGAGGATCATACAGTGAATGGAATGTATGAATTATTCGTGGAACATCAACGCTAACACAATAGAAACATCAAATGGTAGCCTATAAAATAGAAGACTTGGGAATAACCAAAATGAAATGAAATGGCAGTGGCGTACTTGTCATGGCGAATGTTATTATTATTTTTAGTATATAGATGAAGAGTAAATGGCTGCTAAGGTGGAGTTGGATTCATGGTATCGGGGCGTATAATTAACTTCATATAAACAAGACAAACAATATCAGACCAAGAGTAGACTAGAACATATTATTATTATTATATATATGATACGGTACTATGCCCAATAGAAGACGCTGCGTACACTACGGAGGATGGGTACTACACACAGGTAGCATCCATGCTCACTGAGTTTCATACTCATAATAACAATTGCTGCATGGTTTATAAGAAATTCGAAAAGTCATAAAGATTTAAAGTGCCTATGATTACAGCAGATATGGCGAGGTATGCTGAGAAGTATTTGAAGAAGTTAGAGGTGTTCCCATACCTAATTTTGAATAATGCAGACCTGATATTAAATTAATCCCATGACCCCATGTAATTTCAAGTTTTAAATTTACAGTGACGATCTAATTTAAAAAAAGTGTAAGAACAAAAAATCATAATCATGGTCAATTTTACAGCGATTTGATGAATTTGACAAATAAATTTGTTGTCCCAGTACGTAAATTACATTTATTTTTGTTTTAAACAAACTACGTAAACATTTACATAAAGAAACCCACCCGGTAAAAACCTAAACAGTAAAGACCGTGTGGGTTTAATTGGTTTACCCAGTGGGTTGCCAACCGTGATATTGAATATGCTTGACAGATGTCATTGCCAACAAAAAAAAAAAATAAGATTCGTTCACAATAAATGTTCCCGTGAGACCTGGTATATTAGAATAGCTGTGAAAAAGAAGGCTTGGAACTAACATGCAGACCTTCCAATCAGAATGGAATCTAGGAGGCAATTGGTTAATTGAAGGATAACAGGGCGACATGTCAAGATTGTTAACCAGCTGATTCTACGGGTTTGTTTCAGATTAGTCGATATTTCTGAAGAAACGGCGTCGTGTAATGGTTAGAGAGCAAGCATAAGACATAAGCGCCCCAGGCTCGAATGCCTAACAGAGTATATGACAAAAAATTAATTACGGTTTCGAGAATTTAATACATAGACTTTAACCTTCCTCCAGACAAATTTGTTTAAATATCAGCTTGCCTTTAGCGATAATAGCATACATCAGACGAATGATCAGGAGAAAACGCCACCTACTGTGAAATAAATTACAATGCTAAGTGAGGATCACCACCACCACTTAACAAGAATCTTCACTACTCACAACCATATAGAGGTGAGCTACAGTAGATTAGTCATCTACTCCGCTTGAATATCAACTTGGCTAATGAAACTGAAACTTAGAAGAGTAACAGAGACAGCAAAAATAATGTTCATATTTCAAACAAGTTCCTTTGTTACTAATTTTGTTTCTAATTTAATGTCGAACTAAACTATTAATTCCCATTCCATTTAAGTTGGCTTCCTCTTAAATATAAGTTTGACGCATAAATACATACCTATGTACTCGTATATCATGATGCTTAACTAAATAGAGTAACCTTGCGATTGATTTATCAATTGCGCAAATTAGGCAATCTTTGACGTCGATAAATTCCTTATTTGTTTTTTAAACCAAGATTTAGCGATTGAAATATTTAAAATTTATTGAAAATTTTAAAAGGACCATAAAGGATAACGTTTATTTATTAGTGTGCATTATATTTGTCATCCTTTTAACGTTTTTCGAATTTTTTTTCTGCGTGCTTTTACACTTTGTTTATCATTGCAAATATTTTTCTTTGGAAATTTTACAAAAATATTTTGTTGCAACATTAACAACTGCAATAGTAGTAACAACAGCAGTACAATTTACTATAAAAAGTGCATAGAATATTGTTGCTGATGAGACTATAACGAAAATTTACACTTTGACTTTAGAAACTTAAAGCCAAATGGTGTAACCCACAAAAATAACAGCATTTGGCTCTGGACCAACAAACATGGCTAAATATACAGAAACGAGCAAACAAACAAATAAGCAAACAAAACATTAACAAAAACATTGTGGCGCTTAAATGCACAAATAGAAGCAGTGCAGAAGGCAGTGGAGTCGAGTAAGAAAAGGAGGCTATAATAATAGTGTTGGCACTGCACAAAATGTTTGTGAAATAGAACATTGCTTTCCCCTTTCAGAGAGTTTTTGCTACCACTGAAGTGTGTATACAGATACATTAACAGCCATTGTTTATTTTTAATAACAATAGAACTACAGTTATTTTACAACTACTGCTACGACTCTCATAATAGCATTTGTATTTGTGTACGTATTTGTATACTTTGGTCACCAAAACATGCTTACAATCATATTCTTTTATATGGAAATGCAGTTGTATTACATCGAAAATTTAATCTGTGTGTGTGTGTATTCATATGAACACATTTACACTCTCTAATACACTTCCATAATAAAGTTTTGTATATGTGTGTAGACACAGAAATGAAAACATTTTGTTATTTTAGTCGGTTGTTAGAGCCTAAATGTATACAATACTGTTACTGCTTCAACGCGTATATGTCCTATTGTTTTAAGGGAATGAACCCTTAATCCTAATCACCTTGAGAGCAAACAGTGGCCCATTGTGGCAGCATTTAGAAATAAAAAGTAAGAATGAAAAATAGATAAGAGAAAAAAGAAAAGCAAAAAAGAAGAAGAAAACCATGATACCCCCACACCGGGTATCAACTCGAATTCCCTAGGTCAGAGATCCTGATGGACGAAACCTCACATTCTAGGAAAATAATTTCCTGTGTAAAGGGGAGAGTAATTTCCTGTGTATAGGGCCAAGGTAACTGGCGAGCAGAAACTGTACAAGTACAAGAAGGGGGAGCTGAAGTATGTGATTCGACGTGCGAAAAGAGCTGCATTGAGGAACTTCTGCGAGAGCGTTGAGGTCGGTCGACTTCGCAGGGTGTTGAGCTTCATTACTAGACCTTTTGATTACTTTCGGAAACCTGGCGGGGGCTATACCAACTCATTCGCTCGTACGCTCCACCTACTTCTGGACACTTATTTTCCGTCCAGTGTTTCCACATATAGGCATTACTTTTCATCAACTTCATTCTGCGAATTGTTCCGCAATTTAGAGCGTTGCGTACCCCTACAAGGGGTACTTGGCTTCTTTCCGGGATACTTGCCAGACAACTGGCAACAATTGTAGCGGTGGCTGAGTGCCCTGTCACGATAGTCCTATCCGGACCGGTGCTGGAAGGGGATTTCATTTTGGCCCGTTCATCCCCAGTGATGTGGTGGAGCTCTATACTTACAACTCTAAGTGTGATAACAGGGTTGGCAGTGGATTTTTTTGTGAAAACTAAATATAAAGGTGTCTCTCCAACTTTCGAATTATTGCAGTGTGCTTCAGGCCGAAGTGATGACTACCTACTATGCTGTGGAATTGAATCGAAGTGGCGGTATTCACGCGGCTGATATATGCATTTTCTCTGATAGCCAAGCAGCTATTAGGATGCAACTTTCAGCTCCAAGCTCGTTAGGGACTGTCATGACTCCCTTGGGATGATCTCTCGGCAGTTTGGTGTCTATCACATTTTAGTCCCTGGTAACAGGGACATTCAGGGTAAGTGTGCAACTGATGAGCTCGTTAAAGCAGGCACATCCCAACCGTATCGCCACCTATGTGTAAAGGTTGGTGTGCTGCTCTCCTCCGCAAAACTGTCTATTAGGCAGAAGTAGTTATTGAATGCTGCTAGATCCTTGGCTAACCCTCTTGCTTTACTTCTAGACTCTCCTAGGCCAGATTTTATTATGGGAGCATCTCATCTACTGTGTCTTCCTCACGGGGCATTGCATTATGGGTAGGTACGCTCAAAGGCTGCGCCTACCGGCAATTGAATTTTGTTGAGGAAGAGAAGAATGTGGCCCACTTTTAGCTCTTTCCGGTAGAGTTTAGGCCACAGCAGCCTACAGTCTCCTCCGTCCCTCTATGACTCATCCACTCTGCGACAGGCCCAATTGTAAACTATGCCAACGAAGAACTCCTGCAGGGTGTCTGACAGTCACCTCCGCCAATTCAACACACTTAGCTGTATATTAACTAAACCACCGCTTAAAATGGGTTACATTGTCATCTCTATTCTTGCTCCATAATGTTTATGCATTTGCATTTTTCATTTTTTCTTTTTTTTGTGTACTGGAAATAAAAATGTTTCAACAAATTTATCTGCATTAGTCTTTGACGTTTGTTTTGCAACAGTGATAAAAACAACAGCAATAAAAATATATCAGTAATAGCATCAGCACTACATAAAATCAGATATATAGCAAAATAGGGCATTATCCTCACCATCACTAGTGTTGCTCTATAGAAAAAAAAAGCATATCGGAACAGTAATTGCAATTCGGTTAATAGCGACTATATAAATGACTACAACTAATGTATGATGTAATAGCATCAATAAACATATACCACCATGTCAAAAATTATATTTTTCTTGATAACTGTCGCAATAATTTTCTGATCCATATATCACGTAAAATAGAGGTACATCTTTGGTTAGCCATAACACAGTGTGTTAAGAATGAGTTTACACATTGAAAATAATCATTACTAACGACTTCATCAGCAATAAAAAGGAACTTCTTCCTTATATTTAGCGGATAATAAAAACATTTTTCATTTTTCATATTTGGTATGACCTCCTTTAGCATTTATTATACATTGTAGTAGCTTTTAACCAACCAATCAACCAACTTTTTTAGACCATAATCTGCCGGTAATTTTTGTCACACTTCTACTACTGCAGTTTAAGTACTATAATGTTCTTTGGTCGGTGACTTTTTTAATTTTCCACTTTTTTTCAAAAAACCCAAAAATTTTTAAAAGAATTTAGCCGAGTTTGTGCAGAAGTGTCTATAACTTTGCCGCAGTTATAAAGAATCCACATCCACACTATATGCGAATTATTACTAGAATCGTTGTCCTGATAATATTTAAATTGAGTTTCGTTATTCCTGAGGAACCCGAGTTTTCTGGTGCTACTTATCAAATGAATCAAATGGGTCAAATGTCTTAGTATTACCGTACATCCATTGTTGATTCTACAAAAGCGAAGTATTCTATGCTTTCGCTGGAGACACACCTCTAAACCAATATTGATATTTTTCTAAATTTAACTTTTGAAGCGATAATGTTCTTTTCTGACGATGTTGAGGGTTTTCATATCACTATTCATATATACGAAAGCTACATGTTAAAAAGCGAAGAATGTGTTTGATTAGTGTAACATAAATTCAGAAAGTCTCAGTAACTGGATAAATAGCATTTGAAGCAGAGCAAGAGGGATGTATAGAGTTTGATAATATTATAGAAACTTGGAAGTAAAGTATCAAAACTCCAGTAAACATCCACCAAACAAAGTAAAGGGTCCGCCATCTAACGTTTTTTTTCAACTAGTGCTTATTTCGTTAATGGTAACACTTAGCTCATATCTGATTTGACAGATAATTAGTTTTATCCTTCCGCTGAATGAATATGGTTGTATATACGCTTCGCTAAGTGGGCCTGCGATCGACTTACAGAAGATGCCGATTTTGCCAAAAAAAATCATCATTTCAGATGAAGCTCATTTTGTTCTTGGTGGGTAAACAAGCAAAATTGTCGCATTTGGGGCACAGAAAACCCGCACGCATACATTGAAAAGCCTATACACCCAAGACGAGTCACTGTTTGGTACGGATCTTTGTCCTGAGGCATAATTGGGCCATTTTTCTTCGAAAGGCCAAGCAAGGAGTGGCCATTACAGGCAATGGTGATCGTTATCGGGCCATGTTGAACGAATTTTTGTTCACAAAAATTGAAGAGGAGGATATTAGCAACTTTTGGTTTCAACAGGACGGCGCTACGTGCTACACAGCCAAAGCTACACTCGATGTTTTGCGCCCTTTTTTGAAGATCGCATTATCAGCCGCAGAGCTGATGTCGTTTGGCCACCTCGGAGCTGCGATTTAACACCATTGGACTATTATTTGTGGGGTTCCGTCAAAGATAAGTGCTACGCCAACAAGCCAGAGACAATTGACGCTTTAAAGGACAATATTCGTGAAGCCATTGTTGAAATACAGCTGCATATCGGTAAAATGCTTAAAAATTGTACCCATCGTTTAGGCTACTGCATGGCCAGCCGAGGCAGCCATTTGAATGAAATTATTCTCCGTTATTAACCGGAAGGATTGTACTTTCAAATAAAAAAAGAATTTTTAGAAAATATTCAATAGTTTTTTTTTATATCATTTTCAACAAAAAAATTATTTTGCGGACCCTTTATATACACAATTCACAAAAAAAGAGCGAGACGCCTTTTTATGGATACTAATATTTTGTGGAGTACATATGTAAATGGATCTTTGAACATCTGTCAGAATTATGGAAAACAAATCACTTGCCACTTTTTCGTGCAGCAATATCCCGTGATAGATGTAGACCGCTTTTACGCTTTATTCGCTTTGATAAAGAACAAACTCGAGGAGCAAAACATGTTAAAATTGATAAATGTGCTACCATTATAGACATTTGGATCATTCTAAATTATAATTTATTTAAAAGTTTTAAGCCAGGCAAGAGTACAGTCCAACTTCTATAAATTGAACCATTATTATCCAGAAAAAACTTCTACTTATAGAAACTTCAACTTTGGGAAATACATTTAAAAATGTTTCAAATTCAATAAACAACAACTACTTTTAATACCAATTCATTTTGTATTTATCACCAAATTAATTTATGTTATTTGTACTTTTGTAAGGGTACTATATATTTATTTACTAGAATACTGAGTAATTTTTGTAATTATTTGTATCTAAGAATACATTTAAAGTCTTAGAAGAATCGTTTATAACTTGTCTGGACGGTTGTATAACTGTTTCCTCAACTGCGTCCCCACCGCTAACTACTATTTCTCCAGAGTGCGGTTCTGATTCGACAACATAATCATCAATAATATATTCATCAGTTAGAAATTCAGAAGTAGTCAATTCATTATCGATGTCCAAAAGGTCTTGAACAGTACAACTTTTAGATTCTACTTAATTCAAATGTAGCCGGCTTCATACTTAGCTTTTAAAACATTTTCGTTGTCGTTAAAATCATTTAATAATACCAAAGTTATGTCATCTTCTTCGTCCCACACTGAATGTTGTCCAAATCCAGACTTTGTAAAGCAGTTTGAAATTGTCCGGCTAGTGACATCAATCAATATACCAAGCTCTTGGTAAATGGTGAATGCATTCTAGCACATTAATATCGTGTCTACAATTTCCTTCAATTCGGACTATAGTTTTTTTTTAATTTTGTTTCGATAATGAGCTTTCAAACACCGAATTATTCCCTGGTCAGGAGGTTGTAATTTTGCTGTCATATTTGGTGGAGAAAATACCAGTTCAATAGATTTCAATTTATTTTGTATTTCTTTGGAGTGTGCCGGGCAATTATCTACAAAGCATATCACTTTTCTTCCAGCAGCAGAAAATTGTTTATATAACTTCACCATCTATTGTTAAAAAATTTGGCTTGTCATTCAAGCCCGTTTGTTACTTTTATAATCGACGGATAGAGACTTGATATCTCGCAAGCAATGAGGTTTCTTACTTTTTCCCATCACTGAAATTTTAATATTTTCTCTTCCATTCATATTTGCTGCGAACATTTTCATTTCTGAACGTTAGTGTTTTGTCAGGAAGACATTTGTAAAACAACCCAGTCTCATTTGCATTGAAAGTGTCACCTTCATTGTACTTTTCCAACAAAGAAGGTAAAACATCGGTTTTCCATTTCTGGCAGTATTCCTCGGAAACATCATTGCTTTCACCACAAGCTTTTTTGTAACAAACACTATGTCTAAAAAACATCACGTTCTCGTATGCTATCATGACTACTTAACATTTATTTTTTCCCGCACATTATCTTTGCATGCCTTATTTTCCATTAATCTAGCCAACCATTGCTTGCCTTAAAGTCATCCACCTTGAGTTCCTTTGCATACTCCATGGCTTTGCCCTTTAATATTCCTCCAGATATCGGCATATTGCAGTCTTTGGTTGCCGTAAACCACTTAAATAGAGCTTTGTCTGTGACGTCGTACCTTGTTTTTTTTTATTTTCTTGCTTTTTTCATTTAATGTTCTACTTTAATATAATATTGTTTGTTCTTTCTTTTTAACTACATAAGTCAGAGAAACACATGAATTTTATTTAGGGACTTTACCAAAATATAAATAGGACAGTACTGCCTTATGTATGTATCAATTTCAGTGTTGGCCATTTAATGTAATTTTGCATAAAATGTTGCGATTTTTATAGCAAACTAAGTTGAAAAAAACGGACATATATTCACTATTAGCGGCGAATTCGGAAATTTTTGCCAGCAAAAAAGAAAATTTTGTCGAAAAAATTCAAATTATAGAAACGTTGTACTACTGTTTCTTCGAGTTATGGAGAAATTCATGTTATGAAAGTTCAAGTTAAAGAAGCAAAACCTGATAGAATTTCTCTCCAAGATGCTGTTGCCTCGAGATGTCCTTCAACTCACAAAAAATTTAAGTAATAGAAGTTCAAATTATAGAAGTTCGACTGTATTATTGTTGATGACCAATTGTTTTGTTATAGACAACGTACTCAGTTCACATAATACATGCCATCGAAGCCAGAAAAGTAATGGCATTAATATATTTTGGGCATGTGACTCAAGAAATTCGTTCCCTCTCGAAAGCCAGATTTATACGGAAGAGCCAGCTGATGGTGAGGGTTAAAGAAATGTAGGCGAAAGTATGGTCTTACAATTACTCAGCTTGGCAGAAATTAAACTATAAATAATTTTTCACTTCTCTGCTACTTGTCCAGACCTTAAGTTCATGTAACCTTACGCTGGTAAGAATATTGAGAAAAAACAGAACATTTCTGCCATCAAATACGCTGCCTTATAGGGATAGATAAGAATAAGAATGTTTATTTGTTTTTATAAAACTTTAAAGCTAAATTAGAACACATACGAGTATATTCACTTTTTTCATATACTTTGTATAGTGATACCCAGAACCCCTGTCACCTTGTTAAGGGTGCAAAAAATAAACTGATTTACCACTTCCTCCCAAACTGATACACAAATGTCGTATATATAAAAAAATTTAATATAAAGAAAAGTTAGGAGTTCTCAGAAAGTTTCAAGCGTCTAGAAATTCTGTGTAGAAAGAAAACCACAATTAAATTACGAAAAGGTACCCGGGTACCCTGTCACACACATAAGGGTTAAATAAATGCTAAACTGAGTAAAAACCAATAAGTGTGTAAAGAGTTATTTGACACTAAAAAAAAATTAGGTAATATTTGTTTTTGTTATATTTTTCACTTAATTTGCAATAAACTGGAATATTTTTGTTAATAATCCTTTGAAGAAAAAAGCTTATTATTTAGATATGTGAAAACTCATTTTTGACATACTGTATCTATTATATGGGATCGTACATTAACTTTATTAAAATTCTGCAAAATCAGTTGCCTCTGTTTTGCATTAGAGAATTGGGTGAACCTCGTGGGTTTTTTCTTCATTTGAAACCAGAGTAGAGCGGTTCAATAACTCTTTTACGATAATCGCATTGTTTTTGACAGTAAACGACAGAATTATCGGTTTTGCTATTCAGTAGCTTTTATTTAAGATACTCGATATAGGTAATGTCAGCTGTTGTCGTAGGCTAACGTGAACATATAAATTTGGTGTTGTGTACTTAATCGAAAACTCGAAAAATCGAAAAACTTATCGTAAAGTTTATTTTGTTCTTCGGCTGTGACGCGGCTTCTTTTAAAAGCACTGGTAGTCGTAATGAGTAGAAGAAATTGTAAACACAAATAATTGAATAAATAAACATTTCATTCAGAACATCTTGTGTACAATTGCTAAAACATGCTTTTTATCTCAAAATTACTTTTTCTTTAAATTCTTGTTTTTACTTATCGCTTTTTTGACAGAGTTGCCAGCTAAAAAAAGTGTTTTCGCCTATCGCTAAAGTATACGTAGTGCATCACATAATCGTTACTGCAAACCACAAACATTTTCGACTTCTTTTGAGAATGTCGTATCGTCAAAATTTACTGAATCGCTCTACAGAGTCTATAAGTTTTATAAGAGTTAATGAATAACTCTTAGCCATTTGAAAAAAAAAATAATAATAATAATGATATAAACGCCTAAGAAGATAATTTCATTCATATCAAGTAGTTTAGATTCCATAATATACATATAGAATATATACTACATTCAGGTGTAATATTGTATATCATTATACACATATTCTTCTGTTTTAATACACTTTGTGTCTATTAGCAAAATCAAACCTTAGAAATATATACCCAAATCAACCAATTGAAAAAAATTATGTGATTAAGTTACTAAAATTTAAATGCAACTGCAATACAAAATAGAGTCTATACTCTAAATATCCTGTGGCTATTGGTATCCATTGGTTTTATTTGAGTTCATTTTATTTTCCATTTTCTTTGTTTTACACTCCACAATTTTACAAATACAATTTTTTTAAATTAGAAAAACAAACAATGGCTAAATTAACAATATTTTAGGCCACATATCGATGTAAGTTTTAGAAAAATTTTATTTCCACAATTATACACATAGAGATGATAGTCTCAATTTAAAAACATACATATGTATGTATATATGTATGTATACCTGAATTTGTTTATACCCGTACTATTTGTGGCAATGAAAACAATACTTGTATTTCATGCACCAACAATTAGATTGTTTATACAACACAATTGCAATTTCAGTTCTAATTGCAATTCATACTCATATGTTGAAAATAAATTCGTCAATAGATTTATAGTAATTGTGTATCTACATAAAAAATAAAAAAATAAAAAATAAAAAAGAAAAAAACACTACAGCATTGGTATTTGGTATGAATTTACACAAGCGTGTATTTTAATAGTCTACATGACTATTGATTGAACGCACATCGATACTGTGGCCTCAAACGTAAATAAGCACTTACACTATAACAAGCAAGGAAACTAAAGGCTTAATGACATACTCATTGCTTTTTAATAGATAAAGAAGCTAAAACCCTGTGTGCTTCGTTACCTCTAACTTAATTATTATATTAACTGCTTTCTTAGCCAACATTTTTAACATTTTTCCCCGTTTTGTCCCTTCCAGTTAAAATCCAATCATATGTTCCTTCCAGGAAGACACTGTAAGTTCGTAATCAGTAGTAGTTTAGCTATACACCTTATTGTAGCATTTATTCTATTGGTTTGTATCAAAGCTATCCTGGTATCCTATTTGTGTTATAAATGTTGTTACCAATTGTGTATTGAACGGTGTTACCGTACCGATTTTGGGTATTACATTTTAAATTAACAGAAATGAAACGATAGTTGTAGTAAGAGCCAGAATATTTGGAAGTAATATGCGGCGTCTTGTGCATTATTTAGTTCAGTTATAGTTTATTGTGTAAAGTTGTACAGATATAAAGTAAAGTCGTGTTTATGCGCAAATAAAAGTGTTGAGTAGTTGTTTATTAAGCGAGTATTAAGTGCAAGATAAATAAGCTGTTAAAATTACATAAGTGGAAATTAAGTAAACAAGTGTATAAAGTAAAGTGTACAAATAAAAACAAACTGTTTATAAGAACAAATTTGTATACTAAATTTGTATTACAAAATTCAAACTTTTTGCAAAGGATAAAACGTAACAATATACAAACAGTGTAAGTGTAACAGTGTAGTGTGATTTCTACATTTCCCGCCTTTTAGCACATATGGATAGATAACGAAGCTTTAATAGTTGTTGTCACTTATAAAATCCAATATTTTGTATGAATGTAAAATGCCACACCCATTTATTCAATCTCGCCCAGTTACTGACCGATGATATGTATGCTTCACAGCGTTCTTTAGATCTAATTTAGAAAATTTTACGATTTCCGTTCTCAAGACATACAAAAATTTAAATTTATTTTATATGAGAGATACAGCTCCCACTTTCCGCTCATTTCTTGCCCGATGTTTGAATTCATTCAGACCAAACACTGAAACTTTAGCTTTAACCATTTTCAAAATATAATGAAATTAATATTTAGTTTATATGGGAGGTACCACGCCCACTTGTCCAATTCCAGTCACTTTTTGCCTGATTATTTGCATTGACAGAAGAAAAATAAATATATTTTTTGTATGGGCGTGGCACCGCCTAGTTTGAATTTTTAAAATTTATATAGTCTATAATTCATTCCATACAAAAATATACTGTGAAAATTTCAATAAAATCGGTTTCAGCACAAACAGACAAGCAAACCAACAAACAAACATACAAACACTCATTCATTTTATATATAGGATATCAAATATATTTTAATTTTGTAATAATCTGCATACGAGGATGTAAGTCAGTGATAAACTAGGATAAAAAGTGTCTTAGGACTACAAAACAACTACTTGGTAGGTCCTAATATCTCAACACTAGAATAACCTTCGCGATGAACAAAAAAAAAAACACAACAGCTATCTCGCGGCAATGCAGAGTACAGAGACTTGCACGCCTATACTACACAAGATGGAATGGAGGCTCTTCTGAATCCTACACCACTTAACCTAGCTTTTACATGTCACAAAAATTCTGCTCTCAGCTTCAATAGGAATTACAGGGTTATTTTTCGACAAAGGATGAATGTGGCGCAGAACATAGGTGGTTGCGAGATGATATGGTACACGACGCCCAGCGCACCCAAAACAATAACACCACAATTTTGCAGGCAAAACTTTAGGTAAATTCTATCCGAAAGTGGAAAGGGGGTACAAGGAAAACTAGATGGCAGAAATCTAGGTCAAAAGGGGAGCTTGAAGGGACTTCGCTGGATCTGCTTCATAATTTGAAATCCACAGGAGTCTCACAGGAAATGGGAAAAGGTTAGCTTTTATTTTGAGAAAATATGACTATAGTGGCATTGACCATCTCAAAAAATTTCGACAATAAAGAGGCGAACTTTACTATGGAAGTGGAAAGGAAAAACTTGAGGACACCTTTTGTTTCTTTCACCTATAATAATCACGTTTACAGAATAGGCATGTGGAACACTAGAGCCAGCAAATTCTGCTGCGTGGAAGAATATATTGTTACGTTTTAACCTTTTTAAAACGTATGAACTATTTTAAATTGCGTCAAAATAAAATGAACACTATTTTGTTGTTGTTTTACAGTTTTTTTTTTCTCATTTTGTCTTTGTAAAGATTATTTTAATACAGCAACTTAATATTCGTTTATACAACACTTTTATTTATGCCTAAACACGACTTTATTTTATGACAGCAAAACGATAACTACTTGACGTAGATAAAGCAGCCTTCTTATATACCTAATTACCTACAATTTGGAAAGTTTCGGAAATGTCTCAAATGCTCTCATATCCTCTATTCTGTATCCGTTAATTTTAAACATGTAAGATTGTGTTGCCCAAAGATGGTCGAACTGGCAATGCCGTCAAATCAGCGACGCTCATCCATATTGATCAGATTAAGAAGTTTTTCGGTTGTTGTTTTTTTTAATTCTCTTCGTGAATATTACAACCAGGGTTGCTAAAAGAAACCCCGAAATGTGCTAAAATCAACTGTATCGCTAACCTTTATTACATAGCTTTTCAATTTAAATATCATACAGTACGAGTCATATCTATTGATATTGCCTTTATAATTCCTGGAAATTTGTTTTTGATTTACAATCTAAAAAATCTTGTATCAAAAAAATGCATACGCTTTGTTTTCATTATTCGAAACGGCAGCCATAATTACAACAAAAAACATGTGTGTGAGAAAAACAAACTTTCTTCAGTTGCTTGTTAAGACCTGGTTAGCCAAATGTTGATGTCTTAAAAACAGAGCGTACGTTAACGTACATACGTTTGTGTAGTTAAACAAACGTTGAAAACGTGCTGTATATCAAAAGATAATGTAAATAAAAACAAAACAAACTTCAAAATTATTATTTTATATAAATTTAAAATGTCAGTTGTTCAGAATAGTGGTGAGAGTTCTGAAGTTGATACAAAATTAAAAAAGTAAGTATATAAAAATAATATAATTATATTTGTATTTATTCACAAATATAAATTATTACAAATCATATTTTAAAAATTTTTGCCAAAAAAAAGCTTATATGGAATATAAATTGATTTATCAAATAAAAGCAATTTTATAATTTTTTTTTTTTTTTTATTTGAAAAGCCGATACACCCAAGACGAGTCACTGTTTGGTGCGGATTTTGGTCCAGAGGTATAATTAGGCCATTTTTCTTCGAAAATGACCAAGGAGTGGCCGTTATTATATTAGCATCATTTGGTTTCAATACGACGGCGCTGCGTGCCACACAGCCGAAGCTACACTCGATGTTTTGCGCCCTGTTTTTGAAGATCCCATTATCAGCCGCAGAGCCGATGTCGTTTGGCCACCTCGGAGCTGCGATTTGACACCGTTGGACTACTATTTGTAAGGTGCCGTCAAAGATAAGTGTTATGCCAACAAGCCAGAGACAATTGACGCTTTAAAGGACAATTTTCGTTAAGCTATTGGTGAAATACAGCTGTAAACAATCGATAAGGTGCTTAAAAATTGGACCAATCGTGTAGGGTACTGCATGGCCAACCGAGGCAGCCATTTGAATGAAATTATTTTCCATTATTAACCGGAAGGATTGTACTTTCAAATAAAAGAAGAAATTTGAGAAAATATTCAGTAGTTTTTTTTTATAGCATTAAAAAAAATATTTGGCGGACCCTTTACATGTCGTGGCATCTACTCCTATCAGATCCTGGTTTTTGCTCCACTACATTGTAAATATAATCTTAACTAGTTCGGAAATTATTTCTTATTGTTCTCTCACTGAAAAAAACAGTTAAATACTTAAAAAAAAAATTTTATTAAGCCAAGTAATAATGGCAAAGTAATAATAAAATTAATATAATTAAATAAAAGAACATTTTAAATGACCAATTTGAAATAATCTCCTGCCACTGGATACATTAATTTAATAATATGTGACAAAATTTATTTCACTTAACAAACAAAAGCCATATTTAACACCATAGTTATATATTTTGAATTCAAATATAAATTATAATGGGAAAAAAATTCTAAACATAGGCATAAAACAACAATAAATACATTAAAAAATAATACCATTCAAATTTGAAATGCATAATTAATTAATAAAAGTAATGAAATTAAATATCATTTTTGCTTCAATTTTACAATAATTAGTGAATAATTTATTAGGATATGTAAGTTTTTATTTAAGCGTTTGGTAATGTGAATATATAAACTTTAAACAAATAAATTTGTGATTAAATTTAACTCTTCGGTATTATCATGCGCATATGTTATGTACGTCGAATATTGATACCACCTAATATTAATAATGTCCTTCCGTAACTCCTAAGAGATTTACAAAGTGTTGACATTTTAATATGAATATGGTAATAATTTTATTACGTTTCATAATAAAATATTAAATTCAATAAATCTAAACCGCAAATAGCAATTAACGCATTCGTGTTTTTATACTTTTTGTGTTGTTTGATGACACCACTAGAACACCTAAAATGACTCCGGCAAAAGTAATTATAAAACACAAATAAAAAAATTTTATATATTTAAATAAATATATTTATAAATATATGTTTTATTCAAATTATATAAAAATTTAATTTTTATTACAATTTTCTTAACACTAGCATGCATGCACGGCAAAATTAACCACCCCGCGTCAAATTATAGTGCGTACTACTACTTGTAGGAAAAAACAAGAGAAATGTCTACTTATATATATATATATATATATATATATATATATATATATATATATATATATATATATATATATATACATATATATCTACTTAGATATATATATATAATATATATAATTATTTACTCATTTGCGACCAGCGACATCGCTCTTCCTATAGTTCATGTTCCCTGCGGATCACAGTTCAGGGCTGAATTGCAGTTGCTGTTTCACCTCAGAGTCAATTGGTTTACTGTTAGTATGGTAGGAAGATCAATTATTGGACTTTTTTTAAAAACCGGTTTCCGATTAATTCGAAAATTGAATTTTTTGCGTTTATACATTTATCAAATAACCAGTTCTGTTATTAAAATAAACATGTTCTCAATTCTAGTTGCATTAGCAAATAAAATTGATAAATTTTTGTCCATGTTGTAGTTTCTAGCAAGTAAGAATTGTTAGAACAACGTTCGGCTTTTTTAGGGCCTTAAATAACATTTTTTTTTTTCGACACCGCAATGTCCTAATATTTCGTCAAGTGATTAATTTTTTACAGCGTATTTTGTAAGAGTTCTACTTGCCAGCGCCTAGAGACTGTTTGAAATAGAATCAAGTTTTCCTTGCTGCACAATAACGTCAATCTCACAAACATATTTAAGGTAGTTAATAATTCGTTGAGTAAAAGAGCTTTTTCAGCCTTTTATTTAAAGACATTCAATATATGTAGACTTATCCTTTCAATCAATTTCCAAATATTTTCACACTTGAGAGGACATGTGTAGAAACATAAATGCATGCACTACGTATGTATAGCATGGTTTTTATAGAGGTATAGAACTTTAAGTTGGCATTACTTTTCAAGATGGCTACCGATATAACAGCTGTCAAGTGATTTATTCTCAGTTTGGCTTGGCAATTCATCATGAATAGACTCACGCCCGGCGTAGATTCGTCGAATAGGCCTAAAACAAGATTAACGTTGTTCTCGATTTTCATAAGCGAATTTTGTTTAGCGACAAAGTGCACTTCTGGTTGAATGGCTACATCAACAAACAAAACTGCCGCATTTGGAGTGAAGGTAATCCCCAAGTGTATGTGGGAACACTGTTACATACAGAAAAACTGACTGTTTGGTGCGCTTTATGGGCTGGTGGAATCATTGGTCCGTACTTTTTCAAAAACGATGGTGGCCAGAGCGTTACAGTCAATGGTGATCGGTACAGAGCTATGATTACCAACTTTTTCATTCCTGAATTGAATAACCATGATGTTCAGGAGATGTGGTTTCAACAAGACGGCCCAACATGTCACACAGCTCATGCCACAATAGATTTATTGAAAGACACGTTTGGTGACCGCCTAATTTCACGTTTTGGTCCTGTGAATTAGCCTCTAAGATCTTGTGATTTAACACCGCTAGACTACTGTGGGGCTATGTAAAGTCATTGGTCTATGCGGTAAAGCCACAAACGCTTGACCATTTGGAAGACAACATTCGCAGTGTTATTGCCGATATACGGCCACAAATGTTGCAAAAAGTCATCGAAAATTGGACGTCCAGATTGGACTACATCTGCGGCAGCCGTGGCGGTCGTATGTCAGAAATCATATTTAAAATGTAATGTCATAAGATTATCTTTCGGATAAATAAAATTCATGTCAATCGAGTACTAAATACATCGTTGCTTTATTGCAACTTAAAGCTCTATTCCTCTATAAAAAACACCCCTTATATGCCACTTTGGTATATTAGGTTAGACACTCGCCTATCAACGAGGAACTTCTTTCTTTTCAACAGGTATTAGCTTACAACATTGCTAGCGTCTGGTTATGAGTATTTACACTTGAAAAACTTAACTTAGTATAACATCTGCCGTTCGGGGCCGACGTTGTAGGTGTCTTTCAATGAGTCTAGTTGATCATCATTCTCCATATATAAAAGATTAATATTTATTTACAGAAATTGGGAAAAAGTTATTCTTGCTCAAGTGTGCATATCGTTTTTGATCTACTATAGTTTGCACGTTATTAGAGCGACGTTCAAGGTTGTCACGTACAGTATAAAACCAAGATATTATATACTTTTTAAATTTAAAAAAATACTTAAACGAAGAACATATTTACAATAAAAAATATAAAAACATGTGAAAATTATACATATTTAAATTAACCGGTTAATCGCGTTAAAATAACAGGTTTATTCGGTACTCGAAAAATGACATTTAGAAAAACCGTATTTGACAAAAGCAAAAAGCTGGTTAAAGCCGATCGAATAATAACCGTACGATCTCCCTATAGTATGGTCACCAAACACACAATATATTTCTCTAGCATTGGTTATTGAGGTATATCGGGTGGCCATCAATCGGTTTAAATTTGAATCAGCGGCTATTTCGAATCTGGCCATACTTATGTCATTCCATTCTCTCACAAAATTCACTATATAATCTGCACTGAACGAAATGAATTGATTTTTGCTTGAGTAACGTTGGAAATTATTGGAAATTTATTTCCAACACAAAGACAATTGATCGGGTATCGCATAAAAAAGAAATAAAAAATAAAATAAAATAAAATAAAATAAAATAAAATAAAAAGAATTGCAAAAATCATTACTTCAGATGGAGCTCATTTTCATCATGGTGAGTACATTAATAAGCCAAATTGCCGTATTTGAGGCTCAGAAAACCCAAACGTTATCTTCCAGAAGCCAATGCACATGTTACGAGTGGCTGCTTGATACTGCTTGTGGAGCGGAGATATCATTGGCCCATATTCTTTGAAAATAAGGACGGCGCAATCATTACGGTCTATAAAGACATCTATCGCACCATTATAACCAATTTTTTTTTTTGGCCATTCTTCATGGTATTGATGTGAACGATGTTTTTTTTTTCAACAGGATGGTGCAACTTGCCGCACATATTATGCCACAATGGTTTTATTTCATCAAATATTTGATGACCGTTTAATTAGCCGAAATGGTGATTTCAGTTGACCGCTAAGAATCTGCGATTTGACACAGTTGAACTATTTTCTGTGGAGCGCCGTTAAAGAGACAAGCAGGATTAATCGAGCATTTGAAGACCAAAATTTGAAATACGACCCCATACACTAGAAAAAGTTCTAGAAAGTTGATCCGATTGAATGGGGTATTTTAGGCAAATCGCGGCAGCGATATGAATGAAATATTATTTCATTCCTAACCAAAACTATTGTTCTTCACAGCAAAAAAATAAATATGGCAATTTTCGAACCGTTTTTGTTTTATTGAATTTTTAAATTTAAACTTTTAAATGGCCCATCCTATATATGTGGCACACAAAATCCATAAGCCGTCCTCGAAAAACCATTATATCCAAAGAAAGTGATTGTATGGTGCGGTTTGTGGTTAGGCATTATCATTGCCCGAATTTTTTCGAAAATAAGCAAGGGAACGCCGCACCGTGAATTCTCTGCGCTACCAAACCATAATAATTTTTTGTCGCCACAATTGGCTAATATTGACATCAGTGACTATGATTTCAGCTGGACGGCGCCGCAAGCCACACAGCCAGCCAAAGAATTCAGTTATTGCATGAGAAATTTCCCGGTCGAGTAATTTCTCGGTTTGGCGATGTCAATATGACATTCTTGGGATTTAACGCCGCTGGACTATTTTTTCTGAGGCCATTTGAAAGACCAGGTCCACGTGAACAACTGAACTGAAAGATGAAATATGGCGCTGTATTCACGAGATAAGCGAAGTTTTGTAGCAAAATGTCATTAAAAACTTTATGAAAATATCGAACGTCTACCGACGTGGTAGAGGTGGACATTTATCCAACATCATATTCCACTGTTATTTTGCATAAAGCTGAATTTTTTTTTCAAGCCAATTTACTTCCTAACCTCAAACTTGCCCACTTTAGATATTCCGTTAGTTCCAACTGGAGCATAGGGCACCAAATATAGCTGTTCTCTACCGTACTACATTTTGGGTAAATATTCCTAAAGTCATTCCATGTTAAATTTGGAGATCTCATTTGAGCTTCTATGGAAAGTCTCCAATTAATTCGCGGTAGTCCAGCTTTTCTCCTGCTTGGCGAAAAGGTTTTCAGCGTATAGCTTTCTTGGAAATATTATCATCCACATGCTGAAGTACGTGATTAAACTATTACCGTTTGTGTTTGCGTATTTTGGTTGCCACTCCTACCTGATTCATTCTACGTAACAATTATACATTTTATATCACCCTTGGCTAGCAAATGCGCAAAATTCGTCTTAGACAATTTTTGACGGAGGACTTAAGAGTCTCGTGATAACAACGGAAAAAAAGTTAAAAAAACAGAAACAAAGCTGCCGTGATGACAAAACAGTTCCACCGTAGTATAACTGTAATTATATGCACGCATGACTAGCGGGGCATCACAATAAGTAAAAGAGAGAGCTGCACCCGATTCTATTTCTAAACTCATTAAAAGGGACCTTTACTTTAACGCCTTCTCCCAACTTCAAATGCATTAGTTAAAGGAGTTTTTCGTAGCGTTAATAATCATAATCAGTCGCGATAGGAATGTTATAAGGTGATACTGCTGTTGAAAAAAAATTTTTTTTTAGATGGTCTGGTCTAAATAGAACCGCTGACTTCTTGGTTGGTTGCACCTACTACAACAAATGGCGGAGCGTTAGTTCTAATAGTTATTCCCTTAGGCTTTCCAGCGTTTATTTGAATGGCCGTACCATTAAATAAAATAAAATCATCGCTACAGCCACGAGTCTTTGCTAGAATGCTACTAAAGTAGTAGAAATTACTAACATCTTTCAAGTCGCATATAAGTCTCCTGCATTTTGTGTTGTTAGGAGTTTTGCAACGCATTACCTTATATATATCAATGGTGGCCATAATCATCGCCTTTGTATCTTCACTCTTCAGAGATTTAAGTTTAGCAGATATGTGACGATAACTGTGCTAAGCGCCAAATATCAACGATGTTAAAGTGTTGGTTCAGTCCCCATCTTTAACTCCTGTTAATTGGTGTAGCATTGCTTACAATAACATCGAGTACATACAGACTGCAGTAGTCATGACTGACTGACTTGCTTGTGATACCCCGTTTCTATCTACATCTAAAGAATATCTTCATATCTAAAAGGAATACATTAACAGTTTCACACAATGCGTGCAAGGCTTTTGACCACGCAATTTTGGTGATGAAACTTGAAAAACTTTTTTATTTTTCGTCTACAGCCTGTAAACTTATGCATAACTATCTGACTGGATGACTTCAAACAGTTGTATTGAATGGTAACTATTCAGCAGCACGGAGTCTAAACAGAGTTCAATTCTCGGGCCTTTATTATTTTGTCTGTACACCAATGATTTACCTGATGTGATAGAATATTGGAATTGTACAAATGTAAGCTGACGATGTGCAGATTTACAAAAGCTGCGTAGTGAATGATGTCCATCTCTGCGTGGACAATATAAACATCGATCTGGCTGCTAACAATAGACTATGCGTCAATCCTTCCAACTCTAAGTGCATTTTTATTAACAATAGTAAAATAACTCTGGTTACTGACATTATGATGAGAATAGATGATAATATTATTGAATTAGAAGTTATTAAACATTTAGGAGTTATTTTCAACCATCAGCTAACTAACATGATCTAACCATATATCGACTGTAGTTGGTCGGGTATATGGAATGCTAAGAAACCTTTTGAAATACGCACTCTACTCGCTAAGACCTACCTCATACTATCCTCATTTATGGGTGCGAGATATACGCAAACTGCTCGGGCAGCGATTTTAATAAACTATAGGTTGCTTATAATAGTGTGGTCAGATATGTATGGCATAGAAACACGTGGATCAATTTCCAGATTTTCATATCTAATTAATCAAATGAGCTTTGCTAATCTTCTGAAATTAAGGACTCTTATCTTCCTACATAAAATATTATTCTAAGCAACCAGTTTATCTTTTCAAGGTTTTAAGATCAAGCAGGTCCACACGGGGAAGAACATTAATTCAACAGAAAGATCGAAGAACCTTCTCATGGCGTCAGATTTACATCCACAGAATTTTTCTTTAGAACCAACTACCCAATCTAATTCAAAGAATTGATAACGCAACTAGGTTTAGGAATGAACTTTTGATGCATTTTGGCTGATTATTTATATTAAAATATTTTTTTTTTTTGTGTTAAATTTATTTTATTAAATTTTAATTTATTTACCTTAATCGCTGATCTTCTACGTTATACTTTTTATTTCATTAAATTTAATTGGGAAACTAATTCAATTTTTTTTTTTTAATATTAATTAAATAGTCTATGATAGAAATATATGATTTTTAGTTTGTAATTCTTATTAGCACTTTAATTTATAAGATATCGACCTTATTGTACTATACTCATTACATAAATAAATAAATAAATAAATAAAAACTTTTTTAGAACATACTATAAAGTTTAGAAGGTACCTTTTTATCAAATATGTTCTTATTAATTTTTGTGATATTTTAAATTAAATAAGCTAAAGGTTCCGTCAAATAGCCTAACGTTCGGTACAATTTTTAAGCACATTATCGATTGTGTGCAGCTGTATTTCAGCAATGGCTTCACGAATATTGTCCTTTAAAGCGTCAATTGTCTCTGGCTTGTTGGCGTAACAATTATCTTTGATGGCACGCCACAAATAATAGCTTAACGGTGTCAAACCGCAGCTCCGAGGTGGCCGCACGACATTAGCTCTGCGGCTGATAATGCGATCTTCAAAAACAAGGCGCAAAACATTGAGTGTAGCTTCGGCTGTGTGGCACGTAGCGCCGTCTTGTTGAAATATTGCTAATATCCCCCTCTTCAATTTTTGTGAACAAAAATTCGTTCGACATGGCCCGATAACGATCGCTATTGACTATAACGGCCAGTCCTTGCACATTTTCGAAGAATAATGGCACAATTATGCCTCTGGACCAAAATCCGTACCAAGCAGTGACTCGTCTTGGGTGTATCGGCTTTTCAATGTATGCGTGCGGGTTTTCTGTGCCCCAAATGCGACAATTTTGCTTCTTTACATACCCCCCAAGATCAAAATGAGCTTCATCTGAAAAGATGATTTTGTTTTTGGCAAAATCGGCATCTTCTGTAAGTCGATCACAGGCCCACTTAGCGAAGCGAAAACGCATTGGACACAACTATATTCGTTCAGCGGAAGGATAAAACTAATTGTCTGTTAAATCAGACATGAGCTAAGTGTTACCATTCACGAAATAAGCATTAGTTGAAAAAAACATTAAATGGCGGTATTGAGATTAAACTGACCTTCCGCGTTAAATTAAAGTAAATTTTTAGCTCCAAAGCCAATAAATTAACGTTTATTCAATGATAGTACTTTAGTTTAAAACATTAAAGATACCAAGGTGGGTTTAGTGTACACAAAACGGTTAATTTTTTTTTTAATTAAATTTATTTTTTTTTTAAATATAAATATTAAAATTAAAAATTTAATAGAATATCAATTTTTTTAAGAAAAATCTAAAGAAAATATTTTCATCTTTTTAAACAAATCTTGTGCTTTAACTTTAAAAATAAATTTTTAAGAATTTGTGAAATTAAAGCCTTAAGAAATTTTTAGTCGAATAATTTAATCCCTTTACTATCTTTTGCCAACCAAACACTTATGTCGTCTGGGTTAAAATTTTATTGCAAGAATCCTGGAAGTACTTGCAAAGGCAAAGGAGTTATGTTTCAAATAAATGCTTTTTATAATCTTCTACTCTGCTGCAACTCTGGTTAAATGCAAATTTTTTTAAGTTTGTTATATAATTTTTTTCTTTGTTTTATTTACAGTCAAGTTTATATAATTATGTCCATTATAAATATAACATATGATTGAGCTCATATTTTTGTTATTATCCCTGCGATGCATCGAATCTATTGCGCCCCAATATCATATACTTTTAGTCCATTTAATAAGGGTCAGTCATGAACTGGCTTTTAACAAATTTGGCACACTAGTATAATAAAGCACACTAGCAAATAATAAAGAAACTAAGCTTTATTACATTTTCTAAATATAAAAAAGAGTTCGTCTCAGATTACAAAACGAATATTTTAGTAAAAATATTTAAGTCTTAAATCAGTTAACAGTGAGTTCTAAAACGTGATTGGTGTAAACAATGCCAAAAAAAAGAAACGCCACAATGCTACTGCGAAGTAGACTACATGCTTGTGTTTGCACAGTTCGACTCAAAGAACAATCTAAGCTGGAGAACTTATATTGGATTGGTACTCGTTTACTTCCAGCAAAATGAGAATGGTGCATTATATTATTCATTAAAGTAAGAAATGCGAAATTGCGTTCAAGTCTCCTGGGACTAAGTTTTTTCAGAACAGCATCGCAACATCCTGTCCCGAACTCTTCCGGATCCTCTGAATTTAATAGTTGCCACGAAATCGAGGCTTCTGTCAAGACCTTGATGGAAACTTTCGATAGGGCAACGGGTAAGGCATGAAGACAAAAGGTCTGTAAGGGTAGGAAGCAACCACCATGACGGTATTCAGATCAGGGTGACACCCGCGGGGAATGTCGCCGGCTATTTAAAGTGGCTAAGTGGGGGGTGGGGGGCGACTGGTCCACTTATAGATCCTCATGGTATAGATAAGAAGCGCAAAGTGCAAATCTTGAAGATCCTTCTGCAGCAGCGTAGAAGGACACTCCGAGACGAGCCGGTTGCGGAAAATCTTGGCATCATCAATGGCGATCCCTTGTTTTATTCAAAAACAATGTAGAAGCTGCACCAAAAGCGGACAGGAGACCTTGAACGTCTTGCTGGACGTGCATTTTCCGGGCAGTTTTCATATAGGGGAGCGTCACGTGGAAAACTCACACGATCATACAGAGTTGAGGCTGAGGTGGGCATTGTGCAGTTTTCCAAATCCATTGGCGCGGATGGCATTATTCCTTGCATTGATTTGGTGATTCCCTGGCTGATGGCTACCTATAAGGCATGCTTGACATGGTCTTATATTCCTGAGCCTTGTAAACGGTGTACAGGGTGGTATTTATTCTAAAGGGGAGTCAAACCTCCCACACGGGTCCAAAGGACTTCAGACCGATCAGCCTATCTTCTTTTCTTCGAAAGACTCTGGAAAGTTTGGTTGACTTGCATCTTCGCAGTACGATAGAACCTGATCTATTATCTACGTCCCAATATACCTACACTAGGGGTAGATCTGTTGAGACTGCACTTTATTGAAAATGCCCTCAAGCACAGGGAGTATGCTCTAGTAGCATTCCTAGATATAGAGAGGACACCGGAGGCGATTAGGTCGGCTCTGGTGGCACTGAATGTTTATTGGTCTGTGGTACGATTCACAGGGAGACTCCTGAACAACAGGGTCATTGTCTCCACTATGGGATCAGCTACCGTCTACATGGTGGCGGAAAGGGGCACCGTTAGCACTTTGCTCGTGTGGCTTGATTCTAATAAATTCAAGACTGTAGCGTATGCAGATGATGTTGCTGTGGCTGTGTCGGGAAAATTTCTTGACACAATGTCGCAGCGCGTTCAATCATCTCTGGGCCTTCCCAGTCGGTAGAGTACTGAAAGTGGGCTGAACGTTAACCCGGGAAAGACGAAATTGGTACTACTCACGCGCATGTACAAAGTTCCGTCATTTTCCCTACCGCGTTTGTACGGCGTTAAGCTGGGTCTGTCAGATAGCGCAAATTATATGGGAATAATTCTGGATTCCAAACTATCTTGGCTCCAAAATAAACGTAAAAGGGCGGCGAGGGTGAATGTTGCGCTGTACGCCTGTCGAATGGCCGTTGAAAAGTCCTGGGGTCTAAATCCAAGGAGTTCCAATTGGATATTCAACACGGTGGTCAAGCCTATACTTATGTATGGTGCGATTGTATAGTGGAGGTGAAATCCACATATTGCGGGATCTTTGATAGGGTTCTGCGGAGTGCAGCACTAATGATTACAGGTGCGCTGGGTTCACTTCTTCGAAGGCTTCGTTTGAACTGCTGAACTGGCTTCCAGCGGACCTGATAGTTAGGCAGATGGCGGGCATGTCTGCGATAGAATTGGGAATGGCAGGGCATGGTCGGACAGGGTCTACGGGCATGCGGCCATCTTCAGGTATTTGGATACGGTCCCTAAGGATATAGATTACTGCACACCCAAGCCCTTCCTTCTCCATGTGCATCTCACCAGAACCGGTGATTGGACACGGTACTGTTGAGATTTACACGGATGGATCAAAATCCTCGGAAGGGGTTGGGGGCGGCATTTTTATTCCTCTATACGGGGTGAGGTAATCTTTTAAACTGCCGGACCACTGCAATGTCTGACAGGTGGAGCTCTCGGCGATAAAGAAGGCAGTGGACTGGTTGATATACTACGGGGTACGGACAGTCAGGCTGCGATCAGGGCACTCTCCGGTGTCTACTCGACATCGCCACTGGTGTATGAATGCCGGGTATCTCTGAACGAGATGGCGAGAATTTCAGACCTAGAGATTATCTGGGTAAAGTGTCACTCGGACCCACGGGAAACGGTTTGGCAGACGGACTTGCGAAGGCCGACTCTCTTCTCAGAAATGAAAATAATGAGGAGATTGACCACTCAATGGGATGCCACTCTCTTCTTGCAGACTTATGTCATGCAGTACATGTTGAGCAGGGCACAGCTCCGGTGGGATGATAAACCTATGTGCTCTGTATCGAGGCAAATGTGGTCCCTATATAATCGGGCACGCTCGGAGTCTATTACAGGGATGCCGCGAATTAGGCTGCGAACTTTTTTGGCTGTTGGTTCGATTGGATCTGCCGTTTAATGACTACTTTAGGGGTTGTCAGTATGAGGAGGAAGAGGGGACTGTTAAGCACTTCCTGTGCCAGTGCCCGCGTCTTTCAAATATTAGGACTACTTTCCTTGGCAGTTCGTTTCTGGATGCTTTGTCGCATCTGGCTTAGTCGTCTGGTTGGATCGGACCGGAACGCGGACATGTAGGTTGTTTATTTTCTGGATTACTGATGGGTATCAGAGTGGGATCAATATTGAATGCAGGTGGGCTAGACGTGTCTGGCTACCTGTCGTAACTAACTAACTAAGAAATGCGCTACTGAATTTATAATCTCATTATATTGGGTAAAACTTAAAAGTCGGAAAAGTTAAATTTCTTAAATAAACTAGCGGCCTTGGTAAAATTTAAATAAAAATTAGTTTTTATCTAACGTTTAGCTTTACACCAAATTAAATGAAGATATTTTCGTAGTCAGATCTAGAGATTTAGAAAATTTTGGTCAAAACATATCATAAAATCTGTTAGCATTGAATTTCAATCAAAAGAACTTTAACTTATCAAATTTATTTGATATTTTAATGACTTATCGAATAAAAATATATATGATTCTGTAAAAATGAAGCAAAATCTTCTTGAAACTCAATAAATTTGGTTCACAATTTTGTCTTTTTTACATTTCTTCATTTATTAAGGGTTCCAAATAGGCTCTTTGTTTAGACCAAATCCGTCTACATCAAATCGTTTTCTTTTAGGAAATGAAAATTACGACAAATGGCTAAGTATGTACGCTCATTCGGCAAGTGTTCCATAATTTTTCCCACACCAAAGGGAATAACATTACGTGAAAGTTACTATTGCTCAATAAGAGCGAACTTAGGTTAGGTTGGGTGTATGGAAAGTTTCTGCTATGTCGTCGTCAGAAGTGAACCACCTTAATTCCGGCATGCAGAGTAAGTGTTCGAAATATCGATGTCTTCAGAGCATGCCCTACAATTATCACACTCAGCACATATCATTCTATTTAACTGTGCTTGCTCTCAACCTGTAGTGCTATATCAACATATCTTAGGAAAAACTGAAACTAATTAGTGAAGATTCTGTACAATGTACGATGATTTAAACACGTAAATTTTTCAGTTCATAAATCGACTTTTTTTTACCAAATAGGATAGCTGACTTTTTTAGAATCTTTTACTTAAGGTTGTGAGCTTATAATTCTGCAGAAAAGAACGTTTGGCGTTTTTAATTGATCAATGTTGAAAACCCACATCTTGATTGTTCTTAATTCTCTCTTAGAATTAAACTCCGTTTTGTGATATGATATGACTGAGGGCATACGCAGATGAGAGGATCTTTGTGGAGCCTAATATATTTACCACATTAATATGAAGCTTCGAACAAAGCTTATTATTGTGTTGTTCAGAGAGCGAATATCCGTTCTGGAGTTATTGTAGGTATCACTAGAAATTTTATCCTGTGAGATAAAGTAGCGGAGCATAAACATAGTTGGTCTTCAGATGTCTTAAGTTACACTGTCCGAAATCTATGTCGTGATTGATTAAAATTTTGTGTATAGTTACGAAACGGCTTGGTGTTGAACCACATACGGCTTTGTTCTCGGTAAAGTGTTAGCAAAAGCATCACTAATCACTATTTTAGTTTTTTCAATTTTAACATGAATATTGCCGTGCTGGCAAACCCCATCATGCTCAAGTACGAATAAATGTAATGCATCTACCAACGCCATTACACATGATATACATCACATGTGAATACCAAATTCGAAGGAATGTAAGACTTCGGCTTCCACCTTAGTAGAATGTCTGAGACTATCTAAACTTCAACAGATCTATGTCTCACGGCACTCTGTTAAGAGTGTAACACCACACTGATCCTAAGCTCTCTCCGCGATTTGGGTATAAACCACAGCCACCACATTGCTCCCACAAGAAAGCCTAACCATAGTCAGTCGAGGACTTAGGTTCCTGGGAGTGCCGACTCCAGTGATACCAGAAATAATCGTTCGGTCAAAATTTGTAATTTGTATGTAAGTACAAAATGGCTGCGGACTGGTTCATTTTCATGTAAGCGATGTCATGTTTTACATGAGTCTTGCCGCGCTAGCATACCCCACGGTGTCCGAGGCACGGGTGAATACCATGTGTTCACCAACGCCATCACTCGTGATAATCACAACTGACAATCACAAGTGAGTACCAAATTCAAAGGCGCCTTGTTAGGACACTAACTTTCACACCTTGGTGAAGTGTTGAGGACCGCTTGAGGTGATGCAACACCACACCGAGCCTCACGCTCTGTCTGCGTTTTAAGTCTAAACCACAGACACCACGAAGCTTTCACAAGGGGGCCTACCCAACAATCGGGCAGATATCGGAATGCTTGAGGCTCCCGACTCCCGTGGCACCAGAATACTTCTAGTCAGGTTTGGTAACACGCGAGTGAGGGAAATTCACCCACGTGCTACCAGTAGTGTTGGCCACATAACAGCCCCGGATTGGTCGTCGGAACATCTCGATATCTAAGCGATTGGGTTGGTGAATAAATAAAAATCAATTATTAGAATGATCATTTAACCAATTATGTATTCGCCATTGTTGTCAACGACCTACTTCCATCTATCAACCAATTTGTCTTTACTGTTCCGACATAAATCTAGTATTGAAGAAAATCTTCTTCTCCGACATTAAGCGAAACGAATGGTAATACAAGGTAATCTAAGGTCCGGAGAATACGATGGATTCCGAAGGAACTTGCATTCGGACTCTTGGAGTCTAGTTGTGAAGGCCTTGTAATTGGGATATGTAGAGCTTCTCATTGAAGGGGGAATTTCTTTGGAATATCGTCAAGTGAACTCCCATGTCCTTCTAGTCCCAGAAAACGCAGATTATGATCTTCTTTGGATGATCTTGGCTTTGGCTTATTTTCTAAAGCAAACCACTCCTTTCTTTGTTTCATATTTATGTATAGGCACTATTTCTCATTTTCCGTGACGATTTGGTACATGGGGCCACCCACTTCTCTACTTGCTTCATATTTACTTATATGTTAAGCTCTATTTCTTATCTTTCGTGAAGATTCTGTACATTGGGCACTGTTGGTTGATGATGGTCCAGATGATGAGAAGCAATTTGAAGGAGATTTTCTTTGTCTTTTCGTTAAGCTTCCATTAAATGTAGATTGTCGAGAATCTTTTTATGATTGCATTTCACATTTTCGGCCAGTTTTCGACGTGCTTGTGATCATTCTTTCTTATATAAAGTGGTCCACCTAAAGGTTTAAATTTAAAAACGCAATCAAACAAAAATGGTTAAAAATTTTGCCAAATTTATTTATTTATTTTTGTAGTTGTGAAGTACAATTGTTCCTGTTAGAAATTAAATATTATTTCATTCATATGGCTGCAGCGGCTGGTCTCACAGTACTCAATTCGATAGGATCAATTTGGTATAACTTTTTCGAGTGTATGGGGTCATATCTCGGCAATGCTCAATTGTCTCTAGTTTGTCATCATAACACTTATGTTTAACGGCGCCCTACAGAAAATAGTCGAATGATGTCAAATCGCAACTTATTGACGGCCAACTAACACAAAAATTAGGGTAATTGAACGGCCATCAAAATTTTGACTCAATAAATCGAATCCTGTTGGAAACAAACATCGCTCACATCAATACCGTGAATCATCAATCGTTTATCATGGTCCGATAAGTGTCCCCATTGACCGTAATTGTTGCGCCGTACTAATTTTCAAAGCGATATGGGTCAATGATACCTCCGCTCAACAAGCCGCACCAAACAGTCACTCGTAGTGGGTGCATTGGCTTTTGCAACAACACCTAGGGGTTTTATTCAACATACCCACCAAGATGAAAATGAGCTTCCTTCGAAAAGATGTTTTTTGATTTTTTTCTTATTCTCTTGCAATTTCCAATAAATCCCACCATTGCTCAGCGCAAATCGATTCATTTCGTGTAGTGGAGATGATGAACTGAATGACATACGTATTGCCAGATTCGATATTGCCGCTGGTTCAAATTTAAGCCGATAGATGGCCCACCCGATATAATAACATAGGAATTTTTTCTTAAGCCCAATAGCAGGTGCAAAGCCTTATTTCTCTTACTTACATTTCATTTAGTTGGCCTTCATCTACTATCTACTATATTTTCTTAAGCTTCCCTTTAAGAACAATATTTGTTTGCCACTGTATTTCAAACCACTTCGGCAAACAAGTTATATGACACTCAGTAGTTGTATAAACTTAATTAAAACTGCTGTTATCTTTTGAAGAACAAACACACAAACAAACAAACATATTCGTTAAAAATTTCCTTCCAAAAAATAAACAAACAAAAAATGAGAATAATGAAAAAAAAAACTTCAAAATTTTTTTTAATAACATTTTTCTTGTTGTTTTTGTTATTTGTAACTTTTGGTTTAAATGGTTTTTACATGCTGGCACACATTCTCGTAAGTTCTTTTGGTTTATGGCTGATTCGAACTTTTTTCCCTAATTTTTTTTTCGAACTCGAGTTTGGCTTTTTTTTTTTGTTTTAATAGTATTATTTAATTATATAGTTAAGGGTCATAATTTAATGATTTTAATACTCTTTGAATACATATACACCGACATACACATGTACATGTATGTGCGTTTATATAAAAGAGTTTCTGTGTATGAGTCCTTTTTAAATGGAGAAAAACTAACCGTCAAGGGAAGGAAGAAGATACTCTGACTGGGTTATTGCAAATGAAAAGTTAAAAGTTAATTATGATAAACTTTATTAAAACAAAAAAAAAAACATGAAAAGAAACGTAAAAATAATAATATCGGAGGAAAGTTAGTAGTTGTACCGTAATTTAATTATCTAATGATTGTAGATTGCTGAGTAGCACAAGTATTATTATCTTTGTCGGGTATAGAAACTGGAACAGTTGACTTTTTTATGAAATAAATTTAAGGACTTTTGCCACGAATTATATTTTTTTAAATTAATAATTAATAAAGAGTAACAAAAGGCAACTGTGTAAGGTAGTAACCTTGTTTATAAAAGTAGCTTAAAGTGATTATTTAACGCCGATTATTTTCTTTAATCTACAGCCGTGTTGTTCAATTTAAAAAATTTTAAATAAAAATTTTTTTCTTACATAGAAAACCAAGATCCCATCAAGCCACTTATGATTATTTATTTCATACTTCAGTTGGAGCTTAGGGATAAAAGAAATCATTTCCATCTTATTCTATTTTCTGCAATCTGTCTTATTTCATTAAACAATATGTCAGTTTCAGTAGAGACTGTTCTTCGTGATGTCGTTCTGCCCCTGAGGCGGGTTATTGGTGATTTCACATTACCACTGAGTGTGAGCTGTCATCTTAAGGTTTACGTAGTGTATGACTAATCCATCTATACTTTCGCTTCTGAATTTATCGAAATTCTTTTCAGTTTGACAGCTGCATATTTGCATTACATTTCGAAAGCAGTGATTCACTAAGGATTGCAATTTCGTTTTCGATTGCACTATTACGAATCATATATTTCGCAGTTTTGTAACGCTTCGTGTGCCTTTTATAATCCTGCTATTAATGTGCAGTTTTTCTTCACCCATTCCACGGTAAGTTAAGCACTCGACGTCCTTTACTTTTTCATTCCTAACGACAACTGGTGTATCGTTGTTCGCTTTTGTCTTACAAATGGTGGGCAAATTTGAGGTTAGGAAGTAAATTGGCTTAAAGCTCTTTTTTTTTGTAAATTCAGTTTTATTCGTACCAATATAAAGAAGATATATGGGAATTAATAATGGAATATGAATGGGCGAATGTCCACCTGTAGCACGTTGCCAGACGTCCGCTCTTTTCACAAAATTTTAAACCACATTATGCAATAAAACTTCACTTATCTCGTCAATGCAGCGCCGAATTTCGTTTTTCAGAGTGTTAGTTGCTTGTGGTTTGTTCACCGTAATTTCTGTCTTTCAAATGGCCTCAGAGGAAATAATCATGCGGCGTTAAATTACAAGAAAGAAGTGGCCAATTGTTATCGCCAAATCGAGAAATTACGCGACCTGGAAATTTCTCATGCAATAACCGAATTGTTTGGCTGGCTGTGTGGCCTGTGGCGCCGTCTTGCTGAAACCAAAGGCCACTAATGTCAACATAAGCCAATTGTGGACACAAAAAATTGGTTCTCATGGTTTGGTAGCGCAGAGAATCACGGTGACGGCGGTTCCTTGCTCATTTTCGGAAAAATACGGGCCACTGATGCCATCTAACCACAAATTGCATCATACGGACTCATTTTTTGGATGTAATGGTTTTCGAGGAGTGTTAGTAGATTTTGTAAGCCCCATGGTTTGTTTACGTTTATGGTTTATTTACGTAAATCTGGTATTTCAAATGGCTCCAGAGAAAATAATCCAGCGGTGTTAAATCACAAGAACGAAACGACCAATTGATATTGCCAAATCGAGAAATTTCTCATCCAATAACTAAATTGTTTAGATGGCTGTGTGGCTCATGGCGCCGTCCTACTGAAACTAAAGGTCACTGCTATCAAATTTAGCCAACTGTGGCCACAAAAAATTGGTTATTATAGTTTGCTAACGCAAAGAATTCATTTCTTCCTTTTAGTACAATTTAAACTCGAGTAACTATAAAAAGAAATACCCATTATAAGCTTTGGCTCAGGTAGATGAGTCTGAGACGCTTCACATAAATCTTTAAATAAAAATATTGTTACGTTTTAACCTTTTTAAAACGTTTGACTTCGTTTAAGTTGCGTTAAAATAAAATAAACGTTAAAATAAAATTCACTATAATTTTTATACACTTAATATTCGTTTTTGCAACACTTTTATTTCCCCTTTAACACAATTTTGTTTACTGACAGCCAAACGATAGCTAACTGACGCGTAGGTAAAGCAACCCCTTTATATACCTAATTTCCAACAGCTTGGTAGGTTTAGGAAATATCGACCATCTTCTATTTTCATATCCGTTAATTCAAATGTAACGTAAAGATGGTCGATGTACTGTGCAGTGCTGCCAAATTGACAGGGTGACATAAAACATACCAAAATCCCACAATACAGTGTTGTGTTTTTATTTTCGTAACAATATTAAACATATAACAACAATATTAAATTAAACGCACGAACTTATTCTCCTACCAAATATAAACACAAAATGAAAGATTAATGCTTACAATTAATAATTACATATCCGTTTTAATTAAACCCTTTTCTCTAATTAAACACGTTCTATATATTTAATTCAAAGGCAAAAATTATTAACATATGGTATTAATTGAATGCCTAATTATTTAGATAAATATCAAAAGCAAACACTTTCTTGTGCCATATTTCAAATATGACCTGTAGTGCGTATGAGTAATATTTAATTGACTCAATTAATCATACAACAGATTTTTTATATTTACTACAGCTTTCTTATGGAAAAACTTATTAAAATTTCTCAAAAAAAAGAAATATTTTGTTAAGCCAAGAAAACCAACAAGACCACATTTATGCCATATAACTTATTATTTGAATACGTATATTAATGACCCCCATTTAAATGCATAACCACATATGTATGTACATGAGTAACATATATTTTTAAATATAATGTGATAACACATATGAACATGTAACATGTATAAATATGTATGTGTATGTATACAAATTTATATACAAATAAGCCTACATACATATTGATTACATAACAAGATATTCAAATATTTACATGCAAGTATTTATTTATGCTTTCATCCGGTTACTTCTACTACTGATTGTAAAGCAATTTTATGCTTCATAACGTTTTTGTATCTCTATACCAGTATATTCATATTTTAATGTCATCCGATACAAAAGGAAACCAAAAACAAAAACAAATTACTAAATAACATGAATAAGTTTAAGAAAATGAACACTGGATATGAAAACAATAAAAATAATAGAAAAAACCCTAAAATGTCCACTCAAGCGTTAAGACCACACAAATTGTCAATTATCGGAAAAAAACGAAAATTATTGTACATGAGAAAAAACTTAATACACAAATAAATACACACACATATGTCATACATACATACCTACATATATATGAAAAACTGAAAACTTTTAGTAAATCGGTACAAAAAAATGTTCATGATATTTTAACAGGACAATCAGATACTGGTCTACAACACAAAAAAAAGTTTACAGTGTGACACAAAAAAAGGATATAAATATAATCCTAAATCTTGTTGAGGATTTGGTAGAGCGATTAATAGCTTTAATGGCGTTTTCTTTTCTTAAAAAAAATGTTGCATTTCTTTTATTCTTTGCCTTAAAACGTAGATTTTTATAGGCAACATTTGTAAAGATAGACACAGCACCACAACTTTGTATTAAATTTTAGCCCAAAAAAGAGAGGGCAACATAATACAACATTTTTTCCAGAAAAGCTAACGCTTGAAGTTTAAATACAAATTTCCGTCGAAATATTAACATACACAGAACATTTTATGAGCGAAGTAGAATGTCAAAGTACATTTTTCTGCAGAGCGTATCTCATAGAACAACGATTAGCAATCTCGTGGAAATACTGCTTTTTTAACCATAACTCAAAATTTTGGCGGTATATAGAAAATTTGCAGAACAGGTGCTTGTTGTCAGAGAGCTTAGAAATAGAATCGAGTTCAGTCATTGACTGAGAAAAGCCCATAATGTTTCACTTGGGTTATCGAGGAAATTTTGTATATAAAGTCAGGTAAAAAGTGATAGGCACACTTAATTAAAATAGTTAAAACCCTAACCTCTTATAATATAAAGGAATGTATCATTTTAATTTTTCCGCCATTTTTTTCTCCCTTTAATTTTTATTACAAATATTTATTCTCAGATTCTAAACACATTCCGATTAGTTAATATGGAGCGTTGTACGAAGGAACAGTGTGTTTTTATTATTAAAACATTTTTCGAAAATGATAAAATTTTTAAGAAAATCGCTACAGGGTGATGATCCGAAGCATTTTGTAGCGGAAAATTGATTATTTATACGTAGAGAATATGTGGTTTCAAGAGTATGGATCTTTTGAAATCTGATCTTTGGGAACTTGCTGAGCCAATAGGGAGGGTAACTTAGGAGACACAATTTTTCATTTTAAATCGCAACCTATTTGTAATAAACTGAAATAAAAATATTTTTAATATCTGGCAAAAAGCCATTTCTTATTAAAATTAAAATAATTCTTCAATTTTGCCACCATTTACAAACATTAAAATAGATTTTATAAATTGTCTGCTGGGATTTCAACGACGTAAAGAACTATTATTTTAGTAAAAAATGTTGTACCGTTTCTCAGTTGTAGCTGAATTTTCTCATAAGCTCTTAAGTAAAACCGAAATGTGCCCCTATTATTTGTCACATGACTGTGTGTACTTATTATACATGATAATGATTATCAGAAAAGGAGTATCACTTCTCACATATCTTTTTTTTTGTCGCAGCGCGTTCTTCTTGGTAACATTGTCAATAGCATATTAAAAAAGATATTAATTTCAAATTTGTTACGAATTCTAATGATTTCGGTTTTTAAAATAAAAAAATAAATAAAATACGTTGCATATATTGCGTGAAAAATTGCTTATATTTTTAATCTTTTTGAAGAAAATTATTAATCTTATTATTATTTCTAATGATAACCTGATATAAGGGGTGTTTTTTACAGAGGTATAGAACTTTAAGTTACAATAAAACAACGATGGATTGTTCGATTGACATGAATTTTATTTATCTGAAAGATAATCTTGTGGCATTACATTTTAAATATGATTTCTGGCATATGATCGCCACGGCTGGCGCGGATGTAGTGCAATCTGGACGTCCAATTTTCGATGACTTTTTCCAACATTTGTGGCCGTATATCGGCAATAACACGGCAAAGGTTTTCTTCCAAATGGTCAAGCGTTTGTAGCTTTACCGCATAGACAAATGACTTTACATAGTTCTACAAAATGTAGTCCAGCAGTGTTAAATCACAAGATCTTGGAGGCCAATTCAAAGGTTCAAATTTAGGCGGTCACCAAACGTGTCTTTCAACAAATCTATTGTGGCACGAGCTGTGTGACATGTTGCGCCATCTTGTTGAAGCCACATCTCCAGGACATCATGATTGTGCAATTCAGGAATGAAAAAGTTAGTTATCATAGCTCTGTACCGATTACCATTGACTGTAACGCTCTGGCCACCATCGTTTTTGAAAAAGTACGGACCAATGATTCCACTAGCATATAAAGCGCACCAAACAGTCAGTTTTTCTGGATGTAACGGTGTTTCCAGAGGATTACCTTCACTCCACATGCGGCAGTTTTGTTTGTTTACATAGCTATTCAACCAGAAGTGCACTTCATCACTAAACAAAATTCGCTTATGAAAATCGGGAACAACTGTAATCTCATTTTAGGCCTATTCGACGAATCTACGCCGGGTGTGACTCTATTCACTATGAATTGCCAAACTAAATTGAGAATAAATCACTTGACAGCTGTTAAATCGGTCGCCATCTTGAAAAGTAATGCCAACTTAAATTTCTATACCTCTATAAAAAACACGCTTTATTAATCTGTGTTCACCTCAGAACTAGAAATTATACTTCTTCATGAATAAATTTTATGTTATTTCCGCTCTTCTTCAGGTTTGCGGTGTGCCTTCTTCTCAGTTGAATGTGGTCAGATATATACAAGATTACATGTGCTAATGGGTTCGAGTGGAACTGTAGCTTATTCAAACACGTCTCAGCATACCCAGCGTTTTTCTCTCTAACCATGGGCACGTATAGGTCTTTTGTGAATGTTCGAATTTACTAATAGTCGCTAAATTTTATGACCGAACTTTTGTATTTCTGAAAATTTTGAAGCTGTAGCGCCAAATTGGTTTCAATAACACATTTAAAGAAGGAGCTTACAATTCAAGTTAAGCTTGAAGTTTTTATTAATAAGTCAATTTAGTTGTATCGCCGTAAGTTTTACTTAGCATCTATGTTAGCTAGCTTTGAAGATATATTCACAAATATTTAACCTCTGAACTCTGGTTTTGGTTTTTAAATAGCTGAGCAAATAAGTGCTAAATAAATGTTAAGTGTGTATATTTTTGCTCGTTAATCTTTATCCTCCACTACTTTAATCAGATCTCCAGCTGAACTGTATGGTCTTGCAATATCCTAAATACTTCCTGCGGGTCTTCACGAATGCTTAAAATAACTGTGTCATAGACGAATATCAAAGTGTGGATACAACTGCATGTTGGCATATCGGAGATATATGTATATCAAATATAGGATGGAATCCAGTCAGAAGTTCACTTACGTGCTAGCCTTACTTTCCTTAAACTTTCGTTCATTTACTGGCAAATTTTGTCTGAGCTTATTTAATAAGCCTTCAAGCAATAATTTGACGAACGCCTGTGAAACATCCATAAAAAAGCGAAGCAATATTTATTTTCAAAAATCCTGTTATGTGCTTACGTTTGAATCTAAATTGATGATTTGGAATACCTTCACTTAATATCGGAATCAACTACTTTATGACGGCACTTTCAAACAAGTTGGATGTATTCTATAAGAGGATTATAAGCCTACATGAATCCACCCTAGTATGACACTCCAAGTTTGGGGATCCTAGAGATAAGCAATATATTTAAAGCACGTTGGTAATATTTTAATTGTAAACTGCATTACTTATAAAGAGAACCAAATGTCTCGCCAAACAATGCAGCTCATAATCTGGCTCATTTTATCAATCCTGATTCCTTCTTTGAGTCTAAATCGTCGATAATACTGTCAATGTTACGCATCTGAAATCTCAATAGTAAGGCAGCATTAAATCGTGACACTAAAGATTAAAATTCTACACTGTCGCCTACTCTAAGTGTTCAACAAATAAGTTCTTCTTTTCGCAACGAAAGACTGCTCATTACAGATCATCTAAGGTTTCTTGCTGTTCGCCATAAAAAAAAAAAAATGAATCAACGGTCTCACCAAAATTTTAGAGGTTTTTGTTTAAACAAGTATTTCCTCTTAATTCTAGCATTTCTTGAGTATCCTTTAACTCATAATTAAGTCTCTGTAGTGATTTTTAAAAGCGTATAGTCTAATACAATAGGTATTAAGTGAGCGTCAAGATACAGACGTAACCATAGGGAACATTTATTGTGAACGGGCCTTAATCATATTTTTCATGTCAGTCTTTGTACCAGAAAATGATGATTTGCGGAAAGCATATATTTTCTTGTTTTCAAAGACACGATATAAAATCACAGTTCTTTCGAATTGTTACTGGCGATGCAAAATGGATTTATTTTCAGAATCCTAAACGGAAAAAACATGAGTTAATTCGGAACAACCGTCAACTTTGGCTGCAAAACCAAACCGATTTGGCAGGAAGACTATGCTGTGTGTCTGGTAGAAGTAGAAAGGAGTGGTGTACTACGAGCTTCTAAAACCTGGTGAAACCGTTAATACTGTCTACAACAAATGATCAATGTGAATCATGCATTAACCGAAAAACAATCAAAATGAGCCACAATATACGGCAAGGTAATTTTGTAACATGACAGTGCACCTGCATACAAAGCAAAACCGGTTAAGGTTACAATCAAAGCATTAGGCTAGGAGCTGCTGTCCTAGCCGCAGCATTCACCAGACTTGTCTTCTTCCGGTTACTATTTGTTATCATTGATGGGACGCGCGTTCACTGAGCAGCATTTCAACTTTTATGAGGAAATCGAAAAATGGATGACTAATTGGTTTGCTTCAAAAGGCAAACAGTCTTATTGGTGTGGAATCCACAAATTGCCTGAAAGATGGGAAAAATGTGTAACCATAAATGGAACATACTTTGAATAAAATGTTTTTCACTTTTTCGTTAAAAATTAGTGTTTCATTTTCACAAAAAACGCTCATTTCATACCAGTACATCTGGTAGACGTCATACTATATAAAGGCGTAAATTAAAGAGCAGAATAAACTAAACTAAGCTATCGGCACCACAACAATATTGGTTAGGTATTTTATATTACTATCTAAATGATATTTATTATATGTAATATGTATATCTTTTTTTAACTTCTTTTATCGTAATTTTATACCATCAAAAATTCTTGTTTTAAAACGCAATTGCTGCAGAACTTAAATTAATCGCTGATTTTATTGTGTTCCTTACAAGTTTCAATATATTATACAATTAAAATTTTCCGAAGTCAAAAAAAAAAAAAATATTTTCTTAGCCAACATTGTCTTCCCCTTGAAGAAAAGTTTTTAGATTTCTATCTTGAACTAAATTCTCTTTGACCCTAAGAGGGTTAATACAAACTGTCTGAACTAAACAGATTTTCTTCTTCCAATTATTTATTTTAAACTTAACGAAGCTGTCATCATTTATTATTTAAGGTTCATGTCTATTTACAAATCACTGACTTGTTAAAATGTCATTAAATTGGACAAAAAAATAAATAAATAAAAAATCCTATTTAATACCCAAAATTGCTAAATTTTATTTTAATTTATAAATAACGTCTTTGTATTATTGTTCATACAAGGATTTTAAAATAATTGCCAACATATTGTATTTTATGGTATTTCATTATGTAGAAATTGTACGTATGTATGTATGTGTAAATAGGTTTATTGTCTATTAAAACTTGTTTATATAAAACATACAAGTATATACATTAGGGTGGAACATTTTTTTTTTGTCAAAAATCATACGGCAAAAACATAATCTACGTAATTTTCTGAGAAGCTTTTCAGAAGAAACTATAGGTTTAAAATCAAATCCTATCCGACGCAAATTGATACAAAGATTTTCTGCTCCCATTATTCTATAAATTGTAGAGCTGCAATCAAAAACAATATAATCATAAAATATTGTTACGTTTTTACCTTTAAAAAACGCTTATTTACGAGTTCGTTAAATAAATCTTGTATAATATTTAATTAATAAATATATTAAACACACTTTGGTATTCTACAGCTTGTAGACTTTTTACAAACAATAAGAATTTATGTTCTTAGCTACCTTCTCTGTTTACAACTTTGTAAAAAAACAACAATTACTCGACAGATTTTTCTACCTAAAGATCTTTCAACCCGATCGTTGTTACAACTTAGGTTGCATCACAACCTTTTAAATTAGAACTATCCACACTTAACTCTCTTTACTGAGCTAGCTCCAACTAAACTGGTCTGTACCACTTGAGTTCGAATCAACAAACTCTACTCACTGAGTTTACACCAATAAACCCTCTTCACGCTGAGTTTGCAACACATAAACTGACTGCTGTCCGCACTGATGTGCTTGTTATATGGCTGAGAAAACAAAAAAACCTCTCGATAGATTCCATCTCTTTCCTCTACTTTCTTTTTAGTTCCTATAAAGAATGTAAACATCTACTTCTTTTAGTTCTTGTCGTTGTTTGTTATTATCTGTTTTATTTTCTGCCTATTTTAGTTGTTGTCGTTTATTTTTTTTACTATAATTCTGCTAATGCTGTTGTCGATTTGGTTGTAGAATAGTTGTTTTCGCGCCTTTTTTAATCCTTTTTAGCATTGTAATAAGCGTCAGGGGTGTCCAACCTGATTCTTGTAACAATTTTGTATTTTGCTTTCGAGGTTAATATTATATACCATGAATACAAACAAAATAAATTGCTAAATTCAATGTAAGAAGGACTGCTAAAAATGTATATAAAACAAATGAAACACGTAAAATAGAAGTTCTGTTGATAAAAAGAAGTTAAATCAGTTTTTTAAATAATTTTTACTCTCCATTCGTAGAAATCTAGTGCAAATTTCTATAGTTACTGCCAAAATATCATCTCTATTCTTTGCTATAACTCGTCGTGGAACATCGGCAGGTAGTTGCACACATTTTTTGAATGTGTGATGGATCATTAAAATTTATATAATCCCACAAGTATTCATATGGCACGCTTGCAGTAAATGGAGGCTCGTATAATATTCTGTCGTCATCTAAGTCAATCAAGTTCGTATAATCAGTGCAGTCGAAGTTAATTTAATACTTTTTATAAACCCTTAATTTTGTTGGTCATAGTAAAGTTAATAAAAAAAATTTTTATGGCTCTTTTGCGTACAGTTTTCCTGTCATCAGAAATACTATTAATAAAATGTTTTCGGGATGAGCTAAAAATGCGTTATTTAAAAACAATAAGTGCATACATAATAACGTCACAATTTAAAAATCCTTGGCAAAACTTTTTGAAAGCATAGCGATGGTAACGTTCTTGATTGGGCGGACCATCCCAACCAAAAAAACTGATATTGGTTTCACGACAGAAAACCTAAATAGCTGGCCACCAGCTTAAAACTGAGTTATAGATTGACCCATAGACTCTTATAATGTAAGTCGCTGAATTTATTCAATTTTTTGACGGTGAATTAGTTGCGGCGTATAGGTGCAAAAATCTGCTGCTTTTATCAACCAACGAGAGCGAACTATTTGTCCCGGTTTTATGTTGGCTAAGTCTTGGGGACAGAAACCTTCCGACACAGCATTGCCTAGACGATAAAGATATAAAACGTCAGTAGGTAAATCTTCTTCATAATCAGTTTCCATTCATGGAGGCATATTTCCCAACGAAATCGAGTTAAAATGTGGTTCAATCCACAACAAGAAGTTTATTATCTAAAAAAAATGAACAGAACGGATGCGTAGGATGGGCCATTTAAAAGCTTAAATTTAAAAATGCAATAAAACAAAAACGGTTTGAAATATTGCAAAATTTATTTTTTTGTTGTGAAGTACAGTTATTCCAATTAAAATATAAATATTATTTTTCATTCATATGGCTGCCGCCGCTGGCCTCTCAGCACCCATTCCTATCGGACCAATTTTCGAGAACTTTTTCCAATATATGGGGCAATGGCAAAGTGGCCTGATGAATTTTGGTCTTCAAATGCTTAATTGTTTCTGGTTTGTAGGCATATCACTTTTCTTTAACGGCACCACACAGAAAATAGTACAATGGTATCAAATCGCAATTTCTGGGCGGCCAACTGACATTACCATTTCGGTTAATTAAATGGCCATAAAGTGTTTGACGCAATTAATCGATTGTGGCATGAGATGTGTGGCAGTGTGCCACCCTTTTGAAACCGAATATCTATCACATCTATACCATTAAGAGCGGGCACAAAAAAATTGATTATCATGGTGCGATATGTGTCTCTATTGACCGTAATGGTTGCGCCGTCCTCATTTTCAAAGAAATATGCGCCAATGATGACTCCGCTCTACAGGCCGCAACAAACAGTCACTCGTAATGGATTCATTGACTTCTGTAAGACCACGTGTGGATATTCTAAGCCTCAAATACGGCAATTTTGCTTATTATTATTTTTTGTACGACATTCTCGTGCAATTTTTGACCAGTTCTCTTTGTTTTGGAAGTAAATTTCCAATAAATCGCAACGTTTCTTAAGCGTAAATCGATTCATTTCATTCAGTGGAGATAATATAGTAATTTTTGTGATACAATACAGTGACATAAGTATTGCCAGATTAGAAATAACTACTGGCTCATATTTAAGCCGATAGATGGCCCACCCGATACAACTGCTTACCACTGTTTCAGTACAAGTTATAACAAAGAACAGAAATGATGTTATGGCAGTGACTATAGAAAGTCGTACCAGAACACAACAAACGGAGAGTAAAAAAGACGTTAAAAACTGATTTAACTTCACTAAGAGAACTTCTGTTTCATTTGTTCAATTTGCTTTATATATATTTCTAGCAGTCTTCCTCACATTGTGTTCTAAATATTGTATTCAGCAACTTGTTTTATTCGTATTCATGACATAAAATATTAAATTCTAAAGAAAAATAAAAAATATTTTATGATCACTTTGTATTTTTTGATTTTTGCTATACGACTTTTCAGTTTTTTTTTTCTTCATCTATACTATTTGACCCACCCTAATATACAAATATACTCGTATGTATAATGTATATTCCTAAATACAAACATTTTGTTTGTCTTTAAGAATAACTAACTGACTGACTTACAAAAACAAGTTTTTTTAGTAATTAAACTAAAGTTTTCTCAAATTTTTATAGTCTCAGAAGATAAATGTTTATTTTGCCTGACAAATATGTCAATCATATTTAGTTTAGTTAAAACCAAATGAAATCAGTTGGCAAAGACAAAAAACTTATTGTGAAAAAAAATAAAACCAAATAGCAAATAAACCTTAAAATATAAATTAAAAACAATTACTGAAGAAGCATGTAAAATTTCAAGAATTTAATTAAACAATTAGTACCAAAACTAGAAGATAGTCTTAAATTTATAGTTCCTTATGCCAGAATATGCTTTTGCGATGATTAGTTTCATCCGTAAGTTAGTCAAGATTCCCGCAAAGTTCAGCTCTTCTCTTTTCACACGTACGTACTCACACGCATAGACAAAAGATAAGCAAAAAATAAGCAAAGAGAAATAAACAGATAACAAATGGAAAAATACAGTACAAAATGGCCCGAGTGAGAGCTCTCAAATTACTTCTACAATTGTAAAATGCATTAATATTAGTTCGCTCGACAATGATTTAGACCATGTCAGTTATAGATATCGATATTATCATTTTTTGATTTGCTGTCCCATAAAAAATACCGTGCTTTAAAATCAAATTTGGTCTGACCAGACCACTACGGTAATCCTACGTTTAGTTTGCATTCCAAAATTGGTCCGTATTGGCTTATTATAAGATATGGCCACTTTTTGGCATCACAGAGAGTTGTCTTGTAAAAACAAAATTTTTTTATTTTGTAGTATGTAAAGCCGCACCATCATCTTGGAACTGTCTTTTGAACTTATTAGTGGACAAAGACTTTTATAAACAAAAAATATTGTTCAATAATAGTTTTGGCACTAACAGCGGCTCAGTTCATGACGAAAGGATATTTTTGACAATATACTTATCTGTTGAAATGCTATAGTCAGCATGTCATATTCTTAGCTAGTCTTTTCAGCTTCAACACAACACTCTATTAACTATCATCGACCTTTTATTTTCCGTCACTCCTTTAGGGAGCATATTGGTTTTCCACAAAGCATCATTGTTGTGTTTCAGTTTCATTAATCAAATTGATTTTTTCAATCTAAGCAGATGATTAATCTATTGTTACGGAAATAAAAATACCTAAAAAAATACACCATATCACGGACTGTATGGTGAGATTTTATCTATAAACTTTATTGATTTGTGTCAAGGCTCTAGTCACTTGTCTGTCACTGAAATAATTGTCTATCCTATAATGAGTACTACAGCGTGTTTGACAGTGCTGCCAGTTCGATTCCTTCTTGTGTGTTATGATCTTACATCCTTTGATCAGATAAATAGAAAATTGTAGTAAATACAAGAATATTCGAAATTGATAATGAATTTCTATAAAAGGTGGCGCATTTCATTAGTTGAGTTTGTTACCGTTTTGCAGTCACAAGGTAAAGTTATGCTTAGGCGTAAATAAAAAATGTTAGATAAACGAATATTAAGTGCAAGATAAATAAGTTTCAGTATTAAGAAAAGGTGTAATTGTATAAAACGTATACAAATGAAAAAGAACTGTATAAAAGAACAAATGCGCTGCATTATTCTACTTATTATTTTACGCAATTTAAAAGAACTGAAACTTTTTAAAAAGGGTTAAAGCGTAACACTATTAATGCTTGCCTCTATATGATTGTGTAGTGGTGAAAATCGTTGCTAAGTGGTGTCATCTCGGTGTACGTGAGTCTTCGCCGTGCGGCATAACTCACGGTGGCACGAGTGAATGCGATGGCCCCACTCATGATAAACACAAGTAATTATCACAAGTGAGTACCAATTCAAAGATGTTTTGTTAGGACATTCATAACCTTCACACTTTTGTGAGGAGTTGGAGACAATCTAAACTCCTGCCGTGATATGGGTAACAGCACCCCCCAAGCTCCCACAAGGTGGCTCACCGAACAATCGGGCGGAGATCGGAATCCCTGGGGCTGCCGATTCCCATGTCAGCAGAATACCTCTGGTCAGGGGCTTAGTGACACGTGAGTGTAAATACACCCATGTGCCGCTGCCAGTTTCGTCTACACAACGGTCCCGGATTGGTCGCTGGTGAGTTTACTAAGTTGTGGAGTGGATCATTACTTTGTTTTGCCATTTTCCACAGTAGGTGGCGTTTTTCTTCTGATTGTTCATTTGATGTTTCTCGTCATTTCCAGAGGTAAGCCGGAAACATATACTTTTTAGACGGATTTGTCTGGAGAGCTCTTTAAGTCTCTTAATTTAAAAACTTGAAGCCGCAGTTAAACCAGCTATCAGCGACACCCCTAGCTATCACCGATTACCTGAGTAAATTTAAATATTCTTTAATTGCCTCTAGCAATAAAAGTTGTGATGTTTTGTGTTATTTATTTATTTAGAGACGACAATTGAAATTACTTTGTTCGTTACCTATACAAATTAGTCCGTTCACATGGTAAGTTTGTAATCATCTTCTTCATTGCCTTGCTATTTTTATTTATCGAAAAACACAAGAAAGAAAGTAACAATTAATTGAAACTGAATTACTTTCAATTTATGTAATTCGTTTTTAAAATAGTGTATGGCGAATTATGCAATTCGGAACATAATTGTAGGTTGAATTATGAATGAGAGAATTACAAAAATATGTTGTCGTGTGAAAATGATATCGGATCGTATTTTACTATATTTAATTATTAAAAAAAATTACTACTAAAACTACTATTACTCAAACTTGCAATAAAAGCACAGAGTTAAGTATTTTTATAGCAATTTTATATTCAAGTTTTTCTTTATAGAAGGATATAATCAATAATATAATATTTATTCCAATATTTTTTTAGAAAATACATTTAAAAAAATTTAATAGAAAAAACACAATTATTTTTATAAATTTTGTCTTCACCTGCAAGTTAATCAGCTTTTAATTCTATAAACTATTAAAGTAAAAAAGTTCAAACAAGTTTTAATTGCAAAAAAAATCAGAAAATTTAATTTTCTTTTACTATGTGGCGTTTTTGCAAATTTTTTTCTTGTCGTTTTACAGTGTGGTAACATTTAATAGAAATCAACAAAATGAACAGTAAAATAAAAAAGACTGAAAAAAAGAATTTCATTTGAACTTCATGCACAAAGTTGGTAAAGCATCATTTGTTGAGTAATTTAATGAAAAAGCAAACAACAAACACTAATAAACATCATCGTCAGCATAGAAAATCGTTGAAAAACATCAACACTTTGCAATCGCATTCAAACACAACATCAATGTTGTGCAATTCATGCATGCGCGACAGCTACAATAATTATACTTGCGATGTTCGTAGGGTGACCAAGCGATGTAAATATATTTTAAAATAAATTTTAAGTTATTTATACCAGTATTTAATATATATTTGTACGCGTCTCGGCTTCCACGTTCCTTATGAATAATAGAAGTTAATGGCATAATTCAAACATTCATAATAACATGTTGGTTTTTTCTGGACACCCTTTTTGTATCCCAACTGATTACACAGCTCGGCACATGTACTCATCAGCAAATGTTTACTTGAACCAAAACATAGAATTTAGAAAAAAAGCAAGGAAAAGACACAACTAAATTACTGCTGCATGTAAAATAAAATTTATAAACATAAACGTAATTTTACTTGTGGCATAAGCACTTAAATAGTTTTACACTTATTAACAAAAGTATGCACATGATAAGATACAGAGCAAATTTTCGTACTCACGGTCTCTCAAATCGGTCTGTTATGAACACAAGCGTGAACGAACTTTTTGCAACTCAACATTGGGCAACAATTTATATTGGATGGGCCATCTATCGGTTTAAATTTGAACTAGCGGTTATTTCGAATCTATCAATACTTATGTCATTCCATTCTGTCACAAAATTCAGTATATTATCTCAACTGAACGAAATGAATCGTTTTACGCTTAGGATTAATTAAAGAATGAAGCTCATTTTCGTCTTCGTGAGTACGTTAATGAGCAAAATTACGAGCGACTGTTTGGTGCGGCTTGTGCAGCGGAAGCATCATTGGCCCATATTTCTTTGAAAATTTGAACTGCGCAACCATTACGGTCATTGAAAACACTTATCGCACCATGATAACCAATTTTTTTGTGCCCTCTCTTCATGGTATTGATGTGAACGATGTTTGGTTTCAACAGGATGGTGCAACTTGCCACACATCTCATGCCATAATCGATTTATTGCATAAACGTTTGATGGCCCTTTAATTAGCCAAAAAGGTGATGTCAGTTGGCCGCCAAGAAGCTGCAATTTGACACCATTGGACTTTTTTCTGTATGGCGCCGTTAAAGACAAGTGTTATGCCGACAAACCTGAGACAATTGAGCATTTGAAGGCTAACATTCGTTATGCCATTGCCGAGATGCGATCCCGTACGAAAAAATTTTCGTAAATTTTTGCGAAAAAATGGGCTACTGTGAGGGCAGACGCGGCAGCCATATGAACGAAATAATATTTAATTTCTAACCGGAACAATTGTACTTCACAACAAAAAAATTAATTTGGAAAAATTTCACCCTGTTTTTATTTCATTGCATTTTAAAATTTAAACTTAAAAATTGCGCACCCTATATATTGCGACCAAAAAGGTACGAACCGTAGGTCTGCATATATGATTACTGAGAATATGATTCCCAATATGCGAAGTATTACACCCACTTATATACTGACAAAAAAACTTTAACGGAAAAAATGGCGGGATCGTACGGGTGTCGCGGATAATCACTGAGGGTCAGTCGATTGATTGGTTCCAGTTCCCTGAATTTTACCTAGACAATGGAACCCACTACTAATATAAAAATTATTGTAGTCTCCAGAATTCTAAAATCGACACAATAGTGAAACACTTCTTTAATTCTAAATAGTACACGACCAAAAAAAAAAAAAAATATACGGATTAAGCATACAACATAAGCATTAAACATATAGATGAGAGTAAGCAGCCGACGACAAGCTTTGTAAGTGTCAATAGCAAAATTATACCTGGAACAGAGTGGCATGTCCACGTAATAACGTAGACTAGCAAAAAAAATTTTCTATTATTATTAATTTTCTTTTTTATACTAAAGGGTCCGCCAAATAATTTTTTTTTTTTTTTAAAGCTATAAAAAAAACTACTGAATATTTTCTCAAATTTCTTTTTTTATTTGAAAGTACAATCCTTCCGGTTAATAATGGAAAATAATTTCATTCAAATAGCTGCCTCGGCTGGCCATGCAGTAGCCTACACGATCGGTCCAATTTTTAAGCACATTATCGATTGCGTGCAATGGCTTCACGAATATTGTCCTTTAAAGCGTCCATTGCCTCTGGCTTATTGGCGTAATGCTTGTCTTTGACGGCACCCCACAAATCGGCACACCAACGGTGTCAAATCGTAGATCCGAGGTGGCTAAACGACATCAGCTCTGCGGCTGATAATGCGATCTTCAAAAACAGGGCGCAAAACATCGAGTGTAGCTTCGGCTGTGTGGCACGTAGCGCCGTCCTGTTGAAACCAAATGTTGCTAATATCCTCCTCTTCGATTTTTGTGAACAAAAATTCGTTCAACATGGCCCGATAGCGATCGCCATTGACTGTAACGGCCACTCCTTGCTCTTTTTGGAAGAAAAATGGCCCAATTATGCCTCTGGACCAAAATTCGCACCAAACAATGACTCGTCTTGGGTGTATCGGCTTTTCAATGTATACGTGCGGGTTTTCTGTGCCCCAAATGCGACAATTTTGCTTGTGTACATACCCGCCAAGATCAAAATGAGCTTCATCTGAAAAGATGATTTTTGATTCTGCAACATTACCATGATTTTCAAAGTAATATCCCAGTATTTCATGGTTGTTTAAGCGTATACACAACGATTTTCGTTCAGCGGAAGGATAAAACTAATTATCTGTCAAATCAGACATGAGCTAAGTGTTACCATTCACGAAATAAGCACTAGTTGAAAAAAACGTTCTATAGCGGACCCTTTATATTGTTAAGAAAATAAAAATGTCTAAAAAGAAAATAGACCACATTAGTGCCTTTGTGATTTTATTATGGGATTTTTGTCCATTGGTTTTTGTAAGGGTTGATAATGTGGTAATCTGGTATTGCCGTACTGATTTGTATATTTGACGACACTGCCAATTCGAACGTCTTTGGGTAACACAATCTTACATGTTTGAAATTAACGGATATAAAATAGAGGATATGGGATCGTTTGAACATTTCCGGATTTTTTCAAAGTGTAAGCAATTAGTTAGCTGCTGTATTAAGACAAACTGTATAAAGATAAAGTGGAAAAATAAAAACTGTAAAATAACAACAAAGCGATGATTATTATATTTTGGCGCAATTTTAAAGAACAGTATGTAATTTTCTTAAAAAGAAATTCTTATAATCTTATATATAGAAGAGAAAGTTTGCTTGTGTGCTTGTTTATTTGAAATCTATAGACAGCTAACAGTTGAATCAATTTTCTTAAAACGTTTGCAGTATCTCTCTGTTTGCCTACAAGAAACTATAGGCTGTGTATACATATAAAAAATTTCAACTCAGCGCTGCCAGTTCAAAATCTAGGAAGGGAAGGCTCGAAATTTTTCGCTAATATATTCATAATTAATACAAATAAGCAGTCAAAGTGGGCGGAATTGGACAAGGGGCGAGATATCTCCCACAAAAAGTAAATATTGATTTTAGTATGTCTTAAGAAACGTAAATGCTAAAGTATCAGTATTTGGCCTGAATGACTTTAAAGTGAATACAAATCATCATTCAAAAACTGTGCAGAATTGGAAAAGAGGGGAGGGCGTGATAACTTCCTTATAAAATAAATATTGATTTCTATCTTGAAACGGTAATAGTATAATTTTTTAATTAGGTTCAAACAGTCGTGAACAATACACATCATCAGCCAGTAAGTGAGTGAACTAGATAAATGTGTGTGCGCTTTATATTTATACTGAATATTAAATTTTGTATATGTGAAGAACGGCAACAATTACAGCAGCGTCAACTATTCACTTTAGCAAAACAGCAGGCATTGCAGAAGGTAAATTGGATAAAAGTTGTCTACAGCTAAACGACAGATTATAGAGCTCCTTTCTGAACGGAGTTATAGGCTATCGCAAATGTTTGGATTTAGACCTGAAGAAGACCAAAGGGTGAAAAAAGGTAAAAAATTTAACATAACGTTTAAGATAATAATTAAAATGGTAGCGACGAAGCACGTCGGGTTTCATCTTGTTTTATATATAAAAAAAATTATAGGAATTTTTAAGAAGTTTTGATTTTCTAGGCTAACAACTTCTTTAACTAATTCTTGTTAAAAAAAAAAAAAAATGGATACCTGAGTACTACTCCCACTACCACCTTTGCAGCTGCCGCCAGACATAAGTTAGTTTTTATTTATTTTAATAGCAAGTGATGCCAATACACTATGAAATGCATATGCCAAGGTGTAAGGCTGCTGTTGTTTTTAAAACATCCATGTAGACGGCAACACGGGGGTACATGCAGCCAACAGCATTCGCTGTCGTGCAGACTGCTTTTTTCTATGTGTTTAAGCAACTTCTAGTGCTTCGATTAATTTAATTAACAAATCTTTACCATGATCAGCAAATTTGACTGAACTTGGTACTACATCTCCTGGGTATGTTTCTAGAGTTGCTTTTAGGGGTTTGGTTGTGATAAAACCTTGACATTTCAAACATGTTTGCTGATCTTTTCTACTCCACGTATACGCACTTTAGATCACATCGATTTGATCTAAAGTGCTTTATCGCCTTATTCAGTGAGGACTGCTTCCATTTTAGATATACCTACATACGTGTAGTGTTGAATCTGTTTTTGAATCTTTATCTAAAATTACGTTTTTACATTTGCCTTTCCCTGATGGGCTTTATGAACATGTCTCGCAGAGTTGCTCAACGGCTTTGAAGTTAAAGTCTATAATGTTTCTTGACAGAATGGTTTTTAAAGGGCAGATCGACTGTTACTATACTTCTTGACTTTACTACGCCAGTTTGTAGGAGCTTTGTTAGTTGGGCCTCGAAAGGCTTATTAATATTAAGATATCAGTCCTTCGATAAACTTAATAATGGGCTTTGGTTTCATAAACTTGAGGCAATTGGGATTCCCGATAGACAACATGGCTGGATTGATCACTACTTCTCTTGACCCAAAAGGTTCCGCTTTAGAATGTATAGACTGAGACCGTTTTTTCTCCTTTTGGTTTTCCACAATGTTAGCGGCAGTCAATGTCTACTCTGAAACGTTGTATTTATGTCTTTGTTGTTTGTTGCATTGTTAATTTAATGGATATTAGCCTAGAAAAGTGCAAATATATCGATACCGTTTCGCCGTTTTTGACTTGGTTTTTTGATGCACAGGAAGCCTTCTTTCATAGACATATTCGAAGAAGTACTTGTATGGCTCGATCCATTCTTAGTTTTATGAAGAGTTGGTACAGGAAATTTATTGATTTTTATAATACGCGACAGTTAGACATTTCACTCTTAAGACCGAATTTGGAATACGTGTCTGTAGTTTGGAATCCAAACTATTGGAATCATATTAATAAAATGTAATCAATTCAGAGGCAATCTATGTTATTTTGTTTACGGAGCTTGTAATAAAATTATGAGCGTGGTCTTCCATCGTATTTGGCTAGGATGGTTCTCAGTAAACATGCTGTATTGGAACAGACGAGGGCAGTTTTAAGTATTCCTTTTACTTATATACATATGTGTACATATAACTCAAACAAAGGCTAAGATTGATAAATGCTATGGGAACGCTACCTCATTAATTTCAATGATAAAACAAATGATTTACTCAGCTTTATTATGGCCGTACAATCACGAAATACCATCTTGATCAAAAAGTTCTTGGACTTTATTCAGAAAATTAAAAATTCAAGTTTATTCATCTAAATCTATACTGTCCCCTTCAAATTAATCTCCATCGACTGTTATACACTTATGCCAGCGCTTGATCCAATCCTCGAAGCATTTTTTATATTTGGCTTTCGGTATGTCCATCAATGTTTCCAGCGATTTTTTCATTATTTCCTCTTGATTGCTGAAATAGTGTTTTAACTCATTTGAACAGAAAGAAGTCACAGGGAGCCAAATCAGTGAATTCGGTATCTATTGGATGGTATTTGTTGCATTTTTCATCAAAAAATTTCGAATAATGATGGCACTGTGCGATGATGCATTATTACGGAGCAAATTTCATGAGTTTTCAGCCCGCAATCCTGATCTCTTTCGGCGAATTGCTTCACGCAAACTTCTCATAAAGCCCAAACAATACTCTTTGTTTACTGTATTGCCATCCGGCAAAAATTCATGATGCACTACACCGTTGTAATCCATGAAAACCGTAAGCAGAAAACGATGTTGTTTTTTTTTTGTCTCGGCTAATTTGGTGAACGCCATTCACTTGCCTGATATCTGGATTGCTTGTCGTACTCATAAACCCATGTCTCGTCTCACGTTATGATCATTTTGATGAATGCGGGAACGTAAATCATGTCTTTTGCGACTCAACGCGGTCTTTTATTTGCGTGAAATTGAGGTCTTTTGACACCAACATTGCTGCTATAAGACGGAAAGCCAAATCATTAACCAAAGTGTCTTGGACTGACTCATAGGCAATGCTCAAGTCCTCCGCTATCTCTCTGATGGTTACTTTGCGGTTGTTGACCAACATTTCTTTTACTTTATCAATGATTTCATCGGTTTTCGATGTCGTTCTGCGTTCATTATCGTCGATTAACTCACAACCACTTTTAAACCGCTCGTACCACTGGCAGACGACCGTTTTCTTAAGGGAAGCGTTGCCGAAACACTTTTCCAACATTTCCAACGTTCGCGCACCATTAAATCCATTTTTTGCGCCAACTTGAATACACGTTTGTTGTTGCAAATTTAAATCCATTTCTAAAATTTGAAAAAATCACCAACACACATAAGCTTATGATGTACTCTTGGCGACGTAAAATAAAAGTGCTAGGCGGTAAGGAATTTTGCTCTAAAGATCAAGTCATTTCCCAATCAATACCTATTTTAATGATCTCGGCAATTTTATTTATTTATTTATTTATTTATTTTTTTTTTTTTTTTTGAATGGAAAAAAATTGGAAATACCTTGGATAAAGTGTACAGAGCTTAAAAGAGACTATACTGAAAAACAATTTGATTTTTTTTATCTAAAAACCTTTAGTTTATTCAAAAATGTCAGACTTATTAACCTGCTTTCGTATTTTTATATACAAATATGAGCTGTTGAACGAAAATGTTTTCCTTATTTCATAGACAATTCATTAGTCTGTTATGATTAAACAGTTTCCAAAAAATGTATAATTTTGTTCCTCACTGTCTATATGGCTTGCCTGTAAAGTCAACAATTACCGACACGTAAGTACATAAACGTAAGTATACGAACGCACTATTTAAATACGACATCAAGGCATCATAATTTTCTAAATAAAATATTTTTCAACTCCACTTAAATAACCAACACCAAAACACTCAAAACAAAAAGTAGAACTCATTCTGCCAAATATACATTGAAAAGAACTTATTCTTCCTCATAATGGTGGAAGATTTTATAAATTTAATTTTCATTTCACACCTTAAATACTTAAACATCAGAAATGTAAAACATTTGTGGCAAAGCTATATATTTAAGTGCACGTACTGTGTGTGTATACCATGCAGTGTTGCAAGTATGCGTGTGGTTCATTCTTTATGAGTTCTTGGAACTTTATTTTCTATTTACTTTTCACTGGCATAGTTTATTAAACATAAATACAACAAGAGCAACAATAGCAGAAAGTCAGAAAGAAAAAAAGGATGCATGACAGCAACTACCACAAACACGTAACACACACATCCATCCATATACATGTACGCACATATTTAAACCTCAACTATATTTACAACGCACATACACATGCTTAACACATTGTTTCCACTTCCGCCTGCTTTTATACTTTTATAAGAGAATGTGTGTAGGTATGTGTGTTGAAAAGTTTCCTCTTAAAAAACCATCATATCTCTTTATTGTTGTTGCTATTGGTACTGTTATTGTATTGCATTTTCTATTAAAAGTATAAAGTTAAAAAGATATTGAAAGAATGAATACAAAAACGAGTGAAAGCGAAGCGTGGAGGGAGGTATGGATGAAGTTAAAAAGAAATATAAATAAATTTTGAAACCTTTAGAAAATTCCTATAGAAGTTCATTAAGGTAAATGGGTTAAAAGTGTTGCAAGTATTTATTTTTATATTTTTTATCTTTGGGATAAATACGCTTAGTAGAATGCTAAAGTATTCTGCAATTACTCTACATACGTGCATACATATAGACATGTGTTTGTATATTGTATGGTTTACATAATACATTACTGAATAATTAATAGAATAAACAGAGAGAATATATTATACTTAAGAGTACTTTAATGAACATAAAATTGTAAAGGAAAAATTACATATTTTTGCTTATTCTGATACAAAAACATTTTTTTTTTTTTTTTTTTTTTTTTGAAAATCTTAATGATTATGATAACATTCTACATCCAAATAAGGACCAAATTAGTATCATTAAGAATAAGATTTCGTAACACCTTCATTAGAAATCAAGTTCTTTTTGAAAATATTATATATTAGTGGGTCCGCCAAATATTTTTTTTTTAACAGAGCGCAAAACATCGGCTGTGTGGTACGTAGCGCCGTTCGTTTGAAGCCAAATGTTGCTAATATCCTCCTCTTCAATTTTTGTGAACAAACATGGTCAGATAATGATCGCCATTGACTTTAACGGCCACTCCTTGCTGATTTTCGAAGAAAAATGACCAATTATACCTCTGGACCATAATCCGCACCAAACAGTGACTCGTCTTGGGTGTATCGGCTTTTCAATGTATGCGTGCGGGTTTTCTGTGCCCCAAATGCGACAATTTTGCTTGTTTACATACCCACTAAGATCAAAAAGAGCTTCATCTGAAAAGATGATTTTTTTTGGAAAAATCGGCATCTTCTCTAAGTCGATCGCAGGCCCACTTAGCGAAGCGAAAAAAGCGTATACACAACCACATTCGTTCAGCGTAATTATTTGTCAAATCAGACATGACCTAGGTATTACCATTCACTAAATAAGCACTAGTAAAAAAAAACGTTAGATGGCGGACCCGTTACTTAACCCGAGAATGCACACATTTTTGAGAGACTAATCACCATCAGGGAAACCAGAGATACGCAATTTCTTGTTTTTTCTCCTACAACCAATCAAGTCGTATGTAAGATATGTATACGTTTCATTAATTTTTTATGAATTTTGGCATCGATTTGTTGGTGCATATTTTTTCATATATTGCTCATAACAGCATTTTTTGCATATATCAGTTCTAAAAGCATGTTTTCCTTTTTAGCGCATATTTGGATTTTTTGGGGCTTCTAAATACAGGGTGTCCGCCGGGAAGGTATACTAATTTGTTTTGCCGCCATTTTGGTAAAAAGTAGACTTAACAGTTCGTTTATGGCAGTCGTGCAGTAGAGACATGGCAAAAATATTCAGAAAATCAACCTGTTTTAATCGGTAAAACATTTATCAAAATCAATCATCGATTACTGTGACGACGAGAGGGTTACGTGAAATTTCATTTTCATTTGAATGGTTATGTGAATAAACAGAATAGTCGGTTCTGGGCAATGGAAAACCCTCAAATTATTCATCACTCACCTTTGCATCCATTAAAAGTGACAGTCTGGTGTGCAATTTGATCAGGAGGAATCATTGGACCTTACTTTCTTGAAACTTAAAACGGCGTAACGGTAACTGCCAATGGGGAGCGATATCGTGATATGATTTAAAACTTTTTAACGCCACAACTGCGTGCTTTGGGCTTGACTAACATGTGGTATCAACAGGATGGTGCCACATCCCATACAGCCAGGATTACAATGGAATTACTACGAGACCTTTTTTCACAACAAATTATTTCAAGGAATGCTGATGTTGATTGGCCTCCACGGTCGCCTGATTTGACTGTACCGGACTTCTTTTTCTGGGGATATCTGAATAGCAAGCTTTATGCAAACAAACCAGAAACGTTGGAACAACGCAAACAAAATATTTGTGGTAAAATTAATGAAATTTTGTGAGAATGTAATAAAAAAATGTGCTCAAAAGGGCTCGCATTTTTGAGGCTAACAGGGGCTGGCGTTATTGTATTCCATACATAATTGCCGATATTGTTAAATAAGGCATTTATCAATATACCATCCATTCTCTTTAATATAATAAAAAATTATAAACAAAGTAGTATACCTTCCCGGCGGACACCCTGTATTTTTACAGCTAAAAAATTTAAAATTTAATTTAAATTCTGACCAAGTCTTTTTTAATTACCTGTGAGTTAAATTTTTTGCGTCATCAGAGCTCAATTAAATTTGTTATCGTTTAACAGGCGAGTAAGTTCTGTAAACCGAATACAAGTGAAATTGATTATATTTAACAATTCTATTCTATTTAATCCCAATATACATTGTGACAAAGAAATATTAGACCAAAATTCTTAATTTGACAAAACCAATAACTTCACAATTGCACAACTTTTTACCGATTCGTTAAATATATTGGACGTAAGTTTAAAATTGCTTTTGCTTTCTGTGGCAGACGCTGCTCCGTATATAATAAAAGTTGCCAAAGCCATAGAAGTGTTTAATCCTAAACTAACACACATTACATGCATTGCTCGTGTTGGATATCAAACAAAAGGTCCTTGAAAGCTACAAATAGAGTTGAAATTTTATGAAATGTATATGTATATGTATATGTAGGCCATTGCTGCCCTATCCAGTTTTGACTCGTTGGAGAACTTGGCTTGCGGCCATCAATTACTACGCTCACAATTATAAAAAGAGTTTAGAAGCTTTAAGTGCATTAAGTCGGGTGTAGAAGGCAATAGATAAACTAAGAAATATAAATATCATATAAAAAGTAAAATAAAAATTATTGCTACAAACTACTGTTTTATTGAAAAGTTACTTAACCCTTTCGTGCATTTGTTGTTGAAAAATGACCTGTGAGCTATTTGTTAAACAAACCTTATAAAAGAAAGTTTGTCGCTATATTTGCTTGTAAGGCAATTATAACGTAGTGGTTATGAGTGGGAGAGAGAGAAGAGTAATTAGGGATTAAAATTTGTAATATTTGGTAATTATTTCAGGATATTTACCTTGAGTATACATATCCAATTGCCAAATAAAAAGAGGTAAATAAGTATTTCAAATTCACTTTTTAAATTCATTTATTAGATTTTATTTCCCTATTAAATTATTTTCTTAGGTAAGTATTGTTCCATATGTAGATTAAATTTTAGTTTGTATAAATGTATTCGTGTAGAATTAGTTGTAGCGTAGTTGTGTTATAGATTTAAATATGTAGATTAAGGTAGTTTTAAGTAGATTTAAGTGTGGGTGTGTATTTACTATTAATTTATTTAGTATTTAGTTATATTATGTGTTTAGTTGTAGGTTATATAGGTATTTTAAATTATAAGAGGTATGTATAATTTTAATTTATATTTTGAAACTGTATACGTGTATGTAAGTATGTAAGTTATTCTCTCTGTAGTGCTTTATATGTAATATAGGTGTTGATAAGTTGACGATTGAGAGATGAATGATTTGCTATTTGAAAATAAAACATAAAAAGAGTCCACGGTTTTGTTTAAACAACAATTCCTGAAATGCAATATATTGGATTTGGAGTGTACTACATTACAGCTAGGCCCACGCAGTCTTTAAAAGTTACAAATATTTTAATACATATATTATTATTCAATATATATAAATATTAATGTCCCAATGAATTTTGGACAGTTGTTTTTATCCAACATCACTATTTGAGAGCACATTTCTCACATCTAGCGATATTTTAGTTTGTAACGAAGTAATTTAAGATGGAATTCTATGCCTTTAGATTTGATTTTTACCGATTTCGCTGGAGCAAAAAAATATTTATGTTTTTTACTATAATTTTCGTTCGGTGAATTCTACTGATTTTTTTGATATTTATTTAGTGAAAAATTGAGAGCCTAAATTTTTTTTAGAAAAACTTAAGATAATTCATTGAAAAATTTTTCCAGTTACAATAGTTCACAAAAAAAATGAAATATATATCAAATAATTATAACATTTTAATCAGACGATATTTTGGGACTATAATTTATCTGTTGTATGTATAAAACATGGCGCATAAACGGGATATTTTCTTTAATATATTTGTTGTAATTTTCTTTACTTGAGTATTCTTTTTCAACCCTTTACTTAGTTTTTTATATATTTCGTCAATTATCAAATGGTAAAAGTGTTTAACAGCAACAGTATTGCAACAAATTCTTGAGTTTGATTAGGATGGCTCTAATGCTGGGGCAGAATCAGAAATGTTATTGATAAAAATTTATGCTAACGAAGCGAATTTTTCTGGTAATATTTGTGAAGAGGGTTGAGCTGCTCGATGACTTGGAATATCAGGGTTCAGAGCTGAAGGATATATACTATACAATTTTTGATGTTTCTAGAATTAAGGTGAAGTGCCATAAAGTGCACTTAGAAAATATAAAGATGATATAGAAGTATAATTCCTTTAAATACTTCAAAATACAATTAATACAGGGTGTCTGCCGGAAAGGTATACTACTATGTTTGTTTATAATTTACGATTATATGAAAGAGAATGGATCTTATATTGATAAATGTTCTATTTAATGTCGGCAATTATGTATGGAATACAATATCAGATAAATGGCCGCCTATGTTAGCCTCACAAGTGCGAGCCCATTTGAGCATTTGAGTTTTCATTACATTCTCACACATTTCACGCGGCATTTCATTAATTTCATCACGTTTTTTTATTTGAGCTGCTCCAGCGTTTCTGGTTTGTTTGCATAAACCACAAAAAGAAGTCCGGAGCAGTCAAATCAGGCGACCGTGGAGGCCAATCAACATAACCATTCCATGAAATATTTTGTTGTGGAAAGAGGTAATTCCATTGTAATCCTGGCTGTATGCGGTGTGGCACCATCTTGTTGAAACCACATATTAGTCAAGCCCAAAGCATACAGTTGTAGCGTTAAAAAGTTTTCAATCATATCACGATATCGCTCTCCATTGGCAGTTATCGTTACGCCGTTTTCAGTTGCATGGAAGTAAGGTCCAATGATTCCTCCGGACCAAATTGCACACCAGACTGTCACTTTTAATGGATGCAAAGGTGACTGATGAATAATTTGATGATTTTGCATTGCCCAGAATCGACTATTCTGTTTATTCACATAACCATGCAACCATTCCTTGTTACTCACAAAAATTTCACGTAATTTTCTAATCGTCACAGTAATCGATGATTGATTTTGATAAAATGTTTTAAAGTTTTAAACACCTTGGTTTTCTGAATATTTTTTCGTAATAAATTTGCTACGTCTCTACTTCACTGCCAAATGTGAACTGGCAAGACTAATGTTTACCAAAATGGTGGCAAAACAAAGTAGTATACCTTCCCGGCGGACACCCTGTATAATCAAAAAATATATAAATATACTATTTTCTTCTAATAAAAAAATCGGCTTTTTTAGACCGTTTATGCGCCATGTTGTATGTATAAAATATTTTCTAAAAACCACGCTTCAAGTGTAAATTGAACTTTTGTTTGGTTTTTAACTTATTTGTCTACAATTTAGTTGGAAAAAAAGTTTAAAAAAATGTGGTAGTTCCAACAAAGTTTGGTGCATGAGAGGGTTAAAAAGTGCAAAACTGCCTATGATATTAGTTGAGCAGTATGCCGTATTGACTAAGACGGTTCAAAATATTTGTCAGATGAAAGATTGTAATAAAAAACTGAATATTAGAATTAAGCTAAAACAGATCATGCACAAACAAAGTACATAATGTAATAAAATTTTTGTACCAATGATCTAAGTGTACATTCTTCAAATTTAGTTTTAAGATACGATCTTAAGAAAATATTGTTACGAAAATGAAAACGCTGAAGTGGAAATTCACCACATCAGGGATTTATTGTGGGACTTTCAGCTAAAAAGTTTATGGGCTTGTGTCAAGGCTTAATAACTGCAAAAATTACCTTTACTATTTTAAGAACACTGCCGCCTGCATGCGAACCGGAGTTGCCAGCTCAATTCTTTTTGGGATATTTTGGTTTTACATTTGAATTTACCGTACATAAATCAAAATTTGTAGCAACTACAAGAACATTCTAAATTGATAATGAAGTACTATAAAAGGTGGCAAATTGCGGCTGGTGAGTTAGTTATCATTTGGCTCTCGGCTGGTGAGTTAGTTATCATTTGGCTCTCAATAAGTAAATTCTGTTTAGGTGCAAATAAAAAGTGTTTTAAAAGTGAATTTGCTGTATTAAGACATAGTGTATTAAAGTTACAGTGGAATTAATAAATTGTAAAAACAATAAAATAAGTTGTGTTTTATTTTATTTTAGCGCAATATAAATGAACTCAAATGTTTTAAAAAAGTTACAATGTAACACTATTATACTTGAAATATGCCCCTTTATGTCAGTATACATTGACGTTTTCAATGTATAAAAGTTTGCTTAGATGTAATAGACAACACTTTACATTTGAAAATTTAAATTAATTGGAGGCTTATTGTTCAGATCTACTTAGAAATTTAAGTCAAATTTTTTGGTTTTGTTCTGTTGCATGTTATTATTATTTGCATTCTTAAGATATTGAGTTGTTCAATAAACATTTTTCTTCTATTAACAGGGAAGACATTTTTGTTTTTTTGTTTTTTTTTTTTTTTTTTTTTTTGGAGCATATTTTTAAACTTTTAAATTATATTGTCGGATTTTTACAGCATATTTTATTCGCATAAAACACTTTTTAAGAGCATATTTCTGGTTTGCCCCCGTATTTATAAAGGGTTTCTAATACAAATTTTTATAACAATTAATTACATTTTATGAATAAGGAACAAAAAACAGCAATAATAATAATAATCTTTTTTAACTAATACAAGGTCAATTAAAAAATTTTTTAATATTTTGCGTTCTTTTTCGCAATGAAATTCACCTCAACTACTGTAGAGTTGCGAGCAAACTTCATCTATTACTTGATTTGAGGGAGCCATTGAAATCAGAATAAAATACGCAATACTTTCAGAACCACTTTGGGAGATTTACTACTTTCGGGAAACCAAGAGACTACATGGCATGATGAGCGTCTTCGTTGCTATAATTAGCTTTGCGGTAGGAGAACTCGTAGTACTAATGTATTTATGGAAGCATATAGTAAAGACGTCAGTAACAGCAATGTAAGATTTGACCGATGGCGAGAGTTTTTCAAGCAGCTCATCAGTCCTTGGCTAGAGAATAGGGGAAAATCTTGAGGCGACACTTTCATCGATTCTGTATCTTATGCTAAAATTCGCCGGCCATTACATTTCCCTTTGGAAAGATGGATTACGTACAAAAATAAAGTAGAAGGTTAGCGCTATGTGTCTGGGAGGATTGAAATGGAAGTGTTCATTATGAGCTCCTAGAACCTCGTCAAACTATTAATTTTAATTTCTATTGTCAATAATTAATGAGACTGAGGCAAACAATTCTATTAAAGTGGACAGAATGATCAACAGAAAATGAGTTGTGCTCCATCATGACAACAATAGACCACAGATCTTTGGTGACCCTGTTTCGATCTCTGAAAAACTTTGGTTCAAGCTTAAATTTCGTAGAGACCTGAAAAACGTAATTGGACCAGTTTTTCGCGCAAAAAACCTAGGAGTTCTACGCTGATGGCTTTAACCCAAAAATGGCAAATAGTTATCAAGCAAAATATTATTAAGTGGTTGCTAAGACGTGGTGTTGGTGTTAATATTTTTCCTGATGTTTGTCCTGGTGTTTATCATCAACACCAGAGGTAAGCTGGAAGGTTAAAGGGGATTCTTTTAAATGGATTTGTTTGGAGGGGGTTTGAAAATTCTTTATTAAACACTCGAAACCGCAATTAAATATTTTCGTCATGTCTTTCACTGTGGATTCAAACCTGAGCCGCTTGTGTTGTATGCTTGCGCTATAACAATCAAAAAGACATATATTTGGCTTAAAAATGCATTTTTAATTTTTGCTCAAATTTGTAAGCAAACTTTTTCAAACAGCCGATATAACACCGATTACATTGAAAAGTCACCTTATCAAGGTTGCCGACTTATTAACGTGCCGTGGTAGTATAATAAGCAATGATAATGGCTTCCAAAAGGATTTTGCTGACATCACATAAGCGTATATAAATACACACTACGACGACCAGTATATGGTACCACGTAGAAAACTAAACACCAACCGGCAGATTCAAAAGTCAGCGAAAAAATCCCTTATCAAATTTTGCGCATTGTTCTGCCTCAACGGACTTAAATTAATTTACCACATTGCAGTAGTCCTCTTGACGAGACGGTTGTGGCAATTGTAAAATGAGCGAAGCATGTAGTAACTTCCATCGATGCAGAAAGCCCTTATTGCAATACGCTTCACTTCAGAACAGGGTATCTGAAATTGGCTTGATTCATTGTTTACCGGAGCCATACTTTTAGTGTGGAATCCATATGCTACCAGAAAGATGAGAAAAAGTAGTGGCTGACGTTGGACAATTCTTTGAATATTATATCAGTTCATTTTTTAATTATAATAAATGCATTCTTCAAGCAAAAAATCTACATTATTAAGTTGTATACCCAATAATAGGTAAGGCAAAACTTGAAACAAAAAATGCCTTTTAGTTGCCACAAAACCTGTTGCTTATACCATTTCGTCCTATGATTAGTTGAACATCAATAACAGATATTCACGCCCTTATGACTCATATCAGTTATTCAAGACACAAACCTTGTACAAAAAATACGCCATTTGTTGTGATTTTCACATTTTTGAGTTATATACCTAAGAGTTGCAGTATGTCTTATGTTGAAATTTTAATAAATTTAGCAGATATTGGCTCCAGTTCAATGGGTATCAAAATTAGATGAATTCAGTTATCTATTCATGCAGATATTTATCTTTCGCCATTATAAAAGGCTTGTTGGCTTGTATGTGTAAAAAATAGTGTGAAATTTTTGCAACGCCCTAAGAAAAATGTTTATTTCTTTTCTTTCATTTTCAAATAATTGTCACGTTACCCTAAGCAAGTAAAGGAAAATTACACACTTCTTGTTCCATCTTATGCTTCCCTCTACTTTATGTGCAAGTGTTACATTGTAAGAAGTACTAAAAGAAAACAATTTTTTTTTGCCTTTTTCTGCTTCATTTGGTGTGGGATGCACAAAAAAAAAAAATAAATAAATAAAAAAATAGCAGCACTTGTGGGAAATGTTTGTTGATTCTTCTATTTCATTGTTTTTTGTCGCCTTCATATTTATGTGCATCAGAGAATGGGAGAGTGTGTGTTTTATTGTTTCTTTTTTTTAGCACTTTCAAATTCTCCGGTTTAACACAACCCGCAGCAAACAAACAAACCGGCAACATTTGCTACCGTTTGCATGCAACACAAAAAATAAAATTCAAAGAAAAGTTGAAAACGAAATGCGAAAAAGAAGGCAAAATTAAACTTGCCACAAACTGTGGTCATATAAAAAACAAAAAGTTGAATGCGTTATAAAGGAAAAAAGAAAAGTAATGGCGAAATATTAGTAGAAAATAGCAACTTTCACATCACAATGGGAGTTGACACTCTGTTTCTATGTTTTTGGAATTTTCAGAGTGTGCGAAGTGTAAAATAATACTGAGAATTGTTGGCTACACAAATGAAAACAAAAGATATGAATTATTTTACGATTTTTTTTCGCATAGTTTTACTTTTTTTGTTTTGTAAGCTTCAAGGCTGAAAATTCGTTTACTTTTTTTTAAATTCCAACAAACAAATTGATTTATGACAGAACTATAGGTGCGAGTAAACAGTGTAAAAAGAGAAATGCTAAGACATATGTCTTCTTATTCATTTTGAAAGGTATTGATATGATATACGATGATGCTTATCACTATGTACAGAAAGTCAGTATTAATTTTCTTTATTGAATTAAAATTAATCTTCTACATACGGAAACTGCAATATAACTTTGATGTTGATTACCGTTCAGAACCCGACTACAAAATGGCAGTTTGACATACCATCAACCAAATACACGTTCAGATAGCAAAAGTGGCTAAAGTATAAAACCGTTGAACTATTCGTCAGACGAGTTCTGCGCAGACTTGCTGTAATCGATAGGGAACGAAGTTGCTGCAACAGCAGAAGCAACAACGACATCGACAACCGATTGGGTGGACGTTGCGAAGGGACGAAAATCATATAGGGTGGACCAATAGAAATGCAATAGAACAAAAACGGTTTCAAAGTTTTCCAAATTTATTTTTTGTTGTGGAGTATAATTGTTCCGGTTAGAAATTAAATATAATATCACTCATATGGCTGCTTCGGCTAACCTCACTGTCTTCCAATTTTCGAGAACTTTTTCGAGTAGCGTATATCAGAAAGTGCATCACTACTGTTGGCTTTCAAATGCTCAATTGTCTCTGGTTTATTGGCTTAACACTTGTCTTTAACGGCGCCCTACAGAAAACAGACGAACGATGACAAATCGCAGGTTATTGGCGGCCAACAAACATCACCATTTCGGGTAATTAAACGACCATCAAACGTTTGATGCAATTAATCTATTGTGGCATGAGGTGTATTGTAAGTTGTGCGAACCTGTTTAAACCAAACATCATTCACATCTATACCATAAAGAGTGGGAACAAAAAATCGCTTATCATAGTGCAATAGGTGTCTCCATTGACCTTAATAGTTGCGCCGTCGCATTTTCAACGAAATATGGGCCTCCGATGCCTCCGCTCCACAATCCGCAACAAAAAGTCACTCGTAATGGGTGCATTGACTTCTGTAAGAACACGTTTGGCTTTTCTGAGCCCCAAATACGGCCATTTTGCTTATGAACGTACCCACCAAAATAAAAGTGAGCTCCCTCCGAAAGGATTATTTTTTCGTTTTATTTCCGACCAGTTGTCTTTGTTTTGGAAATAAATTTCCAATAAATCCCGACGTTGCTCAAGAGTAAATCGATTCATTTGGTTCAGTGGAGACATAAGTATTGCCAGATTCCGAATAACCGTTGGTTCAAATTAAAAAAAAAAAAAAAAAATTAATTTAAAGACAATTGAACTGTAACATTCGAGCTCAGCGCTATAGACGACCTCTTGACTACGAGAAACCAACGTTAGAGATTGGGATGCTGTAGTCTGTAAAGGTACTACACTGTCCCACTGCTTCACAACTTGTTAAAAAGGTATGAATCCTCTGCACATGACTTTTATTAGATTGATTATTTTTATAGATACACCTTCGCTTGGATAGCCATAGTTTTCAACTTGTTTTGCTCACTAACCGGTCATATAATAGAGCTCCGCGCACTGATGTAGATCTTGTACGCATCTTTTTCAAATTCTCATGCCAATTTTTTAAAAATTCTTTTCAACCTGATCTTTCCATTGGAGCTTAAGCCGATCTCTTTTGCGAATTTCCACGGGATCACTTTCTTTTTTCACACAGTCTTTAACTTTATTGGCATAAAATTCATACAGGTTATGGTTAATACGATACCGATATGCCCCGCTGATGCAAATTGTTGCATAAATCTAAGAATAGCTTTATCTGCTTATGCAAAGTCCAATGATACATTATAAGCAATATGAATAAATATTCCATGGCGATTTAAAGTCTTGAAGGCTTTTTGGGAAGTTTCTAAAATTAAGTTACACAGATTTGTTCAGTCCTATTTATTATTCTATAATTATGCTGAGGACAATTAGATGTTTTCATCCCTATTGACTGGTTTATAATTATCCTGGGGATCCACACATGAATATTTTAGCTTGAAGCGAAGCTGCTCTCTGCTGAGTTCGGGTAAGAGCGAAATTATAACTCTGTTCTTCAGTATGTAGAGAGAAGTCTCAGAAAGTAGATTATTTGCTCAATAACACAGCTTGGCCATTTGGCTACTACATGTGTATTTATTCAATTAAAATTAAAATTTCAATTTTATTTTTAAGTGAAATTCGGAAAAGAAAAGAAAAAAAATGCAAAAATAAAAATCAATAAAAAACTGTCAATACCAGAGTATATTGTTTTATCTTACTTAGGGGTCTAATTTGTATTTATTTTTATACAAGTGTACGTTTAACAAATATTGTTCTGCAACTTCCACCTTTTGTTGCCAGTTCAGTTTGTGTTGATTAGTTAAATACAAAATGAATTTATATTCACTTTCTACATACATATGTATACGAGTAAGTGTTTGTACAATAGACTCTCTTAAATATAATTTCCATACTTCAAAATCACACAATATTGTGGAAATTTTTACCATTTATCAGGTCGATATATTGTATGTATGTATACATATAAGTTTGTTATAACCTATTAGTAGACTGGCTCAAAATCAAAATAAAAATTCAGAAAAAAACTTTGAATTTCGAAACACTTTGATTCTTAATTTGCCGCTTACATGACATATATAGTTATGATGTAAATATGTTATCGAAAAAAAAAATAGTTTTAAAATCAAAAAATTAAAAACTTTAATAATTGAAAATTTTACAAAATGAAGAATTTTGATTTTAAAATTTGAGATTTTTAAATGAACTACTCTTAGGTTTTTCTACTCGCATATGCTTAGATATGAATGCACCAATGGTGTATACCACATCAGAACGTCTATAAAAACATGCTTATATGTATGTATACAGATATTGTAGTACGGATATGCATATTAATCATTCTATTAGAAATCAACTTGCAACATAATAGTTTGCTACAAAATTAATCATACATCTCTAAAATATATAAGGAACGCTGTTATGTTTCTATGAGTTTGCAACAAAAAAAGTTAAAATTGCTTTAAGATCTTCAAATACATCAACAGTAGCACACAATGAATATTTTCTCAGTAAAGTCGCTAGCATGTAAATCGCTTTAATGCTATTTGATGTATTAGAGTCTGTAGGATATTTTGTGGATTGGTTTTACTTCATACGCGGCAATTTTCTTTATCGACAAACCCGTTTAGCCAAAAAGGAGTCTCTTCGCTGAGTACTATTTCTAGATAAAATATAGTATCAGTGTCCATTTGCCTTAAAGTCCCGGCGAAAGAACGAATTATGCAATGGTGTCGGGGCTTCAATTAGAGCCGCAAAACAATCGATTGTACTATCAATAGTATCGATAGTTTTGTTTTTGGCTGACCATCGATAGATTTTTTTTCACTATCGATACTATTGTCAAATTCTAAGAGTAAATACGGAGGCCACTAAATGTAGTCAAAGTCACATTTGCAAAAATTTGTTCGAGGCAGGTTGTTAGGCGTCTGTAAACTTTTATAGTTACACAGGGACACAGTTTAACAGTTTCTTAAATTTCTGTTTATTAAACTCTAATAAAGTATGAATTGTAACTAAAATGTGTGCGTACATACGATTTTGCATTTGACCCAAACAAATTAATTTTCATTTCGTCAGACTATATGATGTTGTTCTAATTACTACGCGGCAGGTGTGCTGAGAAATGATACATTTCGAGGACTCTTACCATATGTCTAGCTTCCAGAAGTTTTTTTTTCTTATTGCTCGACTTGATACAGGAGAATAAGTTCATTTTTTAGGCCTTGAAGTACGAATTTCAAGTTGACAGTTGTTCTATGTTTTCTTCTCATAGTCTCTGCAGTTTTCTTTCACTGGATCTTATTAATTACTTTAGTTTTGGAGCACTTCATATTATGAGCAATTTTCGCTATATACAAGGATTGATTTGCCATCAAGAAACTTCAATACATAAAGTTTTATTACATCCTGGAAAAAAATAAAGTGTCCCTATTTTTTGTTTCAATACTGTATATTTATTATTATTCTTTCTCTTTCACTTACATTCTAATATTGTTGCCACTAGTAGTACTTAGTTTTTTGCAAACTATCGAAATTATCGAGTGCGCCGACTATCGATAGTTTTACAGCTCTAGCTTCAAATCATGTGCCAACTGGATTTTAAAGAGTAGTTGGCCAATATATTTGCACAAAGTTTTCTTATTTTTCCTCAAAATCGTCCATAAATTCTGCGAATTGGTGAGTGGCTTTCAAAGTATCTCTGAATAACTTGGTAGAGTTTTGTAAACGTTAACCTATTCATGATGATTTGTCGGAGCATACTGACAGCATAGTTCGTTTAACAGTTAAGTTTTGACAGAGCATACTGATCATAGTTCGTTTGATAGTTAAGCTCTATCGAGCTTAAGAAAACAGCCTATACAATCTTCTAATGAAAGACCAAGAAACCCAAGCAACTGTATGCAGATATTGGTTGAGTGTTAAGGTTTTTTCAACTACTTTACCGGAGTGCAACAGAAGGTCATATTCATTTTTGAATATAATCATTTTTGAATTTAATCAGTCACCATTTATTTATTTCAGGTCTAGTCATCTCTATCTACACCGAGAGATCAATCCACGGAGTGGGAGCAAGAATAGTCAGCCCTATAGTACGCAGTTCAATAACCTTCAGACCACACCACAATTTTCCAGGCTGAATTTTAAGCAATATTGGAAAACCTATACCTTAGAAGTTTTACATTTTCGTCCAGGGAAATATCGGAATGCCACAGCTCGCTTTACAACCGGGTCACTTAATATCAAATTGTTTTTATCAGGGTGCCGTGATTGGAGTGGTAGAAGGGAACTGAGAAGACGGAAAGCTCTGGCAAAAGTACGACTGAGTTGACTTTCGCTCCATCCTTCGGCTTCAGCAGCATTTCCTGAAAAGATAGACCCAGTCTGGACGCCAAAATAAGAGAAGCAGAAGGGTATTGACATGGCGGAAACTTTGCCACAGAGGAGGCTGAAAGCATTTTCACTGCATCCACTTTGACTTTAACAGAAGTTTGCTGGAACGAAAGATGAGGTAATGTGAGAAAACATAGGAATTATGCCATTTCAAAAAATTTCGACACTTCGACGCTAAATACACGGACTTTGCACCGAATATTCTAAAATAAATTTCGGTTATGCCTGTTATAAATATCTGTATAGAATGTATGTATACAACACTAGTACCTGCAGCTTCTACTGTGAGAAAAAGGAGTCAATAGAACAATTTATTACTAACTGTGTAGCATTGAAGCACACAAGATACCGGTTATTATACGCTAAAAGAGCAGGCGTTCTTGACTCTCCAATTCAAGAATCTAGTGCGGTTCTTTGACATATTGACGTTATGAATAATAAAGAAAAGTATAATACATCAACGATGGTTGCAGTACAAACGACCATCAATGGCCTTACACCACCTCCATTACAATATATTAGCAAACATTAGCTGTGCCGACAGTGGCAATGGCTATATATCTATACTTTGCAAATTAAAATGTTACTGACGGTAGTTCTCAAATCCTTTCCAGAATTGAATATATATATAGAATATATAAAATTGAATGTGTGTTTGTATGTAAGTTTGTTTGTTTGTTTGTGCCATAGACAAATAAGCGACTGAACTGAATTTTTTGAAATTTTTATAGTACCTCTCTGTTTATCTGGATAGAATTATAGACTATATAAATAGCATAAATTCTAACTGGGCGGTGCCACGTCAATACAAAGTGTGCATTTATTTGTCTATTTCACAGAAAAAGTCTCTAAATTCGGCCAAATCATCAGTCAAAAAGTGGGCAGAATTGGACAAGTGGACGTGGTACCTCCTATACAAATCTATATTGGTTTCTGCATATCTGGAGAATGGTTAAAGCAAAAGCTTTTTAATTTAGTTTTTACGACTTCATAGTCAATGCAAATTATCAGTCAACAGTGGGCAGAATTGGACAAGTGGGCGTGGTAACTCCCATACAAAGTAAATATTAAGTTCTGTTTATCTTGAATAAGGCAATAGTAGAAGTTTCTAAATTAGGTTCAAGCAACGTCATGAATAATACACATCATCAGTCAGTAACGGGATGAGATTTGATAAATGGTCGTGGCAACTTCCATTCGTATGTAGAGAACAGCAATTAAAGCTTCGCTATCTATATTTAAAGAAAACAGCGAGAAATATTGAATGAACGGGTATTGAACAAAGCACACCGGGTAAGAGCTAACTATAGACATATACAATCGGATGGGAAATCAATCGGTTTATATTGGAACCACCTGCTATTCCGAATCTAGCAATACTTATGTCACTCTCTTCTGTTACAAAATTCAATATATTATCTCCACTGTACGAAATGAATCGATCTACGCTTGGGTAACATTGGGATTTTTAGAAATTTATTTCTAAAACAAAGTAAATTTTGCGGAAATTACAAAAAGATCATTAAAAAAAATCATCTTTTCGGATGAAACTCATTTTCATTTTGGTGGGTACGTTAATAAGCAAAATTGCCGTATTTGGGGCTTAGAAAAGTTAGATGTAGTCTTACAGAAGCCAATGCACATATTACGAGTGGCTCTATGATGCGGCTTGTGGAGTGGTGGTATCACTGGCCAATATTTCATATTGCGCAACAATTACGTTCAATAGAGGCACCTATCGCACTATCACGACCGAGATTCTGATGTGAGCGATGTTTAGTTTCAACATCTCATGCCACAATCGATTTATTGCGTCAAACACTTAATGGCCGTTTAATAAGCCGAAATTTTGATGTCAGTTAGCCGCAAAGAATTTGCGATTTGACATTGTTGGACTATTTGCTGAGTGGCGCCGTTAAATACAAGTTTTATGTCGAACAACCAGAGACAACTGAGCATTTGAAAGCCAACATTCGTGATGCCATCGCCAAATACGACCCAATACAGTCGAAGAAGTTCTTGAAAATTGGTCAGATCGAATGGGGTACTGTGAGGCCAGCCGCGGCAGCCATGTGAATGAAATAATATTTCATATCAAACAGGGACTATTGTACTTCACAACAAAAAAATAAATTTCGAAAAATTTCAAACCGTTTTTGTGTTATTGCATTTTTAAATTTAAACTTTGTAATGGTCCATCCTATATATAGAAAAGAATGTGTGTTTGAAGACCGCATACAGCTAAAAAGCAGAATCTGCAGTGTATTTCTGAAATGATTGTATTTTGACCAGAAGGTGACAAAATGGGGAAAAAGGGTAAAAGCTTTAATTTAATTTAAGATAGTATTTAAGATAATAATTATGAAGAGGTAACAAAACACGCCGGGATTTAGCTGCTAAGGTCTATATTTAGTAAGCATAGAAGCCACTCTCATAGCACATGAGCTAAGAAATAAAAATTTATTGTAAGAATCTTATAATAATTACCATAACATTCCATGAAGAAACACGTGGACTTCTCTCAGTCAATGAGCTGCACCGGATTCTATTTTTAGACTCATTGAAAGGGATCTACAGTCTACCGCCGGCTCCGAACAGCATATGCATTTAGAGAAGTTTTCAATAGTAATAATACTCATAACCCGTTACTAGCTAATATTATGAGGCGATACCACTGTTGAAAATAAAACAATTTTTCAGATGGTTTGGTCTGGTATTGAACCGAGGACCTTCTGGTTGGTAGGCAGGTGTCTTACCTACAAAACCACAGCGGTAGCTTATACCTTGTTTTAAAATTTCTTATTGAGATCATATTGGGCACTACAAAGTGCCTTGAAATACCAACATTTTAATAGAATATTTGGATATTGTGAAAATAATTAAAACCAAGTTAATTCATGGTACCCTATACATCTTGTCAAAACTTTATAACTTTAGTTAGACTTTCATGACTTTTAAACAACACTGTAGCAACTGCATGGTTAACTATATCTAACGGTAAATTCTTCCATTATGTTCGGTTTTGCTATTAAATATTCAATCGGAATTGAGTGAAGTAAAGTGTGTTTATATATGTTATGTTATAGACTGGAGTTTTAGTTGAAGGTAATGTTAATGTTTACTCAGGCAAACTACTTTATAACAATTCAATTTTTGCCAAACCATACCCATACTAAACATATGCAATTATAAATAGAATAGGATGCAGATATTGGAAACATATACAGCATAGGTACAAACTATTGGAATAATTGTGAATCAATACATATGATGCATTGATTCTAATTGTATTGAGTCTTGGTTAATTGAACATTGTCGGAACAGTGATTATAGCAAAAGGCTATGTTTTCTTGAGCTAAAATTTAAATTTTAATAATGCTTTGTTAAAATTATTAACAAATTCTAATAACGTCGAAAACATTGTAAGCCTTTTACTAACTTCAATTTTAAATTTACAAGCAAAAACTCTAATATTGTATTTGATACTAATTAGAATTGAAAGTGCAGTACATGTTCTACAAATAGATAGTAATTATTAAAAAAATTTCAACTCCAAACTACTTCAAAGTTTTGGAAATTTGAATCTACTTGTTGCACCCTACAGTACCACAGTTAAGAGATTAGTTTTAGAACTGATATTTCTGATATAAATGAGATAAAAAAGTTAAAGTCGGTCATATCTGTTAATTTCGCATCATCAACTAAAATTAAATTGATTGAATAAGAATTGAAATCATTCAATTGCGTTTACATGTTAATAACATGTTTCCACGATTAATTCGCTACTTAATTTGCTTTCCTAATTACGTTTACGAATCATTTCGTTTCGAATTTTTTTTTCATTTTTTTTTTTTTTTTTTAATTTGCTACTTTGACAGTTTGCTTAGATAAACTTTCGACACAAAACATAGAAGGCATTTAATTCTTTATATTTTGGTACTATATCAACTTAAAAAGGTAATTCACTTATAAATTTGTGTATTAATAAGTATGTTTTTATTAGTTCTGTTCGGGGTATAAATTACGAATGAGGGAGTGAATCATTAATATTCTGTAAGTAGAAACATGCTGTAAATTCCGCCAATATATATGCTATTTTTAAATAGATGAACCGATTTCCCAATAGGGATGACTCTTGCACGTCAAGCTCTTAGCTGTACTTAGGATAGATGTTTCTGTTCGGTAAAGCTTTGAAAAAACCATGGGAAATGTTCTGCATCAGGGAAGCATCAAAAATGTGCAAAATTTATTTGAAACAACAGTCCTCTCTTCGACGAAGTTAAGGACCAAGATTGAATCCAAGGTTTTAATATATGTGAGCTTTTCGTAGGTCCATTAATCCACAATTTATTGACGTTAGAGTGAACCCCTTCGTATTGCATAAATTTTACTTGAAAACGATGTTTGTTACAGCATTTAAGCTTTTTGTGAGTTATAAAATATTTTTAAAACTGTGTATATAAAAAGCATGTGCAGAAAGCTTTCATTTTGAGTTGGCCTTCTGAATTTGGTCTAAAAAACTTAGTAATTAATACATATCATCAGTTGAAGTATAGGCGAAATTGTTTAAGTGAGTGTGGCCTCTCACATACAAATTAAGTACTAAAATTTGTATACCACAAATATCCCGGAATTTACTCAGAAATTAAAAATACGATTGTATTCATCTAAATCTATATTGTCGCCTTCAAAGTAAGCACCATCGACATACATATTACAAATCAAATAAATTTGGTGGCTGTTGGATGGTATTTTTTGCATTTTTTATCAAAAAATTTCGTATAATCATGGCAATGTGCGACGGTGTGTTATCATGGTGCAAAATTCACGAGTTTTCTGCCCACAATTCTGGTCTCTTTCGGCGAATTGCTTCACGCAGGCGTCTCATAACGCCCAAATAATAGTTTTTTTTACTATCTGGCCTTCTGGCAAAATGCTGATGCACTATAACTTTTGTAATCCAAGAAAACCGTGAGCTTTACTTTTTTTGACTGAAAACGACTCATAAACTAACGTCGCGTCTCCAGTGATGATCCTTTTGATGAATGTGGGATCAGATTCACCCTAGCAATTCATGTCTTTTGTGACCTCAACACGGTCTTTTTTTGCATGAAATTGAGGTCTTTTGGCACCAACTTTGCTGTTACACGATGGAAACCCAAATCATTAACCAAAATATCTCGGACAGATCAATAGGCAAAGTTTAAGTCCTCCGTTTTCTCTCTGATGGTTAATTTGCGGTTATTGGCCAACATTTAATTTACTTTATCAATGTTTTCGTCGGCTTTCGATGCCGATGGTCTGCCACTGCGTTCATCATCTTGGTAAACTTTTCCAACAACTCCAACGTTCGTGCAGCATTAAATCCGTTTTTTACGCAAAATTTAGTACAAGTTCATTGTTGCAAATTTAAATCCATTTCTAAAAATGTAAAAAATCGGCAACACACATAGAGCTGGTTTAAATAACTCTGCAGTCTATACAAACCATCATTAAAAAAAATTGAATTTTGCATGTGTAGAGAGCGGTAAGATTTAAAGTTTGCTTTATCTATCCTCATCAGTCAAAAAGCAGGTGCAACACAAAGGCTTCAAGCAACGCGAGAAGGATGACTCTAGTCTAAAATGAATGAGATAAACATCAATCACTTGTGATCTCATTGGCATAGAGCTACGCGTTATACATCTTACGAAGCCCTTGAATCATCTAAAGATTATTTTGCTGATTGCATTATTGTGTTGGGTAATAATTTACTTTAAAATCCACTTTGCAGGGAGCACAGTCACCAAACTTGTCATGATTCGGTGGATAAAAAGGAATGCAATCATAAAACGATTCTAAAATATAAAAAAATATAAAATGGGGATTTTTCGAAAAATTGGGATCCTATACGCGCCCACCATCTTAACAAAAATAATACAAAAATAGCCCTTCTATGTATCAAGTCAACTCCAGCAGATATATCAGTATGTAGAAGGAGGAGCACTATATAATGTAAAGATCCATTCGACAAGGCTTAACCATAGTTCTTCACGACAAGAAAAGGCTCCCGTTGCACAACGTAATCAAACCCTTACTCCAGTAATATTAGCGGGAGTTCCTACAGCATCAGCTATATACTGCGGAACTTGTACCAACGGATTATCATTTTTTTCATTCTTTATCAAACCGTATGAACGGCGTTACCTTCTACAATGAAAAGCACCTTAAAACTAGCTCAACCACTTCTGTGAAACCAGACTGAACGATTTTTGGCAGAACGACATCGACAAATTGGTCGGAAGGTGGGAGGAGATCGGTAGCAGCAGCATCGAATACATGGTTGATAAATTTATTGTTATAACAATTGATTTCTGTTAAAATAAGGGCTGTTTTTTATAGAGGTATAGAACTTTGAGTTGCAATAAAACAACGATGGATTATTCGATTGACATAAATTTTATTTATCCGAAAGATAATCTTATGGCATTACATTTTAAATATGATTTCTGGCATATGATCGCCATGGCTGGCGCGGATGTAGTCCAATCTGGACGTCAATTTTCGATGACTTTTCCAACATTTGTGGCCGTATATCGGCAATAACACGGCGAATGTTGTCTTCCAAATGGTCAAGTGTTTGTGGCTTTACCGCATAGACCAATGACTTTACATAGCCCCACAGAAAGTAGTCTAGCGGTGTTAAATCACAAGATCTTGGAGGCCAATTCACAGGTCCAAAACGGGAAATTAGGCGGTCACCAAACGTGTCTTTTAATAAATCCATTGTGGCACGAGCTGCGTGACATGATGCGCCGTATTGTTGAAACCATATCTCCTGGACATCATGGTTATTCAATTCAGGAATGAAAAAGTTCTTAATCATGGCTCTATACCGATCACCATTGACTGTAATTTTCTGGCCACCATCGTTTTTGAAAAATTACGGACCAATGATTCCACCACCCCATAAAGCGCACCAAACAGCCAGTTTTTCTGGATGTAACGGTGTTTCCACATACACTTGAGGATTACCTTCACTCCAAATGTGGCAGTTTTGTTTGTTGACGTAGCCATTCAACCAGAAGTGAGCTTCATCGCTAAACAAAATTCGCTTATGTAAATCGGGAACAACGGTAATCTCGTTTTGGGCCCATTCGACGGATCTACGTCGGGCGCGAGTCTATTTATGATGAATTGCCAAACCAAACTGAGAATAAATCACTTGACAAGTGTTAAATCGGTCGCCATCTTGAAAAGTAATGCCAACTTAAAGTTCTATACCTCTATAAAAAACACGCTATATTAAAACGCTACGAATTTATTCCCCAACCTAATAATTTAAAAAATGAGCGGTTTTTTGACATACGAGATCATACGATTTGATTTTTTTTTCTTACGGTTACGTTAAATTGATGCGTTGAGTTAACCAACAACCCAACAACTCTTAATCTGGGATCACATGATTGTCACAATGAAACAATAATTGTTACGGCAATCGTGTGATGGCTCGATGGTTAATCATGCAGCAAAAAAAATATCAATATATATTATTATTGTGTTTTTATGCGATAATTAAAGTGTTAATCACCGAAAAGTGGTTAGCCGGCCATGATGATCATATACAGTGGTGGTCGAAACATTTGCAACCGGTCTTCTGATACAAATTTTTCCATTTGATCCCCAAAGACTCTTCAGACTAATGTATTGTTTTCTATTGTTGAGAGTCCAAAGTTAAAGCGAATTTCTCTGTTATTTTCGAATATATAGGGTTATTTTCTAACCTTATAGGTTCTAAGACCATATTTCTTGGCCCTTATATTAATAGCTGATATACCCACATTAATGGGGGTTTAAGTTTTTGCTTCTCCAGGTCTTACTTTATGATATTTCACAAACATGTTTTTGATTTTACTGTCTTCATGTACTGTTGTTACACGAAGTTTTACTCCCTTAGGTACCGTATGGATGTTGCTATTATTGACTTTTTGACAAATTGTTGGTTTTGGAATAGAATACTTTACTGACGTTTCTTTGTGTGAAATTCTGCTACGATAATCATAAAAAACTCTGATTTTTAATTCAGAATTGTATTCGCTGCCAGCCATTTTTCCAAAAATTCAATGCACTAATATCACTTGTAGTCAAAATGCTAGTTCTTGAAAAGCAATCAACTAATGTGGAATTTTTTAATAAAGTACAGCCCGCATTATGAAAAGGAAATATAATGAAAGTAATTCCTAAAGGTTTGTTAGTAAAACGTTGTTCATATAGAGTAAGAGTAAGTGTAGAGTGTACTGCTTCAGTTGCAAATGTTTTGACCACCACTGTATATCGAGCCATAATTTCCAAAAAGACGTAAGAGCCATGATTATCGATAAAAAATCGATAGTACTTGGTCATTTCCACCAGCATACCAAATTTAATAGCTGTAAAATTTATCTTTATGATTTTACAGCAAAAACAAAAAAGTCTTATGTTCTACTCTAAAACAAAAAATATTTAAAAAAAAACCTTCTCCTTTAAAATAAGTTTTTTGTCGCTTAAGTCTTTTTTGCGGTTATGGCTTGATATGTCAGATATCATTATTAAATTATAAATGGAATAGAATTTCAATTTATAGTTGGAACACTCTTTTAATTTTTTTGTATGAAGTATTAAGACAAACACGATTTTCCTTAAGTAGACTTATGTGCATTTTTCTTAATTTTTTTTCTTAATTTCTCCAAATTATCTACAAAATTCCCAGCTTGATGAAGCCAATAAAGACCCAATAGCTCAACAAACTCTTCTTACTGTTAAATTACGTTTACCTACTGATTTTATTTTTTTAGTTTAACCTTTTGAATACTTAATCGTCTTAAATAAACCAATTTGGGAAAACTTTCACAAGTGAGTGCACAGTTTCGTGAGACTTTAATTGCACAAGGTTTATGCGTATCTAAGCATTTAAACCATTTGTCTATATGAAACTAGAATACAATTACAAATTACTTTATAATTATTGCAACCTGAGTAATTAAGACTATATGCACAGTGTGATGTAACAAACCGCGCTAACAGACTAGCACACTAATAAGGTTACTAGCTAGCTTATCAAGAATCAAGAAAATATGTGGTTGGTCAAGACTTTCTCCAGCACATATTTTAAAGTTTTCGTTACACAAAGTTTTATGAAAAACTACCAAACATTAAAGTGAACAACTAATCGTTAAGTGTTTTCAGTGTACTTGGTTTCTAGTTTAGTGAATCTAAAATGTTTTCAATTAAATTTTTCAATAGATGTTAGAAAAAGTTCGTTCACAAATATGATCGAAATGCAAATAAATTTTTCTTTTCCATCAGTGTAAAACTTCAGCGCGAAAAATGATCCAGTTGCGTTTCACTGGCTTCTACGCAATTTAAATTTATATAATTAACTCTCTAGTGCAAAAATTTTGTTCTTAATTAATTTTTTGTTGTTGTTGCAAATATAAGAAAACTAATTTTCTAAATTCTACGAATTAAACCAAATACAAAAAGAAAGCAAGACAGAGTTTGGAAAGCGAATAAATAAACATTGAATTAAACCCGTCTTCAGATAATCTTAGGTACTGGAGGGTTAAAAGATTTCTGCACAGATCGAAGCAAATGATAATCTGAAAGTGCAATATCGGAACAATATGTTGGATGCATCAAAACTCCCCAACCATGCTTTCTGTTTCTGTCGGATCATAAAAGATGTGTGTGGCCTAACATTGCCTTGATGGAACATAACGCCTTTTCTGTTGATCAATGCTGGTCGTTTTAATTGAATTGCTTGCTTGAATCTCGTTAATTTTTGACAGGATCGAGTCGATCGTTTAACCGTGTTATATAAGCTTATAAGGAGTGATTAATGAATAATTTCCTTCCAATCCCATGATATACAGCACTAGTTTTCGTGGTTTTTCTACTTTTCACCATTCGGATCCACTTTTTTAATCATTCAGACCTATCAAATATTCCATAGGGCTGCCTCATGCAATTAATATTACCAGATATATTACATCTTGGAGTCATCTACTAACAATTCATAACTGAAGTTTTTCAAACACAAAATTTTGTGTGCCGAAATATCCGTATAATCTATACAAAATTTCCTAAAATCTACACTTATACGCTAAGAGTTTTTTTCAAAAGTCGTTAACATTAAAATAGAAAATAACAAACTAATGGCAGTATAGAATACCATTTAGTCTACGTTGATCCACAATAATTATCCAACTTGTTTTCTATTCTAAAACAAATAAAGTTTCATTTAAAATTTTCCTGATACAAATTAAAAGTTGAAATTTAAGCTGTTGCCACAATTAACAAAATTTCATAAAGTACTGATGGCAGAAGTAAATGGAAATGTTCTATGTCTAGAGTGTATTTAATAGCATTCATTTAAGATTAATTAAAAAACAAATCTGTTAAGTACTGAATGCAATTATTGCAACAACTCAAATGAAAGAAGGAACGGTGTGTGCAATGAGTTTGTTAAATTAAAGCACACAAACCTATTATTTGCACTGCACACAAGGAATCTATTACTTTTTTGTGTTACAATACAACATTGTTTAAAATAATCGAAATGAAAGTAAAAATATTGGTAAATTGGGATTTTTTTTGGGTTTTTTTTTTATTTAAGCACCACTAACAATAATACTCTTTTTCTATATCAACTAAATTAAAAATACTTTTTGTGCCGGAGTGAGTATGTTTGTACATCCAGGTCAAAACTTTATAAGAAACTTACTAAAAGAGAAAAAAAAACACTTTGTTTCTAATACGGGGTCCGCCATCTAATGTTTTTTTTAACTAGTGCTTATTTCGTGAATGGTAACACTTAGCTCATGTCTGATTTGACAGATAATTAGTGTTATCCTTTCGCTGAACGAATATGGTTGTGAATATGCTTGAACAACGCTGGGAAATATTGCGAGATTACTTTGAAAATCATGGTAATATTGCAGAATGTGTCCGATGTGTTCAGATGAAACTCATTTTGATCTTGGCGTGTATGTAAACAAGCAAAATTGTCGCATTTGGGGCACAGAAAGATCGCACGCATACATTGAAAAGCCGATACACCCAAGACGAGTCACTGTTTGGTGCGGATTTTGGTCCAGAGGCATAATTGGGGCATTTTTCTTCGAAAATGAGCAAGGAGTGGCCGTTGCAGTCAATGGCGATCGTTATCGGGCCATGTTGAACGAATATTTGTTCACAAAAATTGAAGAGGAGGATATTAGCAACATTTGGTTTCAACAGGACGGCGCTACGTGCCACACAGCCGAAGCTACACTCGATGTTTTGCGCCCTGTTTTCAAAAAAAAAAAAAAAATATTTGGCCGACCCTATACTAAATATGTTAAATAAAAATAAAAGTGTTATTACATTTCATTTATTTTCAAATTATGTATATTCTAATTCTCAAATTATGCAGATAGTATTCTAATTATTACGAGTGAAATGATTAAAACCAAATGTTCGGTGTAGTGCAAAAGATCAGAGACTAACACACCACCCTTTAGCTTGCCATGATATGGCTTATCTAACTTTCAAATTTCAAAATATTTTGCCTAAAACTTTCATGGTTTTCGTTGTTAACGGAGTAAAAATTTTTAGGTTTCAATGTAACGTTGTATTTTTAACGACATATTACAACCCAAAGCTCTATAACAACATTATGCAACAAGCCATAATACCTTGGATAACTACTATATTTTTTTGATGCGCTATGGTCGCCTAACTTCAAAAATCATCAGCATTTCAGATTCAATGGATATGTTTTTTTTGGAATTTCTTTTTTCTAAAATGTGAGGTTTTTCAAGAGGATGCTTCGTACATCTTATGAAAACTTTGAAATGACTTATTCGCTTTCGTTAAGCCATATGTTAAAAAAATTCCAAATAATACCATCCTTAAGTCATTCTAATACCATTTTTTTAATATAACCGATATTTTTAAAGATATTGAGAAAAAATTACGTATCCATAGAATCTAAAATGATGATGATTTTCGAAGTTAGCATCAAAAAAATACAGAGATTATCCAAGGTCAGAAAATTTGGTCCTCTTGTTTAATATTGTAATCTACTAATAGGCTCTAAGATATACATCGTTAGTTATTTTGTCTGTGCATTCAGAGCAAAAATCAATTTTATAAAAGACACGTACATAGAATCTTTATAAAGTTTTTTAGAAGCTGTTGCTTTGGATTAATGCATAGCAAAACACTCTCACGACAAATAAAACATACTCTATATAAATAAAAGATTTGTATTCTACCCGCGCTTTTATATATTGCAAAAGTCTGTGTAATACACTTTATGAGCTATTGTCCAAAATTAATGTAGTAAAACGCATAGAAAGACAGCTCTTGTTTTAAGTAGAACATGTCGTGTAATAAGATGAAAATTTTCTTACGAGAACAATTTTTGATAACGAACCCGATTGAGTTCTTTCAAATTGCTTAAAACAAAATAAATGCAGCGAATTTTATGTTTTATTTTATAGTCTTTTATTAAACTTACACTTATAAAGTCCGCTTAATACACCAGTTTACCCAATACACGACTCTTAGCAACTTTACACTATGACTGCCACACTATAACTGAATTAACTAAAGCATAAGGTGCCGCCTTTTATATACAATTGATATTACTACCGAATGTTCGTGTTCTTACCACAACATTTTATTAACTTCCGTCAAAATCGGTACTGTAGCTCCGTTCAATACGCAAGTGGTAACACTCTTAATAACACAAACTAAGTTGGCATTACCAAGGTGGCCTTGACACCAACTAATAAAATAAATGCCACAATAAGGTTTATAGCTAAGACGACAGTAGTCTAACTAATTTAGTGTACTTTTCCTTAGATGTTGCTTATTTTCGTAACATTATCTTAGAACAACTCGGAAAGAAGCTCACAAGACCGAGGCTCTTGACAATTTATTCTGCGTTCGACTTATAAGAGTTGTGAGCGCACAAAATAAAGTAAGTAATCTTATAAGTATCGGATGATTTTTTAGCAACTTTCTTTTTGCAACACTTTTTTTGGCAGGTGTGCTGCGTGTTTCTTGTTACTGTCAAGCATGTTAAGTTTGGTCTATAATTTATTAACCCAGGAATAGACTTACAAACAAACAGATTATTGCATATTATTATCTAAATTCATGCTCAAATTTCACCCACTTTTTTTTCTCGAAAAATTGTTTTCAGCAACGGAGCTCATTTCTAATTGAATGGATACGAGAACAAGCAAAATTGCTGTATTTTGGTGTGAAGGGTAGCCAGAAGTATTGCAAGAACTGCCACTGAATGTCGTAAAATACACTCTTTGAGGTGTATTACAGCACCGTACTTTTTCAAAAACAACAAAAGCCAGAACGTCATTGTGAATGGCGAAAGCTACCGTGCGATGATTACAATTTTTTTTTTTTTTTGCCTAAAATGTAAGATCGGGATTTGGCTGACATGTGATTTCTACAAGACGGTGCCACATGCACGCGAGGCAATGTCCCAATTCAGAGGCGAGTTCGGTGAACAGTTGATTGCATTTTACGTTAATTGGACGCCTAGATCATGCAATTTTACGCCTTTAGACTATTTTCTGTTGGTCGCTCCTGTCTATAAGGACAAGTTCGCAACGGTTGATGCAATAGAACCCAATATTGAAGAATTTATTCGTGAGATGCCGAACGATATGTTGAAGGGAGTATGCCAATTTAGACTTGACCCAGCGTATGAACCATATGAGGTATAGCCGCAATCAATATATACATGAAATTTTCTCTAAACATTGAATTATATAGATCATTTTATCAACTCTAATAAAGATTTTATCCATTTCTCTAAATTTTTTGTGTTTTCTTTAAATCAAATACGAAAGCTCTTAAAAAATCACCCGATATACATAGGTGCCAATACGATTGTAATCTGATATAGCATATTTTACACTGTACAATAAAGGAATTTCTAAAACCTTGAGCCAGTAACTTTTCTGAATATCAGGCAATTTTAAATTTTATTTACATAAACTGTTTATATATTTTTTTTGTTTTGGTATTTGTGAGTAAATAATTTAATTAAGTCTTACGAAATACACCAGGGGAGTAACATTACATCCCAAGCATTTCTACTTAATTTTTTTAGTTACGGTCTTATTCATACTCAATTTTACTAAGTTGTTTATCCGCCCAATTGTTCGTTTAGTTCTTAATTAGAAAAAAATGTTGTACAAAAATATGCTATGATTTTCAAATTTTGCCGCGCTACGCAGTTGCAGGGGTATTCTTTTGTGACAATAATATATGGATTAAAAAATAATAAATACTTAACGTATTACAAGAAGCAAACTTAATTACCAACTGAAATATTAATATAAAAAAATTTGGATTAGTAATTGAAAAAATTTATCAAAATCACATTTTACATAAGCAATTTTATTTGTGCAGTATTAATGTATTTACCAATAAAACATTTTTTCCTTATCCTTTTTTATGATTTCATTACTGACGATAATTCAAAACGTTATTTACCTGCAAGAAGAAACGAAAAATTAATTATTTTATTGGAAGTCTTAAAATATTTCACATCTAGAATATTAATTTAATCATTTGAAAAACTTGATATTAATTCATTTGTTTTTTTATTTTAACTTCTGTACTATTAAACAAATTATTGGAAATAAAAATTCCAACAAAATCAAACAAAAAGACATCCTAAGGTCATAAGAATTTAAAATGTATGCCCTTCATTTTGTATTTAAATTTTATATACAAATTACGTGACTAAAATCAAAATGAAGGGATTTTTGCAAATCAAATACACAGATACACACACACACACATACATACATACATACATACATACATATAAGAAGAAAATATTCAATGCCATACAAGACATGTATTATACACTACACTGAAAATAAAGGGTCCGCCAAATATATATATATTTTTTTAAATGCTATAAAAATAAAACTACTGCATATTTTCTCATTTTTTTTTTTATTTGAAAGTACAATCCTTCGGGTTAATAATGGAAAATAATTTCTGTCAAATGGCTGCCTCGGCTGGCCATGCAGTAGCCTACACGATCGGTCCAATTTCTGAGCACATTATCGATTGTGTGCAGCTGTATTTAACCAATGGGTTCACCAACATTGTCCATTAAAGCGTCAATTGTCTCTGGCTTGTTGGCGTAACACTTATCTTTGACGGCACCCCACAAATAAAAGCCCAACGGTGTCAAATCGCAGCTCCGAGGTGGCCAAACTACATCAGCTCTGCGACTGATAATGCGATCTTCAAAAACAGGACACAAAACATCGAGTGTAGCTTCGGCTGTGTGGCACGTAGCGCCGTCCTGTTGAAACCAAATGTTGCTAATATCCTCCTCTTCAATTTTTGTGAACAAAAATTCGTTCAACGTGACCCGATAACGATCGCCATTGACTGTATTGGCCACTCCTTGCTCATTTTCGAGGAAAAATGGCCCAGTTATGACTCTGGACCAAAATCCGCACCAAACAGTGACTCCTCTTGGGTGTATGGGATTTCCAATGTATGCGTGCGGTTTTTCTGTGCTCCAAATGCGACAATTTTGCTTGTTTACATACCCGCCAAGATCAAAATGAGCTTCATCTAAAAAGATAATTTTTTTGGCAAAATTTTCAAAGTAATATCGCAATATTTCCCAGCGTTGTTCAAGCGTATACACAACCATATTCGTTCAGCGGAAGGATAAAACTAATTATCTGTCAAATCAGACATGAGCTAAGTGTTACCATTCACGAAATAAGCACTAGTTGAAAAAAAACGTTAGATGGCGGACCCTTTACTTATTTAAAGGTGAATAAGGTATGTGTGTTTTGTAACTTGAGAGCCATATTTGCTTACATTTTGAAAAATAACCCTTTGCCTCTTTTGAATTGAGAATAATAACCTTATGCAACAAGCAAAAACACTTATGATATTTGATATATTTTTTTTGATGCGCTATGGTCGCCTAACTTCAAAAATTATCAGCATTTTAGGTTCTATGGATAATTTTTTTTTTAAATATGTTTTTTTTTTTTCTAAAATGTGAGATTTTTGAAGAGGTTTCATTTCATGATAACTCTGCAATTACTTATTCTTTTCGTTAAGCTTTTAAGTCATTATAATATAGTCTTTTAATATAATGCGATTTGTACCGCACGGAGTTAAGGTGCCGAACACAGAAGACCAATGAGCCACATCAAGCCTTTGCAATGAAAGTCGAGAGGTTTGTGCAGCTAATCTATCCCGGGGAAAAACACCAACTAGTAGAGCAAATTAAGAAGCGATTTTAATTAAAGTAAGCTTAACGAGTGCAGTTTGTATGGAGAGAGTTTATAAGGAGTAAACTCGTGAAGTGAACCGTGAGGTAAAGCACCAGTTTAGTTGGAGCTAACTCAGTAAAAAGAGTTAAGTGTGGATATCCTCTGGTTGAAAAGGTTGTGATCGAACCTAAGTTATAATTACGATCGGGTTGGAAGATCTTTAAGTAGAAAGATCTGTCGAGTAATTATTATTGTTTACAAGATTGTAAACAGACGGAGTAATTAAGAATAGAAAATTGTTATTGCCTGTAAAAAGGTTACAAGCAGTGGTGCACGAAACTGTGTTGAATAAAGGAAATTAATTAAAAGTCAAACACAAGATTTATTTTATTTTAACTACAATATACGAACTCATAAAAACGCGTTTTAAAAAGGTAAAAACGTAACAATATATTATTTTCAATATGGCAACTTCAAATATTAGCTTTATAAATAAACATTTATATATTAATAGTTTTTCAAATCAAAACGGAAACTAGATCAGAATAAAAGTTAGCTTATGATCACAAAAACGAAAAATTTAAAAAATAAAATTTCTACAGATAATTTTTCACTTCTTCGCAAATTGCTGCCGGGATCGGTGAAAAAACACAAAACATTTCTACCATCAGATGTGCTTCTTCATAAAGATATGTAAGAATTAACAAGTTTAGTTGTTTTTGTAAAACTATAAAGCTAAATTAAAACGCAGAAATTCACATTTTTTCGCATATTTCGTACAGTGGTAACTGGGTACCTTGTCCCCGTGTTAAGGGTGTAAAATTTAAATTGATTAACCACTACTTCCCAAGATGAGATGTCTTCAATATAAAAAAAAAAACTGAGTATAAACAAAAGTTAGGAGTTCTCACAAAGTTTCAAGCCTCTGGGAAGAAAACGGCAATCAAAATACGAAAAGGTACCCGGGTACCCTGTCACACACATAAAGGTTAACCGTGACAAATACAGTATTTTGGAGGGTAAACATCTGTCATTATAATTCAGTATTCAATAGACGCCAAAGTGTAAACACATATTTTTTTTAATCGCCTTTTGTGTCTAAAAAATACGTTTTGCGGGGAATTTTGATAACCTTCTTTCATTGGAAGAAAACGGCTGCTGAAAGTTATCGATTGTTGGCAGAAGCTTACGGTCAACATGTACCAATTCAAGAAACTTGTGAACGATGGTTTGCGCGATTCAAAAGTGGTGATTTCGGCACAGAAGACAAGGGGAGGCCTGGTCAGCCGAAAAAGTTTGAAGATGAGACATTAGAAGCATTACTCAACAAAGATTATTGTCAAATGCAAGATGAACTTGCATTATCATTGGAAGTCACACAGCAAGCCTTTTTCCTACGTTTAAGGAAATTGGGTCCCATATATATTGAAGCCGATAGACGTTGAAAGGCGATTTTGCATGTTGAAGGTGACGCTTAAACGTTAAAAAATAAGCCATTTTTGCATCAAATTGCTACTGGCGGTGAAATGTGGATACATTACGATAACCCCAAGCGCAAAATTCATATGTAAAGACCGGCCAACCAGCCAAATCAATGCCGGAGCCGAATATCCATGACGCCCAGTTAATCCTCTGTGGTCAGAAGGGTGTTATGTATTATGAACTGTAGAAATCCAGTCAGACGATTGCAGGGGACCTGTACCAAACAAAATTAATTCGTTTGAAGAGTGCAATCAATGAAAAACGGCCAGAATATTCGACAAGATACGAGGCCATAATCTTCCATCATAGCAACGCTCGACCACATGTTGCAAGACCGGGAAGTTTTGACGCATCCGCTTTATAGCTCAGACCTTGCCCCTTCGGGTTCATTCGATGCAGAACGTCCTTACTGGAATACGCTTCACTTCAGTACAAGGTATCAGAAATTGGCTTGATTTAATCTTTATCTCAAAACCGGAAGAGTTCTCTCGACGCAGATTCCATATGCTACCGTAAATATAGGAAAAAGTAATGGCTAACGATGGACAATACTTTAAATAATATAGCAATTTATTTTGTTATTATAATAAATGCATTTTTCCAGAAAAAAAGAGACATTATTAATTTGTATACCCAATACTTAAGGGATTATGTTAAGTTATGGATAAAATGAGACTTAAAGTTTAGAAATCCGTTAGAAATTGCCAGAACTAAGAGTATTAAATTTTTTTTAACTGGAGTTTTAAAGTAATAAAAAGAACAGCACTTTGCTAAAAATTCTATGATTTCTTACGAGATTGTATGCGCTGTTAGGAGTGGACTAAAATAGGTATTTATATGTGTAAGACCTCAGGATCCTGATTGCGACAAAAAAGATCCGATGTGTAGGCTGTTAATAAACAAACTCCGTGGCTAGGCAAGAAATTTCCTTTTAATAATCTATGTATAAGCCTTGATTACATTGGCGAGTTTGATCGGCTCTAGAAACATTTCATTGCAAAAATTGAATTTTGATTAAGGATATCATATATTCGCCCATGACCGAATTTGACTTTCTATCGTGTTTTTATTTTCACATCTTCTTTAACCTGTTTTGAATTTAAAGAAAGATTTAAAAAACACCAAAAATAAGAGAAGAGCAATACAATTTATGTAAAAGAATTTATTTTTTCTTTTTAATTTAACAAAATTTATTTATACAATAACAAACAAATAAATAAATGCTCATACGAATGTTAACAAAAAGAAAAATTTTGGAAAAATCATGTTCTTTTGAAATGTTAACAAATATTTTAAATTTCTTTTACTCAAAATGCCTTTAGAATTTTAATTGCGCAAAAAATGAATAAATTTATTTATTTGTTTATTATATTGTGAATGAACTACTTATGTCGACTTAAGAGACATTTAAGGAAAAAGCAATTTGAGTCTTTTGAGTTGAGAAAGCATATTAAAGTCCAATATGTTTTCTTTTTTCTCAAGCAATTTTTATTTCATTAATAGTTATAAATAATTTTATTCGCAGTATATTAAATATATTCCTTTAAAACGTTTATTCTTAATTACGAGTACTATGTCGCAGGGGTCTACTTATCCTAGTTTTGTGTACGGCAGCGAACCCTGACCGGACTTGTATGTCTAAGGAACCAGGATAGATTTATTCAGATGAGGCCAGCAACCTATTTGAATACATAAAACTGCTCAAAGATCAATTAAACAAATTAAAAAATAAAAATACCTCAACCAGACTTAACTCAACTGGCTAAATAAAGAGGAGAGGAGTATAAAGTTATCAGAAATTGAGTCAGAAAGCAAACTTCAATAGTCTCTAAGATTTCTAACCATTCAGCGCAGATTTCTATATGATTTTTTTTTTTTAATATTCTTATTGCAGCTTAAATTTCTAACAATTAAAAATGAATCCAATTACTTCTTTTCACTTGAATTATAAGCCTTTTGTGTCTGCTTTTTAAAATTTCAAATAAACATTTAATTTTTCTTCAAATCCTTTATTTCGTTATGACAAATACTGCTTTCTGTAGTGGCTTTTAGAAAGAATTAAAAAAATATGTTTTGTATTTCATGACTCTCGTATGTGTTGGCATTTGTCAAAGCATTTTTTGAGGTCATTGTTCGTTTCAAACATTTTAGCCTTTTAACGAATTACAATTTTTTATTCTTTTTAATAAATTCAAGTGTTGCTGCTGTTGGTCCCATTACAGTTCAAATTCTTTTGGCTAAATAGAATGACTTTATCAAAAGAAATAATTTTTCTCTTTGTAACAGTGGAAAAGCTTTGTAATTTTCATTGTAACAATTATATGTTATGGCTCAAAAAAATCCGTTTTATAAATTAGTCATAATGTGACTTAAAAATGTGTTTAGTATACATATTTAGAAAAGCGTTTTGAAAAAAAAACAAGGGTGTCCGCCGTTTTGGTCAAAATTAGTCTTGACAGTTCATATTTGGCAGTCGTGAAGTAAAAGAATTTATTATGGACAAATATTCAGTAAACCAACCTGTTTTAATAGTTAAAACATTTTATCAAAATCAATTATCGATTTTCATGACAAAATCATAATGAGTGACAAGGCACATTTTCATTTGAATGGTTATGTGAATAAACAGAATAGTCGGTTCTGGGCAATGGAAAACCCTAAAACTATTCATCAGTCACCTTTGCATCCATTAAAAGTGACAATCTGTTGTGCAATTTGGTCAGGAGAAATCATTGGACCTTAATTCTTTGCAACTGAAAACGGCGTAACGCTAACTGTCAATGGGAAGCGATATCGTGATATGATTACAAACTTTTTAACGCTACCACTACATGCTTTGGGCTTAACTACTGCGAAACCTCTTTCCACAACAAATTATTTCAAGGAATGGTGATGTTGATTGGCCACCACGGTCGCCTGATTGGACTGCCCCGGACTTCTTTTTCTGGGGATATCTGAAAAGCAAGGTTTATGCAAACACACCAGAATCGCTGCAGCAACTCAAACAAAATATTCGTGATGAAATTAATGAAATACCGCATGAAATATGTGAGAATGTAATGAAAAATTTGCTCAAAATGGCTCGCATTTGTGACGCTAGCAGAGTCGGGAATTTATCTGATATTTTGTTCCATACATAATAACGACATGAAATAAAACATTTATCAATATAAGATCCATTCTCTTTCATTTCATCAAAAATTATAAACAAACAAAGTAGTATACCTTCCCGGCAGACACCCTGTACTAAATTTGGAATTTTAAAAATAAAAAAATATTGAATTTTTTGCATACAATATCATATGCATAGCCAGTGATGTTACATGTAGGGAAAAATCCAGATTTGTATGGATTTTTTTTTTTTTTTTTTTTTTTGTAAAAAACAGCCATAGAGAAAAAGAACGGATTTCTTTAAATCATTAAAATATAGGGATTTGTCATAAATGTTACAAAATTTAAAAATAAGCAAAACATAATACATTTTAAATTACAATTGGTAATAATTGTTATTCGATTTTCGTAGACAATCATTGCCAATATAGAAAATCAAATTGGGTTTTTAATTGTATTTGACATTAACAAAAAAAGGCGGAAAAATAAAGTTTACAGATCGAAAAAGAAAGAAACTGCAAAAAAAAATTATTTGGAAAATTGAAGCAAGTGCGTGCTAGACGTTGTAAAAAAATTGAATTTTTTGAAAAGTATTTAGTGATCAGTACGTGAAAGTATTAAGTCGAACGGTTATTATTCGACCGGCCTTCATCGGTTTTTTTGGTTTTGCCGAATACGGTTTTCTTAAAATGTCAACTTTTCGAATACTGAATAAACCGGTTATTTTAACCCGAATAACCGGTAATTTAACAAAGTATCCTTTTTATACGTTTTTTTTTTTATTGCAAATATGCTCTTAATTAAGAATATCTTCCAAGTTCAATATATAACGTCTTATTTTTATATATGTATATGAAAGCCTTGAACGAATAACAAAGAACGTCAAAACCATGGTAGAACGATTAATATACGCACACTGGAGCACTTTTAGTAAATGGATATCAATCTTTATGTATGGAGAATTATAGCCTTAGTCGTGGAACCGTTTAAATAAATGTAAACAATTGCAATTTAAGAAGAAGTAAAGCTTGGAAATATTCCGAATGTTATGGAAAGGATGTATTAGATGTATTAACTATATATAACGATAGCGACAAGGCTCAAACGTATTCTTATCAATGAAATAATACTGACGCGAAAGTGTTGCAGTCTACAGAGAGACCATATGAAGTTCATTTTTGATACCTTCAGTAGAGAGATAAGAGAAAAAAAAATGTGACCAATAACTGCGAAAACAAGAAATGGAATAAAAGAACTAAGAAAAATACGACAAGAGATCAAAGGTCGGAAAGGAAGGGCAAGATTAATGTAAAGAGGCTCCCCACCAGCTAACTAATAGCTAACAAAAATCTGCCCATATTGAATATTTTGGTAGACGCAACCACACTAAGGTCACTGAAAATGTCTCTCTTAAAGATTTTCCCACATAATACACCGAAAGCCTAGTAGAATTCTGTGAGACTTCGTCTTAGATTCACGACCATGCTAAGACTTTCCGATTGTAAGACTTATTAACCACCTTAAGGTGCATAAGATGGACGTAATTTTGCAGGAAGGAAAACTTTTTTCTACACTAAGTAGTTCCGAGGTGCCATCCAATAACACTCTTACAAAAATTAATCACTGCGTGAAATATTACCATGCTGTGTTATCGAGGACGGAATATTCCTTAAAAAGCAGAATGTTGTTCTAGCATACTGACTAACTAGAAATTAAAACATGGGACAAAAATGATTGACTTTATTTAATAAAACGACATGAATTGAAAAGAATTTTAATAAAATAAAAGAACCGGTTAACCGGTTATTAAATAAATTTTTAAACGTAAATCGGTTTCTTAAAAATTGTTACTTTTCGAATTATTCGAAAACCGGTTTTTGAAAAAAGTCGAATAATCGATCTCCCTAGTGAACAGTGAAATATCATTTATATTTGTGGTGTATACACATATATGTATGTTTATTATATATAAAAGATATCTGTTTCCTATATCCTTTTTATATAAATTGTTACGTTTTAATTTTTTAAGTTGCCTTAAAATAAAATTAATACCGCTTTGTTGTCGTTACTGTTATATTTTTATTTATTACACAATAACATTTATACAGTTTAGAACTACTTAATATTCGTTTATAAAACACTTTTATTTCTGCTTAAACACGTCTTTATCTTGCGACAGCAAAGAGATAACTAACTGTAGGTAAAGTAGCCTCTTTATATACGTAATAATTGTCTACAATTTGGAAGGTTCCGGAAATGTCACATATCTTCTACTTTAATAGCCGTTAATTCAAATATAACGTAAAGATGGTCGATTTGGCAGTGCTGTCAAATATGCAAATATGTACGGCATTGACAGGCTGAACAAATATAAAAATTTTTTTTTAATTTTTGTTTTCGTAACAATATTTAACAACAATTGGCTGTGAGCTGTATCTATCTAATGATCCTTTTAAATCAAGTGTGGCCATAAAGAGAAATTTGTTGAGTAGTAGTGTTAGTGAATTTTTGATGTGGGCGTTGAAAAGAAAAACTAAAAAGCTAAACATCAACAAAAACACACAATTTTTAAATGCAAAGCGATATACGTCCACTTCCATTCACAACTATTCCACAACCAGATAAAGCTCAAAGGAGCTTATCTGTTCAACTATGCTTTAAATGCAAGTGTTCAGCGTGTAATAAAATTCTCAATTGCACCAACTCTGACCTACTCAAGCACGCAGAAAGTAAAACATATAAAAAATATGGAAACTTTAAAGAAACTTTTTAAAACAATAATGTGGCGGATTTTCTGATAAAGTGCTAAAGACTTCAAATAAATTTAGAAATTGCTCTAAACTCATAAAATATTAAAAGTGTTGAACTTGGAAGGCAAAATGCATCAGTATTATAGCCAACGTAATTGCTAAGTTAAAAAAGAAAAACTGGTAAATAAATTAAAAGTTACCAAACTTTCTGTGATGACAGATGAGGGCACAGATATAGCCATGAGTAAGAATATATGCGTCATCATCAGATTTTTTGATAAAGAAAACAAAAGAGTTGTAGTTAAAATGCTGAATTTACTATCAATAGGAATTGATTGCACTTCTGAAGCACTTTATAATGTCCTTCAATAATACATTTTATCCCTTGGAATTCCATTTAAGACGGTACAAAGAGCCACACAACACGACTTATTTAAAATTTATTGTATGGAAAAATTACGGTTACGTAATTGTCGATTTGACGACGTAAATTGGTCACCCCTATCATGCGGTTTGACACTGTCAGACATTTTTCTAAGGCTACGTCAAAGATCATGTCTACGCGGATAAACTTCTAACATTGGAGCACTTAAATTTTTCAGAAATCTCACATTTTAGAGAAAAATCCAAAAATAACTTATCCATAGAATCTGAAATGCTGGTGATTTTTAAGTAAGGTGACCATAGCGCATCAAAAAAATATAGTGGTAATCCAAGGTATTTTTGCTTGTTGCATTGTGTTATCAGTCAAAAAGTGGGCAGGACTGGACAAGTGGATATGGTACCACCCACTGATTTTATTATAAATTGAGTGCGGTACAGCTTAAGTTTGATTGACTTCATAATCAATACAAATCATCAGGATAAAAGTGGTCAGAATTGGACAAGTGGGTGTGATATATCCAATACAAACCAAATATTGATTTCATTATATATATACTTATGTGTATAAAGTTTCAGTATTTGATCTGAATGACTTCATAGTCAGAGCAAATTATCAATAAAAAAGTGGGCGGAGATGGGTAAATCGGCTTGGCAACTCCCATATAAACTAAATATTTATTTATGTATATCTTGAAAACGGTTAAAGCAAAAGCTTCTGTCAAAAACTGCGCAGTATTATTAAAGAGCACGTAGTACCACCCATGTAAACTTAATGTTAATTTATTTATGTCTTGAGAACGTTTAAGACTTAAGTTTCAGTATTTGGTCCAATTAGCTTCATGATTATCACAAATCATCAAAAAGTGGTCGGAATTGGACAAGTAGGCGTAGTACCTCTCATTCGAAGTAAATATTTTTGTATATCTAAGAACGGTAATAGTAGAAATTTTTAAATTAGGTTCAAACAAAGCTGTGAGCAATACGCAGTAACCGAGTGAATTAGATAAGTGGGTGTGTGTCTTGTATTCATACTTAATATTGAATTTTGTATATGTGGAGAACGGCAAAAATTAAAGCAGAGTTATCTATCCACATTAGCACAAAAACGGGTATAGCATAAAGTACACTGCACAAGAGCTATCTAAATATCGGGTGGGCCATCTATCGGTTAAAATTTGAACCAGCGTTTATTTCGAATCTGGCAATACTTATGATATTCTATTCTGCCACAAATTTCAGTATATTTTCTCCACTGAACGAAATGAATCAATTTACGCTTTAGCAACGTTGGGATATATTAGAAATTTATCATCATTTAAAATCATTTTTTCGGATGAAGCTCATTTTCATATTGTTGGGTATCTTAATAAGCAAATTTGTCCTATTTGGGGCTCAGAAAACCTAAACGTGGTCTTACAGAAGCCAATGTACCACTTACGAGTGACTGTTTGGTGCGGCTTGTGGAAAGGAGGCATCGTTGGTCCATATTTCTTTAAAAATGAGGATGGCGTAAAAATTACGCACCATTCGTACCATGTTACTCGTTTTTTTTTTTGTGTCCGCTCTTCATGGTATTGATGTGAACGATGTTTGGTTTAAACAGGATGGCGCAACTTACCGCACATCACATGCCACAATCGATTTATTACGTCAAACGTTTGATGGCTGTTTAGTTAGCCGGAATGATGATGACAGTTGGCCATCAAAAGGCTGCAATTTGACACCGTTGGACTATTTTCTGTAGGGCGCCGCTAAAGATAAATGTTATGCCGATAAGCCAGCGACAATTGAGCATTTAAAGGTCACAATTCGTGATGCCAATGCCGAGATACGACCGCATATACTCGAAAAAGTTTCTGAAAATTGGTCCGAACGAATGGACTACTGCGAGGCCAGCCGCGGCAGCCATACGAAGGAAATAATATTTCATTTCTAACCAGAACAATGATATATCAAAACAAAACATTAACTTGGCAAATTTCAAACCGTTTTTGTTTTATTGCATTCTAAATTTAAACTTCTAGGTGGTCCACCCGATATGTATCTTATTCACAAAAATAAATGTCTGCTTGTTTGTAGACTGTATACACTTAAACGACAGATTCTACAGTTTCTTACTGGAGGGAAATAAAGGGTGTCTCAAATGTTTAGATTTGAACCGGAAGGTTAAAAATGGTAAAACGTGCCTAAATCAGGGTTGGCAAAAACCCAGATTTAAAAAAAAAAAAACAAACCAACCTAACGGGTTTTATTAAGTTTTATAACTGCTTCCAAATTTCGTTTTAGTATTTATAATGCAATTTTACACTTTTTGTGTGATCAAGGCGGCACTGTATACTATGAGCTGCTAAAACTCAGTGATCGGAGCAGACTGCAATTACTTCATTTGAATCATGAAATGCTAGAATTAGGTCTCTGACTTAAATTATGTGTAACCCTAATCGCTGCAGAAAGCTTTGGTTGATTCGTTAATACATCTTTACTTTGCTATTCTAAAAGTGTATTTTATTGTAGAGTACCAAGAAGATGGACATGATCAGTTATTAACTTCTTAATTGGAATAAGTATTTTTGCTAAAAACTTGTCATCTTTAAACTGAAGCATAATCGTCACTTGCAAATATAGAATTAAAAAAAAGAATTTAAAAGGGAGCAGTGGCAACTATTTATTTGGTTGTCCAGGCTTTTATGAAATATCCATCAGCATTTGTTTTTAAAAATATTTAGAAAAAATAAATTAAATTCATATGCAGAAACTTACAGTGTTCGCATATACTCGTACATATCTATGACATTTATTCAAAAATAAAAACATAAAAATTTTACATCGAAAACCATGTATTAAATTGCACAAATATATAGAATTTCCAAATTCCTATTGCAATTTTTGCTTTTACGTTAGTTAGTGCAAGTGGACAAAAAAAGAAAAAAATTGTTTTTAATGAACATTTAAATCCCTTTTAAATTTTAAGCTGAAAAAAAATTCAAATACATATGTATAGTATTACGTAAAATTCAACAGAGGACATTTGAAAAAAATAATATTTTAAGTGTGTCACAGAGATGACAACTGAATACAAAAGTGCGTGTGTTTATATTTTTTAATTTTTTAGAAAATATTTTTCTGATGAGAAATCATCATGTTATTTAAATTAGATTTTTTTTTTTTGGACACTCATTCTGTGATGATATGCCATTCATTCCACATAGCTGGCTCTTTTTTTTCCTTCAGGAATTAATGTGTGCTATTTATTCAACTTAGACAACATTCATCGCTGATATATTTTACTCTCCGGAAGTACAGAATAAATTTTTTTAGAAAATTATATCATTTGCTTCAAACATTTTGTAAATGTTTATGAAGAAAAATCCTTTTGACGCCATTTTGGCGAGTCATGCGGTCGCAAAAAGAAAATATGTTAAGCGAAAAAAAAATGTTCGAAATTAAAGAAAAGCATTTAAAAAATGGAAAACATTTTGTAACCAAATTTAGTATCGCACAAACTAAAGTGAAAAGTTTTTGTGTGAAAAACATTGTCCTGCAAAAAAGCATGTACTTAATGTTTGCTTGCTTTTTACCTTTTAATTCTGAACAAAATATTTTAAAAAAGATTATACGTTCCCATAATATTACATGAAGGAACATAGGGGCTTCTCTCAGTCGATGCTATTTTTAGACTCATTGAAAGGGACCTACAGTTTAGCGCCGGCTCCGAACGGCAAATGCATTAGAGAAGTTTTCAATAGTAATTCATACTCATAACCAGTTACTAGTGGTTGAAAAATTTTGTTCTTTATCCAGATGGTCTCTGGCCTGGTATTGAACCGAGAACCTTCTGGCTGATAGGCGGGTGTCTTACCTAGCATACCACAGCGGCACGAAGAACAGAGTTAAAAAATAATTGATTGGTGCAATCGATTCATGTATTACGTGGTCAACTGGGGCGTTGGTGAGCTCGTTACAATCAAGTGCATATCTGGCAATTTCTGGGACTGAACTTCTGAGATTGTAACCTATTCAGTAGCCCGATCTAGTAACTTTTTTTACGATAATAGTATTGTTTTTAATAGTAAACAACAGAATTGTCGATTTTGTTTTTTTGTAGGTTTGTCGCAAATTTTTCGTAAGTTTGAATTTGCTGTTTTTTTTTAAATCATTTGTATCCGTAAAAAATAAAAGAAATTGTAGACATAAATAAAACTAATAAATAAACATTATATTCAATTCATCTTATGTACAATTGCTTAAGCATGCTTCTATAACTCAAAACTAATTTTTTTTTACAATTCTTCTTTGTGTTTTTCGTGTTTTTGACAGGCTTGCCAGTCGAGAAAGGAAGCTGTCGACTATAGCTTAAGGGTACATAGTGAATCACATAATCGTTACTGCAAACGACAAATTGTCGTATCGTTAAAAGTTACTGAATCGCACTACAGGTCATTTACGTTTTCTGATTTAATTTTCAATAAACTCAGAGTTTATCGCCACAAAAATTATTACCACAAAATTCCCAGAATTTATCTCAGATTTACAAAGCTTTGAAATTTGTTAATGATCAACCATATAAGGCTTCACGTTTAGCCTCAGTGCAAATTACCTTCATGATGTTCCAATTAGACACTCAGGTATAAGTTTTCGGTGAAAAATTGTTCGTGCACCATATCTTATGCAGTTTAAGGAATGCTGCTAAGGCCTGATTAATACAGTCAGAGATATCCGCATCGGAGCTTATATTACTAGACATTCCATAACCCAGTTATATTGTCCTAAGAGAGTGGTTTCTTTACATCAGCGCAGATTTGCATCATGTTGGTTTACCCAAAGTTTATATATAGACCTACCATCTCACTCTTAATATCAAATTTGAGAAACTGGTGTCATTCAATTTTTCCATCCAGGTTCATGGGATCACACAGAAGGATACCATATTCTTAGCAGCAACAGGAAAAGAGTGGGAGATAGCATACAACCTTGCCTCACTCCTCATTAAAGCGTACTCTGCACCGAGCGTATCTATGCAAATCATATATCAAACATATGCATTCCCTTCTTAATTAGGGTTGTCAATATCTCATTACGGGACAATGTATCGAAAACACATTATATTCCATTGACTGTTCTGTGATGATACGAATAGAATAGGATTAAAGTAGTCAACACAAGAACGTCCAGAACGAAAGCCAGCTTTTTTCTTACGCAACATTTGATCTAACAGAAAAGAAATTGTTTGCATTATAAGCGTAGAATTCAGCTCTCCTGTTTTCGCAGTCTCTCCTCCTTTTATATACATAGATTCTCGCCATATTAGCAGACATTTCCAATAAATGGTTAACCGGGATGTTGTGGGGCACTGACACTTTACCATTCTTCATTTTCCGTAGAGCATTTTCTACTTAAGACTGCGTGGGTGAAATTGTCGAAATATCCCTTGTGGCATTATATCTAACTATCTCATCATTCCAATAGAATTATTTTTATTTGACCTGAGAAATGCTAAAGAACTACTCGTACTACTTACCAAGTACTGCCGCCAACAAGCGGTGACATATCATATTTGTAAAATCTGAGCAAGACTATAGTCTTTCAGCTGCCATATCAAAGTCATAAATATAGAGTTTGAATACTGAGTGTGGTAATAGTAAGATAATGTTTTCCCTTCTTTTTAGAATCCATATGAATAGTTTAGTTAGGGTATATTGATCACCTTCCGTGCACGAGATATTCAAAGAAAATTTCATTTTTAAAACTTCTGTTAATCTTTTGCTGCTTTTAACACATTGCTCTCGTTTGTTACCTGACTATTCTATAGTTTTTTGTAGTTTATTTTTCCTAGGGTGTAAAGTCAGTGGGCCTCTTGATTGTTTAGGTTCAATCTGTTTTGGATATCAGAGCTAGATTTGATTTGAAGGGAGAAGCATAATCAAAATTTTAATTCATAATTTGAAAGTTTTCTGTATTACTAGCGTTTTGTGGATTTTTATTTACAATCTTGCGCTATATATCTCTGTACAGAAAGTATCTTCTTCTGCATTCTCTATGAGTCAGAAGACAAATATAATCATGTTTAAGGCATGCTTCAAGACCTCTGGTTATACCTCTGGGATAAGATAAGGCTCGTTTTAACACACAGTCGAACACAACGTTCAACAGCAGAGTTTAAAACCAGCTTTGACAGAACGATTAACGCTTTTATCATGTAAAATATGGCAACTCGAATTTGTATACAGTGCTTTAATCATGTAGATATTTACCTCTGACGACGTACAAGTACGACAAAAGCTTTTTCAAAATCAGTAAAAGCGAGGCTAATAATTTGAAGGCTGTTTATTGTGATCTGGGCATGACCTGAATGGCTGAAACCGGATCACTGGGAGTAAAAGACCCAGAAAAATGTTTATTTATAATTTCGGCGATTACTTTATTAATGATTTGATGAAAGTTATTCTGTGCCAATTCTTCAAGACTTAGTAATGGCGTCTCTTTATTGATTCATCAAAGACTAGCTAAAAAGCATTTTTACTTTACAATGGGAATAAATATCCATCGGTACCAATAGCGCATAAAAAAAAACGAAAAAGAAAACTATGCAACTATGAAGTTATTAATAATGTATTACTCATTTTTTGCCTTTATGAGTTATTTTAATTTCAACATATTTGGCTTTTATTTAAATGCTAAAAATGTAAAACTTATTTTCTAAAAATTTTTTTATAAGTTTTTGGAAATAAAAGAAAAATAAATGTCCACTAATTTTGCGAAAAAAAAAATTGTTCGCTAGTTTTGGTCGAAGTTAGGCATTTAATTTTGAGTAAAATCAACCAACCGATTTTCGTGATTTAAAGCTTATTTTATTCTGAACATTTTAAGCTTTAATTTGTGTGCTTAACATCTACAATTTTCATAATGAAAAATTTTCTATAACTGTTTGAAAAAAAATAAAATAAAAAATTGCTCAAATTTGGCGCAAATTTTTTTTTTCGCAGCTTAGTTGTAAATAACTCCGAAACTGCTGAGAAAACAAATAAAAAGATGTTGATATGATTCATAGGAAATCTTATTCCTAAACGTTTGATTGTACTTGTATCAAAGTCGATCGAGTCGTTTTCAAGTTATGATAAAATATATTGCCAAAACTACCATATTTCGGGCGTAAAATTTGCCCAAAAAAAAAAAACAATCAGTTTCATTTCCGAAACTGATGAAAAAAAAATGTATTCAGTTAATTTATAGGAAATTTTATTCCTAAACGTTTGGTTGTACTTGTATCAAAGTCGGTCGAGTCGTTTTCAAGTTATGATGAAATATATTGCTAAAACTACCATATTTCGGGCGTAAAATTTGCCACGCCCAAAAAAAAAACAATCAGTTTCAACTCCGAAACTGATGAAAAAAAAATTATTCAGTTAATTTATAGGAAATTTTATTCCTAAACGTTTGGTTGTACTTGTATCAAAGTCGGTCGAGTCGTTTTCAAGTTATGATGAAATATATTGCCAAAACTACCATATTTCGGGCGTAAAATTTGCCACGCCCAAACAAAAAACAATCAGATTCAACTCCAAAACTGATGAAAAAAATGTATTCAGTTAATTTATAAGAAATTTTATTTCTAAGCTGGTACCTGGATTAAAGTCGGTCAAGTCGTTTTTGAGTTATAATGAAATATATTGATATAACTACCATATTTTGGGCGAAAAATTTGCCACGCCCATAAAAAAAATGAGCCCGATGAAAAAAAAAACTGAAATTCGGCGCATCAAAATCATTATGTTCCATACAGTTTTATTTTGTAGACCAGTGTAATCAAGACAGAAATAGAGATAATTTTATGGCATTTATTTTTTAACCTTCCTGTACCAGCTCTTTGGTCTGTTAGACCGACGACATATTTTCAAAAGGCTGAAAAACAATTAAATAAATAAATATTAAATTATTGCATTTTATTATTCTAATAAAATATTATTCTAATAAAATAAACTAAGCAATGAAGTTTTAAGAGTTAGTCGAAAATTAGCGCAGATATACGAAGGTTAAATGTGATTTCCGGCATATGTTATTCCAATCCGATCCAATCAGATCAATTTTTGACTACTTTTTCAAATAAATCAAAAACTAACATAGCGATATTAGAAGTAATCTAGTGGCGTTAAATTGCACGAACGAGAAGGCAGTAAACATAACCACTTCTTGAAAGAAAGATGTCACCAAAGTGATTTTGCATTAAACCGATGGCTTAGAGCGCTGTATGACAAGTTGCACCGCCATGTTGGAATCAAATGTCATTGACGTTTAGCTGATTTATTTTTTTGGAAACAAAAGTTGTTCAATTTTAAAGAAATAACGAGGGATTTAGTGGATTTAAAGGTGATTCGGTAATGGCTTGAGGATTTTTTTTCTCAAAATACTGTAATTTTGCTTATTGACGAAGCCATTTAACCAGGAATGAGCTTCACCGTTGAACACAGTTCTGTGCTCTATGTACTTTATGAAATTTGCTAACAGATTTTTTATTATTATAGTTTTTTTTCAAAGTAAATTTTCACAATTTGAGGCTTTTTTTCTGGCCTTAAACGATTCATGACGCAGTATACACAGTGAGAAGACAAATGACAGCTAATAAGGAAGAAATCGGCTGTTGACAATATTACTACTTTTGAAAACAAAATATTAGTTTGCAACTGAGTGTCGTAAAAAGAGATGGCTATATGATGTATCTCATAGTCATACTGAGCATGAAGCAATAAACAGAGATGATGCAGACAGGTTTTTTAAAATAATTTTCTCTGGCGCATGTACATACGTCATACTAGAATACAATTGCCTGTATTGTATGAAATTTTAATGAAAATTGAAAAAGAAGTATTATAACATATTGAAAATTTATTTATATTTGTTAAATAAATTAATAATTTATTAATTATTTATAAATACACACATACATATATTTGAAATATATTTATAGAAATTATTACACTTCAAAATCATTTTAGGTTTTATTAATACATACGAGGGCGGATTGATATTGACGCTACCTAAGTAGGAAAAAAAATTTTTTTTTTTTTCAAAAACCATTCATTTCTCAACATAGTCTCCTTTTGGCTCAATACACTTAGTAAGACGATTTTCCAACTTTTTTATACCACCTGAATAATACGATTTTGGGAACTCCTCAAAATACGCATAAGTTTCGGTAATCACTTTTTTGTTTGAGATGAATCTTTTTCCTGAGAGCCATCTTTTTCAAGTTTGGAAACAGGAAAAAGTCACTAGGGGCTAAATGTGGACTATAAGATGGATGATCAACCAATTCGAACTGGATTTCTCGTACTTTTAGCATCGTATCTAATGCTGTGTTAACCGGTGCGTTGTCTTGAAGAAATAGCACTTTTTTCTTGTTTAAATGTGGTCGTTTTTCCTTGATTGCATTAACCAATTGATAATATAATGCACGATAATACTCTCCTGTGATTGTGGTTCCCTTTCCAAGATAATCAATGAGCAATATTCCGTGTGCATCCCAAAATACAGTGGCCATAACCTTGCCAGCCGATTTTGCTGTCTTCGCCTACTTCGGAGCACTTCCACCAGCTTCATTACACATTGTTTCGATTGAATTTTGGTTTCAGGTGTGTAGTGGTGGACCCATGTTTCATCAGCTGTTATTTATCAGCAGGATTATGCTTTATCATGTCTAAACACCGCTGTGAAGTGATCTCTCGAACTCGTTTTTGTTCAACACTGAGCAAACGCGGCACCCATCTTGCCGATAGCTTTTTCATATGCAAATGTTTATGCAAAATGTTGAACACACGTTCATATGATATGTTTACCATTTCAGCAATCTCACGGATTTTGACCCGCCGATCATTCATAACTATATCGAGCATTTTCTTGATACGAATATTTTCTTCAGTAACCACCTCTTTTGGCCTTGGATGGTATTGTTGCAGTGCTTGTTCGGCCAAGTAACACAAAAGTTGCTTACTTCAAACGACAACAACAAATAAACTAATCAATGAATTTGGCTAAAATTTTAACAGCTGACGTTTGACAGATCGTAATTTCTGACAAAGGAAAAGTTTTAGTGTTTGTGCTGCCATCTAGCGCTAGGTAGCTTCAATGTCATTCCGCCCTCGTATGTATGTGACATATTTAAAATTAAGTTATTGTTTTATTTAATTTTCTTTTTCAGGATTTTAAGTTCCTAAAGAGTTCCTGATTTAACTTTCTTATTTTAAAATACATTGTATACTTTCATTGTATACTTCAAAAATGTTCTCTAATTGCTGCATATTTTCCATAGTTCTTTTCCAGAAGACATCGAGAAGCACGACAAAATTAATTTTTTTAATATTCTTAATACTTAAAATTGTTTCATAAGAAAAAGCCTCAAAATCAAGTCAACTAGATTTTAATTTAAATATCAGCTTAAATTTTTAGGAAAAAGTTATTCTGCTTAAGCGTGAGACGCAGTTAAAGTGAACATTGCGTATACACAACAATGTGCCTTACGAAGTTATAAGAACAAAATAGAAAATTATTGTACAAAGTTTTGCTAATATACATTTTATAGCCGAACACCTCAATTTAATATTTAATTTTATTACTTTTATTTCATATTTTAATGTAAAAAACATCATATTACATTAAAAACAAAACAAAAAGGTATATGCCAGTGTTGCCAACTTTTTATGATCACAACGCGCAGACCTAATATTCAAAAGGCGCTAAAAAACACTAAATTATAATTTAGGTAACTATTTGTAATCAAAACGCGCTGTATAAAGGGGCAATATTTAAAGCCAAAAAATATACTGAAATTGTAAAGAAAAATTTCTACCATTCAAATTTCCACTTCTACAAAGATTTCTCAATAATTTGAACGATTAAAAAATAAAACTAAAAACGTTTTAGAACACAACAACAACCTAAAAACTTTTTCTTATTTTTTAGTACTGGTGTTAGCCAAGGTTGTGTTCTTTCTCCACTGTTGTTTAACGTTGTACACAATTATGTGCTGCAAGGTGGTATTATCTAGGGACTTAACACAAAGTTTGAAGACCTGGATTATACAAATGATATCTATCTCTTTGCTAACAGACATTGCGAAATGCAAAAAGTGGACTCTATACAGTAAAAATCTTCAAAATAAAAATTATATGAATCAACCAACATTAATAACACAAGGATCTTTCGAATTCTGAAACAGAAATTTTAGAGATGTCTCATCTTTGCACTCTCTCGGCAGTATCCTCACGACGTCCGGAGATTCCGGCACTGCTATTCAGGACAGATTAAACCTATTCAGGCCGACTGATTGCTAAAAGGCATTTTTCTTCCATTCAGGCATTTGTAAGCCACTATCTACGGAGCATTTTGAAAATATTCCATTCAGAAACCAGATCACACCAACTTCTTGTAATACACTGGGCACACGTTGAGGACACCAAACTACGACTTAGCAAAACTACCCATTGAATGAATGGAACGCGCAGAGAAACAGAAGAATAGGAATCCTAGCCAATTACTATTGAAGACAGGTTGAAAGAGAAGCCAATAGCATGACTTGGTATCAGATTAGATCATCGACTTTGGATAGGATCTTTATTGATGTAATAACAAATAAGAAGTTTAGTATATTAACTAAATAACTAAAATTTTATTCGAAAACGACTTATAAGTCTTGAAAAATAGGCTATTGTATTAAATATCCGTTTCAAAAATACAATTTTTATTCATTTTTGCACAAATGTTATCTGAAATTACGTAATTTTTACAGCGCGAAGCATTTTAAGTCAATAGTTTATATGAATTAATAAGTTTACTGAATTTAGTGAATTTCTTTTTCTTACAAAGAAATTCAATTAGAAAATCGCTAACCTAGCGCGTTTTTTGAAAAAAGCGCTAAAGAAAATAATTGAAACTTTTCGGTAGTTGCAACGCGCTGAATTTGCAACACTGTGACGCACACTCTCATCGAGAGATGGAAAACGTAACGGACCTACGCAAAGCGTGATCTCTTATTACTTGATTCATGCATACTGAGTGGTAAAATTTCATACTCTGTACTAAAATGTTTTTTTGGTTATTGTTATCTTTGTTGCTGTATGCTCACTGTATGCTATTGATGTTCATTTCATAGAAAAATTGTTCACGTATTCTTAAGCTCTTGGTTTAGTCGTAAGTAATAAGTCACCGACAAAAGCACATGCGTAGAGGATATACGCATATCTTTTTATGTACAGAAAAATAATGTAAGAAGTTTCATATGTTCTTGCTCTTAGTTGTCACTGAAACAGCGACAAATGCACATGTGTGGCGGATGCTTGTTGATTTTTTTTTTAAATTTTTTTAAAACATCAACTTTACTTCGCTGAGAGAGTAATTTTCATGTTCTCACTAACACAACTAAATTTTTACCGGCAAACTAATATTAATGCATCTTACAGCTGTGGTAGTAAGATGAGAGCTCGCACTCAGATTATTTTGCACTGTATTTTTCCATTTACTTTCTCGTTTGTTCTCTTTGTTTATTTTTTGCTTATTTGTTTCCTATGCGTGTGAGACATACGTGTGAAAAGTGAATAAAAGATCCGCTCTTTGCCGGACAATGCTGTACACTGTGATTCATGATGGCTTGCCAAACCTTAGTGAACAGAAATGTAACAGACATTGACATTCTCAGCTGTTAAACCATAGTTCACAATATATTTAGTTAGTTTTCATGCTAAAGAAATACCCTATACGTTCAAGGCTCTGGCTTCAGCGTCTGTAATTGTTTTTAGACTTTTTTGTTAGAAATTTGTAACCGGATTAGAATTTTTGTTAGCAATTATTCTGGCCACTGATCACTGTTCTATTTTATACAAATTTTCAATTTTTCGAGATGAATCGCCTTTTCTGGAACTGCATTTATTAAATCATCAGATAATGGCTTAATTTAACATTTTTCACTTTAGCATGCACACAATCTTAAAATTTTGTAAATTGGTAATGTTTAATGCAAAAACTTATCTACCAAAGCAACGATAATTTAGTATTTTTTAGCTGGTTCATTGGTAAACCAATGCAATTGAGTTAAGTAGATCGGTATATTCTGAATAGGAGAACCTAATAAATTAATGGTAATTAGTTTTCTACGAGAGAACAAAATATTAAATCAAAAAATTTGAAAAAGTCTTCTTTTACTCACATTGGCTCAATTTTGCAACACAGTGTACATACAAAATTTCATACAAGTTATTCTTTTTTTTTTGATATTTTATAAAAATTAATTATATAAATAAATACGAATTTAAATCTAGATTTTCATAATTTTTATTTACAATTTGTTTAACTTACTCTATTTCTATTCTCGATTAATTACTCATTCATCTTTATATTATATTAACCTGCTATATTCGTACTTCTCTTAGTAGAGACCAAAAACTTTTTTAGACAAAAATAAAAAACGCTGAAAATTAGTTGCCTCCATCCTTCTCCTATATGGAAACATAAAACTTTAATTCAATTTTCATGCAATTATTTTTTATGTTAAACATTTTTATAAGTCTTTACATTTTTACATTTCGTCTCTTTCTTTTTTATTTTCTTTTATAACGACATTTTTGGTAAAAAAAATTGCCGTACCGTTTGTACGAAGAGATTTTTAGGTTTTGCAAACTCCAAAATTCAACAACTTGGAAAATGAGACTACCGCTACGGGGTCAAAGAGGGTAAGAGAGAAAAGCATTTGGGAAAACCTTTATTGTCGCTACAATGTTGTTTAATTACTGTTGGCCAACAAACACTTTGTGGCCTGAAAATTGTGGTAGAAAAACCAAGAAACATAACGAACAAAGTGCTGAGAAAAAAAAAATAGAAAATGAAAAGCAGAGTAACATCACTAGACATCAAAGTAATTTAAATTAGTTTACATAAAAAAGATCATGATTTTCCTCTTCTTTGTTACCAATTCTATATTCAGAGGTTTATTTTGGTAAAAATTTAATTACATTTTTAAACAAAAAGAAAATAATAAATAAATAAATTCATAAGTTAATTTGGTTTGAAATGCAGATTACAGAAGTAAATTATGAAAAACTATGAATGGCAATTCAAAAGAAAAGTAAATAAAGATTTTTTCGTCAAAATTATGAAAAATAAAAAATAAAATTTTAAAATTGCAATTGAAGCGTAAGCCTAATATATTAATAACTACTCAACCGAAACATTCATTTAAATTCTATTTCTAGCACATTTTATGCCATCAAATAGAGTAGAAAAAACGGTTCAATTTTATCAACGTTGTCTTAGTCTTCTCTCTCTAGTAGAGTTTTCGTTTTAAGACTAAAACTTGCTGATTTTAAATGAATTTAATAAAAATGTCTTACAGAAATGTGTACTCTGAAAAATGCTTTTAAACCAGTCATGAGCTTATCACGGGACTTTTCTCTCCTATCAACTCACACGTATTCTTACGCTCTTACTTTAGTCGTCAAAAAGACAACGACGATTGCACATATATAGTAAATGTACGCAATTTTTTTAAGGCATTGACAAATAATTTAAAAAAGGATCTCTCACTTTTGCTTTTAGTTGTCACACAAGGTTTTAAACACACAACATCTGAAAACGAACTCATTAAGCCTTAGCTAGTATCACTACTTTTTATTACATTGTTGGTGTTGGAGAAGAAAATGTATTCTCTTTGAAAAAACCAAATAATTACAATTCTGAAGTACCAAAAAACACCATAAAAGAGAAAGAAACAGAGAGTTTATAGAAACCCATTCTTATTATAAATTGTTTTGTATTTTTGCTTAAAGAGATAACGTAAAGAGATAATAGAGATGCGTATACGCATACATATGAAAGTTAAATATTGTTACGAAAATCAAGTTGGGCACCACTGTTGTTTCATACACTGCTAAACATTAAACGAAAGGTACAAAGGCAACTGCGGAATTAACAAGTTATAACAAAACCGCCAACAACATAAACAGGTATGCAGTAAACAAAATAAACGGTAATAACCAAGCAAGGACACACCGAAAGATATAGCAAACAACAACAAGAACAGAAAGAAGTATATGTTCACATTTGCATGTCTTCATAAGATCTAAAAAGAGAGTAAAGGAAAGAAATGGAATCTAAGTTAAGTGTGGTTAAACGGTTGTGATCTTTAGGTAGAAAGATCTGTCAAGTAATTGCTGTTATTTACAAAGTTATTGCTGATGAAAAAGTTACGAAAAGTGGAACACAAACTTGTATTAAAAAAAACAAAAATTATTAGTTATTAAAAACCAAACACAAGATTTATTTTAACTGCAATTTACGAACTTAAAAGGTAAAAACGTAACAATACTATAACTAAATTGTAAGTGATTGCTCCTATTTTAATCCCGCAATGTCAGTTAATGCCGACCAGACTATGGACAATTTTCAACAGCGGTATCGCCTCATAAGATTGCAATGAGACAGCGACGAAGGCACATGTGTAGAGAATGTTCGTATATCTTTTTAGATACAGAAAAATAATTTGAAAAGATTCTTCCGATCTTGCTCTTAGTTTTCACTGAAACATAGGTATCGCTATTTTATTGGAAGACAAAGAGCATTCATTTATAATTTTCGATATGCTGCGCATTAGAGAATTTGAGCTTGCTAACTCATTCAGCAACATTCTTTATTGATATTGCTATGTTTACATACGCTGTTTTAGTAATCATGTGAAAGCCCTGATATACGGGCAAGCATGCTTATCCACATTACCCATAAAAATATGGCTACACGCTTAGGTTGTGTGTTACAATTTTTTTTTATCTTTTAACGCACACAAACAAAATATTGGTCAAACATACTTGCTCATCTATTAGGCCATTAAATTTGCCATTAATTAAGAGAGAGAGAGAGAGAGAAACTAAAGGCTCTACCCACATCGTAATCTATTTATTTTACTCATAACAATGGGTTGCTTAAATAAAATAGTGTGGATATTGCATAAAATAATAAAATAGGGTTCTTGTATCCTATAGTTAATGTCAAAATTACAACCAACCAAATTAAACGTCCTGGTCACGTAACCCTAACACGTAAACAACTAAACTATTTATTCAAATACACTAGCCAACAAGGTATTGAACTGGAGCAACCAAGTATTTTTTCTACAGAAATTTAGTGGGCTGAATTCGAATCTGTAATTGGTATTTCTCTATCACGTCGGGTTTTCGAGATACAAAAAAATGTTTTCACTCGTTTTTTACGTAAAAAGTTGAGTTTATTTAAAAATCAATGAATTTTCAAAAGTGATTGGCATTATTTCAAAGTTGTTTGTAATTTGTTGGTTTGATTTCACATTTTAGTGTCTAGTTATAGTCTCCCAGCATGCGTTTGTGCCAAAATCCTTGATAATTTCTTTCATTAAATCTTGGTGACCACGCTGACCTTGTTCGTCCCTCATCATTTGTGGCAAAAAATCTAAATGCGAATAAAGAAAATGCATTTTGAATGACATTCATGCACCTAATTTATGATACTTTTTTAATAATTCAGCAACAATTTACAGACAAATTCATTTTTATTATTTCCAAGAAAACTGTTCGCGATGCTCTCGAAAGACCTCCAGGCTCATCATTCAATAGCTTCCTGATCTGAGGGTCTTCTTTGATTTTAGCATATACGATTTTAGGAAAACCCACTAAATACTTAAATGTTGCACCATCTTTGTCCAGACCCTTGACAAAGTTCTTAAAAACGTCCAATTTTATGTGCAGCGGCGGAAGAAGAATTTCATTTTGATCAATTAATGTTTTATTTGAAGTGTTTTATTTTGACATGTAGCGCGACTATCCTTTAGACAAAGGACCCAACAAAATTTTGTAAAACCTCCTTGCATACCAGTCAACGAACCAATGATCTGAAACAGGTTAATTTACAGTCATTTACGATGGTCTATACTATACCTTAAGGTCACCGCAGATCTTCCATTTATTATCGTTGTATTGAAGTAATCAAAATTTCAAAATTTCAGTCATTGATTCTTAATTTTCCTTTGTATTAATGGTATGAGCAATTAGTATGGATAATTTTCCATTCCCATTATGCAAAAGTAGAGCTTCTGAATTGTACTTGGAGCCCTGAATAAATAATATCCATTCAGTTTTGTCACATGGCTGGTTAATTTTTTGAAATACACCATCAGCATTAGTTTAGTATAGAATATATGCAGCCAATTCCAAACTTCTATCTCTATAGGTTATTACTTTTGTCCCAACTGGAAAATGTTTACATTGCTGCATGTGTGAAGCTAGTAATTCTGCGTTTCGCTTCGTTAAATATATATTCCGAAATAGATCATTCAGCTCAGCTCGAGTCACTAAATGGCGTTCATCATCAGCCTTATACAAACTACCCCTGCTGTTGAACGATATTTTGGACTCACTGCACGTAGCACTGGGAATGACTGGTAATGAATCATTTGGTGGATGTTGAACCAGTATAGAAACCAATGGGACATTCGCGTGAGTAATGTTTTTTGACTCTTTCCAAAGTACTGGAGTTGAAAAATCTAAACAGATCTTCTTACCATTTGACCACTTGTATAAAACAGTTCTGCAACTATTGCAAAACATTGTCGGTATCCACGATTTGTCCAAGTTTCTGACAGCAAAACCAAAATGTCATATATATGCATATTTTAATGACATGCTTAACGCTACTATTATGATTCAAATTTAGAATGAATGTGCTCTTCTGTCAAATTAATAATTGTGAAATTGTAGTGTCAGTATTGACTGTTAAACAGTATTGCCAGTATGCGATAAAAAATGAACATGACGTAATAGCCCAATTTTTATGTCAGATTCGAATTCAGCGCACCCACATTAGCTAAAAAACATGTTTTGTTTCTCCAGTCAATTATTTTTTTTTAAATTTACGGAACGGTGATATCATAGACAAGGTGTCCTAATGCTGACTTATTCCATACAATTTTATGTTACGTATTGTTATGAGACATTTTTCAGAAAAGTTTGTTAAAAACTGCTTTCGTTTACCCAAAAAAAGGACCTTCGCATAAATTAAGATTTTATGACAAAGTTTTTATAACTTCAACAAAATCTAATTTAAATATAAATTGCCAAAATCTATTATTTTTCAGTTATTTTTAATACAATTCAACGTTATTGTTTTTATACAAAATTGCAATTTGTCATTAAAATTTGTAATTCAATAAAAGATAAAAAAAAAATTGTTTTAAAAAATGATTTAATTTTATTATGCAAATATTTATTTTTTTAATAAAAATAAACAATAAAAAAATCATTGAAAACTCGTTAAAAATTTGTTAAATAAAACTAAAACTAAAAAAATAGAACTAAACATTTAATTAAATTTATAATAAAAATAAATAAATGAGTTGCTGATTTACAACAATGACTTTAAAAATCCTTAACAGCAACAAAAAAAAAAAAAATAAATAAATTGGCTCAGTTCAGAAGAGGTACAAAATAAAAGTTAATAGTTTGGAAATTTAGTGTGGGGATGTATAACGTGCAACCTGCAGGTGGCGTGGTGCGCACGCATAACAACAAAAAAGACCCAGGTTCGAGCCACAGCAGAGGACATGACGAAAAAACTTCTTCAACTTCCCTCCAGACAACTCAATCTAATCTTCCCACATACCTCTGGAGATGATGACAAAAACCAGACGAATGATCAGGAAAACATGTCATCACTGGGAAAAAAATTACAATGCTAAAGTAAAGATCATCATCAATTAGCAAGGATCTTCACCACTACGAAAAATCATATGGAGTAAGCTACAGTGGATCAGTCATCGACTTAGTTTGAAAAATCAAATGATTAATGAAACTGGAACAAAGCAATGGATGCCTTGTGGAAAGGCTCCCTAGAGGAATGACGGAGAAAAAAAAAACTGAAATTGCGGGGCTAACAGCAGATAGCTTATCTTTTACGTATTTATCGGATAAGACAAAATATTTGGGGATCATTCTCGACAGGTCTCTCAAGTACAATACACTCTTGCTCAGTGTTACAAATAGGGCGGTTAGGACACATTAGGTCTGTCAACGACAATGCTGAGTTACGCTGCTTTAGCGTGGTGGCCTAAAACGAAGCGGAAAAATGCGTGAGATCTACTTTCTTTTACAGGACCTTATCTGTTTTTCGATTACCGGCGCAATAAAAACCTGTACTCACTTTCCTTTAGGCTATTATGCATATTCCTCCATTGCATATTTATGTATTAGAGTTCGTTAAAAGTGTCTTAAGATTACCATACAACACATGGGTTGAAAATATCAAAGTAATCTCGACCAAGAGCAATACAATCATTCCAGTGCCGCATTAACATTTCAATACCTTTTTTGTAGAACGATTTATCTTTTGCCTCAAAATAAGCCTAAGTTTCAGCGAAATTTTTTACCAGCGCAAATCTTTGTTAAGGTCTGCGAACAGCCAGTAGTCTCTGGGAGCCAAATCTGGCAAATATAATGTATGGTAGAGCAATTCGAAGTTTAATCCATGTAGTTTTGCCATTGTTTTGGTTAACTTGTGACGTTCTTATTTTTGATCAACAGTGAGTAAACGTGACACCCACTTCGAACAGAGCTTTCTCATATACACATGCTCATAGTGCCAACACATACTTTTGATATCCTTACAATGACAACTAACTCGCTCAACTTTTTGACCATTCAAAACGATTTTGTGGATTTTTGATGTTTTCTGGTCTTACCGCCCAATTTGGACGTTCACTGCTTTCTTTATTATCGGTGTCTCTTCGACCACTTTTGAAGTTAGCAAACTAACGTTTTATTGTTGTTCTTGAGAGATGGGAGTTCTCATAACACTTTTCAAGCCAGTGCAAATTAAAACATGAAATTGTTTTTGAATCATTGTTCTGTAAATAACAAAAGTAGTATCACTCGTAGCACAGCTGTCTTTTAAAGGTTAGCCCAAACTGAAAAAGAGGTGATTGTAATAAAACTAGCGCCATTTATTCGTGAGGTCCAGAGCTTTCAGCCCATTTATTATTTCTAGCTTTATGGCTGGTAATATGGTGGAGTATTTGAGGATATTGCGTTTATTTAATAATGATGCCATCTTACTTGGATAGGTAATTACATGTCTATCAGAGAAAAATTTATGGGTGAACTGTTTGGTGGCAGAATATCACTGGTCAGGTTCGATTCGCCGATGGAACAAATTAGACAGACAGCGAAACTGTCGCTGACATGGTTGGTCCCAATTACCAGAGTGTAATGCCAAATACCCTTCGATTTTTAGGACGAGATACACGCTATTCTTATTTGTATTAGGAAGTGGCTGAAGAGGAAATCGAAAATATACATGCCACCATGAGAGCTATAGGGTGCCCAAACATAGCGCACGATGTTCATTGTGAGTCAAACTTTTATGTAAAGTTTATTATCCAACTTTTAGCTTTGGAAAGGTACACAATTGAGCTGCGCGTTAAGATTTTTGAAGCCTTTTACGAAAATTGGCGTTCAAATTGATATGCGACGAACACTTTCACCTCAGTGGATTCATCAGCAAGCAGAATTGTCACATTTGGGCAAATGAAAATCCACGAGTGATTGTTGAAAAGTTGATGCATTCATAAATAGTGACTCATTGGAGCGATTTATGGGCTGGTGGCGTCGTCGGGCCGTACTTCTTCGAAAATTAAGACCGCTTAGCCGTAGTTACCGTGAATGGTGTTCGCTATCACGAGATGATAACGCACTTCTTTTATCAAGAAATTGAGGATATGAACCTGGATGATTTGTGGTTTCAACAGGATGATGTCATTTGCCACAAGGCTAACCAAATGGCTCTTCTGCGCGAGAAATTCAATGGGCGTGTTATCTCATGTCTTGGCGATGTTCATTGGCCGCCATGATCATGTGATTTGACACCGTTGGATTTCTTTCTTTGAGGATATTTAAAAGAAAAAGTTTACATCATTAAGCCAAGAACAATTCAAGAGCTAACGGATGAGATAAAGCGGGAGATTAACGTCATTGAATCTCATATATGTCTGACGGATAAGGGTATGCCACCGAAGCCGTGGGGAGCATTATTTTGTTTCCACATATAATTTTCAAAGATCCTTCTATCATGATGAAAAATATTAAGATATTCTCAGAAAGTTTTTTGTTTTATTTACTATTAACATCGTGTATTTTGGTTGGACCACCATTTAGATAGCCGACTCTTTGACGAAAAGGGGAACACGGAGCTGTAATGGTTTTTATTATCCCTACGGAATATCCAAGGAAGAGAAGCGGCTCCTGAGTTAAAAATTAATTTACTCAACTATGGGAGCACGCCACTAGATTAAGACAGGCAGTACGGTTCGTCTCCTTGTCTACAGGTACAGCCCGTAGGCTACTTCTACTAAATAGGGTACTACTGCCCTTAACCGAACATTGGGGTCTTAGAGCCGCCAGCATATTTTGGGGAACATTGCTCCTAATTAATGTGTTTTCTACGAGGTGAATTTGGTTGTCCCGATCGGCAAGTTGTTAGTGTGCTAGACTGACAGCTCGCGGCTTGTGGGTTCGATTCTCATAAGAGACTCTGGACATCACGCTGAATATATGGTCATAGTATTCTCCTTTTAAGTGTTAGGTCCTCGATCACTCAATCCACATGGTTTGTATATGGCTTTTGGAATAACAAACAAAGTATAACTTGCTGTAGGTTTTGTTTTACTTTTGTGATTTGCAAAAAAAGAGCAGCTGACGCACATCTACTATTTACCTAAGCTTATCCTAAATATCTTCCGACGATTTCAACGTGCAAAAGATGACACGGAAGGCAAAAATAACCCAGCGAAAAAAATTAGAGACTGATTAATTCGAGATGTTTCACTCGAAGTTTAATATCAAAGTTATAAATCATTGATGCATGTTTGACAACATGAGTTGAAACATCTAGACGTCGAAGGAAGATTTTGCATGTTCAAAACGCTGCTCTTTATTCCGTCACTGTTTAAGGGAGCTTATTGGCTTTCCACAAAGCGCCATTTGCTTCGTTTGAGTTTCTTTATTCAATTTAATCTTTCAAACTAAGTAGACGATTAAACCACTGTAGTTTTCTCCATATGATTATGCGTAGTGGTGAAAATCCTTGCTAATTGGAAATCCCAGTAGGTGGCGTGTTTTCCTGATCTTTCATCTGATTTTTGTCATGGCGCCGGAGGTATGCGGGAAGAAAAGAAAGCTTCTTCTTTATTTTTTTAGATGGATCAGTCTGGAGGAGGTAAAAGACTTTTTACTAAACACGAAATCACAATTAAATTTTACTTCGTTATGTCCTCTGCTTTGACTCGAACCTGAGTTGTTTGTGTTGTTTGTGTTTGCGCGCGCTCTAACCACTACACCACGCCACTTCTACAAAATAGGTCAATTCGTTTGATGAAATCAGAACGATACCATAAAAAAGTGCACATTGAAGACCAATTTGTTTTAACACATATCATTGACAAATGTCTCCTGCTGTCTTAGCTGCAGTTTAAATGTAAGTCAAACTCTGTTTTATGTTCAAATAAAAATTGTGAAGTTTTTTACAATATTTTTATTAGAATTTTATGAAATATTTGTAAATCGATTTACTAACGATTTGTTTATTTTTTATTCTATTTTTTAATTTTTATTTATTTGCATTTTTATTTGGTTACCGTGCAAGTTTGCATAAAACCATAAACTAAACCAAAATATGTAAGCAAATCTAAAATAATAAATTTGTTTTTTTTAGCCATTTATTCACACTGAATATATTTATTTAATAAATATTTAATTCATTTTTTTAGAGTACAGGTAAACCACAATATACAGTGAAAAATCGCAAACTATTTTTGTTAAACCGAAAATGAAATAAATCAAAAATACATGTGATTTTACTAGGAGCTAAAAGTGCATCGTTAAAAAGTACTAAAGCCGTTGTTTATTTTTGTTATAAAAAATAAAAAAGGAATATTAAATTTGTTTTTAAATAAACTCAATTGAATAAAATATACTATAAATTAAACTTTTTTATATATGACAGTAAATCAGGAAATGCATAAATATAAATTAAAAACAAACAAGTTGCGAATAATATATCGACCCACTTGCCCAAAATTCTCGTATATTACAAAAAACAGATTTTGCAGGAGAACTTAATTCTTTTTTTTTTTTTTTGCTTTGGCTGGTAACATCAACACCAACCTTAAAGTGTTATATCTCCCAATGCAATTATTACTAATAGATTTACTCAAAGTAAAACACTTAATTTTTGTTATCTTGGGCACCTAAATTATATTTATAATAACAAACCTTTAATTGCATTCTCCACCAAGTAATACAACAAAAACGGAATTAGCTCCTTGAATAGCTGTTCGAAACTTAAGCATTTTTCAGTACTTTGCGTAATAAACTTTGTTTTTTGTGGTCTTCGCGCACCGTTTTGGCACAGTTTTTATGAGATTTGTTAGAATTATTTTTATTATTGACTGAGACTTTAATTTTAAGTCCTCCATCAGTTTGGGATTTTTTTAAAACGACTTGGTCCAGCTCTACGCTTTTAGAATTAGGAACAATTTTATTTAAATAAAAGAACCGGTTAACCGGTTATTTGAATTATTTTTAAGAAGTGCTACTTTTCGAATCATTCGAAAACCGGTGTTTGAAAAAAGTTGAACAATCAATCTCCCTTATAGATAAAGAGGAGCTTGGTATACGCTTGGGTGATTTCTTAAAAGGGAAGATTATTGCCATTTGTTAAAATATTTTCAGTGTAAGTTACTAATTACTTACGCTTTTTAATTATCGCGTTTGACAATTTTCCATTACAAATAAGCGCATTATCATCGCCATAGAAAGGTGCTCCGTCCTTTCTTTTAATAGGAATATCTGCAGTGAATATTGCATATAATGTTGGTGATAAACAGATCGTTGAGGGAGACCAGTTTGTATCCTTCGTTGTGTTGAAGAGATGTTCCCAATGCGTACTACAAACGATCTATCTATTAAGATATTTTGAATGATCTTCAGTAGATACAGTGGAAATCTAAATTTGTTAAGTTTATATACTAGTCCATCGTGACATATAGTGTCAAAACTTTTTCTGTATTTAGAAATACAATGCCTGTGCTTTTTCTATTAAATAACCTACTCTTCTTATTTGGTAAACTGTCGAGTGCTCTTTTCTAAACCCTAATTGTTCCTTAATTACAGCATGTGGTATAAGACGACATTGTATTCAACGTCGTTTCAAGTTATTGGGCTAGAATCCTTAATATACTTATTGGTCGAAAATTATTAGGTAGAACAGGATTTTCGCTTTGTTTAAGTACTGAAACTGTTTTTGCATTTTTAAATGCTTTCGGAATATAGCCATTTAATAGACAGGAATTAAAAAATTAAGCAAGAAGTTCAAATACTGAAGTAAGCATATTTTTTACTAAAATACTCTGTAACATGTCTAAGCTAGAGTTGCAAAACTATCGATAGTCGGCCAACTCGATAGTTTAGATAGTTTACAAAAAAAATTATCGATACTATCGATACTATAGGATTCTTTTAAGTGCTACTTGTGACAACAATATTAGAATTTAAGTTAAAAGGAAAGAATAATAATAAATAGTGTTGAAACAAATAATAGGGACACTTTATATTCTTTAGCGTGTCATAAAATTTGATGTTTTGAAGTTTTTTGATGGAAGAGTAATCCTTATATATAGCGATGGTACTGACCATGAAGTGCTCCAAAGCTAAAGTAATTATTGCGATCCAGAGACTATGGAAGAAAGCGTAGAACAATTGTCAGTTTTGACAAATTCTGGTGATGCCCTTTCGTACTTCAAAGATTAACCCCTTCAAATCATCAAAAAGCCCCAAAAATAAACTTATTCTCCTGTTTCAAGTCGCACAATAAGAAAAAACCTTGTGGGTAAGAGTCCTCGAAATGTGTCGCTTCTCAGCAAAACCTGCACCGTAATAGTTAAAACAACAAGGTATGGTCTGACAAAATGATGATTAATTTGCTTGGGTCAAATGCAAAATCGTATGTACGAACGTATTTTAGTTACAATTCGTAGTTCATTTGAGCTTAATAAATATAAATTTAAAAAACTGTTAAGCTGTGTCCCTGTGTAACTATAAAAGTTTACAAACGGCTAACAACCGGCGTGAAAAATTTTTTTTGAAATGCGACCTTGACTACATTTATTGGCTTTCGTACTTTCTCTTAGAATTTGAAGATAGTATCGATAGTGAAAAAAAAAAACTATCGATGTTCAGCCAAAAACAAAACTATTGCAACTATCGATTGTTTTGCAGCTCTAATCTAAGCCTGCAGATATGTCATTCTTAAATTTCTTAGCTATTTCTATTGGTTCATTACTATCTGTCAAAGGGACTTCATTAACACTTATTTCGCTTATATTTAAATCGTTTATTGTTTTTTAAAGTTATTGAGCGATATTTTGCAAATTCATTAGCATTATCCATTAACTTTATCCACATCATTTCCAATTTCTTTATTATTAATAACCAAATTTTGTATTTTAGAGCGTTTTTGTTAAGTACCTTTGTAATCATCCAAAACTTCTTATTACCTGGTGGTAATTTTGAAATAAATTAATTCCATTGTTCATTTCTATCCTTGTTAATACGATAACTGCTAAGTAATCTTAAATGCTTCATTAAATCCAAAATTATCTGCCTTCTGACACTTCTAAACTTACTATATATTATACACAAGCAATATTTTCGCAAGGATTCAGTTTTTATTATTAAATAATTTTTAATAAGCCTTTTACAATAGTATTCGCAATACTTCTTTCTCTCAGCTTAAGGCTTGCGTTAGTAAGCTTGTTATAAGTTATTTCTAAATCGTTTTGGTTTGTTGGGTATTTTCTATCAACATACACACACACCTTTCAGTCTGGAAAAAACAAAAAATATTTTAAGTGTCAAACTCATTGTCTTTAAAAAATTACCCTTTCGAATACAAACTTTTGGTCTCATTCCTTGCTTTGAAATGTTATATTATTTTGAGACTGGCATTAACTTTTAAATCCATTTCATGTAAAATAATATGATTTTTTAAGCTGCTTTAATTATTATAATTTAGTTGCTTTTCTTTTCTGTCCTCCATACTTGTTACGGCTAATGCCGCTTAAACTTCATGACAGTTACGGGTGAGTTGAGTAATTCTAACTCCTAAATTGTAAATCACTTGACCGTTGCAAAATTATAATATTAAGTGGATAATGTCGTTTTGTGACAAAAATGACCTGCACAAAGTTCGTGTAGCAGCAGGCAAAAAGTAAAATTCCTTTACAAGGATATCAAGTTGAGAGCTGATTAAAGTATTAAAAATGAAAAAGATAAGAGAAGAAAGAAGAGGATAAAGAAAAGTCAACGATTTTTTTTTAACTTACCAATTTATATGTGCAAATAAATTATGGCATAACAAAAAATGTTTTTTTTTTTTTGTAATTAAAACTGAAATCACTCTTCGTTGTAAATTTGCAATTTAGTATATATGCTCTGAATTTCGGCAAAAAAAAGTGAGTTTCTTTTATAGAACTTTTAGCAAATAAAAATAATATTATCTATATAATTAATAGGCTAACACATTTCTGTGTATCCCTTTTACGCCCGTTCTACTCCACCGATTTTGAAAATATATGCATGGGCTTAAAGCTTTTTATGTGCAGATGTACACAATATAACTTTTATTTAAATCGGTATTTTAAGGTTAAAACGACTGTAAAATTCTTACCAACACAAAGAAAGGAAACAATTTTTTTTTGTGTATACAACCCAACAAACCAAAACGACTTAGAAATAACTTATAACAAGCTTACTAAGATAAGCTTTAAGCTTAGAAAAGTTTTGCGAATATTATTGCAAAAGGCTTATTAAAAATTGTTTAATAATGAAAATTGAACACTTGCGATAATAATGCTTGTATAGAATACACAGAAAGCTAAGAAGTCTATGGTTATAACGAGCTTAAGTTCGTAATATTTTTGTAAGCTTTATAGTATATCTAAATATATGTGTGTAAAGAATGGCTGTCACAACAACAAATTTTGGCGATTGATGGAACAGCATTAAGTCCTTATCCCGTTCCAATTGAAGACATTTTGGCAATAGCAAACTATGTCTGTAATATTGTTATTACTGTTGGGGGTTTATGTTGGAACTACGGGAACAAAAAAAAATGAGAATGGAATCAAATTTCTAAAAGAAAACGATTGTGTTATAAATATATTCTCTGAACATTGTCAAATAACATTTTTTTTTTTCAAAAATACTTACAAAACTATAGCGAGATTAAGTCATATACAATAATATTTGTCAAATTGTTATCTAAGCTAAGCGTATAGCAAGTAGTATTGTAAAAGGTGTTGCCATGTGAAGCATTTTTAAAACAGTATTTGAAGGCCGTTCTCATTTTGTATTTGAATAAGCTTATATGACAGTGGAGACAATACCCGTGGGTTCCAGATGACTGATTTTACTGGTAAAATGAATATATGCAAAAATTTATGAAATTCGATAAAAATATAGAAAAATTATGAAACACAAAAAAAACCATAGTACTAATCAAAAAATACAGAAATATGAAGGAAAATGTTAATGGATGTATTGAATGTCTGAGTGTGTTGTGTAATCGATCTTTGCTATAAGGGTGGTCGGGGATCGCGGTGTATTTTTGTAGGTTAAAATGATCGATTTTCGTGACAAAATTTACAATATTTTACAAAATTAAACAAAAATTGATAAAACTTAAGAAAATTCGACAAATTTGCGATAAATTATAAAAAAAATCGACCAATTAACGCAAAATCCAACTAAATTATCACAAATTACATAAAATTACAAACAATCAAATATATAAACAGGTCCAAATAGGTAAACTGAGTGCTTTCTTGTAGAAGACTGTAAAATAAACGCAAAGACTAAAGGGTATAGGTTAAAAAAAAAAAAAAAAAAAAAAAAAACACATTTAACAGCATCGAAAAAATAGACAGGAAATTTTTTGCGTGTCTTTGGCTTTATGACTACGGTATCAGGAGTTCTAAGCCAGTTTTCCATTTAGCCTGCACAGCACCTGATCATAGAGGTATACATCGTATATGTTTTTTTTTCAAATTTTTTGTCCTGTATTTGGCATAATAACCACTGTATCAGGAGTTCTAAGCCAGTTTTCCGTTTTGCATGCACAGTATGCTTACAAAAAGTTGTAGGAAATCTCTTATGATAAGCTTATTCTACAATTCATTTACATTTTTCTGAAATAGTCTGTTGGAAAATAAAAACAAAAGAAAATTTGTATTTATTATGTATATTTTATTTATTTGTCATATAAAAAAATATTTTGAGGTTTTTTTAAAAACAAATTTTTTGGAAATTTTTTTTTATTTTTAGGGTTATATATAAAAAAAAATATTTGAAATCTATTTAAAAAAAAAATTGGCCTGAAAAATTTAAAATGAAATGCTTTTAGAACTAACTTTATAAATACATACATAATAAAATAAATCTTAGATGCTAGAATGCGGCTGATTGTGTCAGCCGCTACGTATACTAGTAATATTAAAACGAATAAGTAATAAATACATATATTTTTTTTAATTAATGAAAGTATATTTTTCAATATTATATTTATTTCACCCCTCACTCTCACCTCTTCACATGATTTTTTACACGGTATAATTTTGAATATATTTACCGTGTAAAAACAGGTTAAAGTATATAAAAAAATGCAAAAACATGACTATTTCTGCTTTTTTTATTGCGTATTCAATTCTGAATTCAAGCGTTTACAAATTTAAAAATTTTAATTAAAGTTTTTGTTTTTTATACCTATATTTCTTAGACTATAATGGCTTTAGAGAGGCCAACTCAAATTATGTAAATTTTCTTAAATTTTGAATTTCAATTCAACATCTCTTTTTGTACATATTAAAGCACTTCATTAAGCTCTTGATATATTAAACGATTTTAAGATTTTAAATTATGGCATGAAGTGCTTACCGCAAATTAATGCATTCACTTGCACCATTTGTATGCAGCTGTAAAACCACAAAGTGGTAAATAAAAGCTTGTAATTACATGACTTATACCATAAGATCAAGCAGTAACCGCACAGGGTTGTTGATTTACAGAAAATTTAATTTTAAAAATACTTTTATAATAAATTAAAAACATTAAAAAAGGAAGGTAAACAGAAGCCAAATAACCAAGTAGAGCAATTAAGGATATTAGGGGTGACTTCTTGGAATTTTTATAATTAATATTGTAATTAGGGTTGCCAGATGCAAAATTGCAAAATTCCTGACATTCATATCGGATGGGCCATCTACTGGTTTAAGTTTCAGCGGTTATTTCGAATACGGAAATATTTATGTCAATCTATTCTATCGCAAAATCAGTATATTATCTCCACTGAACGAAATGAATCGATTTACGCCTGAGCAACGTTGAGTTTTATTGGAAATTTATTTCCAAAACGGCAATTGCACGAAAATATCATACAAAATTTGGTCCTAGAGAAAGACCAACAGTGTCCGGTATACACAAACTTATTGCTAAAGTTCGTGAAAATGGTTTCATTGTTGACGCGAGAAGACGTAAGCATGCTCGTACAGTGCATATACCCGAAAATATAGAAACTGTGGAAGAGAGTGTGCGTGAGAGTCCATCAACATCAACTCTTTATCGTTTTCAAGAACTGAACATTTCACGCACCAGTTTACGTCGAATTTTGTCAAAAAAAGATCTCGGTATGTCGCCTTACACAGATCGATTGGTTCAAGAGTCGCAACCGCATGACCTTCCGACTTGCTGGGTACGCCATCGAGAAACAGCACGATCATGTCGATTTTGCCAAAAAAATCATCTTTTCGGATGAAGCTCATTATCATCCTGATGGGTACGTTGATAAGTTAAATTGCCATATTTGGGGCTCAAAACAAAACCCTTATATGGTCTTACAGAAGCCAATGCACCCATTACGAGTGACTGTCTGTTGCAGGTTGTAGAACGGAGGCACGAGAGTGGTCCATATTTCTCTCAAAATTAGTACGGTGTAACCATTACGATCAATGAAGACATCTATCGCACCATGATAACCGATTTTTTTGTGCCCGCTCTTCATGGTATTGATGTGAAGGATGTTCGGTTTCAACAGGATGGTGCCACAATCGATTTATTACGTCAAACGTTTGATGATCGTCTAATTAGCCAAAATGTTGATGTCAGTTGGCAGCCAAGAAGCTGTAGTTTGACACCGTTGGACTATTTCTTTTGGGACGCCGTTAAAGACAAGTGTTATGCCTACAAGCCAGAGAAAATTGAGCATTTAAAGGCCAATATTCGAGAAGTCAATGCTGAGATACGACCTCATATACTCGAAAAAGTTCTCGAAAATTGGTTCGATCGAATGGGGTACAGTAAGACCAGCCGCGGCAGCCATTTGAATGAAATAATATCTCATTTCTAACCGGAACAATTGCACTTCACAACAACAAAAATAATTTTTAATAATTAATTTCAAACCGTTTTTTTATTGCATTTTGAAATTTAAGCTTTTAATTGGTCCAACCGATAGTAAAAAGTCTTGACAGTCAAATAAGTAAGTATTCGAAAATCTTCGGTTACAAACAGTCAGTAGATGGCTTTAAAATGTAGTATCTCTGGTAATATTGGTTTTATCAGGCAACGTTATGGCACGTGTGTTTTATAGAGTTATAGAACTTTAAGTTGGCATTACTTTTCAAGATGGCGACCGACTTAACAGCTGTCAAGTGATTTATTCTCAGTTTGGTTTGGCAATTCATCGTGAATATACTCACGACTGAAAAACGCTTGCAAATAGTGTATCTTCATTTTTCACAAGCGAATTTTTTTTCAATTTTCATAAGCGAAGTTTGTTTAGCAATGAAACGCACTTCTGGTTAAATGGCTACGTCAACAAACAAAACTGCCACATTTGGAGTGAAGGTAATCCTCAAGTTTATGTGGAAACACCGTTACATCCAGAAAAACTTACTGTTTGGTGCGCTTTATGGGCTGGTGGAATCATTGGTCCGTACTTTTTTAAAAACGATGATGGCCAGAACGTTACAGTCAATGGTGATCGGTATAGAGCCATGACTGCTAACTTTTTCATTCCGGAATTGAATAACCATGATGTCCAGGAGATGTGGTTTCAACATGTCACACAGCTCGTGCCACAATAGATTTATTGAAACACAAGTTTGGTGACCGCCTAATTGGACCTGTGAATTGGCCTCCAAGATCTTGTGATTTAACACAGCTAGACTACTTTCTGTGAGGCTATGTAAAGTCATTGGTCTATGCGGTAAAGCCACAAACGCTTGACCATTTGGAACACCGCATTCGCCATGTTATTGCCGATATACGGCCACAAATGTAGGAAAAAGTCATCGAAAATTGGACGTTCAGATTGGACTACATCAGCGCCAGCCGTGGCGGCCATATGCCATAAGTCATATTTAAAATGTAATGCCACAAGATTATCTTTCGGATGAATAAAATTCATGTCAATCGAATAATCCATCGCTGCTTTATTGCAACTTAAAGTTCTATACCTCTATAAAAAACACCCTATATAAAAATATCATGAACGGAGGCAATTGAAACTACACAGAGAGTGGCAAAGCCAGAATTGGCACCAAGAACGGTAATGCTGTTCCTCTGGCGGGATTGCAACGAAATTTTTCATTGTGAACAACGAACGATTAAATCTGATCTTAACTGTCAACAATTAACTTTGTAAAAATGTATTTTCAAAAATCTTGACAAATCATATTTTTCTTGATTCTTCACAAGCTGTACAAGTTCTTGTAAATTAAGTGAAATCAAGGTCCATCTTGTTCATCTCATTTCACAGCCAAGTTTGAAGTTATTGAAAAATAAAAAATATTTATAGATAAACTACTCGCATATAGTGTTAAGTAGATAGTGAATCTGGGGATTGGTACGATGCTACTACACCAAACACATACAATATTGCTCTCGGCCCATCATTAACTCTTATCATTTGGCAGAGATCCCTTGATCATAAAGCCTAACTGCTAATAAAGCAAATTTGTCTTAAAATAATATTGTCAAAATTTGGTTTTTACTGAGGAGGGCAAATTTGAGGTTAGGAAGTAAATTGGCTGTCAAATGATGAAATGTCCAGAACTGATCTGTCAACCCATGACACTTATTAATTAAAAAGTGGAAAGTTTTATTTATATTCAAAAGTGTAGAACAAGGAATTGTAATTGTAAAAATTTACTAACAAAATGGTGAAAATATTACTGTATCACTTCGTAAAATTCGAGCAGCTTTTCCTTGTAATAAGGCTTCTTCTCATGCCGCTGTGCGTAATTTAACCTTTAAATTCAAGGCTCACGGTACTTTTACTGACAATAAATCAAAACAATACACTCTTAGTGGCCGTAGTGATACGAACAAAACCGATGTACAGCAAAGTGTTGAGAATAAGCCTGGAACATCAACTAGTCGACATTCGCAACAATTGGGCATCACCAGCGGAATTTTGCTTAATATTTTGCATAAAGATTTTCATCTTCACGCTTATAAACTTCAACTCATTCAAGATTTAAAGCCAGCCGACCATTGTTTGCGTCGAACGGTTGTGAAATGGTTGTTTGAAAAACTGAACGAAAACAACGCATTTTTCAACAAAATCATCTTTAGTGATGAGGCCCATTTTCAATTAGGCGGTTATGTAAACAAACAAAATTGTTGCTTATGTGGCTCATAATATCAAGAAGCAGTCCTTTCAATGGTCCAATGGTTTTTGCATCCAAAGAAATTGATGGATATGGAGCTTACAAAATCCACAAACAGTCCTCGAAAAACCATTGCATTAAAAGAAAGTGACTGTATGGTGCGGTTTGTGGTTATGAGGCATCATCGGCCCGAGTTTTTTCAAAAATGAGCAAGGAAACGCCGTCACCGTGAATTCTCTGCGCTAACAAGCCATGATAACCAATTTCTTGTGGCCACAATTAGCTAATGTTGACATCAGTGACTTTTGGTTTCAGCAGGATGGCGCCACAAGCCACACAGCTAGCCAAACAATTCAGTTATTGCATGAGAAATTTCCCGGTCGTGTAATTTTTCGATTTAGCGATGTCAATTAGCTGCCTCGTCCTTGTGATTTAACGTCGCTGGATTATTTTTTCTGGGACCATTTGAAAGACCGGGTTTACGTGAACAAACTATATACAACTGACGCTCTGAAAGATATAATTCGGCCCTGAATTGACGAGATAAGCGAAGCTTTGTTGCAAAATGTGGTTCGAAATTTTGTGAAAAGAGCGGTCGTCTGCCAACGTGCAAGAGGTAGACATTTATCATATTCCCGACATTATATTCCATTATTAATTCCCAATTTTATATTGATATGAATAAAACTGAATTTAAAAAAATATATATTTTTAATCCAATTTACTTCCTAACCTCAAATTTGCCCACCCTTTAGCTGAGTGCTTACTTGCGGATCGGCCTTTGACATTTCTGATGAAATTTTGTCTGCACATGGAGCTTTTATTGCGTTAACTATTTTCAAACAAATACAAATGCACATACCAATTTAAAAAGTCTGCTTTATTTTACCAAAATTTTTAAATCTGTATTCAGATCTCCATTGAAATTGAAATTACATTTTTTCGGTTCTGTTGTATTGCTTTCTGTTTTGTTAATTATTTGTATCTTGATTTGAATATATTCAAAAGATAGTGAAAACAAGGAAGAAATTTTTGTTTGTTTAGAGCATATTTTTTAAATTTAGAGGATTTATTTTCGAATTTTTACTGTATATTTCTGGTTTCCGTGATTATATATCTATCAAAAATTGTTATTCTAAAAAGTATTTTGCGATGAAGGGCTTTAGAAATCACTTACAAGCGAAACTACGTTCCGATAGCCTATATGCATCTATTCATCAGGAAAATCTTGTCAGAATATTTTAGTCTCCTGCGCTTGTTTCCGTAAACTTAATTGTTGTGCAGAGTATCTGATACAAGGGCTTGGCTTACTTTTTTATTTTTCCTTTTCGTTTTTTAACAGAAATAATTTTTATAATAACATTTGCAAAACATTTTCATTAACTTTTTTCGTTTCAATTCAGCAGAGTTTTTTCTGCAGTTGTTACTTGGATTTAATATGCAACTCCTATTTCATTTACTGACTGCAGAAACTTCGTTAAAGCCTTAATTAAAAATGAAGTTTTTGCTGTTGGTAATTTCATTTCGTTTCACCAACAAATTGTTTATTTGTTACTCCGTTTTTGCTTTTCTGTTCTTTTTTTTTTTTGTTAAATTTTTCCTGTTCTGGCATGTTTTTTCTTCATACCCATTGGGGAATGACAGCTGTCGGAAGGTATAAAAACAGTAAAAACGATATACAAAACATGCTACCAAGTGTCGGTTATGCTTAACTGAGTCAACTAATTTAAATGCATTATGAAATTGCAAACAGGTGGTAAGAAAAAAACGAGAAAGTTAAGTACAAAGAAAAGCATTAAATTGGCTGAGAATTGTGTAAAATAATGAAAAACAGGGACTCATTAAATGTCAGTGACTTGGGAGAGTTAAAAAGTGAGAAAATAAATTGCTTATGGCGTTAGACCACTAACTATTTGCACAAAATGTTTTCAATGGTATTTTTCAGTTTCGGCTATATACGTGTCGATATGATAGAGTGGCTTAACTTGACTTAAGCTATTCTTACCTAACGGCGCCAATTTATCATATTTAGAGACAATCTCGGAAAAATCTAACAGTATACACTTCTATTGAACAATTCCAGTCGTATTTTACGTTCTCTTCTTCTTGTCTTTTATCATATTAATCTATATGGGTAAGTAAAAACAGTTCAAGTCGACTTAAGCTACTCCTCCGTTCCGACACAGGTATTTGTCGGAATGTTTATATTTAATTATTCATATTTATAAGATAAAATTAATGATTTCAAAAAAGCACCAAAATAATATCTGTTTGATTATCTCTTCATAGCTCGTAAAATTTGGTTTATTTTGTCTTCAAATGAGATAATTTTGCCGCTTCTTGTCTGCACATACATGTTTATAACTATAAAATCCCTTCTTTTCGGACCAGACTTAAACTTAAAACCACTCAATCTAAAAAAAAATCCGACGTCATGCACAGGTAAATAACTCTAACGCTAGATAGCTAAGAAAACTAACATAACTGTCTAAAAATGCTAGAAACCATGATTAGAATCAGTTCAGAATTTTTAATTTTGATATACACAAAAAAACGGGTATTTTTCATCGAAATCATTGGTTATTTATTTAATTGAAAGAGGAAGATATGACATTAATAATGAAGAAGAATAGCAACCATATGAAGAGCAGTTATAAGCTTGCAATACCATATACTTTACATGAAATTTTCGATCTCTAATTTATAGATCTGCGCGGGAGCTATAAGAACAAATCTTCGAATCGATTGTGGGCCATTGGTATAGAACTCATCTCTCACGTAGCCCCAAAGAAAATAGTCTAAAGGTCATAAATCGCAAGATCTCAGTAGTCAATTGTTATCGTCTATTCGAGAAATTTTCACATAAAAAGCAATGATGTCGTTTCTTTGTGACACACACGTAGATCCATCCTTATTGAAAATAAACGTCATTCACATCAATATCTCCTGATTTCGGTCATACAAAATTATTAATTACACTGTGCTAGAATTTTATGCTTTTTTTGCCGACAATCGGTGCACACGGCGGGTAAACGTAACTCGTCTACGCTGAGTCCAGTGGTACTAAGCGTTTTTCTAGGTTAGCTTTTGTTTTCAAGATATACTGTTATTTCGAAAATGGAGTTGGTTACACAACATATATTCACGTAAATCAAAAACGGTTTCGAGTACTGCATTTTCGAAATAATGGTATATCCCGAAAATGAAAGCTTACCTAAAAAAAGTTTGCACCACGGGACTCAGCGTGCTCGATTTAGGTTTACCTGCAGGGTGCCCCATTCTTTAATAACTACAGTAGTATTGATGGGCAGCGCAATTCATTTAGCGTCATTTGCTAAAAAGTAAGGTCAAATGAACCCACTACCTACCACCAGACTCAAAACCACTGGAGAGGTTCTACAACAATAATTCTTGCTTTTTTCGAGCTCCAAATGTGTAAATTTTGCTTGATAACGTAGCTTCTGAGGTGAAAATGGGCCTCATCACTCAATGTTTGTTTAATCGGATCGATTTGATGAATCTCAATCTGTAAAGAAACCGCAAAAGTTTGGTTCTTCACATACGCCTTGTCACATACTTCGCAATTGTTATCCAAGAAGGTGTTTCAGTGAAACAGTTGTAATGAATTTTATTATTTTAGTATTTCGTTTAATTTTTATTCATAATAGTTATTACTTGTCATCTGTTAAGTGCTTACAAATCAGGGTTGGCAGCCACTGGGTAACTCAATAAAACCCGGGTGGGTTTTCTTTAAAAGGTTTTAGTAGTTTATTTGTAACAAAAATAAGAGAAATTTACGTATTGGGACTACAAATTTTTTTGTTCCGCTTTTGACCTCAAACAGAATCACAAACAAATCACTGCTTACATCTTTTCTCCACTTCTAAGCCAATTTTCAAATACCGTCTCAGAAAAACTTCTCATCTTTTAAGGCGCTCCAGCTTTGAAGCCGATTTTGTATGTCTTCAAAGGAAATGATTCGGTGACATGTTAAAAATGTAGACCATAAATCGAAATGCCTTTAAACGATTTGAATATGTGTTGCGTTTGCTTCCCTTAGACTTTTTAAAAAAACGCAGAATACACTTTTCATTAACCGTAGAATGAGGTGAATTGCGCTTAAAGCGAATGTGTTTCATAAAACAAACAGGTCGTATAGAGAAGTATAGAGAAGTATAAGTATATTGTATCCGTCACAACAGCCGGTGGAGCAACGTTCAGAGAATACGGCGGGTGCAACATTTGATCTTCTCTAATAATTGTTTTGAAACTTTTGCGACAAAAGGTCGGGTGATATCATGTCTGTCTTTATATTCCAACCGTTTTTCTCATAACACACGATTCAAACGAAGTAATTGCAGTCGATCACCCAGTCTTAGCCCATAGTACACAATGTCGACTTGGTCCCACCAGGAGTGCAAAATTGCGTTATAAATACTAAAACAACGTGATTGCATAAACAGACAAAAAATATTGTCGACTTGAACGAAATTTGGAAGCAGTTATAAAACCCAATAAAACTCAAAAAAGCTCATCAAAAAACCTAATAAGACCCGTTGGGTGGGACTTTTGCCAACCCTGTTACAAATCGATTGACGACTGCTAAAATGGTGGCCTTATTGGAACACCCTGTAACTTATCTGAGAAATATAAATTCAAATAAAATTTATTTCAAAACATAGACAACTTTCAAGTAAATATTTTCCCATTTCGAAAACTATTTTAGAAACATTACTAACACAGTTCTATTAGGGAGTCTTTGGACTATCATTTTCATATAATCCAGTCATATCCCATTTTTCCTTAGAAATGGCTTAACATAAAGATTTTAATTTAAAAAATTTTAAAATGGATTTATTAATAGAATTTTCTTTGCTTCCGAATTTTCGGATTTTAAAAGTGTTATGTCCGCAAAGCTGAACTAAACCGTTTTGAGTATCATACCTTCTAGCATATGTTATTATTATTCCTTATATTTGTAATAATTTTACAAAGTTTATATAACTTCTATATTTAATTACCCGATATTTTTATTTATTTAGTTTTAGTAAATGGATCAAGTCTTTTTGTATGCTTATTTAAAAGGTTTACCATAATTAAACTCCAAATTAAAGAAGGATTATTTTTAACACATAAGATACTGATGGGTTTAGATGAATTATTCCGTTAATTCAGGTTTTCTTTACTAAGAAAAATTCCTAAAAATATATGAAACTTTCCTTCAAATTGCAGTTCTAATGACAAATATTTTTAACTGAGTTCTTAATGCCTTCAGAAACACCATAGTCATATGTATGTCCTTTGTATATAATAATTAAATTTTCTTTATTTAATATCAACCCGTTGTGTATGTGTGTCTGTCTGCCCAGTATCTATTTAATGCTCATTACCTAGCCTTGTAGTATTTATAGTATAGTCTAAAACTAAAACTCATAAACGTATTATCTAATATTACTTGACTATTAAACTTGTGTAACATAAACTGTTGATGCATGTGGAGTCAAATTGCCTGCATTTCAAAGACCAGAAGGATATTTATTCGCAATCCCAATGCTTTTTGTCCTTTAAACTGTCTGTCTAATTGTCATGGCAGCATGAAAATGCGATTCATTACATAACTGGACTAACAACTAGTCCGTTAGAAAATTTAATTATATGAATAGTTTTGATAGAGTCCATATGTATGCATGTATGTAATTTACATAATACACGTAAATAAATAAAAATGAATTCAGAAAATAACAAAATAGAAGATTCATTTTTAATTGAATCTTTACTATCAAAAAAATATCACGTTTATAGAGGATTTTACATCAATTCATCCACAAAGAGTGAAAGTTTGGTGCGATTTATGGGCTGGCGGCGTAATCAGACCTTACTTCTTCCAAAACGAGTTGGCCAAGCAGTTACCGTGAGTGGTGTTTGCGAGATGATAACGGAGAAATTGCGGCCAGAAATTAAAAATATGGGCCTAGACGATATACAGTTTCAACAGGATGGTGTGCCACTTGCCATACAGCCAACGAAACAAAGGCTCTTTTGCCCGAGAAATTAAATGGGCGTGTTATCTCATGTCTTGATGATGTTAATTGACCACCACGATCATGTGATTTGATACCGTTGGATTTCTTTCTTTGAGAATATTTAAAAGAAAAAAGTACGTCAATAAGCCAATAACAATTCAAGAGCTAAAGAATGAATTAATTAGGCACATTAGCGACATTGAACCTCAATTATATCTCTGAGTCATTGAAAATGTGGACCGAAGCCGTGACTAGCTTACATAATTGTCTTAGATAATTCTATTACAGTGGAAAATATTAAGATAATTCTCTGTAACTTTTTGGTTTATTTACAATTAAGATCGTGCGTTTTGGTGTAAGCAACCTTTAACAAATGGCATTCAGATAATGAATGAATTAATCCGTTATGCAGTTATTTTACATTTTCCTATGCCCTCTAAAAGATAACTATCTAGTTTCTGGCTATTTCTTCCAGTGTCAATCAGACTTTTTAATCATTTTTTCAATGTGCTCTGTATGGTACGAAAAACGTGTGGATATTCTTATTGATTATTTAATAACACCAAATATACTGCGTGACACACTGATGACCATAAATTTAGTCTATTGAACGCTGCTATATTTAAGACTGCCTAATACTTAGGTGTACTAAGAAAACTATACAACAAACATTGCCAAGCAATTTCAGCTCAGCAGTGTTTATCTATATCAAGCAACTGCAGTGAGAAGACCATTTCCACAAAATGTTTAACTCGATACAACGATTGCGAACTCCGAATCGAAGAATATATTTGGTTGCATTTTGTAAATTAGTCGTCCGGAACGTTCGACGTCTTCAGTGTTGGCACGGCCACAGCGAAAATCAGTAAAAACACTTTATCAATTAAATTGATGGTGCAGAGTTTCTATAGCCAAGCTTAGCTTTCTTTCAGTACTTTTTTCCACAAAAAATAATGCTTAATTACATACAAAAAAAGTATTTTTAATGTATGGGAGATGCCACGCCTTCTTATCTGTTTCTGCCAACTTTAAAATGGATGAATTGTATTGACTGCCAAGCCACTTATACCGAATTACGAAACTTCTTCTCTTACTGTTCCAAAATACACAAAAATTAACATTTATTTATATAGGAAGTACACTGGTTGCCAGATATTTAGGGACAACAAGTGTTTATATATTGATATGTCCATTTAAAAATCCTAATCAAAAGTTTTTGAGAGTAAAGCTAGAACGTCTGGACGTCTGCTATAGTTTTTACCATTCGAACCAAAAAAATTACCTTGCATTCACGTATGCATACAAAGACTAGTTGTCCCTAAATAGCTGGCTACCAGCGTAGAAAAATATATTGTGAAAATTTTAGGCAGATTGTAGTCGAAACTAGAAGACCAAGAAAGATTGGCTCGTAGTGTTGGCCTTGAGATAAACAACCAAGGCCATGAGAATAAACAATACGAGCACAGAAAACATCATGCTACAGGGTCAACCATTCGAGTATGTAGATAGCTACTGCTATACGTTGGCGCAGGACCAGACGTAGATAACAGGCTCATTAAAGCGACAACTGCAGTCAGTATGGAGAAGGTCACATATATCCAGACAAAATAAGCTCAAAATATTCAACTCATGTGTTAAATCGGTACTGCTGTATGGCAGTGAAACTTGGCCTGTATCGAATACCATCACACAGGAACTCCAGGTATTCATTAACAAGTGCCTTAGAATCATATGCAGAATATTCTAGTCTAACACCAAAAAAACACCTGGAAACGCACAATTATGCAAAAACTGAAACAGAACAACCTAACATAGGAAGAGGCAAAGTCAATAGCTGTAAGCCGATGGAGATGCTTCATGGAAGCCATAATCTCCCAAGAGGCGTAACGGGAACAAAAAAATTGATAAAAATACGTATTTAAGCATATTGAAAAATAATTTCTTGCAAAGTGCCAGTGCTGTGGGAATACCTCATCATTTTCTGTATTATCAGCACTATGACACGAAACAAAAGTCAAGAATTTTGCAGTCATAGTTGATATGGAACTGAAAAAACCTCATGACTGCTTCTCAAATACCCTCTAAATAAACGTGACAAAAAATTTGTGGGCATTTTTAGACTTGGGAATACCCAAGAAGCAGATTACTTAGAGTGAAGTAAAACTACCCCGAATCTACCCAAAAAAAAACTTTATATCGACGAAAAATCGTCTTAAAGAAGATCACACTAAATACTAAACCATATACATACGTTTTTTCTAAGACTGCTGACAAAACACGAAATAAGCTTTGACTTAAATTTTTCATATATTTAAAGTTTTCTTAAAATTACTTTTACAAATATTTAAAAACATGATATCAGCCTTAGTTTTGGTGCTGCCAACGTTCAAGTTTATATTTTAAATGCGCACTAACTAAGCTGTAAGCCACTGTATGTTAATTCGAAAACAATATTTTGTCAAATTTACAAATTTTGTTCACACTTTATCTCATCGATTTTTAAGAATAAATGATTCTTTTTATGGGAGCTTGGCTGCAAATAAAGTTTTTCAACCATCAGCTCAAATGTAAGATATTCCCATTACCAACAATTAAAGAGTCTTAGATTACTATTACCATTTTCTCCTTTTGTTAACAAGCAGCAAGCAATTATCTTTAATATCTCTTTTACTTTTCTAAAAAAAAACACAGATAAAGTATTTTATTCTAAAGTATTATTTACAAATATTTTGCATAATTTTCTATCTTATATTTGAAAATAATTGTTGAGTATTTTTCTTGTTCCATAAGCTCTTAAATTTAAGAGGTATTTTCTCTTCCGAAAATTTTACAACTTGTTGAGCTAAGAACTTAAATTAGAAAAAATCCCCTTTCAAAAGCCAAACATTATTTTAATAATTTCCAAAAAATATATACTCATATGAATACTTGTGTATGCTTTTAATTTTAAGTTGCCAGATACTTTTTATAATAAATTGAAACAATAACAAGATTATGTTAAAAGGAATACAAGAGAAAATAAATTCTGTTTCTGTTGGCTAAAGCCCTTTGAATGTAAAATGATTTTATTACAGATGAAACAAAATGTGAAGTATAGAATGTATAAAAAAAGTTAAGAAAGTTAAAAAATAAGTAAAAAGTAAAAATAACTTTTTTACAAACATGAGTTATGCGTATACATTATTTACATACATATTAAAGGATGCAAGAAGTTGAGAGTAAATTATACCCATACAGTAGTAGTTGATAATAAAATAAAAGCTTAAAAAAATTGCATACCAACGAAAATAATTTAGGGAATTAAATTCACAACTAATTATAGACGATTTTTAGGTCGCTGGTGAGCTTAGCAACTGATTGAAAAAGGAGTTAATAACACTAGCCAACAAGGTTTTGGTCTAGAGCAACCAAATAAAGGGTCCGTCATCTAACGTTTTTTTTTTCAACTAGTGCTTATTTCGTGAATGGTAATACTTAGCTCATGTCTGATTTGACAGATAATTAGTTTTATCCTTCCGCTAAACGGATATGGTTATGTATATGCTTGAACAACGCTGGGAACCTGTGCCTGCGATCAACTTAAAGCAGATGCCGATTTTGCCAAAAAAATCATCTTTTCAGATGAAGCTCATTTTGATCTTGGCGGGTATGTAAACAAGCAAAAATGTCGCATTTGGGGCACAGAAAATCCGCACACATACATTGAAAAGCCGATACACCCAAGAGACAAGTCACTGCCTGGTGCGGATTTTGGTGCAGAGGCATAATTGGGCCATTTTTCTTCGAAAATGAGCAAGGAGTAGCCGTTACAGTCAATGCTGATCGTTATCGGGCCATGCTGAACGAATTTTTGTTCACAAAAGTTGAAGAGGAGGATATTAGCAACATTTGGTTTCAACAGGACGGCGCTATGTGTCACACAGCCGAAGCTACACTCGATATTTTGCGCCCTGTTCTTGAAGATTACATTATCAGCCGCAGAGCTGATGTCGTTTGGCCACCTCGGAGCTGCGATTTGACACCGTTGGACTATTTTTTGTGGGGTGCCGTCAAAGATAAGTGTTACGCCAACAAGCCGGAGACAATTGACACTTTAAAGGATAATATTCGTCAAGCCATTGGTGAAATACAGCTGCAAACAATCGATAATGTGCTTAAAAATTGAACCGATCGTGTAGGCTACTGCATGGCCAACCGAGGCAGCCATTGGAATGAAATTATTTTCCATTGTTAACCGGAAGGATTATACTTTCAAATAAAAAAAGAAATTTGAGAAAATATTCAGTAGTTTTTTTTATAGCATTTTCAAAAAAAAAAAAATTATTTGGCGGACCCTTTATCTTCCTAGGGTAATTTTCAAATCCGGGCTGAAATCAAATCCGTTTTCAGTTTTTTTCCATCGTGTAATTTTTTTTTTAGTTTTTAGTTTTTTTTTTCCATCGGGATCAATTTTTTTTTATGGACTTTTACAATTTTTCCCCCAAAATATGATAGTCATGTCAATATATTTCATCATAACTTGAATAGGATTCACACTAATTTAGCAAGAAAAAAATTTTCTTCTAGTTTTGGTCAAAGTTAGGTACCTGCATATTTTTATAAAATGAGCAATAGCCAGCCGAATTTCGTAACTTATAGCTTATTTTATTCTCAATATTTCGATTTAATTTAAAACCCTAAAATGTAAAATTTTCACTCTTTTAAACTTTTTTAAGATTTTTTGAAAACAAAAAAATTGCTCTAATTTTGCACTAAACATTTGCTGGTACTGGTTTTAAAATCGGTCAAGTTGTTTTCGAGTTATGATAAAATATATTGACATAACTACCATATTTTGGTGACAAATTTGCCACGCCCATAAAAAAAAATTTCAGCCCGATAGAAAAAACCCTAAAAACGGATTTGAATTCAGCGAATTAAAATCATTATTTATCATATAGTTTTAGTTAAAGGCCCGAAAACTTATATTTTGTAGACCAGTGTAATCAAAAAAAGGAGACTTGACTAAGTGAAAGAACTGAAGTAGCATCACTGTCCTTAGCATGGTGAACAAGGTGATTGCTAATACACTCAGACATCATTTTAGGCATTCAGTTCGTTCCAGGGAAAATTCGGATAAGCCGAATTCGCATAAAATCAATTACTAATTCTATATAAAAACTACTGATTCGTTCCTCAATTTAAAAAAGCGCATAAATTTTAATCAAGGATTTAAAAGCCAAGTAAAATTGCACAAAAACTCAACAATTTTTCTTTTTTTTCATTTACGAAAATAATAAGAAACAGAAAAAGTTTGTAAGAACCATTCCATAAAGAGAAGAGAGATACAAATTATTTTTTAATAATATATTACATATATATGTATCGCATATTTAATGTACGTGTCTATACCGTTTTTCAATTGGTTACATGTTACTTTGGTCATTAGAGGAAACATATAATTTATTATCACCATTTGGCAGATTATCAGTTATTTACACAGCTTCTAGTATCCAGAAAAGAGATCGGTAAGACCAAGCTGAAATTCATAAACTTGTTTTGAAGTAACAGGTTCAATGAATGAGCTGCACCCGATTCTATTTTTGGACCATTTAAGGAGACCTACAGTTTTACGCCGGTTTCGAAGGGCAAATACATTAGAAAAGTTTTCAATAGTAGTAAAACTCATAACCAGTTACTAGCTAATGTTATGAGGTGATACCGCTGTTGTGTTTTTTTTCCAGATGTCTTGGCCTGGCATTAAGCCGAGGATCTACTGGTTGGTAGGTGTCGTACCTACCATACTATAGTACTACAGCAGCACAGGTTTAACTATTTCTTTACAATCATCAATCAATCTGCAATTTAACTAATAATATGGTCATCGAACAATGGCACTTCTATAAATAGTTCTGCTTAATTATTATGGTTTAGATAATGAAATGTCTCACTTCCATTTTGTTGAGCCAGGATTAAAATTTTATCCAATAATGTCGATATTTCCTCACCAGTGTTGCTACTAACACACAAGCTTTCCAGAACACAATTAAACTTTGCTGTCGTATTTTTAATGCTCCAGATGCAGTCATAATAATACAATCGAAAATTTAAAATTTTTTCTACACTTCGTTTAACGTAAGAGGGTTCACTTAAAAAAAAAAAACAAAAATTCTTATCGCCTACATTAACGATTCCCTATCTAAACGAAAATATTGGGTGTTTTTTTTTAGTTGCACAGCTTAAATCATATATTTTGAATATCAATGAAAAGGGCTTTGTTGGATAGAAAATTTTGTGAAACTAATACTTAAATATAATTTTGGCCGTGTATCAACCACAGCTGACGCATTTAAGGCGCAATCTGGAACACATATTTTCACAAACTTTTTACATCTTATGCCGCCGTATAACTCCAACAGCTCTTTGAATGTTAATTTTCAGGTGTTCAATTGTCGCCGGTTTATTGATGTAAGCAAATCACTTTGCATAACCACAAAGAAAGGCTACACGATCACGCGATCTTGGTATCTAATTGATTGAACCATTAGTTGAATTACTCTTTCATAAAAAATTTTTTTAAATAAATCAATTGTAGCGCACGCTATGTGGCATGTGGCTCTGTCTTGTTAGAACCAAATGTCAGAACGTCTTAGTGCCAGCTAATTGAGATACAAAAAATGTATAATCATATATCTTTACTGTTCACCATTGACAGCAACATTTGGACTATCATCGTTCTGGAAGACATATGGGCCAATGACTCCGCCAGCCTATAAAGGGCCCTAAAGAGTAATTTTCTGTGCTCGTTATGGTGTTACGACAAAAATTATTGGATTATCCTCACTCCAAATGTGAGAATTCTTTTAATTTACCTATCCATTCAACAAAAAATATAACCGGAAGCCACTTAACCGAAGTGCACGATAGGTTTCACAAAGTGAACCATTATTTTGGTAAGAATTTTTAAAAACTTTCAAGCGCTGCTCTTGTGTAAGTCTGTCCATAATAACATGTCTAACCAACATAAGCTTTTAAATTGGATATCAAATAAAGTAGTGTTGCCAACTCAAAGTTATGAACCTCTAAAGAAAGTACCAGATAGTTGTATCTATTTTGCTTAAGAAAACCTGAATGGAGAAAGTAAACAAGCTCGCGCTGATGGTAATACCAATTTTAATTTTTAACTAAACAAAATGTATTGAAAGATCATCAGGGAACTTTTAGTTGTTAAGTTTGATTATGGTTTGCCCGCAAACAGTCTAGTAGAGTAAAAAGGTCACCGTTTTAACACGATTACACCACTCTACAGATGTATTGTCTTTTACATCGTAATTTGTGCAACCTTGGCATTAGATCCATTAAGCTTAGACCCAGGGATGGATAGTACCTAGATGTCAGGTAATCTTTTTATTTTTATTTTATGGTAGGGAACTTCTTCTTTTATAATATTATGCCACTTAAGACTTTAAGAAATTATTATCCATCGACCGAATGAATACTAATCGATTGAAGATCTTATTGTTCGTTTTTTAATGGGCATCCACCCATCCACTCGCCTTTTATTTAATTATTTATTATTTAGTATATTGTTACGTCTTAAACTTTTTAAAACATTTGAGTTCGTTTAAGTTGCATTAAAATAAAAGAAACTCTACGTTTGATGTTGTTTTTACGGTCTTTATTAGATCCAGTATAACTTAATACAGCAAATTGATATTCGCGTATACAACACTTTTTATTTGCCCTTTAACAGACCTTGCGTTATGACAGCCAAATGATACATAAACAACGTTTCCTTTTTCATATCCGTTAATTCAAATGTAACGTAAAGATGGTCGATGTGGCAATGCTGCCAAATTGACAGGTTGACACAAAATACAGTGTTGTATTTTTATTCTCGTAACAATAATTTTGCTTTCCACTGTGCCTTTTACAAATATAAATGTACTTATAATGACCAGTTTTTTTTTCTTATTCTTTTTCATCCTGATAAACTATTCAGGTGTCTAGAGAGTCATGGGATTTTTGGATGTGGTTAACGTTGAAAAATGTATGTAAATAATGTATTTTATGTATTGTTCTTCTATGTTTTACTTTCATTTAATACGTTTAGCTTGTAAAAAATTAGTTTTTTTATGAAAAGATGTTACCAACTAAGAGCTATGCTACTTTATATTGTTTAGCATAAACAAATGCGTACACCCGAAAAAATTAATGCAAATCAAATACAGGGACCCATATTCGTATAAACGCACTCTTAATTTTTAATTTGCTTCCTTCTCTCTCTTTCATCTATGCACTATTCAAAACAAGTCCTATTATGAACCGTCTGAGCTAATGTGGCAGTATGCTCAACTAAAGCCATTGGTTTGCCGCTTTTTAGTGAAATCGAAGTTTGCAGCAATAAAAATCAGTTCACATTTTTTGTTAATCTTTTGCCATTTACGCACTATTTAATACGCTAAGAACTCCCAAGATGTTTTCACAATTGTAAACGTAGTTATTGATGGTGGCAAGCCAAGTTCTCTAACGAGTTAAAGTGCGAAAAATCAAGTTTTTTTTACATTTAAATCAAATGTCTTTAACGAATCTTTAGGAAATTGTGCAATTAAGAATTATGTTAATTAAGAATTTTGTGTTTGCCACAATGTGGAACATCTTAAATAACATTTGCGGCATTTTTGTTTTTTCAATGGCATCAGTTGTTTCATCTACTGAAATTTGTATACGTATTGGCTTTTTATGCGTTTGCGTATGCTATTTAAGCATTTTGGTGAATATATTTGACATACAAACATACCTTGAACGTTAAAAGCTTTCTGTTTCGGTAGTAAACTTGATTGAGATCTATATGGCGCAAAAATTTTCATACTCGTAGACTGATAATTAGGAAAAGCCATGACTTGGCAGGAATTTAGAACAAAAATTTAAAAAAATGCTTTAGAACATCGAAAACATGCTCTTAAAACTGAAATATGCAAAAAATGCAAAATATGCAAAAAAACACTTACAAATCAATGCCAAAATCCATACAAATTCATAAAATGCATAAATATCTTGCATTCGACTAGGTTGGATGCGTGAGAAAAAACATGCAAATGCATAGTTTTGGTTTCCCTGGTAGAATAGGTCAGTATAACTATATAAGTTTAATTAAGTTAACAGTATTTAGTCTTAACTTTATTTCTTTGAAGTATTTTCCTTGAGTGTATAACTATTTTTTTTTTTTTTTTTTGTATTTGGCTAGTGATGCCAAAAAAATAAAATAAAAATTTAAACAAATTCCTAAAGAAGAAAAAAAAATCGCCTTAATTTTTAAACAGTGAATTTTCAACTTATTTGTGTAAATTCAACATCAGTACTGGTAGAATCATAAGCTTTAACTTCATGTTATTCTTAAACTTCTCTGTCTTGAAACCATAGGCTTCAAACTTTTTCCATTTCATAAAGTATTCGCATCATTCAAAACTTTGTGAGTGTTAGCAAAGGTGAAGTGTCTAGAAATATTCCTACAAAGTAGAAAGTATTGTTGCTACACTGGATATATGTTATGATGGTTAGAGCAATTGTGGTTTAGACAAAGTACAAAGATGGCATAACTGTGACAATGAGAATTTGTTCCACAGCTGTGATGGAAGCTTTATTGATCTTTAATCCGTTGGAAAATAAACTTTCTCTTGAACAGAACGCTTTGTGACTAAAGTAAGTAATATGAGTAAACACGGCAGTCTGGATTTTACATACTCTTCTGAAAGACCGACTTCAGTGTAGTGCACGCATGTGTCAAAGACGCCATCGAACGACGTGCAAAACTAAATTTGGACAAAAAGTACAATAAGCAAGACATAACCTCTCTATCTGACAGTCGGGCCGCTATTTGAGTACTCAGCTGCTATGAAATTGACTCAAACATCAAGTGTCTAGTAAACCAACTGGGTAAAGATAAAAACTAGCTTCTGTTAGGTTCCGTGTCATGTGCGAATTCGGGGGAATGAACCAGCGGATAAACTGGAAAACTATGGGAGCTTCCAGCTTAGTAAAATGGAGAATAACGAGAGACCTACACTCCTTTCAAGGTTTTGACACAGTCTAAACTTATACTAGGCAACTATAATAGGAGCACATTTGGGTTGTGTGTTAGACTAACCAAAAATAGTCTGATAGATGTTAAGCAAAGTTTTGACTGGACATTGACATCTCAATGAAGAATTCAAGCGAATGGGAGTAGTTTTAAATCCAATGTGCAGATTCTGTGAGAAGAAAACTGAATCATTAGAGCGCAAGCATGATATTTGTGCGGGTTTTATGAATTTTCGATCGAAGTACCTAAGTACCTATTAAGTAGTAGGAAGGAAGCTAACACCACCAGGCTGTACACCAAGCCAAAAGTTGTACAATAGATCTAAGGAAACAATAATGAGTTTTAAAGGGGCCTTTATTACCTGGCTGATGGTGAATGTATGTAAAGTTCGGTCCAACCAAAACGCATGATTTTAATTGTAAATAAAGCAAAGGGTTTTCAGAGATTTATTTTAATTTTTTTTTATTATAATAGAAGGATCCATGACAATTATGTGTGAAACAAAATATCGGCCATATGCTTGCCACGGCTTTAGTGGCATACCTCTATCCGCCAGTCCATATTTTCAATGGCTTCGAGACATAATTGAAATGTCATTAATATGCCGAATTATCTCATCCTCTAGCTCTCTAATTGTTCGTGGCTTTTTGACGTACGCTTTCCCTTTTAAATCTTCCCAAAAAAAAGTCGAATGGTGTGAAATCACATAATCGTGGCGGCCAATTAACATCGTTACGACATGAAATAACACGACCATTGAATTTCTCACGCAAAAGAGCCATTATTTCGTTAGCTGTGTGACAAGTCGCACTTTCCTGTTTGAACCACATATCATCCAAGTCCGTTATCATCTCCGCGATAGCGAACACCGAGGTTCAGTCGAGGTTGACAGCTGCCACACTATAGCGAACAACAGCATTGTTTTCCGCAGAACGAACTAGGCGAGCATGCACAGGTGTTTCCAAGTTTCCTACAGACCCGGTTTGCTGAATTTTGAGCATAGTTCTTCCGATTGTGGACACATTTGGTCGATTATGCTGACCAAAATAATGAAGAAGTGTACGACATACATTTTGATTTGAACACCCGTTTTCGTAAAAGGCTTCAACAATCTCAACGCAGCTCAATTTTTTACCTTTTCATAACTAAATTTGACAAAAACTGGAACAAAGAAATGTCAAATTAAGTCAGGTAAAAAACTTGACGTTTAGGTGTGACTCACAATTAACAGTGAATTATGGTTGGACCACCATTTAGTTGGATTATTATTCAGAGATCTTGGCGATATATTATAAATATGATTTTGTATATAAACAAAAGGTGATCTTCCATTAATTGAATTTAATTAATAAATCGCCTGAAAGATTGCGAGCGATAGAAAGTGGATCATGTTTGACAATAATGTGCTAAAAAGATCGTGGACGAAGCAAGGTGAATATTCGCAGATGGTGGCAAAAGCAAAATTATGACTGGGGGATAGCGACGAAATTGTTCATTATGGGCTTGTACAAACTGGTCAAATGATTAATTCTGATTTTAGCTGTCAACATTTAACAGGATTGAATGGATAATTCAATTAAAGGGGCTATCTTTCATGATCCGGCAGAAATTGAGAAAGCTTCGCTGGGAAGTTTTGACGCATTCATCGTATAGCCCGGAGCTTTCACCTTCGGATTATCTTTTGCGTTGATCTCTGCAGAACCCTCTTAATGTTGTAAAATTGAATTCCGTAGAAAACTCCAAAACGCAATTGTATCTCTTTTTCGCTCAGAAGTTCTACACTGATGGAATAATGGCTTTACCTTAAAAGCGGCAACAAAATGTCTACCAAAATAGCACGGATGTGCCGTTTTAAATACTAGGAAGCGTTTAATTTTTGGTCAAATTTTTAAACGAACTTTTTCGAACGACTATTTTAAAAATTTAAATACAAATATTGTTACATTTAAGCGTTGTTAAAAAGTTTGAGTGCTTTTTAACTGCGCCAAAATAAAATAAATACCATGTTGTTGTTGTTTTACAGTTTATACTTCCTCACATTTACTTTATACACTTTATCTTAATACAGCAACTTATTTATCTTGCACTCAATATTTGCTTATAAAACACCCTTACACCTAAACACAATTTTACTTTATGACGATAACTATATCTATGTAGGCAAAGCATATACCTAACCTACCTTATATACCTAACTGCCTACATTTTGGAGAGTTCCGGAAATGTCTTAAAAGTCTCAAATCCTCTATTGTATATCCGTTAATTTTAAAAATGTGAGATTGTTTAAGCCAAAGATTGTCGAATTGTCAATGCTGTCAAATACACAAATCAGTACGGCATTAGCAGGTTAACACATTAACAACATTGACACAAACCAAAGGCACTGATGCGGTGTATTTTCTTTTAAGGCTTTTTGATTTTCGTAACAATATTTTAGATAAACTAAACTAGGAAACAAATACACTTAAAACGCTTTACGTTACTAATTCACTAAAGAAATCTTGAAAAATATGTGGTTTAAAAATTCTTAACAAAAAACAATTTTTCTCGACACTTGACAAGCTGTAAAAATTTGTGTAGATTAAATTAAAACAAAGCTCTGGGTGTGTAGGACCCCCGCATAACAGCCAAGAGGCCATGAGTTCAATCCCTGATCAGATCATCTGACAATTTTCAACAGCGGCATTACCTCGTAACATTACCTAGCGACAGGTTACGAGTAGTTTTACGCTATGAAAAACTTCTCTAACTAATTCAACTGCTGTTCGGAATTGGTCCTTTTCAATGAGTCTAAAAATAGAAGTAAGTTTAGCCCAATAATTAAGTGAAATATCTCTTGCTTCAGTTGGGATGTTGGGAAATAAGTTTCATTATATATCTGTTGTTTTTTTAATTCCCAAAATAAGAAAGGCTTTATGGCTATAACTGGCATCACTGCTTAGGACTATAACAGGTAAACATCTTTATATTTTGTTGTCTTTTCCACAAGATAACATTTGGTTTTTACATGTGTGAGAATATCCTTTACACCATTTTTCATTTGTATTCTTAACACATCTTTTCCATAAAAAAAACAGAAGACGGAAGTAAAAAGATATGTAGAAACACAAAAACATAAACACATTCAAAAGCAAAACCACCTTCATATACAACCACTCATCAACATCTCATTCAACTGCCCCTCTCTCTCTCTGTCACTGTATATGTTGTATATCCTTGTTTATCTGAATAGGTGCTTTTATTTTAACATTCTAATAAAAACCAACAAAACAAAATAAAATAATATATGTAAGTGTGTAGTAATTTGTTAACCAAAGTCATACATTGCTCTTACTACTCGTAATATTAAGTCTTCATTTTTTTTAACAAACACACACACACATTCATATATACTCACTAATACAAAAATATCCTTGAGTTGTTTTTAAATGAGTTTTTCTTTTTATTATTTTTTAAATAGGTTTTAAGTTTGTTGGCATTATTATGAGTACGACTACGTATACTACTGAAAATATTATACCGAAACTCTTACTTTTACGATTGCAAGAAATAAGAGAAAAAAAATTTTAATTCTATTCAAATGCAAAGGATTCAATTCAGGTGTATTTTAATATCTCAGTGCGTGTGTGTGTGTGTAGAACAAATACTAGATACATATAAATTTTAGTAAAAATAGATTTAGTTGTCAGTAGCAAAATTAGAAGTAATTTGTTAACAGAAGTTTTGTTTTAAAAGATTAAATAACGAAGAGATAAAAACAAAACAAATAAATATTCGTTCAGTATTTACTAGGGAGATCGATTCTTTGATTTTTTCAAAAACCGGTTTTCGGTTAATTTGAAAGGTATCAATTTAAAAAAAAATCGGTTGTCAGTCAATATTTATTCGAATAAACGGTTAACCGGTTCTTTAATTTAAATAAAATTGTTCTTGTTCACGCCTTAAAAATAAGCAGATGCTGACTGAGAATTTAAAATTAAAGTGGCAATCAATACTAACAATAATTCTATCAAATCCCATAAAAACTATGCCAAAAGGTTGTGCGAAGGTCATAAAGAATAAAGTTTATTACACAACGTACTGAAAGTTGCTTAAGTTTCGAACAGCTACTCAAGGAGCTAATTTCGTTTTTATTGTTGTATTACTGGGTAGAGAATGGAATTAAAGGTTTGTTATTATAGTTAAAATTTAGGTGCCTAAGATTTCAATTTGCTGCTGTTGTCTTTGCCTCTTCTCATGTAAAATTGTTTAGCCTTAGTTCTTCTTGATCGACCGCGGTTCGTTGATCTTTGAGGATTCCACTCAAGTGTCATTCTTGTAATACTACTATGATTTTAGGCCTGTTAGGCCAGAATATCTTACATATGATTCTAAGGCTCTTGTTGGTGAATAACTGTAAGTGCCTAAGATAAGAAAAATTAATGTTTTACTTTGATTAGCTCTATTAGTAATATACGAATCCTTAATTGCCTTGACAAGAAACGTTTCTTAGGTTTCGAACAGCACTGCATGTAAATTATTGCGCCAAGTGTTTAATAGTATGTGTGTAAGACACCCACGTTCCAACCCAGAAGTCGTTGGTTCAATCCCAGGCCACACCATCTAACTCGGAGCCGGCAAACAAACTCGGAGCCGGCGTTTGTCGGTCGCTTCAAATAAGTCTAGTTGATTATTCTCGATATATAAAAATCAATATTTATTTATAGAAAATAAGAGAAAGTAATTGTTGCTCAAGTGTGCATATCTTTTTAAGTCTACCTTGGTTTTCACGTTCTTTGTGAGACCTTCAAGGTTGCCTTATACACAAAAATAATAACTAAATTTATACAAATAGTTTAACGGTGAATATATTTGCAATAAAAAATATACAAACTTATACTTTCTTAAATTAACCGGTTATTCGTGTTAAATCAACCAGTTTATTCGGTATTTGAAAAATGAAGATTCTGTAAAAACAGTATTCAACAAAGCCACAAAAACCGGTTAAAACCGGTCGAATAATAACCATCCGATCTCCCTAATATTTACTCTTAAGATTATAACTTTTATTTTCTTGTAATATTTCTGTAATGAAGTATAATTAAGGTATTTGCGAGTGTTAAAATATATGTATAAACAACATTATCTAAATATTTGCACTGAAAATGCCAAAATGAATTCCAGGAAATCTCAAGATTTATTGAGATTCTTAAGGCGAAATCTTTATTTGTTAAACAATAATATTAACGAGATATTTTCAAATAGAACAAGTGATTATAAACAAAACCTTAAGTATCAAATTTACTAAATTAAACACATAATGGACAAATAAGTTAACCACTGTCGTACATATCCGACTCAATAGTAATGTGAAACGAATAGAACACTTAGAACAATAAGCATTATTCTGAGATGACGTAGGCTATTTGGGACACCGGATTGGCTTCAGCTTGGTTAAAACCGGAGCCTATCTTGGTTCCTTCTTTATCTTAAGCTGTTTTTATTTCTATAAAAAATTAAGACATTTTTTTGAATAGAAAAAGTATCCAAAATATATATTTTATATTTCGAAACCCCGCCCGGGAAAAAATTTAGTTCTAGTCCTTTTGAAGATAGAAGGAAATTTATTCCTTTGGGAAGCAGAAGCTGAGTGCCACGGGGCGCGTCATATGTTGCGGATAATAATACGCCCCACAGATGTGTGGGGTAGCTGCGAGTTAAATAAGCAGTCACGGACAACTTAGCGGCCAGAGTGGATGGTTTTAGAGGAAGAGCGGGTAGCATGAAACTTTTATTAAATTCTGTACGCCGATGAAGCTCTACAGAAATAGCGAGTAATTGGCGTCATCTAATTATTCAGTTAGCCAATACGTAGCGTCTGTTCGTAGTGGGAGGCTACCAACAGCGTCTGTCTCTATGTTAAAAGCCGCTAAAATTGGTCCTTCAGAAGGCAACAGGAAACCTCTGGAGAAACTCATCCCTACAAAACTACATGCATCACACACAAAGTTTACGGCCCTCAGTCGCTGGCAATACTTGCTTGCAAATCTCAACGTTAACAAGTCTTTGGGGCCGGATGGCATACCAGCACTGGTCCTGAAGCAGTGCTCTTCGACGCTTGCGCGTCCATTAGCTCACCTTTTCAGTGCGTCATATCGCGCCGGTATTTTTCCATCTTGCTGGAAGATTGCTAATGTAACGCCAATCCCCAAAAAGGGCGAGGCTAGTAACCCTGAGAACTACCGTCCAATAGCAGTTTGTTCCACACTCTCCAAGGTTATGGAGAGTATGATTAATCACCACCTTGTGGGATATCTGGAGTCCAACGATTTACTTAGCGATCGTCAGTACGGTTTTCGAAAGGGCCGTTCTACTGGTGACCTGCTGGCGTTGCTCTCAGAGAAGTGGAACAAGTCCATTCATGGTTTTGGCGAGAGTAAGGTTGTGGTTTTGGATATCTCAAAGGCGTGTGATAGAGTTTGGCACGAGGCTCTCATTTCGAAACTTAATGCTTTTGGTGTCGGTAGTCATTTCTCTCGATTTATATCGAGCTTTCTCAGAGATCGCTCTATAAGAGTGGTTATAGATGGGGTCTCATCCGAGGAGTTCAGAGTAAACTCAGGGGTACCGCAAGGCTCTATTCTTTCTCCTACTCTTTTTCTAATATTTCTTAACGACTTTCATCTTCTCACTTCTAATCCTATCTGCTCTTTTGCGGATGACAGCAACATTTGTCACTCATATTCCTTTGACCGTAGACCGAGCCTTTTGGAAGTTGGGGTAAGAAGGATGAATATGAACGTCACACTCACAAGTGACCTGGCGAAGGTGCGAACAGGGTCGATTTTAATGCATGTAAGACTCAATGTTGTTTTTTAACACACAGGCGTGGTGGTGTGCTGTCATCTGTGTCAATGGGTAATGTGGATATTAGATAATCAGATGCTCTTGATGTTCTGGGTATGAGAATGATCACATATTACAAGTGTCGAAATAAGTATTCGGGTGTCTTGGTTTTTTAAGACGGTGCAAGAAATACTTCACTCCATCTCATCTCCTTAATATTTACAAGACCTATATCTGACCCAAGATGAAACACAACTCTCATGTATGGGCCGGTGCTTCAAAGCGTGTACAGAAGAGGGCGAAGATGCTCATTAATGATGATATTATTAATATATATATATATATATATATATATATATATATATATATATATATATATATATATATATATATATATATATTAATAATATATGTCAATAAATTTGTAAACAACTGTATTCACAGCTAAATTCTCTCTTTTTTGACTCAGATAAATTAAACTAAATATCAGAATATAAATTGAAAACACTCGGGTCTTAAAAACTTGTTATTTCTTTATTTAATTAAGCTATATTTAGTTACAGCTTAGAACAAACAAGACATAAAAATTATTACTGATAAATTATGAAAGTTTTTTTTTGTTAAAAACAATAGTATTGGTAAGAATTCGAATTTGTATATAATAGTATGGCCGGGTTCATTAAAAAGTCAGTAAAGTTGTAGAATTCATTAAACTCAATGCAAATTTTTAAAACGTTCGAGTTCGTTTAAGTTGCCTTTAAATAAAATAAACACCGCTTTATTTTGTTGTTTTACAGTTTTTATTTATTCCACTATAACTTTTATACTGTTTGTCTTAATGCAACACTTAATATTCGTTTACACAACACTTTTGTTTCCGCCTTAACACAACTTTATTTATTGACAGCCAAACGATAACTAAATTCACTTGCAGGTAAAGCAGCCCCTTTATATACCTCATTGCCTACAGTTTGGAATGTTCCGGAAATATTAACCACAAGAATTATATTTTCATATCTGTTAATTCAAATGTAACGTATGGTCGATTTAGCAGTGCTGCTAAATTGACAGGGTAACACATATCTACCAAATATTCAAACATTTGGCTTTTTTTATTTTCGTAACAATATTACCCTGCACTCGTTTTAGAAGGAAAGCCAAATTGGAAGCAGTTCTACGGCTTTTTAGAGTGTGTAAGTTTATAAGCGCTAGGCGGCAACGACGCGACGGTAGAATTATGTTGGGACTCCACCTAATGTTTGGAAGACAAAACAATAGAAATAGTTTTTGAACAGATTTAAAATGTTTTATATACAGGTTATATTGGGGATCCCGAATTACAGATCCATACCCAAGTACTGGACTAAGGACGTAAATAAAAGTTTAGTAACGTAAGGGTCATCAAACTATTTCGCCCAACGCTTTATAAAACATAAGACACCATGAGCTTTATTAATACTTAAAAGCACATAAGAATTAAAACTCAGTTTCCTTTCAAAAAGGACTTCAAGATCCAGAAACAAGTCTTTCATTTGTAATGCCACACCATTGGTGAGATATATATTGTACGAATTTGAATGTCTAGTGAAGGCCATGGATTTACATCTACTTAGATTTAGTACCATCAAATGATTTGAGCACCAGTTGTAGCAGTGTTTCAAGCCCTCTTGGAGGAAAATACTGTCCTCAATACATGAAATGCTCATAAAAGGTTTTACATCATCATATACTCGTAGTAGAATATTGCTATGTCGTGTGACATTTGAAAGATCATTAATGAACATCAAATATATTAACAAGATGGCTTCCCTGAGGAACACCTGATGTGACTTCGATACACTTAGATCTTGAATTTTTGAAAACAACATATTGCTTGCAATTCATCAAATAGAATTCAATCCGTTTTATAAAATTATTAGTGAATCTAATAGCATCCACCGTCAATAAAAGTAAATCATGATTGATCTTGACAAAGGCCTTGGGAAAATCGGTATAAATAACGGCAGCTTGGAGGCCATTACAAAATACTGAGTTTATATAGGATGTTAATTCCATAATATTTGTGGTTGTAGATCTTTCACGGCAAAAACCATGCTGAGAGGGAGATAAAATTAATGCCAATTGATGCGATAACATATCCGTTTCTCAAGCAGCTTTAGACTGACGCTAAGTTTAGCTATTCCCCTGTAATTTATAAGGTCACTACGGCTACCGAGATTAAAAATGAGTCTTTTTTTTCTGGAAAAAAATCAAATTTCAGGGAACGATTATAAAGGTGACAGAATCAGTACAGTTTTTTAAAATGCAGCTGGGCACACCGTCAGCACCAGGACTATATGACCTTTTTACACACCTTAGGCTTTTTAAGATAATTGGGATATCTAAACTAGGCATATCAATTTATGTTATCGTTGAAATATTATATAGATAACATGCATTATTATGATTATAATGATTCACTGGAGAATGTAGATGCAAAGAAATCAGCAAACACATTGTAATTGTTGTTGGCTGTGATGGAACTTTCCTTCTTGAATTTACAAAATTAAAAAATATTTTAGCATTATCCTTGATTTTCGATTTTATTTTAATTATATAACTTTTATTCTCTAAGATATAATGGCTTCCAGCTAAACGATAATGACCACAAGCGATGGGATTACTACTTATTTTTAACCTTTTTATATGAGGTTGATAGGATTTTATATTTTTAACTATTGGAGCACATTCTGACAAACAGTTAAGGAGATCTGAATAAAATTTTTCGACTACTTGTGCCAAACTACTTCGATCCTTTTCACATTATAACCAATTAATATTCGATAAAAATTGATAATTCGTTTGCTTAGAACAAAGTGATTCACACACTATATATGTTGAAGAACGTTGAGGAAATAGTGCGGATATATAAAAAAAAAAAAATTCAACTAATTTTGCAAAAAAAAAAATGTGTTCGCTAATTTTGGTCAAAGCCAGGTACCTGCTCTTAATTTCGAATAAAATCAGCAAAAGCTAACCGATCTGGTTTGATTTTAAGCACTTTAGGCTTTCATTTAAGTGCTTAACATGTAGAATTTTCAGTCTGAAAAATTTTTAAGATGTTTTTTTTTTTTTAAATTGCTCCCATTTTGCGCCAAAAAAAAAAAAAAATATTTCAACTAAGTTATGAATAACTTCGAAATCGAAATCGGTCAAGTCGTTTTCAATTTACGATGAAATATATTGACATAACTACCATATTTTGGGCGAAAAATTTGCTACGCCATAAAAAAATGAGGTCGATGGAAAAAAAACTGAAAATGGATTGGAATTCAGCGCATCAAAATCATTATATTCCATACAGTTTTATTTAAAGGCCACAGATTTCTTTGTTTTTTTTTTTTTTTTTTTTTTTTTGTAGACCAGTGTCCATGTTTCCCATCAGTATATGCTTATATATTTGCATATACATATACGTATCATTTAAAAAAATATTTATAAGCATTTAATTTTCACTATCAAAATATTACAGCATTTAAAAAATAATTTTTACTTAAAAAATTATATTTAATTGATTGAAATTAATATTCTATAATACACCATATTTATTCAATATATGACTGTATGTACAGGGTGGGCAAATTTGAGCTTAAGAAATAAATTGGCTGTAAAATGATGAAATGACAAGAATTGAGCTTAGCCTTTGATACTTATTTAGTAAAAAATTGGGAAAATTTTGCTATGGGAAGGTACCCTCTGAATAAAAAATGTAAATTGTGAAAATTTATTATAAAAATGGTGAAAATTGTACTGTATCTCTTCGTAAAATTCAAGCAGCTTTTCCTCGTAATCAGGCTCATTCTAAGCTGTACGTAATTTAATCGTTAAATTAAAGGCTCACGCTACTGTTGCTGACAATAGATCAAAACAATACGCTCGTAGTGGCCGTAGTGATGCAAACATCACCGTTGTACAGCAAAGTGTTGAGAATCAGTCTGGAACATCAACTCGTGGACGTGCGCAACAACTGGGCATCCACAGAGGAATTGTGCGTAACAATTTGCATAAAGATCTTCATCTTCACGCTAATAAAGTTCAACTCGTTCGAGAATTAAAGCCAGCCGACCATTGTTTGCGTCGAAAGTTTATGAATTACCTGTTTAAAAAACTGAACGAAAACAATGCATTTTTCAACAAAATAATCTTTAGTGATGAGGTCCATTTCAATTAGGCAGTATGATGCGGTTTGTGGTTAGGCCCACATTTCTTCGAAAATAAGCAATAAAACGTAGTCACCGTGAATTCTCTGCGCTACCAAACCATAATAAGCAATTTTTTGTGGTCACAATTGCCTAATGTTGACATCACTGACCTTTGGTTTCAGCAGTACGGCGCCATAAGCCACACAGCCAGCCAAAAAATTCAGTTATTGCATGAGAAACTTCCCGGTCGCATAATTTCTCGATTTGGCGATGTCAATTGGCAGCTTTGTTCTTGTGACTTAAAGCCGCTGGATTATTTCCTCAGGGCTTATTTGAAAGACCGGGTATACGTGAAAAAACCACAAACAACTGACACTTTGAAACATGCAATTCAGCGCTGCCAAATGTGATTCAATATTTTGTGAAAATAGCGAAGGTCTGCCACACAGCCAGCCAAACAATTCAGTTATTCTATGAGAAATTTTCCGTTCGAGTAATTTCTCGATTTTGCGATTTCGATTGGCCGCCTGGATTATTTTCTCTAAGGCCATTTGAAAGACCGAGCTTACGCGAACCAACTACGAGCAACTGTCACTCTGAAAGATGAAATTCTGCGCTGCATTGACGAGATAAGCGAAGCTTTGTTGCAAAATGTGGATAAAAATTTTGCGAAAAAAGCGGACCTCTGCCGACCTGCTAGAGACATAGACATTTGCCCAATATCATATTCCATTATTAATTCCCATATTTCTATTTAATATCTTTAAGCCAATTTACTTCCTAACCTCAAATTTACCCACCCTTTATATTCCATTTTATCCGCTAAATTACTCAACTTTAGTGCATTAATAAAATTAAAATTGATATGACTGAGTATTAAATTCAAAATGAATTACATACTTGTCAATTAAAAGTAAAAATTATATTTTAATTTATTATTATAACACTACCTTCTGTTCAATCTATTCGTACCTGTTTGATTGAGTTTAAGCCAATGGGGTTCGAGCTATTGTTTCCTTTTTTTTGCAATTTTTAATGAGTCGGTTTATTATAAATATTTATGATTTTGCAACTCGTAAATAAAATATCGTATGAAAATGAATACAAATTCGTATTTACCTGTAAAGATAGAAAAATATAAATTAAATTATATTCAAAAAAATTGTTGTATATACGAGTATGTATGTTAATTCAGAATAAAATAGTTGATTTTTATATTTCTGTATGTATTTGCACATGGTTTACAAATAAGGTGAATACGTAAATATCCCAATGCATATTTATAATATTAATGTATGTGAATAATGTTAAAGAATACAATATTTCATACTAATTATTTACTCTTTAATTACATACGAAAAATTTACAGAATTGATTACGGCTTCAGATCAGATTTTCACAATGATTTTAAGGCATTTAAGTTATTCATTGGAAGGTTTGTAAAAAAAAAATTCGAAAGAGCTCTGATTTTAAATAAAATAATTAAAATATGATTATTTAAATGATTTGAGACCAGCACTTAAAATTTCATTGTGTTGAAATATATATCGGGAGTTCCGTTTACAGTTACAAAAATTTAAATCATAATTAAACAGAGAAATATATCTTTAATATCAATGAAACGGACTTTTTTTAGATAGAAAATTGTATGACATTTATGTTTTAATCAAGGTCGGGAAGCCACTTGGTATCTCAATTAAAAATACTCAGGTTTTATTTGATTTTATTTTTAAATAAACCCGCGTGGGTTTTCTTATTTAAATGTTTTCGTAGTTTACTTACAACAAAAACGATTAATATTTCGTATTAGGAATACATATTAATTCAGTCCGTTTATTTTTAGCTCAAAAAAGATAATGAATGAACAAATTTATTAAGCCACTGCTTACATCTTTTCCCCACCTTTGAACCAATATCCGAATTCCGTTTCAGAAAAACCTCTCGTCTTTTAAGGCGATATATTTTGAAGCTGATCTTATATTTCTTCAAAAGAAGTGATTCGATGACATGCCAAAAGGTATTGTATCCGTCGAAGCAGCCAATAGTCAGAAGGAGCATTGTTTGAAGAATACGGCGGGTTCGGCATTGTTTGTTTCTAATAATTGTTTGGCAAATTTTGCGACTTGAGGACGTAATTTCAGTCTGCTCCGAACATCGAGTTTTATTAGCTCATAGTAGACAATGCCGCCTTGATTCAACTAAGAGTGCAAAATTGCATTATCTATATTGTTACAAAAATAAAAATGTCTAAAAAGATAATACGCCTTCAAAACGGATATAAAATAGAGGGTATGAAGCATTAGCAATTAGTTACATAAGGAGGCTGCTTTACCTACCTTACAGTTAGTTATTGTTTTGCTGTCATAAAATAAAGTCGTGTTTAAGCGGAAATAAAAGTATTGTATAAACGAATATTAAGCTGTTGTACTACGATAAACCGTATAAAAGTTATAGTATAGGAAATAATAAAACTGTAAACAACAACAAAGTTGTGTTTATTTTATTTTAACGCAATTTATCCGAACTCAAACCTTTTAAAAAGGTTAAAACGTAACAAAATATATAAAATAGGACTATTAAATGCGTTGTACTTGATGTTTTGTGAAATGCGCCAACCGATTTTGTAAGCCTTTAAACGAAAAGTGAAGTCTATACCAAGGTTTTTATGTATATGCGTTTTTGGCATGTACATTGGTTCGCGAGTTAATGACGTTAATGTGAACCCCTTTGTATTGCATAAGGTTTACTTGAAAACAAACTTGTTATTGATATTATTTTTGGAACGGTAATAGTGAAATGTTTTGAATTTGGTCCAAATAACTTAGTGGTTAATACACATCATCAGTCGAAATATGGGCGAAATTTAATAAGTGGGTGTGGCATCTCCCATACAAATTAAGTATTGATTTTTTATATCTAGAGCACGATTAGAATAGAAGTTTCTGAGTTTTATCTAACTTCTTAAATATTAGAAGCTATCAGTTAAAAAGTGAGTGGAATCTGATAAGTGGGCATGGTATAGTTCTAAATTTAATTTAAATACCTTGGCACTCAATACAAACCATCATTTAAAATAAATAGAAATTTGCATGCATAGAGATTTATTTCATTTTCTTCTTCATTGCAATCATCGTCTTTTGTCCTTTTATCCTCTATGTAACCTTGTTTGTCTTTATATGCCTCCATTTCTAGCATACTTTTATGATATATATTTATATCAATTTCAATATCAGTTCGTGCTTCAGCTCATTCGACGAATCAATGGCGCTTACGATGATGGCTTGGCATTAAGTTGAATCTTGAAAGCACCCAAAATCCTTTCGTAAAATCTTCCATAAAGGAAGCAGCTGAGAACGGCGATCAATTGATTGATCTGGATCCTTTTCAATGTTTCCCTGTACAGTGGCTACAGCTTCTTCAATGCGCCCTGTTCGGCGACTCTCGGATTGCATAATATCAGTAAGAGTAAGCGTGGTTCAAAAACGATTCATTGTTATTCGAATTAAAAATACCTACACGATACAATGAAAAGGTTAGCAAATGGACGCTTAAACGTATAAGAGCACCGCTTAAGGGCTAATACTGCTATAATATTCAGTAGAAACCCTTAAAAATTATACTGGCAAAGTTTGAGCAATGATTGAACGCTCTCCGTTAAGTCTAAATTTGTAATTCAGCTAAGACGTTTAGCTTTTCAACTATTAACGTGAATGCGCGGTCATTGTTTATATGGGTTGGAATCATATTAACGTCACTAAAATGCTAAGCTTTAAATTGCTTAACATTATCACAAAATGACTTTTCTCGAATTCAATAGTTTCGTAAGAAGTACGTAGGCACGTAGTATATCATTTTGTTAAATCCGAAAGCTATTGATGTTTATCTCTTTGATATTGTTACGTTTTAGACTTTTTAAAACGGTTGAGTTCTTTTTATTGCATCAAAATAAAAAAAGCACCACCTTGTTGTTGTTTTACGATTTCTATTTGTTCACTTTATCTTTATACAGTTTATCTAAATACAGCAAATTATTTATCTTGCACTTAATATTCGCTTATATAACTCTTTTATTTACGCCTAAACACGACTTTACTTTTTGACTGCTAAAAGATAACTATATCACCAAACGCAATGCGCCACCTTTTATAACAATTCATTATCAATATCGAATATTAACAAATTTCTATTTATCTACGCTAAATTCAAAGGATGCAAGATCATAGTACACAAAACGGAATCAACTGGCAACACTGTTAAACATGCAAGTGATAGCTATCTTAATAGCACAGACAATTAGGGCAGTGACAGATGCAAAAGAGTTCTGATGCAAACCAACTAAGTTTATAGCTAAATTCTCACAATACAGTCACTTATGTGGTTTATTTTCTTTTTACGCATTTTTATTTAATGCCGTTGGGTAAAAATCGACACAAACATTACATTTTAATGAAAGCAATTTATTTATTTGAAATTATCCATTTAAATTCAAAAGTAAAGTAACAGCAAGTGTCTTTGAATTTGGTGCAAATAGCTTCGTTAGTCAACAAACGGGCGGAATAGAAACTGTGCATGGTTAGGTTAGGTTAGGTTAGGTTATATCAGTCGCTCGCATTTCGCGAGTTCACTCGGAGTCACTATGGCTTATTGTAATACCCTCAACAAGGACAGACCAGTTGAAGTGGCCGATAGGACGTATTTAAGAGAGTCCCAGAAAAAATCCCCACCTCAAGACCCAAAACTATTAAATTTCTTATTTAAACTAAACGGTACCCTTGACGAAGTTAATCAACTTGGACAATGACCTATTCCTAAGACAGTCCAGATCATAGAAGTGACATGCTGCCATAGAGCAGGACAGTCGCAATGAAGGTGTTGCACCGATTCTTCGTCCTCATCTTGACAGCTCCACAGTAGTCATGATCAGGACACCACATGCGCTGTGACATGCAATGCCACAAAGAAACTCTATCGACCCCCGTTCAAAACTAAGAAGGAACCTAGTCCTTTCCCTAGATAGAGAAGGCCAAAGCATATTCTATATGCGGTGATATTGATCCACCTGTGTTCCACCTTGCCCATTTATCTAACAAAATTGATTACGCACATAGAGGGGCATGCACGTAACCCTTTACAAGATAAAGACAGGACTCTATGGTAGTACACTTATCAGCAATTTCATTTAATCGAATACCGGCATGACTTGAAACCCATATCAGTTCAAAATGATATCGCTCCAAATGGGCCAGTGTGCGAATGAAGCTGAGAAGACATTTCGTTTTAATCACACACGAGACGAATGTGTGTCCTTGAAGTCTCAGTATTTAGTTCCCGGACACGCTTAGCGGCCCTAACTATAGCGTAGACCTCCGCCTAAAAAACAGTCATCGGGTAGTCTGAGAGAGACCCTGAGGTCCAGATGTTCAAATTACAACCCGACCGTGCACCTATTTCTATTTTTAAGCCATCGGTGTAGACCGCGATTGTGTCATCTAGAGGGCCAGACCGAGTAGCCCATTCATCCCTAGAAGGTATCCTGCCACCTGCTATACTGAAGTTCAAAGTAGCCCAAACTGTCCGATGCATTAAAATCGGTCCGCCTACTTTATGTAGGATAGTACCGTGTCCTATGCGAATGTGCCTCAGTGCACCCGATTCCCTGAGTCTTAGTGCGGACTTTGCAGAGACACTGTTGACAAAAATATTTAGAATGGCCAGCTGTGACCCAATATTTACCGTCTTCCACCACACAAAAGCGCCTTAGTTTAGGATGAGTATAATGCTACGGTATAGATCCAATATAAGATATGGGGTCTAAGGCACCATTGTGCGTGATACCTTTCACTCAAAGTAAATATTATTTTTGTATATCTTTTTCTTTCGTCACTTCTCTAGGGAGCATATTGGAATTCCGTAAAGCATTCATTGCTTTGTTTCATTAATCAATTTGCTCTTTAAATCTAAGTAGATAATTAATCCACTGTAGGTTCCTCCATATGATTTTGTGTAGCGGTGAAGATTCTGGCTAATTGGTGGTGATCATTGTAAATTTTTTCCACTAGTTGGCGTATTCTCCTGATCATTCATCTGATGTTTGTAATCATCGCCAGAGTTATGTGGAAAGGTCAAGTGTGCTTTTCCTTTATTTTTTAGATGGAGTTGTCTGGAAGGAAGTTGAAGCCTCTTTATTAAACATTTGAAACGACAATTATATTTTTCTTCGTTATGTCCTCTGCTGGAGCTCGAACCTGGATTGTATGTATTGTTATGCATGCGCTTTAACCACTACACCGCTCCACCACCTTTTATATATCCTAAGAACGGTTAAGGCGGAATATTCTGAATTTGGTTTATACAACTTCAGGAATAATACACCATCTATGTCAACAAGTGGGCGGACGCATGGGCATGGCACGTTGCAAAAAAACAAAAACAAATTACAGTTTAGAGTTTGACAAATAGTAATTATCCCATATGACAAATTAGAAAGGCTGAAAAGAAAACTACCTTACGAATATAGTTTTCAACTTAAAATCACTTATCATGCCAAAATATTTATGATCGTTTTAAAATAAAATTTGGTAATAAGTGAACTTTAAGCAAGATATTGATTTTGAGTTCATGCTTGCTGTCATATAAATATTTACTCAATGACAAGAAAAGGTAGATAGTTTGATGTACTTCTCAGATACTACTGTTTATTGGCCCAAGTTTAGTAAGTATTGCTCTGTTATTGATTGTAACTTCAATACAAATTGTTATAAAATGGATTGGTAGAATGCAACCAATAGAAGTACGCTTGCAAACAGCGAAAAGCACAAAATAGGAACGCAAAGTTTAGCAAATTACTAAAAACTATTATTATTATTATTTTGTATTTTTTATTTTTCTTTTTGCTTATAATTTATATACATACGATAAGTAAAGACATTTTAAGATCTATTTTACCAAGAAATCATAAAATTTCCTATTTCAACAAAGCAAAATCTATAATCCTCAACACATACAACCAATATCTTTCCCACAGAAATGAAAAATAAATTTTTACGAAAAATATATTAAAAACAATAGTATTGGTAAGAATTCGAATTTGTATATAATAGTATGGCCGGGTTCATTAAAAAGTCAGTAAAGTTGTAGAATTCATTAAACTCAATGCAAATTTTTAAAACGTTCGAGTTCGTTTAAGTTGCCTTTAAATAAAATAAACACCGCTTTATTTTGTTGTTTTACAGTTTTTATTTATTCCACTATAACTTTTATACTGTTTGTCTTAATGCAACACTTAATATTCGTTTACACAACACTTTTGTTTCCGCCTTAACACAACTTTATTTATTGACAGCCAAACGATAACTAAATTCACTTGCAGGTAAAGCAGCCCCTTTATATACCTCATTGCCTACAGTTTGGAATGTTCCGGAAATATTAACCACAAGAATTATATTTTCATATCTGTTAATTCAAATGTAACGTATGGTCGATTTAGCAGTGCTGCTAAATTGACAGGGTAACACATATCTACCAAATATTCAAACATTTGGCTTTTTTTATTTTCGTAACAATATTACCCTGCACTCGTTTTAGAAGGAAAGCCAAATTGGAAGCAGTTCTACGGCTTTTTAGAGTGTGTAAGTTTATAAGCGCTAGGCGGCAACGACGCGACGGTAGAATTATGTTGGGACTCCACCTAATGTTTGGAAGACAAAACAATAGAAATAGTTTTTGAACAGATTTAAAATGTTTTATATACAGGTTATATTGGGGATCCCGAATTACAGATCCATACCCAAGTACTGGACTAAGGACGTAAATAAAAGTTTAGTAACGTAAGGGTCATCAAACTATTTCGCCCAACGCTTTATAAAACATAAGACACCATGAGCTTTATTAATACTTAAAAGCACATAAGAATTAAAACTCAGTTTCCTTTCAAAAAGGACTTCAAGATCCAGAAACAAGTCTTTCATTTGTAATGCCACACCATTGGTGAGATATATATTGTACGAATTTGAATGTCTAGTGAAGGCCATGGATTTACATCTACTTAGATTTAGTACCATCAAATGATTTGAGCACCAGTTGTAGCAGTGTTTCAAGCCCTCTTGGAGGAAAATACTGTCCTCAATACATGAAATGCTCATAAAAGGTTTTACATCATCATATACTCGTAGTAGAATATTGCTATGTCGTGTGACATTTGAAAGATCATTAATGAACATCAAATATATTAACAAGATGGCTTCCCTGAGGAACACCTGATGTGACTTCGATACACTTAGATCTTGAATTTTTGAAAACAACATATTGCTTGCAATTCATCAAATAGAATTCAATCCGTTTTATAAAATTATTAGTGAATCTAATAGCATCCACCGTCAATAAAAGTAAATCATGATTGATCTTGACAAAGGCCTTGGGAAAATCGGTATAAATAACGGCAGCTTGGAGGCCATTACAAAATACTGAGTTTATATAGGATGTTAATTCCATAATATTTGTGGTTGTAGATCTTTCACGGCAAAAACCATGCTGAGAGGGAGATAAAATTAATGCCAATTGATGCGATAACATATCCGTTTCTCAAGCAGCTTTAGACTGACGCTAAGTTTAGCTATTCCCCTGTAATTTATAAGGTCACTACGGCTACCGAGATTAAAAATGAGTCTTTTTTTTCTGGAAAAAAATCAAATTTCAGGGAACGATTATAAAGGTGACAGAATCAGTACAGTTTTTTAAAATGCAGCTGGGCACACCGTCAGCACCAGGACTATATGACCTTTTTACACACCTTAGGCTTTTTAAGATAATTGGGATATCTAAACTAGGCATATCAATTTATGTTATCGTTGAAATATTATATAGATAACATGCATTATTATGATTATAATGATTCACTGGAGAATGTAGATGCAAAGAAATCAGCAAACACATTGTAATTGTTGTTGGCTGTGATGGAACTTTCCTTCTTGAATTTACAAAATTAAAAAATATTTTAGCATTATCCTTGATTTTCGATTTTATTTTAATTATATAACTTTTATTCTCTAAGATATAATGGCTTCCAGCTAAACGATAATGACCACAAGCGATGGGATTACTACTTATTTTTAACCTTTTTATATGAGGTTGATAGGATTTTATATTTTTAACTATTGGAGCACATTCTGACAAACAGTTAAGGAGATCTGAATAAAATTTTTCGACTACTTGTGCCAAACTACTTCGATCCTTTTCACATTATAACCAATTAATATTCGATAAAAATTGATAATTCGTTTGCTTAGAACAAAGTGATTCACACACTATATATGTTGAAGAACGTTGAGGAAATAGTGCGGATATATAAAAAAAAAAAAATTCAACTAATTTTGCAAAAAAAAAAATGTGTTCGCTAATTTTGGTCAAAGCCAGGTACCTGCTCTTAATTTCGAATAAAATCAGCAAAAGCTAACCGATCTGGTTTGATTTTAAGCACTTTAGGCTTTCATTTAAGTGCTTAACATGTAGAATTTTCAGTCTGAAAAATTTTTAAGATGTTTTTTTTTTTTTAAATTGCTCCCATTTTGCGCCAAAAAAAAAAAAAAAATATTTCAACTAAGTTATGAATAACTTCGAAATCGAAATCGGTCAAGTCGTTTTCAATTTACGATGAAATATATTGACATAACTACCATATTTTGGGCGAAAAATTTGCTACGCCATAAAAAAATGAGGTCGATGGAAAAAAAACTGAAAATGGATTGGAATTCAGCGCATCAAAATCATTATATTCCATACAGTTTTATTTAAAGGCCACAGATTTCTTTGTTTTTTTTTTTTTTTTTTTTTTTTTGTAGACCAGTGTCCATGTTTCCCATCAGTATATGCTTATATATTTGCATATACATATACGTATCATTTAAAAAAATATTTATAAGCATTTAATTTTCACTATCAAAATATTACAGCATTTAAAAAATAATTTTTACTTAAAAAATTATATTTAATTGATTGAAATTAATATTCTATAATACACCATATTTATTCAATATATGACTGTATGTACAGGGTGGGCAAATTTGAGCTTAAGAAATAAATTGGCTGTAAAATGATGAAATGACAAGAATTGAGCTTAGCCTTTGATACTTATTTAGTAAAAAATTGGGAAAATTTTGCTATGGGAAGGTACCCTCTGAATAAAAAATGTAAATTGTGAAAATTTATTATAAAAATGGTGAAAATTGTACTGTATCTCTTCGTAAAATTCAAGCAGCTTTTCCTCGTAATCAGGCTCATTCTAAGCTGTACGTAATTTAATCGTTAAATTAAAGGCTCACGCTACTGTTGCTGACAATAGATCAAAACAATACGCTCGTAGTGGCCGTAGTGATGCAAACATCACCGTTGTACAGCAAAGTGTTGAGAATCAGTCTGGAACATCAACTCGTGGACGTGCGCAACAACTGGGCATCCACAGAGGAATTGTGCGTAACAATTTGCATAAAGATCTTCATCTTCACGCTAATAAAGTTCAACTCGTTCGAGAATTAAAGCCAGCCGACCATTGTTTGCGTCGAAAGTTTATGAATTACCTGTTTAAAAAACTGAACGAAAACAATGCATTTTTCAACAAAATAATCTTTAGTGATGAGGTCCATTTCAATTAGGCAGTATGATGCGGTTTGTGGTTAGGCCCACATTTCTTCGAAAATAAGCAATAAAACGTAGTCACCGTGAATTCTCTGCGCTACCAAACCATAATAAGCAATTTTTTGTGGTCACAATTGCCTAATGTTGACATCACTGACCTTTGGTTTCAGCAGTACGGCGCCATAAGCCACACAGCCAGCCAAAAAATTCAGTTATTGCATGAGAAACTTCCCGGTCGCATAATTTCTCGATTTGGCGATGTCAATTGGCAGCTTTGTTCTTGTGACTTAAAGCCGCTGGATTATTTCCTCAGGGCTTATTTGAAAGACCGGGTATACGTGAAAAAACCACAAACAACTGACACTTTGAAACATGCAATTCAGCGCTGCCAAATGTGATTCAATATTTTGTGAAAATAGCGAAGGTCTGCCACACAGCCAGCCAAACAATTCAGTTATTCTATGAGAAATTTTCCGTTCGAGTAATTTCTCGATTTTGCGATTTCGATTGGCCGCCTGGATTATTTTCTCTAAGGCCATTTGAAAGACCGAGCTTACGCGAACCAACTACGAGCAACTGTCACTCTGAAAGATGAAATTCTGCGCTGCATTGACGAGATAAGCGAAGCTTTGTTGCAAAATGTGGATAAAAATTTTGCGAAAAAAGCGGACCTCTGCCGACCTGCTAGAGACATAGACATTTGCCCAATATCATATTCCATTATTAATTCCCATATTTCTATTTAATATCTTTAAGCCAATTTACTTCCTAACCTCAAATTTACCCACCCTTTATATTCCATTTTATCCGCTAAATTACTCAACTTTAGTGCATTAATAAAATTAAAATTGATATGACTGAGTATTAAATTCAAAATGAATTACATACTTGTCAATTAAAAGTAAAAATTATATTTTAATTTATTATTATAACACTACCTTCTGTTCAATCTATTCGTACCTGTTTGATTGAGTTTAAGCCAATGGGGTTCGAGCTATTGTTTCCTTTTTTTTGCAATTTTTAATGAGTCGGTTTATTATAAATATTTATGATTTTGCAACTCGTAAATAAAATATCGTATGAAAATGAATACAAATTCGTATTTACCTGTAAAGATAGAAAAATATAAATTAAATTATATTCAAAAAAATTGTTGTATATACGAGTATGTATGTTAATTCAGAATAAAATAGTTGATTTTTATATTTCTGTATGTATTTGCACATGGTTTACAAATAAGGTGAATACGTAAATATCCCAATGCATATTTATAATATTAATGTATGTGAATAATGTTAAAGAATACAATATTTCATACTAATTATTTACTCTTTAATTACATACGAAAAATTTACAGAATTGATTACGGCTTCAGATCAGATTTTCACAATGATTTTAAGGCATTTAAGTTATTCATTGGAAGGTTTGTAAAAAAAAAATTCGAAAGAGCTCTGATTTTAAATAAAATAATTAAAATATGATTATTTAAATGATTTGAGACCAGCACTTAAAATTTCATTGTGTTGAAATATATATCGGGAGTTCCGTTTACAGTTACAAAAATTTAAATCATAATTAAACAGAGAAATATATCTTTAATATCAATGAAACGGACTTTTTTTAGATAGAAAATTGTATGACATTTATGTTTTAATCAAGGTCGGGAAGCCACTTGGTATCTCAATTAAAAATACTCAGGTTTTATTTGATTTTATTTTTAAATAAACCCGCGTGGGTTTTCTTATTTAAATGTTTTCGTAGTTTACTTACAACAAAAACGATTAATATTTCGTATTAGGAATACATATTAATTCAGTCCGTTTATTTTTAGCTCAAAAAAGATAATGAATGAACAAATTTATTAAGCCACTGCTTACATCTTTTCCCCACCTTTGAACCAATATCCGAATTCCGTTTCAGAAAAACCTCTCGTCTTTTAAGGCGATATATTTTGAAGCTGATCTTATATTTCTTCAAAAGAAGTGATTCGATGACATGCCAAAAGGTATTGTATCCGTCGAAGCAGCCAATAGTCAGAAGGAGCATTGTTTGAAGAATACGGCGGGTTCGGCATTGTTTGTTTCTAATAATTGTTTGGCAAATTTTGCGACTTGAGGACGTAATTTCAGTCTGCTCCGAACATCGAGTTTTATTAGCTCATAGTAGACAATGCCGCCTTGATTCAACTAAGAGTGCAAAATTGCATTATCTATATTGTTACAAAAATAAAAATGTCTAAAAAGATAATACGCCTTCAAAACGGATATAAAATAGAGGGTATGAAGCATTAGCAATTAGTTACATAAGGAGGCTGCTTTACCTACCTTACAGTTAGTTATTGTTTTGCTGTCATAAAATAAAGTCGTGTTTAAGCGGAAATAAAAGTATTGTATAAACGAATATTAAGCTGTTGTACTACGATAAACCGTATAAAAGTTATAGTATAGGAAATAATAAAACTGTAAACAACAACAAAGTTGTGTTTATTTTATTTTAACGCAATTTATCCGAACTCAAACCTTTTAAAAAGGTTAAAACGTAACAAAATATATAAAATAGGACTATTAAATGCGTTGTACTTGATGTTTTGTGAAATGCGCCAACCGATTTTGTAAGCCTTTAAACGAAAAGTGAAGTCTATACCAAGGTTTTTATGTATATGCGTTTTTGGCATGTACATTGGTTCGCGAGTTAATGACGTTAATGTGAACCCCTTTGTATTGCATAAGGTTTACTTGAAAACAAACTTGTTATTGATATTATTTTTGGAACGGTAATAGTGAAATGTTTTGAATTTGGTCCAAATAACTTAGTGGTTAATACACATCATCAGTCGAAATATGGGCGAAATTTAATAAGTGGGTGTGGCATCTCCCATACAAATTAAGTATTGATTTTTTATATCTAGAGCACGATTAGAATAGAAGTTTCTGAGTTTTATCTAACTTCTTAAATATTAGAAGCTATCAGTTAAAAAGTGAGTGGAATCTGATAAGTGGGCATGGTATAGTTCTAAATTTAATTTAAATACCTTGGCACTCAATACAAACCATCATTTAAAATAAATAGAAATTTGCATGCATAGAGATTTATTTCATTTTCTTCTTCATTGCAATCATCGTCTTTTGTCCTTTTATCCTCTATGTAACCTTGTTTGTCTTTATATGCCTCCATTTCTAGCATACTTTTATGATATATATTTATATCAATTTCAATATCAGTTCGTGCTTCAGCTCATTCGACGAATCAATGGCGCTTACGATGATGGCTTGGCATTAAGTTGAATCTTGAAAGCACCCAAAATCCTTTCGTAAAATCTTCCATAAAGGAAGCAGCTGAGAACGGCGATCAATTGATTGATCTGGATCCTTTTCAATGTTTCCCTGTACAGTGGCTACAGCTTCTTCAATGCGCCCTGTTCGGCGACTCTCGGATTGCATAATATCAGTAAGAGTAAGCGTGGTTCAAAAACGATTCATTGTTATTCGAATTAAAAATACCTACACGATACAATGAAAAGGTTAGCAAATGGACGCTTAAACGTATAAGAGCACCGCTTAAGGGCTAATACTGCTATAATATTCAGTAGAAACCCTTAAAAATTATACTGGCAAAGTTTGAGCAATGATTGAACGCTCTCCGTTAAGTCTAAATTTGTAATTCAGCTAAGACGTTTAGCTTTTCAACTATTAACGTGAATGCGCGGTCATTGTTTATATGGGTTGGAATCATATTAACGTCACTAAAATGCTAAGCTTTAAATTGCTTAACATTATCACAAAATGACTTTTCTCGAATTCAATAGTTTCGTAAGAAGTACGTAGGCACGTAGTATATCATTTTGTTAAATCCGAAAGCTATTGATGTTTATCTCTTTGATATTGTTACGTTTTAGACTTTTTAAAACGGTTGAGTTCTTTTTATTGCATCAAAATAAAAAAAGCACCACCTTGTTGTTGTTTTACGATTTCTATTTGTTCACTTTATCTTTATACAGTTTATCTAAATACAGCAAATTATTTATCTTGCACTTAATATTCGCTTATATAACTCTTTTATTTACGCCTAAACACGACTTTACTTTTTGACTGCTAAAAGATAACTATATCACCAAACGCAATGCGCCACCTTTTATAACAATTCATTATCAATATCGAATATTAACAAATTTCTATTTATCTACGCTAAATTCAAAGGATGCAAGATCATAGTACACAAAACGGAATCAACTGGCAACACTGTTAAACATGCAAGTGATAGCTATCTTAATAGCACAGACAATTAGGGCAGTGACAGATGCAAAAGAGTTCTGATGCAAACCAACTAAGTTTATAGCTAAATTCTCACAATACAGTCACTTATGTGGTTTATTTTCTTTTTACGCATTTTTATTTAATGCCGTTGGGTAAAAATCGACACAAACATTACATTTTAATGAAAGCAATTTATTTATTTGAAATTATCCATTTAAATTCAAAAGTAAAGTAACAGCAAGTGTCTTTGAATTTGGTGCAAATAGCTTCGTTAGTCAACAAACGGGCGGAATAGAAACTGTGCATGGTTAGGTTAGGTTAGGTTAGGTTATATCAGTCGCTCGCATTTCGCGAGTTCACTCGGAGTCACTATGGCTTATTGTAATACCCTCAACAAGGACAGACCAGTTGAAGTGGCCGATAGGACGTATTTAAGAGAGTCCCAGAAAAAATCCCCACCTCAAGACCCAAAACTATTAAATTTCTTATTTAAACTAAACGGTACCCTTGACGAAGTTAATCAACTTGGACAATGACCTATTCCTAAGACAGTCCAGATCATAGAAGTGACATGCTGCCATAGAGCAGGACAGTCGCAATGAAGGTGTTGCACCGATTCTTCGTCCTCATCTTGACAGCTCCACAGTAGTCATGATCAGGACACCACATGCGCTGTGACATGCAATGCCACAAAGAAACTCTATCGACCCCCGTTCAAAACTAAGAAGGAACCTAGTCCTTTCCCTAGATAGAGAAGGCCAAAGCATATTCTATATGCGGTGATATTGATCCACCTGTGTTCCACCTTGCCCATTTATCTAACAAAATTGATTACGCACATAGAGGGGCATGCACGTAACCCTTTACAAGATAAAGACAGGACTCTATGGTAGTACACTTATCAGCAATTTCATTTAATCGAATACCGGCATGACTTGAAACCCATATCAGTTCAAAATGATATCGCTCCAAATGGGCCAGTGTGCGAATGAAGCTGAGAAGACATTTCGTTTTAATCACACACGAGACGAATGTGTGTCCTTGAAGTCTCAGTATTTAGTTCCCGGACACGCTTAGCGGCCCTAACTATAGCGTAGACCTCCGCCTAAAAAACAGTCATCGGGTAGTCTGAGAGAGACCCTGAGGTCCAGATGTTCAAATTACAACCCGACCGTGCACCTATTTCTATTTTTAAGCCATCGGTGTAGACCGCGATTGTGTCATCTAGAGGGCCAGACCGAGTAGCCCATTCATCCCTAGAAGGTATCCTGCCACCTGCTATACTGAAGTTCAAAGTAGCCCAAACTGTCCGATGCATTAAAATCGGTCCGCCTACTTTATGTAGGATAGTACCGTGTCCTATGCGAATGTGCCTCAGTGCACCCGATTCCCTGAGTCTTAGTGCGGACTTTGCAGAGACACTGTTGACAAAAATATTTAGAATGGCCAGCTGTGACCCAATATTTACCGTCTTCCACCACACAAAAGCGCCTTAGTTTAGGATGAGTATAATGCTACGGTATAGATCCAATATAAGATATGGGGTCTAAGGCACCATTGTGCGTGATACCTTTCACTCAAAGTAAATATTATTTTTGTATATCTTTTTCTTTCGTCACTTCTCTAGGGAGCATATTGGAATTCCGTAAAGCATTCATTGCTTTGTTTCATTAATCAATTTGCTCTTTAAATCTAAGTAGATAATTAATCCACTGTAGGTTCCTCCATATGATTTTGTGTAGCGGTGAAGATTCTGGCTAATTGGTGGTGATCATTGTAAATTTTTTCCACTAGTTGGCGTATTCTCCTGATCATTCATCTGATGTTTGTAATCATCGCCAGAGTTATGTGGAAAGGTCAAGTGTGCTTTTCCTTTATTTTTTAGATGGAGTTGTCTGGAAGGAAGTTGAAGCCTCTTTATTAAACATTTGAAACGACAATTATATTTTTCTTCGTTATGTCCTCTGCTGGAGCTCGAACCTGGATTGTATGTATTGTTATGCATGCGCTTTAACCACTACACCGCTCCACCACCTTTTATATATCCTAAGAACGGTTAAGGCGGAATATTCTGAATTTGGTTTATACAACTTCAGGAATAATACACCATCTATGTCAACAAGTGGGCGGACGCATGGGCATGGCACGTTGCAAAAAAACAAAAACAAATTACAGTTTAGAGTTTGACAAATAGTAATTATCCCATATGACAAATTAGAAAGGCTGAAAAGAAAACTACCTTACGAATATAGTTTTCAACTTAAAATCACTTATCATGCCAAAATATTTATGATCGTTTTAAAATAAAATTTGGTAATAAGTGAACTTTAAGCAAGATATTGATTTTGAGTTCATGCTTGCTGTCATATAAATATTTACTCAATGACAAGAAAAGGTAGATAGTTTGATGTACTTCTCAGATACTACTGTTTATTGGCCCAAGTTTAGTAAGTATTGCTCTGTTATTGATTGTAACTTCAATACAAATTGTTATAAAATGGATTGGTAGAATGCAACCAATAGAAGTACGCTTGCAAACAGCGAAAAGCACAAAATAGGAACGCAAAGTTTAGCAAATTACTAAAAACTATTATTATTATTATTTTGTATTTTTTATTTTTCTTTTTGCTTATAATTTATATACATACGATAAGTAAAGACATTTTAAGATCTATTTTACCAAGAAATCATAAAATTTCCTATTTCAACAAAGCAAAATCTATAATCCTCAACACATACAACCAATATCTTTCCCACAGAAATGAAAAATAAATTTTTACGAAAAATATATTAAAATGACAACAAGAAAAATAAAAAGAAATTTTAATAAAACAAAATAAAATGGAAAACAATGACGAATTTTTATTAAAAAAAAATTAAAAGCAAAATATGGATTTCGAAGAAAAGTATTATGAACCATGAAACACTTGCAAAGGAGGTCGCCAACAGCTGCAAACGACATGGCACCGATTTAACTAAAAACGATGCATTATTTTATTGATTTCTTTGCCAATAAATGTGTGTTTTTAGAAAAAACCAAACGAAAAGTATTGGAATAAAAACCAAAAGAAACTTCAACCGAAATTCGAATGAAAATAATTAAGAGACATACAAAAAATAAATCAAAGAAAACTTTTCAGTAAACCATTAAAAAACTCTTTGTAAAGAAAATTAAATGGAAAATAAACAAATAAATAAATAAATTTTTATAACTACTAATAAATTATTATATATAGTCATATACATATATGGTATTTTATATGTAATAAATTTTGAAAATTTGTAAATACAGCACAGTTGGCAATCGAACAGCAAGTGTTTTGGTGTTATTTCAAAAACTTTATATAAAATGATCTACAGCAAGAAACACAGTCAAGGAAAAACGTCTACATACACCCTACGGTTATGAAGTTATAGAGAATTTGTGCCGAAATTTGAAAAAGGTGTTATACTAATTTTTAAGGTCTTTATACTTAAGATTATCTGAAGAAAAAAATAATATGAAAAATATATTTATAACTTAGAAGTTATTAGGGAAAAACATAATAATTAGCAGGAAAGAAGTTCACATACATCGTACAACCTACTAATATCAAATAGAAATTTAAAAATAAAAAAGCAACTAATAGGTATCTTTGTTGATTTATTCAAATTTACAAGCATTACAATTGTTGAAGTGGACAAAGTAACAAATAAACACAATAAGATATTATTTGAATTTTTATTCTCAAAAATGGTATATCGAAAATAGATACATATTTCGTTTTGAAATATGGTAGTAAATCTCCAAAGGGAAAATAAATCATATGAAGAAATTAGTAAGACAACAAAATTCGATCGTGCTACTGTACAGAAAATCATAGAAATTAGAAATTATAGCAACAACAATAGTATCGAAAATAAACCACGATCGAGATGGGATGTTACCAATATTGTGAAATTTGTCCATCAGGATCCGACGATAAACACCCCAAAATTAGCGGAACACATCAAAAGATGTTCCTATTAAATTGTTGTTTCACGAACAATAATAAAAGTTTCACATGACAATGGATTTCATAGCAGAATAGCATCCAAGAAGCCACTAATTTCAGTAAAGTATTGTGAAATTCCTCTCGAGTTGCATATTGGCTTTCCACAAAGCATCCAATGCTTTGTTTCAGTTTCTTTCATCAATTTGATCTTTCAAGCTAAGCAGATGATTAATCCACCGTAGCTTCCTCTATATCATTTTGCGTAGTGGTGAAGATCCTTGCTAATTGGTGGTGATCTTTACTTTAGTATTGTATTTTTTTCCTGATCATTCGTCTCATGTTTGTCATCATCGCCAGAGGTATGCAGGAAGGCCAGGCGGATTCTTTTTTATTTTTTAGATGGAGTTGTCTGGAGGGAGGTGGAAGCCTTTTTATTAAACATTCGAAACCACAATTAAATTTTTCTTCATCATGTCCTCTACTGCTGCTCGTGAGTCGTTTGTGTTGCTATACGTGCGCTCTAACCACTACACAATAATCGTGTTATATTTACCGACGAAAGTAATTATAACATTTTTGAAAGTGTTGGCTGTTCCAAAGTTTGGAGAAAACCAAACATTGCACTTGATTCAAAGAATATTATACAGTCAAACATAATAGAGGGCACCATATGGTTTGTAGCGCCATGGAGTCAAATAAAGTAGCTTATTAAGCTTTGTTCGGTGCTAATATTTACCGCCATCATTATAAAATCATATTGGAACCAATTCTGAGGCATCTGTAAGTAGTTTACGCCTTAAGCATACTACTCACTTGTTTTGAGACAGGCTTCATTACTATGCTTGAAAGCAGCTAAATGCACCATCCCAGTCACCAGACTTAAGCCAAAAATAGAAAATATTGCACTGATGGTTGCGAAACATTAAAAACTGGTCTTATTAGTGCATGGATCGATCTATTAGAGAGAATTTGCTGACATTAATACCCCGCTGTCTTCAAGCGGTTATTGATGCCAAATAATAAAAATAAAGGTTTTATTTTTATATATAAAGTTTTTATATAATAATAATTTTTTTTTTATTTTTAATATTTTTGTTATTGTTGTTTTTATAATGTAAACGAATTTCTTCCTTATTTATAAATAAACTTAGTTATTAAAATAAATTTTTAAATATTAATACAAATTTTATTTTAATTTTCTTCACAAAATCTCTAAAACCCCTAAATCAAAGGGTGTCGACTTTTTACTTGACTGTATATAGAGCTTGATAGTGATGAGACTAATATTTATAAGTATAATATATAATATAATATATACATATAATTCTCCATATGTAATTATAGCTGAGAAAACAGAGTAGAATTTTTAAATAGACAGGCATTGTTTTCTTGCTCTTACATTATTTTAATTTTTGTAGAAATTAATAAGCTTTTGACAGGGTTGATAAAGACTTCCCGTAAGTGAATGGGTAAATATTATTCTATAAATGGGTACAGGAATGATAGTTTATCTTGTCGAGTATTAATTACTTTTTATAATTTTATTTTAATACCTTATAACGTGTAGTCTCCTTCTAAGCAAAGCTACGCTTAACTTTCTTTTTCTGAAAAATTTCAAGGGAGTCGTAAAAGTATATCTTATCTAAACACTATGCATGGTCAGGAAATGTTTTTCCATTTGATGCATAGTGTAATTGAAAATGCTTTAAAAAAAAAACGGCTGCCTTTCATACAAATTTAATCTCACCAAATATTCTAATTTAGCGTGCGTGTAAAATATCTTTAGAGATATCATCCGTGGCGTCAGGGACTGCGCGCCATTCTCCTTGAACCGATTTTGTTCATGATATTATCCAGTACAATGATGAACAGCTGAGCTGACAAAGGACATCCTTGCTTATTTGAATAAAAACATTGTTCGATAGTCTCTCCATCTATTCTGATTTCGGTTGCTTTTTAGAATTATTACGCAAAAGTATAGGACCGCATAATCCCAGACCTATAGTTGTCGTGAGAGACTCCTTGTAATTCCCGTTTTATCTGAACAGGCTTTGCTCATTACGTCCAGCATGATGGTGGGTATACTTGCTTTACTTTAGCGTTTTTATGAAATGGTTGACTGAAGATCCCGTTGTAGAGAACTGAGAGTTCAACATCTTCGTACATATCGGGTGATTTTTTAAGAGCTTTCGGATTTTATTTAAAAAAAACACATAACTTTTAGAGAAATGTATGAAATCTTTATTTGAGTAGATAGAACGATCTATACAATTCAATGTTTAAAGATGATTTCATGTAAATTTTGACCATTGCTACACCTCAAATGGTTCATACTCTGGGTTTAATGTTGGCATATTCTCTCCAACATATCGGTTGTTATCTCACGAATAAATTCTTCAATATTGGCTTCCAGTGCGTCAACCGTTGCGGGCTTGTCGCTATAGATATTAGCCGCAACATAGCCCCATAAATAATAGCCTAAAAGCGGTAAATCGCCCGATCTATGCGGAAAAGTTTACCGGCCCCAAACGTGGAATAAACTGTTCACTGAACCTGCCTCTCAATTGGGACATTGTGAAGCGTGCTGTGTGGCATGTAGTACCGTCTTCTTGAAACCACAAGTCCAGCTCTTTTATTTTGGGCAAAAAAAATTTGTTATTATCGCACGGTAGCGCTCGCCATTCACAGTAACATTCTTGCTTTTGCCGTCTTTGAAAAAGTACGGTCAAATATTGCCACTGTCCCATCAGCCACACCAAATAGTGCAATTTTCCGGATGCATTGGGAGTTCTGACTGCTCTTCACTCTTCAATAAACAAAAAAAATCATAATAAAAATAAGTGAAAAACAAACCTTCCCATTAATTAAAATGGATTTTTAAACTCTTTCCTACAATGGATTCATTACTTTCCAATAAATATATTTTTTTGCTTAACTTCCATGCTTAGTTTGGTTACCCCAATAAATACTTGCCATCTGAACATCGCTTCATAATGCACTTACTGCTCTAATTAAATTTGCAATAGAATTTAACTGTTCTTACACAAGCAATAAACTGGACATCAATTCTTAAGAACTATCGTCAATATTTTTTAATTGTAAATGTTGACCTGGTCAATGGAAACCCAAGAAGCACCAGCAAAAAAAAAAAAAAAAACCAAAAACAAAAACTTCAATTTAATTTGTCACAAACACTGCAATCAACAGCAGCAGCGTTGGGAATAATTTTTCTAGATTTTTTTTTATTTATTTTTTTTTTTTATTTTAGTTTCATGTTTTCATTTTCGGTTTAGAGGATAATATTTGTTTTTTTTATTTCTCTTATCGTTTTTCGTTGTTCTGTCAGCCATAATAGTTGTAATAAAATATAGTTTTTAGTGACCAAAAAATGAAAGAAAAATACTGTATCGAGACAGTTACATTAATTCTAACATTTGGTCAAGACAGTAAAAGGTACAATAAGAGGACACACAATAACTAATATATAAAACTGCAATAATTTTTGAAGATTATAAATCTACGCTCATATTTTGCAAATATTTGATGAAAATAACGTAACCACTATTTTATAGAAACATTTAATGGAAACATTTCCTTTTATGTCAACATTTCTTAAAAAAAACTCTTTAAAAACAAAATAATGGCACCAGAAATTCTGAAATTTTTTTCTATAAAATAGTGGAGGCTTTTTTTCGTCAAATATTTGCCATATGTGACCGTACCTTCACACACATTACAACATAATTTGTGATGATAGCCCGGCAGCACCTCAAATTTTGATAGGCAATATTATAAAATTAAGGCAAGTTAATGACTGTAATACAACTCTAAGAGGATTGATGATCCAACGACATTGCCAACGAAATAGCACGACGCGGTTCGGCATATCTGGATGCAGATTACGACCTTCGGTATCGAATGAAATTTCTATAAAAATTATTTTAAAATTACATTGAAAGAATGGATTTTAGGTACGTCCTATGTCCAAAACTTGTAAGTCAGGAACTTAGTTACTCCTATGACACTTACACTTTTTGTAATGGTCATAACAACACATTGTTTCTACGATCGAAAACCTTCTTAAGGGACTGCGTTACACCGGATCATAAGTTTGACACAAAAAGTCAAGGAATCCATACTTTGTTGTTCTGATTTTCTTTTGATTTGAACCGAGTTTTAAGTTGAAAAGAGGCTCGGAAAACTTTTTAAGCAAATAGGTGAAACTCGGCGTGCTTAGCTACCACTTTATTAATTATTATCTTAACCACTGTTTCTCATTGTCCTGTCTTTATCCAGATTTTATTTCCTTCCGGTTCAAATCCAAATATTAAACCTATAGTTCCTACCAGAAAAATACTGTAGAATGTGGTTTTTAGCTGTATACCGTCGTCAACAATGTATAGTATAGGGTGTTTTTTACGAGCTCTCGGATTTGAAAAAAAACACAAATTTTAGAGAGATGTATGAAATCTTTATTTGAGTTGATAGAACGATCTATGGTATATAATTCAATGTTTAAATATGAATTCATATAAATGTTGACTGAGGCTATGCCTCAAATGTTTAATACATTGCGTTCAATTTTTGCATACTCTCTCCAACATCTCACGAATAAAATCTTCAATATTGGCTTCCAATGCGTTGACCGTTGCGGGCTTGTGCCTAAAGACATGAGCCTTAATACAGTCTAATGGCGTTAAGTCGCAAGATCTAGACGGCCAATTGACCGGCCTCAAACGTGAAATATACTGTTCACCGAACTCTCCTCTCAATTGGGCCCTTGTTTCGTGTACTGTGTAGCATGTGGAACCTTACACTTTAAGCAAACAAACTTGTCTTCATAGCACGGTGGCGCCCACCATTCACAGTAACGTTTATGCCCTCGTCGTCATTGAAAGATAACAGTCAATTAATGCCACCGGCTCATAATTCACATCAAACAGTAAATTTTTCGTAATGCATTGGCAGTTCTTGCAATGCTTCTAGCTGTTCTTCACACCAAATACGGCAATTTTGCTTGTTCAAATATCCATACAACCAGAAAGGAGCTTCGGCGCTGAACACAATTTTCCCATAAAAGAGCATGAATTTAGATAATAAAATTCATTAATCAGCAAGCGCTGTTCGTTTGAAAACCGATACATGGTTTAATTATAGACCAAGCTTAACATATTTGACAGTAACATGTTACACAAAAAGACACCCGTTAGATGGCTTGTACCCGGTGTGCTTTGTTAATGACCGTTTATCCAAACATTCACGATTTTTCGCTAATGTGGATAGTTAACGAATCTTTAATGGTTGTTCTTTGTATGTATGTTGTATATAAAATTCTGTATTTAGTATAAATGGAAGGTGCCACGCCCACTTGTCTAATCTTCCCATTTACTGACTGATCTAATCTAATCTATTTATTGAATTATTGCCCTTTTTGAGGTATATAAAAGTTAATAATTACTTTGTATGGGAGATACCAAGTCCATTTGTCCAATTACGCCCATTTATTACATGATGTTTTGTATTGACTATGAAGTAACTTAACCAAATATTGAAACTTTAGCTTCAAGCATTCTTAAGATTTAATGGATCAATATTTACTTTGTATGAGAGGTGCCATGTTCACTTATGCTATTCCGCTTACTTTTTGCTGATGATTTGTATTCACTATACAGCTACTTGGACTAAATTTAAGTGGACTCTTACTGCTACCATTTTAAATATATAGACAAATGATATATAGAAATTTGCTATAAAAAAGGCGGGAAGGGTGGTTAGCGTTTATCGACATTCGGTATATCATAAGTGATAGCAAAAGCCCAAACGTATGAGCAGTGATATTAATTTTTTATTATTTCTTTTTTAATTAATATTCCGAAGAGAAAATGATTTACAGAAAGAAAGAGGACTATAAAATGCGTTGTAATTGATATTCTCTGAAATTCACCAACCGATTTTATTTTATAAGCCCTTAAACAAAATGTGAAGTTAATAGCAAAGTGTATGCGGTTTTTGTAGGTCCATTTGTTCGCGAGCTATTGTCGTTAGAATGAACCCCTTTGTATGGTATAAGATTTACTTGGAAACAAAATATGTTACAGCATTTAAACTTTGTGTGAGTTAGAAAATATTTTATCAAAATCGATCATCGATTGCTGTGACGATGAGAAAGTTACGTGAAATTTCATTTTCATATGAATGGTTATGTGAATAAACAGAATAGTCGGTTCTGGGCAATAGAAAACCCTCATTTATTCATCAGTTACCTTTGCATCCATTAAAAGTGACATTCTGGTGTGCAATTTGGTCAGGAGGAATAATTGGACCTTAATTCTTTGAAACTGAAAACGGAATAATGGCAACTGTCAATGGGGAGCGATATTGTGATATGATTGAAAACTTTTTAACGCCACAACTGCATGCGTTGGGCTTGACTAACATGTGGTTTCAACAAGACGGTGCCATAGCGCATACAGCCAGGATTACAATGGAATTACTGCGACACCTCTTTCCATAAGAAATTATTTCAAGGAATGGCGATGTTGATTGGCCTTCACGGTTGCCTGATTTGACTACTCTGGACTTCTTTTTGTGATGATATCTGAAAAGCAAGGTTTATGCAAACAAACTAGAAACGCTGGAGCAACTCAAACAAAATATTCGTGATGAAATTAATGAAATACAGCATGAAATATGTTAGAATGTAATGAAAAATGTGCTCAAAAGGGCTCGTATTTGTGAGGCTAACAGAGACGGGCATTTATCTGATATTGTACTCCATACATAATTGACGATATTAAATAAAACAATCAATCAATATAAGATCCATTCTTTTTCATATAATCAAATATTATAAACAAACCAAATAGTATACCTTGCCGGCGGACACCCTATATATAGATGCGTTTATTACATCGCTAAAATAAATAAACAAAAGCTATAAGAACAACTATATGTGCTGTTTACAAATAACTAAATCAACAACAACAACAGCTATTAGCAGGGACAAAGTAAATAAAACAACGACAATAATTAAGCAGCAAAGAAAACAAGTAACAGACAATAAACAAGCAACAACAAATACTAAGATCTGAAAGAGGTAGATGTTTACATTCGCATGGCTACAAAAGAACTAAAAAGAAATTAAAAGAAATAAATGGAATCTACCTGAAATATCGAGAGGTTCGAGAGCTTTCGATGTATTGTTTACTCAGCCATATAAAAAGCACATCGATGCGAACAGCAATCAGTTGATGTATCGCAAACACAGCGAGTGCAGTTTTTAAGTAAAGTTAACTCAGGGAAAGTGTTATTGGTGTGAAGAGAGTTTATAAGGAGTAAACTCGTGAAAGTAGTAGTGAAGTAAAAAACCAGTTTAGTTGGAGCTAACTTAGCAAAGAGAGTTATGTGTGGATAACCTCTGGTTGAAAAGGTTTTGATCGAACCTAAGTTATATCTACGATCGGGTTGGAAGATCTTTAAGTAGAAAGATCTGTCGAGTAATTTATGTTGTTTACAAGATTGTAAACAGACGGAGTATTTAAGAATAGAAAATTGTTATTGCCTGTAGAAAGGTTACAAGCAGTGGTGCACAAAGCTGTGTTGAATAAAATAAAGGATTTTTAATTAAAAGCAAACACAAAATTTATTTTATTTTAACTACAATCTACGAACTCATAATAACACGTTTTTAAAAAGGTAAGAACGTAACAATATTATTATTACAAATATGATTCTAATTACATATTTAAAACTACAAATTTGTATTGGACTATTGCATTTTGTTTTTAACATCAGCACAAGCTCGCTCAGTTAACCAATGTGGAGTAGGGTGTATAAAGTTAAATAAAAAATAAACTTCAAAGAAAAAAATATGAAATTACATCATACTTGCAAGGGACACCAACATTTTCATACAATAATTTAAAGGGTCCGCCATCTAACGTTTTTTTTTTTGCAACTAGTGCTTATTTCGTGAATGGTAGCAATTGGCTCATGTCTAATTTGACAGATAATTAGTTTTATCCTTACGCTGAGCGAATATGGTTGTGTATACGCTTCGCTAAGTCGGCCTGCGATTGACTTACAGAAGATGCCGATTTTTTCATCTTTTCAGATGAAGCTCATTTTGATCTTGGCGGGTATGTAAACAAGCAAAATTGTCGCATTTGGGGCACAGAAAACACGCACGCATACATTGAAAAGCCGATACACCAAAGACGAGTCACTGTTTGGTGCGGATTTTGGTCCAGAGACATAATTGGGCCATTTTTCTTCGAAAATGAGCAAGGAGTGGCCGTTACAGTCAATGGCGATCGTTATCGGGCCATGTTGAATGAATTTTTGTTCACAAAAATTGAAAAGGAGGATATTAGCAACATTTTGTTTCAAAAGGTTTCCCTGTTTTTGAAGATCGCATCATCAGCCGAAAAGCTAATGTCGTTTGGCCAGCTCGGAGCTGCGATTTGACACCGTTGGACTATTATTTGTGGGGTGCCGTCAAAGATAAGTGTTACGCCAACAAGGCAGAGACAATTGACGCTTTAAAGGACAATATTCGTGAAGCCATTGGTGAAATACAGCTGAAATACAGCTGCACGCAATCGATAATGTGCTTAAAAATTGGACCGATCGTGCAGGCTACTGCATAGCCAGCCGAGGCAGCCATTTGAATGAAATTATTTTCCATTATTAACCCGAAGGATTGTACTTTCAAATAAAAAAAGGAATTTGAGAAATAATTCAGTAGTTTTCTTTTATAGCATTTTCAAAAAAAAAATTTTAGTTATTTGGCGAACCCTTTATTTTATTTTCAGCCAGCAAGTAAAAATAAAAATAAAAATATTGGAATAAACACAAACAAAAAAAAGCACTCCCGTGATAATTCGAATAAAAATGCTTAAGAATTATGCACAAAACTAAATCAGAAAAAGTTTATTGTAAATCCATTAAATACTATTTCTGATGACAACAAAGATTATTATTACTTTATGGCATTAGTAAGGTTGTAACGAACGGCACCCCTGTAGTAAATTGATTTTCGATGTCTGAGAATTTTGCTTTGATTTTTATACAACGAAAACGATTATACCCTTACAGTCCGTGCATGTGATTTATATTTCTTATTAACCTACAAAATGAGCTTAGGTTTCTCTATATTTAGACCCACCCTCCAAAAAATTCATTGAAAATTTTTTCTAAAATTATTTTTAAATGCTGATAGTGAAAAACAATATATAGTAATATGCAGTACATATATCGGGTAAGACATTTATCAATTAAGAATTAAAGCAGCGGTGATTTCGAATCTGGCAATACTTATATTCATTATATTATCTCCACTGAACGAAATGAATCGGTTTACGCTTGAGCAACTTTCGGATTTATTGGAAATTTATTTCAAAAACAAAGACAATTGGTCGGAAATCGCAAAAAAAAAACTAATGCAAAAACATCTTTTCGGATGAAGCTCATTTTCATCTTGGTGGGTACATTAATAAGCAAAATTTCCGTATTTGGGGCTCAGAAAACCCAGGCGTGGTCCTACAGAAGCCAATGCATGTATTACGAGTGACTGTTTGGTGCGGTTTGTGGAGCGGAGGCATCATTGGCTAGTATTTCTCTGAAAATGAGAACGGCGCAACTATTACGGTCAATGGAAACACCTATCGCATCATGATAACTGGCTTTTTGTGCCCGATCTTCATATTACTGATGTCAGCGATATTTGGCTTCAAAAGGATGGAACAACTTGCCACACATCTCATGCCACAATCGAAGTATTGCATCAAACGTTTGATGGCCGTTTAATTAGCAGAAATGGTGAAGTCAGTTGATCGCCAAGAAGCCACGATTTGACAGCGTTGGACTATTGGGACTACAAATTTATTTGTTCCTTTTTTGAGTTCAAAAAAGACAATGAAACAACAAATTTATCAAATTTCTGCTTACATCTTTTCCCTACCTTTGAGCCAATTTCAAAATCCCGTCTCAGAAAAACTTCTCGTCTTTTAAGGATCTCCAACTTTGAAGCCGATTTTCTATTTCTTCAAAGGAAGCGATTCGATGACATGCTAAAAGATGAACTCGTACCTCTTCATACATAGTTTCTGAATATGTAGGCCGTAAATCGAAATGCCTTTAAACGAGATAAATACGTGTTTCGTTTGCTTCCCTTACACTTTTAGTTAAAAAATGGAGAATTCGGGTTTTTTTAGGCGTGGAGCGAAGTAATTTGCGCCTAAAGCGAATGTATGCCGTAATTCAAAAAATTCGTTTTAGCGAAATGTCATATAAAGTAAGCCCGTATAAATATGTGTGAGCATTTGATTAAAAAATTTGTTCTGAAACTTTTGCGACATGATTTCGGTTTCTTTATGGCCACACAAGGCTTTGAATTACTCTGTTCACTATTTGGATTACTTATATGAATTATACTGCTCACACGGCACCTTCCTAATTGGTCTTAACAGTTCTTCTTCGATAAAGAATATAGATCACATTGATTTTTTTGTAACTTAAAGGGTCATTTAAATTAAAAAACTTACAGTTTGTGTAAACCTTTGCAATATTTTGTATAAGGATTCACGTAATTGGGCTCACAATTGGTGGTTTGAATATTTAATGAAACAGTGAACTACAGAAAAAAAAACGTAGTTATGTGAACATAGTATAAGTAAAATAATATTAATTTTTGCTATGGCTTATTCAAAAAATGTCCTTAACTATTCAACAGTATGTTTGCTATTCGCTTAGGACAATAAATATAAATGTGTGTATGTATGTATGTATGTATGTATGTCTGTATGTGGTTAAATAATAAAATAACAAATAAATAATTTTGATTTGTTAATAAATCATTTCTATACAAGATTACAAATGTTTTCAACATATTTTAAATGATTAAATTGCGTAAACATATTCTTTGATTTAAGTCTGAAAAATTTTAAGTGTTAATATTGAATAATTCACATTGAATAAATGCATTTATCGCCTGCTGTTTTATATGCTATTTACGACATAATATTGTATTAATTGATACATTTATTTGCTCATATATATTCATATGTATATACTTAGATGCATATATATAATAAAGTGATTGAAACATACATACAAGAGATAAATTATAATTTGATTGCAATTTAAAATACAGTTTTATAATCCAACTTATTTATCTGTTTTTTAATGTTATCTATGTATACATATGTACTAATATACATACATATGTTTATATACTTAAGGATTTAATAACTTGCATTGAAGTGCATCAAATGAGCAAAGAAAATATTTTGGCATATTTGCAGCTTGTAAAGTAAAGCCACAAAAACCATAAAATTTAATATTTGAAATCCTTTTTAGACACCAAAAAAAAAAGAAATAAAAACAAATACCAGGAAATATAAAAATAAATAAAAATATTTAAAATTCCATAAACATATTTCAGCCAAAGTATGCATTCATTCATTCCTGTCTTTTATTTTATATTCTTTGGTTTTATTCGTATGATAAAGAAAAAGTTAATATTTAAATGAAATATATAAGAGTTGATATTGCTTCAATTCGATAGTGATTTTATTGTACCCTATTTTAGGTGGGTATGTTTAAAGATTTTAGATTAAGTCATATGCGCTTTTTGATCATGAAACAAGTTTGTTGTTTGACAAAACCTGTCCTGTGGCCCATTCAGGTCTTTCTCCATCAATATGCATAATTCACGTTGATCTTTTGTTGTCGGTAGCGATCTGTGTTAACGGTTTCACTAGGTTTTAGGAGCTAGTGGTACACCACATCTTTCTTGTCCAACCACACACACAGCATTGTCTTTCTGCCGAATCGATCTGATTTTGCAGTCGAGGTAGAATTTATGTATGATTTGTTCCGTTTAGAGTTTAATCACCATATGTCTTTACAGGCATTAGATGCGATTATGCAGCACTTTTCTTCAACTGAAAATAAAAAATAATGCCTTCCGCGAATCATCAATTTCTGGTAAAAAATTCGATGAAAAAATATGATGTTGTTTGTGCAATGATTTGATGTCTACTTAATATGTTTAACAGATGTCATTGCCAACATACAAAAATTAAGGCTCGTTCACAATAAATGTTTCCTAAGGCGGGCACGATAATACAAGCAGCGTTGCCGTTTCGGTTATTTTTAACCAAAATTGGTTATTTTTTCTTTGATGTTTAGATGTGTAATTTTTTCTATTTTGGTTACTCATTCTCGATGTAAAAAATGGAGATAATGATTTTTTTAATCTTACTGAGTGTATCACTCTAAAAACGATTTTTTTTTTGCAAACTTTGGGTTTTTGTTGTGAGTATGCTATGACCTTCCCATCCTTCTGGTAACATATGGATTTCATGCGAAGAGTGAAAGGTACTCCGATCGAAACAAATGGAAGTCTAACGGGCAATGTATTGATTATAAGGAGGCTGAAACAATTTTCTAAATAGTTTAAACTAATTTTGGAACATATGTTTGAGCGTCGTCCTAAAACATCTATTTTTGATCGCCAGCAATGATTGGAAGCCGCTACAATTTTTTCCAGCTTGAATAGCATTTTGAGTTTGAAAACATTCTTTATACAGTAATGCCTTCAATTCATCATCTCCGAACATTTTTGCCTGACCTGTAAGGTCTTCCCTTTTTATGTCAAATTCATTACTTCTGAACTACATAAGTAATATCTCACACGTTGAGATCGGTGGAACATGTTCAAGATAAACTTTGGCAAGCAATCAAAACAATAAAACTTCATTGCTTATTCTATTTCGTTCAGTGGCCAAATGTCAATCAATACTGCTATAAATTCCATATATAAAATGGTATTTTAATGTGTTTTGTATCAAAGTTATGATTTCAGATTTTTGGTTATTTTTTGGTTGCTTTTTTATTGAAATTTGGTTACAAAAAAATCTAAGTAGTGGCAACGCTGAATACAAGTCGTACGACATATCAAGTTTTTGTGTAGAAGAGAGCGGATAGTATGAGAGCTTATGACATTAAGAGAAAATACGGATAAAAATGTGTCAGTCGTACGGTTCTCTTTTTTTTAAATTTTTTAAATACGATCACACTTCATTAGATCAGGGGTGTATTTTTATGTAAACAAATAAAATAAACAAATAAAAAGTGAAAATTTTTTTCGCTCGCACTATTGGTCTCTTTTAAAACAGCTGGTTTTATTTTACTTTGTTTTGTAATCATCTGTCGTATGATGTTTACTCTCATTATTAAAATACGTATAGAGTTTTATATTTTCTCTCTGATTTTACGTAGGTAAAGTATTAACGTGTAAATTAGCCTCTATGGAGACATATGTATCTTGGCGGTCTCTTCATACCGGTAAATCTCGTATAAATATTAGCACATAAGATGAGGAATGTCTGAAATTGTGTATTTGAGGCTTTCAACATCCTATCACAATACCTGCAAATATTGCTTTCTACTCACACGCTATTTGAGTTACCTCGTGCACATGGAAACTGAGTTCTCACAATTTTGTTCGTTTCTTAAATTTTGTAAGAGGAATGATGTAATTTGGCTTATAATTGGGAGCTTAATTATGAATAAGAGAGTAAACTACGTAAGTTTTAGGTTACTCTAGTAATCTATTAAAATGTTAAAAAAAGCTATTTAAGTTCTTCCTGCCTAGCCGGAGTAAGTTACTTGATTTGTTGTTGATGGGTTACTCCTAAAGTATTTCTACTGTATGTCCTGGCACTCATGTTTTCCCTGCCCTGTTTCATGGAGATATTTATAAACTTCTTACACTACAACACTACTAAGCTAAATCCAATCGCTATATGAAGGCACCAGTAGCTGGATGGCTCATGAAGATCCGGTAAGTAAACGAATAAGAATAAGAAAGGGAGTAAGATAGGGGAAGGGTGTCTACCACTAATATTTAACATAGAGAGTGTAATGAGGCATACAAATTAGGCACGCAATTGCATTAGCTGGGAACTGAGCGGTCGCTTAGTGGATCTAGACTATGCAGATGACTTCTGCTTACTGTCCGATATGCATGGAAAGCAAAATGTCTGAGCATCTCAAAAACTAGGATAATGAGAGCAAACACCACAAATTCCAAGTCACTAACCATAGCATAATTACAGGATCAGTCGAGATCGAGTCCAGCTTACCGGACGCTAAACGCGGTATGGAGAACAAATTATTTCTCAATAGGAACAAAACGCATCGTGTTCAATAGTTGCGTGAAATTTGTGGTATTGTATGTTTGCGAAGAGCGGAATGACACAAATCTTGACATAAATGCCCATTGACTGGAATCCTCAATGTATTGGAGATAAAGCATTACTTGGCGTCGGCAGATTCACAATGATGCAGCCTAAATAAATAAAGCATGGAATAAGCTGAAGATATTTAGTCCGGACAAAGTCGCGTAGAATAAATTTGTAGAGGCCTGTTTCTTGCAGGAATCAATAGTAACATAATAATAAACAGTTTAACACTGTTCTAGATTTTCTCGATTGGACATAACAGCCCGTATCGCTCTTTAGCCATGTTTAAGAGTAATAAAGGTTGTTGTACCCGTGTTAGCCGCAATCCAGGTTATACCCTTCGATTTTTTTTTTTTTTGCTCCATTAGTCGGCAGTATAATTCAGTTGCAGATTCTTCGACATACAAACTCAGACTTGTTTTATACCCGAGCTTGGCATCGTCTGTATATTAATAAGTTTCAAGTCTGCGGGACATAAACGTTCCGTAACGCAAAACTATATTTTACATTTGGCAAATATACGGCAATATAGCTGTTCACAGTTAGAGCTGTCTGATGCTATTTTTGTACGTCTGATTGTCTAGGATATGAACGTTCCGTAACTCGATGCTTTTTTTTCGAAACTATATTTTACAGTTGGCAATTATACGGTAATGTAGCTGTTCACAGTTAGGGCTGTATGATGCTATTATTGTATATCTGTTAGTTGGACACATAGAAGAGTTTCTACAACTCTAGTTAATGTGGTTCGTACTACTCTGCTTATTTCCAAGCATCATATACGTTGGACCATTGGTTTCCACTATATATTACTGAAAAATGTGTGATAACTGAATTTATCGCACTTCTGTTTGCATTGTGAGGCTATTGCTCTTCTAGAAAATGCCCAACTCCTATAAGCTCTGTAGACTCTTGCCTGTATATCGCAGTTCAGTCTAGTTTCCGTTCTAGGTATCTCACTCGATCAGATACAGCGATTGTTCTGTTGAGCTATAATCTCCAGCCTTGCACGAAATTTTTAAAAGTAAAAATTAATAATTTCGTCCCATCCTTTTGAACTTGAAGGATTTAACACATTCAAAATTCAATATTTCAGGAATTTTTTAATATTTTTTTCAAATATATTCGAAAAAAACAGTTACGGCAATAAGGTTAAAAATCTGTGTTTAAAGTACTCTTCCACACTCCAGATTAATCATATTTAGATACAATTTCTGAAAAAATTAACAGGAACTTATTTCACTCAAAACTGAAAAGTTTCTTTCAGTTTTCATAATCTTCCAATATTTTCATTATTCTCTTAAAAATTTTGCATATTTTTTTTAATTGTTGCCTTACACATAATTTTAGTTTTAGAAAAATAAGTTTTAATAATTACACTATGCAAAAATCGACCTTTCATATCCAATACATTTTTTTGATGCGCTATGGTCCCTTAACTTCAAAAATCATCACCATTTCAGATTCTATGGATAAGTTTTTCTTACAATTTTGTTTTCCAAAATTTTTCTTCCAAAAGTCTTAAAAAAAAACTTAAATCGTCTTAAGTGCACAGTTAACAATTAAATTCTTTTTATTTACCTGTAGTTTATTCCAAATGGATTTAAATCTAATTTGATTAAAATCTCCTTCATTGTTTCGTAAAAGATGTTAAACTTAGTTTTCGCTTTAAAATTACTTTAAATTTTCCATAAACTGTTGATTTGAAAAAGCCTCAAATAAGAGAATCATAAAAAAGAGAAAAAACAAACACAGAAAGAAGCCAAAATAATATTTCAGGCATAAAATATTCTTCTTTTAGTTGTTCAAATTCAAATACTTGGGTGCCATAAATAAAATTAAATAAAAAGGAGAAAATAATGTTAAAAATTTATGAAATAAAACACAGGAATTTTGAATTCATAAAATGCTATTGTAAATACGAGAAATCACACAAATTCTTTGATTGCATATCTGCGTATATGTATACCAGTGAATAATCTTATATATAAAAATAAGTATGTTTGTATGTATGTTTGCTTATTTGTTTGTTTATGCCTTATAGCTAAACGGCTGAACAGATTTTCTAGACATTTTTGCAATATCTTTTTGTATATCTGAAATCTGGAACTATAGGCTATATATATTTCAAAACTTTCAATTTGCAGATGCCAAGCCCACACAAAGTAAATATTTATTTGTCTAAATTTTATTTTATATATTTTATTCATATAATGGTAACCGTAAAAGTCTCTAAATTTTTTCCAAATGACTTCATAGTTAATACAAATGATCAGCAAAAAGAGGGCGTAGTTGGATAAATTGGCGTGGTACCTTCCATACAAAATAAATAATAGGTTCAAACAACGTCGTGAACAATACACATAGTCAGTTAGTAAATGGGCGAGATTGAATAAGTGGGCGTGGTACATTCCATTCATTCTAAATATTGAGTTTTGTATATGTGCTAAACAGCAACAATTAAAGCTTCGTTACTTATCCACATTAGATAAAATTCGGGTATTGCACAAAGTACACTGGATTAAAGCTATCCATAGAGCTATCCAATAAAAATAATAATTAAGATGAAGGTGGCGAAGCACGCCGGGCTTAAGCTAGTATTTTATAAACTAATATCTTCAACAAAAACAGAACGTTTAAGAAGAGAACAAATTTGTATTTAGCAATTTGTATTTATTTAAAAGTGACTCGGGTTAAACTGGATTTATTTTTATGCAACGCTTACCGTTATAACATCGTTTGTTACACTAAATAGTCACATAAGAACTCTATTGAGTAAAGCTCGGTAGGAAAGCTATTTCTCTCCCTTTGTGCGTATTAAGCGATAAAGGAACATACAAGAATCTGGTTAAACGCACTTAAAAAGGAAATATTTGCGAATGTACTAAAGATTGCCTTATGTATTGCAAAAGAAAATAATGTAAATTTTAGTACAATTAATCCTTAAGTGAGTGACAGGGTACTCAATTAATTTTTAAATAGAAATTTGTTACTGAAGTTGTAATTGTATTATTAAAATTAAATCTATTATAGCTGCTTAGGCTTCTTGTGAGTGACGCAACAAAGAACCCCTTAACGGATTCACTGGGTGACTGATTACCCAATTCATTTTCTAATAGCAATTAGTGACAGTAGTTATTGGTCCAGAAAGCTAAATTTTATATGTACACCCTAACGGAGTAATAGGTTACCTGTTTACCCGAAAAAAATATTCTGTAGTTTATCTACATATGAAAGCCATAATATGCTCTATGTTTTTTATAACGAATAATATGTTTTTTAAAAAGAATACGAAGAATACAAAAATCAATGGATTAATATTTGAAAGAAAGAATAAAGGCTGTAGGTCTCTTGCAGGTAACCCGCAAAACTTCTGTGTATCTGTGTATCCTTGTCACTCTGTTAAGTGTGTCTTTTTTTGTCACCCATATAAGTGTTAAATTATATTATTAAGGAAAAATCCGTAGGGAAAAATCCTACTTCTTGTTACGCCGTAGGGAAAATCCGTAATTTGTTTGGTATAACAAAAAGTAGGTGAGTACATTTTCGGTGTTGTTACTCAATGGTGTAAATCGTTATCTTTCAAAGATCTTTATTTAAGTGCCAATTGCAGTCATGCAACAGTGTAAAGACAAAATGATACAATTTGCCACATTCATATTTTATTACATGAATATTGTTCATATTTGTGGTTGTGGGTTTAAAACGTTTATCAGCCATAAACACAAATTCAAAAACATACACTTGAACTGCACTTACATACATATTTCGAAGTACAGATTCACATATAAGCCCATACATTGAATTATTAACATTAAAACTTTTACACACACATATTAATATTCAAATATACTCGTATATACTTGCAAAAGACACAAAGGAAGCTATTTCTCTCCCTTTGTGTGTGTTAAAAGATAAACCAGAAGAGAAACTTTTCGCAAAAACAAAACTTTCCTAAGGACTTTATTCCAATTTCGTTTGCGCTGAAATTATTATTTTTTTTTTTTCTTTGTGGTTGCTTTGAATGAGTGCGATTAATGAGTAAGCGATTAAGAATATTAAGTATTTTGTTTTACAGATATATATGAAGAAATCTATTTTTAATATTAAAACTTTAAATTAAAAGAAAAATATATCAAATTTTCTATAAAAATTTAATGTTAGATTCACCAATAATGAGCGTACTTCTTTTTTTAATCATTTATGTAATATGTTGGAGGGTAAATATTTGTCTCTTTAAAAAACTAATGTAAACAACATGTGTATTTCTTTAGCTTCTAAAATGTTAATTTTTTTTTTGCAAATAAAATATTTTTTGTGAGAATGCCAAAAAGAAACAGCTGCATCAAATGTTATTAGACTGGTTCTTATTTTCGAAAATCAAAATTTTTTAATGTGGAACTTCTTGAAATGTTATTTTCAGTAAAAAAAAAGTGAAAATTTGAAATCAATATCATTATTTAAACATGCGACTCATTGAGGTTAAACTTTATACTAGAGACCTGCATGAATGTCAATAAGAGGCAAAATGTACATTCACTTTAAAATGAATCATGGTTGTGATCTCATTCATCTTTTTATGTGTGTATATATCTTTTATAAATTATGAAAGCTTTAGCTTTGCATTGTTCTCTGCATTTAGTCATTTGAGTATCATGAACACACTGAGTGAAAACTGAGCACACTGAATCAAAATAACAGTGAATACTTCCTAGTATACAATATGCATTCACTGTATTGTAACGATTTATTATTATTTTTTAAACCAAAATACAAAGAAAAAAACATAAGAAAGCGATACCAAAAAAAAAAATGCAATAAAATCCAAGTATCTTTAAGATATGTAATAAACTTGTATGGTATGATTTTTAAGAAGGTGCTATCTATCATCTATGTATGTGCTTAATGCTTGAAATGACAAAGAAAAAAGAATGAGTGCAGCAGTTATTTAATGAATGCATGGTTTTGATTTACTATACACTGCCTTGGATTTATGGTTATGCTGTGTAATGAACAGTGTGAGTGAGCATTCATATTTAAGAGAATGGTTGAATACAGTTTTACTCTCTCTCACTGATCTAGTGTATTTCATTAAGTACTCGTGTTGTGCAGTAAGTATAATCACAGTATTAAACTATATTTATTCACTGTGGTAGAAAGAAATGAATGCAATAATGCAGGTTCGACTTACATTGGAAAAAAATTTTTTTTTTTTAATTTTTCTTAAAGAACCTCATAAATTATTGTATTTTGTTAAAAAAGGGTATTTTGCGAAAATTTTAAATTAATATATTAATTCTAACACCTGCCGCATAGAGGTTGAACTTTATACCTACAGGTGCAAAGTACGTACGTTGCATTTAGTCATTTGAGTATCATGATCACACTGAGTGAACACCTGCCGCATAGAGGTTGAACTTTATACCTACAGGTGCAAAGTACGTACGTTGCATTAGACTGCTCCTTATACGGCAGGAAATATTTTTTAGTTTTCAATTAGGGAACCTCTTAACAGCTCTTGGAAGTGTCACGCATTCCCTCAAGATCATTCAAAGAAACTTCTATTTTATTTTTTAGCAAAGGATAGCCACTATAGCATCTTTCTTTTATACTTATTAAATTTTTTTAATAATAAAATATTATTCCATGAAGCCTCAGTTGTGTTATTTGCAGTAAACCTCGGTTTTATATACTAAACTACAATAAAACCACAAATTCTTACCATTGCTTTATCCTTTTCTTTTGTCATTACGAATTCATTTTATGGAAGAAAAATCTTAATGGAATAAATTGCTTTGCCTATCCATTTGGTCTTTGGTTTTCGTATGTTATTTCCTTTCGGAAGAGTTCCTCCTAAAACTTTTACTACCAGTTCTAAAAGTTCTCTGTAGTCGTGACAGGACTGCTGATTATTTTTGAGTATTCTGAGACAGAATAAATCAGTTTCCTCACGGTTTTCAACAAGAGGTCACAGTTTAAGTTGTCAGAGTTTATTTTTGGGAAAAATAATACATAACGCTCTACCGGAAAATTCTATACTTTCGCGCCAAAAATGAGCGTGTCATTCATTTCTTGTCATATAATCGAAAATCGCAATATATGTCTCAGTTTAAAGACAAAATTAAAGAAGAACCAGCTGTTCCTTATTACCTTGTGATTCCGTAGGGCTGATCTGGAAATGAGTACACGAATTCTCTACCGTCTGTTCAAAAACATGTGAGACAACGAAACATCGCACATAGCAAATGGTGAAAGCATAGTGAAAAATTTTCCTCTTTATTTTTTCAACATTTATTTTTTGGATTTATTTTTTTGAATATTTTTTTATTAATTCAAAATGATCTTATTATTAAGTAACAAATAACAGCAAAAGAACACAAAAATGAAAAATTGAGATAAGGCAATAAGATAAAAATAAAATAAAGTCCAAATTTTATTGTCAAAACAATGTTTTTACAATTTTTTTAATCTGGTAGGTTTCGCTGTCCGAATATTTTTTTAATGTATTGTTTCAGTAGTCAAGTAACTATGGAAACGTTTAAATTAAAGTTCTTTTTTATTATCTAATAGATGCCGAAAATACGAGACTTTAAAATGCCTCACAATAGTGCAGTGCCCAATATGGAAAACGGTTCAGGTATTATCTGAAATGTTCTCAACAAGAAGACAAATTATGTCAAAAGTTTAAGACGCGCTAAAAATAAAAATAGGCCAACATTTATACATTCACCGTAGCTTCCACGCAACAACTAGAAGAAAGAATGTGTGTTACGAAAAAAAGTGGACAAAAACAGATTAGTATCCACAAGAACACTTTCTGGTGAGTTCAGAAAAGAATGTTGCATGACAGTTTCCCATGAAACGGTAAGGCAAGTATTGAAAAAGAACGACTGTTTTATATAGAATGGCATTGCTTACAATTTAATTCAGAAAGAAAGGTGAGTGTTGTTTGCTCTATCGCTTATTTCCAGACTTGACGGTTGCTGTGATCAAATAACACTTTATGACGGGACCACAAATGTGTTTCTTTATAATGACGGCCTTAATGAAATATGAAAAAAACACAATTCAAACTGTAAAATATGTGAAACTTTCGGTAATAGTTTGGGAATGCATATACAATAAGATAATAGGAGAAATACCTGGACATATAGCTTTAAACTAATGGAAAACCGAAGTTCAACTTCCATCAGGATAATAACCCAGAACAATAGGCTCTTTTCTTAACAACTTGGCTTTTTATAACTGTCGCACAATACTAAATACTTATGCTCAGATTTAATTCCAATTAAAAATTTATAGACATATTTTAAAAAAAGTACTGGGAAGAGGTGTCTCAAAACCCAGGTTAATTAGAAGTCGTTATTTTGCAAGAATGGGATAACATTCTAACTGAATGTGTGCAATGATTTATTTCTTCCCTGAAAAGACGAATTTAATTTGCAAGTGATGACAGTGTTGGCCAAACAAAATATTGAATATTGATTTTCTTGACAACAAAACTCTAGACTTTCTTTTGTTTGTTATCTTATTCTTGAATTCAAATTAATTGTTTTTTTCTTTGTTGCTCTTATTTGTTAGCTAATATATAGATGAAATTGAATTAACAAAAAAATTTTTCATTTTGATGTCAAAAGTCAAACCCAGTTCTTTTTTCATTACGTAAAATGATTTTCTTGACAAACTGTATAAGCGAAACTTCGACAAAATCGGACAACGAACACGCCCTCCGCCCACTAACAAAAAAACCTATCTTAAGGTATTGTTCTTTATTTAAATTATTTAATAAAAAAAGCTTCTTTGCAGTACAGAATTGTGTCGGTTACTGATATAAATAAAAAAAATTACAAATAAAAACGAGTTTTTAAAGCATGCAATTTTATGGATTAAAAAAAGTAAAAATATATTGTAATCTGGCGAAAATTCGCTGTAGTACTTTGTTGAATTTGAATAATAATTTTTACTATTTCTGGATTAATATCTTACAAATAACGTCATATTCCAACTGATTTTTAATTATTTATTTGCCTTAAGCTATTTGAAATTGGTAAAATTTAGAAAAAACTTTCTAAATTATATACTTTTTTTAGTTTGAAAATTATGTTGTTGTAGGACAAATTAGATTATAATTTTTATTTTTTTTTTCTACTATATTAAACATATCAAATAGTTGCAAAAACCGAAATAAAAAATATCTATTTTTAATTCAAATAGATGCGCTTTTCTAAGCAGTAAAAATAAAAACAATAAACAAATTTTCAAACTGGTTTTTCTATTGCGACTGTAAAGTAACTAAGAAATTAAACTTTTAAAAAATTCTTACATAAATAAAGTTTTTACAACTATTTTTCTAAAGCACCAATTTCCAATTTCTTACAAAATATTTTTTTTTATAAATTAGTTGTGTTCAGCGCCCTCCTGCGACAATATAGAGAAGTATCCGGAAAAAATTTGTTCATTTTTATATTCAGCGTTCATTTTTATATACATATTTTATCAAAATCCGTGATGAGTGATATTGTAATTTTTGTCTATGGGACAACGCACTGTGCATTGTGCTGTTATGTGTGACGTTGAAGGTCTGAAATTATACAACCAATAAACCAATAAACCCAACTACAATCCTCCAAACCAAACCGAAGCAAATTAATAAGCTCTAGCAACATTTCCATGTAGTTTTCCTCGACTTCGATAAAGCTTTGAATCGTCTAAAACATCATAGCACTTAGAAAGGAGTACCGGATGAATTAATCTATCTTTTTCAGGCTAGTGCAGAGTAATGCATGGAGAAGCGCTTTTTATCCCGCATGTAATTTCATATATTTCTGGTGGTAATCGACCAATTGCTTTGAGCAGTTATAAACGGTGTCCAAAATTGGAGTATCATTTTAATTTATTATTTTCAGATTCCAAATTCATTCCGGTTAGTTAATATGGAACGTTACACGAAGGATCAGACAGCAAGAGAAACAATGGATCTTTTGGAAGAAAAGTTCGAAAATCACATTATTTCTCGTAGATGAGGCATAAATTGGCCACCAAGATCGTCAGATTTGAGGCTTTTAGATTTTTGTTTTTTGTGAGGTTTTTTGAAATCTAAAGTGTACATCAATAATTCCACAACAGTTTAAGAGCTTAAAACCAATATTATCGAGCAGATATCAGCCATTGACTACACTTTGCTGAAAAACGTGATTGATAATTTTGGTAAAGATTAGGAGCCTGCCAAGCGAGTAGGGTGTTGACTTAACCGACATTCATTTTTAAACGGAACCTGTTTGTAGTAAACTGAAATAAAAATATTTTTAATATTTAAAAGAAAAGACTTTTTATTAAAATTCTCAATTTTGGACACTCTAAACAAAGTTGATGATATTGCGTTGATCTCTACTAAACAGAGCCTCATAAAAGACAAACTGAATGGCTTGCAAGTATATGCAGGAAAATACCGACTGCACATCAATACCAATTAAATGATAGCTACATACGCTGTATGAAGGTAGAGGGTGTTTTCTTAAGCCGAATAAAGTTTATAACAGGGTTAACTGTCAAACGGATTTGCATACTGCTCTCACTTTTAAACGTCCATGATCAGTATCATCCGACATCGTGACTTACGCTGGTATAATGCTAGCAAATAATACAATTTGAAAATTCGTCATCAGTTCGAGCAACTTAAAAAAATTGTGTTTAGTGATGAGGTTTATTTCTGGCTTAACAAGCCTGTTAATAAACAAAACTACCGCATAGAGTGAAGCCAATCCACAATAGACTATACAGAATCCAGAAAAATGCTCCGTTTGATGCCAACATGTAGGCAGAATCATTTGATGTTGTTTCTTAAAACATGGAAGCGGAGATCGATCGATAATTTTTTGGTTATAAATATTTGCGACATTGATTCAGACGAGATGTGTGTCCAACAGAATGACGCTTATGTCATACGACAACCGCAATTATCTATATATTAAAATCAAAATTGGGCTATAATTTTATTTTGAGAAATGGATATGTTAATTAGCCCCGAAGATCTTTCGGTTAGATACCTTTCGATTATTTACTGTGGTGTCACGTGAAGAAACAGGTTCATGCTGATAAACCAGCAACAATGGACTCCTTGGAGGCCAACCGACATTATTCATATTGTTACGTCTTAACCTTTTTAAAACGTTTGAATTCTCTTAAACTGCGTAAAATAAAATGTACGCAGCGAATTTATGTTTTACACTCAAGTCTTTAATTTTACTTCCACACTTTCACACAATTACACTTTATTTTAATACAGCAATTTATTTATATTGCACTTAATACTCTTATACACAAATTACTTAGCACTTTTATTTACGCCTAAACACGACTTTACTTTATCACAACTTAATTGTGTAGACTGTTAAACTATAACTGAACTGCTAGGCGTGATGTGCCAACTTTTATACTAAATCATCATCTTTTTAAATATTCTTAAAGTTCTATTTAAGTTCAAATCAAAAGATAATAAAATCGTAATGCACAAAAAGGAATCAAACTGGCAACACCGTTAAACATGCAAGTGGTAGCACTCTCAATAGCATAGAAAATTAGCGAAGACTACCACTGTACTAATTTAGTGTATTGTAATTTAGGTATTGTTTATTTTTGTTACAGTATTATTCTTGACATACGGTTATCAATGCAAGAAGAGGATGCCCAAAATTGGACTTTGAGAACACACTCCGTAAAAAACAGTCTCACTGGCCATATGCCCGAAATCATTTTCAAATCCTAATGCCATGTATTAAACTTTCGAATAAAAGAATTTTTATATTGAAATTTTTGTTTTTGTTTTTTGTAACTTTTTACAAATTAAAGTGCACAAAAGTGCTTTTTTAAATTAAAGGGCTTAAAGAAACACTCTATATAATATTGCGGTATAAGCAACTATCATCTGTTTCTTGCGGAAGCGAAACATGACTTGTGTCAGTAGAAGCAGCAAACTTCAAGCTTTCATCAATCTGCGCCTGAAAAATATTCTGTATATGTGAAGATTTCTACAAGAGGCTAAAGCAAATACCCATGAGTACATTGCGGAAACCTACTCGCAATACTTCAAAACAACCTCTTAAGTGACTTAAAAATGAAAAAAGTTGCGATTTCTGTGGTAGGATACTAATTTAAGACGAAATTTTTAACAGTTTAGTTGGTTACCTAATAACACTATGCCGAATTTTGTAAATCGGTAGAATTTGGTATAAATTTGTCGCACAAATTCAATAGAACTCCATCGGGGTTACAACTCTTAAATCACACACCATTGTGTAGTACAGTATTATAAAGTCAGGCTTTACCGTCTTTAACTTTTTTATTTGTTGATTTCTATTTTGTAAAACATTCAAATCAATTTTAAAACTGTCATGAAAAAATCTCTTTTTATTTGAAACATTGAAAAATTATATTTCGTTGTTCTGAATAAAAACTGTCAGAAAAATGTAATGGGCACATAAGCAAACTTTTCTGACACTTTAAGAGTTGCAGAGCAAATGACAGACACACAACGAGTACATTTTTCACAACTTCTTTTAATACTTACTTAGCTTAAGCATTTTTCCATTCACTCTGTCATTAGGTAAACTCTGTAGATGTCAAAATATTTTTAAATTTACAAAAATGGAAAGGGATAAAGAAAAGAAGTGGCAGAGACTCAAACGAAAAATTCTAATTCTCATGCAGCAAAGCAAATTGTACTGCTTGTGTAGTTTTTTATATCATAATGGAACAACAAGAATGTTGACGGCACAGCAAAATACTCAAAGAAAATTATTTTAAAAATGAATACAAATTGAAAACCTAATTTTAAAATACTAACATACATATATACATACATCGGTTTTCTAAATTTTAATTTTTATTATCTTAACTTATGTAAATCTGCAACCAATTTGATATATGATTTAAAATTCAAGAAGTTTCTAAAAGAGACAACTGGAAAGAATTTTTTTTTTTTTGAGTTTTCAGTGCGAAAATAAATTTTTTTACTAATTTTTTTTAATATGTATTTCCATTAGAGTCAAAAAGGTCCTGATTAGAGAAATTTCGTAGGTAAAACATGAGGACTGCTTCTGGATCTGAACCTATGGAAAACGTAACGTCATCGATGCGCCGCCTATATAACAGAGGAGTGCAGGTGTGGGGATAGCAGAGGCATTAAAGGAAGTAACAGCACTAGACATGGTATTCAATCTGCTTCCGATAGATGTAATGTATACAGTTTGCTGCAGTGTTTCTCGATTAATTTACACCTATAAGTGCCGCCAAAGATCTTATGATCGTTCTTGATGAACTGGCTAGAAGCCTCCTAACAATTAACAATTAATTAATAGGAAGATTGGTTGTAAGCTTTATGTGAGCAGGTCCTAAGGATTTCCAAACACTCGAGTGCTTTTCAGGCGTAAGTTGATGCTATAATAATGTCCACAGAGAAGGTGATAAGACTGAATGACAACAAGGACATCAAGGTTATTATTGATTACGAAGCGGTGGTACGGTCACTTACATCAATGATGACTATCTCGAGCCTGGTGAAGAGGTGCAGAGGAGCCGTAAGGCACATAAGCGGCGATTTGAGGGAAACGAGACAGCCGACATGCTAGCTCAACAAAGAAAACTGTTTCATCCTGTCTTTGATATGCACAAATTCTAACCCCAACGCGGGGGATCAAGCGATATCTATAGCTGTCATTTCGGAGAAAATTGGAATGTTAATGGAACAGAACATTTGCTGGCGTCATTTCTAGAAAACCTTGGTCATCCTATGATCACCTTTTACAAGAAAATCCATCAATCAGATGAATTTTGTGAGAGATTCTCGAGATTTGGCAGTCAAAACTGGGCTGTGTCCGTTGTAAAAACATGCTAACCCATCTAGCAGTAGCCTACAAAATTATATGCATGTAGCTCATCTTCTGTGTGAATGCCCGTATCTGTGCGGAAGCGAACTTAACATAAATGGCCATCTAAAACTCTGCTGATCTGAACAGCATGTCGGATAAATTCCCTACTAGGATTGTTCAGTATCTGAGCATCACTGGCTGGATGTATGTGAGAGCGTTTTTTCTCTTTTTCGTTTTATCACCTGATACTAAAGGGTGCTCCAACCAAAACGGACAATGTTAATTATAAATAGAACAAAACGTTTTCAAAATATTATCTAATTATTTTTTTATTTTAACAGAAGGATCTATGATAACTATGTGTGAAACAAAATTGCCACCACGACTTTGGTGCCATAATATACGTCGGTACATATTTTCAATGACTCTGAAACGTAATTGAGGTTAAATGTCGTTTATGTACCGAACTACCTCATCTTTAGCTCTTGAATTGTTTTTGGCTTATTGACATACACTCTTCATTTTAAATATCACCAAAGACAGGAGTCTAACAATGTCAAATTACATGATCGTGGCGACATGAGATAACACGACCATTGCATTTCTGGCGCAAAATAGCGTCGTTTCGTTGGCTGTGATCGGAGTGGCACCATTTTGTTAGACTCACATATCGTCCATGTCGATATTCTCCATTTTTGTTCACAACAGCTCTGTTATCATCTCGCTATAGCATACACCATTCACGATAACTGCATTGCCAATCTCATTTTCGAAGAAGAATGGCTCGATGACGCCACCAGCTTAGAACGAATTGGGCGAAAATGCACAGATGTTTCCACATTTCTTATAGAACCAATTTGCAGAAATTTACACACAATTTTCCAGATCGTGGACAAATGTGGTAAATTATGTTGACCAAAAAAATCACAAAGTGAACAAAATGCATTTTGATTTAAACGCCCATTTTCGTAAAAGGCTTCAACAATCTTAACGCCCTGTTCAATTGTGTACGTCTCCATGGCTGAATTTGTCAAACACTGAAACAAATAAATGTTAGATTAAGTAGGGCAAAAAACGTGACGTTAAGGTGTGACTCACAATTAATATCGTGCATTATGTTTGGACCACCCTTTAGTACTATGCAAATTGTGAGACTTCCTGACCTCAGTTCTATATATATATATTGGTATATTTGGAACGAAATTTTCACAACCTTAATGTAATATAATATCTTGTCAGGCAAGTTCTGCTTTCTAGGTAGGATCGCAAAAGACAGAAAACCATATTCGGATTCTATTGAATAGGTACATCGCAAACAAAACATCAGAAACTATTACTAAACTAATGTAAATATGGCATGAAAACTCCATGCTACAGAGCTGTTAATAGACGCCTATCAAATAAGCTGTCTAAGACCGGAGAGAAAGAGTTGGTAGGCAGCGTATACCAACAACGTAGTTCTACTCTCATGCACACTATATATTAGAAACATTGTATGTAGTAAGAATGTAACATGCATTCAAATGTTTGTTAACATCTAGACGTCTATGTAAATTTGTAACATTTTAAGAGATATGTTTCTCAACTATATTACCGCAACAAAACAAAATGCTATCATTACGACTTATATTTATGTTTCAACCAAATTTAAGAGAATATGTTTAATCCGAACTTACTTACTTATTTTGCAACATCTCCATACTAATACAATAATTAAACTGTATAACTTGATAAACAAAATACTCTTTTTTTCCGTCACTCCTTTAGGGAGCATATTGGCTTTCCCCAAAGTATATATGGCTTTGTTTCAGTTTCTTTAATCAATTTGATATTTTTAAGCTAAGTAGATGATTAATCCGCTATAGTTTCCTCCATGTGATTTTTATGTGTGGAGTGGTGAAGATCCTTGCTAATTGGTGGTTATCTTTACTTAAGAATTGTAATTTTTTCCTAGTAGGTGGCGTGTTTTTCCTGATCACTCGTCTGTTGTTTGTCATCATCACCAGAGGTATGCGGGAAGGTCAGGGGGGCTTTTTTCTTTATTTTTTAGATGAAGTTGTCTGGAGGGAAGCCTTTTTTATTATTAAACATTCGAAAACATAACTAATTTTTTCTTTGTCATGTCCTCTGCTGGGGCTTTAACCTGGGTATTTATCCGAAAGATAATCTTGTGGTGTTACATTTTAAATATGATTTCTGGCATATGACCGCCACGGCTGGCGCGGATGTAGTCCAATCCGGACATCCAATTTTCGATGACTTTTTCCAACATTTGTGGCCGAATGTTGTCTTCCAAATGGTCAAGCGTTTGTGGCTTTACCGTATAGACCAATGACTTTACATAGCCTCACAGAAAGTAGTATAGCAGTGTTAAATCACAAGATCTTGGAGGCCAATTCACAGGTCCAAAACGTGAATTTAGGCGGTCACAAAACGTGTCTTTCAATAAATATATTATGGCACGAGCTGTATGACATGTTGCGCCGTCTTGTTGAAACCATATCTCCTGGACATCATGGTTATTCAATTCAGGAATGAAAAAGTTAGTAATCATGGCTCTATACCGATCACCATTGACTGTAACGTTCTGGCCACCATCGTTTTTGAAAAAGTACGGACCAATGATTCCACCAGCCCATAAAGCGCACCAAACAGACAGTTTTTCTGGATGTAACGGTGTTTCCACATACACTTGAGGATTACCTTCACTCCAAATGCGGTAGTTTTGTTTGTTGACGTAGCCATTCAACCAGAAGTGCGCTTCATCGCTAAACAAAATTCGCTTATGAAAATTGAAAATTAAAATAAAAATCACTTATGAAAAATGAAAATTGCACTATTTGCAAGCGTTGTTCAGGCATGAGTCTATTCACGATCAATTGTCAAACCAAACTGAGAATAAATCACTTGACAGCTGTTAAGTCGGTCTCCTTCTTGAAAGCTAATGCCAACTTAAAGCTCTATACCTCTATAAAAAATACGCTTTATTACATATACTTTTTAGAATTTTTAGATATCAAATGAATTTGAATATTCTTTCAACACAAATTGTTAAATTGGTGGACTGGACTTCGCTGGCAAATAGCTTCACCTAAACCTTAGTACAGAGTTATTAATTAAATTTCAAACTTCTCATTATCGGCATCTTCTAATAATGAAGGGGCCTCTTTATTTTACTTTTCTATGTCAAGCGTTCTTTTTGTTTATTCCTGCATTGCATACTGCTATGCATTTGTTCAGGCAGTCAGTCATTCATGAGTTTTAAACCATTGCATGTGGTTTTGTGGTTTCTATTAAAAGTTAATTACATTTTTCTTTGTTTTTATTGTTGTTGCTTTTAGCCATACCATAATTAACAAACCAGCAAGAGGGAGAAAAAAAAGCAAAATTTTAAGGGGGAGAAAGAGTGTAAGAGAAATTCTTTTATCATAAGATCTACAAATATTGTTGAAATATGAATTACTAGCTTTACCCATCCGGCGTTGCCCGTAAATCTATATATGTATATGTATATTTTGAAGTGGGAGATAAATTCCCTTTATTGCCTATCTTATCCGCATTTTTGTTGCCTGTCTGTCTTAATTAATTTCGAACCTCATGTTAAACATCCTATTGTATCAACTTGCTTCTACTTTCAAAGTGTGTGCATATGCAGATTACTTGCCCGTTCTTGTTGATGGTCAGTCTCTTGTTAAACTGGAGCGCAGTGGTGAGCAAGACATATGCATCGCATGTGAGTAATGTTACGACGTAGGTGTTGATGTGACAATGGACAAAACGGTTTACATGCTGCTTGAGGGGCAAATTGTCAACCAATAGATCCCCACTCATCAGGGCTGGTGGTGTTAGCTAACGATTTACAGTGGAGATCAAATACCTTGAGATATCTATGATTAAGAAAATGAATTTAATGGTACATAAACAGAGATTTAGAGAAAGATTTTGGACTGTATGCACTATATACGGTGGACTTTTAGTTTCTTGTACAACATGTGGTGCATCGGTGTGGTACGAGACAGTTAAGTGTGCTAATGGTCGGCAAAAGGTTCTGACCTGCCAGAGAGTGGGTTTAATGTCATGCGCCACTCTGCAGGTGTAATACCCCTTGACTTGGAGGTAATATGGCGAACTATTACGTTTAAAGCCAAGAAGCGCCTACTGCTTTTAGATAGTGATTGGATTTCTGCCTCTGGACTGGCGAATGGGATGGACAGCGAGAAGGAAAAGCGTTCGTACTGAAACGCCCTGATTCTGGCTTCGACTTAAGTTTGGGATTTTTACTGACGAAACATGGCTCGCTCGGTGCATTTTTAAGAATAAAAGTGGCTTAGTGGGATTGCGGATTTTAGGTGTGTGTTGGGACCTAAATAAGCGCGGCATGCAGACCGCTTTAGGACGATTGGTATAATCGTGACGGCGGATGTGGTAGGTGGATTTTACTGCGTCTTTGGGAACGGATCGAACTTTTCCAAGGCTAGACAAGTTTGCTAGCAGCGTCTTAATAGAAGAGGTTTTAGGAATAGGCAATGATAGGTTTTTTTGCGATACCATCTGCAGTGGGTTTTCAGTGAGGGTACAGTCTAGGCTATTAGCATATGAAAGTGTTTGTCTGATTGCGTGTTTGTTTCGCTTAGTTTGGTAATGCTATTTTTACCTTGTTTGTCGTGATGTATTGTTAGTTTTTGGCCGGAGGCGTTTCGGAATTGCACTGGTAGTAGCATTTATGCTACAAAGCCTGATCGGTGGCTTATTTCTGGTACCACGGGTGTCAGGAACCCCAGAGACCTTGGTCCTTGCCCAACTATGAGACCCCCTTGTGGGCTTACACCCAATTCGCGAGGAGAGTGTTAGCTTAGTGAATTTATAGATAACCTAAGACACTTCACCAAAGTGGAAGTCATGTCCAAATGGCATGCCTTCGAATTTTTACTAACATGTGGTTTCTATCATGTGTGAAGGCATTAATGGACTCATTGTATTCACTCGTGCTTTGGGCAAAGTGGGGTATTTCAACGTGGCGAGACTCGCATTAAAGTCGTGACTTACTTATCTGACTTTATAAAAAAAAATATCTTTTGACGTTTCTCACCGATATATTTATTTATACAAACGATGATAAATATTATTTTTTACGGAAGATGCTAAGTTCACTCTTTCTCTGAAGTTAATTTTTTAACAAATTAATTTCTTAACAAAATTATAATTAAAAAAAAAATATTGATTTTTATTTTATTTGATAGACCGTTTTATTTAATTACATATTTTTAATGGTTTTAAAAAATAATTAGTTGGAAATAGGATCTACGCTGAGATACGCATGTGTGACATCTTAACAAAAAGCTATTCATGACTGCCTGCAGAGTTGATGTCGAAATCACTTCAGTTATTGATTGAGTTAACTGTTCTTTATAATTTATATTTAATTAATACGCTTTCTGTTTACAGTAACCAATAAGAAAAAATCTGCTGTACTAAGATGTAGGGACCAGGAAGGTTACAAAACAGTTGAGTTTTTTTAAAATTATTTTACTTTAAAATTTTCGGTGTAATTCTGCCACTAGGGGCCTTGCAAGGTGAGAACTTCTCCCATTTTGTTGAAACCACACTAAACTGAAAGGATATACAGTGTTGGTCAAAACAATTGCAAAGGGTCTTCGGACACAAATTCTTCCTTTTAATCCTCGAAGACTCGTCATACAACAATATTGTTCTGCATTGCTGTGGAGTCTAATTCGCTTGTGCTCGTGCAAAGTTAAGACGAATTTCTCTGTTTCTTTCTGATATAAGGGGTCTTATGCATCCTTATAGCTTCTGAGACCATATTTCCTGGCTCTAATAGTTGAAATACCAACATTAACAGGAGTTTCCGTTTTTGTTTCTCCTGGTGTTATGTTATGATATTTCAAAAAAAAGTTTCTGTTTTTCTATCTTCGTGTCTGTTGTTACACCAGGTCTTACTATTTTATGCACGTATGGATATTACAATTATTGAATTATTAAATTATTTTGGAAAAATTGTTGATTTTGGAATAGAATACTTTAGTGACATGTCTTTGTGTGAAACTCCGCTACTATAATCGTGCAAAATTCTGAATTTTAATTCAGATTTGTATTTGCTGCCGGCCATTTTTCCAAAAATTCAATGCACGAGTATCTCTTTCAGCAAAAATATTATTTCTTGAAAAACTGAATAGCTAATGTGTAATTTTTTAAATACACGATATTACAAATGCCAAACACTTGCATTATGAAAAGGAGATATAATTAAAGTCATTCTTAAAGGTTTGTAAGTAAAAAAGTTAATAAAAAATTTAGACTCCCTTGCTCAAGGATTACTTTTTTATTGTAGTCTTTAATCAGAAGATGATTTCTTCCTGATATTACAAAAAAGATATCAATAAAGTTATAAAAATACCAAAAATCATGGATTAAAAACAAATCGGAAAGAAATGGGTAATTGAAGAGCTAGAATACTGCTTTAGTTGCAAATGTTTTGAGCACGACTGTATATATAACACTGTTACAAAAATGTAAATGCTAAACACAAAATAAACCACGTCAGAAATTATTATCAGTCTTTAGCTAAAAAAAACGTATTGACTTGTGTCGAAATTTATCTGCACTAATTATGAGTGCTGCCAAATGCATGGATCGGTTACTTTTTGTGTTATTTTAGAACATTTGAATTAACGGCGAAAGACCGAAGATTCATGTCAGTACTAGAACATTCTAAGCTAAGATGAAATACTATAAAAGCGGTGAATTGCGGCTGGTGAGTTAGTTAGTTGTGAATTGGCAAATAAAAAGTGTTTTTAAAAGCGAATTTGGTGTATTAAAGTACAGTGGAATTCATAAAGAAAGAGACAGATTGTAAAACAACTAAAATAAAAAATAGAGTCTTATCTTATTTTAACGCAATATAAACGAACTCAAACGTTTTAAACAGGTTAAAACGTAACAATACATATTGAAACATTTCAGAAAAGAGTAATTCCTGCAACATTTTTTAATATCGACATGCAGTTATAGTTACAGTGCGACCACCTTTTTCAAAGAGGGTCCGACAACACAATTTGATGATACTGCACGTGATTGGATGAAAAACAAATAAACTTTCAAAGAAATTTATAATACAATATATACATTGTGTGCATGTATGTATATGTAAAAGTGAGAAAGTTTGCAAATATGTATATGTGTGACTGTATAAGGGTAATTATATTGCATTGCGTTGATGAGTACCTCTTGGAGTGGCCAACATATTAATTTATAGTTTGTTGCTATTCTTTGTTATTGCTACTGCTATAGTAGTTCCTGTTGCAGCCATACCTTACGGGTATTCCTTACTACTACCGTAACAAGTTTGCAAAACTATACACACTCACACACACATACACACATATATATAAATAACATGCCCGTTTTAATTTGTTAGAAAATAAAACTCTAAAGTTGCCTTTTATTCTTCGAATAATAACGAGAAGGAAAAAATCCTGATTATAATTATGGCAGCAGCTATAATGTTATTGGGGTTCAAAGTGATGCCATTTTTAAGGTCTCCGTTGGTTTAAAAAAATATTTAAGGTTGGTCACTACTATGCATGCAATTTAAATTTTTATTTTCAACATATGTTATGAACCATTTTGAATAATTAGCTATTGTTAGGTTTTATGCAAAAAACAAGAAAGGGAATGCAATAAATTAAATAAAAATAATTTTAAATAGTTTAACATGAGAAAAAGTTCGTATTAATTGGAACAATTAAATGGTAAATGAAAACTTTATTTTCATCATATGCAAGGGGTGTAAAACGACAATTATTATCAGCCAAGCCCAACTACTTCTGTAAGAGCTTATAAACAAAACTTGCATACAAATTGTGTTTTAGAAATCTTTTACAAATCTTATATTTATGAATATGGGGTTAATTCTTAAATTTTATATTTTCTTTTTTATAACAAATTTGTAAAACGGCGCTACACACATTTTTTATGAATGCGTCAATAAATGCCTTTAAGAAGTTTCATGGTGCAGAATATGCTACGCCGTAATCTCGGCAAAATCAGGGCATGTGCTTCTCCATATGCGCTAAAAGCATCAGACTCAACAGAACCTATCCTAAGCGGCTTTTCTCTCAGTTAAAAATGTCTCACCTGAATATACACCACTGTTCTAAATTTGGACGTACTGAATTTGAACAGTTCACGTGTTCTGTTCTTATCAAGGTTTTTCCATGGCGTCCTTAGAGTATTGTACTAGGATTGCCAGAAAGCCTTGATTTCGCTTGATTTATAAAAACTTTTACAGCCCGTTAAATGTCAAGAATAAATATGTAGAGACTCGGGGCGTAAGCAAAGTCGTATGAGAGATACGTCTGTGGAAAAAATTACGCATCCTTGTATATGCTTACATATAATATGTAGAGAGTGAAAATAAAATATTTTAAGTCCAGGTCCGTGTTATACGGCAGATTCATCAAAACATCGCAGATAGGCTCTCTCTCTCGATAATTTCCTCTTTGCTTTTCTAACTACAGCTTCGTTTCTTTAAACTTCACATATTTTTTCAGCAGCTTGGAACGTATTCTTACCTTTTGAATAATGTAAAAGCCAGATATGACGATAATGTTGCGAATTTATACTCATTTTCAAAGGTAGATAACTTTTCACAGAATAATGCGATTTTAACATAGTCCTTTAACAAAATTAAGCTTAAAATGTCACCTTTTATACAAGCTATTGTGTTGCCTGATGTAGCTTATACTACCAGAGATTACTATGTTCTAACGACAATTTGTAACCGAAGTTTTTCAAACACCAATACAAGGCACATTTAAGAAGGTGGTGTTGCCGGTTCAGCTGACTGATTTTTTATGTAATGCAGTAATTCTTCATTGTCAATAGTTTTATTTAGTTTATACCTCATCTTGATTTTGCATGAAATTTTTCACGGTATTGTTCGGAACTAAAATGTGCAAGCAGGCTCAGATGTATTTTATTATAAAAATCGAACGTTTCTTTATTTTACACCCAATCCTATATTTACGCTATTTTTTACACGATATCGCTTATAAATTATCTATAGTGTAAGAAGATGGTCAGGTGTATTTTATTTAAAATATAATTTAAGTTAATTTTTTTGACATTCAAAAATCACAAAAAAGCAACAAATATATGTTGTTTTTGTTAAAAAGTTGTTGTATAGGTAACAATACCTTGTTCCATGTGCCTTGCACCAACATTTTTGATTTTCAAGATTTTTTTCTTTCAATGTCAAGATTTTTTTTAATTTTGCATCCGGTTATCCTATAATGCTCTCACTATTTCAATAGCCCCTACAGCACCTTCGCTTAGCTCAGATTCGACTCATCAAACTCTCTCTCTCTCTCTCTCTCTCTGTTTCTCTTTGATAGAAAGGTTGTTATCCTATTCGTTAGCCACTATCATGGCACTAACCCTATAGCCAATTAATAACCTCTTACATCCAGCAATCTGCACGATTTGACCCAAACAGTCGTTATTGCTATCCGATAACAAGTTTCAGTCTAACAACAACAAGTTTCGTCTTATTCTAGTTATGATCCTTTAGACAACATTATAGCTCAAACACAATCAGATGAAAGCGGTAGACTCACTGAAAATGAATCTCGACAACGTTTGCAAGACAGAATTCGCTATAATACTTCAACGATATTATATTGTACAATATTTCACATATACGCGATAAACTTTTTCATTAGTTCATCCACTTCGGGATGCTAAAATTCAGGCTTAGAAGTAAAACCCCAGAATCAATATTATCGGAAATAAGGTTGCAAACAAAAGAAAAACCTGCGCCAAGTGTAGACAATTTTGTAAGGGCTTTATACAAAGAAAATCTATTAACGTAACTGCACCCTAAGCAACGAATATCGACGTATACCCTCAGAATCCGCCTAACGATTGTAATGTATAACTGTATCGTGATGTATCATCATCATTATCATTATCATTTTGACTTCGCACTATTGCAGAACACTGCAACATTATGCCCCTTTCTGTCTCTAACAACTGTCAGCACAGTCTACAAATATCCACTTCTGTGACTACCATTCTCTTCAGATGCGTACGTACCGTAAGAAACTCCGTTAGGAGTTTCAGACTCGGCCTGCCATATTTAAGAACTTCAGAGTGTTCTAAGCGTCTGACAATTTCTCAAACCTTGATTTTATGAAGGAAGGTAGTAAGTGGTGCTGCACAGCAAGGATTCGGACCAATATCGGACTAAAGACTTTCCAACGTTTCGTACCAATATTTGACCGGTGCCTTTAAGGCAGCTGGGCTGTCAGAAAATGGTCTTGCCCTTGAGCCCACTGTCTAGGTTGATTTCCGTACATATGACTATAGTCATGTTCTCAGCCAGGTAGAGGCACTGAGCGATCTCCCCAGATTGATCGATAAGTTTCGGTTGGCTCCATGAGCACCAGCGTCGACGTTGTCATTCATTTCTCAGCCATCGATACACTAGCTTAAACTAAACTCATTCCGAACCATTAAACCAACAATCGCAGTCCGGGAATTCAACCCTGAATCTTCTGTCAAAACAAAGGCATTACATCCAGGACCGATGAACTTCTCGACGCATGGCGAAAAACGTTGTCGTCGAACATGCCACCATGTGAAGCGGTGTTAAGTCAATCAAGACTTCTAAGTTCGCTGTTGGACATCTTCTCAATGCTTTAATTATAGCAAGGCAGGCTAGTCTCTGTACCCTCCCTAATTTATTCATAGTAGTGGCTTCCTCAGCCTTTCTATAGTTACATAGGGACACAGTTTAATAGTTTCTTAAATTTATATTTATCAAACTCAAATAAAGTATGAATTGCAACTAAAATATGTTCGTACAGACCATAGCATGTTGTTTTAACTATTACTGTGCAAATGTTGCTTCCGTTTGCTGAAAAATAATACATTTTTTATCCATAAGTAAAAATCCCAAAGTTTTTTTGTTTTATTGTGAGACTTGAAATAGGAGAATAAGTTAAATTTTGATGCTCTTCGGTGACCTGAAGGGATTAGTCTTTGAAATACGAATTAAAAATTTATCTAAACTGAGAGTTGTTCTAAGCTTTCTTCCCATAGTCTCTGCAGTTTCCTTTCACCGGATCTTATTAATTGCTTCAGTTTTGGAGCACTTTATGATCTGAACAATTTTCGCTATATATAGGGATTACTCTTCCATCAAAAAAATTCTGTACACTAATTCTATTTACGACATACTGGAAAAAAATTAGGTGTCCCCAATATTTGTTTCAACACTGTAAATTTATTATTAGTCTTTCCCTTTCAATTAAATTTCAACATTATTGCCGCAAGTAGCACTTAAAAGAATGCGGGAGTACCGATAGTGCTATCGAGTGGACCGACTATCGGAAGTTTTGCAGCCTTATTGTGTAGAGGTTATACTGACCAAATAAATTTTTCTTTTTTTAAGAGAATTATTCTATTGGAATGGTATTCCATTAATATGTAAAAGTAAAAAATTAATAAAATGTTTGTATAATTTTTAAGCAACAAAAAGTTATTTCACCAAATTTACAAAGTTTCAACAACTTTAGCTAAAAAATTTAATTTAAATAAGGATTACTACCTTTATACATTACATAATTCCCGCGACATCCCAAGAGGGACAAGGGGGATTTCTCTCAATCAATGATCTGCACCCGATTCTATTTTTAGACAAACGGCAAATGCATTAGAGAAGTTTTCATAGCATAAATACTCATAACCAGTCGCTAGTAGTGTTATGAGGTGGTACCGCTGTTAAAAATTATCTGATGGTCTGGTGTGGTATTGAACCGAGAAACTCTTTGTTGGTAGGCGAGTTTCTTACCTACCATACCACAGCGGCACACTTTTATAATGGGTCCACCCTCATTTTATTTTTCAACTAGTGCTTATTTCGTGAATGGTAACACTTAGCTCATGTCTGATTTGACAGATAATTAGTTTTATCCTTCCGCTGAACAAATATGCTTTTGTATACGCTTGAACAACGCTGGGAAATATTGCGACATGTTGCAGAATCAAAAATAATCTTTTCAGATGAAGCTCATTTTGATCTTGGCGGGTATGTAAACAAGCAAAATTGTCGCATTTGGGGCACGGAAAACCCGCACGCATACATTGAAAAGCCGATACAACCAAGACGAGACACTGTTTGGTGCGGATTATGGTCCAGAGGCATAAATGGCCATTTTTCTTCGAAAATGAGCAAGGAGTGGCCGTTACAATCAATGGCGATCGTTATCGGGCCATGTTGAACGAATTTTTGTTCACAAAAATTGAAAAAAAGGATATTAGCAACATTTGGTTTCAATACCACGGCTCTACGTGCGACACAGCCGAAGCTACACTCGATGTCTTGCGCCCTGTTTTTGAAGATCGCATTATCAGCCACAGAGCTGATGTCGTTTGGCCACCTTGGAGCTGCGATTTGACACCGTTGGACTACTATTTGTAGGGTGCCGTCAAAGATAAGTGTTACGCCAAGAAGCCAGAGACAATTGTCGCTTTAAAGGACAATTTTCGTTAAGCTATTGGTGAAATACAGCTGCACACAATCGATAATGTGCTTAAAAATTGGACCAATCGTGTAGGCTACTGCATGCCGAGGCAGCCATTTGAATGAAATTATTTTCCATTATTAACCGAAAGCATTGTACTTTCAAATAGAAAAAGAAATTTGAGAAAATATTCAGTAGTTTTTTTTATAGCATTTTCAAAAAAAAATTATTTGGCAGACCTATACATTAATACCATTCAATTGTAATATTAAAAAAATTTTATTTAACGTTTTATTTAAATTTCTTTATTATTTAAGGAGATTTCAATATTTGTACACTCAATTTCTCTTTATTATGCTTATCTACGCTGCACTGTTAATACGTTTTGAAATAAAACTAAAATTACTTTTTTATGATATTTTAATAAGTTCACAGAAGAAACTTAAAATTCAACGAAGCAAATGAACAAAAAAATGAACAAAAAAAGTTGCATCAGAACATGAACACATGCAAACCGAAATTTACGTTGAAAACAAAACATCTACACTTGGTTACCGATTATTGAATCCCCGTAAAATAATAAACGTGTTATAGTTAAAACGTGATAAACGTGAAAGTTGCTAAAAATTAAAACAAAAAAGGTTGTAACGGATGTTTGAAGGATGAGTAACAACGAGGATAATCACACACTACATTGATAATTTGTTATGATATGAGGAAGGACTTAGGGTTACACTTTTTGATAATTTCCTTTTAAGTCAGCGTTTCAGCGTTTTCTCGAACACAGCTTTGTAGGCGGATGATAGAGCTATTCTATTCCAATCGAATTTGATAGAGACTTAGATTAATCGTCCGACTGCTAATGTGATCAAACTGGAGATCAACATTTTAAAACTTTAAAAAAAAGAAAAATTTATAAACGCACTCCACATGGAAAGGCTAATAAAAGTTCTTACCAGTAGGCAAAATTTAATAAAGATTGGTTCATGCTTGACCCAGCGATATGTTAGTTTGGTTTAAGTACAAGTCAGATAGAACCTTGAATTGACACCAAAGAGAAATTAGACACAAATAATATCTCACTTATATTGGGTATACAAGTTAATATTGTCGATTATTTTGCTTGAAACAAAGCTTATTATTCATAGTTTTCTCCCATTCACATGGGACCCAATTTCCTTGCTTCTGAATGAGTCCCAATGCCTTTAAACTTAGTGAAATGGCTTATTGTGTGACTCCCAATAATAGTGCAAGTTCTTCTGCGTTTGACAATAATCTTTGTCAAGTAATGCTACCAATTCCTCATCTACAAACTTTTTAGGCTGACCAGGTCTCTCCTTGTCTTCTGTATTGAAATTATCACTTTTGAATCGCGCAAACCATAATCCACAAGTTTTTCGAGTTAGTGCATATTATGATTTTACTGACAATCCATAACTTTTAGCAGCAGTTTCCTTCAAATGAAAGAAAGTTATCAGACTTCCCCGCAATACATCTTTTTTAAGGCATAAAATTTGATATTATTATAGCGATTGAAAAAAAATGTGTGCTTACGCTTTGGCACTATATGTGATAGTTATGCCATATGTTGTCCAAATCGACATTATTAACTTGTATACCTAATATTGTAATCTTATGTAGGGTATCATAGCTCAAATAATAGGGTAACTGATAGCAAGTATTGTAAATAAAAAAAAAAACAATAAAAACTAGAAAAAATTTTACATGAAAAACCTAATGAGAAAGATTGAAAAAATAGCACATGTACAGTGAAGACCAAAAATAAAATAAAAGTTTTTCTGATATTAAATAAATACCTTCCAAACAAATCAGGAAATACACATGGTAGCCTTTCAGTATCATTCTCAAGGAAACAGATAATTTTTGCTACCAACGACCATAACATCATTAGACAGAGAAGCAGGCAATAAGTTGATTTAATTAACGACTCAGTTGCTTACAAGCATCTGGCAATTTCCCAATCCATGATTAGATTGAGGATGGTAGTGAATGGTGCTCCACAGTAAGGTTCCGGACTGATATAAGGTGTCATAGAACCCTTTTTGGCCAATGCATCCGATATATCATTAAAATCCATTACACAGTATTCAGGTAGCCAAAACAACCGGATTTTGTTTCCAAGCCACCAAACCACCCAGCGTAGAATGGACAAACTTCCCGACGCATTTCGGGACTCTTTGGTGGAAAATTTTGTCGCCGAACATGCCGACACCCTCATCGGTTCATCATAGATTACATTCTATGCATAACCAAGACCTGATGTCAAGTCATTGGCTTAGCGGGGCTAGAATTAAAATTTGTAGAATCGAAATTAATAAATAAATTAATTTTAAGAAATGTATATAATGGTGTACCCCCTACATTTATTGATTTCAAGATATCATCAAGCGAACTGCAATATGGAAAGCAGAAGGAGTACCTTAGACAACAGTTCGAATAATTAGAGTACGAGGATATAGAATTAAATGTACAATGGTAACAGCAGACCACTCTCACCTCAAATTTGTTCAAAGAGGATAGGAATAACCTAGAGTCTCACTCATCAACTCGAAGAATTGGTCTATTCGGATGACATTTGGCTACACTCGCATAAGATCTCAAATATGCAGTCGAAACTGAAGTATTAAGAAATATATACTCGCAATATTGGACTTGAGATAAATATCGAGAAACCTAATGCCAAGAGAATCAACAATACTATCAAATAAAACATCATGCTACAGGGTCAACCAGTTGAGTATATACATAGCCTCTGCTATCGAAGAAGTACAAGAACTACAAACGGCAAACCTAGACAAGAGACTCAATAAAGCAAGCCCTGCTTTCGGATTACTGCAGTGAGGATGGAGAACTAAGTTCAGGAGTTTCAACTCATGTGTTAAATGATATTTTCTGCAAATCTTCCAATGTAAAACTGTTTTTGTTGTAGAATCTGCTCCGACCAAACAAAGACAGCCAGCCCTAAGTCGTCATATGCCGGGCGACAGCAAAAAAGATGTTTCATAGAGCCCTTGTCATCTTAATCATTGTGCCTTCTTCAGAAATCGTAGTATGGTATTTCTAACCTTTAAGCGAGGCTATCAGAGTTCACAGTCACCACCTGTTCGGTTTTTCGGCCATACAACTCAGGCCAGAACGTCATGGTCGCGTAATAAATGGATTCACTTGCCCAACAGTTTCAGACTGCATCACCAGTTGCCTATTTATTTCAATAGAAGCTCCAATGTTCTCAATTGTTAAAAAGTTCATCCGCCATGCACTTAAAGTTTACCGTCCAATGTCCCGCTATATCAAGCAGGGACTTCCGGCACTAATGAACAAATTTTGATATTCTATGTACACTCTACAGGGAACTAATGGCTGCGTTGCTATCAGTAAATGTAAAAAAATCCTGCTGAGTATCCTATAATACTGGATATACTTTAGGCCAATATTTATGACCACAATTTCCACCTGTGGACTTGTAGTATGCAAGTATTCTAAACATTTAAGTCCTCAAATGGACCATCTGTGCCATATTTCTATGACCCATGAGTGTAGCTATCAGTGGAATTTATGAATAGGAAGTGCTTAACCATTCTATTTTGTGATCTATTTAGAGTAGGGTGTTGGTACCCTGTAGTCGTTTTACAAATTCACATATGAGTCTAGTCTTACTACGTAAATTACTGGCTTTTAATCTGAAAGTGGGGGTGGCGTTAGAATGCACGCATAACAACACAAACCGCCCAGGCTCGAACCCCAACCGAGGACATGACGAAAAAATGTTTAATTGTGGTTTCAAGTCTTGAATAAAGAGATTTCAACTTCACTTCAAACAACTCCATATAAAAAAATAAAGAAGACCTTCCAGCTTATCTCTGGCGACGATCACAAACATCATTCGCGACAGTCACCAGACGAACAATGATAAGCAGCCTGTATCTTTTTTAGTAACTCAAAAAAAAGAAGTGATGGATATTTAAAAGTGTAAAGAGAATAATCAGGGACAAGCTGGCCAAACAACAGATTGCTGTTAACAAAACTAGATGTTTATAATAACCTAACTCGCAAGCTTGGCAAGCTTTAAAAATATATTTGTATCCTCTCATACTTGGCAATAAATGTCAAAAATATTGCAACGAAAATAAAATGTCCAAAAAGAAAATGCACTACATCAGGGACTATATTGTCAGATTTTAGTCTATTGGTTTGTGTCAAGGTTGATAATGAGTTAGCCTGATAATGCCGTTTTGATTTGTGTATTTAATGGCATTGCCAACTTGACCATCTTGAGGTAACACAATCGTAAATGTTTAAAATTAATGGACATAAAATGAAGGATGTGAGAGCATTTTCAACATTTCCGGAACTTTCTAAGCCGTAGGCAGTTTGGTATATAAGAAGACTACTCTTCCTACTGCGATATAGTTATCGTTTTGCAGTCGTAAAGTCTTTTTTAGGCGTAAATAAAAATATTGTATAAGCGAATATTAAGTGCAAGATAAATAAGTTTCTGTATTAAGATAAACTGTATAAAGATAAGGTGAGGAAATAAAAACTGTAAAACAACAAGGTGGTGTTTATTTTATTTTGGTGCAAGTAAAACGAACTCAAACGTTTTAAAAAGGTTAAAACGTAACAATATATAACAATTACTAAAATCTAATAGTTACTGTGTGTATGCTCACTAGTTTTTTTGTAATCATCTGTCACGATTATCGCAAATCACAAGAAAGTGCGTTTATATAAGAATACTGATATCAAGTATCCCTATGGATATAACTTTAGCCTACGAATTTCCGAAATCTCTTTCTAGAAGTGTGCATATCGAAAGAATATCATAAAATCATACTGAATAATGAAAAACCCCTCACTGATTCTTTGTTCTTAAAAAACTTCTCGTAATATGGCGATAAAGATTCTTTGCTCACAAAAAGGTAGTGGTATGGTAGCCTAGTATAAGATACTGTTCGATATTTTTGATCATGACATGACCATAAATATTTTATATTATAAGCCTTTAGTACACGAACATTGTTAATATTATCGAATAAGTAATAATTTAATTTAAGTCATAGTTAAAGAGCAGCTTTTAAAGCCCTTGTCGTTTTGTTTCCATCAGTCAGCTTGTAACAGTAGTCATTAATGATCTGCTCACAAAAAATCAAGAAATTTTTAAATATTTTTTTTCTCCATCACTGTTAATGTTGTCTTTTTATAATGAAAAATTCGCTCGTTTCATGCATAACTAAAGAAGTGAAATGGAATAAATGAAAAATCATTTAATACTTAAAATAAACTGAATATTTCTGCTGCAGGTCATGAATGTAGTACTGCAACTGCCGCAGCCATTGACGCAGCGAATCTCTTAGTTGAGTTCATGTATAGTGGTGAAGGGTAGTGCATGATTGTTGGTGGTAGTGGCTGTAAATGACTACAACGATGACGCTGATGAAGATGATTATGGCGAAGTAAAGAAAATTTGTGCATAAATCGTGAATAAACTGTTAAAGCGCAATGAAAATTTTAAATTAATTGCATGTAAAGATAACCCAAATACTCTGAAGTTTGTAGCAGCAAAAGCACTAGCAAGTGGCAGCATACAGTTTAAACATGTTTTTGTTGTTGCCAAACAAAAAATTTTTCTTTTTTATTTCTTAAAATTTAATATTCATATACGAGTACGTGTGAGTAACTGTGTTAACACTTTTAAGAAACAAAGAAAAGCATGTGCGTGAGTATGCACATCTTTTCTTTAGTTCACAATTGCTTTTACACAATTTTTCAGAAATTTTTCCTTATTTTAGTTTTTGTTTTCTTCAAATTATTTTGATATTTTTAATTGAGAAAATTTAATTATGAGAACATACTTAAAAAGGAATTTATTATCCTTATTCAGTCTTAAAAAAGAAGAACCTAGTGATGAACAAGGAACAAAAATAAATTTACTAACATTCTGGCCGTTAAAAGAAAAAATTTGCCAAAAAATATATAAAGGGTCCGCCAAATAATTTTTATTTTTTTGAAAATGCTATAAAAAAAACTACTGAATATTTTCTCAAATTTCTCTTTTTATTTGAAAGTACAATCCTTCCGGTTAATAACGGAAAATAATTTCATTCAAATGGCTGCCTCGGCTGGCCATACAGTAGCCTACACGATCTGTTCAATTTTTAAGCACATAATCGATTATGTGCAGCTGGATTTCACCAATGGCTTCACGAATATTGTCCTTTAAAGTACCAATTGTCTCTAACTTGTTGGTGTTACACTTATCTTTGACGGCACACTACAAATAATAGTCCAACGGTGTCAAATCGCAGCTCCGAGGTGGCCAAACGACATCAGCTCTGCGGCTGATAATGAGATCTTCAAAAACAGGGCGCAAAACATCGAGTGTAGCTTCGGCTGTGTGGCACGTAGCGCCGTCCTGTTGAAACCAAATGTTGCTAATATCCTCCTCTTCAATTTTTGTGAAAAAAATTCATTCAACATGGCCCGATAACGATCGACATTAACTGTAATGGCCACTCCTTGCTCATTTTCGAAGCAAAATGGCCCAATTATGCCTCTGGACCAAAATCCGCGCCAAACAGTGACTCGTCTTGGGTGTATCGGGTTTTCAATATATGCGTGCGGGTTTTCTGTGCAAAAATGCGACTATTTTGCTTGTTTACATACCCGCCAAGATCAAAATGAGCTTCATCTGAAAAGATGATTTTTTTTTGGCAAAATCGGCATCTTCTCTAAGTCGAACGCAGGCCCAGATTCCCAGCGTTGTTCAAGTGTATACACAACCATATTCGTTCAGCGGAAGGATAAAACTAATTATCTGTCAAATCAGACATGAGCTGAGTATTACCATTCACGAAATAAGCACTAGTTGAAAAAAAAAAACGTTAGATGGCGGACCCGTTCGGAACCGACGTTTGTGGATTTGTAGGCTATCAATGAGTCTTGTTCATCATTTTCCATATATAAAAATCTATCTTTATTTACAGAAGATGAGAAAGGGTTATTTTTGCTCAAGAGTGCATATCTTTTTCGATCTACCTTGGTTATCACGTTCTTTGTTGGCGTTCAAGGTTGTCATATATTCAAAAATAATTAGATGTATACAAATAGTTAAACGATGAACATATTTTTAATTTAAAAGAACCGGTTAAACCGGTTAAAACCGGTCGAATATTAACCGTCAGACCTCCCTAAAAAATACCCCATAACATTCCGCATACAACTAGCCTATAACTCTTGACAAATATCACGTAACGTTGCTGTCAAATTCTGTTTTCAACAGATTGGGACGTTAGAGTTACGTTTTATTACGGTCAAGTAACCACTTTCATAGGATTTCATATAACAAAAGCGATCAGCTGACACGACTACATTTACGGCTTCTACATTTACATTCGGCTAATTCTACCTTTAGTCGTAATTAATTCTACTTTAGTGTTTCGGCAATGATTCTGTAAAGAAAACGGTCGTTTACCAGTAGCACGAGGGGTTCAAAAGTAATAGTGAGTCAATCGAAAATGATGGTCTGCCGCTCATCGACATCGAAAACCGACGAAAACATTAATAAAGTAAAAGAAATGCTGGTTCATAGCCGCAAATTAACCATCAGAAAGATTGACATTTTTGTTAATGATCTGGATATCCGTCGTGTAGCAGCAAAGTTGGCGCCAAAAGACCACATGTTCATCCAAAAAAGAGACCGTGCTAAGGTCTGAAAACACATGATTTTCGAATCCGAGTTAATATAGTTAATTGCATAAAAATATAATTATTGTTCACCGAAATTACTCAATGCCTGTGCAAAGTGTAAGGGCTCCCGAATTATTCTTATATTCCGTATTAACTCTTGTAAGCTAAAATCCGAAGCACTCTTTCCACTTTCCGAGGTTTTTGAGGTTCTATCACCAGTCAAGGGATAATCACTCTTTCAGATATTACAGCACCAGATCATGAGTATGATACACCATATCCTGTAGAAAAAATAAAATTCCTAAAATAAATTTTAATTTATGGTGATAAAATAAAGCTCGCTTTTAACGGTTTCATCGGTTTTATCTGTTAGTCAATTCTAATACGATGATCCCTTCAGTTTAATTTCTTATGATTAATTGCTTTTCCCGGTCCACGGCTCTATTTTCTACAAAGTAGTAGAGAACAAAATACGCTCCTTCTATATTAGGTTATAGATTTATTTCTTTCTGTACTATTTAATAACCAGAAAGGATTCGAAAACTGTACTGACTAATTCCTATGGTTCTTACTTAAATGCTCATATAATGTTTTTAAATTTAAAAATTTTAGCAACAAAAAAAAACGTTATCGAATTTTCCTCAACTGAACGGAGAGAAGTCCTTATGGAATATTGGTTAACCAAAACCATTTATCCAATTATAATGGTATCCACACTTATCAAATATTTTTCTTTCATTTTTGTTATTGTTGAAAATGAAAAGTTTTCTTTACCGAAAACAAACAAAAGAAGTTGAGTTGTAGTTGTTGTTCATTAAGAGAAATCCAAATGCAATGCGAATGCATTTATAGATTCCATTCTTTCTACACTTAACTTGAGTTATTTTGACCACTTTAACTGCCAAACAATGCAGACACTTTTTGGAAAATAGCAACAGCAACAAAAACAAAAATTTGAAAAATAAAGTACAAAAACAACGAAAACAACTATTAAGGGAAAACATGAAGACGACATTCGAAAACATTTGAAAACATTAAATACAAAACAAACAAAGAACAGAAAACAGAGAAGAAACTGAATAAAAATAAAATGTTTTTAAATGAAATTTTATGATTATTTTTATTTGTTGTTGTTGTCAAAATTGTTCCTTGTCTTCCCTTACTCATATTTTTATAGTTGTTGTCATTGCTGTAACTGGGAACAGTGCAATGTTGAAGTATTTAAACAGTTGCACTCACTATTATAAACATACGCACATTCATATGGTATATACACATACAAATGCAAAATACAAACACACTTACTGTGCCACTGACATCGTTCTTTAATACCCTTTTTAATAAAAGACGATATACCATCTATAAGTGTATATATTCATATATATGTGCGTGTGTGTGGGTACACACAAGAAAAGTTTCTGATAAAATAAAAGTTTATGACTTTTGTTTTCAGTTATTGTATTATTGCTCCTCTATGTTGTTGTAATTTATTTAAAAACATACAACGCTATACACGGCAATTGTGTGTTACACTCGTGTATGTACATACCTATGTATGTATGTATGTTGTGTATGTATGTTTTGTTAGATATATATGTATGGTATGGCATGATTTATTAATGTCTTTTAGATGTCAGTTATAAATGCGCAAAGAATATTTATTGTTGGTATGAGAATGTATATACATATTAATGTTAATACCCTACAAGACTTTAAAAAACAATCCTAGGGTACTGCTACACTTAATCGCTGTCAAAATATTGGTATACAAGTTAATAATGTCGATTTTGACAACATATGTTAAAATAATAACAAATATTGTATTTTGGAGGGTAAATATCTGTCATTACAATGCAGTATTCGATAAACGCCAATGTGTAAGCACACATTTTTTTCAATCGCTATAATAATGACGAATTTTGTGCCTATAAAAGATGTTTTGCGGGGAAGTCTGATAACCTTCTTTCATTCGAAGAACACGGCTGCTGAAAGTTATCAATTGTCTGTAGAAGCTTACGGTCAACATGCATGAAAACAAAAAAACCTTTTGAATGATGGCTTACTAATAATAATAGTACCCTGAACATTTCATGAAGGAACATGGGGACTTCTTTCAGTCAATGAGCTGCACAAGATTCTATTTTTGGACTCATTGAATGGGACCTACAATTTAACGTCCGCTCCGAACGGCAAATGCTATTAGAAAAGTTTTAGAGAAGCTTTTAGTAGTAAGTTATACTCGTAACCAGTTACTAGCTAATGTTATGAGATGATACCGCTGAACTTTTTTCAGACGGTTTGATCTGTAATTGAACCGAGGACCTTCTGGTTGGTAGGCGGATATCTTACTTACCACACCACAGCAACACAATAGTTTGTGCGTTTCAAAAGTGATTATTTCAATACAGAAGACAAGGAGAGGCCTGGTCAGCCGAAAAAGTTTGAACATGAAGAATTGGAAGCATTACTCAACAAAGATTTTTGTCAAACGCAAGAAGAATTTGAATTATCATTGAGAGTTACACAACAAGTTATTTCCCTACGTTGAAAAGAATTGGGATTCATTCAATAGCATGCACATTAGGTCCCATATGAATTGAAGTCGAGAGACGTTTAAGGGGCTATTTTGCATTTCAAAAATGACGCTTGAACACTACAAAAAGAAGTCATTCAAAAGCAAGAATATTGGGTCCCTTATGAATTATAGCCGAGAGACGTTGGAAGGCAATTTTGTATATCGGAAATTATGGTTAAACGCTGCAAAAAGAAGTCATTTTTGCATCGTATTGTTATTGGTGATGAAAAATGGATACATAACGATAACCTCAAGCGCAAAAAGTCATATGTTAAGCCCGGCCAACCAACCAGATCAACGCTGAAGCCGAATATTCATGACGTCAAGGTAATGCTCCGTATTTTGTAGGATCAGAAGGGTGTTTTGTACTATGAGCAGTTGAAATCGGGTCAGACGATCACAGTAGACCTGTACCGAACACCAATGATTCATTTGAAGAGAGCAAGCAAGGAGAAACGACCGGAATATTTAACCAGACACGATGACGTATCTTTCGTCATGATAACGCTCGGCCACATTTTGCAAGACCAGTCAAAAATTATTTTAAACACAGTGGCTGGGAAGTTTTAACTCACCCGTCTTATAGCCCAGACCTTGCCCCTTCTGAAACACGCTTCACTTGAGAGCAGGGTATCAGAAATTGGCTTGATTCATTCTTTACCTCAAAACCAGAGCAGTTCTTTTGGCGCGGAATCATTTACTACTTGAAAGATAGGAAAAATTAGTGGCTAACGATGGACAATACTTTGAATATTGTATCATATAATTTTGTTATTGCAATAAATGCATTTTTCAAGAAAAAAAAAAACGACATTCTGACTTGTATACCCAATATATAGAACGCGAAACAGTGCCCATAGTTGTGTTCTGTAGTTTTCTATTAAAATCAAGTGATGCTTTTGGGTACCTTTATTACCATGAACAAATGTTCATGTTTGCACAAGAGGGGCCTTAGTTTGACTTCTGATTGTAGGTGTGGAATGGGGGCGGATGATTCGTTATATGTTCTGGTAGAGTGTCCACTTCACGATGACATTAGGGATTTGGGGAAATGTCAACATTTCCGGGGATGATAGCTTAACGAGTTATCTCGCAATGTATTTAATAGGAGAGATCCTAGAGTAAGGGAGTAATGTTTTCTCTTACGGCATCATCTGCATTAGTTTGAACGTACTCTGTTAGTTCTGGCCTGCTATGTACCTGTCTAGTTGTGTGATTATATTGTTTGTATGGTTGTTTGAGTGAGCCAATTGTGTGATCGTATGATTGTTTTATTGTTTGTTGTTGTTAAATATTGTTGGTTTTTGTTTTGGAAGTCATGTCAAAATAACATGCCTTTGAATGTGATACTCCCTGCTGATATTAATTATAAGTGGGAGCGTTGATTGGCGCAGTGTATTCACTATTGTCTTGGGCATCGTGGGTTAAGGCAGCATGGCGATACTTACGTTAAACTATAACGTACTTACTACTCACTTATTGTTTTAATATATCTTATCCACCAACGTATTGGATTGGCCCACTGCGGTGTTATCCTTTTCCTTGAACTAAAACTTTTGGATTTGTAAAGCAAAGAGAGCTTATATCTACTTAAAAACCAGGAAAAAAATTTTGTCCAACGTTAGACAATGAATAATAATGGGTAATTTTGTTGCTTTTTGATTTTTCAGTGCAAAGAAAAGATCAGTGACAAGTATCAATATCAGATATGCACAGTAGGACTTACCATTTCACCATGAATACACTAACAAACGAACAATGCTATCAAATCATAAAATTTTGTTATCAAAATTCGTGCTGTTTTGCCAAATGTGTTTCTATGGAAAAATTATCTTAAGTGACGAAGCCAATTTTTGGCTTACCTTATAGCTGATAAAAAAATTCTTGCATTTGATGAGAGGAACACCCAGAAGCAGTTCAGGAGCTAAAAATGAACCCTGAGTGATGCACTGTTTGCTGTGGCAACTCTCATTAATGAAATACCGGCCGAAATGCAGGAAAATATATGAAAAAATTGGAGTTAACTAGAGCGATCGAACGGTTATTATTGTACCGGCTTTAACCGGTTTTTTTGGTTTTGTCGAATACGGTTTTTTTAAATGTCCATTTTTCGAATACCGAATAAACCAGTTATTTTAACACGAATAACCGGTTAATTTAAATACGTATGATTTTCATATGTTTTATATTTTTTATAAAAAATGTGCTCTTCGTTTAAGTAACGTCTTATTTTTATACTGTCACTTGAACGTCACAAAAGTAACGTAAAAACCATGATGGATCAAAAACGATATGCATACTTGAGCAACAATAACTTTTTCTTATCTTCTTAAAATAACTATAAATTTTTTATATATGGAGAATGATGATCAACTAAACTCGGTGAATGACACCTACAAACGCCGGCTCCAAACGGCAGATGTTATAGTAATTAAAGTTTTTCAAGCATAAATACTCATAACCACCAATGCTGGCAATGCTGTAAATTGATACTGCTATTGAAAATTATCGGATAGTGTGGCATGATATTGAACTAAGAACTTTCTTGTTGATAGGCGTTTGTCTTACCTAACATACCACAGTGGCACGCTCTATCAAATACGTGGTGCATGCATTCATGTTTCTACACATGTCCTCTGAAGTGTGAAAATATTTGGAAGTTGATGGTAAGGATAAGTCTCGATATAATGAGTGTCCTGAAAAAGCTCTTTGACACAAGCAAATATTAACCACATTAAATATGTTTATGAGATTGAAGTTATTGTGCAGCAAGGAAAACTTGATTTTATTTCAAGCAGTCTCAAGACGCTGACATGTAGAACTATTACAAAGTACGTTTTAAAAAATGAGTCACTGGATGAAATATTAGGACGCTGCGGTGTCGAGAAAGTAATGTCAGTTAAATCCCTAAAACAGCTAAACGTTGTTCTAACATTCTTACTTGCTAGAAACTACAACATGGGACAAAAATTTAAAAAAATTTAAAAAAATTTTCAATTTGATTTGCTAATGCAACTAGAACCGGTTAACCGGTTATTTCATATATTTATAACCGAAAACCGGTTTTTTAAAAATTGCAATTTTTCGAATTATTCGAAAATCGGTTTTCGAAAAAAATAATTGATCTCCCTTGAGTTTACAGATGGACCACTTAGGGCGGGCAGCAGTTACATGAAATAATCTTTAGAAGTAAATGGCAGGCATTTATTTATTCCGCGAACATATGTATTTCATTCACTTTTGCAAATTTTCTGTTTTTTTTTTTAATTTCAAAGCCCAAACCGTTATCTGATTAAAATCTACCTGACTGTGCTGTACCCACAAAAGAAAAACATGTACTTAGAGGTGCATAAATACTATTAAAGCATTAAACATACCCTTTATAATAGTGAAATTTCACAAACTATTTTAATTTCTTACTACTCTTACCACTATAGCGTTAGCTAGAGAGTATCCGTATGAGGTGATCAAATAATGAGAACCTTAACTCTGTTATAGTGTTTTTAAGCGTAAAAATAAAGAGGCCGATATCTTTAAAATGTTCCGCTTGCTTTTTCTTTTGACTACCACTGTATACAAATATAATTGCTGCATCATTTTAAAACCATACAAAATATAACAAAACTCTGCATTAGAGTTGGGTTCTTTAGCGCTTTTAATGAGCTAGTTCTCTCAATTACAACACAAAACATGTGTATTAAGCATACACATACATACACACACACACACACACACACATAAATAAAATTAGTGTTTTAGACACACGTTTTTTGTTGTAAGTTAGAAGAGCTAAACGACCAAACTCTACTCTGTATGTAACTGACTTCAGCTAAAAAAAAATTTATTTGCGGAAGATCGGCAAATGAGAATTCAAAAGTCAAAGATAGTGTTGTAGGGTATATAATATTCGGGACTACAATTCTCTTACTTGTTTTAATATTGTTATTAAAAATATTGTACATACAAATAATTATATATTTATTTATGTATATATTCATCAATTTGTATATTTAATTTTGAGTATTTGCATATGCAAGCGTTTGTTAAGACTTCCTTATAACAGGCTTGTTAAAAAAATGAGCAGTTTTAGCCGTTTAGAAAAAGAACACTAAGAATATGCCGATTTCAACTAACATTATAGTAAAAAGTTGACAAAAAGAACACTAAGAATATGCCGATTTCAACTAACATTATAGTAAAAAGTTGACAATTTCTGTCACCTATATAGCAATATTAGCAAAGACGTACTAGTCGATTTTGACTTGAAAAGCGGAATAAACAAGGCCCGACGCGCGTATGCTTTCCTTGGCAGTCGCCACAAACTTCAAAGAAACATAAGGTTTTCATTTTCAACTCTAATGCGAAATTGATACTGCTCAATACGAAATACTGAAACCAAGCAGTTCCATAACACTAAAGTTTCATGTGCTTGTGAACTAATGCCTAAAAATGGCTTTCTTACATCTGGAGAGCGGAGCAGAGTATTAGATGGAAGGCAGACATCTATTCTTAAGGGCTGTCTGGGAAACAAGAAAGATAATTGCCACAATATAATTGTAGGATAGGAATTTGTTTCCTTTTATGGAAGTCTTTTTATTCCATTACTTTAATTTGATATTAAAATGATATTAATTTATAATTATATTGGCTGATATATCTTCCATTTTTCTTTCGTCACCTACAATCTTAACATGCTATTTTTTACTACAACACTGTATATTTATGTAAATAAACTATAAATTATTTTATATGTTGGTGTCTCTCCCATTTATGACTCTCTCTTTCCTCTTCGGAATGTGTTTGTGCATCTATAGAATTTATTTCATTTCATTTTTAATATAAAAAAATTTTAAAAAAATAAATAAAAATAAAAATATACTTCATAAATAACAAAACTTTATATGCTTTCGTATATAAAGAGTTTTTAATAATGGATGTTTGCAAAAGAAATATTAAAAAAGAGAGAGAAAAAGTTCACAAAAGTGGAAATAATAAATTTTCATTTAATGAAAGTAACTGAATGCATAAGTGATATGAAAAATATTAAATTAATGGTAGAACTCGATGTAAATGTCAATAAATTTTATGTTCCTTTTAAGATACTATCTGAGCGTTGCGTTTGCAAGGTGTGGAATGGTTAGCGAATATTAATGGCTACAAACGGTTGCATTTACAGACAAATGGTGAAAACATATAAATATTCATAAAGAGAAAATGTCTTAATTTTAATATATAAGTTAAGGTTTTAATGTTTTTTCGGCCAGAGGTGCTTTATATACATATTCAAAAAATTCTTACATAACGCGGTGCTACGAAATAGAACGAAGTTGAAAGTGTTATTATTTTTCTGATAGCCGCTACAACAAGAATTTGTTTTTGGAATTTCATAAACAATCTCAAAATCTTGAGTTACGGAAATAAAAAATTGTAAGCTGATAGCTGTATATTAAACGACTTTAAGTTTCCAAACTTAATAACTCTGTTTATTTTTAACCGATTTCTAAAACGTAAAATTTATTTTGTTCATATCAGAAAAATTTTATTACTTCCCACGCTTTCTTTTGTTTCGCCGAGTAATTTTTATAATTATCAATTATTCCAAGATCGTCACTTCAAATAGGGCCAGATCTTTTCAGAACTTTCAGTACCAAACGCTGTTTTAGACAAAGTGACAGTTTATCATAAGATCTTTTTTATTTATTACATAACAAAGTCTCAAACAATACATGCTTCTCGCCTTTGCCAATAATATTGACATTATAGTAGAGAGATCGAACGGTAATTATTCAACGGGTTTTAGCCAGTTTTTTTAGTTTTGTCAAATACGGTTGTTTAAAGTGTACACTTTTCGAATACCGAATAAGCCGATTTTTTGACACGAATAACCGGTTAATTTAAATACATGTGATTTGTATACGTTATTATATTTTTTATTGCTCATCGTTTAATTATTTTCCTAAATTTAATATATCGTATAACGTCTTATTTTTATATATATAAAAACCTTGAACGTCTCAGAAAGAACGTAAAAGTTGTGGCAGATCGCAATGGATATCCACACTTGAGCAATAATAAGTTTTTCTACTTTTCTGCAAATATATATTGAGTTTTTATACACGGCTTCGAACTACAGATGCATTAGTTTTTCACAGCATAGATACTTATAACCAGTTGCTAGTAATGTTGTAAATTGATGCCGCTCTTGAAAATTGTCGGATGGTTTGGCCTGGAATTGAGCCTAGGTCTTCATGATTGTTAGGCGAGTGTCTTACCTAACACACCAAATTGGCACACATTATTAAAAACATGGTGCATGCATTTATGTTTCTATAGATGTCCTCCGAAGTGTAAAAATATTTGGAAATCGATGCAAAAGATAAGTCTGGATATATTGTGTGTCTTTAAATACTGAGCTGAAAAGTCTCTTCGACACCAGGAGTTATTAACCACCTTAAAAATGTATGTCTATGAGTTTGACGTTTTTGTGCAGTAAGAAAAACTTAATTGCATACCAAGTAGTCTCTAGACACAAGCAAATAAAACTCTTACAAAATAAGCTCTAAAAAATTAAACACTGGATATAATATTAGAAACTTGTGTTGTCGAGGATGAAATGTTCTTTAAGGCTCTGAAAAAGTCTAATGTTGTTCTAGCATACTAACTTGGTAAATACTATAATATGGGACAATCATGTATTTGCTAATGCAAGAAGAATTGAGATGAATTTTGTTTTAACCAAAGAACCATTTAGCCAGTTATTTGATTAATTTTTAACCGAAAACCGGTTTATTCAAAGTTGTATCTTTTCGAATTATTTGAAAACCGGTTTTTAAAAAGAGTCGATCTCCCTACATAATAGCTCATTTATTCCCACAAATAACTGCAAGCATCGAGAATAAATGGTCTCTATATTTTCTCTCGCGGTTATTATTTGTATGTTTAGTTTATTTAAAAAAATATGTAATCTGCGCTGGACAGCAATTTTCCACATTTTACAAATTTTGATACTCTTCACTAATTTTTTGTTTAAAATCTTAAATTAGTATAAAATTTAAAAACAACAACTACAACAATAAATCGAAATGTGTTAAAGTAAATGCTGCACAAAAGCATAGCGTGAAGTTATTCATCAAATAATCGCAAGAGAAATCATCGTTTGTAATATTGCTTCCAATATTAAATTGCAACAAAAGGATAGTGTAGAACACCACAACAAAAATAGTATAAAAATCCCTAAACCTAGTATAAGAACTCGTAAAGAGGACTCCTTAAAATATATAGAGCCCCAGTGGCAGATCACTTTTAATCCTCGACTGAAATTCATAAGGAATTTTCGACAAAATTTGGTATTGAAACCTCCTCTTGAACAATTTTTAGAATCAAAAATTACAAAAAATTGCTTGAATGCGTTCTACGACAACTCTTTTGACAAAATGCACTCTGGAGTTGCAAATCAAAATTTTCTCGATTTGAATCTGATGGAAAATGATATTTATGGCGTTCTTCAAGCATGCAACACAACCAAAGATACATATAAATGACAGTGAAGCATGATGCCGGAAATGTGACAGTTTGGGTCGCATTTTCTAGGCAAGATAGATATGCAAATGAATCACTGACTTCATTTGCTTAGGAAAACATTCCATTTGATGGCATTTTATGCATGATAATTATCTATAACACATGTCAAGTACAGTGAAGTAATGCTTAGAGCAAAATATAAGCGACATTTTTGATTGGCTAGCTCAATCGCCAGATCTCAGCCCTGTAATTAACTTATGGAATGATGTAGAGCAACATATAACTCTTATTAGATTGAAAAATTTTAGTGACTTATGGACAGAAATCCAAAACGAATAGTAAGCAATTCTAAAGAAACGTTGCGTGGGACTTATAGACAGTATGCCGAGGAGATTGCGTCAACAATCACCACAGAGTGGTCAGAAAATATGAATCTTATCGTTTTTGTAGTACTTTTTAACCACAGAAAAATTTGGTTTATTGATAATCTTAAGAACCATCCCCTTTAGTTCATCCCATTCGTCGAATATGGTCCTCATTTAGCTGCAATCATGATTTGGGAGGTACTCTTAAGATGTGCTTTCTACTATTTTTTAGCTCATAAGGCTAAAAGAATCAAACTGCTCTCAAAAAAATTCAAAACTTTTTAGTTTCTTTATAGAACGTATATAGGGTCCACCATCTAACGTTTTTTTTTTAAACTAGTGCTTATTTCGTGAATGTAACACTTAGCTCATGTCTGATTTGACAGATTATTAGTTTTATTCTTCCGCTGAACGAATATGGTTGTGTATACGCTTTTTTCGCTTCGCTAAGTGGGCCTGCGATCGATTTACAGAAGATGCCGATTTTGCCAAAAAAAAATCATCTTTTCAGAAGAAGCTCACTTTGATCTTGGCGGGTATGTAAACAAGCAAAATTGTAGCATTTGGGGTACAGAAAACCCGCACGCATACCTTGAAAAGCCGATACACCCAAGGCGAGTCACTGTTTGGTGCGGATTTTGAACAAGAGGCATAATTAGCCATTTTTCTAAGAAAATGAGCAAGGAGCGGCCGCTACAGTCAATGGCGATCGTAATCGAGACATATTGAACGAATTTTTGTTCACAAAAATTGAAGAGGAGGATATTAGCAACATTTGGTTTCACAGGACGGCGCTACATGCCACACAGCCGAAGCTATACTCGATGTTTTGCGCCCTGTTTATAAAAAAAAAAAAAAAAAAAAATTATTTGGCGGACCTTTTATTAATTAATTAATATTAAATAATTATTAATTAAATAAATTAATTAAATAAATTTTATTAATTAATTAATATTAAATAATTATTAATTAAATAATAATATTCAAAACATATTCGTTATTAATATTACTTGTTACGTTGGAGAAAACATATGATTTTTGTTTACAAATTTAAAATCTACATTTTTAGCCACTTTGGTTGCATACCAATTTTTTCGTACGTAAAAACGAATATTGATAAAAATTTTTCACAAATTTGAACAGAGTACTAACCCTGTAGTTCGACTTTTAATTGGGGATTGAATTATGAATGAGAAAAGGAATTTAAAAAAAAATGTCGTGTGTACAGGATATTAAGCTACTGGTGTCTAGTACTCTAGGAAGGTAGCTACCGTATGGTGTTTTAAATAACGATTAATCAGTCCTACTGACGCCATAGGGTTATATTTTAGTTATATTTCATTATATATTTAGAATATTTCCTTAACTGATAATCAAGGCGCCTAAATAGGATATAACTGATTGCCGGATACTGTTTTTATTGTTAATTGTATTTGCCTGTCAAAAGCTTTTAAAATTTCTTAATTTTGTTTTTTCTAGTACATTCTATGTCTTTAGTATGGCAACAATATATTTCGATTTTGAACCCATTTCTTAAAATTTTAATTTTATTATTATTATTTTTTTTTTTAATTTTGGAAAAAAATTATTTGTTTTCTGTTTTGAAATAAAAATTATTAGTTCCTTTTGCCAAATTCTTTTTTATTAGTAAAAAATTTTTATCTTTTTAATTGCTATACCCAGATCATATTTTATCCTAAATATTTCCTATTAAAGAAATCTTTTGCTTAAAAAAATAAAAAAAGTTTTTAATAATAAAAACAGCAAATAAATAAAAAACTTTTAAAAGAAGAAAACAAGCAAACTGTTATTCTAGTACGTATTACTGGTACGTATATGCTAATGCTTTCATATATTGATAAAAAAAATTTAAAAAATGTTTTGAATATTTATATCACTACAACTATTCAAAGGGGAAGTATACCAAATGAATTACTGTAAACAAATTTTGAGAAGATATTCTATTTTCAGAGCTTTAGTTAAGGCCAAAAGTCAGTCGCAGATCCGAAGACCATAGCTGTAAAAGTCATAATTTTAAAAACGTACTACATTTGGTACATTTATTAAAACTAATAACCGAAACTATTAACTGTCTGAGGATTTTAGTTTTTCCATAGCAGTATCTGTCAATACAATAGTTTTGAGCAAACTTTGACGATTATTTTGCCATTGAACTCTGATAAACTCAAAAAAAAACAAAAAATTGTTAAATGCTATTGAGATTCTGAACTTAGGTAGGTAGGTTCGTAAGTACGAAAGGCAGTACCGAAGTACCTCACCCAGAGACCCATTGTGGAAACACCCCTCCCTAGAAAAACAAAAAGGAACAAAAAGAAGAAAGAAAAGAAAGGAAGAGAAAAAGGAGGGACAGAGGGAGAAGAAGAAGTAGGAAGTAAGGATTTAAAAAGAGTATATATAGGAAAAAAAAGAAGTCATAAAAAATCAACTGACGCCCAAGTAAAACCGGGCACCACCTAGTAACCCAGCCTAAACCTGACAAAAAACCTTACTGGGCACATATCCTAGCTGGAATAACATAACCCAGGCCGTTTAAGAAGGCCTGGCCCAGCAGCCTGACTCTGCGTTTATAAGGTCTCTGGCTTCCCCATATCGCCGCAAACTCGACAGAATTTTGGGGTAACTACTTCCCATATCCCTATCCTTGCCCTCAAGTCGCAAAACTTATCCGTATCCTAAGGGATTTCCTCCTCATATTGAGGAGCCAAACCATCATAGAGCGGTTAAGTTTAGGCCAAAGCAGCCTGGAGACCCTACAGACTCCTCTGCTCCTTCACAACTCCTTTATTCTACGATGGGCTCAGCTATTTAATAAGCTTCCAAAGAAAACAAGCGGCAGTCTTACAGACGCGTCCGCTATTCCGCGCCCGTTCTCGTCAGTTCATCTGCAACCTCATTTCTATGCTCGCTCATGTGCCCCTGAACCTAGCACAGCTTGACGCTGCTTACATCTGGGAGTGACAAGAGGGTACTTCTGCATAATGCAAAAAGCCTTGAGCTGACTTGGCGTCCAGTCAGCGCCTTGATGGCCGCCTGACTGTCAATATGGAAAACGTTGCACTCGTCCGCAAATCTAAAGGACACTATCCACAAGATAGGTCCCGCACCCGTGACATCCTCGGTCTTAGATCCATCTGTAAAGACTGCATGGTCACTCAGAAATCTCTCAACACCCTACCAAGATTCTCTATCTAGAAAACCTGCTGGAGGGCATCTACTGAAGTCGCATTCCCTGACCATGCATTCCGTAGAATCAGTACGGGTCAACAAATGTGCATCCCAGACCAGCCACCCTAAAATGGCAGAATGTTCAAAATCCAGAGCTTTGGCCAGGCCTCCTTTCAAAATCCTCAAGAAGCTCCTAACAGCCCTCCTCTTACTGCAACCTCCAGGAACAAATAGATTCCAAACTTTCAATGTTAAAGATTTAAAGGTGGTTTTCTGAGAGCGAAAGACATCACCACTGCAGAAAAAGCTGAAAAATTCATTGAAATATTTTGCGCAAGCGAATATTCAAAATCTATTGTGTGGCTTAGGCTGTGAAAATTTCAACCGAGCAAGTGCGTCGCGCTTTTCATGAGTACATATTTGGATACATAAAAGCTATTTAACACTAAACCTACCGATATTGCATGTATGTCTATTTCTACAACGGCGGGTCAAATCAGCCGTTGCGGGATTTAACGCAAATTACCTACATTTCTCGGCAAATAAATTGACAAGAGAGAATTAAGTACTAAAAAATATGAATTTATTTAAATTAGACTACAATTACAAATTATATTATAATTATAACAAACAGGCAGCTAAAGACCATATGTTCGGTGTGATGACCAGAGTCTCTGGTGGGAATCGACCCACGATCCTAAAGCTGAAAAACCATTGTCTATCTGGGCACCCACTGAAAACCATATTTAAAGTATTTTTAAATAAAACTAGTAAAGGTAAAAGCGAAATTATAATGTTATTTAAAATATATTATGACAAAAAATTTAAAATGGGTCATTTGGCACGGGCGTGCCTTAGTGTTAAGCGGTGGATGCTGCAAATGCTTAACACGAATATGTTATTAATCCATTATGGTCCAAATAAATATCTATCACAACACGACACTAGTTAAAGCATAATCAAAATAGTGTTTTTCTTTGGGTGGATGTGAACCAAAAAAGTCTAAAATGGGTCTCTCGAATAAGAAGCTCTGAATAACACCGTTTACCTTTAAAAAGTTACAGAATAAATCTACTGAAAAATTTAATTTTTTCACACAAAAAATTATACAAATGGCAATACAAACTGCGATCAATTCCTAATATTCTTCATATTTAGCCCCTTGTGAATATTTCTTATTTTCAAGTTCGAAGAACAAATGACTGGATAGTAAGCGTTTTGATTTAAACAAAACGGTAATTATTGAAACGAATATTTAAATTCACAAAATTTTCAAACTACCCTTGTATGATGACTTAAGATGTAATAAAGTTATATTTTTATATTTTTAAAATATATGCTTTTCACGGAAAAGTACCACAAATTTGTTTTAGAGTTTTCTACAAAAAAAAGTCCACAAATTTTATTTTGTAAGATATTCAATCGTATTTGCGTTTGAATATTTTTTATGGATCTATAGAATGAAAAAACTTAACTTATCAAAAGCAAAAAATAAAAACAGTAAAAAGTTACTTTCAAGTGCAAAAGATGATAACAACTTGAAAAAAAAATATTAAAGTTTTGATAACAACTACAACAAGAAGAACAAGTACGTACTTTTGCTATTGCTACTGCTAAACAAAAAAATTCGTAGAAAACTTATTGACCAAGAAAAATAAAACTTAATAGAAATAACAAACACACACTCGTACTCATATTCGTTTATTCAAAGAGTTAGAAAAGCCAACTCAAGGGAAAAGAAAAAAGTTATGAGAATAAAAGTTTTCAAGTTTTTCGATACTTTTTCTATGGGGTGTAGTATCTGTAATATTTTTGAAGCGAACAAACGATGAAAAATTGCTGCAAATGAAGGCAAAAAATAAAAATAAAAACTAAATTGTGGTCAACAAAATTGAATACAATTGAAAGGTTCAAAATGGAATTAAAATATCAAATGAAATAGTAAGAAAAAAAAAACGAAAATATAAAATAATATGCAATCATTAAAGCCGGCTTAAATTGTAAATTATTTTCGATTCTTTAATAAAAATTAAACAGAGTGGTCTTTTGACTTTACTCTTGGCAATTAAAGTTTGTGTCGGTTACATAAGATATGTGTGGAATCTAAATCTTGCCAAAATGAACGAAGTGAATCCATTAAAGCTTGAGCAAAGTTGGGATTTATTTCTGACACACAGACGTGGTGGTGTGTTGTCATTTGTATCTATGGGTAATATAGATATTGAGAAATCAGATGCTCTTGATATTCTGGGCATGAGAATTCATTGTGATGTTCGTTGGAAGAAGCACATATTTCGAGTGTCTAAGGAAACATTCAAGTGTCTCGGCTTCTTAGGACGGTGTAAGAATTAGTTCACTTCATCTGATCTCCTTGATATTTACAAGACCTATATCCGCCCCAAATTTTAATACGACTCTCGTGTTTGGGCCGATGCTTCAAAGTCTATTTTGGAGCTTTTAGACCGCGTGCATGGGAGGTCGAAGGTTCGTATTAATGACGGTAGGGTAGCCAATTCTATCGATTCATTGGAGGATCGTGGCAATGTGGCGTGTGTTTCATTGTTCTATTGGTACTATAACGGAATGTGTTCTGACGAAATTAAGGAACTTATTCCTAGTAATCATATATTTTTACGTAGTACTCGTATTTCTCGTAGAGCTCTTCCTTTGATAGTTGATTGTCGAGTAAATCGGACAACGCATTATAGGGAGAATTCGCTCTTTGGTCGCACTATTCGTTGTGGAAAATCTTCCTGGAATGTCATTCCTGCCACTTACGACATGAGTAAATTTAAAGCGAACCTCCAACGACACTACTCTATCTATCCTCCTTCCCACAACCAATTTTCCGAATACCAGCACAATGCACTGAATGAGTATGGGTTATCCCTTGAGTGCTGGTCTTATTGAAAAAAAAAAATATAAGAAAAAAACAAAAAATTATCTTTTCGGATGAAGCTAATTTTCATCTTGGTGGATACGTTAATTAGCAAAATTGCCGTATTTGTGGCTCAGAAAACCCAAACGTGGTCTTACAGAAGCCAATGCACATATTACGAGTGACTGTTTGGTGCGGCTAGTGGAGCGGCGGCATCACTGGACGATATTTTATATTTCGCAACCATTACGGTCAATAGAGGCACCTATCGCACCATGATAACCGAGAATCTTGTGCCCGTTCTTCACTGTATTGATGTGACCTATGTTTGGTTTCAACATCTCATGCCACAATCAATTTATTGCGTCAAACGTTTGATGGCCGTTTAATTAGCCGAAACGGTGATGTCAGTTGGCCGCCGAGAGGCTGAGATTTGACACCGTTGGACTATTTTCTGTGAGTCACCATTAAAGACAAATATTATACCGACAAACCAGAGGCAATTGAGCGTTTAAAGGCTAACATTCGTGTTGCCATACAATCGAAAAAGTTCTGGAAAATTGGTCCGATCGAATGGGGTAGCCATATGAATGAAATAAGTTTTTATTTCTAACAGAAACAATTGTACTTAACAACAACAAAATTAATTTGGCAAAATTTCAAACCGTTTTTGGTTTATTGCATTTTTAAATCTAAACTTTAATTTATTGATAGTATTTATTTGTGTATACAACAACTTGGCTGGAAAGACCCACGTCTAACATATAAGTGGCGCTAGTTTTATTGCATTCTCCTATTTTGCAGTTAGTGCTAACCTACAAAAGACAGCTGTAAAATTGTTTGATATTCTATTAGTTAGTTTGTGGGTTATTGTGCTAACACGGACGCTACTGTTTTATTTACAGAACAATGAAACAAACAAAAAATTCGTGTTTTAGTTCTACACTGCTTCTTGATGAAAAAAAATATTGCTCAAGCGTATTGCTTCACTTCAAAAAAAAAAAAAACTGTTATGGGGACTCCGGTCAATCAGAAACAAGAATAAAATGTTAGTTTGCTGACTTTAAATGTGGTCGCAGAGACACCGATGACGCAGAAAGTAGTGGACATCCAAATGAGGCGGTATCACCAGAAAATAACAAAAATATCCTCAAAATTGTTTTGAATGATCGAAAAGTAAAATTAGTTGAGTTAGTTGACTTCGTAAAGATATCAAAAGATCATGTTGGCTTTATATTGCATGAGCATTTGACTATGAGAAAGCTCTGTTCAAAGTGGGTGTCGCGTTTTCTCACTGTTGGCCAAAAACAATGCAACCAAAACTAAGACAAAGCTGTGTGAATTAAACTTCGAATTGCGTTCACATCCGCCGTAATCGCTAGATTTGGCTCCCAGTGACTAAATGCTCGCTGGTAAGAAACTTCGCGCAAATGATGAGGTTTCGCTGAAATTGAGGATTATTTTGTAGCAAAACATAAATCGTTCTACGAAATAAGTGTTGAAATGTTGGAGCGGCGCTGGATTGCATTGCTTTTGATGGAGATTACGTTGGTGAATACGCTAATTTTGAATCAAAATAAGTGTTTTATCTATTAGCCCCAGGACTTTTCAGCCCATGTGTTAGATAGCTTTTAGCCGGTGTGCTTTGTGCAATACCTGATTATACAATCTTTCCGTTTTTAGCTGATGCGAATAGATAGCGAAGCCTTAATTACATACAAAGCACTACACACACAAAAAAATTCCATATTTACTGTGTATAAAAATATTGACTGAAAACACAGTGCGACAAAAATGAACGAAGTTGAAATACCTGGAAATAATACTACTTTTCTGTTAGACGTTGTCGAGTAAAACAAGTATCTGTTTTTGGAGTTTTCAAAACACCTTAAAAATCACGAGTTATGGGTAAAACCGTTTTTTCCGACTTGCATGCACATGCACTTAGCTAATAACTTAGTTGAATATTACTCGATTTTGGCTTCCTTTTCGGATTTGGAAAGAAGAGAAACAGACCTTTTAAATGATATATACAGTGACGTGCAAAAGTGTAACATAATTTAAATCCTTACATTTCTACACCCTGTATTTTTTATTTTAAATGGACTAAGTATTTTTGTTGTATTGTATTATAGGTGCACATGTCCTCTTCCTCCAAAACTAGTTTGTAGCCATTACAACAACAACGACAGTAGTAGCAGTAAAAAGTGTAACTAATAACAAATGCTATAATTTTGGACCGCAGATTTTATTTTAATATATTGTTAAATTCAAAATAAAAAAGGCCAAATTTTGGTATATTTGTTAGTTATGTGTCACCATGTCAACGCTGTACTTATTTGCGTATTTCGCAGCACTGCGAATTCGACTATCGTTGTGTGCTATATTTGAATTAGCGGGTATAAAATAGAGGATATGAGACATTTCCGGAACTTTCCAAACTGTAGCCAATTAGGTATATAAAGAGGCTGCTTTACCTACAAGTCAGTTAGTCAGGTTTGCGATAAAAGTGTTGTATAAATGAGTATTAAGGCAAACTGTATAAAAGTTATAGTGTAGTAAATAAAAAACTGTAAACAACAACAAGGTGGTGTTTATTTTATTTTAAACGAACTCTATCGTTTCAAAAAGGTTAAGACTTAACAACATATAAAAATAAGCATTATAATCAATAGGATGTCTAGTATCCTTTTTCTTGTTTTTGAGCCTGGATGAGATTAGGGATACTGGATGTGTTTCTTTTTTCGCTTCTACAGTTTGTTCATTCCTTTGGTCGGCTTTCGATATTTAGCGAACAGTGATTTGATATGAATGCACAAATTCTCAATCGGATTCATATCCGGAAATTGTGGAGGCTATTTCATATAACCTATCACTGTCTTTTTAGGCCGGTTTTTAACAATATAAACAGTGTGTTTTGGGTCATTGCCTTGGTGGAAAATCACTTTTTCAGCAGCAAACACCACTTTTTCCATTACACCTGGCAATATTTTGTTGTAGAGTCGAGAAGGACTGTTCCTTATGCATAGTATAATCTATGAGTACTAATGGATCTGCACCGCTTTTCGAAATGCAACCCTAAACTATTATGAAGCCAATAGTATGATTTATTTTCTGTTTTACATTGGGTCTTCGTTTAAGTAGGCTTGAAGAATCAAATTGTATTTCTAAAGCAAGCACATTTTTCGTCCAATTAATCAACATTTTTCAAGTTGAGGTGCATTTTTGCGCATTATTTTATATAAGAGCCGTCCTAGTAATAAATTAATTCAGAAGTTAGATTAAGCTATGAACAAAATGAGACTTACGGTTTAGAAATCCGTTGGAAATTGACAGAGTTATTAAGCTTTTTCGTATCGAAACTCATGAAAAAATCAGAAAATTTGCAGAATATTTGTGTTTTTTATTACTTTGAAACTGTATTTTTAAAAGAAGTTTAAAATTTTGTAATAAAAGTATGATTGTTTGATGAGTTGCTTTACTAAAATATTTAATAACTCCGTCAACGGAAATTAAATATCGATATCAATTTGTGCATCAGACCATACACAATCGTTGCTCTGGTGTAAGTCTATCCATAATGAATTATCAAACCAAACTAAGCAAAAACCAACTGTCAGCTGGTTAATCGGTTGTTAGATAAAGCAGTGTTGCCAACTCAAAGTTAAGAAGCTCAAAATAAACACCCGACACCGTTTCCTAGATATTAAAAAATTAATATTTGCTTTGTATGGGAGGAACTACGCCCACTTATCGAATACCGTGCACTTTTTACTAATGATTTGCATTGACTTTTGTGTCATTCAGATGAAATTCAGAAGCTTTAGCTATAACAGTTCAAAGGATTTACAAAAATCAATCCTTAGTTTTATGGAAGGTAACATGTTCAATTGTCCGATTCCGGCTATTTTTGAACTGATGCTTTGTATTGACAATAAAGCTTTTTGGATTAAATGATTCTTACTATTACCTTTTTGAAGACTTAAGATATAAATATTTACTATGTATGAATGTGACACCGTCCAGATGGAATTTTTTAAATTTATATAGCCTGTAGTTCCTTCCAGTCAGATACTCTAAAAATTTCGAAAATTTCCGATCAGTTGTTTAGCTGGTTTTTATATTTAAATTGGGTATTATATTTAAAAAAACCCGAGTGCGTTTTTTATTTAAACTAGTTCGTAGTTAATTTACAACAAAAATAAGTACAATTTGTGTATTGGGAGTACAAATTGATTCGGTATTTTTTTTGGCTATAAAAAAGATAATGAATTAACGAATCTATCAAAATACAAATTTATCAAATCTGAGCCAATTTCCGCATCCCGTTTCAGCAAAAATTGTCGTCTTTTTAGGCAACTCAACTTTTAAGCCGATTTTTGTGATTCGGTGACATGGTAAATGATATTCTATCATTCGAAACAGCCAATGATGAGATGGAGCAATATTCGAAGAGTACAGCGTATGCAGCATATGATCACTTTTGACAATCGTTTGGCAACTTTTGCGACATGAGTCTGAGAGTTGTCATGCCAAGGAATAGCTTATTCGTGTCTCATAATTCACGGCTTACATAAAGTAATTACAGTCTGCTTTAGCAGCCCAGACTACACAACGCCGCCTTGATCCGACCAAGAGTGCAAAATTGTATTATAAATACTAAAACAACGCAATATTCTTAAAAAAATAAAAAATATTGTCTAATTAAACGAAATAAGGAAGCAGTTATAAGACCCCATAAATGTAAAAAGAACAACAAAAAACCCAATAAAACCCTATGAGTTACATTTTTTTTAACCCCGGGTTTTTGCCCGATAGAAACACGCATTCAATATACAAAATATCCGACTTTTTGTTGTTTTAAAAATTTACAAAGTTTCTCATTGACACTCCGTTTACATAAAATAGCCTCACAGGAGGGGCTGCTAAGTGTGATCAATAAAATCATAACGCATATTCTGCGCAAAAATATATCTGCAAAGCCTTAAGCTTTATATAAGAACATCAAACAGGTCCTGTGTGGACCATAGTAAGAGCATTAGAATTATCGTCGAACGATCTGTTGAGTTACGTTCATCTCTATATTTGATTTTTGAGGACTTTAAACGTGCATTCAACACGTCACATCACAATACTGTGAGTTTAAATGCAGAGGTGTACCTGGAAACCTAATTAAGGAGTTGTACAAGGATGCAAATTGTAGAATTTTATATGAAGAATTGGTTAGTAGTTCTAGACTTTGTTATGAGTAGCGCCTTTTCTGGCTAACGTGGAATAACGTCAAGCCTCCAAGAAAATCTGGACGTTCTTGATTACTGCCTGTCATTTGCCTTTTGTCACATCAATACTGCTACATGATTTTAGAAATTCATAATCTTGCCGTCTTGGCTGGTTTCCAGATCAATATTAACAAGACCAAGTCGGTGTGACTTCATGGCGCAAACACCTACAATTGAAGATGACAACATATTCAATTTTTTGGGTAGCATTGTTACCATATCCAATCGAGAGTGAATAAACTGAAAACAACATTTGGAACATTGAATAAATTCTAGTCCAAACGGACTAGACTCAGTATATTTGACGATGATGTAAAATCTGCTATACAATTGCGAAATGTGTAGATCCCAAAACGTCAAGTTCAAGTCATGTAAGTTTATGTGAATAGATGTCTGCCCCGAATTAATGGTACTTTACCAACAATCTCTTGAAGCAGAAGTTAAATAGAGGAAATTCAAACGGCCTGGACATATCATGAGAAAGTTGACCAATAATATAACAGAACAGCTGGTCGAATATAATCCACAAGATTCGAGTCGTATTAATACTTCGACTAACACCTGGCGCCGCCAAAGAGAATCGGAGCTAAGGCAAAGTGGAATAACTTTGAGTGAATGAAGCCATAGATTTAGGAAGACGAGAAACATTAAATACAAACAAAAACTTGTTTTTAGAGCCTCGGTGGCTCTGTTAAACTTTTGGTTAATCCCATAACTAAGTCTTACGCTGAGGTCCAATGAGCAATATCCTCTTAAGTCTCAGGGGCATTATGGCTACATAAGATAATTTAATGCGGCCATTACAATGACTATAGTTTAGTCTTAAATAGCAGAAATTGATTATTTTGGTCTCGTTACGAACTGCAATACAACTTGGTGCAGTGCATCTTCAGAATTGAACTCAATCCTTTAGCAGGCAGTAGATATTACACCCATACGGTGTTGCTTGTAAATGCAACTCTGATGTTTCTTGTGGTACCATAGAAGAAAACAAAGAATTACTCATCACGGATTTTGATAAAATATATATTTTTTGAAAGGTAATAATCCGCTGAATAAAATTTTGAACATTTTTCTTCTCTATATTTTCACAAGAGGGTGGTAAACTCAACTAATTTATAATAAAAAAAATACTACATATGTAAAAAAACTATTTTAGGTGCTTCAGAAAAATAGCTGTAAAAACTCTATTTGTTAGAAAAAATTTACAAGTTTGGATTTTTAATTACTTTACAATATTATAAACAAAACAGAAGATAAGTTATATGGGGCACTTACACCTAAAAACCTATTTACTTTTGAACGAAATCTACTACTTACGAGATTTTTATCAAAATCTAGTAGATTTAAATTAGATTTCCCATACAAAACAAAATTTACTTCGTCACGAGATTTTGTCGAAATCTAGTTGAAATCTAATAAATTTAAAGACGCAACTCTGTTTTTTGTGCTAAAAATACTAAAAAATACATCTCTGTTCTAGAAAAAATGAAAAAGTGGATTATTTAACTTTTAATCCTACACCTGGCATTCATTGAAATGCTTAAGATGTAAAATTTATATTCTAAGAATTATTTTATAACTTTTTGGAAATAAAATAAAAACAATTTCCTCTAATTTTACAAGAAAAGAATTTTCCGCTAATTTTGCTTGAAAAAATTTGCCCGCTTATTTTCCAAGAAAGCATTTTTCCCCTAATTTTCAGTTAGGTACCTCCATTTAATTTAGAATAAAATGAGCAATAGCGAGCCGATTTTCACGGTTTATAGCTTATTTTACCCTTAACATTTTAAGCTTTAATTTAAGTGCTTAATATCTAAAATATCCGTTCTGAAAAATTTTGTATGACTTTTTGAATAATAAAATTGCTCTAAATTTGCACGAAAAAATTTTTTTTCGCCAAGTTGTGAATAACTCCGAAACTGTTGAAATCACAAAAAAAATTTTGTTCAGGTGATTTAATGGAAGTTATGTTCTTAAACTTTTGGTGGTACTTGCATGTTGCGGGAAAGTCCCAGCGCCCAGTTTTCGATTGTAAACACCAAATATAAAACACCAAATTAAAGTTTATTTCAGTTTTATATTTATATGTTAAAATTCCTGTATGAATTCACAAAGGTTATAAATTATGTACATATATTGGAAGTAATTTATTTAATGAACCTACTTTCTTAGTGCAAAAACAAAGCGCAGTTAATATACGAAGCACAATCACATTTATTTAAATTATTTAACTTTTAACAATTAATTGCTAAGTCTAATGTTTAAGAAGGCTCGGATTCAAAGACAAGAATGATTTTAATTGTGAAGTAACTAAAAAAAGTGCGCGTTTTTTATACCACAAAGTTCTCTATTTTGCTTACAAGAATTCGTATTAAAAGTAACCAGTATCTATATTAATTAGATCAACGATAAATGATCCGATATCTAAATTATCGAAAGTGGCGATAACACCCTCCGACAGTATGGCAAGAATCATGTTTGCAGCCTTACTCCTTATCTTGAGCCACGTCGAGCACAGCTAACTTCACCACAGGCCTTTCTAAAATACCAGCTGCGGTCATAACCTTGGCTCTGCGAACTTGGCCGTCGCTGGCAACTGTAGTCTCCAAAACCTTTCTTCTTGGCCAAACATTCCGTGGATTCAAAGGGTCAACCACGACTACCAAATCACCTACACATAAGGGTTTTGATCTTTCAAACCATTTGGTTCTGCATGTCAATGAGGGCAAATATTCAGCCAGCCACCTTTTCCAGAACTGTTGTGCGTACTGCTGTGAATATAACCAGCTACTACTCTTTATTACCAAGCTACGATCGTCTAATTCGGCTAATGGCTTCATACCATTTGAACACCCTAATAACAAATGATTAGGTGTAAGTGCCTCTTGATTATTGTCTTCTATCGGAACATATGTCAGAGGACGAGTATTTATAATATTTTCCACTTCAGCCATCATGCTACGAAGTACCTCATCACTCGGAGCTCTTGAGGTAGTTATTTTATACAAATTTGTTTTAACAGAGCGTACCATGCGTTCCCAGGTACCTCCCATATGTGGAGCCGAAGGTGGATTGAAACTACATTTGGAACAGGCAGTTGTAAAGTTACGAACTAGTTCATTGGAATCAACCTCTTTCATAGCTTCTCACAATTCTCGTTCTACTCCAACGAAATTGGTACGGTGGTCACTAAAAAATTCTCTTGGGTACCGCGCCTGGAAATAAAATTGCATGTTGCCAAAATGCATGAACTGGTGGTTAATGAATACGCGATCTCAATGTGAACTGCTCGAATTGTTAAACAGGTGAACAAAGCTCCGTATCTTTTTTCTTTGTGTCGGTTGACCACGACCAGAATTGGACCGAAAAAACCAACACCTGTAAAGGTGAAAGGCGCTACATACGCTGATAGACGTGCTCTTGGCAGTCTTGCCATTTGTGGATAAATTGGTTTTGCTTTGTTTATTTTACACATTTGGCATTTTCGTATTATTTTTTTAAAAATTGTTCTTAATCGTGGCACATAATATTTATATTCTCGTTCACGACAGTTTCATGGTTTCCATGTTGGTATTGGTTATGAATGTGTAGAATTATTAGTTCAGTTATATAACAACTTTTTGGCAAAATTGCCGGATTTTTTAACTCATCTGGAATGTAAGCATTATTTATTCTACTATTAATACGCAAAACCTGGTTTTCGTTTAAATAAGCTGATAGTTTATGGATAGGGCTGCTTTTTGTAATTTTGCCACCATTCTTAAGTGCCATAATCTCTTCTAAGTACTCTTCTTCCTGTGCCTGTTTTATTAAAACAATTTCTGCTGCCTTTAGCTCATCCTGAGTTAAATTATTTATAGTATTTCCATTTTTAAGTTTGTTTATAAAATGTATTACATATGCTAAGGCCCTTAGAGCTCTGCGATATTGCGAAAAGCGTTTAATATTTACTAAATAATAAATCTCCTGCATATGGAGTATATGCTGTTTAAGCTCACAATCAGTGTTTATATTAATATCAGACTCAATTGGCCAAGAAATTTCATTTGTTTTCAAAAAAGGTGGGCCATTTAGCCAACGGCTGCTATTTGTCAAATCAGGACCGCTTTTGGACCACTTTGTGGCTTCGTCCGCGACATTTAGTTTACCAGGAATCCACCGCCATTCTTTCATATCAGTGATATCAAGAATTTCGCTTACACGAAAGGACACAAATTGGTGGTACCTTCGTTGTTCTGATCTTAGCCAACTGATGACAGTTTTTGAATCAGTCCAAAATATCCTTTGGTCGATTTTGATAGTTGTACTCTTAATAATATGATCAGCGAACCTAGATGCTGTGAGCGCTGCCATTAACTCTAACCATGGAATAGAAGTAATTCGTAGTGGAGAAACTCTCGTTTTCGAACCGATAAGAGATACTACAATATCGTTACCATCTGATATTCTGAAGTAGGATACTGCTGCATACCCTTTTTCACTTGCGTCTGAAAATGTATGTAGCTGTGCATTAACGTTTTTATAATCGCTCAAGGTTTTCAGGTAGCATCGAGGTATTGAAATATATTCGATTTGTGGCAAGAATGACAACCATTTCGTCCAATTAGATCTATGATGCGGTTGTATTTCCTCATCCCATTCTATTCCACTTCTCCACACGTCTTGTAGTAGTATTTTTAAATACATCAAGTAATGGCCAATCAGCCCTAATGGATCATAAATCGACATCAAAATTTTCAATAGTTCGCATTTTGATGGAATCTTATTCCCATCCATTATTCGAGCATTATTGGTGATGTTAGTAGAGATCTTAAATGTAAAGGAATCGTTGGATGATTTCCAAAACACACCGAGCACCTTATCAGCTTCTATTTCATTATCTAAATCAAGGCTTTTATGTTCTTGATTATCGTTACCATTTACTGCAGCTAAAACATCTTTGTTATTACATATCCAATTTCTTATATTAAATCCTGCTTTTTCGTGAATATACGTAACTTCAAGTGCTAATTTAATTGCTTCTCTTACGGTGTCTACTGAGTCCAGATAATCATCCACATAATGATTATATTTTATAGCAGCTGCTGCAGTAGGATACTTTTCATTAAATTTGTGTGCGTTAATATTTTTTACGTACTGTGAAATGCATGGTGAGCATGAGGCTCCAAAAATCATTACATTCATGACATATACATCTAGTTCTATCTTATTAATACTACGCCATAGAAACCGTTGAGCATTACGATCTTCTTTTCTGATATACACCTGATGAAACATTTGCTCTATATCACCGCAGATAGCTATAGCTCTTTGGCGAAAACGAATTAGAATTGAAGGCAGTGAACATAACATATCTGGGCCTTTCATTAGCATATCATTTAGTGATACTCCATTAGCTTTGGCCGCTGCATCCCATACAATTCTTGTTTTCCCTGGCTTGTTTTTATTCAAAACGGGGAATATCGGTAAATACGAAACCATTTCTTTGTTAGCTGACATTAGGCAATCTTCTGCAACTTTAGTTATATACCCTCTTGAAAGATTTTCTGAAATAGTTTTGTCAAAAACATTGTTTAAATGCTCATCATTTGTTAATTTTTTATCTAGACACATAAACCTTCGTAATGCCATATCATAACTGTTAGGTATTTTAATATTTTCATTTCGCCACAATAAAGGTGTTTCATAATGCCCGTCTGATCGTTGAATGGTATAATTTTTTAAAATAGTTAAAGCCTTTTCATCATCTTTGCTTAAAATAGCTTTTGGGTTGTCAATACCTGTTGTTTCTAAACTATAAAACTTCTTCATTAACTCTGATAATATTTGATTATAACGTTCACTTAAATGACAGTGATGGTGTTCTACAAAAGAATTTGTTCTTGTTGTACCGTATACTAACCAGCCAAGACGAGTACGAATTCCAACGGGTTCATTCAGATTACCTTCCTTAATTTTATCATAAACACATAGTCTGGAATTATTTAACCCAATTAATACCTGTGGAGCAACATTAATATAACTTTTAAGTGGTATCCCAGTTAAATAGGGGAATTCTTTTACTATTTTTTCAGTATCCAAAGTTTGTTTTGGTAAAGAAAGCTGCTTCACTGTACGAAAATCAATAGAATAGACTTTTTTGTTTGGTCCTGATACCTTTATACAAAGTCGACGAGAATTATTATATTGTTATTATTATTTACTTTGTTTTTATTAGATTGTTCTACGTATATCGTTGCCCTTTTGTCAACATTTTCATCTTTTTTATGTAAAAGATAATGATGCTTAAGTTGACAATTATCAACAGCGCAAATCTTGTTGTTATTGCATTTTCCGAAATGTCGACGTAAACATTGTTTACAAAGATTTAATTCTCTCACCATATTCCATTTATGTGATCTACCTGCCATTTTAAACTTCTGACTATTAGCAACATTGTTGCAGTTACCGCCGCATACTACGCAATTTCTTCTTCTTTGATCAGTATGGGTGTGTATATAAACATTTTTTTGTCTACTGTTTGGTAAATTCTCTGTTGCAGAATTAAAACTGTTCTCTATGTTGACGCTGCTTGCAGAAACACCAATGTCAAATATCCACTCAGCAAATTCTGACAGATTACTTTTTTGTTTTGTTTTGCTAAGTTCATTTTATAAGTTCCCCAATTTATCTGAAAATATAAAGGCAATTTAGAAATCAATTTTTGCAATAAAGACGGATTATTTAATTCATCAACGAGACCGCAGGCTTCGATAGTTGCTTGAAGACCTTTTACTTGTGTAGCAAATAAGGTAATTGTTTCAAGTTTATTAACATTAACTATTGGCAACGACCTTATTTTTAACTTCAGGGAATGCAGAATTCTCTCGGGTTGTCCATAGAGCAATTTTAGTGTTGATATTGCGGCCGGAACGCAGGATGGATGAATCAAAATGTGTTGCTTCTCCTCGCAGTGCTTTTTGCAGGCGTATTAAATTTTCAGCATCGGTTAAACCGCGTATTGCTGTTGACCAATCATAGGTGGATATGAAAAGAGGCTATTCTGCTGGATTACCTGTAAATGTTGGCAAATGCTTGGGAACCGTTTGTCTTGCATTTACTTGTTGATGTGTAAGATTTGAAGCTGCGCTGCTATGGGGAACAGAAGAAAATGATGGACGGAAAGTGTAATTATTAGCTGCTTGCAAAATAGTGTTATGTTGTGTGACTGTTGTTGTTGGTGGTGGTAATGCGTTTTTATTAATAAATGTATTGTATGACGTCGAATTTAAAGAGGATTGTGGTATTTTATTTTGAAAATTGGTATGTGTATGATCTATTGAATTATTATTTTGTGAAGACTGAGTTGTTACTTGACATTGAGGCTGTACAAGTCGTATTATGATTTTCTATTGGGTGGTTAATTTGTAAATTATTGTTTTGAACTGGCAGAGAAAACCTTTGGGGTTCAGATAGGCGTGAAGGGATGGGTTGATTATCTAGCCATTCATGTATTGAGTTGAGGAACTATGATCGCCAGTTTCTTCTTCGGCTTCTATTAAAAGTCGGTATTTTTGTTTTAAGAATGCGGTGTCTCTTTCTTTAGCAAGCTGCCTTTCTTCTTCGAGACGCCTAAGTTCTAAAATCTTTTTACGTATATTGTGGGTTGTTAAATTGTTAGAGGCTCCAGACCTGTGACTATTTACAGATTTCGGTGATTCAGGTGCACGAATTTCATCGATACAGTCATCACATGTGAAACTTTCTTGGGTATTTTCTATATTAACGCAATTTACGTGGTAGCTTTTTTGGCATTTACGGCATAGTATTGATTGACCGGTAGGTGGTTCATTACAAGCAGAACAATTAGCTGAAGGTTGTGATATTGTGGCAAGTTCTAGGTGTGGTTGTGGTGGTTGACCCTAAATAGAAAATTGTTCCATATTTAGGACTTACAGTTTTTGCCAGTTGGATGAGGTTTTTCTTTTTCGGGTTTAGTTGAACAGCTGCCAGAGTTCCTTATTGCTTTGAGGTTAGGCTTGTCACCATGTGGTCCAATATTTCTTAATTTAAGAAAGAATTTTAATTTTGTTGCGGGAAAGTCCCAGCGCCCAGTTTTCACCAGATTGTAAACACCAAATATAAAACACCAAATTAAAATGTATTTCAGTTTTATATTTATATGTTAAAATTCCTGTATGAATTCACAAAGGTTATAAATTATATACATATATTGGAAGTAATTTATTTAATGAACCTACTTTCTTAGTGCAAAAACAAAGCGCAGTTAATATACGAAGCACAATCACAATTATTTAAATTATTTAACTTTTAACAACTAATTGCCAAGTCTAATGTTTAAGAAGGCTCGGATTCAAAGACAAGAATGATTTTAATTGTGAAGTAACTAAAAAAAGTGCGCGTTTTTTATACCACAAAGTTCTCTATTTTGCTTACAAGAATTCGTATTAAAAGTAACCAGTATCTATATTAATTAGATCAACGATAAATGATCCGATATCTAAATTATCGAAAGTGGCGATAACATGCATTCAAATCGCTAAAGTCGTGTTCAATTTATGATGAAATATATTGACATAACTACCATATTTTGGACGGAAAATTTGCCACGCTCATAAAAAAAATTTGAGCCTGATGAAAAAAAAATTGAAAACGGATTTGAATTCAATACATTTAAATTATTATATTCCTTACAGTTTTATTTATAGGCGTTTTTTGCTGTAGATCAGTGTTATCAGTAAATGCTGTGTTATTTTTAATGGAAAAACTACATTTTTCTTAATAAATTATTTTTCTGTCTTTTGTTAGTGAATTGATTACTTTTAAACTTGACTTTCTCTGTGGAGAGTAAATAAAATGCAAATTCCTCAAAACACGCAACACAACCCAACGGGTCTACCAAAGAAAATGTAAAAAAAAATTAACAAAAAAAAAGGTAAAATTTAATGTAATTTCTTGTTGTTTCGTTTTATTTCATGTTAAATTTTTTTACGAAAGTGCTTGCAACATTTCGTTCTTTTTCCTTTCTGATATTTATTTTTTTTAAACGTGAAGTTGGTTGTGTTTCTGCTTGTATGTGAGTGTATTTATAAAAAAAAGTCCTGTCATTACCAGGTTTTTTTTCTATTTAAGCATAAAAAACATTATCTTTGTTCTTTTCTTTTTTTGTATAATTTTTTTGTATAATTTTTTCCATTTTTATTATTTCTTTTTTGCAAGTGCAGTTGTTTTTGTAATATTAGTTTTTTTCTTTTCTGTTTTTAATTGTTATTTTGTTTTGTTTTTAACAAAACCAGTATACTCAGGTTTAAGCCATTATCTACTACCACTGCTACTACTACAGCACTGTTTTTTGTAAATTATTTTTCTTTATATTTCTCTTTTATAGCCAAAAGCTATCCTTTATTCCCAGCACAAAGAATAGCTGAATATACTCGTATTGCAAATGCATTTGTGAGTGTGTGTGTTTCTATGTGTTCATGTTTATGTGTAATTTCAGTTCCATATGTACCATTTAATTTTGTTGTTTTTGTCATTGTCACTATTGTGCTTCTTTTTATTCTTTTCTTTTCTTAGTCTCATAACGAAAATGGTCGTTGTTGTTCCAGTTCATTTTTTTTTTCTTATGTACACCAAAGTATGGTGTAGGAAAGCTACCTTTCATAATTATATCAACTGAGACGTGCTAGCTGATTCTATAAAATATGTCCTAACGTTAGTTTATCTGACCATGAATATATTTTTTTGGTTTTGATTAGGTTACATTGACAGCCGTCCACGACAGTACTTACTGCATTTATAGGTACGTAAAACACAAACAAACACTCAATTTTCATGTTTTTTGTATAAAATTTATCGATAATCAGGAAAATTCGTGAGAATTAATCTTGTTTAAAAAATAAACAAGAAGCCCTTCTGACCTTCCCGCATACCTCTGGCAATAATGACAAAAATCAGACGAATGATCAGGAAAACACGCCACCTACTGGGAAAAAATTACAATGCTAAAGTAAAGATCACCACCAATTAGCAAGGATTGTAGCCATTACCATTGCCCACGATCTGTCAGCGTTCAATAAGTACTTCTAGCTAATAGACAGCTTAACAGAGGATAACGATACACTCACCCTAGATAGACGGCTGTCCGGAAGCCTTAGTAACCTCATCAGCAACACAATTACCAAATTAGATGGACACAAAACTGACGTGAAAATATACCCAGGGAATCACGACAATCTCTAACTAGCCTAAAGCTGAAAGTCACACCCGAAAGAGATCTAATAACTGTTTGGCTATCAGGAATAATGCATATGTCAGCTGTGTGAGTACCGCCGTCTCTACGTAGGATCACAAAATGGAATCCTCGATCCAGCATCGATCCGGATGGGATATGGTGAATGTCATACAGGATTCGTGGTTCCTCAGATAGAATAAAGGAGTGCCTAGAGGGGACAGAACATTAAGTCCCACCTCTACAAGTTTTGCCTATTGGCCGGTAAGTATACCGGAAGGAAGCCAGCCAAGTATAACAAAAAGGGTCTTTGTAGTAGTGGTGATCTGGATTGAAGCAGACGTCCTGACCTTATCCAGTAGCCTGACTTTGCAGTAGAGATTAGGTTCAATAACTGTGCCATCTTGCACTCACTGCTCTTCTACAGCAGTAGGTGGCACAAGTCGCCTAGCGAGTTCCCTCAGCCAAGTTAGCTTTCCAGTGGAACTCAAACTAAGTTCGGTCCCATCCACACTAGGCAGCGTACAGCTTGGTATCTTATATTTCCTAGTAAAGAGAGTTTTATTGATCATTACGCAAAATCATGTGGAGAAAGCTACAGTGGATTAATCATCTACTTAGCTTGAAAGATCAAATTGAATAAAGAAACTAAAACAAAGCAATGGATGCTTTGTTGAAAGGCTATATGCTCCCTAGAGGATATATCTTGTTTCCAAGCCTTAGTAATCATACTCTAGAGCTTTTTATTTTAACTGGTCCATTATTCTAAAAAAAAATAAGTCGATTTACATGAACTAAGTACCCAATAAGTCTACATAAGCCATAACTATTCGGTTGAGAAATAAGTTCGTAGCTCTCTCAAAACATGTTAATTTACAGAAAAAGGTTTATATGGGAATTGCCTGACGAACCTAAAGAAGAAAGCAAAGAAAATCGCCTTCAAATAAACAACTCTTCGACGCAATCGAACAACACTCGAATATAAATAACGCCTTTTGTATCGAATCGTTTAGGGAAATGAGAATTTGTGCCTGCACATGAATATGAAGCACAGAAAGGAAACATCATCCAAAGAAGTTTGAAATCTGTGACTGGAAAAGCATGGTGCACCGTGAAATATTCTAAACAACACGGACGACAAGAAGCTAGCCACCATTACAACCAAAAGCCCTACAAGTGGAAGGTAATTTGATGTGGGCAAACTAAGAACATGGCAACAGCAAAGGCCTACACTAGAAAATAAGCCATAGTCAGCTGTAAAAAATGTTTTCACCAGCTCGGCTTACAGACGTATACGCTTCAGTGGTAAATATAGGAAGAAAAAGATAAGCGAAGCCACATGAGCATAGATTCTGCAGGGAAAAAATGAGAAAAATGCTATGAACTCGAGCAGAACTTGTTCGATCAAAGATAGGAAGGTAGGTAAGAAGAAGTGACTGCTTCCAAAAGAAAGGCACACCTAAGCCCGTTGTGAAATCACAATTGGTCGTCATCCACTATACCCGGAATCATTTGGAATTCATAATAAAACCGCTAGGCCTACAAATCTCCGTACTTGACAGCTCCACAAGCCCAGTTGTATGGTAGAAGTCCGGGTGCCTCTATATTTTGCCACTTAACGTCGAGCATGTGTACAGTAGGTGAAGAATAGTTTCCTCGTCCCCGTCATTCCCACAGTTTTTGCAAAAATCATTGGCCAGGTGACCCAATCATAGCCTCCTGGCATGAGTGGCAATTATAAAATGCCCAGTAATGACACGACAACTACGCTGAGTGTGCTTCTTTGGGGATTGAGCAGATCTTTTATGCGATTGAGATCCAGCTTTTGCCAAATTTGCAGCGCTATATTGCCCGTCTCCAAATCTGCCCATGCGGCGTTGATGGAGTCTATTACCTTACTGTTAATCAGGAGCTTACAAGTTCCTAATGGTTTTTCTAACGTCAAAAATCGCTCTTGTTTTTGACAGTGGTATCATGTCTGGCCAATTCATCAGCCCTACAGTTCCCCAAGATAATACGGAACCCATATAATATGAATGTTATACTGCACAGAAATCTCGTTGAGAGATCTGCGGTAGTCAATAACAGTTTTTAAGAACAAACTGTTAAATATTAGAGCTCTTACAGTCAAAAGTATACCAATATCTCTCTTATGGCCGATATCTCCGCCTGAAAAACGCTACAATGGTTCGATAACCTTATAGAGTGAGCTCTATTCGCCGACTCAAAAAATATACCTGTACCCACGGGTTTATTTAACTTAGAGCCATCCGTCAAGATCTATGCAGAGTCTTTAATGCGATGCATTGCACCATTTTATCATTCCCTTCTGTGCAGAATCGTCGTCCAGAATTCAGACTGCGGTGCTGTGTAGTCAACTATGTCAAAAACTTCAAAACTTTTTCTGATCTTTGAGTAACCCATATTTTAATTGCACCACTGTCTAGTCGCCCATAGATCCTGACTTATGCTAACCTTTGTTCGACCAAAACATCTCATCAAAAACGATAAGAAAATTTAAGCCGAAAAGTACGTCAGTGTTTCAGCTACGACAAACGTAGTTAAATGAATAACATATCCAATGAACCTCACGCAACGGCCAAAACGTATCGCACGAAAGATATGCATCTCGCTGTTAACAAGCTAACAGATAAAATTATTCTAACATGGGAACATATAAAAAATAAATCTGTGGAAACTGTCGACAAATCGGGGCAACTAAGCCTAGGACAACAACTCTGTATTGACAAGCCGCCAACAACATCTGCAGTGCAACAGCCACTATGTTCATGCGTGAAACACACTACAAATAACAAAATAACAACACAAGGTCCCGATATAGTAAAGATCGTAGAGTCACTAAAATACTTAAAGATGAATAGAACTTATGGTAGATTGTAACATCAGTACACAATTCATACATCTTTTCATAGCATCATTTAAATAGGGTGACATAATTAGCATACCCAAAAAGACATATTTAAAAATCAGGAAGGGGCATCACCTAACTATGGATGGTGAACAAAAAAGTCGTTCAAATCTCAAACAAGCAACTGTCCACAACAATTTCACCGTGCAACCATTTTTCGCCTGGTAAAATCCTGCAATAACCATATAAACAGTCTTAGTATCATCGTAGAACAGTCAGTACAATAAAGGTCATCGCTAATCCTAGTATTCAAGGATTTTAAAAAGGCCTTTGATACCCTTGACAACTTGGCAATATACATAAAAGCCTTGGAATGTCAAGATGTCCAGACGAAACTAAACCAGCTAATCAGAGCTTTATACACACGTAGTTTCTTACATGAAAACCAGGTAAACAACAGCATTGCAGTCGAAAAATAGTTCGACAAGCCTTTGTACTATGACCTCTGTTGTTCAACTGTGTCCTTGATGCAGCATTGTTCAAATCCCTAACACACAGGAAGGAAAATGCTAGGTTAATTGGAGAACTGGGACTGCGCAAATAATACTTGTGTGAATTGCAGGAAAAACTACATGAACAGAGAGGTACAAAATTTGCTGCATTGAGCATAAATATGAACACGACCAAATCATTGCGGATCAACTGCAACGTAAAACTATAATTTGTTATCCCGACCAATTAGTGAAGAAACTACCTTCGTTCTGTTATCTGGATGAGTCATTGGATGATAGACATCGGATCAACAGGGCAAAAAACACTTCGCATAGCCAAAACGAGTTTGATCTTCACCAAACATTTTGCAGAAGACTTAATAAAGAATATTCAATTCCGGCATAACATCTACTCTGCTATAAGGATGTGTAGCTTTTGGACACATCATGTGGCGCAAACAAATGGCAAATCTACATTAATAAATGTCTTCTGATAATCCTATGCATCTTCTGGCCGTCGAAGGCTGAAGATGATATAGCCAGAAGGGCGATTGAGTGGAACCCTTAAGGTAGTAGGCGCACACTTTAAAACGCTGAATGTTGAATGCACGTCTGAATTAAAACGAAGTTAAGCACCGTACATACGATAAAGACTTTTGGGAAAACCTTGTTGTGGCCCTATTCTTCCCACAGAAGTAAAAAGAACAAATTTAACAATGAGCTTTATATAGCCAAGCTATTCAACTTAAAAGACTCCATCGACAAGGCGAAACCATACTTCTTCACGATAACGCCCTAGAGCTTTAAATGGAAGACTCTTCAGCAGCCGCTGTATTTTTCGGACTTTTCACTAATGAAATACCATTTATACACCCCCTGTAGTACAATATAAGAGGCGTAACCTTACCCAATGAAGTGGACCTTAATAACTGATTTAACAACTTCTTTAATACCAGAGCGTGCGACTTTTGGCCAAACGGCATTGGCAAACTGGTCAAGAGATGGGTGGAGATCGTAATTAGCAACGGCTATAAAAATGCTACTTATTCCCCTACCTTATTGATTTGGCTACTGCAACTCATTTCTTTTCACAAAACTAAGATTACCAGGACTTTCATTTGTAAAATTGCAACGCGAAGTGTTTTGAAACTTTTAATATTACTTTAAAAGAGACAAAGTAAAGGATGTTGCTCATATTTTAACTCGAAAGGGTAGATACCAAACCAAGATGAACGGAGATTTAAATGAGTTCCATAGCGGCCCTTGTGGAAGACATCTTGAAGTAAATTAAATTAAAAAATTGGATATCAGTGAGCTCTGGCGTATTGAATAGCAAACGACACACGACGTGCATATTTCAGATGGATGACAAAGAGTAGTTATATATGTCAAAAAGCAGGAAGGTTTTATAAACTTCACGATTTGGTTTGTTTATGGTGAACAATATAAAAGTTTAAATATAAGCCAGCAGTTATTTCGGATCTGGCAATACTTATGTCATTCCATTCCGTCACAAAATTTAGTATATTATCTCCACTGAACGAAATGAATCGATTTACGCTTGAGTAACGTTGGGGTTTATTGGAAATATATCATCAAAACTTATAATCCTCTTTTCGGATGAAGCTCATTTTCATCCTTGTGGGCAAGTTAGTACGTTTCTTACAGAAGCCAATGCACCTATTACGAGTGACTTTTTGGTGCGGGTTGTGGAGCGGAGGTATCATTGGGCCATATTTCATATTTCGCAACCATTACGGTCAATGGAGACATCTATCGCACAGATGTGAACGATATTTGGTGTCAACAGGAAGGTGCAACTTGCCGCGCATCTCATGCCACAGTCGATTTATTGCGTCAAACGTTTGATGGCCGTGTGATGATGGCGATTTGACACCGTTGGACTATTTTCTGTAAGGCGCCGTTAAAGACAAGTGTTATGTCCACAACCCAAAGACAATTGAGCATTTGAAGGCCAACATTCGTGATGTTTAATGAACACAATCATCTTATGTACTAGGGAGATCGACTATTCGACTTTTTTCAAAAACTGGTTCTCGAATAATTCGAAAAGTAGTACTTTTTAAAAACCGTTTTTCGGTTAATTAAAATTGTTCCTTATTTTTGAGGCGCAGAGCTAGACCACGTCGTTTTAAAAATAAGCAGAAGCTGATGGAGAGCTTAAAGTTAAAGTGGCAATCAATATTTACAATAATTCTAACAAATCTCATAAGAACTATGCCAAAACGGTGTACGAAGACCATAAAAACAAGGTTTATTACACAAAGTGCTGAAAAATGCTTCAGTTTCGAACAGCTACTCAAGGAGCTAATTTCGTTTTTGTTGTATTACTTGGTAGAGAATGGAATTAAAGGTTTGTTATTATAGTTATAATTTATGTGCCTAAGATAACAAAAATTAAATGTTTTAGTTTGAATAAATCAATTATTAATATACGAGTGCTTAAATGCCTCGACAAGAAAATTTGCTTAGATTTCGAGCAGCACTGTAAACTATTTAATAAGAACCCACCATCCAACCAAGAAGACATCGATTCAATCCCAGGCCGTACCAAAAACCGATTAATGGTTCCCGCAGTCCTTGCTTGAGAGTTTTTTCTAGCACTGTGACTTTTTGGTACAGTGTCACAAGCGGCTTCTTCATTTTATTGTGCATTACAGTACATAAGGTGATTGTGTTCATTACACCCTTGTGGAAGACATCTTGAAGTAAGAAAAAAATTTGAAAATGAAAATTACGTTTTTACTGATTTGGATATCGCTGACCTTTGGCTTATTGAATAGCAATCGTAATATTGTAGATAGAGGACAAAAAGAAACTAAATATGTCAAAAAGCAGAAGGTCTTATAAACTTCACGATTTGTTTTGCATAGGGTGGGCAGTTTAAAAGCTTAAATATGAACCAGTGGTTATTTCGAATCTGGCAATACTTATCTCATTATATTCTGTCACAAAATTCAGTATATTATCTCTACTGAACGAATTGAATCGATGTACGCTTGAGCAACCTTGGGTTTTATTGGAAATTTATCATCATTTTAAATCCTCTTCGGATGAAGCTCATTTTCATCTTGGTGGGTACATGAATAAGCAAAATTGCCTTATCTGGTGTTCAGAAAAGTCGAACATGGTCTTACAGACGTCAGTGCAGCCACTACGACTGACTGCCTGGTATTGATGAAAACGATATTTGGTTAGAACAGGATGGTGCAACATGCCACACATCTCATGCCACAAACGATTTATTGCGTCAAACGTTTGATGGCCGTTTGATTTGACACCACTGGACTATTTTCTGTGAGGCGCCGTTAAAGACAATTGTTATGCCGACAATCCAAAGACAATTGAGAATTTAAAGGCCAACATTCGTGATATCATTGCCGAGATATGACCCCATACACTTGAAAAAATTTTCGGACATCAGTTCGATCGAATGGGGTACTGTAAGACTAGCCGCGACAGTCATATGAATGAAATAATATTTAATTTCTAACCGGAACAATTATACTTCACAACAAAAAATAAATAAATTTCAGAAAATTCCAAACCGTTTGTTGTTAATCCATTTTTAAGTTTAAACTTTTAAATGGCCCGCCCTATATAAATTGGGTCCTATTTTGCAATTCATAGCGAAAAACAAGGATTTTCTGCCTATCACTGTAACCCAAAAACAAAAAACAGGGTAATACATCTATAGCGACTGGCCAACTATGAGAGGAAAAAACAAATATTAATTTCGCAAATTAAGTTTTTCACGCAAGAGCTTCTGGCTATTCTGTGAGAAACTCGTTATTTTTTAAAGTAAATTATGGTGTAGGGTTATACATAATCGTACTTGACCTACCATAGACGTTCTTGCCTCCATTATTTTCCATCAAATTTCTTATTGTTCTAGTCGTCGTTATTGTCACTTTTGTTAATTTCTGTTGTATTTCTCTGTTCCAAGTGTTAAATTCTCTCTATTGGTGTGTGTACATGGCTGTTTAGTTATATAGGTTGTTGTTTTTGTTATGTCTCTTCTGCATGCCTTTTTGTTTAAAAAATTTTTGTTTTTTTTTTGTTTTTCTGCTTATATAAGTATATACATATACATACATTATATATATGTTTTTCTCATTTTTTAAGTACATTTAAGCAGATATAAGTGATGCAAACGATAACGACAACAATACTGATAACGAAAACAAGAAAAACATCAGAAAAAAACTAAAAGAACATGAAAGTGTTTGTCACGTATGAACGTGTTATTTAAGCATCCTCCACCATTAAGTATAAGTAGGTAAATATTATGTTACAGTGGTGGTCAAAAAGTTATTTAAATACATGTCATAAGAATCCAAACTGTTTCGTATAGTTCGCTTGCACAACTACAGGAGTGTTTTATAGATAAATTACTTTTATAGAATTAACAAACACCACCAAGGAAACTTTCAGAATTTCAAACAAAAGTGATTTTCGTACACCAACAATTAAATTTAAGCCTTGACATAAGCAAGACTTTTATCTTTTGGGGAATATTCTTAAATGCATTTTTGTCTAAAAGAGTTCTTACTGAAATTAAAATCTATTGGTACAAAATGGTCTACGACCTACAATATTATAAAGCTCACAACATCCAATGATGGCAAATATAAGTCAGTACTATAACAAAAAAAGTTGTTTGTTCTATTCAAAGTTTTTACAAAAAGTTCATTTTTCGATAGTTACAAAACTAAAGATGCACTTTAATAAATTCGCTTAGAAAATAATTAAATTAAATTACTTTATGATTAAAAGTTTTTGCTATAATTATGAGTTGAAATTCTATTGTTAAAAGAAAAATTCGGAAAAATTCTTTGTTGCATACTGCGCACGATTTAAGCGGGATTGTTCTGTAATCGACTCCCAAAAAACAATTGCCACAGATTTCAGTTCGGTTATGTTGCTTGTTATCAAAAAAGATTTGAGGGACCATGATATCCCATTGAATTTTGATTGAGGATGCCAATCGGCATTTTCTGAACCTGAAAATTCCGAGATAAGCGGGACTTAAAATTATGGAAATTCTGAAATTCTTTAGTCCCAAAATTTTCGAGATTTAAAAATACCGTTTTATTATGTATACGAGGGGTACTACTTATATTTCGATAATAGCCAATAATAACAAATATTTTTAAATAAAAAAGGCTTAATTATTTTTCAAAATTTTCCACTTGATGATCAAAATACTTTTGCATTCGTAAAAAACCATTTCTCAAATTTTTGGATGCTTCAACTGCTCCTTCGGCGCTCGTAAATCGTTGACCATGCAGTTTTCCCTTGATTTTCGGGAACGAGAAGAAGTCATTGGGTGCCAAATCAGGACTGTACGAAGGATGAGGCATGAATTTGATATTTTTGCTGCTCATAAATTCACCTGTTTGACGAGATGTGTGAGAGCTCGTTTTGTTATGATTTAGGGAGAAGGATAGTCTTCGGCAGTTGCTTTTACGAATTTCCACGAAGCCTTCCGGCAAACATATGGTTGTGTACCACTCAGCATTGATCGTTCTATGTTACACAAGTGGAACAGTGGCCACATGACCCATTCAGTCGAGGAAACAGGGGACCATTTCCTTCGCTGTGCTCATTCCACGAGCACCTTTTGTTAGATTTAGTTCGAATACCCACACGGTCGATAGCTGTTTTGTTTCCAGCTCATACGCATATATCTCTGATTCGTCACCTGTCACGATTTTATACACGTCTTTTCTATCACCGCGGTCGAACTTTTCAACCACTTCCTTACGCCAATCGACTCGGGCGTTTTTTGAACAATTGATAAATTATGGGGTATCCAACGAGAACAAATTTTTTTACTACTAACTGCTCATGTAAAATCGTATGTATTGAAGTGGAACTAATGTGAAAGCATACCTCTATCTCACAATATGTCACATGAAGATGTCTCATTATAAGTTCACGCTCTTCATCAAAGTTTTATGGCACAACAACTTATTTTGGACGATCTTCACGAAATTCGTCGGCATCCGAACTACGACCGTGATTGAATACACTCTACCAGCTATATAGTCTGGTTCTTGATGGTGCTTCTCGCTATGCAACAAACTGAGTTCATTGACACATCGACACGTTCATCTTGTTGAGATAATCCATGTCGAAGGTTGAGAAAAATAATCCAACGAAAACATATTCTTGTTTTTTCCATTTTCGTTCACGATTGGCATCCCTAAACCTAATCGAGTAAAAAAGTTTTCCATTGCGTTTGATGTATATTTTAAGACTCCAATAACGTGCGCCGTGTGGTAACTGTTGTCAAAGGAAGCATTATTATGCCGACCAGGCCATTCGTAAAGAAAACAGTTTTAGAAAGAACGCCTGCCATACTGCCTGACTTGAGCCATCAGATAAAAGCATATCCTTTATTATTTCTTTGATCTCTTATGCACCCTTATGGCCATCCGAGGGAATGAAATTGCTAATGAATACGTTACTAGAGGGTCCCCTCTGTCTTTCGTGCATAGGGACTAACATGCCATTCTCTGTGCCTTGTCTAGTTTGTTTGATAAATGGGGTTTGGAAGGAGGTCGAGGTCGGGATTCTGTCTGGCATAATTACCGGTCATTATATGATAGGCCGCATGCCAGAGCACATGTGACGCCCTGGTCATGGCTACTGTAGGAGATGTCAGAATGTGAAGGAGGAAGAGTCACCTTCTCTGTGACTGTTCCGCTCTGTGGGAGCTTAGACTAAAGCACTTGGATGCTTGTCACTTCCGTGATCTGAACTATCTTAGGTATATGTCACTGTCGAAGTCGATTGCCTTCGTCAAGGGTACAGATTGACTTATGTGAGGGAACTAAAATTTGTGGGTCTTTTTTTGGACTCTCTTATATCCGGCCTTTCGGCCTCTTCAATGGGCATGTCCTGTAATGGGTATCACGACGAGCCATAGGGTCTCCAAGTGAACTAGCGAAGCGCAAGCAACCCACATAACATAACCCAACCTAACCTTATCTATGAATCTTTAAAGGAATTTGTAATGATATGGTGGTTTAAAGTTTAACAGTATGGATGAGCTTACTTTAAAAACATAACCTTTTTAATAAAAGTGTCCTTCACTGTGTTCATCTGATATTTTATAAGCACGTGTCAGCTCTTGTGATGTGAATGTGGTAATAAAAAAGCTCTAATACACACGGAGATAAAATAAACAAAGTATATATACAGATACACACATACCCAGGCATTAAGTTATTTTTAAGGTCATTTGACGGTGAGTGATGCTTTTAAAATTTATTTTCGCTCAAAATATTTTTTTAAAGGCAACAACAACAAAATACCTAACGACTGTTAAGGATAGAAAGCTAAAGAGTATTTAATATTTAAAAGCAATATGGACTGGCAACACATGTAAAAAGGTTAAGTTATAAATAATTATGCTTCATCTTCTATTAGATGTTCACAAAAATCTGCATCATCGTAGGCTGTTTGGGTATAATTAAGAGAATAATCCAAAGAAATTTGGCCTTACTTATTACACCCTCTTTTTCTATGGCAGAAGGCTTTTGCTAAAATTCAGGCACGTACCTAAAATACAACCATTTAATTAAAGCTTTAATGAAAACAAATTTATTGAAAAAAATAAATAAGAGAATATGCCAAAATGCCAAATTTACTCAGCAGACGGTTGCAGAATAAGTTCGTCAAATTGTTCGTTATCAAAGACTTTTATGGAAACCACATACTTTTGAGTATTTTTTATGGCACCATGCTGTCCCAGTTTCACTAAACGCAGATCATAGTATTCTTTGAATAGAGGTCAGGCTGGAGTCTCGGGTTTGGCATTTCTTCGGGAGACACCCACTCTATTCTGTGCATTATATTTATAAAGCATTTCTTATCTCCAGTGAAAATTTTGTAGAAAATGCTCCGATGATGGGCAAGATGTCGAAAAGAAATTTAAAAGCTCCTGAGACGTTTAAGTTACAAATTTTTCGGCACATGAAATTGAATGTAATTATTGAGAATTGTTTTATGATCGCAGTTTATTTATTTATTTTATTTATTTTTTCTTTTGGGCAACTAAAGAATTGTTTGAAGACCACCAACCTTTTTATTAATAATCCATAGTTAGAACGTGCTTTCGATTGTCATTAATTTATTTGAAAGCCTTTGCTAATGAGTTGAAAGTTAAATGAAATGTTAGAAAAACTAGATTTGCCGCAATGAAGCTAAAAATACAACCAACTAAGTGCATATATTCTATGTTTGCTATCGTCCGCACAGCGTGGGGATGTCACTCGTCACTAGTCTTGATGGCAAAATATTTCAATATCAGGCTCATATGGATACTGGGACACAGTAATATTTTGGGGAACTGTGTGGCATATGAACTTCTCAGACGGGGCACGATGGCACAGATTTTCGGGCAAAGAAAGTGTGTGTATGTCTATCTCCAATTGTCATTTATATCTTAAAGGCGGGGCCAACAATATGTTCTTCAGAAGATAGAGACAGATTACTTACTGTCTGTAGACAAAAGGCGGAAGAAATGTGGCGGCTTGTAAATCGGTGAATTTCTCATTAAGTAGTATAACTATAGGGAATATATGCTCTCTGGTCATTGTCTGGTGGGCAAACATGCGTTTTAGGCATAGTGGATAAATGTTGGGCAGTTATTGCTGTGAAGAAGAGAAGGTAACTGCGAGGCACTTCTTCCTGTAATGTTCGGCGACATTGAGACTGAGGTTAAGAGTCCTAAGAATGCAACATATGAACCTCGAATTGCTGCTGGAAGTACCGGTAGACTGTATCGGTAACTGATTACTCTTTCCAGGGACATTGTAGCATGGGCTGTTTGGCATAAGCGGCCTTGTCTTAGGACTGGCCACCGATTTTAACTTAACCTATCCTATGTACCTATGCAACTTGATGAAAGAGATCTTGGAATAACCCCAGTGTGAGATTATTTTTTTTTTTGTTAAGTTGGTACATCTGTTGTTGATATTCCCGCTAAGTCTTAGCGTCATAGCTTGACATTTGCCAAAGCTACGTTGCCAAGAGTACATCTGTCTCTATGTGTGTAGGCGATTTTTTACAATTTGAGAAAATTATTTCAATTTACAGCAACGAACTTGTATTAAGTTTTGCAGAAGAACCGGATTATGCGTAAGAAACGGATTTAGTGCGCGAACGTAAGAAATATTGGAAAAGTGTTTCGGCAATGATTCTCTAAAGAAAACGGTTGTCCAAAAATCGCACGAGCGATTCAAAAGTGATGAACGCAGTGGCAGACCATCGAGATCGAAAACCGACGAAAACACTAATAAAGTAAAGGAAATGTTGGTCCATAACGACAAATTAACCATCAGGGAGATAGCGTAGGACTTGCACATTGCCTGTGGATCCATCCAAGACGATTTGGTAGCAGCAAAATTGTTGCCAAAAGACCTCAAATTCATGCAAAACAGAGATCTTCTTGAGACTGCAAAAGTCATGATTTGCGACACTAAGTCCGATCCCACATTCATCACAAGGATCATTACTGGAGACAAAACGACACGCAATTCAGACTTCAGGTAAGTGAATGGCGTTCATAAAATCAGCCGAGACCAAAAAAGCACGTCGTTTTCAGTCAAAAAAGAAAGCAATGTTCACGGTTTTCATGGATTTTGCCAGAAGGCCAGGTAATAAGCTAAGAGTATTATTTGGGCGTTATGAGACGTTTGCGTGAAGAAATTCTCCGAAAGAGACCAGAATTGTGGGCAGAAAACTATGCACCATGATAACGCGCCGTCGCGCAGTGCCATCATAATTCGAAATTTGTTGACGAAAGTTGCAACAAATACCATCCAACAGTTACCGAATTCAACTGATTTGGCTCCCTGTGACTTCTTTCTCTTCAATCGAGTTAAAAAACCATTACGGGAAAGCGTTCAGCAGCCGAGAGGAACTAAGGGAAAAATCGCAGGAAGCACTGATGGACATACCGAAAACCGAGCGCTGGAATAAATGAGTTGCAGTCGATGGGGATTGCTTTGAAGGGGACGATATAGATTTAGATCAGTAAAATTCTATTTTTAATTTTCTGAATTAAATTCCGGGAACGTATTGATGAAGGTTCTCTAGAAGATGGAGCTTAATCTCATCCTGAAGACAGGCGGGATAGCTGAGGCAGATTGTTAGTCGGTAAATTACTCGACAACTATTGAACATGCAAAGACTAAAAATTTCGGCTGAAGGGGATATGGTCTCTGGTCATTATCTAGTGGACAAATACGATGTCCGTCTTGGGCATAGTGGATCAATGTTGTGCAGTTATTGCTGTGAGGAAGAGATGTTAGCAGCGAGGCACTACTTCCTGGAATGTCCGGCACTATCGAGACTGAGACTAAGTGCCCTGTGAAGGCAATTTATTAACCCCGAATTGCAGCTGAAATTACTGGTAGCCTTTAGCGGTCGCTTTATTATCGAAGCCACCGATTTGTTTTTGCAGGCCGCCGATTTTAAACTATCGGTATATATACATATACATACATACATATGAATTTCATTTTGGCGGACTATACCATTTTCGCTTTGTTGTTTTGTAGTACAGATTTGCTGAATCTGTATACTTAGTTTGGATCAAACGACGCTATGCTTGTACTAAATTTGACACATTTGCGTCTAGTCCGCGAAAGGGACATTAACATGTATTTGTCTGACTAAAATAAATGTTGTGCAGAATTGATATCACCATACATTACTTTTCAATAGTCCTTTTGTTTAAATTTGTTACAAAAATGTTTTAACTATGGCCTAAATCTAGATTTCGCAAAATTTGAATCAATGAATAACGATTTAACTGTTAAAATCTGGATAAAAATTTTACTTTTATGCTTTTAATGGCAGCAGAAAACCTATACTCATGTTTACTGCCAAAGTAAAAAAAAAACTGGATACAAAGTAGTCCATTAACCTTAACAACAATTCCAAGAATTCGATGTAGTGCTGGCCTATGCTTAGAATCAAGGTCCTGCAAAGGAGGCATAAATGTTTTTTATAAATTTTAAAGATTTCTTAAAATATGAATTAAGAAAATTAACTCATACGTATACGGCTGGTGTTCCATTCTGCATTTCTCGTATTTAAAAAATCTTTTAATATTTTCAAAAATTTTAATAAAGTTTTTTAAATTTGTTATGTTTTTCTTTATTTTAAAATTTAAATTTTATAATTTTTTTCGTTCAATTTTATTTTTGCTGGCTGGGGTAAAACATTTCCCATAATGTGCACCATAACGTATGAGCAATATTATTTGAAATTTATTCATCACACATACTGTATGGCAATAATGTACGAATATTTTACAAAAAAAAGTACTTCTATGCATATATATCACACTAAGCAATTGTTGTTTTTGTTTATCATAAAAATATCACACTCACCTACAAAAAATAAATATGAGCACGCAAACACATTAGAATTATCTTAACTAAGACGTTCTTAAGTGGCCTTGTATTTCGTATTTCGTTAAAGATAAGGTTTTTTAAAAATTTACCTGAAAAAAAAAGGAAAAATAATATTTGTTTTTTTTAATTTCTAGAGTATAAAAATATAATAATGTAAGAACTGTTGATATTTAAAAAAAAATATTTTGACTAAAGACAAAATTCACCACGTCAAAGCTTATTATGAGCTTTTAGCTAAAAAATGTATTGGCTTGTGTCAAAGTTTAAAAACTTCCAAAATTATCTGCACTAATTAAGAGTGCTGCCAAATGCATGGATCGATTGCTTTTTGTGCTATTTTAGACCATTTGAATTAAGGGCGAAAAATCGAAGATTCATGTCCATACTAGAACATTCTAAGCTAAGATGAGTTAGTTAGAGGCTGTTGAGTTAGTTAGTTTTGAATTGGCTATTAAGAAGTAAAGTCTGTTTAGGGCCCAAATAAAAAATGTTTTAAAAGAGAATTTGGTGTATTCAAGTACAGTGGAATTAATAAAAAGGGACAGACAGTAAAGCGACAACAAAAAAATAAAAAATTAATAATTTTAATAAATAATTAAAAGATAGTGTTTTATTTCATTTTAACGCAATATAAACGAACTCAAACTTTCCAAGGAGGTTACAACGTAACAATATGTACTAAACTTTAATTAATTGGTTACAATAGCTTAAAGATTACTAATTTTGTCTTAATCTGAAATTCTGGTCAAACTTTTTTAACTTCTTTTTTAATTATAATACTAATGTTAGGTATAATATTTAATAAATGTGAAACCAAGTAAAAGTTACTTTTTGTAACAAAATTTTTTCTAAATCCGATTCAATAAAAATTAAAGCAGTGATTTCAATCCGATTTTCGCAGAATAAGGATTAGATATGTAAGTTATAAATTAACACATTTTTTAGAATCCAAAAGTAAATAAACTCGTCCTTTTTTCCAAATATTTTGATATTTTTTTAATTAAAATTTTTGTTTATTATTTGAAATACATGTCCATTTATCGACCAGTAAGCATTTTATGGACCATATGTTTAATTTAATTTAATTAATACTAAGAGTTAAACTGTGTTAAAAATTAATACAAGATTTTATTTTTTACTTTTATTAAATCATAAAGTATATATTGTTTAAATAGATACCCATCGGAGAAGCAAGAATTCCCCTACAACTACCATGGCAAACACAGAGAATACAATAAAATCATAAAAACGGTTAAAATCATCTTAAAAAAACTTTTCTCTGAACGGACATTTGGAAGATAAAAGAAATTTCTGTTCCAAAATCAGTGTCTAACACTAGCCAATGTTTATTAATTGCTAGCTAAGACCCGTCGTGCTTCGCTACCCCCATCTTAATTATTATCTTAAGTGCTATCTTAAGTTAAATTTTTTACCTTTTTTCCTCCATTATTTACCCTTCTGGTAAAAGTCCAATCCTTTTAACCTTCCAGAAAGACACTGTATGTTCATAGATAGCTTTATGTGATTTCTGTAATTCCCGCTTTTTAGCTGATGTGAATAGATAACGAAGCTTTAATAGTTGTCGCTCTCCCATCCAATATTTAGTATGAATATATGGTTTCACGCAGACTTATCCAACCCCGCAAAGTTATTGACTGATACTGTGTATTGTAAAGGACATTGCTTGAACCTAATTTAAAAACTTCTACTATTTCCGTTCTCAAGACATACAAAAATTAATATTTACTTTGTATGGAAAGTACCACACCCACTTGTTCAATTGTGCCCACTTTTCTTCTGATAATTTATATTGACTATGAAATCATTCAGACCAAATACTGAAACTTCAACCTTAACCGTTATCAAGATATGATGAAATCAATATTTTGTTCCTATGGGAGGTATAACATTTACTTGTCGGATTCTGCCCATTTTTTTATGATAATTTTTACTGACTACCAAGTCATTGAAACCAAATTCCAGTCACTCGTAATGGGTGCGTTGGCTGCTGTAAGACCACGTTTAGATTTTCTGAGTCACAAAGACGGCAATTTTGCTTATTAACTTACCAAACGAGATGAAAATTAGCTTCATCCGAAAAGATGATTTGTTTTTTGGAAAAATCGACATCATCGTGCAGATTCTCGTTGCCCTATCTAGCCAAGCAAAAACGAAAAGGATGATCATGCAGCTTCAAGTCTTGAACCAATTAAACTTTGCAAGGTGTTATACCCAGAATTTTTGTCAAAATTCAATGTAAGCTGTTCTTGAGAACGATGATACGTGACGATTCTCAGCCACAGCTTCATTATTTCTCGCTAACGTCTTGATGCATCAACAATGAAACCACTTTGACGAACTTTAGAATAAACTTGTGTATACCAGGCATGGTTGGTCCTTCTATGCGACCAAATTTTGAATGACATTTTCGAGCAATTTCCGACCAATTGTCATTGTTTTGGAAAGCAATTTCCAATAAATCTGAATATTGCCCAAGCGTAAATCGATTCATTTTGTACATTGGAGATAATATACTGAATTTGGAAACAGAATAGAATGACATAAGTATTGCCAGATTCGAAATAACCGCTGGTTCAAATTTAAACTGATAGATGACCCACCCGATACTTTGGATCAAAAGAGTCTAAATATATTAAAATTTCCTAAATAAATTTTCTAATAAAATTTTTAATTAATTTGCTTGTAAAAAAAAGTTTAGTTCGCAAGCTTCTTTGCTTACGAGTATAAACTGGCAAGCTTACGCTCGAATTATTGTTCGATATCGAAAGCCATCATTATAAATTTAAAATCGTTTTATTCGTGATCGAATAAGAGAATTCCAAATAGTCAAGGACTCGTTCGTTCGAATAAGAATTCGTTCGTATACTAATGCCAGAATTAGCCCCCTGAGTATAGCCAGAGATTTGCAATGACTGTGGAGATAATAACTAAATTATTGAAAGACATACAAAAACGTGTTCATAAAAAGCATTTAAGCAATACTGGAATAAGTAAAAAATGAATGAAATCACCTTCAAGAGACTTAAACATTTTTTTATTAATAATGCGAATAAATCAAATATCCCATCATTTCACCTTAAACACTTACCAAAATGATATTACCTTTCAGCACACGTATAATTCAAATAAATAATAAGACAGAAAATCTACTCGAAAACATTAAACATCTAAAAGTAACCAATTTAAAATGCATAATAGAGGCAACAAAAAAAAAACTACAACTCAAGTTCTTGCTACAATAAGCAGATTGTTTTTTTTTCTTCTTTTTCTTTTTAGATGGCATTTTAAATCGAATAGTAACCAACAAAAATGAAAAAACACATTTAAATACTCCAGATCTTCCAGGTGCTTTTTCATTCATTCGTTCTCACTTGCTTTTTTTCCCCATTGATTTATGCAGTTAACCATCTTTGGCTAATGGTCTCTGAAGACAGCATCATAATGATGACGATATGAGATGCTGGTAGCAACATTACGGTTGCAGGTGCAGGTATACTCTACTGCACGAATGGCCAAAAAGTGCCAAAGCACTAAAGCAGTTGATGCAAACCAGGCTAGCAAGCAGCATCCCAATAACTAATAGAGGAGAAAGGAAAAATGTGAACACAAGGACATGCATAAAATATGTTTTAAAGCTAAATTTTATACATTTTTATAGCCAAAGCTATCGTTTTTTTTCTATTATTTTTTCGGAGATCTTTTTACAAAAAGCTGTAACAGAAAAAAAAATTTTAAAAAAATAAATAAAAACAAAAGGAATATTGTTGGCAATAAAATTTCAAATGATTTACAGTTCACTAGTTCGTTTAGTTCTATAGAAAGGACCATAATGAAAAAAAAAATATCCAAAAACATGATAAAAACTAATGTTTGAAAATTTCTAACAAGTTCAAGTTTCAGGTTTAGTTTTTTTTCCTAAAAACATATAAAAGAGGAATGACATTAAAATTAAGAGTTTTTTTCTCTTATTTCTAGCAAATATTGATTTTTAGTTGTTGCCAACAAAATAAATTACCAAAACGAACACAAAAATAAAATTTTATAACACAAAGACAAATGACAGCAAAAAAAAACTAACAATTTTCTAATGCCAAACAGCAAACTCAACCCCTAAACGTAAAACAAAATCTTCAGTAGTTTTACACACAAAAATTTGGAATAGATTTCACAAAAAAGTGCCAGCATCTCTCTACAGCAAATAGTTCAGGGCTTTCGTAGTTTGTTGTTTTTGTTGTTTCTAGCAATTCTTTTCGCAGTGGCGTTGGTTTTTTGAATGGCGCCGTCTAGACTGTAATAAATGTTGGCGCGTACGTTTCGTTAACCTTCTTCCTTTATATCTTTTTTCTTTGGCAATTACAGCAAGAATTTTTTTACATAAGTAAGGACAACACATGCCCACATTCACAAAAGTGAACGGAACGTTAATACCCCAACAATATCATAAACGTTAAACGGCTTGAAATCCCTTAGAAATTAAGGGCAAAAGCATATTGTTTATCTAGAACTTATTTATTTATGTTTGACGTTAATTTTTCAAAGAATCACCCACACATGCCTTCTTCTGCATGAATGAATTTGTAGAACAAACCCACATTCCCCAATTACTTCATATGTGATAAGTGACCCACACAATTTTCTAAATACTGACTTTAATCGCAAAATCAAATCATTGAAAGAAAGTCCTTTTCCTTAAACTACATCCAAGAAGTCTAAGCAAATAAAAGGTGGGCAAATTTGAGGTTAGGAAGTAAATTGGCTTAAAAACACATTTTTTCTTCTGACAAATTCAATGGAATATAATGCCGGGCATATGTGTACCTCTAGGACGTCGTTAAACGTCCGCTCTTTTCATAAAATTTGAACCATATTTTGCCACAAAGCTTCGTTTATCTCTTCAATGCAGCGTCAAATTTCATCTTTCATAGGGTCAATTGTTTATGGTTTCTGCATGGAAACCCGGTCCCTCTAATGACCCCAGAGAAAATAATCCACATTCCCCAATTACTTCATCTGTGATAAGTGACCCACACAATTTTCTAAATATTGACTTTAATCGCAAAATCAAATCATTAAAAGAAAGTCCTTTTCCTTAAACAACATCTAAGAAGTCTAAGCAAATAAAAGGTGGGCAAATTTGAGTTTAGGAAGTAAATTGACTTAAAAAAACATTTTTTCTTCTGACAAATTCAATGGGATATAATGTCTGGCAAATGTCCACCTCTAGCATGTCGTTAGACGTCCGCTTTTTTCATAAAATTTGGATCCACAACAAAGCCCCGCTTATCTCGTCAATGCAACGCCGAATTTTTGTCTTTCATAGTGTCAGTTGTTTATGGTTTGTGCACGGAAAATAACCCAGCGGTGTTAAGTCACAAGAGCGAGGCAGCCAATTGACATTGCCAAATCGAGAAGTTACGCGACCGGGAAATTTCTCATGCAATAACTAAATTGTTAAAGCTGTCCTGCTGTAACCAAAGGTCACTGATGTCAACATTAGCCAATTGTGGCCACAAAATATTGATTTTCATGGTTTGGTAGAGCAGAGAAATCACAATGACGTTTCCTTGCTTATTTCGAAAAAATACGGGCTGATAATGCCGCCTAACCACAAACGGTCACTTTCCTTGGATGTAATGGTTTTTCGAGGACTGTTTTGTTTGTTTACATAACCGCCTCATCACTAAAGATGATTTTATTGAAAAATGCGTTGTTTTCGTTCAGTTTTTCAAACAACCAATTCACAAACGTTCGACGCAAACAAAGGTCGGCTGGCTTTACTTGTTAAACGACTTGAACGACGATGCGCGAAATGTTGCGCAAAGTTCCTCTGGTGATACCCAATTGTTGCAAACATCAAAGAGTTGATGTTCCAGGATCATTCTTAACACTTTTCTGTACAGCAGTTATGTTTGCATAACTACGGCTACTACGAGCGTCAACAATAGTACCGTTATCCCCGAATTTAGCTATTAAATTACGCGCAGCGGTCTAAGAAAGAACCTGATTACGAGGAAAACTGCTCAAATTTTACGAAGAGATAAAGTAAAATTTTCACCATTTTGATAGTAAATTTTCACAATTAAAATTCTTTGTTCAAGAGTGTTGCGGTCCCAATTTTTTACTAAATAAGTGTCAAAGGCTGACAGCTCAATTCTTGACATTTCATCATTTGATAGCCAATTCACTTTCTAACCTCAAATTTGCCCACCCCGTATAAGAATAAAAGGAAACGTAGTAATTTAGCAAACAAAAGTAATTGGATATTGTCCTACATTAGCTAAGAACTCTAAGACGAAGGAAAAAATACAAGAAATAATATTACAATCAGTCAAGGCTGGCATCATAAACTTGGTTGAATTTGTCTCTAAATTTATCTTAATAAGGCTACCTACCTAAGACCTTATTGAATGATACTAATTTTTGGCCAAAAATTAGCATGGCTAGAAAATTGGGTCGTCATTCAAATTCCAATTAGTTGGGTTGCTTCTGTTATTCGGTTAAAAATTTTACTTAAAATAGAACAACTTTTTCTTATATTTCGAAATTGTTAACAGCTATACCTACATTGGAGCAGATATAATCTATAACACGGTGCGACAAAAAAGAACGAATCTTTTCTGATAAGCGCTATCAAGTAGAACAAGAATCTGTTTTCGGAACTTATGAAATACCTTCAAAATTTCAAGTTATGGATAAATAACCGATTTTTCGGACCTTATGTTTCTATTAACTGGCACCAAGATCGTGTGATTTAACCCCTTCTCATTAGTTTCTTTCGAAATACGAACACATATTCTGCAAAAAGTTTGTGAAAGTTTATGTTCCAGATTGCACCTTGCACGCGCCACACGTGGCGGCGTATGGCCAAAATCAAAATGGCATAATGTAAATTTTATATATAACACAGCGCATTTCATTGGTATTAAAACTATATATCATTGTTTTATTTTGATTTAAACTTTTGAAACTGTAAAAAAACACCCGATACAAGTTTCAGTACATGCTTATGCGAAGTTAAAATATTACTAGTTTGTTAGAATTTGGGACTTCCCTTTTACCCAACACGTTCATATTCGGAAAGAACTATATTTTGCTATTCAGATTCTAATCTAATAATCCCTTTCAAATCCTAAAATGTGTAGAATAAAATAAGCTTTAAATCATGAAAATCGGATGGCTATTGCTGCTTTTATTCCAAATTAAATGCATGTACCTAACTTTGACCAAAATTAGCGAAAACATGTTTTCTTGCAAAATAAGAGGAATTTTTGTCCTTTTTTATTTCCAAAAGTTATACAAAAATTATTAAAATATAATTTTAACATTAATGCGTCTAAATTAAAGCCAGACACGTTACCTATAAAGGGAGGTAACTAACTTTGACAAAAACTTCATAATACATTATTAGGCAACAAAAACGTAATCAAAGAAAATGTCTGGTAGCAAACAATACATACGCATATACCATATGTATGTTTTCAAAAAAAAAAAAAAAAAAAAAAAAACAATTATTATTATTTTGAATCCAGTTTTCTTTTTTCTTCTACTTTTCATATTTTCAGTCGGAGTTATTCGTCGAATCGACCAACAAAAAACTGCAAGCATTCTTCCTGATCATTTTCTATTGTATCGCCTTTCTATATGCAAGATATCTTGATGAAATCTTTCACCATATTCATCAGATACTGCATCAAGATTTTCAGGAAAAAAATCCAAGTGCGAGTTTAAAAAATGAATTTTAAGCGACATTTTGCATTTTAGAGCTTTATAGGTAGAAAGGAGTTATTGAACGATTTTCTTGTAGTTTTCATTTTCAACTTCGCAAAAAATTGTGACACACATTTACCAAAGTTAGTTAGTTACGATGGGCAGCCAGACACGTCCAGCCCACCTGGGTTCGATATTGATCCCACTGTGATACCCATCAGTAATCCAGAAAATGGACAACCTATATGTCCGCGTCCCGGTGCAATCCGAACCAACCAGACGCATGTACGAAAGAAGAGATCCTGCCGATATTCACACCGGCCAGACCCGACAAGGCATCCAGAAACGGACTGCCCAGAAAAAACAGTCTTAATATCCGAAAGACTCGGGCACTGGCATAGGAAGTGCTCGACAGTCTCCTCTTTCTCCTCATCCTGACAACCCCTACAATATTCATTGAACGGCAGATCCAATCTCCTAGCGTGCGCACCAGCCACCCAGTGCCCAGTAATCACAGCCACAAGAGTTCGCAGCCTAAGTCGCAGCACCCCTCTAATAGACTCCCAGCGAGCCCAATCATATAGTGGCCAGATTTACCTCGATACAGAGCATGTGTGTTCATCATCCCACCGTAGCTGTACCCTACCCAAAGCCACCCATGCTCTTTTCTCTGTTTCATTCAATTCCATATTAAAAGTTGCATCCTTCTTAAGCTCTCTTATTTGTGAACCTACAAAGATTCTTTCTTCGCTGATTCGTGAGAATTTGGTTTTAAGGTATTGAAATACTTTAGAATCCTTATTCAGTGCTTTCACATAATTTTTCATTAGCCCCAGCTTTATATGAAGAGGTGGTAGTAATACTTTTTCTTTTTGAATTAAAGTGCTTCAGACATGCTCTTTCTTCTAGGAATTAAGCTCGTTCCTTGTGGGCAATTTTTTACTTCGTAGCGCTTATCTCTTGCGCGACTATTCCATTAGCATAAGAAACAACAAAACTTGGCATATCCTAGTTGAAAATCAGCTAAATGTTCCATAAAAAATCGTATTCTTAGAATATTTTTGACTTACCATAGCCCTAAAAATGAGCACTTTACTTTTGTCAAAGTTAGGCACCTACATTTATGGGTTATTTTAGTTTCAACCCACACCTGGCTTTCAGTTAATTGCTAAAAATGTAAAATTTATATCCTAACAATTTTTTATAACTTTTTGGAAATAAAACAAGAAAAATTTCCAATAATTTTGCAAGAAACAAATGTTCCGTTAGTTTAGCATGAAAACATTTTTTCGCTAATTTTGCTCAAAGTTAGGTACCTGCATTTAATTTTGAATAAAACCAACAATATCTAACCGATTTTCATGATTTAAAGCCTATTTTAAGTGATGAACATCTAAAATTTTCATTGTAAAAAATTTTATATGAGTTTTTGAAAAAAATAATTTCTCTAATTTTGCGCAAAATTTTTTTTTGTTTTCGCAGCTAAGTTGTGAATAACTCCGAAACGGTTAAAAATAAAGGGTCCGCCAAATATTTTTTTTTTTTTTTTTTGAAAATGCTAGAAAAGAGATCTACTTTAATATTTTCTCAAATTTCTTTTTTTATTTGAAAGTACAATCCTTCCGGTTAATAATGGAAAATAATTTCATTCAAATGGCTGCCTCGGCTGACCATGCAGTAGCCTACACGTTCGGTCCAATTTTTAAGCACATTATCGATTGTGTGCAGCTGTATTTCATCAATGGCTTCACGAATATGGCACCCCACAAATAATAGTCCAACGGTGTCAAATCGCAGCTCCGGGGTGGCCAAACGACATCAGCTCTGCGGCTGATAATGCGATCTTCAAAAACAAGGCGCAAAACATCGAGAATAGCATCGGCTGTGTGACACATAGCGCCGTCCTGTTGAAACCAAATGTTGCTAATATCCTCCTCTTAAATTTTTGTGAACAAAAGTTCGTTCAACAATGCCCGATAATGATCGCCGTTGACTGTAATGGCCACTCCTTATTCATTTTCGAAGAAAAATGACCCAATTATGCCTCTGGACCAAAATCCGCACCAAACTGTGACTCGTCTTGGGTGTATCGGCTTTTCAATGTATGCGTGCGGGTTTTCTGTGCCCCAAATGCGACAATTTTGCTTGTTTACATACCCGCTAAGATCAAAATGAGCTAAATCTGAAAAGATGATTTTTTTTGGCAAAATCGGCATCTTCTGTAAGTCGATCGCGTATACATAACCATATTTGTTCAGCGGAAGGATAAAACTAATTATCTGTCAAATCAGACATGAGCTAAGTGTTACCATTTACGAAATAACCTTTAGTTGAAAAAAAACATTAGATGGCGGACCCTATACAAAAAAAAATGTTATTCAGATGATTTATAGGAAGTTTGGTTGTACCTGCATCAAAATCGTTCAAACCGTTTCCAAGTTATGATGAAATATATTGACTTAACTACCATATTTTGGGAAAAAAATTTGCCACGCCCATAAAAAAAAATTCGAGCTCGATGGAAAAAAACTGTAAATGGATTTGAATTTAGCGCATCAAAGTCATGATATTTCGTATAGTTTTATTTAAAGGCGAGAATTTTTTTTTTTTTTTTTTTTTTTTTTTTTGTACAGCAGAGTAATCGGAATTTTAGTTTATCTTTAATTAATACGAAAACTTCTCATAGCCATTGCGTCTGCAAAGATGTTTGCTGAAGTAAAAATATTTATGTTTTGATGAAAACTTAACTCCATGTTTTGGGCTGTAAACTTGTTCCATACAAGAAACTGATTTACATTAATTATAATAGACTTAAATAAATTACCAAACTTGCAAATAATTAATTTATATTTCAGATTCTAATGGACCCCTAATTTTTGGCTATTTTTCGTCTAATTATTCAAACGTTTTCAAAATAAATCACCATAGTTTTGTCATGTTCCCTTTGCTTGTCGGAATAACGCTATTTTTACGTTTTATTATCATGTTTTAATGTTTTTTTTTTAATTCCCTTTATTTTCGTTTTTAGACAAAAACATAAATATTCATGCTTATAAAGTTTAAAAAAATTAATTTTATTTTATTTTCCTTAAAACTTATTTCAGTTGTTTTGTAAGAAATACCATTTACTAGCTTAAGGAAAAGGATTTCCTTAAAGACTTCTTCTATTTCACACTTTTACCAAATTTTTATAAAGAATTATGATAAATTTGTGCTGTTTATAACATGGAAATGGTGTAGTGCTTTTATCGTTATGAAAATAATACAAAATGAGAAATAACCAGTACAAAATTGTCACAAAAATAAAAAAACAAAAAACAAAAATATGAAAAGAAAATAATAAAATGGTTAAACTGTTACAAGATGTGGCCTTGTTATCCTTTTCCTTTTTTTTTTTTTTTTTGTTGTATTTTATTTGGAGCTAAAATTTATGACTCTATTACCGAAAAGAATAATAATAAGCAACTTTTCTACGTTTATTTTTTATACGTTTGCTGCGTGTTTTTCTTTTCTTCTCCTTTTTGAGTTCTTTAGATTGTGACACAAGTAAGTAAAAAATAAAATGAGACAAAAACAAAGGAAAAACAAATAAAATAAAAATAATACGAGTAATAAGAAATAATAAGAATGTAGTTTATGGCTGTTTGTTGTTATCAGGAGAGGATGCCGAGAACACGAAAATCACCAAACGTTTATAAAGATCTTAAAAAGAAAGGACTCCAGCATTAAAAAATACGTATAAAGAATGATGAAAAAAAGACTCTGTACACTAAAAAAGGGCAAATAAATGGCGACAATGTAATAAGACCCCAAGTAATAAAAAAAGATTGTGGAAAAACAAAAATAATACATCAGAAGTGGGCAAAAATTAAGGATAAAAAGGACTTGACATGAAAGGTACTTTAATGAAAATATTTGCAAGAAACCTTTTTAAAACAAGATAACCTTTAAAATTAGATAATATTATCTTAAGTTTTCAACAGAAACAACTACCATATTAACGCCCCTATTACGGTTTAAAATTCGACGAAGCTAGTTTAGGTTAAGAGTCGTTAAGACGTTTAGCACACCTAGGTCCGATAGAACTCATTGTAATAACCTTCCTTCGACAGCCTGTTATCTAACCAGTTCGCCTCCTCTATGAACTTACTAATCAGAGCTAAAGGAATTTCCCTTAGCTTGGGGTTCTAACTAAAAGATAGTCCAACCACAATTGTGAGTCACACTGTAACGTCAACTTTTTAGTCCAACTTAGGTTGACAAATTTAACCATGGAGAGGTACAACAGCGCGTTAAAACTGTTGATGCCTTTTACGAAAATGGGCATTAAAATTGAAATGCATTTCGTTCACTTCGTCTTTTTTTGGTCAGCATAACCGACCAAATATATCCACATTAGGAAAAATTGTGCCATATTTTAGAAAACTGACCCGGTAAGAAACGTAAGAACATCTGTGCATACACGCTCAGCTCGTTCTGTTACCGTGAATAATGTACGCTACAGCGAGGTGATAACGGATTTCTTGTGCTCAGAAATTGAAGATATGAACCTGGACGGTATGAGGTTCCAGCAGGATGGTGCAACTTGCCATATAGCCAACGCAGCAATGGCTTATTTGCGCGAGATATTCAATGGCTCATGTCGTGGCTATGCTAATTAGCCGCTACGATCAAGTGATTTGACACCGTTAGACTTCTTATTTTGGGGATAATTAAAAGAAAAAGTGTACGTCAATAAACCAAGAACAATTCAAGAGCTAAAGGATTCGGCACATTAACGACATTGAACCTCAATTATGTCCCAAAGTCATTGAAAATATAGGCCAACGGTTAGGGGTATGCCAGTGAAGCCGTGTTGAGCATTTGGCCAATATTTTTTCACACATCATTGTCATAGACCCTTCTATGATAATTTTTGTTTTATTTACAATTTGCCCACCGAATATTCCGATCCTAAGTCCCGCCAACGCCGGCAAGCTAAGCAGCAGCCCAGATATTTTTTGTCCACTCTCGGCCAGAGAATTCTAGCCTGTTTACAAGTTGGAGCCTGCCTCCATCTCTCATCAAAGATTTTTCGGCCCACTGGCCTCTAAGCAGACGCTAGGCAAAGATTGGTATACCAAAACTCTCCACCGCCGAAAGAATTCTGGCCACAATGACCTGTCTAGCCAGCTCATCCGCTGCACAATTGTACGAAATATGACTGTAACCCAGTATCCAATTAATATTGATATAGAAATACTCAGCCATCACACGTAGTGATGAGTGACATTTTTTAACGTCAGGGGCTTAGTGAACATAGCCCCTAAGGATTAAAAAGCGGACCGTTATGGCGCCATCCTTTGATAAGTCAGCACTCTGTGCCTGAAACTGCAGTGATCTGTCAACCTGTAGGATCTTTTTATATTCAGATCAGGAGAATGGACTCCACATTCTACTCTACCAGCCAGCATTGACCCATCCGTGAAGAATCAGAAACTTTCTGTGTCCCCCTCCAACGACTTTTTCCAGATATTTCTTTTCGGAATAGATGTCCTCAGATTGGTCACTGGTATTAGGTAGGGATACATTAGTCCATCCTCACGGCAGACAAGCCAATCCGATGCAGCAGCTCAACGGAGTACTCCGATAGTCTGAAACAACATTCCCTGTTTCTCAGCAGAGACATGCGATCAATCGATTCGGCCATGATATTAGGTGTCCAAATATTCATAATAGCCTAGAGCGCCATACTTGGTCATTATGAATATACACAGTGCTCGAACAACATCAATCAGTGGCGACCTTTGTACTCTGATCAAAGATTTGAGTATATGCTTCCTATCCAGAAACTTACACCAAACCGCAATACTCTTACGAAAATAAAAATGCCTAAATTTTGGTATATTTGGCAGTTATGCGTCACCCTGTCAATTCCGTGCTTATTTGCGTATTTGGCAGCACTGCTAAAATTGACCAAATTTACGTTACATTTGAGTTAACGGATATAATAATATAAGATATGGGACATTTGCGAAACCTTCCAAAGTGTAGGCAATTAGGTATATGAAGAGTTAGTTAGTTATCGTTTGGCTGTCAATAAAGAAAGTTGTGTTAAAGCGGATATCAAAGTGTTGTAATAAGACAAACAGTATAAAAGTTATAGTGGAATTAATAAAAACTTTAAAGCAACAAAATAAAGAAGTGTTTATTTTATTCTAACGCAAATTAAACGAACTCAAACGTTTTAAAAAGGTTAAAACTTAACAATCCGACAGAAAAGTATTGGTATGTCTATAGCCGTATAAGTCCATATTGTGGCCATCGGGTCCACAACTTCTGCCTATAGCCCTATTGCAACAGTATAAAGCAATTCGACTAAGTTGAGTTAAAATTTCAGTTCAAACTTTACAACTGCTATTGATGATTTGTAATTTTTTGTATTTTAAAAGGTTTAGTTGTTATCTATATTCCCAAATTATAAAATTTCTACTGAAATTTCAATTCAACTGAGTTGAGTTGTAAACCGTAATAGCGCAAGCTTAAGGTCCATATATTTGCTCGTATTCACTGTTAAGAGTAGTGAATATTGAAGCAATCCAAAGAAGTTCAATATAACTTATTATTAAGAGATTGCCTACAATATAGTTAACTAAGATCGGATATTGAACGAACTCGACCAATCTGATCATGATGATGGAGCACCAAATTAAATTTTGTTAGAATCACAATCATAGTTGGCTACATTTTACCCTCGCTTACCATTTAATTTTAGACATGTTTGTATCTAAGTGGGGAACTAACAAAGGGAGCTACAAGTCGCATCATCAGTGTACAGTATACTCCACCTTCATAGTGGATATACACGAACGATGGAGGCCTACAGTGTACCTGAGATGGATCTGTTAGGCGATTGGTAGATATTTATTTTATTATTGGTTAAACGTGTTTTCTGAATGGATACACATAGGAAAAATTAAAGGGTCCGCCATCTAACGTTTTTTTTTCAACTAGTGTTTATTTCGAGAATGGTTAGACTTAGCTCATGTCTGATTTGACAGATAATTAGTTTTATCCTTTCGCTGAACATGTATGGTTGTGTATACGCTTGAACAACGCTGGGAAATATTTCGACATTACTTTGAAAATCATGGTATGCAGAATGTGTGCTCATCTTTTCAGATGAAGCTCATTTTGATCTTGGCGGGTATGTAAACAAGCAAAATTATCGCATTTGTGACACCGAAAACCCGCACGCATACATTGAAAAGCCGATACACCCAAAACGAGTCACTGTTTGGTGCAGATTTTGGTCCAGCAGTATAATTGGGCCATTTTTCTTCGAAAATGAGCAAGGAGCGGCCGTTACAGTCAATAGCGATCGTTACCGGGCCATGTTGAACGAATTCTTGTTCACAAAAATTGAAGAGGAGGATATTAGCAATATTTGGTTTCTACAGGACGGCGCTACCTGCCACACAGCCGAAGCTACACTCGATGTTTTGCGCCCCGTTTTTGGAGATCGCATTATCAGCCGCAGAGCTGATGTCGTTTGGCCACCTCGAAGCTGCGATTTGACACCGTTGGACTATAACTTGTGGGGTGCCATCAAAGATAAGTGTTACGCCAACAAGCCAGAGACAATTGACGCTTTAAAAGACAATATTCGTAAAGCCATTGGTGAAATACAGCTGCAAATTGGACCGATCGTGTAGGTTACTGCATGGCCAGCCGAGGCAGCCATTTGAATGAAATTTTTTCCCATTATTAACCGGAAGGATTATACTTTCAAATAAAAAAAGAAATTTGAGAATATATTCAGTAGTTTCTTTTTATAGCATTTTCAAAAAAAAAAAAATATTTGGCGGTTTAGCTATTCGGGTGAATCTATTTTGAGAGAAAAAGGGAACTGGAACCTTAATACAGGCTTCGAGGCAGAATTCGGGGCTATCACGAAGGGCATTAATTAGATTAGGAAGAATATAAAACCAATGGAGGCTAACGGACAACAAAAAGGATGACAGTTAAGGATAGTGCCGTTCTGTAAGAGACCAACTATTTTTCTAGTACTGTCATATCAATTATCTAGGATTATGGCTAACGATCTATCAAAGGAAGAGAGCTACATTTGAAGCCGCTGGTGGCAATAGGCAAGAGGGACTCATATCATTCTTTAGTCGAATGAGACAGTGGACAGGACCACAAGAACTCTGTGGGTAAACCTTGATTGGAACAGGAGCAGCGAACAACTCAAATTAATTAGGTCTGAGAGTAGAAGGGTGAATATTTTTTGACCAACTTCTTTGGATTGAGAGCACAGCAATATATATACAATGTGTTGAGTCTAATGATCGTAGAGCATGCGGCTCATTTTCTGCTTTGGCTGGTAATACGGCATGACACTTCGATCGCGACCTAGTACTGAGCTTCTTAGTGATAAACTTTAACGAGAGACCTCATCAAATATACGCAGGAGCGCAAAATATGCTCAATGTAGCTTAAATGTAAATCTTTTGAGTCGTGGGTGTAAGTCTTGAGCAAATATGGCCTGATCCTTCTATCAACATAACCTAACTTTGTATATTATGGTTTCAACAGATTTTGGATATTATTTCCGGGTATGATTTATTTGGAGTATTTGTACGCATATGCATTCCAAGTCCAAAATACGCTTGAAAAGTTAAAAATAAGAAACAAGAAATAAAAATAACTCTTTTGATGTGAATTTCTTTTTTTGCACCGTTTCTGCGCCATGCTCGATAGCTTCGGTAGAATCAGGCACATCGAACAATATTCTCATGACTTAGATGAGAACCACTGCTAGCCAGCTCATCCAACACAATTGAGTAGCCTGACTGATATGGCGATAGTACATCTCTTTATAATCCCCGAGACCTCCGCTTTAAGAACACTGCAATGGTCCGGAAATTTAAACGAAATTTCTTTTCCGTATAGGAGATTAAATGCAAGAACCCCAAAGTGATATAGCAGAAGCTGGTTTCAAGTAGAATCACAAGGCCATAGAAGGCACTGCAGCCCTAAAACAACAACAACAAAAAATTCGTAGTAAATATCAGAAAGCAAATCTTTCCTGAAACCAAATAAAAGCTGTTGCTTTCAATCACTATCATTGAAGTAGACTTGTATGTTCCTGAAGTAAACGTTTTATATTTAGAACAATGCGTACATACATTTGCAAATTGAAATACATACACTAGGCAGCATAAGTCTGCGTACAAGCTATTTAACATGTATATTTGGGTCTATTTGTGGTGTTAAATCTGTACGTATGCAAAAATCTGCGTACATAAAACTAAATGGTACCTTTCATTTACTTTATTTGCAAGTAATTCTTGCTTGTCGGAGAGCATTAAACCACTGTCCGCACTCAAAAGTATATCAGTAACTATGCCTTTTATACCATATACTTTCGAGCCCGTACCATAAAAAGGGTTTTTGCTAAGCTCAACGTCAACAAGTCTTCTGTGCCGGATGGCATACTAGCACTATTCCACAAGCAAGTGGCGCTTGCGCGTCCACTATTCAACCTTTTCAGTGCGTCATATCACGCCAGTATTTTTTTTATCCTTCTGGAAGGTTGATAATGTAACGCCAATACCTAAAAACGGCGAGCTACCAACCCTGAAATCTAGCGCCTAATAGCTGTTTGTTTGGCAGTCTCCATGTTTAAAGAGAGTATGGTTAATCACCACCTTGTAAATTATTTGGAGTTCAACAATTTGCTAAGTGATCGTCAATACGGCTTCCCCAAGAACCGTTCTGCTGGCTACATGCCGACGATACTCACCCAGACGTGAAATAAAACCATTCATGATTTGTGGCTCTGGATATTTTCAATGCATTTGATAGTGTATGGCAAGGGGCTCCAGTATCGAAACTTACTGCTGTAAGAGTGGTTATAGATGGGTTCTCAACCGAAAAGTTCAGGTTAAATTCAGGGATACCATAAGGCCCTGTTCTTTCTCCAACTCTATTTATAATATTTCTTAACAACTTTCCTCTTCTTACTTCCAATCTTGTCTACTCTCGCTGACGACATCAACATTTGTCATTCATATTCTTTTGATCGCAAGCCAAGCCTTTTGGAGATTGAGGTGAAAAGGTGGAATATTAATAACACACTTACAAGAAACTTGATAAAAGTCTCCGATTAAGGTCATACGAATCGGGTCGATTTTAATGCACGCAAGACCCAATATTGTTTTCTGACACACAGACGTGGTGGTCTACAACTATGGGTAATGTAGCTATTGAGGAGTTAGATAATCCTGATGTTCTGGGTATGAGGATTCATTATGATTTCCGTTGGAATAATCACATTTTCTGAGTATCGAAAGAAGCATTCCAGTGCCTCGATTTTTTTAAACGGTAAAAGAAATACTTCACTCCATCTGAACATTTCAATATTTACAAGACCTATATCCCATTCAAAATAGAATACAACTCTTGTGTATGGGCCGGTGTTTCAATGTCTATTTTGGAGCTCCTCGGCTGCGTACAGTAGAGGGAGAAGCTGCTTATTAATGATGGTAGGGTAGCCAACTTTATCGATTCGTTAAAACATCGTCGAAATATGGCGTGTTTCTCATTGTTCTATCGGTACTATAACGGAATCAGTTTTAACGAAATAAAGGAATTGATTCCACATAATCCGCATAATTCCACATAATCATAAAACGAAAACGTTTTGAAATTTTGCCAAATTAATTTTTCTGTTGTGAAGTACAATTGTTCCAGTTAGAAATGACATATAATTTTATTGATACGGCTGCGCCGGCTGGCCTCAAAGCACCCCATTCAATCGGACCAATTTTCAAGATAATTTTAAAGTGTATGGGGTCTATCTCGGTAATGGCATTACGAATCTTGTTCTTCAAGTGCTCAATTGTCCCTGACTTGTCGGCATAACACTTGTCTTTAACAGCGCTCCACAGAAAATAGTCCAACGGTGTCAAATCACAGACATCACCATTTCGGCTAACCAAATGCTTAACGCAATAAAACGATTGTGGCATGGGATGTTTAGCAAGTTGCACCATCCTGTTAAAACCAAACATCGTTCACATAAATACCATGAAGAGCAGGCACGAATAAATCGGTTATCATGGTGCGATAGGTGTCTTCATTGACCGTAATGGTTGCGCCGTCCTCATATTCAAAAAAATATGGACAAATGATGCCTCCCCTGCACAAGCTTTTTCTTAGACCACGTTTGAGTTTTCTGAGTTCCAAATACGGCAATTTTGTTTATTAGCGTACCCACCAAGATGAAAATCAGCTTCATCCGAGAAGATGATTTTTTTTTTGGCAAAATCGATATTATCGTGCAGTTTCTCTTTAACCCATCAACGAATGGCCATGAGGCTTCAACTCTTGAACCAACTGAACTCTATAAGGCGTAGTAGCGAGCTCTTTTCGTAAAATTCGACGAAAACTGTTGCGTGAAATATTCAGTACTTCAGAAGGATGACGAGTTGATGTTGATGGACTCTCACGCAGACTCTCAGCCACAGTCTCGATATTTTTGGGTGTACGTACTGTACGCGCAAGCCTACGTCTTGGCGTATCAACTGTGAAACCAGTTTCACGAAGTTAACAAGAAACTTGCGTATACCGGGCACCGTTTGTCCGATCAAATTTTGTACTACATTTTAGTGCAATTTCTGATCAAGTATTTTTTTTTTTTTTTTTAATAAATTTCCAATAAATCCCAACGTTGCTCAAGAGTAAGTCGATTTATTTTGTTCATGACATGAGTATATGAAAGACATAAGTATTTCCTGAATCGAAATGACCGCTGGCTCAAATTTAAACCGGATATATGGCCCACCCGATACATTACTTTGTAGTTGATTGTCCAATGAATCGCACAAAGCATTGTAGATAGAATTCGTTCTTCAGCAGCAACGTTCGCTTGTCGAACGACCTTCCCGCCAAAGTTTTTCCTTTCACTTGCAATATGGATAACCACAAATCAAATGTCCATAAACATAATTATGCTGCCAAGTGTATGTACATTTAATGTACAAAAATATTTTTCTCTTCAAAAATCAGACTCAATTTATCAATATCCATTGAAAAATACCATGTTTTACCAATAATTTCACGCTAATTTTGTCTTTCCCAATGGCTCTCCAATTTCGTTGTAATAATATACATGATGACGACGTTACATTGAATATCCATTAAATAATGATGTGCTCAAATATTTCATTGACAAGCAAAACATTTTTATTTTCTCCTTCTTTCGTTTCATCGTAATGAAGAAATTACTCCAATTTCATTTGTTTTACGCAACAACAGCGCACACACGCAAAAGTATCCTTGTCAAAACAGGGATGCTTTTTTATCGAAAAAAAAATCAATTTTGTTGAGAGCACAGAAGAAAATATTCAGAAAGAAAGTCATGTCATTTTATTAGAAATTTAATCGTTTCAAATTCATTCTTTTTTTTTTTTTTTTCTTCAATTTCAATTTGTTCTACTTTCGTAACATGTTTTTGATTTAATTTATTGTCGCAAAATAACGAAAAAAAAAATAAATAAAAAACAAAAACATGTCAATAGGGTAGTAAAAAGATGCTGGAAAAGGACTCAACATTTCTTAAGTTAAAAAAAATCTTAAAATTTTTTTTTCTCTTATTTTACAAAGTAAGTTGTGGAAAGAAGACACAAAATAATAATAATGCAGAAGACTAGCAATTCGACATGAAATTTTATAAATTTGCCATGTCAGTGTAATGAAAATTAAAATTTTTTTTTTAAAGATGGTAAAGAAGTGGAGAGAGAGAGGGAGCTGTTGTATCTTAATATCAAGCAAATATTCGAGTGAAATTTTTAAAACAGCAATACATTAAAGGTGAACTTAGGAGATTTTCTTCCCTTGATAATGTCTTTTATAGGATTTTATTCCAATGCTGTAATGAGTGTTTTGTATATGAATACCACCGTTCGGAGCGTTCTGATTGTTCCAGGAATTTGGCTAGATTGGCAAAATTGAGGTATAAAAAATCGCGATTGTTAAGGAAGTTTATGAAATCGGGGTTTAGTATTAATTACACTGTGACGACATAAGTCAGCCGGCTTCCTTTTTGGGACAACATACTTTAATTTTTTGTTATTATTCTTTGCATTCTTAGTTATACCAGAATTATTGTTGTTATTATCGAATTTTTATTATTACCCTATATAGCATTATGAGGAACATTATCATTGTTATTGTTGTACTGAATTAATTTATGTTGAATTTTGTGTATAAGTATTATTGAATGTACTTGTTTACGCTGACTACATGCAGAGTGGAATAACGGGGTCAACACGTAATCGTACTGTGTTGCGACTGATTGTGTGGTGGTTGGATGTTCGCTCTCAACAAGCAAAAGGCCAGTTAGTAGAGCTGAAAAACTATCTATAGTCGGCCCATTCGATAGTTTCGATAGTTTGCAAAAAAACTATCAATACTATCAGTACTATCGGATTCTTTTAAGTGCTACTTGTGGATATAATATTAGAAAACGGAAAGACTAGTAATAAAAATACAGTTTTGAAACAAATAATAGGGACACTATATGTCATAAAACTTGATATATGGAAATGTTTTGATCGAAGAGTAATTCCTATATATATATAGTGAAAATTGTTCAGACCATGAAGTGATACAAACTAAAGTAATTAATAAGATCTAGTGAAGGAAAACTGCAGACACTATTGGTACAAAGAGTACAACAACTGTCAGTTTTGATAAACTTTTAATTCGTATTTCAAAGATTAATCCATCAAGTCATCAAAAACCCTCAAAATGAACCTATTCTCCTGTTTGAAGTGGCACAATAAGAAAAAAAACTTGTGGCAGCTAGACTTATCGGTAAGAGTGTATCATATCCCATTAAAGGGAAACAACACCTGCACCGTAATAATTAGAACAACATGCTATGGTCTGACGAAATGAAGATTTATTTTTTGAGTCAAATGCAAAATGGTATGTATGAACATATTTTGGTTACAATGCATACTTTATTTGAATTTAATAAATATAAATTAATGAAACTGTTAAGCTGTGTCCCCATGTAACTATAAAAATTTACAGACGGCTAACAACCTGCGTCGAACAAATTTTTGAAAATGTGACTTTGACTACAATAGTGGCCTCCGTGTTTACTCTTAGAATTCGCCGATAGTATCGATAGTGAAAAAAACTATCGATGGTCATCCAGAAACAAAACTATCAATACTATCGATAGTGCTATCGATTGTTTTGCAGCTCTACCAGTTAGTGTTCAGCTTCAGAGCGTGAACATAGTTTTATTTGTGATACTCCGAGCAAAACTAACTAACCAGGAGCAGGATAACGACTGAGACAATCCAGGAGGCGAGATACCTCGATCACCATTGGGATATCCGTTGTGACCCAGATAGAAGAAGCCCTCCACAATGACAGAAGGACTGGACGGGACTAAGAGAACAAAGCTAAAGCTCTGTCGGATTGTGGTGAATCATTGCGACCGAGCCGATACTTGGTGGCCAAGTAACTCGATCATCACTGCGTGCCCGTGGTGAGCGAGATACTCAACCATCCCTCACTCCACCTACGATGGAGGACTGACATAGTTTTCTCGGCTTCACCCCTAGGATACAAACATTTGCTTAGTGATAAGCATTAGATTTCTAAACTAGATAAATGAATCGCTTATAATTATAAACAATACTCTTTTTAATTAATGTTCTGTCCGACTCTGGACACCGCATCCAAGCGTACCATGGTTAACCATTATATTTTTTTGATGCGCTATGGTCGCCTAACTTCAAAAATCATCAGCATTTCAGATTCTATGGATAAGTGATTTTTAGATTTTTTTTCTAAAATGTGAGATTTTTGAAGAGGCTGCTTCATACATCTTATGATAACTTTGAAATTACTTATTCGATTTCGTTAAGCCATATTTTAATAAAATACCAATTATACCAAAAAATTTTTTCTTGGAATTATATGTAATGTGTGTCACATAAGCGATATTTTTCAAAATTCATAAATATCACTCATACGCTCAGTAGAATTTTCGGCAATTACAGCAAATGAATTCGTTTTTCAAAACTAGGCACTTTCGCTTTTCTTCATGAACTATTTTATTTATTTATTTCTCGTAAATTCAATACAACAAGAACATACTGTGAGCGTCAAAAGAAACTGTACACCAGTGGCATTTATGTTTAAACTTTTATTTTATTATTTTTTTTATAATGTAACTTAAAATTTTTTTAGTTTTTATTTATTATATGTCCTTCTTAAACTTTTTATTAAAAAACAAAAACAAAACTTTAACAACAACAAAAAATATATAACAAAAACAAATAAATCTTCAAATTCCACGCGTCAAAAGAAACTGTACAACTATTTTGTACAACAAATAATAAGCAATTTTACAGTAAAAACCTTCCGTTATTTTTTTTTTATTTTCTTTCATATGACAATTTAAGCAATATTAACTAATTATTAAAGATATTAATAGATTTGGTTTTGTCACAAGCAGTTCAAACAAGGAAACTTTTGTATTTTTTAAAAATGGGCAAACAAACTTCTTTGGATGTTCGTGAACTTGTGTTAAAATTTTACAAAGAAGGCAAATCTTTACGAGAGATTGGTGTAATAATTGGGCGAAGTCACAACACTGTAAAAAATATAATTGATAAGTACCAAAAATTTTCAAATTTAGAAAATCGCCCTAAATCTGGAAGGCCAGCTAAACTAAACAGTACTCAAATAAGGTCCATTGTGCGACAAGTGAAGAAAAACCCAACGGAAAGTGCTGTAAAAATATCCGAAAATATTTCAGAATGCTCCGGTATTAGTGTCAGTGCCAGCACAATACGCAGAGCCTTACATGCAAATGGACTGCATGGACGAGTTCCAAGAAAAAAGCCATATATTTCACCAATCAATCAACGTCGGCGTCGGGAGTTTGCCAAAAAATACGAAAATCAATCTAATATATTCTGGAACAATGTGCTTTTTACTGACGAAAGTAAATTTGAAATATTTGGTAAGAAAAAACCAGTTAAAATTTGGAGAACGAAAAATTCTGAATTCGATCGGCAAAATGTAATGTCCACAGTAAAGCATGGTGGTGGGTCGGTGATGGTGTGGGGATGTATGGCAGCGAATGGTGTAGGAAATTTGGTATTCATAGAAAATACTATGAATAAAACAGATTATCTCAACATTTTAAAGGACAACTTGGCACAGAGCGTTGAAAAATTGGGCTTGGATCAAACTTGGGTCTTCCAGCAAGACAACGATCCCAAGCATACTGCCAAAATAGTAAAGGAATGGCTGCTTTACCATACTCCAAAACAGTTGGATCATCCCCCCAGTCACCCGATCTCAACCCCATAGAACATTTGTGGGAACATCTGGATCAACAAATAAGAAAAAGGGAAATTACAAGCAAGGATTCCCTCAAATCAGCTATAATGGAGGAATGGCTGAAAATTTCCCCTGAAGTTACTAGAAAACTTGTGGAATCGATGCCCAGAAGACTGCAAGCTGTAATAAAAGCAAATGGCAATCAAACTAAATACTAATTATTTTTAACTAACGTTATTATTTTAATGTAGAAATAATGTACAGTTTCTTTTGACGCGTGGAATTTGAAGATTTATTTGTTTTTGTTATATATTTTTTGTTGTTGTTAAAGTTTTGTTTTTGTTTTTTAATAAAAAGTTTAAGAAGGACATATAATAAATAAAAACTAAAAAAATTTTAAGTTACATTATAAAAAAAATAATAAAATAAAAGTTTAAACATAAATGCCACTGGTGTACAGTTTCTTTTGACGCTCACAGTATCTTGTTTTATAACATTGTTTAGTTGATTGTCATATATGTATAAAAAAAAATAAATTAAAAATAGAAAAATTTATAAATTAAATTTAGAAGATTTAAATAAAAAAATGAAAAAAGCGTAACTATACTACAGAAAGTTTTGTTTAAAAAATAACCATTATTTATTTATTTATTTAACAGCATTAGACAATAATTACAAATTATTACTAATGTATAATAGGCCATGGCTGATAGGTCTTGGGCTCTAAACTAACCATTAAGATAAATAAAATATAAAAGAATAACTACGAAAATTATTTAAATGCAGCGGTCTTAAAATGGCTTGCATTGCTTAATATTTGCAATTGAGAGGGTAATTGGCTCCAAAGGCAAACAGAACTTCTGAAAAAGTCCTGCTCAGAGGCAGCTTTGGTATATTTAATGCAATTTATCCTTTTTCCTCTATTAGATCTAAAAAAATTTATTCTTCGATTATATAAATAATTCTGTGTAATTGTACTCATAAACCCAAGTCTCGCCTCCAGTAATCAGTGTTGCCAATAGATTTTATTTTAAATCCCTACATAAATGAAAAAAATCGTTTTTTTCCTACAAATAAAGAAAATATTCCCTATATTTTTCCCTACAATTTTTATTTATTATTATTATTTTTATATTTTTTTTTTTTTTTTTTTGTTAATCAAGGCAAAAATTTTGATTTTAACAGTAAATAATATTTATTTTTATTATAAATTTCTACAATACATACAGTTCAGGTAAAACAGTTTTTCAGTAAACAAAAATAAAAAATAATATTTAATAATAGAAATTAAAAGATAAAACAAAAGCTAAATAAACACAGTAAACAGTTAAAGATGTAATCACATAAAGTATTCAGGCATATAGTTCTTTATAATTTAATCTTCTACAATGACTAGCTGTACAGCTAAAACAAATACAATTAATTACATTAGATTAGACCTTATAATACTGTTACGTTTTTACCTTTTCAGAAAGGTGTATTTATGAGTTCGTAGATTGCATTTAAAAAATAAATAAATAATGTTTTTGGTTTTAATTAAAAATCCTTTATTCAACACAGTTATGTGCACCATTTCTTGTAATCTTTTTACATGCAATAACAACTTTTATTCTTAATTACTCTGTCTGTTTACAACTTTGTAAACAAAAACAATTACTCGAGCAAAGGTTATCCACACTTAACTCTCTTTGCTGAGTTATCTCCAATTAAACTGGCTTTTACTTCACTACCAGCTTCATGAGTTTACCCTTTATAAACTCTCTTCACGCAAACTATACTCGCTGAGTTTACATTACTTAAACTGCAACTTGTTCGCATCGATGTGCTTTTTATAAGGCTGAGTAAACAACACATCGAAAGCTCTCGAACTTCTCGATATTTCAGGTAGATTCTATTTCTTTATTTTAATTTCTTTTTAGTTCTTTTGTAGCCATGCGTATGTGAACATTTACCACTTTTAGCTCTTAGTATTTGTTGTTGCTTGTTTAGCGGCTGTTACTTGTTTTCTTTGCTGCTTAATTATTGTTGTTGCCGTGTTATTTTTATTTACTTTACCTCTGCTAATATTTGTTGTTGTAGATTTGGTTATTTATAAACAGCACTTATAGTTAGTTGTTCTTGCAGCTTTTGTTTATTTATTTAAGCGAAGTAATAAACGCAGAGGTTCCCAGTCTTATTTTCGTAACATTAAATATTGATTACAAAACTTTATAACTTAATTTATTCCTTTTTTTGTACGTAAATCAGTAACAATGGAAAAAATTCGTTCCGCGTCTGCATTTGCATGTGGGGGATTAATAAAACTTTTATTATTTACGCAAAATTTTGAAATAATAAATTATCGTTAAAATTTTTAAGTTTAATTATTACTGACTTTTGGTCGTCAACATCTAAATTTGACAAAAATTGTTTTCCGTTATCAGAAAAATTATATTCTAACGTTTACCACTCTTGTGTAAGAAGATTAGCATCTATTTTATATATCTTGCGTACCTGTTTAAATTGAAAAACATTTTTATTAACCAATGGCCAATTCCAGATTTAGAGATTCCATTTCTTTGAAAAGGAAAAATTGTGTTTGCTCAAGGGCAGTTAAATAAAATTGTAGACAATCAGATTTTGAAAACGTTTTGAAGCAAATCTTCGCATTCGTCGCCAACATAAATATCTTTTATAGGCAATGAATTATGGGTAGACTTTATAAAGCAGTCAATATTTAACGATTCCTTTTTAATAAAATTAAGGGCGAGCTTAAAGAAATTTTTTTTTACTCTGAGTTTAGAACATGGATTAATGGTTTTTTGGACTGAAAAGGTGCATCTGAACAGTTAAAATAATTCAATACGTATTTAAAGAAAAGTAAGTAAGCCTTGTTACACTCATTTATTTAAGTTCGGCCAGAATTATATCTGCTGACTATTTGTCTTGTTGGGATGCAGACTTAAAGTATTCTATAACAAGTTTTGATGCGACATTCTCAAAATGTTTCTTTTCTCCTCATTTCTTGAAATTGCTCTAACCTACCACATCTTTTGTTTTCCATAAGACCAGCGGTAACGGTACATCTCTAAGAGCAAAACCGGCTTATTATTCACTTATTTGAACGTAGAATTTTTTTGAAAAGGGTAACCATACATAACATTTTATAGTTTGAATGAATTGAGCAAATATTAAGGTGACCTTATCATTTTGAAGCACACCTTAAGTGTGGAAAAGTGTTTAACTAATTGTTTCAAGTATATTTTATAAAGTTTTTAATTTGTAATTTTGTGCAAAGGATTTGGTTTTTGAAGAAACGATGAAATTCTTTCATAAGAAGTGTTTTGCTTTAGGAAGAAGTCCTCCTAAGCAAATTTCCCGGATAGAGGGCGGTAAAGTCGATTGGACATTTACCAGCACTGTTGTCCTTAGGAGAAAAAAACACACTTCAATTCGATAAATTTCGTTCTATTATTAATAATTAGCCAGAGAAAAAGGTAAGATTTTAATAAAAACTAGGAAAAGAGTACGCACAGTTTTACAACTGTAATGTATTATTTAATGTGGGTTATAACAAACTCATCCTTTGCTCTGTGCTTTTCATTTGAAAGTGCCTTGTTTTCTACGCTTGAAGGTTACAACAGGAATATAAAATACCGTTGCAGACTGGTCTCTAGGGAGATCAAATAGGTAACAACACCTACCTACGTTTTTTTTCGAGAGGATACCACCAAAGGAGTTACACCGCACATTATTTTGTGGGAAAAAAGCTTAGGAAGATTTTGGACAAACTTATTATCATACTTTTCATTACTCTTCTTCATTATTTATAATTTTTCATACTTTTTAATCGGAAATCCACCAAATAATTTATTAAACTTGAAAAGAAACTGCTATGTTTAATAAAACCACTACTAATTTTTGTTTCATAAAACCACGAAGACAGATAAGTTATCACTAATCGAGTATGCAAGTTCTTTTAAAATAATTTTCGAAATTTTCATAGCATCATCAATATAATTGTGTTACCAGTCCCTCGTAACATCTATCACAAAGAGGCCTCCTCGCCTATCGATATTAACAGGGTGAGTAAATAAGAAACAGAAAATGTAATGAAGTAGTTTGTATTATTATTTAATTATTTGCATACTTTGCAATAAATTTGTTATATATTTAGTTTCTATTAATGCAACTTTATGAATCAGTTTTATCCACTATGTTGCCTTAATGGGACAATTGCAGCTCTGACGAATTAATATATTTTTTAACTAAACAATTCCATCTTGGAATGTATATTCTAAACTTACGATTACGATTCTGCGAAAAGAGTGTACACTATTTGTTCATAATACATTTAGATTTAGGAAATTTAGGTAAAATAGTAGCAAACAAAAGTGAAAAGTACATAGAAACCAGTATTTAGTATGAGCAGGAGTGTAAGACTTAGTAGGAAAAAGAGGAACATACTACTATGGTTGTCTGTTAGTTGGGAAAAAAAAGAAAATAGAATTAATGTTAGTTTTTTATGTATTTGCTTCCAAATTGAATCACAATTATAAATTTTTTTATTTTTATTATTTTACACATATTAAGAAAAAGAAGTTAAAATAGAAGAAAATCAAACAGATTAGCAATGACAGAAAAATAATTGCTTTTGTTTTGATTTTTGCTTTGTCGTTATACTTTCACAATATTTTTTAGTACAAGCAGTACTGTAATTAAAAGTACTTAAATAGAATAATGTAAAAGAGTTACTTAATTCTTTTGTAATAGATTTTTTTGTGTTCTTATTCAACGTTATTTTAAATTGAATTTTGGAAGGAGAAAAAAATAGGAATTTAATATTTGAATATATTATATAACTACTATATTATTACTCTTATTAATTATTTATGTTATTTATCTTAAAATATTGTATTTATTTCAATATGAATTATTTTTCTTTTGTTGGATTTAATTTATTTTAATAGTTATTTAATATTGTTTTTTTTTTTCAACAAGACCATCACTCATGTGATAACCTCTACTTATGCAGGAAGATCGTTCCACAAACGAATAGTGCGACCAAAGAACGAATTCTCCCTATAATACATTGTGCGACTTACTGGACAATCAACAACAAAGGGATGAGATCTTCGAGAAATACGAGTACTACGTAAACATATATGATTACTAGGAATTAGTTCCTTAATTTCGTCGGAACACATTCCGTTATAGTACCGATAGAAAAATGAAACACACGCCACATTGCGACGATGCTCTGATGAATTGATAGAATTGGCTACCGTACTATCATTAATAAAAACCTTCGCCCTCTCCTGTACGCGGTCGAGAAGCTCCAAAAGAGACTTTGAAGCACCGGCCCATACATGAGAGTTGTACTCCAATTTGGGTCGGATATAGGTCTTGTAGCGAAGTAATGCTTGTGTGAAGTAATGCTTCTTTCGACACTCAAAATATGTGCTCGTTTCAACGAACGTCACAGTGAATTCTCATTTCCAGAACATCAAGAGTGTCTGATTGCTCAATATCTACATTAACCATGGACACAGATGAGCACACACCAACACGTCGGTGTGGTAAAAACAACATTTAGTCTTGCGTGTATTAAAATCGACCCTTTTCTCACGACCCCTCTCGGATATTTTCGCCAGGTCGCTTGTGAGCTTGTCGCTCATATTCCGCCTTTTCGCTCCAATCTCCAAAAGGCTAGGCCTACGATCAAAAGAGTATGGATGACAAATGTTGCTGTCATCTGCAAAAGAGTAGATAGGATTAGAAGTGAGAAAAAGAAAGTCATTACGAAATATTAGAAATAGAGTTGGAGTAGCAACAGGGCCTTGCGGTACCCCTGAATTTATCCTGAACTCGTCGGATGAAATCCTGTCTATAACCATTCTTATAGTGCGATTTCTGAGAAAGCTCGATATGAATCGAGAGAAGTGACTGACTCTGTCAAATGCTCTAGAAATATCCAGGGTCACAACCTTACTCCCACCAACCATACTCTGGGCCTATTCCACCCTTCAGGGATTAACGCCAGCAGATCACCAGTAGAGCTACCTTTACGATAACCATATTTGAGCGTCCAGTAATGTAAGTCCGAATTTGTCTTAATAAATCTTCAGGAGCTCGTGGTAATGTTAAACATGCTTTGTTTGCCATAATCGCAGCGGAGTGACACATATATTTTATTGTTACCACTTCAGGATTCTCTGCCAATAATCTCGATGCATATGAGTTATTTTTCCCTATATTATGTTAGCGCTATCACAACAGAGTCCAATTATATTGTCATGAGGTATATTGTATCTTAAAATACATGTTTTAAGTTCTTCTTATACTGTTTCAGCACTGCAACAAACTCCAACGTGTATTAAATCTAATAGCTGTACAAGAGTCTTTCCTTGCTCTTCGTCAAATTATTTAAGTGGAAGACACATAGTTTTTCTTAGATGCAACGTCCGTACTTTCGTCAATAAGAACAGAACATTTATATTTTGCAAGACGTTCCAGATTATTTTGGCACAATGCTTTTTCCCCAGCTAACTTGGTACTATGGAAGAATTGGGAACAATATTTGTTAATAGTGGTACTAAATGGTCTACGATATATATAGCAATATAGTGTTCTGCGAAAACAAGACTTAAGCGAATTTTAAAATTATCTACAGCATTGTCCTTGTTTGGTATTTGTTTCTGGAAAAATTATTCACTGTTTCGGTTTTTTTTTATTACCAGTATATTATTGTCATGCAATTTTGTGCCAGCATGTTTGATCAAATCAGATTTTTCGCAATTTAACAATTTTCAACCTAAGAATTTGCACCTGCTTTTGAAGTAATCGTCTTTTACTGCCTCCAGCCATCCCTTAAATTGTTTATCTTTCAGCCAATTTAAACACAACTGTTGCTTTCTAAATTTGTGTGCTTGGAAATATCAGTATCAGAATATAATGAATCGGAAGATGACATATTTAAATTTTAGTAAAGTGATACACAATAAAAAGTAAGTTTTATGAAATAATTTTCACGCAATTCAAGGAATAATTTTCTTAAATTTAAATTCTAAAAATATTTTTATTTTTTAATCATATTTGATCACTGAGCGCGTATAACAAAAAAAAAATTTGCATTCATGCTGACAGAATTCCGAAAAACATTAATAAAATTGTCGTTCTCATTCCTTTAGTGCCACTAGATTTGTAAAAAATCCCCACGAAAGGGGAAAAATCCCTACACTTGGCAGCACTAGCCAATGAATGTGAGATCGAGTTCAACCTTACAAATCATCTCTTTGGCGACCTTAAAACGGTCAATTTTTTGAGGTCTTTTGGCACCCAGTTTGGACGCATTCATAGGCAATGTTCAAGTCCTTCGCTATCTCTCTGATGGTTAATTTACGGTTATTGCCCAACACTTCAATGTTTTCGTCGGTTTTCGATGTCGATGGTCTGCCACTGCGTTCATCACCTTCGATTGACTCAAGACCACTTTTTTATCGCTCGTGTCACTGGTAAACAATCGTTTTCTTTAGAGAATCGTTGCCGAAGCACTTCTCCAACATTTCCAATGTTCGCACACCATTAAATCCGTTACTGAAGCAAAATGTAATACAAGTTCGTTATTGCAAATTTAAATCCATTTCTAAAATTTAAAAAAAAATGGCCAACACACATAGAGATAGATATGCTCTTAGCTATGTAGCTTTGGAAATGTCAAGCTATGAAACTAAGATTTGAGAAAAAAAAAACTCAATTGGAACGATGGTACCGCCACACGGGGACTATTTCGGGAACTTTTTGATCAAGGTGGTATATTGCGAGACATATTCACTGGATATTTTTCCCAATGAGGCCCTATACCTCCCTAAACATTTCCCTCTAATCTTTTTGCCTGTATCACTTGACAAGTAGACAAGTTTTGTTTTTTTTTCGAAAAAACTAATAATTAAATTTCTATTTTTATATACAAATTTGTTGAGTTTTTTTTTAAGTATCTAACTTTGTATGATGATGGCTTTAACAATAGAAATAATTTTTATAAAAAAATTTTCAATAATATTTCAAATTTATATTCCATCCACAAAAATTGTCATTGAAAAGTAGCCAACAATTGTTATGAAATGGTTTGCTTGTTTGTTTATTTATTTTTACCCTCTGAACTTGTAGCCATGCAGTCAGTCCTCCTCATACTCTATTACTCTTTCTTTGTTTGTCACTCAATGTTTAAAGGGTACTTTTTACACTTGTACTTGCACTTGTCACGTATGCAACCACTTCAAATGTATACTTCTATTCGAAGGACGAAGGACTTTTCTTGAACAACGTTATGTAAGAGTAACAACAAAAGATAGTCATGTTGACTGTGAGGCATAATATCTGTGTGCGCCAAAGTTGCAAGACACACACATATAAACACATAATATTAACACACATAAACATAGAGTTACATTTTTAGCTTTAAATGTCTGTTGTTGTTTTCGTTGCCTAGCAGTGTTCCTTTATTTTGTGCGAGTGTTTTATTGTTTACCCACTATTATCAGCACAAGATTGTAAGAGAACACAAGACAGAAAAACATCAAAACACATCGCCATACAATAGACTTGGAAAAGACATGTCAACACAAGTTGGTCCTGGAAAACATTCATCAACACTCTGGGGTTTTCTTTGCGTTTGTGTGTGTGTTTGCATTGTCCTGTCATGTCATGATACAAACGATGACTATGGCTTGCAATGTCCTGTGCCTTTGTTTTGTCATATTATGCTTCAGTGTAAATGTGAACTTAAAGGCAAAAGTAACAAAGAGGACTAAACATTCAAAAAGAACAAAAGAAAGTACATGGAATTTAGTCACTTTCATTTGCTGTTAATAAATGTTTAAAGAGCACTTGTTTCTTGTTTTGCAGTATAAATTTAATTGAATTAAATTCTTATTTACGATTGTTTAGAGGTTTACTTTAGAAATTGAAAAAATTAGGAATGAGTAAATTTGTTTAATATTGTAGACAATTTTTTTTTAATTTTTAAATTTAAAAAAATAAAAAATAAGCAAGATGGGTTACGTCAGCGTATTTGATGAGCTACATAATGATTGGATGACAATCTACAGTGCTGTTCAGAAAAATAGATTCGATTACTAATTTTTTTTTTTATTTTGGTAAAATTATAACATATTTAAGTGACATAAGAAAAAAAAACTTTAAAACATCGAAACTAAAAAACTAACGAATACATATGAATATTGTTCAAATCAGCAATTCTTTCCTGTTCAAAAAAATAGATTCGCTAAATTTTGTCTTCTAAAAATATATTTTTAGTAATTAAACTAAAAAATTATTTTTAATTAAAGTTTATTTACCTCAGTACTTGGTGTAATAACCTTTATTCTTAATGACTGTTGATCACCGTTCTGGCATAGAGTCAAAAAGTCTCTGACATGTTTCTATTGCAATATTTTTCTAGGCTTCTTGTAATAACTCTGTTCCTATTTGAAGGGTTTTTCCTCGGAGAGCTGTTTTGACAATTTTCAATAGGATTTAAATACGGCGACTGTGCCGGTTAGTTCAAAACCTCGACGTCATTATTCTGAAACCAATCTTTTGATCCCTGCGGTGTGTGTCTCGGGTCGTTATCCTGTTGAAAGACCAATCGAAATGGAATTTCTCACTCGCTGAGGGGCATCATAACGTCGTCTAGTATATGGATATAATAAATAACATCCATTATTCATTCTATTCTGAATAGAGGCCATGTGTCATGGTATCAAAAAAATCCCTATACCACTATACAAACTTCCTCCACTATTTTTAATGGTTTCTATCTAAAAAGTAAAGTCAGGAAGTAAATTTGCTTTTTTTTGACAAATTCAGTTTTATTCATACCAATATCAGATGGAAATATAGGAACTAATAATGGAATATGATGTCGGGCAAATGTCCACCTCCAGCACGTCACACTTTGCAACAAAGCTTCGCTTATCTCGTCAATGTAGCGCCGAATTTCATCTATCAGAGTGTCAGTTGTTTGTTTTTTGTTCACGTAAACCTGCTCTTTCAAACGTCCCCCGAGAAAATAGTACAGCGGCTTTACATTACAAGAACGAGGCGGCCAATTGACATCGCCAAATCGAAAAATAACGCGACCGGGAAATTTCTCATCCAATAACTGAATTGTATGGCTGGCTGTGTGGCTTGTGGCGCAAACCTGCTGAAACCAAAGGACACTGATGTCAGCATAAGCCAATTGTGGTCACAAAATATTGGTTATCATGGTTTGGTAGCGCAGAGAATTCACGGTGACGACGCTTCCTTGCACATTTTCGAGAAAAAATACGGGCCGATGATGCCGCTTAATCACAAACCGCACCATACGCTCGCTTTCTTTGGATGCAATGGATTTTCGAGGACTGCGGCAATATTGTTTGTTTACATAACCGCCTAATTGAAAATAGGCCTCATCACTAAAGATGATTTTGTTGAAAAATGCGTTTTTCAAACACTAAATTTTCACAACTCTATTTCTTTGTTCAAGAGTGTAGCGTTAAAAAGTTAAAATTTCCCAATTTTTTACTAAATAAGTGTGAAAGCTTTACAGCTTAATTCTTCGCATTTCATTATTTGACATCCAATTTACTTGCTAACCTCAAATTTTACCACCCTGTATATTTCGGAAGGAGTTCAGTGTTCGGGGGTCCACTTCTATCAGACCCTGCCAATAAAATATTTCTCCACATGTGCATATGCCAATTTATATGCTGTTTTGTAGGTAAATCTATTTTTTTGAACAGCACTGTACTTACACTTTTGCAATTGTTGAAATTAAATTTTTACCAAATAGTTGAGTACTTAAATCGACACATATGATATCACCTATTCTTAGATTACTGAGAATTACTCTAGTTTACACGAGATCATCAGTTAAAATTGGAAGGAAACTTTTTGAATCACTCAATACCCATCATGGTTTCAGAGATGTAATTGCTGGCTTTGCAAATATGGAAAAGGAGTCATGAAAATTGGTGTGGCAATAAACAAGAGTAAAAGCAAGTTCTTGGTTTCAACGAACAAAGAATCATTATCATCATATAGATCAGGCAAAACACTGCTACCCATGGGATCTATTGTGCCCCTTCCTGTTTATTGAAGCCATAATGGTGAATAGTTCACCCAGTGAGACCTTGTATCCCTTAATTTTTCCATCTAAACCTATTAAGTATCCCACATTTACACAACACATCTGTGCTAACAATCCTATTCAGATAAGCTCTTAGTCTGCAGTGTCCCGTCAGAAATTCCGTAAGGAATTTCAAGGCCGGCCTGCCCTACCTGAGAACGTCAGAACGACATCCAAATTGGGAACTGATTGCCGCTCTACAGTGGCAAAGTACTTTCTGAGCATTCTAGTGCTCCAAGTATTTGGCAATTTGTCAATCCGTGATTAGATTAAGGATGGTTGCATGTGGTGCATCACAGCAATATTCCGGACGAATATAGGATTTAGGACCTTATTTCCAAGCGAAAGCTTTTGCAACGTTTCATAGCAAATTTCATCAGAGTAGATATCATACGAATCGAGCCAAGTGCCCTTAAGGCAACTTAGATATCGGAGACTATATTAATGGTCTTAACCATGAGCCCACCATCTAAGTTGATCTCCACACATATAGCAATGACCATGATCTCAGCCAGGATGGGATAGACAAGTCACGGTTTGGTCAGTAAACACCAGCACCGACACAGTTTAGTTCAAACTCAATCCGAACTAAGGCCTCATTCGACCAACAATTAAGTCTCGTAACCATAATGACATCTAGATACTTACCCCCCTCAGAAATTGATGGTGGTATCCATAAAAGAAATACAGTCACAGGATAATTTATATATCCTTGTAAAAGGTATAACTACCGTTATTGCGGGATTCACCAAGAGCACTTTCTGAGTACACCTCGCCCAAGGCCGTAATCATGATTTTTCACAACGTACTTTCATATTTCCCACTTACTGTCCTAAAGAGAACATCAACATAACCAATTACACTGACAGTCCTATGTGCCAACATGGTGAGCAAGTCATCAACTGCTACCGTCCAACACAATTGAGAAAGTATTCCACCCTGAAGGCACCCATCATCAGACAAGCTGATGATCCTGTTCTTAAGCATGGAACTCATCCAAGCTATAATTGATTTTTTTACTCTTTTTTACTTAAATGAAGTTAAAGCCTGTACTGTCAAAGGCCTGTACTATAAAAGGCACAAAGAGCAACTTCTCTATCAGAGAATGCGTTTTTAATGCTGTCCAGAAGAGACACAATGGCAGCCTTAGTTGACCCCCCTTCACGTGCAAGAAATGACTTGGAAGAATAGAGCATTTTACAGAGTATCTCTTTTTAGTATAGACATCAAACAATCTTAACATCGTCTATAAAAGCAAACATGAGAGTGCTGTAGGTCTATACGCTAGGCCTACCTGTCTTCGGTATAAAAATAACCGTGGCCTCACGCAGGCTTGTGGGCCATATTCAAGGTTGGCAACCCACTGGGTAACCCAATTAAAAACCGTTTTTTATTGGGTTTTATATTTTAAAAACTCTGGTGGGTTTTTTATTTAAAGGTTTCCGTAGTTTATTTACGACAAAAATAGTTAAAATTTAGGTATTAGCTCAAAAAAATAATAATTAACAAAATAATCAAAATCAAAATCATCCCCTTTTCTGAGCCAATATCAGAATTCCATCTCAGAAACACTTCACGTCTTCTAAGAGAAACAGCATCGAAACATTCAATTGTCAGTTGCAGAATTCGTCAGGTGCATTAAAATCGGTCAAGTCGTTTTCAAGTTATGATGAAATATACAAGCAAGCTGCAGCAGGGTGGATAGCGAAGTGCACTGTATTGCGGCTAAAAATGCAGTTAGAACAAGTCAGAATCATCTGCAGCAATACAAATCGAGAGCACTAGTCGGTAAAGGCAAGAAAAGTGAAAATCCCAAAGAACTTCATGAAACGATGCATACACGACTAGAAATGAATTTTGATAGATTGAAAGCCAGGTATGATCGAGCAGCAAGTGCTAATGGCTTCCATGAAGGACAACTGGTACTCCTACTTTACAATCCACAACGGAAGAAGGGAGTGTCTGCAAAGCTGTCAACTAACTGGGTTTGAACCTACAAGGTAATCAAGAGACTGAGTAATATAGTTTACCGAATACAGAAAAACAACAGCCCAAGAACTAAAATGATAGTAGTGCACATGGAACGATTAGCAAGTTACGGGAGAGGAAGTAATGAGCCTATTCGGAACGAACAGACTTAAGTGAGCGGCAGTGTTACGAAAATAAGGTATAAGGTTGGGCACCACAGCGTTCATTACATCGCTAAAATAAATAAAAAAAAGCTGCAAGAACAACTATACGTGCTATTTATAAATATCCAAATCTACAACAACAAAAATTAGCTGAGGTAAAGTAAATAAAAATAACACTACAACATCTATAATTAAGCAGCAAAGAAAACAAGTAACAGACAATAAACAAGCAACAACAAATACTAAGATCTGAAAGATGTAGATGTTCACATACGCATGGCTACAAAAGAACTAAAAAGAAATTAAAAGAAAGAAATGGAATCTACCTGAAATATCGAGAGGTTCGAGAGCTTTCGATGTGTTGTTTACTCAGCCATATAAAAAGCACATCGATGTGAATAAGGATCAGTTAAAGTAAAGTAAAGTAAATCCAGGGAGTACAGTTTGTGTGAGGAGAGTAAACTCGTGAAGTGAATCGTGAGGTAAAAAAAACAGTTTGGTTGGAGCTAACTCAGTAAAGGGAATTAAGTATGGATAACCTCTGGTTGAAAAGGTTGTGATCAAACCTAAGCTATAACTACGATCGGATTGGAAGATCTTTAATTAGAAAGATCTGTCGAGTAATTGTTGTTGTTTACAAATTTATAAACAGACAGATTAATTAAGAATAGAAACTTGTTATTGCTTTTAAACAGGTTACAAGCAGTGGTGCACAAAATTGTGTTGAATAAAGGATTTTAATTAAAAACCAAACACAAGATTTATTTTATTTTAACTACAATCCACGACCTCATAAAAACACGTTTTTAAAAAGAGAAAAACGTAACAATATTTTGGTCGAAAACATTGCCACGCCCTTAAAAAAAATTGAGCCCGATGTATAAAAACTGAAAACGGATTTGAATTCAGCGCGTCGAAGTTGATATATTCTATACAATTTTATTTAAAGTCTTTTTATGCTGTTCCAGTGTTATAAAATAGAAAATTTATTTTCTCAATAATTTTTTTTTCAATCTTATTCACACTAAAGCGCACACATCCTTTTCACAATTTTTCTTTTCTTAAATTTTAAAACTTGTACGAGTTTAAGTGACATTGTCGACTAATAAAGAAAAAAAAATAAAAAGAAAATAAATCAAACTTTAATAAATGACAGTGTTTGTTAATTAAAATTTGTGCAAAATCAACTCAACTCAACTCAACTCAAATCTTCTTCACTCTACTATACTCTGGGGTGGGGTTGTCAACAAATGCTAATTTAAAATATTTTTTCTTCTTTTCCTACTCCTATTTTTTTTCCTAGCACATGCTTTGTTATAATAAATTTGTTTTTTTATATCTTCAGTCCTCACTTTTTTTTCCTTTTAAAGTCTTTCATCAGTGTTTGACAAAAATTAAACATGTAAATTTGTCTTGTGCAAACATACAATTTAATGATGCACTTAGTCCAATAGTTGGGAGTAGAGTAGCAGTACAATCGTTTGGAATCACTAGTGGTTTGTTATAAATTTGCCAGAAGTAGTTGCCTATTTAAATACAAAATGATGAAAAAATTCGTAAAAATGAAGTAAAAAAAGGGAAAAACAAAAATAGTTGAAGTTGTAAATGATGACGTTAATGACCATTATTATTAGCATTATAGTCAACACCTTCTGTTCTGTATTCTATGCTGTTCTGTTCGTTGGTTTAAACATGATTTGTTTGCGAGTTTTACTTCTGTTTTTTTTTTTTTTTGATTCTGTTTAATGAAAATTTCTTGCTAAATTTTCTGTGTTAAAAGAAAATCTTGAGCCAACTTTGTCGTCATTGTCGTCTGTATTTAAAAGTATTTTTACGGAACAATGGCTTTTCCTTACACACAACATTCTTTGCTGCCTTGTGTCTTCAAGTATAAAACCATGTTCATATGCTGAGTGCTTTTGTTTTTACCACTGCATCACCAACACCATTACAATCATCTGATGACGATGATGCTGGTGATGGTGACTGAGACAAATGCCACATTAACACAAATTGTAACAAATTGACGCAGTTTTCTTTATTTCTTTTTGCTCTCTCTCTCTCTCTCTCTCCCTCTCTCTCTCTCTTTATTCTAAATTTTAAGTGCAATTGGAAGCAGAAGTTGAATAGAAAGTATTACAAAGAAAGATTTTCAAAATATTTATAATATGAAAAACACACCGTTACATTTATAGTATGTTAGTATATGTAAGTAGGTATTTATATAAATGTTTGTACCCTACACCACTATTAGCCGTGAACTATATCGGTTCAGTTATAATAACTAGCTCTGTATCACACACAGAATCAGTTAAATCACGTTTAGCTTCTTCAGCATCAGTTTATGGATTTGGTTGTCCTTATACCTTAACAATATTTACACTTGGACCAAGGGTTGGTTCTCCAATAGTACAAAAGACTAACTGTAATATATGGCACAGGAGTGATTGACACCAGTTTTCAAAGTGTATTTCTTTTTGCTCCTCTTGGCAGCACATGACTTTCTACAAAGCATCATTGCCTGATACAGCTTTTTTGATCACTTGATGATGCATCGTTGACTAGAAACAACGCCACCATATGCGTTGAACATTGTCATTCCTCTCTAGTGGATTCCGTTTTTATTTTTTATATTCGGTTTTCGGTATGCCCATCAGTGCTTCCTGCGATTTTCCCATTATTTCCCTTCAGCTGCTGAAATGCGTTTCCTGTTATGGTTTTTTAACTCAATCGAACAGAAAGAAGTCACAGGGAACCAAATCAGGTCAATTCGGTGGCTATTGGATGGTAATTGTTGCATGATGGTGCAAGCTCTACAAGTTTCCTGCCTACAATCCTGGTCCCAATTAATACTCTTTGTTTATTGTCTGGCCTTCTGGCAAACATTCATGATACACTACACCGTTGCAATTCATGAAAACCGTGAGCATTGCCTTCTTTTTTGACTGAAAACGACGTGGTTTTTTTGGTCTCGGCTCAGTTGGTGAACGCCATTCACTTGCCTGATTTCTGGATTGTGTGTCGTACTCATAAACCCACGTCTCGTCTCCAGTAATAATCTTTTTGAAGAATGTGGGATCGCATTCAACCTCGCAAATTATTTCTTTTGCAATCTCAACACGGCCTCTTTTTTGCATGAAAATAAGTTCTTTTGTCACCAACTTTACTGCTACACGACGGAAGCCCAAATCATTAGTCAAAATGTCTTAGACGCATCCATAGGCAAAGTTCAAGTCCTCCGCTATCTCTCTGATAGTTAATTTGCGGTTATTGACCAACACTTCTTTTTCTATATTAATATTTTCTTCGGTTTTCGATGTTGTTGGTCTGCCACTGCGTTAATCATTTTCGATTGACTCACGACCACTTTTGAACCGCTCGTACCACTGGCATACGACCATTTTCTTAAGAGAATCGTTGCCGAAATACCTTTCCGTCATTTCCATCGTTCAAGCATTTAGCAAAAATATCAACAACAGAAAACAATATAAAAACGGAATGATGGGACCACCATACGGGGGTTATTCCAGGCTCGAGGTGGTATTAGTGGTGCTGCCTCTAGATATATTTCTCTGGAGTTTCCCAAGTAAATCTCAAATTTTTGAATTATTTCCAATTCGAACCTAGCCGCTTATATTGTACGCGGACAATCTAACCACTAAGCCACGCCACTTGTTTCAAAGGGCATTGTCTATGAGCAAATACTCTTCAATTTTCCCAGCGGATATATACGCATTATTCACTTGTGTAAGGAAATGTTTGAGGCGAAAATAGTAGAATTCTTATTTTTGTTATGTCTGATAGTCAAGCGGTCTTAAGGTTTAGTTTCCTTTGATATTCTGTGATAACTCCAAGGAGGGCATTTCTTCTTTCACCGAATATCATAATAGGCTTCATTAGTAGCCTCAATTTGGTGTTATAAGCTTATAGGGCTATACAAAAGATTATTCAGGTTGCAGTGCGTTTGGCCTTGATCAACATAACATGCTGAACTATTTGTTTTCTTTCTGACATAGACAGCTTTTGCACTTGCAATTAATTTTCAGTTCATTAAGATTTCGTCCATTCACTTAATTAAACAGTGTCTAGAAACAAGACAATCAATGTGATATTTTTGCCTTTGGTAAGATATGTAGGTCACAAAGGTATTTAAATCCTGTAGGTGAAGTTAATTCACTACCTTTGTTTCCTCCCTTTTATGGAGCACTTTTAGATTCTAAATTTATTGAAATTTTCAATGTCTTATAAGCGTATATGCATACTGTCATTATCTAACTCATTTCTATTAGTTTTTTGAATTCTTAATGAATTTCAAACATTGTCTTGGACCCATTTTATTCTCTCATAAGGTAGATAAATAGCTAAAGAAAATCCTATGAAACTGACTAAGAGCTCCAGAGACTTTTTTCTTTCCAGTAACTGAAAGGTGATCTTCGGTAAGCTTATTTTTGGTGGTTGTGGTTTCGACCTAAGTCAGTCTGAGGCTGTTTTGTACTCATGTGGAGGAGCATTGCAACTAACATATATAGTGGATATTAACCTGCAGAATGATTAACTGATTCAAAAATCACTGCAGAATTATTATTTACCTTAAAGCATGTTCACACAAGACTTCGAATTACTTCCTTCGCTGTTTGAATTACTTACGAATTACCCCGTGCATATGACATCTTTGTAATTCGTTTTGCTGCTTATTTTTGTTTATTTTTTTAGTATTCACTAGCAACCTGTGTTTTAAAAATCAAATATCAAATGATATTAAATAAACATATCTAGCGTGGGCAAACACTCGTTAAAAATTTGAGATCAAATTTTTTAGTAAACCTACCTTGGCTTAATTAAAACTAAATTACTTAATATTTTCTACAGAGAACTGTATAATTCGGCTCATAATTGGGGATTAATGACAAAGCGAATTATTAAAAAGTATTATCGTGTGAACTAGAGATGCAAAACTATCGATAGTCGGCCCATTCGATAGTTTCGATAGTTTGCAAAAAAAAATCTATCGATATTATCAATACTATCGAATTTTTTAAGGTGCTACTTGTGGCAGTGATATTAGAATTTAAGTGAAAGGGAAAGAATAATAATAAATATACAGTGTTGAAACAAATAATAGGGACACTTTATTTTTTTCCAGTATGTCATAAAATTTGAAGTATTGAAGTTTTTTGATGAAAGAGTAATCCTTATATACAGCGATGACCATAAAGTACTCCAAACTAAAGTAATTAATGCGATCCAGGGAAAGAAAACTGCAGAGACTATGTGAAGAAACGTGGAACAACAGTCAATTTTAATGAACTTTTAATTCGTACTTCAAAGATTAATCCCTTCAAGTCATCAAAAGGCCACAAAAATGAACTTATTCTCCTGTTTCAAGTCGCATAATAAAAAAAAAAAAATTATGGAAGCTAGACTTATGGGTAAGAGTTCTTGAAATGTATCATTTCTCAGCAAACGGAAGCAATACCTGCACCGTAACAGTTAGAACAACTTGAGAACATGGTCTGACGAAATGAAGATTAATTTATTTGCGTCAAATGCAATATCTTATGTACGATCATATTTTAGTTACAATTCATATTGCATTTGAGTTTAATAGATAAAAATTTAAGAAAGTGTTACTGTTCCCCTATATTTAACTATAAAAGATGACAGACGGCTAACATCTGCATTAAACAAATTTTTGCAAATGTGACTTTAACTACATTTAGTGGCCTCCGTATTTACACTTAGAAATTGACGATAGTATCGATAGGGAAACAAAAAGAACTATCGATGGTCAGCCAAAAACAAAACTATCGATAGTACTATCGATTGCTTTGCAGCTCTAGTGTGAACGTAATATTAGAAAATTTTAAAAAGTAGCAAAAAACTTCGTATAAATTATTTTCAAGGTAAAGAGAAAAATTTTTCTGAAGCATTTACCATTGGATCAAAGATGATTAAAACCGGTCTTAAGTAGTGTCCGAGCAGACCGAAGATTTTAATTAAATTAAAATCTGATAGGATAGCCAGCTTAAGTAAACTAAGTTTAATAAGGTCATGTTTTTGGGTGGGTCCTTAGTTTTTATATTAAAATTTTAGAAAGTACCATATACTGTAGGCTATCATATAAACAACCTTGATTGACTTTTAACTTTCTTTCTTATTTTTTATATGAAGAAAAAGAAAAACAACTTAAAGTTAAACGCACTGTTAAACAAATGGAGCTGTAGTGCTACTATTGGCAATGGTGGTCATACTTCGCCAAAAACTTTAAGCTCATCTGCATACAAATTGCTCAAGTTAGTCATATAGAACGGAAGGAAAAGACAAATATTTTCATGCACATATATACACACACACACATAAACTCAAGACTATAACAAAGAATGATCACACATAAATTGTATAAAAAGGAATACAGTTTGGCCAATATAAGGCACGGCCAAAATGTTTCATTTTATTTTACTAAATAAAGTGGAAAGAGACCAAGTTTTCTAACGTCATAAAAAACTGATCACTGAACTGAAGTGATAGCTAACACAAGGAGTACTAAGAACTACTTGACTGTATGGTTAAAAATTTGAATGGCATGGATGCAAAGTGGTTTAAAAAACAAGCTATGTAATCAAAAATTCACAGTGCGTAAGTTGATAATGCTAAGCTACTTGAAGTACAGACAAATAAATTATTTAGCCTTTAATTCCAGTCTTATTCACCATTTTAAAACAGGTTAAGAGTTCGAACATATTTTGTTTGCTCATTGTAAGGCAAAGTTAGGCTAGGTTAGGTTAGGAAATTAGATCTAAGCTAAAAACAAGAGAAACAGAACGAAGTATATAAGATTTTCACCTGGCACTACACTTGATTCATTTTAATGGCGTTCGGTTTGGGGTGGCGTGTTGTAGTGGTTAAAATGAACGCATAACAACACATGCGCCCCAGATTCGAGCCCCAGCAGAGGACATGACAAAAAAATTAATTTCTGATTCGAGTGTTAAATAGACTTTTACTTTCCTCCAGATAACTACATCTCTGACGATGATGACAAACATCTCACGAATGATCAATGGAAAACGCCACCTACTGGAATAACAGTTACAATGCTAAGTAAAGATCATACCACATTCACTTAACAAGGATATTTACCGCTACACAATCACATGAAAGTGAGCAACAATATATTAATCATCTACTTGGCTTTAAAACATCAACTCATGAAACTAAAACAAAGCAATTGATTATTTATGGAAAGCCAATATGCTCCCTAGAAGATTGGCGGAGAAAAATGCAGTTTTATTATTTTCTAAGACAGTCATAATCTCATTAGAAGGATGCTCCTTTTTCCTCTTGTCCGTTGCTTAACCATATATCCCAGACCATTATTACTAAATCTATTCTGAAATCAACTACCTAGCCATCGAATTCATGAATTCTGTAATCTTGGGCAGTTACTTTTACCAGCTCAACCACATTTAAACACATCCTATAGAAGCCTGGTGTACCGCTGCCTCATAAGAAGGTTTTCGAGCATAACACACAATATACTGTTAGGATTTCAATAGCAATTCTAAGTGTTTGCGTATTTACTCCTAGGAGAATTGAGCTCCAGATACTTATATCCAGTTTCATCCATAGGGCTCTGGATACTTCACAATTACTCCTATTATTTCACGAGCTTTAGAATTTACCTTAGATCTAACCTTTTTGTTATAAAAGGGCTTATAGGTGGTTTTCCCAATTGCCTCACAAATAAAAACAAATTTTCCGAACCAAATTCGTCCATCAGTGCTCTAAGGACTGTCTTACAGGCAATAACTAGCCTAGATGTTATGCTATGTCTCTCAGGTCTTTTAGTGTTGACTGGGTGTCGATATAAATTGTGGCTTCCTACCTTACTGCAATATTCCAAGCTATAAGCTAAATTGCTTTAAGAACAGCCAAGTTTTCAGCCTAGAAAACGTTGTAGTTGTCAGGTAATCTATATTGAGGCGTTATACTTCATAAGTTATTAGTTTATAAGTGCATTAAAGCAGATTCTTGTTGTATTCTATGACGCCTATCTGGGATATAGTAGCACTACCAGTATGAAATTCAACTTCGTTCTTATTTGTAGCGCCGTATCACGTAGGAAAATTTCATAAAATAGTAAACTTTTTTCCAGGTTTCTTTTCTAGATATAAGCGAAATGAGAATTAAATTAAAAATGCTTTACCATATATAAGTTCACGTTACTTAAGGTCAGTGTAACCATAAAAATACCAATCTTGCAAGATACCAATATGCTAACTGAGCTTCGACTGAAAAGTACACTAATTTTTTAAGGAATAAAATTCAAATACAGTAAAACCTTGATAATTCGAACAATTGATTGCAGACCCTGAATTACCCGAATTATTAAATTATCGAATAACGGTCAAGAATATTTTTTTTTTTTTTTTTTTTTTATTGAGATGCTTTTAAAAGACATATAAAACCATATATTATATTTATTAGTCATTTAAATAAATAATTACATTTAAAAAAGGAATACAAACTAAAACATGTGTACATTTTACAAAAAAGTGATAACATGTTTCATTTTTACAAGTCATGAAAGTAACAATAACATTCTTAAAGTTAGCAAAATAGCTTGTTTTTGCAAAAAAAAAAAAAAGTAAGAGAAAAATTATGTTTTTGGAGCAAAACTTTATAGACATTACCACTATACAACAACTTGAAAGCAATTCGGATTACAGACTGCAAAATGGAATGAAATTGAGATCCTGATTATCAAGGTTTTACTGTACTTAAAACTTTAGAAGCAGTTTGATCGACGTACAATAGCATAGAAATTCCTCTATTTTCTTTATTTATTCTACTTGGGAACATAAGGCTTCTACAAGGTTACTCCAGGTTAACCTATTCGTGCATATTACTTTTATCTTGTCTATGAATTAATTAATTCTTTTAAGTTTCTTAAGGATAGTGGTGCGCCATGTTTTTTTCTGTCGACTTGAATGTCGATTGACCTGAACGAAATTCAATATATTTTTCGAAACTTGTGAAGAGGAAATGAATAATATTCCGAGAGTCTTTAATTCAGAAAATGTCTAGGCATTGGCTGTAATAGACCAAAGGATTTAAAACTCAATGCTAGAATATTAACACCAGTAAAAACACATCTAACAGCAATATATAAAGCACAACAGTTCCAGATATTCTGAAAGTATCTCTTATTAGACTAGTCTACAAACACTTTCTTAAATTAACTCATGGTAATAAAGAGTAATCAACACGGCGTTCAGAAAAACAGAAGTATAAAAAAACTGCTAAGGAATGTTGCAAATTTCATAAATGATTGTTTAAACAAAAATCTACATTGTTTTGTTCTTAAACTAGCAAAGCACTGACACAATTTCCCACAAAAAGCTATTCGAAAAACTTGACAGAAGCGGAATTAGAGGTAACACTCTGAGCTGGTTCAGAAGTTACCTTAAATTAAGAACTTTGCGTGTTAAAATCAACAATATAATGAGCTATGAAATGATAATTCAATATGGGACTAAATGCACTAAAAAATAGTACAACATTTGCTTATGCAGATGACTCTGCAATTATTGTCGCCAATAAAGATATCAATACTGCCATTCAAGATATGCAGCGGTAACTGGACAGTGCAGAAAAATGGTATCATGACAATGTCCAACTCATCAATGCATCCAAGGCAACAATTATGCTTATAAAGCCATGGATTCAATGCCTACACTAGCAAGTTCTATATCTAAACAGCTACAACGATAAATACACTCTCAGCATTGTATCGTCGTACAAATATCTAGGAGATTACATTGATAGTGACTTCAAATGGAGGATACAAGTTGAAAGTGTGTGTGTTTTAAAGCATCTTAGCAACTGTTCAACATATAGTGTTACATAAAACATGGTATTGCTGGCTGGGGAAGTGCTACACATTGCAGTAGCTTACAAAAAAATCAAAATCGAATTTTAATAATACTCTGGAAAAATCAGAGAGCATACACAAACACAATTAATAATTACAATACAATAAACAACCAATGAATACCATAGATATGAGCAATACAAGAATAGAAAATTTAAGTAATGTTATCATCAACAACAACACAATAAACATCGGCATCAACAGCAAACAAACAAAGGCGCATACAACGTGATAGAGCAACATCAATACCTACTAACACGAATATCACAAGAACTGAACTTTTGAACACTGGCAACAGCAATAATAACCGATAGATAAATACGTCCTTTAAATACCGGAAAGATTGCAAAAGACTCTAGCAAACGAGCGTTTCGACGGCAGAAGTTACGTGTATGTTATAGACAAGGCATACTTATAATACACGATTCGCATAGTGGAAGAGTCGTCGTAGATAAATGAAATTTCGTCCTGACATTTATTAGGGCTAAATAGAGATTTATGATAAATGTTGCCAAAATATGACAAAGAACACGCTCACCGCCCACCGCTCACATTTATTGAAAACAAAAAACCCTATCTTAAGATATTTCTTTATACAGGGTGTCCACCGGGAAGGTATAATACTTTGTTTGTTTATAATTTTTGATTATATGAAAGAGAATGGTTCTTATATTGATAAATATTTTATTTAATGTCGGCAATTATGTATAGAATACAATATCAGATAAATGCCCGCCTCTCAAAAATGCGAGCCTTTTGAGCATATTTTTCATTTCATTCTTACACACTTCACGCGGTATTTCATGAATTTCATCACGAATATTTTGTTTGAGTTGTTGCTGCGTTTCTGGTTTGTTTGCATAAACCTTGCTTTTTAGATATACCCACAAAAATAATCCCAAGTATTTATATCAGGCTACCGTGGAGGTAGAAAGAGGTTTCGCAGTACTTCCATTGTAATCCTGGCTGTGTGCGATGTGGCACGGTCTTGTTGAAACCACATGTTAGTCAAGTCCAAAGCATGCAGTTGTGGCGTTAAAAAGTTTTCAATCATATCACGATATCGCTCCCCATTAACAGTTACCGTTACGCCGTTTCAGTTTCAAAGAAGTAAGATCCAGTGATTCCTTCTGACCAAATTGTAGACCAGACTGCCACTTTTAATGGATGCAAAGGTGGCTGATGAATAATTTGAGGGTTTTCCATTGCCCAGAACCGACTGTTCTGTTTATTCACATAACCATTCAATTGAAAATAAAATTTCACGTAACTTTCTCATCGTCACAATAATCGATGATTGATTTTGATAAAATGTTTTAACAATTAAAACACGTTGGTTCACTGAATATTTTTCCTCAATAAATTTGCCACGTTTCTACTTCACAACTGCCAAATATGTACTGTCAAAATTAATGTTTGCCAAAATGGCGGCATAACAAAGTAGTATACCTGCCCGGCGGACACTCCGTATTTAAATTTATTAATAAAAAAAAGTTTTTTTTTTTAGCACAGAATTAATTACTGTTAACTAATAATATAATAAAATAACTTCAAATTAACAACAAGTTTTTAAGACATGCAATTTTGTGGATTAGAAAAAAATTAAAAATGTATTGCAATCTGGCAAAAATTCGATGTTGTATTGCAAATTTTGAATTTGAATAATAAATTTTATTATTTTTGGGATAATATATGTATATAAAGTGATAATACAAATTATTTTTAATTTGTTCTTTGCCTCAAGCTTTTTAAAATTAACACAATTTTCGAAAGACTCTCTAATTTATACATTTTTAAAATTAAAATTTTTTTTAAGTTTTAGGACAAAGTGGGTTCATTTTTTTTATTTGTTAGCACATATTATATAGTTTCAGAAACCGGAATAAAAAAGTATGTTTTTTTAATATATATTTTTTTATACTTCTTCAAAATTAGTTAAATTTCAACTTTTTATTGAAATTAGTGCGTTTTTCACAGTATAAAAAAATAGAAACAATAAAACTAGTTAAATTGTTCTTCTATATATTGGTCTTCTATAATATATTTAACAAAGAGAGTTTTTACAGTTTTTTATCTAAAGCATCTAAAATACCTCTTTTACATAATATTTTTTATTATAAATTAATTGAGTTTAGCGGCCTCTTGTGACAATGTAGAGAAGTAGCCAAAAAATTAAGTTCAATATTTTATTTAGTGGATTATTAACTTTCATATATATTTTATTAAAACCTGTAAAGAGCGAATTTTTAATTTTTGTCTATGGAACAAAACAAGCACTGTGCGTCGTATCACAAACGTTGTAAAGTTGAAAGGTTTCATAACGAATATGGAGGGAACAGCCTCTAGGTCACTCTGTCCACAGTATTTAAAAAAATTCCAAAAAATATATCAAAAGTATTGAAATTTTGCATTGAAAATTTAACAATCCTAGGCATATACATGCATGTGAGGGCGGATTGATATTGAAGCTACCTAAGTAGGAAAACAACTTTTTTTTCAAAAACCATTCATTTCTCAACATAGTCTCTTTTTAGCTTAATACACTTAGTAAGACGATTTTCCAACTTTTTTATACCACCTGAATAATACGATTTTGGGAACTCCTCAATATACGCATTAGTTTCGGTAATCACTTCTTCGTTTGAGATGAATTTTTTTCCTGCGAGCCATTTTTTCAAGTTTGGAAACAGGAAAAAGTCACTATGGGCTAAGTCTGGACTATAAGGTGGATGATCACCCAATTCGAAGTGGATTTCTCGTAGTTTTAGCATCGTATCTAATACTGTGCGAACCGGTGCGTTGTCTTGAAGAAAAGCACTTTTTTCTTATTTAAATGTGGTCGTTTTTCCTTGATTGCATCAACCAACTGATCCAATAATGCACTATAATACTCTCCTGTGATTGTGGATCCCTTTTCAAGATAATCGATGAGCAATATTCCGTGTGTATCCCAAAATACAGTGGCCATAACCTTTGCCAGCAGATTTCGCTGTCATCGCCTTCTTCGGAGCACTTCCACCAGCTTCCACCCATTGCTTCGATTGATTTTTGGTTTCAGGTGTGTAGTGGTGGACCTACGTTTCATCAACAGTTATAAGTCTACGCCAAATATCAGCAGGATTATGCTTTATCATGGCCAAACACCGCTGTGAAGTGATCTGTCGATCTCGGTTTTGTTCAACACTGAGTAAAGGCGGCACTTGCCGATAGCTTTTTTCTGATTTCAACAATCTCACGGATTTTGACCCGGCGATCATTCATAATGATATCAAGGATTTTCTTGATATTTTCTTCAGTAACCACGTCTTTTGGCCTTTCTGTTGATGGTATTGTTGAAGTGCTTGTTCGGCCGCGCTTAAATTCAGCAATCAAATATTTTACCATATAATCTGATGGAGCAGATTCGCCGTAATGTTTGTCAAGCTTTTCTTTTGTCTCTTTCGCCGTTTTGCCTTCCAAATATTAGTATTTAATCACTACACGAAATTCACTTTTTTCCATTTTCCAAGAAACATAAAAGTTGCTTACTTCAAACGAATACAACATAGAAACTAATCGATGAATTTGGCTAAAATTTTAACATCTGACGTTTGACAGATCGTAATTTCTAAGAAAGAAAAACTTTTTGTGTTTGTGCTGCCATCTAGCGATAGGTTGTTTCAATGTCAATCCGCCCTCGTATATGTATTGTAACAACACGTTTTCCGCTAGGATGCTGGGGTAGGTCAGCGGGGTCCAGTGTCGCACAGAAAATAAATTAAAAGATTTCTACTTATAATTATAAATAATTTATTGAATATTCAGCAAAGTAAATAACTCATGCTATAACTTATAATCATAAATTGCTTAGAAATCTACGCTTAACACTAAACAGACGTTTGTTTCCTAAAAAACAACTAAGTCAGTCCGTGGTCGTAAGTCTGGTTAGGGAAGGCTGGGTAACTCGATCACCACGGGAAACCAGTGATGATCATGTTAGCACCGACAGTGATGTTTGCAATATCATACCAATCATATACACGGATGCGAGTGTTAGAGCGACCATCCAACAAACACACAATCGATCGTAACGCAGCAAGATCACGTGTTAATGCCGTTATCTTACTCTGTGTATAGCCTGAGTAAAAAGGTACAGTCAATAATGTTTATATATACAATTCAATCCAACAACAATATACAATTCAATATAACAATATCAATATAATAATGCTATAAAGGGTAATAATAAAAATTAGATAATTACAACAATAATTCTGGTATAATTGGGTGTCAACAAGCAGTGGCCGACTGGATAGCAAACTGCACAGTGCTTAGCAGCTAATGGCCCAGTAGGAAGAAGTCGAGGTTACCTAAAACAATACAGTTCGGGAGCCCCATTTGAGCGGATAACGATGGACATAGCAGGCCCTTTTTCTGTCAGCAATGCTGGAAATCGTTATGTTCTCATTATAATGGACTATTTCAGCAAGTGGCCGGAAGTGTATTCTATACCCAATTAGGAGGCAACTACGATTGTAAATGTTTTCATGAATAACTGGGTATGTCGCTATGGTGTTCCGATGGAGTTACATTCCGACCAGGGAAGAAATTTCGAGTCTGGCATTTTCAAAGAAATGTGTAAGATATATGGCATAAAGAAGACTAGAACGACGCCGCTACACCCGCAATCGGACGGAATGGTAGAACGATTCAACCGAACTCTAGAGGAATATTTGCGAAAAGTGATTAGCGAGCAGCAAAAAGATTGTTCCGAACACATTCATAAATTTCTATTAGCCTACCGATCGGCCGCCCACGATTCAACGTCTACCTACCGCGGAAAAAGAAGCCACTTACCTCGAGAAACAACAAGATCTCAACGAGCTTCATGAATTCGTGCGCTCGTGAATAAAGCTGACCAGCCATAGAATGAAAGCCAGATACGATCGAGCGGCAAATACTGATGGCTTCCAAAAGGAACAATTAGTACTGCATTATAATTCACAGCGGAAGAAAGGACTATCTCCCAAACTACAGTCTAAGTGGGATGGACCCTACAAGGTAATCAAGAGACTGAACGATGTAGTTTACAGAATACAGAAACACAACAGCCCAGGAACTAAAATGGAAGTAGTGCACATAGAATGATTAGCAAGTTACGGGAGAGGAAGTAATAACGAACAGGCTTAAGTGGGAGGCAGTGTTACGAAAATAATATTGGGTACCTCTGCGTTTATTACTTCGCTGAAATAAATAAACAAAAGCTGCAAGAACAACTATACATGATGTTGACAAATAGCCAGAATCGACCACAACAAGCATTGTTAGCAGAGATAAAGTAAATAAAAATAACACAGCAACAGCAACAACAAACTAACAGCAAAGCAAAACAAGTAACAGACAATAAACAAAGGGCTACATAAGTATATTCGATGTGTTTACCATTGCCGCTATTGCTAATGTTTTCAGAATTTTCTTCCCACCTACGAGTTTGCTCTTCCCAATTAGTGAACAGTAGTCCGTTTAAGTCCCTTATGCCTTGGTTTTAGTTTAGAGTTTGATTTGAATGAAATAGAAATTGCTATTATCGTTAATATCTTCTAAATTATTTTATAAATTCAAACAATTTTTTTTTTTTTTATTTGACACCATAAAGTTTTACTTTTCTTTTAAAAACTCTAACTAATCAGTTGACATAAACATACAGTCAAATAAAAACTATTTCAATCAATTTTAATTACTGTAGCACCATATCAAAGCCATCTTCTAATATTCAACGTTTGGCAGCACTTAAGCTTGGACCGCTCCACTGATTTCATCAAAAGCCTTTAAGCTACTCAATAAAGTTGGTTGGGAAAATCCTCTTTTGACTGCTTTTTTCTTATAAAGAGACCAAAAGAAATTTTGTCGTTTTCCTTTTTCTACTGCTCTCAAGAGTTTTTTTGTTGTTGTTGCTATTTGCCTTTGAGTAAGAGATCATTGCATGCATTAAAGGATGCATAAGACGTTGCTAATGATGCAAAACTTAAGTGGATGCCTCAAATAAAAAGGGAAACCAAAACAACCTAAATATACATGTTGCAAATACATTTACACATACATATGTACATACACACCATCACATACATTAACACATGAAATGAAAGAGGACACGTATAAAGCTAAATGACTCTATAGTGACATACACACAAACACACTCATACTAAGAGTTGTAACCTTTTTTAAGGTTTCAGACTTTAGCATTTCAAGCAAAAACAGCTCAAAGAGTCTTAGATGAACGTGAAGTTTATTTATACTTCAACTAAAGGCGAGTCTTTTAAGTATAAATGCAACAACCACATTAACACCAATACCCTTAAGAGTATGTAAAACAAAAAGCTCATACACACACACACACACACATACACAGATAAAGATAAAATATCCTTTGGAAAATATATATAGAAAACAGGACGAAAGATTTATATCAAAACCTCTTTTTTGGTCTTTTATGTAGAATTTCTCGACAAACGTTTTATAGAGTAAATGATGATGATGATGATGATGCCGGTTTGATTACGATGTGCGAGAGAAATGACAACAATGTCACAGCCACAATGTGTGTACGTGTATGAGTGTTTTTAGTGGCAGCATATACGAGAGAGTGAGTGTGTGTATCTGTTATGAAAATATCACCATATTAGTAGTAAAACTTCAACCACTACTACTGCTGCTTACTATTGCTAAATTATCCTGATATTTTACCATTAAGGCTGTTGATTTTCTATGGTGGCTGTAAATGATCCTTTAGACATTGTGACAAGTATGTGACAACAAAATACTTGTGTTACCGTGACTTTCTTGTTTTTGTTGCTATGCCTTGCTTATGATAAAGTTTTGCCAGCCTTCAAGGCACATTTAAAACATTATATTGCTGACATGAACAAAAATAAACCAGAAAAAAAAGAGTTTCAAGGAGGAAGTCATTAATTCAAATTTTGTAAGGAAATGACTTTTTGTAGTTTTTGTTTAGTTTTATTGTATAATTTGCCAGCAAAATACAAATACAGGAAACGGTTTAACTATTACAAAATCTTCGTGTCATTGAACATGTTAACAATTTTGTCAGCGAAATAAATACAAATTTACGAAATGAAATTTAATGCTTCACTTGAGTACAAAATTTGTATGGCTTTTAATTGAAAAAAAGAAAACGGCATAAAAGGACACAAGAGTGAAAACTTATAACTGAAGTGTATATTAAGGGCAAATTGTGGTAATTTGATTTCAACAAAATATTATCAAAACTTTTTCGTTATTCGAACATTATCAATAAACAGAACCTTAAAGATGTTAAATATTCAAAACAAGTATTTAAATTTTCAATTATTATTAAAAGTAGAATGCGTTTGTTAAAAAAAAAAAAAAACAGATAATAACTTATTCAAATTTTGCAAAAATTTTACAAGCAAAGTGTCGCATATTACATCATAAGTCGGTAAGCAAACAAGTGATCATCAAAGCTAGCGTCCAGAGCTGTATGCTATATAACAGATGTTAAACGCGTTACAAGATATCGTACTGAGAAAGGTAGTAGCCGATGGAATAATTATGACATAGGGAATTAGCAATAGGCTAACCGACTTGGACTACATATGCTTTCTAACACACAACAGAAGAAGGACAGAACAGAAAAAAATATGGCCAAGAGCATTTAATGAGGATAATCGCAACTAATTGTCTACCACTACAGATTCACTTGACGTACTGTAGTGGCTAGAGCGCACGCATAAAAACACAAGCGAACTAGGCTTGAGCCCCAGCAGAGGACCTGACGAAACTATTTAATTATTGTTTCGTTTCGAGTGTTCAATAAAGAACCTTCAACTTTCAATCCAGACAACTACATGTAAAAAATAAAAAAAGAAGAAGCCCACCTGACCTTCCAGCTCTCTTTTGACGATTATGACAAACATCCGACGAATGATCAGAAAAATAAGCCACCTACTGGGAAAAATTATAATGTAAAGGTAAAGATCACCACTAATTAGCAAGGATATTCACCACCACTACACAAGCTCGACATGGAGGGGGCTACAGTGGATTAATCATCTACTTAGCTTGGAAAATCAACTTGACTTGATTAATGGATCTGAAACAAAGCAATGAAGGCTTTGTGGAAAGCCAGCCAATGCACTACCTAAAGAAGTGACGGCGAAAAAAACACATTCAAAATATGGATCTGCAACACTAACTCATTTCCAATACTATTGGGTAAACAAGTCGATTTTTTTTTTTATTGAAAAATGTATTTATTACAATAACAAAATGAATTGATATATTATTCAAAGTATTTTCCATCGTTAGCCACTACTTTTTCCCATCTTTCTGGTACCATATGGATCCGCTCCAAAAGAACTGCTCCGGTTTTGAGATGAAAAATAAATCAAGCCAATTTCAGATACCCTCTTTTGAAGTAAAGCGAAATTCAGTAAGGGCGTTCTGCATCGATTGAAATAAATGGTAGTCAGAAGAGGCAAGGTATGGGCTATAAGGCTATCCAGTGTTTTTCAAATAGTTTTTGACTGGTCTTGCAACATGTGGCTGAGCTCTGTTATAATGGAAAATATGGCCTCGTGTCTGGTCGAATAAGCTGGTCGTTTTTCGTTGGTTGTTCTCTTCAAACGAATCAATTGTGTACGGTATAGATCTGATCGTTTGACCCGATTTTAACAACTCATAACACAGAACACCCTTCTGATCCCACCAAATACGGCGCATTACCTTGGCTTCGGCGTTGATTCGGCTGGATGGTCGGGCTTTACATATGACTATTTGCGCTTGGAATTATCGTAATGTATCCATTTTTCATCACCAGTAACAATATGATGAAAAAATTTATCCCTTTTTAGCGTTCAAGCATCATTTCCGATATGCAAAATCGCCTTTCAACGCCTCTCGGCTTCATTTCATTTGGGACCTGATTTCATTTTCTTTGTCCCAATGCTTTTGAATGTAGGGAAATGGGTTGTTGTGTGATTTCCAATGATAATACAAGTTTTTCTTGCGTTTGACAACAATATTCGTCGAATAATGCTTCCAATTCCTCACCTTCAAACTTTTTCGGCACAACAGGCTTCTCTTTGCCTTCTGTGTCAAAATCAGCACTTTTTAATCGTGCAAACCAGCGTTCACGCTCGTTCGAGTTTTTTGGGTTGGTGCAGGTTGACCGTAAGCTTCTACCAACAATCGATAACTTTCAGCAGCCGTTTTCTTCAAATGAAAGAAGGTATCAGACTTTCCCCCAAAACATTTTGTAGGCACAAAATTCGAAATTATCATAGTGATTGGGAAAAATGTGTGTTTACACTTTGGCGTCTATCGAATACTAAATTATAATGACAGATGTTTACCCTCCAAAATACCATAATTGTGATTATTTACACAAACCATATGTTGTCCAAATCGACATTATTAGCTTGTATACCCAATACGACTGCAGGTTCCTTTATATGGAACTCTACATCAATTTCCAATTTCAAATCTATATTATCATTATCTACTTTAAGGCTGTGAAGCTTGTATGCGGTACCCAAGGATGTTAATTCCATACAAATATTCATCCACAAATGCCTGAGAAGAATACTGCGAATTTTCCGATTCTACAAAATAACGAACGTTGAACAGGAGCCAAGCAAATCTCTATCGATAACGAAATACGGAAGAGGATTGGAACCCACAAGAAAGTAGAAGAAGAGAACAACCGGCTTATACTTGACGAAGATTGCTTGACGCTGAAGTTTAAGTTTTCTGAAAAAGTTGAAACGAAATTCAAATTACTGCATAGAATAAAAACTATTGTTTCGAAAAGAAGCTTAGGGAACGAATATATAATTATATACCCCTTTACAGTGGTGGCCAGCTATTTAGGAACAACAATTGTTTTTATTCTGACATAAATACAAGTTTAATTTATATGGTGCGGATGATAAAAATTATGTCAGGCGTTCACCAAACTAAGACTACCGACTACCGTTCATATGTTCGAAGAACAAGCTGGACAGTGGTCTCAAGGGTAAGACCAATAATATATTTTCTGATAGTCAAGCTGCATTAAGGGCACTGGGGTCGAATCGCATGACAAATCTGGTCAAATATTGCTACAATATATTAAAAAGGCTTTTACTTACAAATAAAGTACAGTTGTTTTGTGTACCTGGATACTGTAGGACAGATGAAAATGAAGCAACGGATCAAAGGTTTGCATTGGCTAGAAAAGGTTTCGCGACAACCTTCATCAATCCGAAAACCTACTTTTGCAGCACCACTTACTACCATCCTCAATTGAACCAAGGATTTGGAAAATGTTAGATGCTTGGAACAATGGAATGCTCAAAAAGGTTTTCGCCACTCTATGGTGAATTTGAGCGTAGCTCTTAGGTTCTTAAGTAGGTCAGGCCGGACTTGAAACTCCTAACGGAATTTCTTACCAACCATTATGGACTGAAGGGGATGGCTGTCACAGATGTGGATGTTTATAGACTACATTCAAAGGCATCAGAGACTGCAGAACACATATTTGATGGAAATGTTTAGGGAGACATATCCACCATTAAGGGTTCAAATCTGCTAGTGTCCATTAAGAAAGCAGAAGATCTGCCGAACAAACTATATATCGGAAATGGCACAAAAAATTTCTTGAGTCGAAGTGTATAGCAATAGTCAGAATGGTGATGAAAACCATCTAAGAGTTCCTCGGCTCAATTCCAGGCCAGGCCATCTGATAACTCTCAACAATCGTATCACCTTAAAACATTGCTAGCGACTGGTTATGAGTTTGTACGCTATGAAAAACTTCTCTAATTAAGGCGTTAAACAGTAAGCCCCTTCTCAATAGTTGAGAGAAGTGTACTTTGCTTAGGATTTGTAAAAAGTTATCTCAGTATACAAGCAACTGCTTGCAACCACTGTATATACTGAAAGGTGATCACTTATTCACTTGGAATATTAACTTAAAAAGCTGAGCACGGCTTTGTAAAATTTTAATTATTATTTATTGATAAAATTAATGTGGTCGATGCTTTCTTACCCATGATTGACCATTAACTTCAGCTGAAAATTAAGACAAAAGGTACACAATTGTTTTTTTTTTATTACCCCTCTTTGGAGTATGTATTACGTTTTTACCCAGGCCTGCCATATTTGCCGATTTATCGGAATTTTGCCGATTTTTTGCCTTAAAATAACAAAATGCTTATTTGCCGATTTTTGCTCCAAAAATGCTGATTTTTGAGAAAATCTAAATGCACGGCAATTTGATTTGTTTGAGTAATATTTACAATTTTTGAGAACACTTAAATATTTGCTATGTTAAAAACAGGCAGCTGTTAATAACTCAGCTATGTCCTAATAACTGCGTCAATTTCCAATGGATTTCTTAACCGTAAGTCTCGTTTTATTAAGTTAATATAATTTTCACAAAAATGCATATAAACTTGGAAAATGTGGATAAAATTGAATGAAAAGTCTGTTTGCTCTAACTATACTAAATTCTCTTTACACTGAGTTCAGACCAATAACACGTTCGCTGCGTTTACACCAAATAAGCTAAGTGCTGTTCGCATCGATAGGCTGAATAAACAATACTTCGAAAGTTCTTGAACCTCTCGATATTTCGGGTAGACTCCATTTCTTTCCTTCACTTTCTCTATAAGCATCTACTTCTTTCAGTTCTTAGTATTTGTTGTTGAATGTTATTGTCTGTTACTTGTTTTCTTTTCTGTTAGTTTTTGTTGTTGCTGTTTTATTTTTATTTACTTTATTGCTGCTAATGTTTGTTGTCGTCGATTTGGTCATTTGTAAACAGCATACATAATTGTTTTTGCGGATTCTGTTCATTCTTTTTAGCAATGTAATAAAAGCAGAACTGCCCAACAAAGTATTGTCCATCTTTCTCCTGTTATACTGCTCAGAAAATCGGTTGGAGTCAGTAATAGTAACTCCCTACTCCTTTTTTTCCCTAAGCAGGCCACTGCAGATACCTCTTGCTATTCTTCGAAAAATTGTATCCTTATTAGAGATGTTAAAGCTCCCTTCCTGGCCAGCTCGGACACAGCAGAGACTGACGTTATTATGCACTCCCATCTCGTGTGAATTATTTTCATAGAAATTAAGTGCTCGAGTGGCTGATTGAATATCAGATAGTATGGCTACGTTTCTTGGTACTCCTTGTCTAATTTTAATTGTTGATGTCTTACTGTTGTCGCAATTGTGTTCCCACCTTCCCAAGTAAGGTTACACTGTCTCTTTGTACCATAATTTTGATATTGTCTGTCTTCTTTTTGATGGTATGACCTATCCAATTCCATTGTCATTCCATTTTTTCGCGTTGCTAACTTTGTTAGGCCAGAATATTCTACATATGATTATGTGGCACTTCTTGATGAATACCTGTAGCTTTTGGGTAATGGTGTCTGACACTAGCCAGTTTTCCGCTGACACATGCTTTAAATATTTAAGCTTGTTTCGTGTGGATATTTGTGAGCTTCATTTATATCATATCACAATCATTTATATCATATCACTATTGTTAGCTCGTGATCTGAACAGCATATAACTCAGTAGAAAAAAGTTGCAAAATTTTTTCTTGAAATATTTTGATTCACCAATGGACGAGTGAGCAACTATGAGGTTTCAAGCTCAGCAATCTAAGCTAGTTCTCTTTCTATGAACTGTCTGTAATACTAAAATACCAGTAATCACCTGTGGTAGCGTTTATATAGGGTCCGGCAAATAAATTTTTTTTCTTTTTGAAAACAGGGCGCAAAACATCGAGTGTAGCTTCGGCTGTGTGGCACGTAGCGCCGTCCTGTTGAAACAAAATGTTGCTAATATCCTTCTCTTCAATTCTTGTAAGCAAAAATTCCTTCAACATGGCCCGATAACGATTGCCATTGACTGTAACGGCCACTCCAAGCTCATTTTCAAATTATGCGTCTGGACCAAAATCCGCACCAAACAGTGACTCGTCTTGGGTGTATCGACTTTTCAATGTATGCGTGCGGGTTTTCTGTGCACCATATGCGACAATTTTGATTGTTTACATACCCGCCAAGATCAAAATGAGCTTCATCTGAAAAGATGATTTTTTTGGCAAAATCGGCATCTTCTGTAAGTCGATCGCAGGTACACTTAGCGAAGCAAAAAAAGCGTATACACAACCATATTCGTTCAGCGGAAGGATAAAACTAATTATCTGTCAAATCAGACATGAGCTACGTGTTACCATTCACGAAATAAGCACTAGTTGAAAAAAAACGTTAGATGGCGAACCCGTTGTTTATGTTAAACTGCTTTAATGTTTAGTTAATATTTAATAATTTTATTATTTTTATCATTTTGAATGTTTGGCTATTTCAGATAACAAAAAACCCATTAAAATAAAGTAAAATAAACTTTTATTATATCTTTATTATTAGTATTACTTTTTTCGGATACATAATCTGTATTATTTGCCACATGCGTGGCAGAATTCAGAATGATTTTTTACGCAAGTATTTATCGAGTTATTGTTTTCATTTAAAATTATTTTTATTTTACTATTACTTTCAACAGATCGTACTTATCTGAAAATTGAAAGCCAATTGACTAGTGTACGGTAGTCCATGAACGTACTATTTATACAATAAAATAATAGCATGTTTGCACGACATTTCGAATTTCTTTGATCACTGTGTGAATTACCTATAAAAATTATTCCGTTCACACGGCACCTTTGAAATTCGTTTGGTCATGTTACCGGTATAATATTCTTATTTATTTAAGTAATTTTTGAAATTAATCCATTTCACTTACTTATCAATTGACCTGTAAATGTATTAAATAGCTATACACAAACATTATAGTAAATATTAAGCAAAAAGAAAACATTTATTTTATTTGATTTTATTTTATTTTATTTTATTTTAGAATGTTAATAGAAATGTATTTATCAAATTAGATTAAACCAACCCAGAGTTATGACTTCATTTCATATTTATTTTTTCTAATTATTGTTCAAGCAATAATACTAACTGTACCCTACAACATGGTGTCAGTACATTGTGTTTAAGATGATCTAAAATGGATATCTCGAATGGTTCAGGATCAATTTTTAAAATCAAGAGCTGAACCCAAAAAGCTTGTCATTATAATCTTGTCGTTATGAGTTGCCCTTACTCATGTAAGTTAACACGAATATGGGGTGTATATCATACAAAAGCGTGAAGCATTGATACAATAAAAATTTATTTAAATTAATGGTCATAGAGGAACGACGAAGGTATTGAGACTGTTCAGAGCACATGTGAAAAAGTTTATAGAGATCACAACTGGCCATTGGGCTCTTGGTTGACATGCACAGAGGCTGAGTTTTCATTATAATGATTTCTGTAGTAACTGCAAAGACAAAGCAGAAGTATAGTCTCTGCCATTACTTAGCTTTTGATAGTCTTTGCATAGTCGGAAGAGATTGTACAGCCTTTCTACAAGCGAATTGGATAAAACCCATGCCTTCATTAGAGCGACTGGTGGCTTAAACAGGCTAAACAAAAGCCATGATGGTTTTAATACGAGGAATTGAATACATATAGTAGCACAACGGTACCTGCTCTTCTACCCATGTGTGTCATTCCTGGGCTGCAAAATAAACTTAAAACCTAAACTTTATGACCATAGTAGGCTCTAAGCTTTTTCCTATCTCTCTGACAACATTAAGATTCAGCATAAAAGAACTGCTCATTTTTTAGGTCAAGAATTCAGAAAGTTTTGAAGTAAAGCGTTTTTAAGTGGCAATCGGACGAGACAAAATCTGAAATATAAGGCATGTAAGACGAATCACCTCCATCTCTCCACCATATTACGATAGCTTTGACAACAGTGGTGAAAGAGGAGACTCTTTCTCTTAGCATAGGTTTCAAGTCAGCAGTCCCCTTTGACAATTGCTAGAGCCAAAAGTAGTGTAGTCGTAAATGTATCTTTTCGCCAATCTACAGGTAAGTTCACCACCATACCACATTTGCTAAGCAGTTGTTAACTAGTCTTACAAACATTGTGGCCATGCATTGTCCTGATGGAATATTACGGCTTTATGTCTGGTAGCACTTTCCTGGAGTTCAGCCGATTTTAGCTGCTCATAACAGATGCTATCGATTTTTTGCTATTCAGGTTATCAAAATGGTTCTAATTTTTCATCGCCAGTAATGACTCTTTGCAAAATGATTTTTTATGGCACTCAAGCAGCATTGCAGACATGCAATTCGTCTCTCAATATCTGTAGGCTCTAACTCGTGTGGTATTCAATATACTAATTTTTCCGTTACTAATCTTGGAAGCATATGGCTTTCAGAAATCATCTCCATCTTACTCAGTTTGCTGCAGTAGTTTTTGGCTCCTACCAATTAAAGTTACACTTGCACCTCCAGGTCTTTTGTGAGCGACGGCAGTTCGAACCCTAAAGATTACGTTCTACTGTCATTCTTTTGTTACACTGTCTGGCTTCTTTCTTATGGTATGTCCAATCTACTTTCATTTTCAAAGTGCATTTCTTTAAATAATGGTTCCCTTTTAGTCAACTTTCAGATATCCATGATGGTGATGTTGTTAGCCCAGAATATTCTGCATGTAATTATGAGGATGAACACCTGTAGCTTTTACGTAATGATGTTCAACACTAGGCAGGTTTCTTTTCCGTACAACAGAGATGATTTACACATACTTTGAATATTCTAAGCTTGATGTGTCCCAGCTATACATCCTTTTAAATTGAATAAATTTAGCAAAATTTGCTACAATTGATGCTATGTCGGCACGAAATTTGGCATAATAAATGGAAACAGAAAGTTGTTTTTTACATTATTTCTTTAAACGACAAAGACGACAAGTAAATGTTAGATATTTATGTTCCAATATATATTGTTACGTTTTAACCTTTCTAAAACGTTTGAGTTCGTTTAAGTTGCGTTAAAATAAAATTAAACCGCTTTTTTGCTGTTACGGTTTTATTTAGTTACTACACTTTAACGTTATTACAGTTTATCTTAAAATAACAACTTAATATTTGCTTATACAACACTTTTATTTCCGCTCAACCACATCTTTAACTTATAACAGCAAAACGATAATTAACTAACTTGTAGGAAAAGCAGTCTACAGTTTGGAAGATTTCGGAAATATCGACCATCTTCTATTTTCATATCCGTTAATTCAAATGCAGCACTACCAAATTGATTCGGTAATTAGGCAATTAGGTATATATAAAGAGGCTGCTTTACTTACAAGTTAGTTAATTATCGTTTTGCAGTCATAAGATAAAGACGTGGTTAAGCTGCCAAATTGACAGCTTGACACAAAATATACCAAAATCCCACATTACAGTTTTAAAGCTGTATGCTGATGTGTTGTATTTTTATTTTCGTAACAATATTATTAGAAACCCATCCCACGAGTAAAAAGTACCATGTTGTGAATCCTGCAATATAAATAATCTTATATATAAAAATAAATGTGTGTTTGTACGTATGTATGTTTGTTTGTACCTTATATAACTAAACAGCTAAACAGCTGAAAAGATTTTCTTGAAATTTTGAAGGTATCTCTCTATAGGTCTCGGAGAAAATTTAAAAAATTCCAATTGGGTGGTGCCACGCCCATACAAAGTAAATAAGTATTTCTATCTATATGTTAAAATGGTGACAGGAAAAATCTCTGAATTCATTCGCATTAGTCTCATAGTCAATACAAACTAACGGTCAGAAAGTGGGCGGAAAAGAATAATTGGGCATGGTACCTGCCACGGTTAAAGCTAAAATTGCTGAATTTGGTCTGAATAACTTCGTATTTAATACAAGTCATCAGTTAAATAGTGAACGGATTTGGATAATTGGGCATGGTATCTCCATAAAAACTAAATATGGTATTGATTTTTGTAAATCATAAGAATGGTTAAAGCTTTAATGCATACTAAATATATAATATTGCCATGTAGAGAACAACAATTAAAGCATAGCTGTCTACTCACATCAGCCAAATGGCGGGAAAGATTCGATAAGGAAAGTATTCCGGGTGAAACCTATTTGTGGATATATAGGGTGGGCAATTTGAAAGTTAAAATATAAAAATGCAATAAAATAAAAACGTTTTGGAATTTTGCCAAATTTATTTTTTTTTTTTTTTTTGTGAAGTACAATTGTCACGGTTAGAAATGAAATATTATCTTATTCATATGGCTGCCGCGGATGGCCTGACAGTACACCATTCGATCGGACCAATTTTCGAGAATTTTTTTAGTGTATGTGGTCGTAACTCGGCAATGGCATCATGAATGTTGGTCTCCAACAGCTCAATTGTCTCTGGTTTGTCGGTATAACACTTGTCTTTAACGGCGGTAAACAGAAAATAGTCCAACGATGTCAAATCGCAGTTTCTTGGGGGCTAACTGAAATCATCATTTCGGCTAATTAAACTGGTACAACAAATTCGGTTATCATGGTACGATAGGTGTCTATATTGATCTCAATGGTTGCAAAATATGAAATGTGAAGTATGAGCCAATGATGCCTCCACTCCACAAGCCGCAAAAACAATCACTCGTAGTGGGTTCATTGGCTTTTGTAAGACCAAGTTTGGGAGTTCTGAGCCCCAAATACGGCAATACATACCCACCAATATGAAAATGGGCTTCATCCGAAAAAATAATTTTAAATCCCAACGTTACTCAAGCGTAAATCAATTCATTTCATTCAGTGGGGATAATATATTCAATTTTGTAACAAAATTGAATAATATAAGTATTGCCAGATTCTAAATAACCACTGGTTTAAATTTAAGCTTTTAAATTGCCCACCCTATATATATCTTATATGTATATAAAAATTATTGTGTGTTTGTATCTTCGTTTGTTTGTTGTTTTGTTTGTTTGTTTGAATTCAATAGACAACAGCTGAACCGACTTTCTTGAAATTTTTACAATATCTTTCTGTATGTCTGGAAGGAAATATTCGCTATATACATTTCAAAAATTGCAACTGGACTGTGTCCATACAGGGTATATATTTATTTGTCCATATCTTCAAAATGGTAACAGAAAATTGCTCCAAATTTGGAAAAAATAGGTTCATAGTCAAGGCAAATCATCAGTCAAAAAGTGGGTGGAATTATACAAGTAGACGTGGAACCTCTCGTACAAAGTAAATATTCATTTTAGAACGGTTACAGCCAAAGTTTCAGAATTTTGTCTGATTGATTTCATAGTCAATACAAATCATTAGAAAAACTATGGTGGAATTGTTCAAGGGGGCATGGTGCCTCTTATACAAACTAAATATTTATTTCTGTGTAACTTGAGAACTCTTAATTATATTAAATACAAACGGTTATAGCAAAAGCTTCCGAATTTTGTCTAAATGACTTCATACTCAATTCAAATCATCAGTCAAAAAATGGGCGGAATTGAACAAGTGGGCTGGTTTCTACTAAACAAACTTAATACTGATTTCCGTAAATTTCAAAGACTGTTAAATCAAAAGCTTCTGAATTTGTTTTCCATGTCTTCATAACCAATATAAATCATGAGGGAAAAATCGGCGGAATTAGACAACTGGAGGTGGTACCTCCCTTACAAAATAAATAAAAACTTTTGTATATTTTGAGTACGACAATAGAAGAAATTTCTAAATTAGGTTCAAACAATACCACGAACAATACACATCATCAGTCAGTAATTGGCCGAGATTGGATAAGTGAGCGTGGCACCTCCCATTCATGCAAAATTTTTTATTTTATATTAAAGCTACGTTATTTATCCAAATCAGCCAAAATCTGGAATTGTAGAAATCGCACCGGATAAAATATAAAACTTAATGTGTGTTTGTTTGAGGAGTATTTACAGCTAAACAACAGATTCTCTATTGTCTTTCTGGAAGGAGGCTGGCTTAAATGTTTGGATTTGAACCGTAAGAGAATAAAATGGGGAAAAAGAGTAAAAAATTATATCCAAGATAGTAGTTAAGATAATAATTAATATAAGTTTAACAATGAATAGCGGGTTTCAGTTATAATATGAATATTTTTATTATCGGTCTTAATTCAGTTAAGATCGGTCTAGAAACTTTATTTTAACTCTTTGCAATATATTGTAAGTGGAGTGTTGTGTAGAGTATTATACAGTCGGGCTAAACCGATTACACTTGTCCAACTTACATTAATTTTTATTTTCTTCTCTTTAATAAGCCTAAGACATATATAATACATATATGCTTGAATGATTCTAATCCATTTGGCATATACATATTTTTCCTACTTATGGTCCAACCCAAGTTAGCAATCTTAGTTTTACATAAACAATATGATTTAAAAATAAAAGTTTCTCTTTATATATTGACAAATACTTTTCTTCAAATCAAAATCAATTATTTTTGTTTCGTTTATAGTTTAATTTGTAATATTTCTCGAATTTCAACTAAATCGACTTTTTCGTTAAAAAAGAAATGTTTCAATAGTTAAGCTGTAAGTAGGTAGTGTGTTGGTATTTTTAAAGTTTTACTTCCTCTTTTTTTCATTAAAAAATACAATCCCTCTCGTTTATATTGATATGCATGAAAATCCTTTAAAACTTGTTTTTTCTCTCTATTACTATTGATTTATTCATGAGCAAAATCGTATGCAGTTACTGCCACATTGAATTGCAAAATGTTAGAGAAACAGCATTTATATCAGCAATAGTTACTGAATCTAAAAACTGCATTTGTAACTGAATAGTTTTATTTCACAGAAATAAAAATAAAATGTTTTTTTTTTAATACTTTAACTTAAATATTTAGTGTAAACTATCAGAAGCAGATTATTGAAAACTTTATTTATATCGAGAGACAACGCATATTGAATGTGATGGTTTTAGTTCAAGTAAGAAGAGAACTACATATCAAACTTTTTTTCTATAAATTTGATAGATTATTTGACTATTGCCAGAGTTTTTTATATATCAAATGATGAAAATATTTCCTTGTTGTTCGTACAATACTAAGCTAAGTACCTCGCAAAACATAAACATACTGAGAGCATACTGAGCTTGAGCTTGATGTAAACTATTACATTGAATATAATGAAGATTTTGAACAATTTTTTTTTTTTTTATATACATAACAAATGGAGCTAGTTTTATTGCCTTCACCTCTGTTCAGTTAGAGGTAACCTTAAAAAACAGCTGTTAAAATTTCATGATATTCTATTAATTAGTTTGTGAGTTATTGTGTTAGGAGTGACGTTACTTTTGTTATTTTCATAATAATGGATCAAAAACAATTTCGTGTTTTAATTCTACACTGCTTCTTGATGGGAAAAAATACCGTTCATGCGAAGCAATCTCTTGAAAGGTGTTATGGGGACTCCGCTCCATTAGAAACAACAGTAAAACATTGGTTTACTGACTTTCAACGTGGTCGTGGAGCAGTCATGCACATTTCATAGGACTTTTATTCTCGATTAATTCACACGTATTCTTACGCTCTTGCGTTTAGCTGTCAATGTAATAGCGACGAATGCACATGTGTGAAGAATTTAAAAAGTTTCTTAAGGCCCAATTAGTCTAGAAGTAACGTAGACGTGACGTGCCATGGAGACTACGTACAAATGGTTAGTTGTTCTGTAACGAACGTGGTGTTTCTGTTTTCATCAGAATTTTTCTACGTTTTTACTTCACACACAACATCAGCTTAAATAATATTGTGTACAACGATTTCGCGCTTAAATTAAATAAATTATAATTATTAAATAATAATAAACTAAAATAAAATGGATGATGAAAAATTAATATTTTTGGTACAAGTGCATAAATTAATTTATAAATTAATTTTTTTCTTTTTGTTTTTGTTGTTTACACAAACACACAGTTGAAAACAGCTGACTTCACCAACTAACCACCCTTGACGTTTTGATCACGCTAATTTGGTCTTTACGCTCTTGCTTTAAGTTGCCACTGAAACAGCGACGAAGGCACATGTGTGGCAGATGCAAGTCGACTTTTTTAAATTTTTTTAAAACATTAACTTAACTCTCTTTGAAAGAGCAGTTTTCATGTTCTCACTAATACAACTACTTTTTACTCTTGGACACCACTGTCGTAGAGATACCGATGTTGCAGAACGGAGTAGATGTTCAAATAAGTTGGTAACACCAAAAAACATTAAAAAAACATAAAATCGTTGTGGGTGCCGTGTTTGCTCACTGTTGATCAAAAACAAGTCAATCAAAACAATGGCAAAACTACATGAATTGAAAAAAATCAAATAAATGCTCGTTGGTAAAAAATTTCTCACGAATTTCGCTTAAACTAAGGCTCATTTTCAGGCAAAAGATAAAGCGTTCAACAAAAGTGGTATTGATGTGTTAAAACAGCACTGTAATGATTGCATTGCTCTTGATGGAGATTACGTTGATGAATAAACTAATTTTGAACACCAACAAAAGTGTTATTTTTTATTTTTTTTAGGTCCATGTATCATATTCTATACAGCTAAGACCCACTCACTGTCCTCATTTGGCCTTCATGCACTCCTAAAATGGCACTAAACAATCATTAACAGCTGGACGCACATCAAATTAATAAAGAAATTTGCTACAGACTATTAACTCGAAAATGCTCCACATTTTGTAATCCAGAAGTTCGCTGCCAGAGGGCCATTCTTCATTTTTGTATTGCCTTAGATTTACGACCCAGTGTAGAATTTCGCTGGAAAACTTTCGTCTGATATTTTGCCAAGCTTTGGCCGATGTTTTGACCACTTGTTTTTTTCTACTTGAGACCTGCATGATCCTGGAGGTGATCCCTACTCACATTGTGGATTTTGATGTTACTAAGATAAGTCACAGGAAAAACTTTCGTAGGAAGATTTTTCTACAAATGGTGCGACTAAAGAATGAAGTATTTTCCGCACTGTTTCAAAAAACAAACGAGGCACTTCAATGCTTTATACGAGAATCGAAGAAAGTTATAGTTTCAATGGACATTACAATGAACTCTCTTAGCCAGAACACTACGTCTATGTGTAAAAACAACATTGGGACTTGAGCGCATTAAACTTAATTCTTTTCGCACCTACTTACTCTCAGATTTTTGCAAGTTCATTTATGAGTGTGTTATTCATATTTTTCCATAATATATAGGAAACTCGGCCAACGATAAAGGAAACATGATAAATGTTGCTGTCAAAAAAGTAGATAGGATTGAAAGTAAGAAGAAGAAAGTCATTAAGAAATGCTTTAAATAAAGTGGCAGAAAGAAAAAAGCCCTGCCCTGCCCTATCTATAACAACTCGAGTAATGCGATCTCTGAAAACAGAAAGCTTGATATAAATCCAAAAAATTATTACCAACACCAACGTAGGATGCTTAAAAGCTTCCTGAATTCCATAGTAAAAGCTGCCACAGTTTGGAATTCCTTTTACGGACTAAAACTATAGAGGATAACTTTCCTAGACCATAGCATAATAAGCGAGTATGTTCAATTCCACTGTTGTAATAGCTATGTTTAATGTTGTAACGTTATTTATGTCACTACTAAGTATCTTTATTACAATGGGCGCTACAGACGCTTATATATAATAAGGAGGTTTTGCTTTTTTTTAAAGACACTGCGTAAACTTTCGAATGTTTAATAAAGACACTTTAACTTTTCACCAGACAACTCCATCCAAAAAATGAAAAAGAAGCTGCCCTAACCATCCAGCTTGTCTATGGATGATGACAAACATTAGACGAATGATCAGGAAAAAACGCCACCTACTGTGAAAAAATTACAATGCTAAAGTTAAGATCACCACCAATTAGCAAAGATATTCACCACTACACAATCATATGGAAGGGGCTACAGTGGATTAATCGTCTGCTTAGCTTGAAAGATCAAATTGATTAAAATAAATGAAACAAAGCAATGTATGCTTTGTAAAAAGCTATTATGTTCCCTAGAGGAGTGACGGAGATAAAAACCTAGCTAACTATTCTTATCCTCTGGTTGCTAGAACCAATTGGAGACACCAAGTATTTTTAGATCTTATTCCACTTGGTCATTCTGACGGAGATTGGGACGCTCTTTCTATTTTGCCCAATAATGGATTATTCCTTGTGTGCTCTAAAAGCTTCATTGTCTATTCGCGGAACATGTCCAAGCCAGCGATATTCCTTAAAGGTTTATAGGACTTTGTATAACGAATTTAAAGGACTCTAATGCTCCTTTGAAAATGAAACAAACTTCTGATCAATTTTATTGAAGTAAGCTTGAGGCAAATTTATCTCACATATCTTGACTTTTTTAACTATTAAATAGAGAAAATTTAAAAAAAGACGTAAATTAAATCAAGAAGTTTTATATTGCTTGCTTTACTGTATCACAGGTGGTCTTCTAGAAGAAGATATATCTTATGATGTATACTACTTTACACGTAGGAATAAGAAGTCCTGCAGCTATTGTAGTGGAAAAGCTTAATTTTAAAAAAGAAGATTTGTTAGATTTAGCAAATGGAAAACGATGACCCAGACAGGAAGGTCACCTAATCAGGTGCAAAATAATTCTCCAAGCAACACTTGGTACAATTAACTAACGTACTATTTTACTTTCGACTGACATCAAGCACCGGGTGCATTAACTATGCGAAATAAAAAATGCTTGGTATTATACTCTATATTTAAGCATAATCGACTGTAATTTCTGCTTTTCTATTCACCTTCTTAAACTTTTTGAAATATTGTCCCATTTCTTATTTCCACGAACTGTTAATTACTCGCACTGTTAAACGCTTAAGAAATATATTTTTAAACGGTTTATAAATTTTCCAAATTACTATACTTGCTACTTAGAAATGAAATTTATGTCCATTAAGGTTTTCTATGAGTTAGTTTTTGTTGTTATTGCTCGTTTGTACTTCTCAAGCAGCAGGACTATAGAGAGAGTTAAAGTCATAGATTTATAACATAGAGTTACAGACCTAAAAAGACAAGAAATAAATGGCGTAAAAGTATATTATTAAGTAAGTAAGTGAGTAGAAATGTTTGTTAGAAAAGCGTAAAATATATTAGACAACTAAAGTTTTTGTGTCCTTTTTAATGTAAAAAGGATTTAAATTATAAATGCTTTGTGAATGTTTACATATTGTATAAAGGGTGATCTTTATGTAGGTTTTATTTAGAGAATTTTAAAATGTTATTCAAGTTATAATACTAACACGTTTAATAATTTAAACGATGTAAAACACATATACGCATATATAATATTATGAGGCGATACCGCTGTTTATTTTTTTTGCAAAATTTTCTAATGGTCTGGCCAGGCATTGAGCTGAGGACCTCTTCTATTCTTTAAGAAAGAAGGTTTGATCTGAAGAAAAACATATTCATCAAATTTTCATCAAAAATTGCTGTTTTTGTCATAAACCAAACAATTTAAATACCGGGAGTAGCACACGGTAGTTCGTTTTGGTTTGGCTTCCGATATAGTTCACTGCGCTCGAAGAGCCAAGCAGAGCTGAAAGAACCCCGTTTTGACAGATGTAGTGCCAAAGCAAAGACGGGCATTCACAGAGAATAAGAAAAACTATCTCCACCTTCTCTCTGTTCTTACAACTGCGACAGTAATCATTAAAGGTGAGTTTAACTAGGGCTGCATGCCCCCCCAGCAATCACGATATGTCCCACATATTACGAGCTAAAAGTCGCACAGTGCTTTTCTCATCATAGGAGGGCCATTTTATCTAGTCCACCCTACAAGTGTCCAAATAACACAATCTATTCTAGTCTAATTTAAGTCAAAGTAACTTTCTTAGAGTTGGGTAAACCCAACTTGTGTGAATTCACACAAGTGAACTAAGAGATCCGTTCACTACAATGAGATCATTTATCGGGTGTTTTTTTACAGTTACACAAGTTTAAATCATAATAAAACAAAAAAATATATTTTTAATATTAATGAAATGGCTTTGTTGTTAATCTGGAACAGCAATTTTCACAGTCTTTTAGCAGCATATCCGGCCGTATATCGCCAATAACTCTTGACTTTACACAACCCCAAAGATAATAATCCAATGGGGTTAAATAACAGAATCTTTGCGGCCAATTAATTAGTCCATCACGTAAAATTATTCTTTCATCAAAAGTTTAGTTAAATAAATCAATTGTAGCGCACGCTGTGTGGCAAGTGGTTCCCTCCTCTTGGGACCACATGACAGCAAGACTAATGTCCGCTAATTGAGTTACGAAAAAAATTCTAGCCATATCCTTATGCCGTTCATCATTAACAGTAATGAACCAATGACTCCGCCAAACCATAAAGCGTACCAAACAGTAATTTTCTGTGGATATAATGGTGTTTTGATTAAAGCTTGTTGAGTATCGTCCCACCAAATGCGGTAATTCTTTTTTTTACGTACCCATGCAACCAAAAATTGGCTTCGTTACAGAACAAAATAAAACAGAGAAAGTTAGACGAACAGAACTATTATTTTGATTTAAAAAAATCAACAATTTGCAATCGTTACTCTGGTGTAACTCTATCCATAATAAAATGTCAAGCCAAACTTAACAGGAAGCAACTTTTTTTGTCTTAATACCCGTAACATTCCATGAAGGAAGATGGGGACTTCTCTCAGGCAATGAGCTGCACTGGATTCTATTTTTTAACTCATTGAAAGGGACCTACAGTGCATTTAGAGAAGTTTTCAATAGTATTTATATCATAACCAGTTATTAGCTAATGTTATGAAGTGATACCGCTGTCGAAAAACTTTTTTCTTTTTTAAGATGGTCTGGCCTGGTATTGAACCGACGACCTTCTGGTTGGCAGGCTGCTAAATCGGTTCTCAAAAAAGCAGTATAGAAAACTCAAAGTTATGACCCTCTAAAAAAACACAAGATATATCATATATTGCGCATATTTCATTGAAATGAGTTTCTGGATATGTCACTGTTATCTTTTCGCAAAGTGTGACCAATCCATCTCCATTTTCATTACAGTATCTTGACATTTATTGGACTCACGTAACATCATTGATGTAGTTACTGGTTGCTGATAAGTAGGATCCAAATAATCTTGAGTATATATCACATACAGTTCTCTAAGAAGATTCGGAGTATGTGTGATATTCTATGCGTTTCGCTGTGACAGCTCCGAAGATCTCCACTGATGTCCAAAATAGGCGGTAACGTTGTCCTTGCTACCGTCCTTGCAAACTATGCTGGCCAAGTAGAGGAAGTTGTCTACATTCCCAAATATAATATATAAATTCATAACAATTTCTCCCATAGATGGTTCACTCTTTTTTGTAAATAAAAGCCACACTCTTGTATCAGTTCAACTAGAGCAAGAAAATTTCTATTTAAAGCATTCCTCGTGATAATAAATAAAAAGGAATTAAATTTTTAACAGATTTATTACAATTGCAATTACAGAAATATTTTCTGCATGAGTAAAATAACTCTAAAATATTTTAGGCTACAAAATCCTACCAGTAATAAACTTGTATCGAATTAATTTTAGGCTTAATTTAAAAAAAATTCTGAATTTAATTTTTGTTAGAGTCGTTCCTAACCACAATAAAATATTTCAAAAAGAAATAAATTTAAGAAACTTAAACAAGTAGTAAAAATTCAATGAAAGCTTTTCTTCAAACTTTTCAAAGTATCAGTGATAAAAGATATCGAAAGGATTTGACTTTATTGTAATACTTGATATGTACCGATTAAAATTTGCTCAAACAGAAGCCGTTAGCAACTGCTTACAAATTCGCTTTGAATTTTCAAATCACTCTAAAGAAATGACAGGTATTGTTATTTAAATTATTTTCCTAAGCAGTTTAACCACAATATAACAACAATTTTTCACTTAATATGGGGTCCGCCAAATAATTTTTTTTTAATGCTATAAAAAAAAGCTACTGAATATATTCTCAAATTTCTTTTTTTATTTGAAAGTACAATCCTTTCGGTTAATAATGGAAAATAATTTCATTCAAATGGCTGCCTCGGCTGGCCATGCAGTAGCCTACACGATTGGTCCAATTTTTAAGCACATTACCGATTGTGTGCAGCTGGATTTCACCAATGGTTTCACGAATATTGACCTTTAAAGCGTCAATTGTCTCTGACTTGTTGGCGTAACACTTATCTTTGACGGCACCCGACAAATAATAATCCAACGGTGTCAAATCGCAGCTCCGAGGTGGCCAAACGACATCGCTTTGCGGCTGATATTGCGATCTTCAAGAACAGGGCGCAAAACATCGAGTGTAGCTTCGGATGTGTGGCACGTGGCGCCGTCCTGTTGAAGGCAAATGTTGGTAGTATCCTCTTCTTCAATTTTTGTGAACAAAAGTTCGTTCAAGATGACCCAATAACGATCGCCATTGACTGTAACGGCCACTCCTTGCTTATTTTCGAAGAAAAATTGCTCAATTATGCCTCTGGACTAAAATCCGCACCAAACAGTGACTCGTCGTGGGTGTATCGGCTTTTCAATGTATGCGTGCGGGTTTTCTGTGCCCCAAATGCGACAATTTTGCTTGTTTACATACCCGCCAAGATCAAAATGAGCTTCATCTGCAAAAATGACTTTTTTGGCAAAATCGGCATCTTCTGTAAGTCCATCGCAGGCCCACTTAACGAAGCGTATACAGAACCATATTCGTTCAGCGGAAGGATAAATCTAATAATCTGTCAAATCAGATATGAGCTACGAGTAAGAGTCACCATTCACGAAATAAGCACTAGTTGAAAACAGAAACGTTAGATGGCGGACCCTATAGATGCCACAGTATGCATAGTTTTTAAATTCTTCTGCTTGACATATTAAAATATATCATTTAAATAAGAAATAATCGAAAAATTAAAGATTCATCACAAATTACCCAACACAACAATCCAATCATAAGATAGCCTTATTAATTTAGCTTAAGTTAAGAGTCATTAGTTTAATAGTCAACTAAGTTTCATTAAGCAGAAATTTATATTCAATAAGTTCGAAAAGTTTTTCGATAGAACTGTGACTTATTTAAGTCTTCTTAAAACATAACCTACCTAATTTTTAGGGGAAAAATTGTACCTCAACCTTCACCGTGGCAACAGCCAAAAATACCTTTGATATTCAATATATTTGTTTGATGCGCTATGGACGCCTAACTTCAAAATCATCAGCATTTCATTTTAATTTTTTTTTTTTTTTCTAATGAAAACTTTATTATTTTTCTTATGATAACTTTGATAACTTTGAAATGAACAAAAATATTTATAAGACAATAATTCCGCAATTAGCTATATTAGCTATTCTGTCTGTCGAGCTAAGTACAATCGTTTAAATATTGCTCTTTATAAAAATTATATTAATAGAATGAAGTCAAATTTTGAAAATAATCGTAAATCTTTCTTCAGCTTTGTAAAATCCAAAAGACAGTCTTGTTGTTTTCCTATAGTCATGAAATTCCAAAATAACGAACCTGATGTTTTGTTCTACAACCTATTCTGATTCTATCTATTCTAACACTGATTATTCTTATAAAATTTCTTCAAACTCAACTATCAACTTGCCGAAATTTAGTCTTGCCGAAATTGAGGTCAAATTATTAAAATTAAGTCCCACTACATGGACTACATTGTATCCCGAATTGCCTACTTAGATATTGCGATAAAAGCTTATCGAAGCCGTTATCTTTACTATTTAACTAAACGATTGTTTATGGTTATATTCTCAGTCACTAGAAAGCATTATACATCATTCCGTTATTAAAATCTGGTTGCATAGGTATTGTTAAACTAAATTCTATTCCTATGGACTTGGAAAAGCTTATCACCAACCATTTAAGCCACAATTTATCGCAACTTATATTAGAGCACCATCATTTAGAAGGGACGTTCAACAATTACTAACCTACTCCATTTCACTACACTAGTTAACAATGGATTTGCTAATAATCAACAAACTGATACCATATTGTTACGAAAATAAGGTTGGACACCACAGCGTTTATTACATCGCTAAAATAAATAAACAAAAACTGCAAGAACAACTATACGTGCTGTTTACAAATAACCAAATCTACAACAACAACATTAGCAGAGATAAAATAAATAAAAATAACACGCAAAGAAAACAAGTAACAGACAATAAATAAGCAACAACAAATACTAAGAGTTGAAGAAGCCATTCGCATGGCTACATAAGATCTAAAACGATCTTTAATCTTTTTACATCCAATAACAATTTTTATTCTTAATCACTCTGTCTATTTACAACTTTGTAAACAACAACAGTTACTCGACCAAAGGTTATCCGCATTAAACTCTCTTTGCTGAGTTAGCTCCAACTAAACTGGTTTTTTGCTTCACTACTAGATTCACGAGTTTACTCCTTATAAACTCGCTTCACACCAATAACACGTTCGCTGAGTTTACTTTACTTAGACTGCACTCGCTGAGTTTACGACACATAAACTGATTGCTGTTCGCATCGATGTGCTTTTTATAAGGCTGAGTAAACAACACATTAAATGCTTTCAAACCTCTCGAACCTCTCGATATTTCAGATAGATCCCATTTCTTTCTTTTAATTTATTTTTAGTTCTTTCGTAGCCATGCGTATGTGAACATCTACCTCTTTCAGCTCTTAGTATTTGTTGTTGCTTGTTTATTGTCTGTTACTTGTTTTCTTTGCTGCTTAGTTATTGTTGCTGCCGTGTTATTTTTATTTACTTTATCTCTGCTAATGATTGTTGTTGTAGATATGGTTATTTGTAAACAGCACATATAGTTATTCTTGTAGCTTTTGTTTATTTATTTTAGCGATGTAATAAAACCTGTGGTGCCCAACCTTATTTTCGTAACAATATATATATATATATATATATATATATATATATATATATATATATATATATATATATACATATATATATATATATATATATATATATATATATATTGTTACGAAAATAAGGTTGGGCACCACATACATATATATATATATATATATATATATATATATATATATATATATATATATTATAACCAAATTTAAATAAAATTTATATTTAAATCAAATGTTCAACTTTGACCCGGAATTCCATTATAAGTACTCAATTAATATTAATGAAATTAAAACGGATTAGATTGTTACTTGTTATCTGTCCATTCAAAAAAGAAGTACTAAAATATCTGCATTGGTTCAAAAGTTAGAGACTTTTGGCCCATTAAAAACGAGTTTCAGTCACTATTTATCAATCGCTTTATTGCAAAATCAATTTGGTGACAACTTTCTTTCCAGAAATGGTCCTATTAACTGGACCCCTCGTTCGTGCGACTTAACGCCTCTGTATTACTTTGTATTGGCTGCGCATTGGAAGCCAATATTCAAGTCACCATTTAAATCATAGGGCTATATTGATTTGAGAATGTAGTCAGAAATTTTACTGATGGAATGGACCATGTAACTAGTAGCCTAGGTGTACATATGTCGTGACTCATATTTAAGAAATAAATGCCCTATAATTGCAATTGTAATTTTTTTTTAATATTCTATCTAATCTTTCTTTTTTAACAACAACGTTTTATTATTTTATTCTTTTTAAAAGTTCCAAGGCCCAATCACGTTGCTTCTCCTCTGGCTGTCAAACTCTATACATTAATATTATTTTGTTCATTTACAGAATATGAAAAAAGTTGTTGCCAAAGTGGGTATATCTTATTCGTTATTCTATAGTAAAAACCTTGTGAGATGTTCAAGGTTGCCATATAAACATAAACAGAGTGTCCGCCGGGAAGGTATACTACTTTGTTTTGCCGCCACATTTGAAAGTTAACATTTAGCAGTCGTGAAGTAGAGACGTGGCAAATTTATTATTTAAAAATATTCAGTAAACCAACGTGTTTTAATCGTTAAAACATTTTATCAAAATCAATCATCGAATATTGTGACGATGAAAAGGTTACGTGAAATATTTTGGAAGAAGCAACGTGCCAACAAGACGCACTATTTATCGTGTAATGAATGATTTCGAAGAAAGAGGGACTGTAGCTGATAGGCCCAAGCATGGACTACAGCGTACTGCAAGATCTGCCCAAAATATTACTGCTGTTCAATTCGGCGCCGTGCTCAGGAGCTTGGTCTACAAAGAACATCTTTGCTCACAATTTTGCAGAAAGATATGCATTCCTTTCTATTTAAGATTCAGTTGACACAAGAGCTTCTTCCAGAAGACCATTTACGCCGCCGTACATATGGCAAGAGGATGTTACAGCTCGACCATGACAACCCCGATTCTCATAAAAAAATCATAATGAGTGAAGAAGCACATTTTTATTTGAATGGTTACGTGAATAAACAGAATAGTCGGTTCTGGGCAATGGAAAATCGTCAAATTATTCTTCAGTCACCTTTGCATCCATTAAAAGAGACATTCTGGTGTGCAATTTGGTCAGGCAGAATCTTTAAACCCTAATTCTTTGAAACTGAAAACGGCGTAACGGTAACTGTCAATGTGGAGCGATATCGTGTTAATTGAAAACTTTTTAACGCCACAACTGCATGCTTTGGCCTTAACTAACATGTGGTTTCAACAAGACGGTGCCACATCGCATACAGCCAGGATTCCAATGGAATCACGGCGAGAGCTCTTTCAACAACAAAGAAATGGTAATGTTTATTGGCCTCCTCGGTCGCCTGATTTGACTGCTCTTTTTGGGGGGATTTCTAAAAAGCAAGGTTTATGCAAACAAACCAGAAACGCTAGAGCAACTTAAAGAAAATATTCGTGATGAAATTAATGAAATACCGCGTGAAATGTGTGAGAATGTAATGAAAAATATGCTCAAAATGGATCGCATTTGTGAGGCTAACAAAGGCGGGCATTTATCTGATATTGTATTCCATACATAATTGCCGATATTAAATAAAACATTTATCAATATAAGATCCATTCTCTTTCATATAATCAAAAATTATAAGCAAACAAAGTAGTATACCTTCCCATCGGACACCCTGTATAAGATATAAATCAAATATTGTACTTAGAAAAATCCATGACATCCATTACTCAAAACGAGGACAAGCTTGATAAATACTACGAGTATGGGAACTCGCATTAAATGCGATTGTTTTTTATCAAATCCTCATTAAATCGATCCATAAAGGTCGAATGTCATTGCAACCATTTTGACTACCTTTAAAAGGCTAAAACAATCAATGGCATCAATTTAATGAGGAGTCAATAAAAAACGAGCACATTTAGAATAGAAAAAATTTATTTTGCGCCAGAACAATCCAATAGTGCACACACGAGCAGTTTCCATGGAAATCTATGAATTAGGCTATAAATTGCTCCCTTCTCATCTTCCCTATTCTTCGTGTTTAACCCCCAGTAACTATTTCTTGTTTCCGAATCCGAAGAAATCGCTTGGCTCGTTGGATTTGACTTCAACGATGAAATCATCTTACAAAGAAATACCTCTTGCGATGATCTTTTCAAATAAACCTCTTTGGAGAGGATAAAAAATTCGAGAAACATTGAACAAAGAATATAAAGCTCAAAGAGGACTATGTTGAGAAATAAAATGTTTTTATCCATAAACCTGTGTTTCATTCAAAGAGTCACTGACTTATTGACCGGGCCTCATAATGATTAAAGAAATACTACAACACCTGTTGGAATATATACATATGTATTCTATAGTCAGTTTACTTAAAATAATTGACAACTTTTGCAAAAAGTACAAAATTTCTTATCAAAAACAATAGGATTTTAGACATAAAATAATCAATGCTTCTCTAACAAATGCTTGATTTTTCCAGTCAACACTCTTGATGTTTTCTTTCATTAAAACTTAATTGTGTTTTTCAGCTCCATTTGCTATGTCATTTACACCAGATAACAATGAATATATCAAAGTGTGAGTATGGATATGTATGTGTGTATGCAATAAAATATTGAGTTCATTTACACTCATTTATCTCTTAAACAAATACAGTAACAACTAACACTTGCACATACACTATCAAATAGCAAAGAGGCCCATTAAGAGAGTACATAATGTACATGCGAGTATAATGGAATACAATTTCATAAACATTGTTTTGTTTGACTTTGTTTGCTCTCTTTGTTAAGCAAATGTTTATTTGTGTGTGTATTAGTGATAGTAATAAAAGTACAACACATTGTTTTTTTATTGTTGTTTTTATTTACACAATATGCTGATTTTTTATTCTTTTAGTTTTTACTGCTTCTGTTGATGTAGACTTTTATTAGTTGGTTCGTTTTGTAATAAAATCTTTTCTCTCTAAATTGACAGGCGGACAAGCCATTGCACTCAATTTTTTTGGGAGGTTTAAAAAAACATTTTCCCTTTAAGTCCTATTTTTTTGAGGATCTATTCGTTGAAATTTAATTCACTGAAATACGTACGTTTACATATGCGTTTAATTTTGTTTATGTGTGTGTTTTAATTTAAGCACAGAGGATAAGCAAGAATATTTGGTTTTTTCCCAAAATTTAATTTTTCTTTTTCATTTTATTTTTGTGTCTAAAGGTACAATAACCCCATATTTGTCATCATTTTAGTAACCCAGTTTTTTAATCTCTTTTTATGGGTATTAAAAAAAATTGTCATTCGCTTCTCATACACACTGGCAGTACACAAACACATTCTGAATTTTAAGTGTTGACTGCCATAGCATGCAACACCCACACACTTACGAGGGTAGAGTTCAAAAAGTATTGGGTAACTGAATAGCAATGACAGCTATAAGAAGAAGCTACGAACAACTTTATTGTTTTGTATGTTGCCTGCCATAGCATGCAACACTCACACTTGTACAAGGGTAGAGTTCAAAAAGTATTGGCTTACCAAATAGCAATGACAGTTTATAGAAAAATCTATGATCAGTTTTATTAGTAAGGTTTCTCACGCGTACAACATGTCAATGAAAAGATGACGATCAGGACACAAACATAGCTCGGTGTACTGGTAAAATGATAATATCGCATAACTTCAGGGGAACGGCATTCAAAATTGCAAAACTTTAAATTTCGTGAATTTATCAAACTTATGACTAAAACGCTCCATTAAAAGAGTAACAGAATGCTTTAAGAATATATGCGATGATCTTGAGACTAATCTCTTTGGATTAGCGTACAAGATTGCTAAAAAAGCTCCAATTCTTTTACTAAAGTGGCACTAGCGGAACCTGCTATACTAAGAGTGATCATTTTTAACTTCTTAATGCCACAGATACCAATTACACGGTCACAGGAAGAAAATGAACTTTTTCTATCTGTTCCCAGTGATCAAATTGAGTAATCGTTTGTAAGAAAGGGATTCGTCAAACTCCTAAACTGCATCAAATATTCCACAATTTTCACGTAAATTAGACCGAGATATAATTTATCTTCTTTTCCACCAATATTTATATCTTGTATACGTCATTTAGGCCGTATAACTCCAGAAGACCTATGCGTAGAACTATTTGCCGCGTACAACTACCTTGCACAATTAATGAATGAGCCTACTCACATATCGTGTGTAGATGGTCACCAAAATAACACCTTAGACCTTTTCCTCCCTACACATCCTGAAAAGTGTGTAGTTGAGGTTCTTGCACCTCTCGGAAAGTCAGTCCATGGTACCGTTTTTCCCTCTTTTCTATTATCCGCTCTTCATAACGTTTCGCACATGGTTTTCAATAACGTTAAAGCTCGTTGGGCTGAGCTTAACGATTTCTACGGTCATTTCTACTTCGTTGCCTTTATACTAACGTGAATGCCATGGCCGAAATGGTTGTTAATATTATAAAGCTAGGGATTAGGGAGATCGGACGGTTGTTATTCGACCGGTTTTAACCGGTTTTTTTTCAAAAACATCATTTTTGGAATACCGAATAAGATGGTTGATTTAACACAAATAACCGGTTAATTTTAATAAAAATAATTTTTATACGTTCGTATATCCTTTTCTTTCAACTATGCTCATCGTTTAACTATTTGTATAAATTTATTTATTATTTTTGTATATATGACAACCTTGAACGTCTCACAAAGAACATAAAAACCAAGGTAGATCGAAAAAGATATGCACTCGTGAACAACAATAACCTTCTCTCATCTTCTGTAAATAAATTTTGACTTTTATATACGGAGAATGATCAACTATACTCATTGAAAGCCCACAAACCCACAAACACCGGTTCCGAACGGCAGCTATATTAGTTAGTGAAGTTTTTCACAACGTAAATACACATAACCAGTCGCTAGTAATGTTGTAAGGTGATATCGCTGTTGAAAATTGTCAGACGGTGTGGCCTGGGATTGCATTGATGACTTCTTGGTTGGAAGGTGAGTTCTTACCCAACAGTTCTTACCTTACAGTGACACACACTATTCAATACGTGAGCCATAAATTTACATACAGTCCTGCTTGACGTCTAAGTAAATTTTCTTGCCGAAGCAATTAAGGACTCGTATTTTACTAATAGATTTATTCAAAGTAAAACATTTAAATATTGTTATCATAGGCACCTAAATTATTACTATAATACCAAACCTTTAACTCCATTCTTTACCAAGTAATACAACAAAAAGAAATTAGCTCCATGGTTAGCTGTTTGAAACTTAAGCAACTTTCAGTACTTTGTGTAATAAACTTTGTTTTTTATGGTCTCCGCACACCGATTTGGCATAGTTTTTATGAGATTTGTTAGAATTATTGTAAGTATTGATTGCCACTTTAGTTTTAAGCTCTCCGTTAGCTTCTGCTTATTTTTAAAACGATGTGGTCGAGCCCAGCGCTTCAAGAATTAAGAACAATTTTAGTTAAATAAAAGAACCAGTTAACCGGTTATTTGAATTATTAGTAACCTAAAACCGGTTTTTTTAAGTGTTACTTTTCGAGTTATTCGAAAACCGGTTTTTGAAAAAAATCGAATAGGGTTGGATAATTTCATCCCATCCAGAAAGCTTTCGATTGAATCAAGAAATAAATCTTGATTTAATCAGATGTACAAACTTGCAGTCAGATCCAGAAAGGAGGATTTGCTACGCAAACAGGCGAGATCTTTGTGTGTCGCAGTACTTAGACGCTAAAAAACTCTATACGAGCAGCACCTATGTGCTAAAGTTTGTATTTTTGGACATTCATTGAGAGGCTTAGGAATACCGATAATACGGTTCCATTCCTTAGAAAGAATGACCAAACATTCACCAACCCGGTTGAAAAGGCAAACTTTTTGGCTGAAATGCTTGCAGTTAATTCGAATTTACAGGAGAGCGTTCAGCTACTGCCCAAGCTAGAAAGAGTATTAGTGACTATGCCTAGTATATTCTTTTGAGCCTGTGCAGTTAAAAGGATACTTGCAAATCTCGACGTTAATAAGTCTTCTGGGCCGGATGGCATTCCAGCGCTGGTCCTGAAACAGTGCTCTTCGATGCTTGCGCATCCAATGGCATATCTTTTCAGTGCGTCTTATTGTGTGGTGTTTTTCCATCTTGCTTGAAACATTGGCATTTTCCAAAATTATGGGGAGTATGATTAATCACTACTCACTAAAGTATGGACAGTCCAACAATTTTCTAATCGATCGTCAATATGGTTTCTGTAAAAGTCACTCTATTGGCGATCTGCTGGCGTTAAACTCTCAAAAGTTGGAATAGGTGGGACTAAAGTTGTGGCCCTTGATATTTCCAAGGCGTATGACAGAGTCTGGTCGAGGCCCTTATATACAAACTTATTGCTTTTGGTATTGGCAATCATTTCTCTCAACTTATATCGAGTTTTCTCAGAGATCGTTCTATAAGAGTGGTTAAAGATGGGCTCTCATCCGACGAGTTCAGGTTAAATTCAGTGATACCGCAAGGCTCTGTTCTTTCTCCAACTCTATTTGTAATATTTCTTAATGACTTTCTTCTTCTCACTTCCAATCCTATCTACTGTTTCGCAGACGACAGCAACATTTGTCATTGGTATACTTTTGATCGTACGCCGAGCGATCGTAGGCTGGCAAAAATCTCTGAGTAGGGTCGCGCTAACAGGGTCGACTTTAATGCGCGCAAGACCCAATGTTGTTTTCGGATAGAGTAACATTGTGGTGTATTTGATTCAGCCCAGCCGAGGCGATCGGAAAAAAATATTAGGTTTCCGTTCGCAAATTGTGAGCTCAGCACCTGCTCCAGTCAGTTCATCAGGCAACTCTCTATGTGAAAGTTACCTTCGAATGATACAAAATTTCCGTAAAAAATCTCAGGCATTAATAGACGAAAAGGATGAATGTCGAGCTGACGATCGTAAGGGACTTGATTGCAGCCTGGCTGTCCAAGTAAATCAGAAGATTTTTAGAGAAAATTTTGACACTCAACAAGCCTTGCACAGCCTTCAATGAGGCCATGACCTACGTCTAAAATGCACTGTAGTGATCAGGGAACTTAGAAGACAGTTTAATATCAGAATCCCCCATATATATTCAACATCCCACTCCGCCCAGCATCCTGTAGCCTTTGTTATAAACCTTAAAGGCATTTTGTGCTTAGTAGGGATAATAAGGCCTTGATTCTATTATTTGACTCCCTGTACAGATACCAATAAAGCTTTGCTGGTGCTTTCAAAACAATACCTGATAAAGCAGAATTTGTCATATATAAGAAGATTCCTTCATACATATGAAGTACATGTGGCAGTTATTATGGAAGCAGAATCTCGATAGAGTACCGTGAAAATCTGCAAATATGAACCTATGAATTTATATCTGACCTATATAGTAGGATATGTAGAAATTATGTGGACGAGAATACAGCATACTTCTTAAGCGGATATAATGGCTACGAACAATTTTTGATTGATCGGAGTATAGAGCCAGTTGGAAACTATGAGGTGAAGAAAAATTTCGAATTATGTGAAACTTATGCTTCAAATACTTCATGCTTCTGACAGAGATTAAACGCACAATAACATCCAAATAGGGCATTAGTAATTTTGAGGAGGAGTATTTTATCAGGGGCACAATACGTGGGAGTAACCTTCTTTCATAGGAGCTGATAACTATATAAATGTTCGCAGCCCATTAGTTGCGATCCAACTTAACACCACATCAAGTCATAAACATTCTTCCATATGATTAACCATAACTACCCCAATTACTCCAAAAAAGCCACACTCTGTAAATTAGCAAAAACCGAAGTCCATGGGGCTAAAAAGGCCCGTAGTTTTAGAATTAGAACTATGGAACAAATCCATAATATATGATCGGACAAGGTCTCTATTTGCATTATAATTAAATCCATACTCCATGTTAGAAGTTGAAGGTTTACTTAAAATATTTTCAGTTATTTATTTATTCGTAAAATGATTTTTCCGCTTTCTTAAGGACATTGCTAACAATCTTCTAGGACTATGCACAGCTTTTAGGTTTCAGGCCAGAGCAGCATTGGGAGAATCATCGTAGGATTTGTGCATATTTGTTCTTTCTGATTTCGTTGAGGTTTCCGCTGGTATGTTGTTCTATATACGTAACTAACCATGTCTCTGGGCCATTGAAATCACAATCTTCACGCAGGCGTTAAAAATTTGGCTTTTAGTTGCAGTGTTTTTGTTATTTGCACGCCATACCTGTGACATTTGGCAAACGCCGACTTCGACTTCTGTATCTGACTCAAAATGTTCTGTTAACCTCGTTTTTGGTTAAAAGGACACTCTCAAATATGTAAAAGATTTTAACTTCAGCTATATTCAAGGAGTTTATAGAGAAGACTATGTCGTTGGGCAATTTAATTTGCAGACTCTGTCTCCTTGATATCGATTTTAAGGTCAACCTTTCTGCCTGTAGGTGTTGTCCAACTTTAATTGATTGTAGAGAACAATGCCATTGACATACACAAGATCTTCAAATCATTCAAGTTATTACCCGTTTGTTGGCAGCACTATCAAAAATCTCTAGTACACGTAATGATAAAGAGCAGCACTAACAGAAGGCATCGTTGCTTTACACTAGAGTTGTAATTAAATGGTTAGCTATGCCGGTCGTTTTGCTAAATTATACATTTAGCGCATATATATATATATATATATATGCATGTATATTGATATTTTTATAAATGTATATAAGTTATCACTGTGTAAACCTACAATTTATCACACATTCTTCCTGAGAAACTAGGCAATCGAATTCTTTATCTGCAAGAGAATTTGTTGTTCACATTTTGTGTGTATGAGTATATGTGAAAATGCAAAATAACTGTTCATAAAACCTCATTCAAATGAGTGCATACAAATGTATGTACGTACGTTGTTATGAACAATTCCCGCTTTCGTTTATTTCGCTATAAAAGTTTAACTTCCCATCTCCATACGTGCATGATGCAAATGACATTAAGATGTCACTCGACAAAATGGCGTCATATGTGGTATAAACTTTTATTTCCCGGATTTCTTGGCAATTTTTTTATTTTGTTTTATTTTTCATTTCAACACCAAATTATGACCATGTTTATAACACAAAAAATAGATGTACACATGTATATGTGTTTGTGTCTATAACTGCGTGGGTTTAATAGTAGAATGTGTTAAGAGAAGCTTAAAATTGTCAATTTAAATCTATCTTCCACTACTACCACTACTACTACTCCTACTCTTCATGCATATGTATATAAATTTCTAAATCATATGTATGTTCCTATTCATTTTGTGGGTTTGTGTATTTGTTAGTTTGTATATAAATAGTTTAGTGCATCTAATGTATCTGAGAGTGTATTGTATACGAATAAGTATGTATGTGTGTCACTATGTATTTAGTTTAGAATTAAGATATTTTTTATTTTATGGCACGAGTAGAGTTTAAAGCATTTTATTTTCTAAGTTTCGTTGTCGTATTTTACGCGCTAATATGCAAATTTTAGTGAAAAGCAAGAAGAAAAAACATGTCTCGTAGCATATCATGTATACAATTATTTTCCTGGTTCAGTTCTTAAAAAAAATCTATTCAGTTATTGAAACTGTAAATGATATAGTTTACTTGCACGTTATTCATAATTAAAGCAACACATAAAAAAATTTTCCAAAAAGTTAACTCTATTTTTATGTTTGTACATATAAACAAGCGCTGCTTCTAAAAAATAGATGGGAAGTTATAGGGCCATATGCAAAAAAATGTAAAAAAGCTTGTTAAACCGTTGTTAAGCAAAATTCCTTAATGTGGTAAGTAAAAACGATTCTTAGCTTAAAGTCCCTTTGTTAAACCTACGTTAACTTTAAAAATTTTAAAGTAGGAAGCTACCTACTTTAAGAGTACTTTAAAGTGACATTTATGTTATGAATGCTTAATATAAAAACAAAAATAAAAATAGCATGTTTTGGCGCCAAGGATTATTTATTGTTTTGGAAGCATAAAACCTTACCTAAGAGGAAAAATCATCTTTTAGTGCCATGGCGATGCAAGCCAGACTACTAAAATTGTCAAAGTATGGCCATTGCAACAGAATTTTTAGGTAAATTAGTGATCACCTTAAAGCACTATTTCCAATCTAATGCAGACAATAGTAAAAAACGCCTGGAAAGATATAATTTAACTTCGTAGAAAATTGTGAAGCTATGGCAACGAATATAATATGAACGGTACCAGAATTCCCTTACGTTTTTGGCTAATATTGTATTGTACTTCTACAAAAAAGGAGTTCTAAGAATAGTGTTAAAAAATATAAGTTCCTCTCTATCCAAGCGAAAAGTGTAAAACTAATTGCATGCAGATTCTTTTATATCATTGCCTTTCTCCCATTCCAGTGTTTGAATATTATACCTTTTGTTAATGGTTTTTTGAAAGGACTTAACAATCAGTAAATAAGTTTTGTTTTATTTGATTGAGTATTTAAGTTTTTATAGGAACTATTCTGTTCAACTTCAAGACATGCACTTGGTTTTGCACTCCACTGTATGTATATACATTTCCACACCCACTTTATCATCCTCTGCATTATTTTCGAAATTTTTTCTTTTAAAACTAATTTTTTTCTAATAAATTTTTTTATTTAAGCACAATAAAAACATTTATTCTTTAGTGATATACATAAAATCAAAACGAATACACAAAGCTCGTTATTCGAGTATTTATTATTCAACTAATAAAATTATTTGTCTTAATTTGTTATTACTTGAAGAATTGTTGCAATCAATATGTATTGCAATAAATAAAATACATATACAAATGCAATAAAAACTGAAACAGATTTATTTAAAAAAATATGATTTTATATTAAATTAATAAAAATAAATCTTTTTTCGTTCGACTACTCGTATGTGTGGCATTCGTTTTATTGTTTTGCTGACACAAAAAATCATGGATGGTATTGCCAGCACAAAAACTTACATTTTAGTAAGACAATCATAAGCTAATGTTGGGTTTTTGCATACGTTTTTTAACAAATGTTTGTTAAGCTAAAAGTGTGTAGTAGCTTACGTGCACTACAAGTCTACTTTTAGAGCTGCGAAACTATCATAGTATCGATAGTTTTGTTTTTAGCAGACCATCGATAGTTTTTTTTTCACTATCGATACTGTCATCAAATTTTAAGAGTAAATACGGAGACCACTAAATGCAGTCAAAATCACAGTCGCAAAACTTTTATACTTACATATAGGGACACAGTTCAAGAGTTTCTTAAATTTGTATTTATTAAAGTCAAATCAAAGTATGAATTGTAACTAAAATATGTTCGTACATACGATTTTGCAAATTAATCTTCATTTAGTCAGACCATAGCATGTTGTTCTAACTGTTACGGTGCAAGTGTTTCTTCCGTTTGTTGAGAAATGGATTCTTACATTTGAGGCTTTTGATGACTTGGATGGATAAACTTTAAATTCGTACTTGCAAGATTAATCATTTTTGAAGCTTTTTGATGACTTGAATGGATTAATCTTGGAAGTACGAATTTAAAGTTTGTCAGAACTGAGAGTTATTGCATTAATTACTTTAGTCTTGCAGCACTTACTCTTCCATCAATAATCTTCAATACATCGAATTTAATGGCATACTGTTGTTGCCACAAGAATCCAATAGTATCGATATTATCGATAGTCTTTTTTTGTAAGCTATCGAAACTATCGAATGGCCGAATATCGATAGTTTTGCAGCTCTACTACTTTTAGATTTTCTTTCGCATATGGCCGATAGTCTTTAGCTTTACATTACAATGCAATTTTCAAAATATTTAAATTTTAATGAAGATATTAGCTCAATTAGCTCATTGGCTTATGTTAGAGTTGCCAGATTTGAAATCAAATTAATAAGTACATAACAGAAAAAAGTCAGTACACTTAAACCTCGTTTTGTGCGAATACAAATTTATGCGGTCTTAAAATTTTCGTTTTATGTAAGTCCTATTTCGATTGTATTACTATGGCTGCATCTACAGCTTCAAAAATGCGACTGCAAGTGTTGGTACCCAGATTGTGTTGGTAGCAACACTGTTAGAAAATATCAACATTATCGAATAAAATAAACCCTGGCTCATCAAGTTGCAGGTGAGGGATTTCATTCTCTAAACTATAATGATTCAGCAGAACTACTTATAGATGTGATGATTGAATGAGGAGTTTTTCAATATAAGCCGCGAAGTCAAAGTTGCTTTTCTAAAGCAATTTCAAATTATTACAAATACGAAATATAGGCCAATGATGCCTCCGTTCCACAAGCCGTACTCAACAGTCACTCGTAATAGGTGCATCGGCTTTTGTAAGACCACGTTCGGGTTTTCTGAGCCCCAAATATGATAATTTTGCTTATTAACGTACCCACCAAGACGAAAATGAGCTTCATCCGAAAGATGATTATAAATGATTATAAATTTCCAATAAAACCCAACGTTGCTCAAGCATAAATCAATTCATTTCGTTCAGTGGAGGTAATATACTGAATTTTGTGACAGCAATAATGATATAAGTATTTCCAGACTTAAAATAACCGCTGGCTTAATTTTATACTTTTTAGTTGCCCACCCTATATAGATATAGTTTTCTCCAGACATACAGAGAGGTTCTGTAAGAATATCAAGAAAATCGATTCAGCCGTTTGGCTGTCTATAAACTTTAAGCATACATATACACATATATAGTATACAAACACACATTCATTTGTAATTACTTAATAACTTAAAACAAATTCAGCCCTCTCATTAATAACATGCAAAATTTCTATTCCCATGAAATTATCATTCCCCTCGAAGGGAAAATTGCTATCATGAATCTCCCATGAAATTTTTGTTCTCGTCTTACAAGCTATCAGTTTACGTTGAATGCTAACAAAAATAAATTAAGGAAAAATGTGTGAACTTATATTACAAAGTAATATGTTTACATAAAAATGATCATGAAATTGAACAAGAAGTAATTAAAATTAAAACAAACTCCTGCAAAGCAATTATCATGCAAAGAATTGTACAAATAAAAGCGGAAAGTAATTGGTGACTATGGCCAAACAGTAACAATTCAAAAATGGTTTAAACGCCAAAAAGAATAGAAATAAAAAAATAAAAGTGTATATTTATCCCGATGATATACCCTTCGATCAACTTTTATCAAATAAAATTAAAAATAAGAACAAAAAACTAAGTGAAACCGATGAAGAGCAAGTGGAGAATGGATTTAATGCCATATTCATTAATGATGACTCGGAGGAGGACGCCGATTCCGTTGTCGATATAATTTTTTTTTTTTTTTTTTTGTGAGCGAATTTCAAAATTCAGGCAACACGTCTCTTAAACTATAGAAAATAAATCGTTCACTCTGCGTTTTATAGTGAATTATATTGTTTTGCAATTTATTTACACTTCTAGTCGTAAAATAAGTTAATAAAAACTTTAATTTTCCAATAAAAGGAATAAATACTTAAATGATATATGCAACTCCCCAGCAAAAATTATGTGAACTAATCAATGGGAAAAGCCAACAAATTTCGAAGGGAAATACTATTCACGATCAGGGGAATTCTTACAGGGCTATCATTCCTCACTGAATAATCAGAAAACTTTACATGGGAAAATTATTCGTAATTGCAATTGTGGGAAATGGGAAAAATCATTCATGATAGGGGTGATTAATTTAGATTTATATAAATAAACATTTTGTTTATAAATAAGCATCTAAAATTTATACCAGTAAAATTATTCGGCTTTGATTAATTTTTAAGCCACCACATGTTTCCACCAGCATGCTATTTACATCATTTTAAAGCCTAAAGTGTACTTTTTTAATAAATTTTCAATCTTGTTAAATAACTTAATTATTTTAAAAATAGTTATGAAAATAAGCCACTATGCTACGGCTAAAATCTGTTATCGATAAAAAAATTTCGACTTTGTTGTCTTCACCAAACCAACACTACCCATCTATTAAATTACCAAATTTTTCAACAAAAGCCCATGCAGTTTAGTTTTCTATTTAATAATTGGGTACGGCATTTTCAGCAGTGCAAGCGGCGGCTATGCTTTGAACATAAATCTCAATGAAAGTCTATTGAATTGGCTTGAACTTTCTATGATGCAGCAGAGATTTAGATAGTTCTCAAGCCTTAAACTTTGAACCGATATTAAAACCTAAAAATTATAGCTTTAAATTTCAATTCAGATGCCTTTGACAGCAGAGACTTCAGGTGTACTAACAGACGTATTGTACTGTATTTAAGGGAAACTTGGTACAGGGTGTCCGCCGGGAACTTTGTTTGTTTATAATTTTTGATTTTATGAAAAAGAATGAATCTTATATTGTTAAGTGTTTTATTTAATGTCGGCAATTATGTATGGAATACAATATCAGATAAATGCCCGCCACTGTTAGCCTCACAAATGCGAGCCCTCTTGTTCACATTTTTCATTACATTCTCACACATTTCACGCGGTATTTCAATAATTTTATCACGGATATTTTGTCTGAGTGGCGCCAGCGTTTCTGATTTGTTTGCATAAACTTTGCTTTTCAGATATCCTCACAAAAAGTCCGGAGCAGTCAAATCAGGCGACCGTCGAGGCCAATCCACATCACCATTCCTTGAAATAATTTGTTGTGGAAAGAGGTCTCGCAGTAATTCCATTGTAATTCTGGCTGGCAAAGGTGACTAATATAATTTGAGGGTTTTTCATTGCCCAGAACCGACTATTCTGTTTCTTCACATAACCATTCAAATAAAAATGTGCTTCGTAACTCAGTATGATTTTTTCATAAAAATCGGGGTTATCATTGGCGAGCTGTAACATCCTATTGGCATATGTACGGCGGCTTAAATGGTCTTCTGGAAGAAGCTCATATGTCGACTGAATTCTAAATGGAAACAAATGCAAATCTTTGTGCAAAATTTGACCAAAGATGTTCTTTAAAGACTAAGCTCCTGAGCACAGCGTCGTATTGAACAGCGGTAATGGTTTCAGCTGATCTTGCAATACGTTGTGGTCCATGCTTGGGCCTATCAGCTACAGTCCCTCTTTTTTCGAAATTGTTCACTACACGATAAATAGTGCGTCTTGTTGACACGTTGTTTCTCCCAAAAATTTCACGTAACTTTCTCATCGTCACAACAATTGATGATTGATTTTGATAAAATGTTTTTACGATTAAAAACGTTGGTTTACTGAATATTTTTCCATAATAAATTTGCATTGTCTGCCAAATATGAACTGTCAAGGCTAATGCTTGCCAAAATGGCAGCAAAACAAATTAGTATACATTCCCGGCGGACACCATGGGTTTATCGTTTGGTTAAAATGAGTGATATGTTGAAATGCTATTCAATTCAAAAAAATTAATATTCCTCTAAGCAACTTTAAATCAGTAAATATTAATTTAAATTATTAGCTAATAAGTGTCTGGAAGGTACGAAAAGGAATTTTATTACAATTAGATCAAAATTTGGAGGTATTTCGAAAATTTCCAAAACTGATTCTTGTCATATTCGATAGCACGTATCAGAAAAATAGTATCACTTTCTCAGTATGTATTTCAACTTTAACCTATTTTGGCACATAGTGCAATACTTTAAATTTCCTAAATATTTAATTGAAAAAACTTTGTCTGCATCCCACATTATCTTTTTGCTTTTAATCAAGATATCCTCCTGCACATCATACAGCATTCGAGAATTTTTGCAACTAATGAACATTAACATCATAGAGGCGGTTTCTGAAACAGCACCTTTTTAATGTTTTATTCACAAAAAAAACAAAGCAACAAAAACTGTTTGATGCGTTGTTGGATTAACAAACAATGTATTGGTATTGTTACATTTACAACTTCGTTTCAAAAAAAAAAATTTTGAATAGACATGAAAGTATGTACGTATGATGCATTTAACCAACTACAATGAACTACCGAAATTATGCTGCCAATTTTCTTACAGTGGCTCAATTGTGCCAAATACAAAAATTTAAGAAGGAAAAGAATTTTAAATTTAATTTTCAAATGATATAATTTAGGTAAAAGATGGAAAAGTAATAGAAAAGTTCGGCACTTAATTAATTTTTTGCACTCATTATATGTGTAGGTAATATTTTAGTCATGACGATAAACTTTTAAATCTAACATTGTTGCCTACGCCACCATTATTATAGGGGTGATAGACTGGCAAGCATTTGTTTGCAAACATCGCAAATAGCCAATCGCATACACGGATAACTTATTTCTTCATGAATGCGATTGGCTATTTACGATGTTTGCAGACAAATGTTTGGCAATGTATCACCCCTTTAATAAACTGACTGTGAAAAAGTAAGGACGTCTTTTAATTGTTTGGTTTTTGTGGTTCGGCATATCCTACATATGTAGGTAGCCAGTCATTTTAAAAATAGGCAAAAAGAAAAAACAGTTTAATTAACAGCTAATTCCCCTACCTTTAGTAATATATATATAAATAGGAATTATTTTAAAATTTTATTTTGTATAGTAATTACTAGGCACCTTCACGTAGCAATTACGAACAACATCGCAGAAGTACCCAATTTGGTCCAGTCGTTTTCAAGTTTTAAGCATCCGAACAAACTACAATCCATTTTTATACAATATATGGCATATTAAATCATAATCGGTTACAACTCAAAATTTTCAAATGATTAGGAGAGTCAAGAAACTGTTTTTAAAACATTGTAAAATTAAATTAATCGGTTACGAAGTTAAGGCATGTCACCACTAATATATCACACTGTTGCCCATAAGATTGGTTTAGTACGTTACAAATATGGCGTTAGAAAAGAGTCACGTCTGACTGAACCTTTAGTGAATTATTATTGTTAATTAAATTATTGTCACTTACAAATTGTAAAGGGTGGGCAAATTTGAAGTTAGGAAGTTAATTGACTTAAAAACAATTTTTTTTTTTTTTTTTGACAAGTTCAGTTTTATTCATACCAATTTATATAGAAATATGGCAATTAATAACAGAATATGATGTCGCGCAAATGTCTACGTCAGAGTAGTTCGCTCTTTTTATAAAATTTTTAACTACATTTTGAAACAAAACTTCGTGCAAAGCAATGCAGCACCGAATTTCATCTTTCAGAGTGTCAGTTGTTTATGGTCTGTTCTCGTAAACCGGTCTTTCAAATGGCCCCAGAGAAAATAATCTAGCAACGTTAAATCACAAGAACGAGGCGGCCAATTGACATCATCATATCAAGAAATTATGCGACGAGGAGATTACTCATGCAATAATTGAATTGTTTGGCTGGCTATGTGGCTTGTGGCGCCATCCTGCTAAAACCAAACGTACATGGTTTGGTAACGCAGAAAAATCACGGTGGCGGCGTTTCCTAACTCATTTTCGAAAAAATATGGGCCGATAATGTCGCCTAACCACAAACTGCACCATACGGACACTTTCTTTAGAAATAATAGTTTTTCGAGGACTGTTTCTAGATTTTGTGAGCCCCATATGCGTCAGTTTTGTTTGTTTACATAACAGCCTAATTGAAAATGGGCCTCATTACTAAAGATGATTTTGTTGAAATATGTGGTTCAAGATTTTGTGAAAAAAGCGGACGTCTGCCTACGTACTAGACGTGGATATTTGTCCGACATCATATTCAATTATTAATTTCCATATTTCTATTGTATATTGGTATGTATGAAACTGAATTTGTCAAATAAAAAATGTGTTTTTAAGCCAATTTACTTCCTAACCTCAAATTTGCCCACCTTATATTAATATTTGATTCACTTTTAATGTCATCAGGTAGCATGTTGCATAGTTTAAGTCCCTTGAAGAAAAGAGATCTCCGCATTGTTGTTGTTGTTGCCCTTGGCAAGCGGAAATTGCCAATATTCCTGAGACTATATGGTTGTACCTCTCCCACATATCCAAGTTGCTCAGTTAAATGCTTCAACGCGTCTTCCATTTTAATTTTTTTGATAAACTTTAATATTTTTAGAACTGGACTTTATTGAATATTCAACCACTTTAGCATGTTCAGCATAAGTTGAATGGGGGTGTACATATTGTATTTTAATATCGATCTCATGGTTTTATTTTGAAGTCTTTACAGTCTTTGCAGGTGTGTTCCTGTGCAACAGGTGTACAAAATTGTAGAGCCAATTTGAAAATGAGGTTTTATCATTATGTTATATATCATGCAGTATTTAATTGTATGATCGCAGTAATTATCAATATTTTATTTCTAATCCGCTTTAAGAATTCAATTTTTTTATGATTTTTTTATGATCTTTTTATGATTATATTCAGTATGTTCATTTAATATTAGTTCCCTTTCAATTATAAAACGCAGGTATTCAATTGTATTCACTTCTTCTATGCTCTCATTATTAACTGTTATTGTTGAGACACTGCTCGTATTTATTGCAAGTAATCTTTATATATTTTATATTCGTTTAGTTTTAATTTATTCACTTTTAGCCAATTGTTTATTTTATTAATGTCATATAATAAATTATTACTTTTTAACTTTTGTGAAATGTTTGAATTCGTTTAAATTGCGTTAAAATCAAATAAACACCGCTTTATTTTTGTTACAGTTTTATTTATTTTACTTTTATACTGTTTGTCTTAATGCAGCACTTAATATTCGTTTATACAATACTTTTATTTCCGCTTTAACACGTCTTTATTTTACGACAGCCAACCGATAACTAACTGACGTGTAGGTAAAGCAGCTCTTTACATACCTCATTGCCTACAATTTGGAAGGTTCAGGAAAAATCGACTATCTTCTATTTCCATATCCGTGAATTCAAACGTAACGTAAAGATGGTCGATGTGGCAGTGCTGCCAAATTGACTGGGTGACACAAAATATACCAAAATCCCACAGTACAGTGTTGTATTTTTATTTTTGTAACAATATTTTGCCTACAATGTTCTGTATCACCTTCTGCATATACTTATGTGTCACCAGCATGTAATATAAGTTGACATTTTTTATATATATTATATATGTATATGTAACAATGCGGTATTCCAAGTTCATTATTTATTTGCCTTGATTTTAGATCATTAACTTTTGTTATACAGTACTGTTTAAAAAAATAGATTCACCATGATCTGACATCTTGAAGCCCAATAAAATATTATAAAACGTGATTACTTTTCTATTTTTGTAAAATTATAACACAAATAATATAAAAAATATATAACTTTTAAGCATCGAAACTAAAAAAACTATATATTCACCAATATTATTCAAATCAGCAATTTTTTCCTGTTGAATAAAATAGATTCACTAAATTTGTTGTTCTAAAAAAATATTTTCAGTAATTAAACTAAATAATTATTTTTAATTAAAGTTTATTTACCTCAGCACAAGATGCAATAACCCTTATTTTTAATGACTGCTGAGCACCGTTTTGGCGTAGAGTCAACAACGTGTTGCGTGTTTTCGCGCTTCTTTCACTAAATTTCACAACTGGTCTTTGTGTAAAAGTTTTTTTCCTCGGAGATCTGCTTTGACATTTTCCTTAGATTTTCGATAGAATTTAAGTCCGGCGACTGTGCCAGCCAGCTCAAAACCATGACATCATTATTCTGAAACCAATTCTTTGCTCGCTTCAATGAGTGCTTCAACAAGACAATGACCCAAAACACACATAGAAGCGACATTTCCCATACGTTGTTTAGTATATTGGAATAATAAATGACATCCATTATTCCTCCTATTCTAAATAGAGGTTTTGTGTCATGGTAGGAAAAATATCCCCATACCAATATGCATACTTACTATATAGGAAGATCGGATGGTTATTACTTAACCGGTTTTTTTGGCTTTGTCAAAATCTTTTCCAAAATCTTCATTTTTCGAATATCTGACAAGAATAATCAGTTAATTTAAATAAAAATAATTTTTATACGTTTGTATATTTTTTTATTGCAAATATGCTCATCGCTATAAATTTAATTATTATTTTTGTATGTATGACAACCTTGAACATCTCACAAAGAACGTGAAAACCAAGGTAGTTCCAAAAAGATATGCACACTTGAGCAGCAATAACTTTTTCTCATCTTCTGAAAATAAATATTGATTTTTAAATATGGAGAATGACTCAACGAAAGCGAGTTACAAACGACGATATATTAGTTAGTGAAGTTTTTCACAGCGAGGTGATATCGCTGTTGAAAATAGTCAGATGATGTGTCCTGGCAATGAACCGACGACTTCTAGTTAGACGGTGGGTGTCTTATCTAATATACTACAGTGACACACACACTATTAAATACGTGGTGCATGAATTTTCGCAAAGTGCTGTTTGAAACTTAAGCAACTTTTATTGTCGAGGCAATTGAGAACTTGTATATTACTGGTAGAGTTATTCAAAGTAAAAGATGTAATTCTTGTTATCTTAGTTCCATTGCCGAACGGCAACTATTAATTTGTAGGTGCCTAAATAGCAATTGGAATCATAAAATTTTTAGTTGCCAGTTGCTATACGTAATGCAATTTTCGGCAACTAACAATGCATCTAAAGTTCTGTTGCCATTCATAATCAACCCATTGGTTCCATTCTCTACCAAGAAATACAACAACAAAAACTAAATTAACTCCTTGAGTAGCTGTTCGAAACTTAAGCAACTTTCAGTACTTTTTGTAATAAACTTTTTTTTTATGGCCTCCGCACACCGTTTTGGCATAGTTTTTATGAGATTTGTTAGAATTATTGTAAGTATTGATTGCCACTTAATTTTTAAGCTCTGTTTTAGCTTCGGCTTATTTTAAAATCGACGTAATCCAGCTCTGCACTTCAAGAATTAAGAACAATTTTATTTAAATGAAAGAACCGGTTAACCGGTTATTTGAATCGTTTATTAATCGAAAACCAGTTTTTTTAAAAATCGCTACTTTTCGAAATATTCGAAAACCGGTTTTTGAAAAAGTTGAATAATCGATCTCCCTATTCCTATACCATGTTTAATTATTTTTATTGTATATATATTGCGGAAGGAGTTCACTGTTCTGGGATTTTCTTACAGTCAAACTACTTCTGTCAAAGTTAAACAAATTAACTTTAATTTCGTCTGACCATAAAATATATCCCCACTTATGCACAGGCCAATTCATATGCTATTTTGTAGGTGAATCTATATTTTTGAACAGCACTGTATGTCTCCTATTCGTAAGATATGACTTAAGCCAATCCAAGAAATTTTCTCAAATACCATACATGTATAGTTTCTGAAGCAATATTTGTCTGTCTATGGTGTCAAGTGCTCTTTTAAAACCTAAAACTAAATTTCCATCTGTTAATCAGAAAAGTTACGGCTGTTTCGCATGAAAATTTTCTCCTAAATCCGGATTGAAATTTCAAAAACCAATTACTTCGCTCTATGTATTCTTCAAGTTGATCTTTAATAACATTTTCCATTATTTTTTCGCATATATTTATTGGTCGGAATTCTTCAAATTTATTTGCTTTTTGAATTTCTCTCGACAGGTACTGTCATTAAAGAAAACAGATAAGCAAACGAAATTTGTGTGGTGATTAGAGATTCGATCTATGAATTGATTCATGTAAAAAAAGCGAATTTGATTAATTTTGAATTGGGACGGTACATTATTTAGTGTGCGATATATAGATTCACACAAGTCTGTGCTACAGAAAATCTTTTTTTTTATTAAATAATTTAAATATAAAAATAATCTTAAGATAGTTTTTTTTTTTTTGTTTTTAATAAATGTTGGCGGTAAGAGTGTTCTTTGTCCTATTTTATATATTTATATATATTTAGGCCTAATAAATGTCTGCACCAAATTGCATTTATCTACGATGAATCTTTCAATTTTTGTCCATTCACTTCATTCGCGGCACTGTGCTTCACCTTTATGATATCACGTTTTATTTTACTTTTCTTGTGGTACTTAATCGTGTTTTAGTTCTACTGAGGCTTGTAACGGAATAATCGTTAAAGATTTGTGTTGTGTTGTCTCGCAATTCTCTATTAAGAAATCTTTAAGACATAGTTTACTATAATATTAAAATCAATGGCAATGTGATTTAGGTCACTTAGACATATTATTTAATTGGGTCAGTTGAAAAGAAAACCATTTTAAGAGTCATACAATGATATTTAAAAATTATCAAGAGCTTGCCTACATTGTCTAACTTCATTATGAACTTGTTTTATTCTATTTACTTGACACTATTCACGTTCCTACACACATTGTTATATTCGCTTAAAAGTCTGCTACTGATTTAAAATATTTTAAAAAATTACACTTTAAATAATTACAAATAGAGCTGTTTGAACTCGTAACATTCTCTCAGTTTACATTGCGGTCCTAAATTCAAATGGTTGGAGGTTTGAAAAAAACTCGTAATTTGTTTAACTTGATAAACACAATAAAAGTTTAATGACTGCTTTTAGAAGATACAATTAATTGAAAGTGTGATGAATATCATTAATTTCTTAAATAAATTATCACATTTCCACACTTCTATTTAATCTAATAAAAGAAATACAAAACATAACAAAAAACACATTCCTACACAGTTTTAAATTAAACCACAATCAAACACGAGCTGCTGCCATTGAAGAGCAAAATTTTTAGAGATTAAGAGAATTTTAGATGCGCTATACTAAGAGCCATTTCATTTAGAAAATGTACAATATGTAAATGGACTGCGATATCATTGTTTAAAATGTGTGATGTCATTCTTTTAATCTTACTTTATTTAAAAGATTAAATCAAGACCCCATCTTTGTTTTGCAATGATTGTAATTTATTGTTATGACATTAAGTCTGTTACCAATCGTCTAACTTATGCAATTATACTCACTTAGTTGTAGTGCATGCCACAGCACCCTCATGATGGCACATTAAATTCATATTGTCTTTGTAATATTCTACAATATACTAATACTGTTCATATCACATCCATTGTCATCGTCATCATCTTTACCCCAATCGTTTCAATTATTTATTCACTAATTTAAGACCAGAGAATTAAAGTTATTAAATCATTATTATATTATACAGAATCGAGAAAGGACTGCCACTTTGAACGCATAACTAGTTTCTGCTTCTGATCTTAACATGGGTAGAGTTAGGTATAAGGCCCTTTTGCAAAGGTGCCTCGTAGATAGGTGGCAGACAAGAGAGACGAACAGTGACAATGGGAGGCAAACGTATGAGTTTATACCGGACGTGGCGTTCATGAAGTAACCTGGGGTTCAACCAATGCATTTTTGCATCGTATTGGCCAGACTTAACCGGTGTTGGCGGGAAACTGTGCATGTACTGACTACATGCCCGGACTATGTTAACATTAGGGACTTAGATAGAATGAATATTACTCATTTTGAGTGGGCTTAGGATTTCAGTAAGTGTTTTCAATCGGACTCTTGGTAAGTTGGCCGCTTTTACGATTGCTGTATTTAAAAGAAAAACACTGAACGTTATGGAAATACCCCCTACACTGCCAATACTGGAGCTCGTCAAATTGCCGTTTTTGCCATTTTCCAGCTCGTTAACACATAGCAGTATGCATTAGTTGTTTGGTTGATTTGCAGCCTAAGCGAACTCTAGTTCGTCTCCGACTACTAGTTGTTGTGCTTTTCCTGTTTGCTGTGTTTCTGTCTCCTGTGCTGCTGTTTCGTCTTTGCTGTTTGTTTATTGTTAGTATTTCTAGTGTTTTCAGTTTGATGTTTGGTGTTTTTGGACTTACACTGGTAGTAGCATTTATTCTACGAAGCCTGACCGGAGACTTAATTCTGGTACCACGAGTGTCGGAATTCCCACATTATGGGGAGACCCACTTCTGGGAGCAACATGGTGGTTGTGGTTTGAATCCAAATCGCGGGAGAGTTATGTTGGTTCGGTGTGATATTACACTCTTAACTGGGTGCCGTGACCCATGGATCGATAGATGTTTAGATAGTCTTCGACACCTCAGCAAAGTGTAGTTTATGTCCGAACTACAAGGCTTCGAATTAATAGTCACTGGTGATTTTAATCGTAGGTGGTGGCGTTGGTGGACGCACTGTTTTCACTCGTGCATTTGCAGCGTGTGGTAAAGTCCTAGGACAGGCACCTACGTTAAGCAACCGACTCATCCTCTATTACGTCCATGTCAATTGCAAATCGTATCTAGGATGTAGCATTAATATGGAGAGTTTTCGTTTTTGCCTTATTAATCTTGAGATAGTGTCCAAAACTGTATTAAATATTAGTGATGACAGGACATAACCTTGTTGAAAACCAATTCCGACTTTTACCGCTCTACTCAAGAATTTGGGATGCATAATTTTGTAGGATGCATTATGATATAAACTCTCAATAAAAAGTGAGATTTTCTGAGAGATTTTCCTGTTTAATTTATCAAAAGCCTTCTCGAAGTATTAAAGTGAAATATTTACTTAACAATGCATACAAATCTTATCTATATTTTTTTTGCGTCTATCTCCATCACCATCACATCTAGGGAACATGATGGCTTTCCACAAAACATCCATTGCTTTGTTGCAGTTTCATTAATCAATTCGATCTTTCAAGCTAAGTAGATGATTAATCCACTGTGGCTTACTCTATATGAATTTGTGAGGTGGTGAAGATCCTTGCTAATTTATGGTAATATTTACTTTTGTATTGTAATTTTTTCCCAGTAGGTGGCGTGTTTTCTTGGTCATTCGTCTGATGTTCATTCATTTCTTCTTTATTAAACATTCGAATTTTTCTTCGTCATTTCCTCTGCTAGGGCTTGAACCTGGTTCGTTTGTGCTGTTATGCGTGGGCTCTAACCTAACTGCTCAGTAAGAATTTTTAAAATGCACTGCCTTTTATTGTCTTAAGCACAAGCATTCAGCAGTTCACACCGTGAACCTTTTTTGTATACCGGGAAATTTTTGAATTTATTAATTTTTAGTGGCTATCTAGTGCAACAGATCTGATAAGTGATAGGTGTACAAATAAAATTTTGCTAGAACTTGGTAAACATGACACTTCTGCATAAACTGCCAAAAATAGGGAATGATAAAAAGTGGTGCAGCTTCCGTCATATAACTGCCTTGTTCTTAGGAAACGTAGAATAAAACATTATGGTATCTCGAAGGTATTTCGGACAAGGCTTTTGCAGACCCTCAAGACTGCCGATTAGTTCCATTTTAAGTCATAGATAAGCAAAGTTGATATAGAATTAGTGTTAGAGCGAGTCTGAGGGAAACTCGAAAGATATGTTATATAATGTCAAATAGCCAAGGGGTCCTAAGGGCCGTGTCATACTGCGGGACGAGTTAAAACGTCGATGTAATAAACTTAGCGTAGGCATTGGGTCTTGAGAGATGACTGTTTGGCGAGCAGAGGAGCTCGACAAGTTTTAATTTGGCTGGAGCCAATTTCTGTGCCTATGAGATACTCAAGAGAATTAGAGAATTGGCTCCTAGTTTGAGAGGGAACTCGTCAGGACCCCCGTATAAGACAAATATAGGTGTGTGTCTTCCTTTCACTTGGTAGGTCCAAGAGCCTGTTATTACTCACGGGAGCAAACTCAGAATATTAAGGGATCTACTTTCCGGACAATGTGGTCTTAGATACCATCAGCATAACTTAAGAAATGTTGAGAATGATCGTTGTAGATTCTGCTTAATATATGACAAGACATCTGAACACTTGCTTTGTGTGTGGCCTGCTATTTAGACTAAAGGAGGAGGTATCTCGGTAATGACTTCAAATAGTGCATTTATTTTTCTCTCACCAAGTCGTATATTAAACTCGCCTGCCGAAGCAAGAAATAAATTACTTTTAAATGCTTATTCAAATATACTCTACTGTGAAAACCAAACAATCCTTCGTGTTGCAGTGCGATTATGACCCTGGTCAGCATGGCATTAATATAGAGTTAAGGATCTAGTAAACTTGCCTGCCTACGCAAGAAGTGAATAACTTTAAAATACTTTTTCGAATATATGCTTGGGTAAAAAGGGAATCAAATCTAATCAAACCAATCAATCCTTTGGTTTGCACTGCGAATTCGGCCTTTTTTCTCTTGAGACCAGCACTGAGGGGATAACCTCTACTTATGCAGTGCATTGTGCTGGTATCAGGAAAATAGATTGTGTGAAAGAGGATGGATAGAGAAGTGTCTATGGACGTTCGATTTAAATTTGTTTATGTCGCAACTGGCAGGAAAGACATTCGCAGGAACATTGTTCCACAAACGAACAATGCGACTAAAGAATGAATTCTCACTATAATGCGTTGTGCGATTCACTGGACAATGAACTACAAAAGGATGAGCTCTACGAGAAATACGAGTACATTATAAGAATATATGATTACTAGGAATTAATTCCTTAATTTCGTCAGAACACATTCCGTTATAGTACCGATAGAACAATGAAACACACGCCACATTGCGACGATGCTCTAATGAATCGATAGAGTTGGCTACCTTCGCCCTCTTCTGTACGCGGTCGAAAGGCTCCAAAATAGACTTTAAAGCACCGGCCCATACATGAGAGTTGTATTACAATTTGGTTCGGATATGGGTCTTATAAATATTAAGGAGATCGGATGGAGCGAAGTAATTCCTGCACCGTCTTCAAAAACCGAGGCACTTGAATGCTTCTTTCGACACTCGAAATAATGTGATCATTCCAACGAACGTCACTGTGAATTCTCATGCCCAGAACTTCAAGAGCAGTTTATTCCATAATATCTACATTACCCATGGACACAGATGACAACACACCATCACGTCTGTGTGTGAGAAAAGAACATTGGGTCTTCCGCGCATTAAAATCGACCCTGTTCGCGCGACCCTACTCAGAGATTTTCGCTACATCGCTTGAAAGCGTGCCGTTCATAATCCGCCTTTTCGCCACAATCTCAAAAAGGGTCGGTCTCCGATCAAACCAATATGAATGACAAATGTTGCTGTCATCTGCAAAAGAGCAGATAGGATTGGAAGTGAGAAGAAGCCATTAAGTAATATTAAGAATAGAATTGAAGAAAGAACAAAACCTTGTGGTACCCTTGAATTTAACCTGAACTCGTAGTATGAAATCTCATTTACAACCACTTTTATAGTACAATTGCTGAGAAAGCTCGATATAAATCATGCCTGATCAGCACTTGCCTACCTAATCAAAAAGTGAATGCTTTTTTGAATATGCGCTTGTGTGGAAAGTGCCCAAAACCACAAATCAAATCTAATCGAATCCATTATATCATGTTATTGTACAAGCCATGTATTAGTCTAAAGAGCAGCTAAGCACTTCAAGAAAATTTATAATTTTTTCCCTTTTTATTAAAAAAGAAACATTTCATTGCTTTAAAGGCCTACAAAAACAACAAAAAACAAAAATAATAAAATGCAACAGACAAATTCATAGCATGTGTGCAAATATCTATGAACTGTCAACATTATCATGTTAAAACATTTTTATGTTCATTTACAATGTTTTTTTTTTCGTTTTCTTTGTTATTGTTATTGTTTTTTGTTTTCTTTCATTCTTTATTGTTCATTTTTTTATTTTTGTTTTTTTTTTACTATAATTTCAGTCAGTATTTAACCCCCAGTTGAGTGTGGCATATTAAGACGTTGACCTTTTTTAATCAAAAGCAATAACTGATGTCTTGTTATAGATTTAAAGATATCAACAATACAACAACAACAATAAAAATTTTATAATGATGTCAGTTGTTTTAAGAAATTTGTAAACTTTTTTTTCTTATTCGAAACTTAAAAGAAAATTTATTCATAGATTTTAGTATTCTGTTATTTCTAATCTGATAATGAATTGAGCGATAAAAAAAATTTCAAAGGCATGAGAAGGAGAAGTAAGAAGTTTACTTAAGAAATTAAATTTTAAATTTAAAAAGACAACTTGTTTTACGGAGATTTAAAGAGACTTTAAAGTTGAGTCATAATGATGTTAAGCAATTAAAAAGTTTTCCTTAAAAGGGGGAGTAAATTTGTAAACAAGATTTAATAAGATTAAGCAGAATAAACGAAATGCTTATCAAAGATTTTATGTCAAAAAGATAAGAAAGTATTTTTTAAATTTTGTAAATTTAAAAACATTTATGCAAATCTATGGTTTAAAATTCATATAAAATTTGTTTGTTTTTTTTTAATTTCAGTAAAATAATTACAAATTTCAATGGTGCACAGTGTCTTAAAAAAAAGAAAAAGACACCCCATTGATACATCACAATTCTATTGAAATCTAATTGAACTTAAGAGCGTAAAGTAATTTAATTTTCTTATGAAACCTAGACTACTACCAACAATAGACTAAATATTGCGCGACCCATAAAATATTTTATTTTTCATTTTTCAATGGCACACCATGACAAGCAAATCTATTTAAGTCATTAACAACAGTAGAACGATATACGCTTCTTCAACGCATTGAAACTATTCAAATTCACTATAAAAATCGTGATATTTGTACAGTAACAGTTCACAAAGCAAGAGCATTTATGGTTCGACCAATAACTCACGCCTATTGACCATCAACAGCGTATTGTATTTGCTAATTGGGTACTTAAAATTAGTCAAACCGATCCAAAACTCCATCGAAAACCATATTAAGTGATGAGGCCTATTTTCAGATCGTAAAAACGCTAGGATTATCGTTGGAAAGCCTCTCTATCCTCAGAGTAAAACTGTTAAGTATGGTTTTTGGTAGGGAAATCGAACGGTTAAAACGGTTTTCTTAAAATGTAAATTTATCGAATACCAAATAAACCATTTATTTTATTTAAAAAAGGTATACTTCTTATAAGTTTTTTATCTTTTTTTTTTGCAAATATGCTCATAATTAAGGTATTTTTCCAAGTTTAATATATATCGTCTTATTTTTATATATGTATGTGAAAACCTTAAACGGATCACAAAGAACGTCAAAACCATGGTAGAATGATTAATATACGCACACTTCAGCAAGAATAACTTTTACTCATTTTCTGTAAATGGATATTAATTTTTACGTATGGAGAATGATGGCCTTGGCCTTGGAACCGTTTAAATAAACGTAAACGATTGCAATTGAAAAAGTAAAGTCTGAAAATATTTCGAACGTGCTGGAAAGGATTGTCTAGATGTATTAACTATCCTAAATTACTAATTTTACATCTCGACTTTAATAACGATAGCGACTTTTTAAAGCTCCTAACGAACTCTAGGTACATGGTGATGACTTCGGAAACAAGGCTCATACGTATTATATTCAGTTAAATAACACTGGCGCGAAAGTTGTGCACACCTATCCAGAGGACAAAAGAGGTTCATTTTGAATTAGTTCAGAAGAGTGATAAGAGAAAAAATAAATGTGACCATTAACTACGAAAACAAAAGATGGAATAAAAGAACTAAGAATAATACGACAAGAGATCAAAGGTAAGAAAGAAAGGGCAAGATAAATATAAAGACTCTCCCCACTAGCTAACTAATGGCTATCAAAAATATGCTCAGATTGAATATTTTGGTAGACGCAAAATCACTAAGCATTTCCACTGAGTCTACATTTCCAATAACTACGGCAAATGTTTGCCCGTATCTCACAGCCTGTCTTTTCCTTAACGCATAATATATAGAAATCCTAGTAGAATTGTAAGAAACTTCGTACTAGATTCACGACCATGCTAAGGCTTTTTGACTCATTAACCATCTAAAATATGTCCATAAGATTCTCGTAATTGTGCATCAAGGAAAACTTCTTTCTGTACCAAGTAGTTCAGAGGCGCCACCCAATAACGCTCTTGCAAAAATTATTCACTAGGTAAAATATTAGTATGTTGTGTTGTCGCAGTCAGAATGTCCCTTAAAGATCTAAAGTCGAAATGCTGCTCTAGCATACCTACTAGCTAGAAATTACAACATGGGACAAAAGATATCAATTTGATTTTATAAAACGACATGAATTGAAAAGAATTTTATTGAAATGAAAGAACCGGTTAACCGGCTATTAAATTAAATTTTAACCGTAAACTGGTTTCTTAAAAATTGTAACTTTTCGAATTATTCGGAAACCGGTTATTGAAAAAAGTCGAATAACCGATCTCCCTAGCTTTTGGTCTGGCGTGGACATTGTACCTAACTTTCTTGAAAATCAGGCTGAAGTAACTGTAAGTGGAATGAAATGTCCTATCGAACGACGATTAATAATTTTATATGATTGAATTTAGAAGAAATTATTGTGAACGACGTTTATTTTCGACAAGACGGCACTACGTATCATACAAATAACGATCACGTAGTGCTGATGGAAAGAGCGCACAATTTAAAAGTTTAAATTCAAAAATGCAATAAAATAAAAACGGTTTGAAATTTTGCCCAATTTATTGTTTTGTTGTGAAGTACAATTGTTCCGGTTAGAAATGAAATATTATTTTATTCATGTGACTTCCGTGGCTGTCCTCACAGTACTCGATTCGAAAGGGCCATTTTTCCAGAACTTTTTCGAGTGTATCTGGTTATATCTCGTCAATAACAACACGAATATTGACCTTCAAACAATCCACAGTCCAGCGGTGTCAAATCGCAGCCTCTTTTGTGGGCAACTGACATCACTATTTCGGCTAATTAAGCGGCCATCAAACGTTTGACGCAATAAATCGATTGTGGCATGAGATGTGTGGCAAGTTTCACCATCTTGTTGAAACCAAACATCGTTTGCATCAATACCAGGAAGAGCGGGCACAAAAACATCGGTTATCAGAGTGCTGTAAGTGTCTCCATTGACCGTAATGGGTGCCAAATATTAAATATTGGCCAATGATACCTCCGTTCCACAAGCCGCACCAAACAGTCACTCGTGATGAGTGCATTGGCTTCTATAACACCACGTTTTGGTTTTTTGAGCCACAAATACGGCAATTTTGCTTACTAACGTACCCACCAAGATGAAAATAAGCTTCAACCGAAAAGAGAATTTAAAATGATGATTAATTTCCAATAAATCCCAACGCTGTTCAAACGTAAATCGAATCATTTCGTTCAGTGGAGATGATATACTGAATTTTGTGGCAAAATAGAACGACATAAGTGTTTGCAGATTCGAAATAACCGCTGATTTAAATTTATATTTTTAAATTGCCCACACTTTATATTGTTACGAAAATAAAAGTACAACACTGTATTGTGTGATTTTGTTATATTTTGTGTCATCCTATCAATTTACGTTACATTTAAATTAACGGATATGTAAATAGAAGACGATCGATATTTCCTGAACATTTCAAACTGTAAGCAATTAGGTATATAAAAAGGCTGCTTTACCTACAAGCAGCTTTGCCAAATGTACAGATTTATCTGTATTTTTCAATTTTTTAAGCATTGAGCAGTTTTGAAGTTTTATGTTTTCTATTAATTGTGCATATATTGCAGTTTTAAACAGTTTAGTTTTTTGCTTTCAATTAATAACTGTGATGAGGTTTATTCGAACCTTTTTAATTTTGCATTTAAATTTCACACGTTTTCGGCTTATAGAACGTATCCGATACGAGTATATGTGTTTTTTTGTTTTACTTTTTTTAAGTATGTGCAGTTTTTTCACTTAAAAATCAGTTTTATTCTCTTAAATTTTCAGTTTTTCAAAAAAAGAATTGGTAACACTGCCTACAACTTAAAGTTAGTTATCGTTTGGCTGTCAATAAACAAAGTTGTGTTAAAGCGGAAATAAAAGCGTTGTATAAACGAATATTAAGTGTTGTGTTAAGACAAACAGTATAAAAGTTATAGTGAAGTAAATAAATATATTGTAACAATAACAAAGTTGCTCAGTTTTATTTTAACGCAATTTAAATTACGAGGGCGGATTGATATTGAAGATACCTAAATAGGAAAAAAAATTTTTTTTTTTTCAAAAACCATTCATTTCTCAACATAGTCTCCTTTTAGCTCAATACACTTAGTAAGACGATTTTCCAACTTTTTTATACCATCTGAATAATACGATTTTGGGAACTCCTCAAAATACGCATTAGTTTCGGTAATCACTTCTTCGTTTGAGATGAATCTTTTTCCTGCGAGCCATTTTTTCAAGTTTGGAAACAGGAAAAAGTCACTAGTGGCTAAATCTGGACTATAAGGTGGATGATCAACCAACTCGAAGTGGATTTCTCGTAGTTTTAGCATCGTATCTAATGCTGTGTGAACCGGTGCGTTTTCTTGAAGAAAGAGCTTTTTTTGATTAATTTTTGGCTTCAGCTGTGCAGTGGTGGACCAACGTTTCATCAACAGTTATCAGCAGGATTATGCTTTATCATGTCCAAACACCGCTGTGAAGTGATCTGTCGAACTCGTTTTTGTTCAACACTGAGCAAACGCGATCTTGCCGATAGCTTTTTCATATGCAAATGTTCATGCAAAATGTTGAACAGACGTTCACATGATAGGTTTACCATTTCAGCAATTTCACATATTTTGACCCGGCGATCATTCATAACGATATAGAGGATTTTCTTGATATTTTCTTCAGTAACCGCCTCTTTTGGCCTTCCTGTTGATGGTATTGTTGCAGTGCTTGTTCGGCCCCGTTTAAATTCAGCAATCCAATATTTTACCATATAATCTAACAGAGCAGATTCGCCGTAATGTTTATCAAGCTTTTCTTTTGTTTCCTTCGCCGTTTTGCCTTTCAAATAATAGTGCGTAATCACTACACGAAATTCACTTTTTCCATTTTCCAAGAAACACAAAAGTTGCTTACTTCAAACGACTGCAACAAATAAACTAATCGATGAATTTGGCTAAAATTTTAACAGCTGACGTTTGCCAGATCGTAATTTCTAAGAAAGAAAAGGTTTTTGTGTTTGTGCTGCCATCTAGAGCTAGGTGGCTTCAATGTCAATCCGCCCTCGTAACTCGAACGTTTTAAAAAGGTTAAAACGTAACAATATATTAAAATTAAGCCTTTTATTAGAAGACCGTGTACGATTCAAATGTAAATATTTGATATATGCACACGAATCCGATAAAAGCTTTACCAACAGTTTTAAATGTGGAAAGAATGTCGAAAGTTTAACTATGGACATTGATTTATTTACTTATTTTTATTAAGTTTTTAAAGAACTACTTTACCGAATTTTTTTTTTTATTTTCATCGATTTTATGTTTCCAATACGACAACTAAAATTTGCAGCTAGTTTTGACTGCAATTTATACAAAATCCAACCTTTTTTTATGGCAAAAAATACATCAAATTTAAACAAAGCAGAAACTAGAAAAATAATGCAATTCCCAGGGAAGCATTAGGGGTGGCTAAGCCATACTTAGATAAATAGATAAAATCATTAGCTTTTGAGACGACTAGTTAAAAGCTATTTGCAGAATAATAGATAAAAAATGTTTAGGCTGAGGCCACAATTTTCAGTAAATAGGCCTACTGGTAATCAAACTTCTGTCCAGTTTAAGAGAAATAGCCTACTACATCAACCCGGAGGAAAAGTATACTTAAAGCCCATAGACTTTAAAATAATGATTGGTTTTCGCTAAATAACACTAAGCAATTTCATTTGTAAAAGGATGTAATAAAGGGTTAAAATTTTCTTATACTTACAGCTATGCCTGTTTTAAAAATTCATACCTGAAATGAAAAAATTTTTAGAAATTAATATTTATAAGATGGGCTTAAATATCAAAGAAGAATTGCATGTCCATTATTTTGCCTTAACTTAAGGAAAATTCTAAGAAAGTTGCACTCAAAAGCTGCTGAAGTCACTAAAATTAAAATATAGATTTTACTTACTTCATTGTTAGCAATATTGCTCCTATAAAAGTTAAATACACGAAAAATGTCTCAAATATTATGGACGCTGAAGTCAAATATGCATAAAATTTTACTCATTTTGACGCAGATATAAACGATTGTGAAAAATTTATTTAAAAAGATGTCGTTTTGTAACCTACACCAGTGTCCTTATACCTGAAAGAAATTTAAGCTTGGACCAATCTTGGTTCGATTCACCGATAAGATCAAAGCAGACCGGCAGCGAAACTGGTGCTGATGGGGTTGGTCTCAATATCCAAAGGGTATTGCGCATGAAAGAAAACCCTTCAATTTTGCAGGACGAAATTTACACTAACTTCACTTGTGTTAGAGAATGTCTGGAAGGAAAATCGAAGGGCAGTTAGGCAGCACTAAAGGCCTTATCAGGTCTAAAATTGCTATGGACTGCCTTACGTCTATGAAAGAACTTGGTGTCTACTACAGGGTTACACTATTTTGAGTGCCGGGCTATGAGGGCCACACAAGGAGCAAAAGTGATGGGCTCGGTGGCCTTTCATTGTACCTGAACCGTTCTTTGCTGTTCCTGTGAGATACTGCTAAAGATCGGCTACTAACCCTCTAGGTCCTGGCGTGCAGCCAGCTGGAAATTTTTTGTTAGTTTTAAGAAGTTTTGCCTTCACTAATCAATAGTGTAATGGGAACCAAGCCGTTGCTGATAAAAATGGTACACTAATAACGAACAATGATGCATAAACACAGGGATGGAGAGAACATGTCCGTGAAATTAGTAACGTCACGAACACTACTGAGGACAGCGAAAGAGTTGAGAACATAGATGAGGAAAACAGTTTAAGAATACCATGCGACCCTCCCAATCTGAATGATATAAATGAGGCGATTGGCAAATTGGCGGCGGCAGGCGAAGATGGACTACCGGCGAAAATTCTACGGATTGACATCCAAACCACAGCTGAACTTCTACTGCCTCGCCTCTCATCAGTATGGGAGGAGGAGAGGCTGCCTCCTACGTGGAAGAAGGGCATCATTGTAAAGTCACCAAAAAGTGACGACTTAAAAGACTGTAATAATTGGAAAGGAATTACTCTACTTAACACCATATATAAGATACTTGCAGTCATAATAGAGTTGAGGCTTCAGAGCAGAATAGACAAAATACTGCGAGACGATCAAGATGGCTTCAGACCGAAGAACAGGCCAACACCTTACAAATAATCATTAAACAGTCCATAGAATGGCGTACCCTCCTGTATCTACTATTTGTCGATTTCAAGAAAGCGTTTGATACCATCAGGTGAACGGCTATATCGAAAGCATTAAGAACCAAAGGACTACCCCAGAAGATAATTCGAATAATTAGAGCGATGTATGAGGATGCAGAACTTTCAGTTCTTCACATCGGAAACATCAGCATCAACCATTCCACATCAATGCTGGTGTTAAACAAGCATGCCCACTATCACCTCAGCTATTCACCATCGTGCTGCATTACATAATGAGCAAAGTCTGCTCGAAAAGAAGATGTATCACATGGAGTCTCTCATGCCAACTCAAAGACTTGGACTATGCGGATGATATTTGCCTACTCTCGCATAAGATTTCCAATATGCAATCGAAACTGGAGGATCTGGAAAGATTGGCTTGTAGTGTTGGACTTGAGATAAACCTCAAGAAAGCCAAGGCCATTAGAATAAACAATACGAGCACGGAAAACATCATGCAACAGGGTCAGCCAGTCGAGTATGTAGATAGCTTCAGCTATTTAGGAAGTACTAAAAAGAGTGGCGCAGAAACAGACGTAGATAAAGGGCTCAATAAAGCGAAAGCGGTATTTGAACAACAGCAGTCAATATGGAGAAGCTCACATATATCCAGACGAACTAAGCTCAGAATATTTAACGCATGAGTTAAATCGGCACTGCTGTAAGGCAGTGAAACTTGGCTTATATCGAATAAGATCACACAGGAACTCCAGATATTTATTAACAAGTGCCTCAGAATCATATGCAGAATATTCTGGCCTAACACCATAAGTAAAACAGAACTGTGGAGCATGACTAATAAGGAACCCATACTAAAAGAGATAAGGAAAAGAAAGTGGGGACGGATCGGTCGCACCATCCGAAAAAGTCTAGAAAGTATCATTAGAATGTCATTCGAGTGGAATCCTCAAGGCTCAAGAAATCGTGGTCGACCAAAAAGCACCTGGAGACGCACAATTATCCAAGAAATGAGACAGAACAACTTAACAGCTGTAAACCGCTCCCAAGAGGAGTAACGGGAAAAAAAAGAAGTTCCGCCAATGTATGAGCATTTGTTCAGACGACTGAGAACATTTCTTTTTAACCCATTAATCATTTTTTAGCTATCTGTTAGCTTCAAAAGCGCATTTTGAAAGTTTCGCATAATCTTCTTCAAAACTTGGCTTTTGCGTACTAGCACCTAAAAAAGTATGTTTAGTTTACGGTGATTTTTATCGGAATTTTTTTTTTTTTTTTTTTTTTTGTCTGATTAAATGGTTTTGTGTTATGAATATTCATACAAAGTCATATCAGCAAGCATCAAAAGTGGCCGGTTTCATGTTTCAACGGGACTTGACATATCTCCGTAATCCTGTACTTGATAAAAAAATCTAAGTAATATTTCTAAACCGAATGCCACCAGTTGAGGAAAATAATATTTGCCAGTGATTTTTAAGAAACGCTTCTCCTTAAGCTAGGTCGGCTATGGAGCAGAACGTCTAGACTGACACAGGCTTTTTCCTTCTCAGATATGATGGATATCTCGAAAACTACTTTTACACAACAAAAACGAACTTAGGGTTCTAGTGGTACCATTTAACAGACAGATACCAACAGTATATTCTGAGGAATACCGCTACTGATAGATGTAGATTTTGCTAGACGTAGCAGGTCATTCAATAAGTCAGTAGAATGAATAAGAAAAAAACAAAATTTTTACAAAACTCGATTTTATTCAACGAGTATAGCGATTTTCCAACTTTTTGATACTACTTTTCTAGTACGATATGACTTTCTCATCAAAATAGGCCTCCGTTTCAAAGATTACTTCATCATTGGACTTAAATTTCTTACCACCAAGCATTCTCTTAAAATCTTACAAGAAGAAAAGTAGCTGCGGGCTAAATCTGGAGAATACGGTGCGTGGAAGTCTAATTTATTTAATTTTTTCATCGTTTTAATCGATTTGTTGCACGATTTGAGAGCTCACGCGGCACCCACTTTGAACAAAGCTTTCGCATACCCAAATGTTAGTGCAAAATTGCAAAAACACTACCATCTTATATCTTTACAATGTCAGCTAGCTCGTGCACCTGCAATTTGCAATCGTTTATAACCCATTTTTTTATGTTTTCTGAAATAACAGCCTCATTTGGGCGTCCACTACGCCCTGCATCATTTGTGCTGGTCGTACCAGCAAAACATTTCTCTACCATTTGTCTCGATGGAGCAAAGTTCGAATAATGTTTATGAATCCATTGTTTGGTTTACACTGTATTTTTTCCCCAGCAAAAAGCAATGTTTTATCAAAGCTAGAATATTACTTTCTTCAATAACAAAAGTTGTTTCACACTGACGAATCAATAGTCAATTTTTTTTCAAATTTATACACGTATCGTTTGAAGGTTAATACTAAATCAAAATCATCATCCTACGGACTTATTGAATGACCTGTTATGCTGAGACATCTAAACAGTTAATTCGTGAGTATCCTACTATCCCGGCTCACAGCATAAAGCTTCTGTTGAGGCATTAGTAACTCCGAAAGTTTATTTATTCTTTCACCGATTAAGATTATTAGCATCCTATAAAAGCTTAGGTGGATTGAGTGTGTAAGAATGCATAAAAGATCAAATGAGTGCAATGCACTTAGCCTTGATCAATAACAATTTCAGACCCATAAGCATTATTGGATTGTTTATATTTTATCGAAAAGAGCAATAATCGTACTCAATATTATCATTCATAATTAATTTAATTTACTAAATTCGTTTTTATTTCAATATAAAAAACATAAAAACTTATATATTTAAATTAAACATTTCCAGCAAAACAGCATAAATTAAAATGCTCCTCTCCTACGGTTGGACAAAAAAATGCAAATGCAAAATACTGGATGATTGCCACAGAAATATGAAGGGATATTACAATGAGCAGCATTTAGTAGCTCTTCCTTTAATAACTGTGACGTCACAACAGACTTTTAGATACAACTGAAGACAAGTTTTTCAAAATTTGTGTCGGAATCTCCTTCCATTCGGCTGACATTTCTTTTCAAAATGTTCAGTTTTAATACGGTATTCCATAGGAATTTAATATCTAGTATGGCCCACAGGTCTTCCAGAGTTCAAATCTGTGTTCTGAGCCGATCATTCCAGTATTTCGATATAGTTTTTTTAAAATAGTTATTGCGACTTTGGTTGTATGTTTAGGATCATTATCTTGGAAGAAAAAGTACCCCAAGTCCATTACCATAGCACTGCTGTTAACACAATCATTCACGAGTCATTTTTGCGGCGATTCTGTCTATTCCACTCACTTCAGAGAAAAAAAGTAGCCACATACAAACGAGACTTCCACCTCCATCTCTTATAGTATATAAGGGGTGTTTTTTATAGAGGTATAGAGCTTTAAGTTGCAATGAAACAACGATGGATTATTCGATTGACATGAATTTTATTTATCCGAAAGATAATCTTGTGGCATTACATTTCAAATATGATTTCTGGCATATGACCACCACGGCTGCCCGGATGTAGTCCAATCTAGACGTCCAATTTTCCATGACTTTTTCCAACATTTGTGGCCGTATATCAGCAATAACACTGCGAATGTTGTCAAGCATTTGTGGCTTTACCGCATAGACCAATAACTTTACATAACCCCACAGAAAGTAGTCTAGCGTTGTTAAATCAGAAGATCTTAGAGGCCAAAACGTGAAATTAGACGGTCACCAAACGTTTCTTTCAATAAATCTATTGTGGCATGAGCTGTGTGACATGTTGGGCCATCTTGTTGCAACCACATCTCCTTGACATCATGGTTATTCAATTCAGGAATGAAAAAGTTAGTAATCATGGCTCTGTACCGATCACCATTGACTGTAACGCTCTGGCCCCATCGTTTTTGAAAAAGTACGGACCAATGATTCCACCAGCCCATAAAGCGCACCAAACAGTCAGTTTTTCTGGATGTAACGGTGTTTCCACATACACTTGAGGATTACCTTCACTCCAAATGCGGTAGTTTTGTTTGTTGATGTAGCCATTCAATCAGAAGTGCGCTTCATCGCTAAACAAAATTCACTTATGAAAATCGGGAACAACGATAATCTAGTTTTGGGCCCATTCGACGAATCTACGCCGGGCGTGAGTCTATTCATGATGAATTGCCAAACCCAACTGAGAACAAATCACTTGACAGCTGTTAAATCGGTCGCCAACTTGAAAAGTAATGCCAACTTAAAATTCTATATCTCTATAAAAAACACGCTATAGTATGTAATGTGTTTACATTTAAGTTTTTGTGAAGGCTCACAATATACTCTTTTAACACGTTTTGTATTTTTTAGTTTATATTTCGACTCATTTGGCTTAATATCTAATACGAATCTAGCACATTTACATACATTTGGCAGGAGTCAAAGGCTTTCTTATATTTGCTTCCCGCAGTAATAGTTTTTGTTTTGTGTAAAAACTTATTGGACTGCTCTTGCTATGCCTTATCCCTATAGTAGATGATGAAACATTCAAATTTAATTCTTTCTTAATCTCCATGAAAGAAGAATTATACAATCAACGCTTTGTTGACTTTAGCTTTCGCTCAGATATTTTTCAAACTTTATTTGATTTTCAAAACCTGAAGAGCTCGAAGACTGTTATTGTTCCTAAATGAATATGTACCATTTTTTAATTTAAATTTCCCAGTCTTTTACTCACAGATTCCAAATAGTTTTCGACAACGGACTCATTTTGATGTTTTGTCGAGATGTCTCAGGAAATTTTAATTTTTTGGTAATTTTATTAAAGACTAAAACGCTTTCAGAAGTCATAGTTAATAAAGGAAGAGCTAGTAAGTTCTGCTTATTATAATATCACTTCATATACTCGTATCTGTGGTCATTATCCAATATTTTGCGTTTGCACTTTATTTTATCCAACTGTAGGCAAGGAGCATTTTGATTTATGCTGTATTGCTGGAAAGGTTTAATTTAAGTATACAAGTTTTTATATTTTTTAAATTGAAATGTAAGCAAATTTATAAATTCAATTAATTATTAACAATAATATTGAGTTTGACTCTTTATTTCTTTGATGAAATAGAAAAAAGTTAATTTGCCCCTTATTTTGTTCAATAGTGTACCTCTATTGTCTGTCTATATACATATCGTTGGTCTCAGCCATAACTGATATTTTTCAAAACTGAGCTCTTAAGTAATTTCAATACATTTCACACAAATTCACCTCTTTACGCCTTCACCTGTAAATTTAAAATTATTTGAGTTAAGGCCTTTCTACATAAGACCAACGATATATATTTATGTCCCTATAGTTAGGCCAATAAAAAGGCGCAAATATTTCATTTAAATTTTATCAAAAATTACGAGTATCATTGGCCATTTAAAAAAATTCGCATTTTACTACCACGGTTACCATAATAAAGTTTTACCAGCATGAATATTTGCTTTAATATTCAGAAAAAGAAATAACCCACAACTCCAATAATTTTTTTGAGTCTACTTTTGTGTTATTTAAAATATTTGTCCACACCCAGCTATACAGCATTTTTATTTTATTTTGTTAAATATTTTAACACTTTCAGATGAAAAATAGCAATAAGAACAACAAGAGCTAAAATAAAATATACATTTTATTTATATTTTTTATTTATAAATAATATTTTATATTAACGTTAGTTTTATACCCAGAATTTATCACTTTTTTATAAAAATAACACACAAATTTAAATTTATATGAAAATGGGAAGATATGCTAAGTCCAGACATACTGGCTGACTATCAATTAAAACAAAGGCGTTATAGGTGTCTATTAAAAAAAAAAACTTCGCTATATAACGCTGAGTAGACTATTTCTTTTAATATTTTACCAAATTGCGACTTAATTTTATAATAGATTTCGGTAATAGTATTTTATCTGATGGTCCATCTATCGGTTTTAATTTGAATCAGCGGTTATTTCGAATCTGGCAAAACTTATGTCATTCTATTCTGTCACAAAAATCAGTATATTATCTCCACTGAAGGAAATGAATCGATTTACGTATGAGCAGCGTTGAGATTTATTGAAAATATATTTCCAAAACAATGACAATTGGTTGGAAATTGCACGAAAATATCGTACAAAATGTTGACTCAGAGAAGGACCACCAGTGCCCGGTATACGCAAGTTTATAGCTTAAGTTCGTGAAATAGGTTTCATTGTTGATGCGCCAAGACATAAAAGTGATCGTACGAAGCGTGAGAATCCATCAATATCGTTCTCAAAAATTCAATATTTCATGCATCAGTTTACGTCGAATTTTGCGAAAAGATTTCGGTATGACGCCTTACAAAGTTCAATTGATTCAAGAGAGAACATCCGCTTCGTTTTGGCTTCGCTAGATGGGCCAACGATAAACTTCACGATGATGTCGATTTTACAACAAAAAAAATCATCTTTTCAAATGAAACTCATTTTCATCTTTGTAAGTACATTAACAGGTAAAATGGCCGTATTTGGGGCTGAGAAAACCCAAACGTGGTCTTACAGAAGCCATTACGAGTGATTGTTTGGGCATCATTGGCCCATATTTCATTTAAAATGGTCAATGGAGACACCTATTGCACCATGATAACCGATTTTTTTGTCTACGCTTTTCATGGTAATGATGTGAACGATGTTTGGTTTTAACAGGATAGTGCAACTTGCCACACATTTCATGCAACAATCGATTTATTGCGTTTGATGGGCGTTTATTGGCCAAAATGCTGATGTCAGTTGGCCGCCAAGAAGCTGCGATTTGACACCCTTGAACTATTTTCTGTGTGGCACCATTAAAGACAGATGCTCTGCCGACAAAACAGAGACAATTGAGCATTTGAAGTCCAACATTCATGATGCCATTGCTGAGATACGCCCGCATACACTTGAAAAAGTACTCAAAAATTGGTCGATAGAATGGGATACTGTGAAGCCAACCGCGGCAGCCATATGAGTGAAATAATATTTCATTTCTAACCGGAACAATTGTACTTCACAACAAAGCAATGAATTTTGCGAAATTTTAAACCGTTTTTGTTTTATTGCATTTGTAAATTTAATCCATTAAATAGCCCACCCTTTATTTTTGATTTTTTTAAAAGGTTTATAAAACACAATTTAAATGAAAATTTGTTCTATAAATCCTTTATAATTCGAAAATATGTTTTATGGATATGAGGGTTAATATATTCTTAAAAAAAATCCTAAGCCATTGTAAGAATTTATTCATGCTCATGCAAATTATTACAATATTTAACTATTATATTTAAAATTCGTTTTCGAAATTATGGAAAATTATAATTTTATGTGTAATGAATACGCAAAACGTGGTATACAGTGGAATATTTCCGCCATTATTTACCAAAAAACTTTACACATCATTTAAGCTCCATTGTAAATTGTTACTTAAAATGTTCATATTCACCGTCGAGTGTTACGTGTGTGTGTGTTTATGATTGTGCACTGTGATGATACAAAAAAGTACATATACACATACAATATACGAATAAACTCTTATACAAATACATAGATTTTCATTTAACAATCATAATAAAGTCTCTCTCTCTCTCTCTCACTCTTTTTTTTATATCATAAGCAAATACGGTTATGTTATACAACCATCAATACACATAGTCTCTTCATGTTCCTCTACCAATTGGTTTACATAAAAAATGCTTAAAAAAACATTTCATACACCCAAACAGACACATACTCTCATCAAAAAAAAACCAAGTGTTTCAACAATAAACTCATGAAACGCTATTGTTATAAAAAAAACAAATGGTGGCGTAAAAAATGTAAAAAAAACATTCTCACACATTTTTACACACACACATACACACACACACACATCTTTATATGTTAACAAAAATATCATACAAGAATATTGTATGTATATATTATATAGAAGTGTGTATGAGTGTATTTATGTTAAAATAAATTGCAAAGATTTATCAGTCTCTCGTGTATAGGGACATGTGTTTATAGGAGTGTTGTATGTTTAAATCTTACTCATACAAAAGCACATACGCATACACACCCACACAAACATGTGAATATGCAGTAATACTAACATAACAATTGCAATAACAAAAGAGAGAAAAAAATAATTATAAATTGGAAAATATGTTGTTATGAATGTTGGTTTACCTACACACACACATGCAAACTTATAAAAATTCTCATAAAAGCATTTACAATATATTTTCACAAGTACACATACATACATAGACAATTGCACAGAACTATTTAAATTCTCATATAAAAGGTTAAGCCATTTGTTGTCTGAAATTGTGCAATTGGTCAGGTGCAGCATTTTTTCTATTTTTCTCTCCATTAACATTTATAGCGATTGTATCGGATTCGTTTCAAATCGACTGAATTGTCTTATTAGCGGAAAGCACAAGGATTCAGAATTTAAGAAAAACAACTTTAATTGGATTTTATTGAGACTCTAATTGAGTACATACGTTAAAGTATGAGATTTGTTTTAAACTTAACATAGATTTTTTAAGTAAGTATTTACTATGGATATGGACTGCAAGAGTTTTACTATAAATGATTGATTGTTTGAATTACATGGTATGATCATATCATAGACAACAAATATTAAAGGAATTAGTTTAAAAATTGTCTACAAAGTGCATAAGCTACAGTGGCTACAAGCCAAAGTCGGACAGTATAATAAACTAATTTTGTTGATAAAAATCAAACTAAAAAGAAATATCAGTTAAGGAAAGCTTTTGTTTGATTTTTTATTATAAAGGGTCCGCCAAATAATTTTTTTTTTTTAAATGCTATAAAAAAAACTACTGAATATTTTCTCCAATTTCTTTTTTTATTTGAAAGTTAAAAGTCAGTGTCAGTCAGTCTTGCCTAGGTATGTTACTCTTTCTTTACTTAGAAGTTTAGCACTATCTAAGCCACTATTTTACAATTAGTTGCCATATAATATTTACCATATGGCGTCAATAGCCTTCACCTGCAAATCAGTATTAAGACTCTGATCAGGCTTAGAAAGTTCTTTTTTATTTTGTTTCTAAACTACCAAGAGGTAGATGTGGTTGATCAGCGAAAACTATGCAGTTTCACGTACAGAAGCATTTTAAGCATTTTGCTTTTATGGTCTCTCCATGAGAAAATAGTTACAAATATTAAAGTATTTCGTTAAGAAAAAAAAGAAAATCATTTTAATAGGCTTAAACAGTACAATAAATTCATTCTACGCGTTTTATATCCTTTTTTTTAAACTTCTGTAAAAAATTATTGTACAGCTCAAAAAAGCAGTATTCATTAGTGATGTCATTTGCAGTTTTCCTCTATATTTTCAGATGCTCTCAATCTAAAGGATATACTCGTGCAGCTTAAGCGTTATAATTTATTTATTTATTTATTTTTTAATAAAAAAGAAAAACAAACACTTAATTATGATTACGTTTTTATCTTAAATAAATAAAAATTGTATGCCAACAATTCTCTTTTTTTTAATAACAAATACCACTGAAATATTTACGGAGATATAAATTTAACAACAGACAACAACGGATACCGAAAAAGATTAACAATAAAAGCCCACAACAGCGTCAACAATTTGATATGAAAATAAAAAACGAAAAATAAATTAAAAAATCGAGAGAAGAAATGAATAAAAATGAATCGGTAATACCCTACAATTTTAAGAATAATTGAATAATTGTATGAAAATAAGGGATCAGTTAAATTCGTGCAGTACATATATCGGGTCCGCCATCTAACGTTTTTTTTTTCCAACTAGTGCTTATTTCGTGAATGGTAAGACTTGTCTGATTTGACACATAATTAGTTTTATCCTTCCGCTGAACGAATATGGTTGTGTATACGCTTGAACAACGCTGGGAAATATTCCGACATTACTTTGATCGATCGATTTACAGAAGATGCCGATTTTGCCAAAAAAAATCATCTTTTCAGATGAAGCTCATTTTGATCTTGGCGGGTATGTAAACAAGCAAAATTGTCGTATTTGGGGCACAGAAATCCCGCACGCATACATTGAAAAGCCGATACACCCAAGACGAGTCACTGTTTGGTGCGGATTTTGGTCCAGAGGCATAATTGGGCCATTTTTCTTCGAAAGTGAGCAAGGAGTGGCCGTTACAGTCAATGACGATCGTTTTCGGGCCATGTTGAACAAATTTTTGTTCACAAAAATTGAAGAGAAGGATATTAGTAGTTTTTTTTATAGCATTTTCAAAAAAAAATTTATTTGGCGGACCCTTTATATATTTTTACTCTTTAAAAACGTTTATTTAATTAGTTCGAAGACTGCAAATAAACTAAAAATTAATTTCTTATATTGTTTAATTAAAATCACTTGTGTCACTGTTTGTTTTCTCCATTACTTCTCTAGCAAATTCGGTTTTCTTTTAAAAAATACCCAGCCCACCGGGTTTATAGGGTTTTTTGATGGGTGTTTTGGGTTTTATAACTGCTTACAAATTTTGTTTAATTCGACATTATTTTTTGTTTATTAGTAATAATTACTTTGTTTTAATATCTAATTTTGCTTTCTTAGTGTGGTCAAGGCGGCATTGTGTACTATGATCTGCTAAAAACCGGTATTCGGAGCAGATTGCAATTATGAGAAAAACAGCCAGAATTTAAAGATGGACAGACAGACAGACATAATCGTATAAATTTTTTTTTTTGCATGACACCACTCGGTCTTTCTTGAAAAAGTTGCCACACAATTTTTAGAAATGATCAAATTCTAAAACATAGCACCTTCTGACTATTGGCTTTCGATGGATGCAATATCTTTTACAATAATATGTCACCGGAACACTCTCTGTTAAAGAAATACAAAATCGGCTTCAAAGTACATCGTCCCAAACATCGAGAAGTTTTTTTAAGACGGCATTCGGACATTAGCTCAGAGATGTCGGAAAGATATAAGTCAGTGATTTGATAAATTTTTATTCTGATTTAATTGTTAATTCATTATCATTTTTGAGCTATAATAGGGACCGAATGAATTTGGACACCCAATACGTAAATTTTTAATTTTTTGTTGTAAATAAACTACAAAAACCTTTAAATAAAAAACCCCCCTGAGTTTTTTTTCAATATAAAGCCCAATAAAGCCTAGGTGGGTCTAATGGGGATACCCAGTGCTTTGCCAAACCTGTTCTCTCGAGGAGCTTGTGTGTTTTCTACAAAGCATTTATTACTGATTTGTTTCTATTTAATCAAGTTAAATATTTCAAGCAAAGTAGATGATTAATCTACTCCATATGATTGTGTAGATACTTACTTAGCATTATAATTTCTTCCCAGTATGTAGCGTTTTCTCTTGATCATTCGTTTGATGTTTACCATAATGGCGAGAGGTAAAGTGAAAGGACAGGAGGGACTTTTCATTTTATATGGATTTTTCTGGGTGGAGGTTGAAGTCTCTTTATTTAACACTCGAAATCGCAATTAATTTTTGCCGTTATGTCACTTGCTGGGGATTTAAACTTGAGCCGCTTATGTTGTATGCATTATGCTTTATACCACAGGTTTAATGAATATCGAACCTTACAGTACTTGCAACAATATCAACTTTTTACCTCAAGATTTGTAAAAAATATGCTGCTTAAAGCAAATAGTATTCACGTCGCCAACTTGCTGATTTCCCGTTTCCGTTGCGAATTTCCACTCAACGTTTGAATTGATTTCTTATTGTTTTAGTTTTAGAGATGCTTATCTTGAGTCCCACATAGTGTACCAATTTACTAACCGATGTCAACTTTGTTTACATCTTAGGGAGATCGATTATTCGATTTGAAAATTATCAATTTTTTAAAAATCGGTTTTCGATTAAGAAATAATCAAATAACCGTTTAATCGATTCTATTATTAAAATAAAATCCTTCTTAATTCTTGTTGCATTAGCAAATAAAGTTGATAAATTTTGTACCATGTCGTAGTGTCTAGCAAGTAAGTATTCTAGAACAACATTTGGTTTCTTAAGGCCTTAACGAACATTTCTTCCTTAATAACACAACGTCCTAATCATCCTATCATCCAGTGATTAATGTTTTACAGCGTATTTTGTAAGACTTTTATTTGCCACTGCCTAGAGATTACTTGGTACAGAATCAAGTTTTCCTTGCTGCACAACGTCAATATTACAGACATATTTAAGTTAGTAAATAATTCCTTGTATCGAAGAGCCTTTTCAGCTTAGTATTTAAGGACACTCTACCTATCTAGACTTATGCTTTCAATTACGGTACCATCCTAAAAAAAAAGTGGACAGATTGATTTTAACATGTCGGACAGACTGGGTGAACTTCGGTAGATGCCTACTTTGAACTTCGGTAGAACTTATCGGAGCAGGACATCTTCTAGGGATGAGTAAGCTGTTGAATCTGTTCTGCGATATGACACAATCGCGGTCTACACCGATAGCTCGCATACAGAAACGGGTACAGTGTCGGGTTTTTACTCTGATAAACTGGACCTCAGGGACTATCTCAGACTACCCGAAGCTCACTGAGCCATCTGGAACGATATCATGTCGAATTGATATGGGTTCTGTCATGCGAGCATCCGACGAAATAAAATTGCTAATGAGTGCGCTACTACGAATATAGGGTCCTCTCTGTCTCTCGTAAAGGGGGACGTACGTTCATACCACTCTAAGTGCGTCGTCGATTTTGTTGGATAAATGGGCACTGAGTTGGATGGAACACAAGTGGACCAATATCACCGCTTGTAGAATATCCAGAATGCTTTCGCCCTCTCTTTCCACGGAAAATACTATATATTTTTTACCATAATTACTGGGCAATGTATGATGGGCTGCATGTCGGAGCGCATGGGATACCCTGGTCATGGCTATTGCGGAAGCTGTCAGGATAAAGAGGAGGAGGAATCGGTACAACACCTCTGCGACTGTCGTGTTCTATGTGAGCTTAGAATTAGGCAGTTGGGTGCATGTCGCTTTCATGTTTTGGACTGTCTTAGGGATGTGTCACTTTCGAAGTTGATTAACTTCGTCAAGGGTACCGGCTGGCGCAAGTTGGGGATCTTTTTTTATTGAAATTTTTACAGTATTTACTACAGGCTATATACATTTCAAAAATTCCAACTGGGCGGTGCACGCCCACACAAAATCAGTATTTATTTACCTATATCTTCAAAATGCTAACAGTAAGAGTCTCAAAATTTGGTCCAAATATTTTCATATTCAATAAAAATTATGAAACAATAGGCAGAATTGGATAAGTGGCATGGTAACTAAATATTGATTTTTGTATAAGTGTAAGTTTCTGAGTTCGGTCAAAATGTTTTCGTAAGCAATACAAATAATCAGTCAAACAATGGGCAGAATTAGTGAACGTGACATCACCGATGCATAGTAAATAACAATTGTTGTATATCTTGAGAAGAGTAATGTTAAAAGTTTCGAAACTTAGTTCAAACAATGTAGTAGACAATAGACATCATCAGTCAACTACTGGGCGAGATTTTAAAGTGAGCGTGTCACCTTCCATTCATAAAAATATAGATTTTTTTTATATGTGTGGAAAACAACAATTATGTATCCACATTAGCCAAAAAGCGAGTATTGCACACAGCACACCGGGTGAATGCTACGAGTATACGAGTACTATATACAAATTGATGTGTGTTTGTTTGAAGACTGTATATCTCTAAAAAGCGGATTCTACAATATTGTTACGAAAATATGATTGAGAACCTCTGCGTTCATTACTTCTCTAAAATAAATAAGCAAAAGCTGCAGGAACAACTAACTATATATGATGTTTATAAATAGCCGGAATCGACAACAACAAACATTATTAGCAGAGATAAAGTAAATAAAAATAACACAGCAACAACAACAACAAACTAACAGCAAAGAAAACAAGTAAGAGAATAAACAAACAACAACAAATACTAAAAGCTAAAAGAGGTAGATGTTTACATACGCATGGCTACAAAAGAACTAAAAAGAAATTAAAAGAAAGAAATGGAATCTACCTGAAATATCGAGAGGTTCGAGAGCTTCCGATGTATTGTTTACTCAGACATATAAAAAGCACATCGATGCGAACGATAAGCAGCTTAAGTAAAGTAAGCCCAGCGAGTGCAGTTTGTGTGAAGAGAGTTTATAAAGTTCTTAAAGTTCTTAAAGTAAAAATCCAGTTTAGTTGGAGCTAACTCAGTAAAGAGAGTTAAGTGTGGATATCCTCTGGTTGAAAAGGTTTTGATCGAATCTAAGAAAATTTTTATTGCCTGTAAAAAGGTTACAAGCAGTGGTGCACAAAACTGTGTTGAATAAAGGATTTTAATTAAAAAACAAACACAAAATTTATTTTATTTTAACTACAATCTACGAACTCATAAATACACGTTTTTAAAAAGTAAAAACGTAACAATATTTTAATTTTAACTAAAATAATAGTTGAGATAAAAATTAAGATAGAGCTAGCGAAGTACGCCAAATAATTTAAGACGTTGCCACAAGCATCAACATAAACGCATAATGCCACAGCTGAAGTGGTGTAGGGTATTAAAAAAACTGTAGCTGTAAATATTTCATGAAAACAGAGTTAATTTTATGTAAATAAACTAAATCAGCAGTACACCTAAATTATTTAATACCACCAACAGCTGCCACAATTTGTTCTTTTTAAACTATGGAAAACAGGAGTTGATAATTAAAGTCTGATTAAAAAAAAAGTAGAAGACAAGCTTAGAAACATTTTAGTTGGCTTTTTTAATTATAATAATAACGTTGTGTGATCTCATGAAGACGACCTTGGGCGAAGTGTCACATTGGTGCACTCAGAAAGGGCTCTCGGTACGAGTAAGTCTCTAAAAAACGGTTGTTGTACCTTTACAAGGAGATACATGTTACTGCATACTGTCTTTTTTGGGTACCACCATCAAATTTCTTAGGGGGTTAAATATCTAATTGTCATTCTGGATAGGAGGCTTAGTTGGAACTCGCACAACTCGGTGCCGTCCACAACTAGGCGATAATAGCCATTGCGACAAGTCGTTTCTCCTACAGTAGAGCATGAGTTACTTCGAGAGTGACGCTATGGATATATACCGCTATTATTCAGCTCATTATCACTGAGGAAACTACCACCGTGAAGAAATTAGACAGGGTACAATGACTCACTTGCCTCTGTATAATGGGACAATGAGAATATATCCAACAGGGGCCTAGGAGGATATAATTGGTTTAACACCGTATATCTATGTGATGAGTGTAGCGGCATGTCCGGAGGCAAAGTTTTTCACCGAGAGGTCCCGAAATGCCTTTGGAAGTCTGTCTATTATACGTAGGGTGATTGGCAAGGTTGGCAACCCACTAGGTAACAAAATTAAACCCACCCGGGTTTTATAGTTTAATCATTTTTCGTATTTTCTTTACAAAAAAAAGTAATTAAAATTTATATATTAGGAGTACAAATTAATTCGTTCCGTTTGCTATGTTCAAAGAATATAATGAATTAAACAATTTATCAAATCACTGTTTACATCTTTCCGAACCTCAGAGCCGCTATACGAATCCCGTTTCAGAAAAACTTTTTCGTCTTGAAAAGAAAAAGTTATTGTATCTGTCTGTCTGTCTTTATTGTCTTGAGACCCCGGGTTCACATATAAGTACTTTAAATTGTCGTTATTTATCACAAGTAGCGACATTATTTGTAAGCTGCTGGACTTGTTTTTCTTGGCTAGACTATAGAGCTTATAAAACTATCAACAAATGGCATTTCCACCAAAGTTATCGCCATTGTTATTTTTTACAATTGAAGAGTATAAATTTTTTTCAATATATGTTTAAAAAACATAATATTATTATCGCTTCATGTTCGTTTACCAAGAGTTTATATTCCAGCCATCTTTCTCATAATGCACGGTTCAAAGAAATTAATTGCAGTCTACTCCGATGGCCGAGTTTTAGCAGCCCATATTATACAAATGCTGCTTTAATCCTACTAAGAGTGCAAAATTACATTATAAATACTAAAACAACATAATTTTACTAACAAGGCTTTGTTCTTTCTCCTACTTTTTTCCTAATATTTCTTAACGACTCTCTTCTCACTTCTTATCCTATCTACTCTTTTGCGAATGACAGCAACATTTGTCACTCATATTCTTTTGATCGTAAACCGAGCCTTTTGGAGATTGGGGCCAGTAGGATGAATATGAACGACACACTCACAAACAACCTGGTGAAAATCTCCGAGAGGGGTCGTGCAAACATGGTCGATTTTAATGAACGCAAGACTCAATGTTGTTTTTTAACACACAGACGTGGCGGTGTGTTGTCATCTGTGTCAATAGGTAATGTGGGAATTGGAGAATAAGATATTCTTGATGTTCTGGGTATGATAATTCATTGTGACGTTCGTTGGAATGATCAAATATTTCAAGCGTCGATAGAAGCATTCAAGTGCCTTTGTTTTTTAAGACGGTGCAAGCATACTTCATTCCATCTGATCTCCTTAATATATCCGACTCATATACAGCCAACTCTATCGATTCATTAGAGCACCGTCGCAATGTGGCGTGTGTTTCATTTTCTATCGGCACTATAACGGAATTTTTTCTGACGAAATTAAGGAATTAATTCCTAAAAATCATATACTTTTACGTAGTACTCGTATTTCTCGCCCAGAGAATCGCATAACGCATTATAGGGAGAATTCGTTCTTTGGTCGCACTATTCGGTTGTGGAATAATTTTCCAGCGAAAGTATTCCCTGCTACTTACGACATGAGTAAATTAAAATCTAACCTCCATAAACACTACTTCCTCTTCCACCCTCCCACAACCTATTTTCCTAGTACCAGCACACTGCACTGCATAAGTAGGGGCCATCCCCTGGGTACTGGTCTTATGTAAAAAAAAATATTGTCGAAATGTACTAAATGTGGAAGCAGTTATAAAACAGAATAAAACCAAAAAAAATCCATCTAAAAATCCAATAAAACCCGGTGGGTTGGGATAACCATTATCGATCCTAGATCTCATGCCTTTGGATCTGTGCTTTAGCTGGACATTCAGGGTTGAATTCCCTCCCCGGGATTGTGGGTTTAATGGTGCTTTATTTCGGAGTGAATTTGATCTAATATGGTACACCGATGCCTCCAAAATGAACTACAGTGTTGGTGCCCAACCGAGATAAGGTTCAGTTATTTTGGGTAATGAAACAACGGTTGCATTGGCTGAAAAAGGTTCTATGGCACCTTTTATAGGTCCGAAATCTTACTGTGCAGCACCACTTACTACTATCCTCAACCTGATCAATGATTGGGATATTGCCAGAAGCTTAAAACAGTGAAATGCTCAAAGAGGTCTCTAGGGCGGCGATCAGACAGCATTTTCTCTCTGAGATTCTCAAGTATGGCAGAATGAACTTCAGCTCTAACTCCTAACTGAGAGTATATCTAAAGAGGATGGCGGTCTTAGATGTGCATGCTTGTAGACTAAGCTTACAGACATAAGAGACATCGGAACACTTCTGAAGTTCTCAGGCCAGACTTGAAACTCCTTACGGAGTTTCTTAATGGTCACCAAAAACGCCTCTGAAGAGGATGGCGGCATCACTGGCACCAGAGACAGCGAAACACACATTATGTTAATGTGTGGTTCTTGATATGTTTTGGTGGAAATATTTAGGAAGACATAGGGTCTCATTGGGAGACATATCCACCATCGTGGTTTCAGATCTGTTGGTCTTTATTAGGAAGGCAGCAAATGGCAGCTGAACTAACTATAGATTGGAGAGGCAGAATAGACCCCCGGTTATAATGTTCTGTAAGAATGCCTGGTCAAAATGATAATAATAATAATTGTAATATAATAGCGATAACACTTTAAGTAGTACGCGATCTGCATAACTAAAACGTTAGTACTTATTTCGTGAATGGTAACATTTAGCTTATTTCTGATTTGACAGATAATTAATTTTATTCTTCCGCTGAACGAATACGGTTATGTATACGCTTGAGCAACGTTGGGAAATATTGCGACATTACTTTGATCGATCGACTATCGACTAAAAAGTGGCCGTTACAGTCAATGGCGATCGTTATCTGGCCATGTTGAACAAATTTTTGTTCACAAAAATTGAAGAGGAGGATATTAGCAACATTTGGTTTTAATAGGACGGCGCTACGTGCCACACAGCCGAAGCTACACTCGATGTTTTGCGCCCTGTTTTTGAAGATCGCATTATCAACCACAGAGCTGATGTCGTTTGGCCACCTCGAAGCTGTGATTTGACACCGTTGGACTATTATTTGTGGGGTGCCGTCAAAGGTAAGTGTTACGCCAACAAGCCAGAAACAATTGACGCTTTAAAGGACAATATTCGTATAGCCATTGGTGGAATACAGCTGCACACAATCGATAATGCGCTTAAAAATTGAATCGATCGTGTAGGCTACTCCATGGCCAGCCGAAGCAGGCATTTGAATGAGATTATTTTCCATCATTAACCGGAAGGATTGTATTTTCGAATAAAAATGAAATTTGAGAAAATATTCAGTAGTTTTTTTATAGCATTTTCAAAAAAAAAAATTATTTGGCGGACCCTTTAGATGATTTTATAGGTGTCTCATAAAAACTTGAAAAAAATTCTATAAATTGAAATAAATTAAACGTAAATTTTTAGGGATTTGCGAAATTAAATCATAAATTTAATTATACTTTTGGTTGACTTTTTTTATCAAATGCATATTTGCTTTTTAATAAAATATTTCATATAAACAATGCCGTTATGAAAAAATAATTTCTAAAATAAAATAAATTTATTTGAATCGATAAGAATAATAAACAATAATTTTAAGTAAGAAATTTAAATTTAAGAAAGAAAATAATAGAAAATAAAACAAATAAAAAAATTCTGTTCAGTCAAGATTGAATATTTATTACTCAAACAAGGTTGGGTTGTTTTATTCATTCAAACTCTTTTAATTTGCTGGTTTATATGAAGAGCTTCTATACAATGGCAAATTAAATCCAGCTTTTGCAGCTCATTCTTACGCTGTCTAACCAAAAAAAAAAAAAAAAAAGATATTGTTACGAAAATAAAAATGCGGAAAATACGCAAACTTTAGTACATTTAGAGCTATAAACTTTATTATGGGATTTTAGTCTATCGGTTTGTGTCACGGCTGTAAATGTATCATCCTGTAAGTACCGTACTTATTCGTGCTCTTAACAGTGTTACCAACTGCGTATTGAACAGTGTTACCAATTCAATTTTTTCGTAACACGATTTTACATTTGAATTAACGTAGCTGAATTAATTAGCTGAATAGAAGGTTTTAGACTTTACTGGCTCACTTAAAACTATTGCCATTTTTATGTAAAAGGCGGCGCGTTGTAGTTTAATAGTCAAATGGTAAGGTCCAGCTAAGGTGTTAATAAAAGTGTTGAGTAATTTGTATAAAGTGGAAGTTAATAAATTGCTCTATATAAAAATAAAGTGTGAAAATAAAAAGAACTATAAAAGAATAAATTCGTGTTATTTATTTTATTTAAGAATTTAAAAGAGAAAAACAATATTGTATAAATTTAAGGGAGAGGCGCCATTTATATCGATAAATATTCCAATGTATAGTAATATAGTTAAACGATTGGTCTAAGATCGGGGCAGTAGGCTCACAGTTCTCGCATATCCATATGCTTTTAATTTCTAACATATAGATGGATTAAGCCTTACTAACAATACCAATAAAATAAAACCGCTTAATTTTTTGTCCAAAAACGTAAATATGCCACAAGAAAAATAAGTTTCAGTGTCAGTAGTCAACAAATTTGAAAAAAAAATGGTGCTTTATTTTACAACATAAGCTCCCTTTACCTCCATATACATTTCCCACCGATATTCAATAGCTTCAATAACCTGTTTATAGTAATTGTCTAGTAACTATTTAGCTCCTTAAAATAGCATTCAATCCACGTAATCATATCTTTTACCACCGAGCTATTTTTTTAAGTTAAGAAAAAAATATAATCTGTGGCAGTTAAACCTAGTGAATAAGGTGCATGATGAAGAAATTAATTATGGCCATCACAATAGTGAATGTGTGAACTGATGCACTGTCTTGATGAAACAACACTTTTTTTCATCAGATGCAACAGATAAGCATAACACTCGCAATTATTCGTTTTCCCTTTAAAAAGACAATCAATAAAATTATCCTATGCGACCTTTAACAAAGAGACGCCCTGATTTTACCTGCAGGTGGAACTATTTGCGTCTTCTTTGGTCACAAGTCTCCCATTTAGTTGCTTGATTTGACTGTTTCTTTTTTTAGGTGGATAGGGATAGGCTCAAGTCTCCTCTATGATTACAAGTCGACGCCAAAAACTTGGCTTCATTGTGGTGAAACATTACAAGTACTCTACTGAAACATTTGCACTCCGCTGTTTCAACAGTTAAAATCTGGCAACATCATAATAAAGTTTGACATTTCTTAGCATAAGAACGTTTTGATATACAAGCGCTATTTGTTTCGTTTACAGTGTGTTACAAAAATCAATTTTGTCAAAAACTTTGTTTGATTATTTTTCACAACTTTCGACGTGGATTATCTCAAAAAGAATGTGTCGATGAACTCAGTTCTTTGTATGGCGATAAAGCACCATATAGTGAATGCAATCGACGAATTCCGTAAAGGTTGTCCGAAATCGGTTTTTGTGACAAAAAATGTCAATGTAGTGCGGTACTGTTAATGTAAGATTGTTAGGTGACATATTGTGAGATAGAGCCATCCTTGCACATTAGTTCCATTCTTTTTCATATAATCAAAAATTATAAACAAACAAATTAGTATACCTTCCTGGCATACACCCTGTATAAACAAACAAAAAAATTGTCGATTTAAACGAAACTTAGAAGCAGTTATAAAAGCCAATAAAACCCAAAACACCCAATCAAAAACTCCAATAAAACCCAGTGGGTTGGGGTTTTTAAAAAAAACCCGGGTTTTTGTCAACTCTGATCATAATTCTTTATTCAAAATAAAAAAAAACATTCCAAATTGCTAAATAGCTGTTATCAGAAAAAAAGTATAACTTCTCAGGTATTTGTTTTTCGTCAAACCATGTAATTTATTGATGCTGAATTTCACCTTTCATTCATTTAATCTACTAATTTTTAATTGTTTTTTTTTTTCATTTTGAGTAAAAAGCTTTGATTTGTTCAGCACTTAGATAAAATTTTGAAAACAAATTGTCTGTTTAATTTGACTTTGAAAAATGTTAGTGCATTTCTCAATCAATCATTTACATTTTTTATAAAACTCTTCCATATTTTCCATCGTTTAGAGCAGTTTTTCACACGATTTTACATAAGGATCGTTCTTTTATTCTATCGTGAATTATATTAAAATTGAGTTTTACAGGAAAAATAATTGTTGCTTATAATTTTTCCAATTGTTAATAAAATTTTTTTAATTATAAAAATATTGAAAATTCCCCACATCAGAGGCTTATTATGAGCTTTTAGCTATAAAAATTTATTGGCTTGTGTCCAGGCTAAAATTAAACTGCTAAAATTACCTGTACTAATGTTGGAGGTGCCAGTTCGATTACTTTTTGTGTTTATAAAGTTATTTTAGCCTATGAATTAACGTAGAAAAAGAGAAGATTCCTGTCTGTACTAGAACATTCGAAACTAATGATGAAATACTATAAAATGATGGCGCATTACGGTAGAGCTGCAAAACTATTGATAGTCGGCCCAGTCGATAATTTCGATAGCTTGCAAAAAACTATCGATACTATTGATGCTATCGGATTCTTTTAATTACTACTAGTGGCGGCAATATTAGAATTTAAGTGAAAGGGAAAGAATAATAATAAATATACAGTGTTGAAACAAAAATAGGGACATTTTATTTTTTTTTTTCCAGAATGTAATAAAATTGTATGTATTGAAGTTTTCTAATGGAACATTAATTAATCCTTATATATAGCGAAAATTGCTCAGACCATGAAGGGCTCCAAAACTAAAGTAATTAATAAGATCCACTGAAAGAAAACTGTGGAGACTATGGAAAGAAACCGTAGAACAACTGTCAACTTTTAATTCGTACTTCAAAGATTAATCTCTTCAACTCATCAAAAGCCTCAACAATGAACTTATTCTCATGTTTAAAGTCGCGCAATAAGAAAAAAACTTATGGAAGCTAGACTTACGGTAAGAGTCCTCGAAATGTATCATTTCGTAGCAAACAGAGCAACACCTCCACCGTAATAATTAGAACAACATTATATGGTCTGACGCAACGAAGATTAATTTGTTTGGGTCGTATGTACGAATATATTTTAGTTACAATTCATATTTGAGTTTTATAAATAGAAATTTAAGAAACTGTTAAACTGTATCCATATGTAGCTATAAAAGTTTACAGATGGCTAACAACCTCCGTCTAAAAAATTATTGCAAATGTGAATTTGACTACATTTTGGGGCTCCGTATTTACTCTTAGAATTTGACGACAGTATCGATAGTGAAAAAAAAAAAACTATCGATGGTCAGCCAAAAGCAAAACTATCGATACTATCGATAGTACTGTCGATTGTTTTACAGCTCTACATTGCGGCTGGTGAGTTAGTTATCATTTGGCTGTCACAAAGTGGCGCAAATAAAAGTGTTGTAAAAGCCAATTTGCTGTATTAAGACAAAGTGAATATAAGACCGTAAAAACAAAAACAAAGTAGAGTTTTATTTTATTTTAGCGCAATATAAACGAACTCAAAAGTTTTAAAAAGATTAAAACATAACATAGCATATGTTAACAATATATTCCTTTTTTATATTAGAAATTTTAAATCAATTTACTTACATACATACGGGTATACATATGTATATAAAGTACTTAGTTGTAGTCAATTTTCCTTCAATAAATCTGGACTAATTAAATGCCAATAAATCTAAACAGCTATCTTGTTCTTCTGTCTACTTTTGATTAAAATCTGAATATCGATTATCTCCTAATTTAAACATTAATTCAAATCCATCCTGACTACCTTATGCCAAGCTCACACACAAAATCACATAAATTTCTTAATTCTCCTTTACTTTTCTGCAGGCAAATCCGATACAAGAAGACATATTTCAGTGTACATACCGTTATATATACGTACATATGTATGTACATATGTTTAAAGTCATGTCATTCATTAATGCATAAATATTTATGACAATCGAAATGGTAAATATTGTGTGACAAATACAAAGAATTATTTATTTGTTTTTTTTATTTTATTTTTTTCACAATAAATTATTTCATTATAATTGAGTGTAAAATTTATATGTTGCATTTGAAAATCATAAATTATTTGTGATAATTTTGCAATAAATTGACATTTACATTCAAAATATATTTGAAATCATGAAAGAAAAGAAAAACAAAACTAGTGGAAGTAGAAAAGAAATCAAACTAAATGTGATAGGGTTGAAAAATAAGTACAGGGTGTCCGCCGGGAAAGTATACTACTTTGTTTGTTTATAATTTTTGATTATATGAAAGAGAATGGATCTTATATTGATAAATGTTTTATTCAGATAAATGCCCACCTCTGTTAGCCTCACAAATGCGGTCCATTTTGAACATATTCCTCACTACATTCTCACACATTTCACGCGGTATTTCATTAATTTCATCACGAACATTTTCTTTGAGTTGCTCTAGCGTTTCTGGCTTGTTTGCATAAACCCTGCTTTTTAGATATCCCCCCAAAAAGAAGTCCGGAGCAGTCAAATCAGGCGACCGAGGAGGCCAATCAACATCACCGTTCCTTCAAATAATTTGTTGTGGAAAGAGGTCACGTAGTAATTCCATTGTAATCCTGGCCGTATACGATGTGGCACCGTCTTGTTGAAACCACATGTTAGTCAAGCCTAAAGCATGCAGTTGTGGCATTAAAAAGATCTAAATCATATCACGATATCGCTATCCATTGACGGTTACCGTTACGCCGTTTTCAGTTTCAAAGAACTAAGGTTCAATGATATCTCCTGACCAAATTGCACACCAGACTGTCACTTTAAATGTATGCATAGATGACAGATGAATATTTTGATGGTTTTCCATTGCCCAGAACCGACTATTCTGTTTATTCACATAACCATTCAAATGAAAACATGCCTCGTTATTCATTATGATTTTTTCATGAAAATCGATGATTGATTTTGATAAAATGTTTTTTGACGGTTAAAGCACGTTGGTTTACTGAATATTTTTCCACAATAAATCAATTCACGACTGCCAAATATGAACTGTCAAGAACAATGTCTAGTAAAATGGCGGCAAAACAAAATAGTATACCTTCGCTTCGGACATCCTGTATGTATGTAGTATTAATTGCAATATATTGCAAAAATATCATTTGTTTTGTTAATAAAATAAAATTTAAAAAAAAATCGAATAATTATTGAATAAAAGATTTTATATTTTATAGTTGAAACCCGATGCGCTTCGTCTACCCCTATATTAATTTAATATATTTTATTTATGCACTATGGTCGACTAACTCCAAACATCATCAGCATTTCAAATTTTATGGATACGTTTTTTTTTTTAGAATAAAAATGTTTGCTGTAATTGTCGAAAATTCTACTGAGCGTATGAGTTATATTTATGAATTTAAAAATTTTTTATTACCTTTTTCTCGATAACTCCAAAAATACGGGTTATATTAAAAAATTATGTTATAATGACTTAAGTCTGGTATATTTTGGAATTTTTTAAAATATGGCTTAACGAAATCTATTAAGTCATTTCAATTGTATTCATTGTATGAAGCAGCCTCTTCAAAAATCTCACATTTTTGAAAAAAAAATTCTAAAAAAAACGTATCCGTTGAAACTGAAATGAAAAACAAACCGTTCAAATGTTAATATCAAAGCAGTGCCACTTTTGGGGTGCTGAGAACCCAAATGTGATTCTCGAAAAACAACTGCATCATCAACGTCTCACTGTTTGGTGTATATTTTGGGCTGGAGACATAATTGGACCATACTTTTTTAGAAATTAAACCGGTCAAGCAAGTTATTTCTACGTGGTTTCAACAAAATGGTGCCACATGCCATACAGCCGGTAAAACAATTAAATTACTGCATGAGAGTACAGGTCGTGTACTCTCTCGTTTCAGTGATCAGAATTAGCCACTAGATCGTGTGATTTAACACCATTAGATTTCTTTTTATGGGGTTATTTGAAATCACATGTCTATGTCAATAAACCCACAACCTTCCATGTTTTAAAAGAGGAGACTCAATGCTGCATTAACAAAATGCTAAATGTTCATGGAAAATTTCGCCAAACGAGAGCGTATGTATATGCATAGCCGTGAAGGCAATTTGCCCGATGTGTTAGTCTATATATAACTCTGTCCTATGAGCATTATAATTTAATAAAAAAAATAATCAAAAGACAAAAAAACTATTTATTTAAAATATTAAGTTAATTTTGGACCACCCCCCCCCCCTTATAAAATAATGTACAAGGTTTGTTTAAAAACTTAAATGATTTTAATTCTTCTTAGGAATTTTCTAAAATGTTTGTGTCAATACACATATACGCACAAATGCGTTTCAATGATTCTTTTAATTCTAAAAACACTTCTGATAACGATTTTGTTAAAACCTTGCAGTAGCATTGCAAATTTCCAAGTTTTAAAATCGAAAGGGAGCAAGTCTAATAAAAAATAATAGCGAAGCGTTTGTGTTTTAAACTTATGCAAGGAATTTAATGTTGTGGAGTCAATTTATAAAGTCTTTTTTATTGTCGAAAACAGCGCCAGTTATTTGGTTCGACAGAGAGCGTTGCTATAAGGTCCGAAGAATAAGGCGGATGCGGAAGGACATCCCATTCAAGGCCTTAGTGTGCAGCTTTGACGACTTACGTCACATGCCGCTACTACCTTGATAAAAAGTTATCTGAATAACTCCAGTGTGGCGTTCCCACCCTTCCGATTTGAGTTTTTTCTTTTGTTAAGTTGGTACATCTGTTGTTGTTATTCCTGCTACATCTTAGTGTCATAGCTTGACATTTGGAAAAACTACATAGCCAAGAGTACATCTATCTCTATTTGTGTTGGCGAATTCTTACAATTTTAGGAACGGCTGCTAAAACGCGTTCCCTACAATGATTTTTTAACCCACTTAAACAAAAAGAAGACACAGGGAGCCAAATCAGTTGAAATCGGCGGCTGTTGGATGGTATCTGTTGCATTTTTCGTCAAAAAATAATGATGCCACTGTTCGACGTTACGTTATCATGATGCAAAATCCATGAGTTTTCTGCCCATAATTCTGGTCTCTTTCGGCGAATTTCTTCACGCAAATATCTCATAACGCTCAAATAATACTCTTTGTTTACTGTCTAACCTTATGGCAAAAATTCATGATGCACTACACCATTGGAATCCATGACAACTGTGAGCATTGCCCTCCTTCGACTGAAAACGTCGTGGTTTTTTGATCTCGGCTTATTTGGTGAACGTTATTAACTTGCCTGATGTCTGGATTGTGTGTCGTACTTATAAGCCCACCTCTCGTCTCCAGTAATGATCCTTTTGATGAATGTGGGATCGTATTTAGCCTCGCAAATCAGTAGTAAGTCTTGAAGGTGAGTTTTCTTTGTATAAGTGGCCTTTTAAGTTAAACAACTTCTTTGCGTGATGTAGCTGGGTTCCTTGTTGACTAGGGCACTCTTTTCAAGCATTTCCCAGTACTCCATGCTCTCCCAATTCCTACAAAGGCAGGGTGTAAATTAATCTCGACTCTTTACTTCTTATCTTTCTTTACTTCTTATTTATGAATACGAATCATTTCTCATCTCCTGTGACGATTCGGTACAAAAAGTGTTGTTTATGACCGCGTGTTGCTCGATGGCGAGCTGCATTACTTGTTTGTTTACTTTTTCCCCAACCAAATATTTCCTGTTTCCAATTCTTAAGAAACGTCGAGATGGTAAGAGGTCAGATAAAGAGTTTTTTAATTGGATAAGACATCCACCTACCAACCAAAACGTCCTCGAATAAACCTCGGTCCAGACAATCCGAAAATTTTGAATTCATATGAATATTTACGGTATAAAAAACTTGTCTAACTAATGCATCTCCCTTCGGAGCCGGCGTTAAGCTATAGATTCCTTTCAATGAGTCTGAAAATAGAATCGGCTACAGTTTTTTGAGTGAGAGAAGTCCACTATGTTCCACTTGGGTTGTCGCAGAAATAATGTGTGTATGAAGAGTTTCTTATTGAGACAGATGCTTACTTTAGCTTCTTAAAAAATCTTATAATTTAGATGAATCTACTGCACTACGTGTATCGAGTTTAAAGGAAATTCGATAAGTAATACCCTTTTTGCTTAGAAAAATACATTGTATCTGCCAGCTTTATTATTTAATTATCTCTGCTTTACTGCAAGTAAACATTTTCTTTTTATTGTTATAAATTTTCCTCTTTACTTTATAATTTTTATTACGTTCATTCTAGCGTATGTGCCCCTTTTCTTTACCATTCCACAGTACAAAGGCTCTTTCATACAGAAATTAAAAGCAGTATGGCCTTATCTGCCCTATATTTTATAATTTATACTCTGAACATATTATTGAAATTCTTTTGGAATTCTTTTCTTTATAAATTAATTTTATGATGAAATTTCATTTGATTATTGTATTATAAGCCTTTAAAGCATATCAATAATTAAATTAAATTTTATTGCAAAATATTTTCGTTTTGAACACGTACGCGTGTATAACCCCCACGTTGTATAAGTGATTTATAATTGCGTTTTTGGAATGTCATTAATCATACCACCCGGTTGTTCTTTTAGTTTTATTGTAATTGCTTGTATCAATAAAAAACATTTAATTTAAAATAATTTTTCCTTCCTTATTTTTGTAAATTTCGCTAAAGTTAAGATATTTCTAAAATTAATAGAATAATTTTTAAATTTTTTTCTAAAAGTTGCTAATTAGCATAAAATGATTTCAAAGTGGGACAATAGAGTACTGAATACCGTTTCCGCAGTAGCTAAAGACGACCGCCTCCCACCTATCGACCGAAATCTCGATAGGGTTCCGACGAAATTATCCTGGTCTGGTATCGAAGAGTTGTTTAGCTAGTTTTTAAGATCCCCTCCATTATCAATAGCATTGGTCAATTCACGACTTTTTTGGCGACCTAATCCTCCTTATTAATGTGCTGCAAACTTATTGGCCAATTTAAAATGCACAATGACTCTAACTTATAATCGGAAAGGCAATCTCTCCCGGCTATTCTTTCCAGAATTGTTTGATTAGGTATGAAGGAGCTTAACATTTACTCAAAAATAACTCAAATAAAAAATCGTAAGAACCTCACAAAAATATCGTATATGCCAAAAAAACTAATTGTAGAAGCTTCTCTTCAAAAATATGTACATTTTATGTTAATATATGTCATAACTATATTCGAAATTTTGGTATTGATGTACTCAGCCAAAGCAAAGGCATTTAAAGGGTGGTCCAACCATAATACACGATGTTAATTGTGAGTCACATCTTAACGTCAAGTTTTTTGACCAACTTAATTTGATATTTCTTTGTTTCAGTATTTGACAAATTCAACCATGGAGAGGTAAATGAGCAGCGCGTTAAGATAGTTGAAGCCTTTTACAAAAATAGGTGTTCAAATTAAAATATATTTCGTGCACTTTGTGATTTGGTTGGTCAGCATAATCGAACAAATGTGTCCACAATCGAACCTGGTCTGTTGGAAATGTGGAAACACCTGTGCATGCTCGCTCAATTCGCTCGGCTGAAGATATTGCTGTTGTTCAATGGCCGTGTTATCTCAAGTAGTGGCGAGGTTAATTGGCTGCCACGATCATCTGATTTGACATCGTTGGCTTTCTTTTTTGGCGATATTTAAAAGAAGAAGTGTACGTCAATAAGCCAAGAACAATTCAAAAGCTAAAGGATGGAACAATTTAGTACATTAACGAATTCGGTACATTGAATTTCAATTATGTCTCAAATTCATTGAAAATATGGACAGACGGAGCGAGCATTTATCCGATATTATGTTTCACGTAAAATTTTCACTCATAATTGTCATAGATCCCTCTATCAAAATAGAAAATATTAAGATAATTCTCTGAAGACTTTTTGTTTTACTTACAATTACCATAGCGCGTTTTGGTTGGACCACCTTTAGAGTAACGCTCTCTTGTAAAATTTAGGTTTTGTAAGATAGTTTTGCGCAAGAGGGTCAATATTCTTTAGAATTTAGTTTTTTTTCAATCTTTTAGAATACGATTTTGCATTGGAAAAAAAAGTAAAATTTGCTAATAATCGCATGAATTTGTCATGTGTCACAACTAAGCATACAGTTTTAGTAAATCCAAAAATAGAACAGTTCTCCCATAAAATAGTGTGTAAAAATGGCTCTGAATCTGGAAAACTTTGAATAAATTTATTTAAAATGTGATTGCTTAAGAAATATACACAGATTTGAAAAGTTTACTTAAGTAAAGTGTACGCCTGGTGCCCCTCTTTCTAAATCCGCCAAGAATCTTAAAACCGGTTAATATTTAGCTAAGTTATTAACTTGTAAGTGCTTTCAGGTACGAAAAACCGATTTTTTTACCCATAATTCACGATTTTGGAGGGGGAATGAAAATTTCTGACTCAAATTCTTTAAGTACTTGATGGAATTTTGTAAAGCTTTAAAAATTATAAAAAGTTTATAAATTATAAAAAATTTAAATACATTGTATTAGCTAAAACCCTACTTGCTTCGCTACCCCCACTTTAATTATCAACTTATATACTATCTATAAGCTGTGCAGCTGTGGTATGATAGGTAATGATACGCGCCTACTAACCAGTAAGGTTTTTGGTTTAATACCAGGCCAGACCGTCTGAAAAAAGAAAAAAAAAAGAAAGAAGAAAGAAAAAGTTTTTCAACAGCGGTATCACCTCATAACATTAGCTAGTAACTGGTTATGAGTATTACTCCTTCTCTAATGCATTTGCCATTCGGAGCCGCTAAACTGAAGGTCCCTTTCAATGAGAAGTCCCCCATGTTTCTTCATGGAATGTTATGGGAATTAATATATATACTACCTTAAATACACTTTTCATTTTGTGCTCTTCCGGTCAAAAACTAATAATTTTTTCCTTCCAGGAAGACACTGTACCTTCTGCAATTTAGCTGTATACAGTCTTCAAATTTATACAACATTCGTATATATATAGCTTTTCCACTGTGCAGATAGCACTTCTTTTTGGCTGATTTGGATAGATAACGAAACATCAATTGTTGTCGTTCTCCACATATACAAAATTCAATATTCAGTATGAATGAAAGGTGCCACGCCCACTTAACCAATCTCGTTGACTGATGATGTGTATTGTTCACGATGTTATTTAAACCTAATTTAGAAACTTCTAGTATTGCCGTTTTCATGATATACAATACAAAAATTAACATTTACTTTGTATGGGAAGTAACACACCCACTTGTCTAATTGCGTCCAATTTTTGCCTGATGATTTGTATTGATATAATACAAACTACATTCAGAATCTTTTGCTTTGACTATTCGCAAGATAAACAGAAATATATATGTAGTTTGTAAAGCAAATACCACGCCCACTAGTCAAATTCTACGTACTTTTCGAATGATGATTTGAATTGAGTGTGAAGTTAATCAGATGAAATTCTGAAAATTTAGTTATAATCGTTCTCAAAATATATAGTATCGGGTCCGCCATCTAGAGTTTTTTTTTTCAACTAGTGCTTATTTAGTGAATGGTAACACTTAGCTCATGTCTGATTTGACAGATAATTAGTTTTATCCTTCCGCTAAACGAATATGGTTGTGTATACGCTTGCACAACGCTGGGAAATATTGCGACATTACTTTTAAAATATTGGTAATGTTGCAGATGAAGCTCATTTTGATCTTAGCGGGTATGTAAACAAGCAAAATTGTCGCATTTGGGGCACAGAAAACCCGCACGCATACATTGAGTAACCGATAAACCCAAGACGAGTCACTGTTTGGTGCGGATTTTGGTCCAGAGCAATGGGGATCGTTATCGGGCCATGTTGAACGAATTTTTTCTCACAAAAATTGAAGAGGAGGATATTAGCAACATTTGGTTTCAACAGGACGGCGCTACGTGCCAAACAGCCGAAGCTACACTCGATGTTTTGCGCCCTGTGGCAATTGACGCTTTAAAAACAATATTCGTGAAGCCATTGGTGAAATACAGCTGCACACAGTCGATAATGTGCCTAATGAATGAAATTATTATTAATATTCTACCAGCCATACAGAGATATTTAAAAAATTTTGAGAAAATTACTTCAGCCGTTTAGCTGCCTATAAGGCACAAACATACATACATACATACATACATACATATATACATACATACGTACATACATACAAACACACATTCATTTTATATAAAAGATTTCAAAACACTGAAATTAAGACTAAATTCTAGAGAATAAGGTTGTACACTTTATTTTGACGCTTACTAACTGTGCTAGATTTTTTTTTAATAAGACCAGCACTCAGAGGATAACCCCTACTCATGGAGTGCATTGTGCTGGTACTAGGAAAATAGGTTGTGGGAAGTAGGATACATAGAGTAGTGTCGGTGGACGTTCGCTTTAAATCGTCATATCGTAAGTGGCAGGAAAATCACTCGCAGAAAGATTATTCCACAAACGAATAGTGCGAATAAAAAACGAATTCTCCATATAATACGTTGTGTGATTTACTGGACAATCAACTACAAAGGGATGAGCTCTACCAGAAATACGAGTACTACGTAAAAATATATGATTACTAGAAATTAGTTCCTTAATTTCGTCAGAACACATTCCGTTATAGTACCAATAGAAAAATGAAACACACGCCACATTGCGACGATACTCTAATGAATCGATAGAATTGGCCACCCTACCGTCATTAATAAGAACCTTCGCTTCTTTCGACACTCGATATATATGCTCGTTCCAACGAACGTCACAATGAATTCTCATACCCAGAACATCAAGAGCATCTGATTCCCCAATATCTTCATTACCCATAGATACAAATGACAACACACCAACACGTCTGTGTGTAAGAAAGCAACATTGGGTCTTGCGCGCATTTAAGTCGACCCTGTTAGCGCGACCCCACTCAGAGATTTTCGACAGGTCGTTTGTGAGTGTGTCGTTCATATTCCGTTTTTTCGCCCCAATCTCCAAAAGTCTAGGCCTACGATCAAAAGAATATGAATATGAATATGAAAAAGAGTAGATACAATTAGAAGTTAGAAAAAGAAATTCATTAAGAAATATTAGAAATAGAGTTGGGGAAAGAACAGAGCCTTGCGATATCCCTGAATTTATCCTGAATTCGTCGGATGAAATCCCGTCTATAACCACTCTTATAGTGCGATTTCTGAGAAAGCTCGATATGAATCGAGAGAAGTGACTACCGCAAAGGCAATAAGTTTGGATATGAGAGCCTCGTGCCAGACTCTGTCAAACGCCTTAGAAATATCCAGGGCCACAACCTTACCCTTACCAAATCCATGAATGGACCTGTTCCACCATTCAGAAGGTAACGCCAGCCGATCACCAGTAGAGCGAGCTTTACGGAAACCATATTGGCTATCGCTCAGCAAATTGTTGGACTCTAAATATTTCACAAGGTGATGACTAATAATATTCTCCATAACTTTTGAAAGTGCCGAACAAACTGCTGGTAGTTTTCAGGGTTACTAGCCTCACCCTTGTTAGGGATTGGCGGTACATTGGTAATCTTCCAGCAAGATGGAAAAATACCCGCACGATAAGATGCACTGGAAAGATTAGCCAATGGACGCGCAAACGTCGAAGAGCACTGCTTCAGGACCAGTGCCCAGAAGATTTATTAACGTCGAGATTTGCAAGAACCTTTTTAACTGCACTGGATCCAAAGAATGTACTAGGCATAGTCACTGATACTCTTTCCAGTTCAGGCAGTGGTTGAACGCTCTCCGGCAAGTTCGAATTACCTGCAAACATTTCAACAATATACAATTACAAATGATATGCAAAATTTATTACTTATTAGTGGATTATTATATTTTTGTAATTCGAACATTGCATTGTCCGATCATACGTTAAGCTTAAAAAATTACTTATGTTTTCATATTGAAACTTACAGTTATTAATGGACTAAGTGATGGTTTTTCTATTAACTATTCAAAAAGATACATTTCTGAAGTACAAATAGGACCTTGAATAATCGACATATTTTTTATACTTTAGCGTTTAAAGGGTTTATCTGAAAAATGTTTGTCCGATTATGTGTTGGAATAACTGTGTATGCAAGCTCAGCAGATTGTTATTTGCGTCTTTATTCAAAATATAATTTCATATGACAACTAAACTAATGCTTGTGCCCGACACATGCCAATTAAATTAATCTATTGAATTAAATTTTTAACACATTTCACATAAATATTCGTATCAATTTCGTTTTTTTTTTTTTCATTTCTAGACAAAACATTTCAGGTGGTAGGTAATCTTTTTTGGCGTTGTGCTTTTGATATTTTTTGTTTTGTTTTTTTTTTTTTTGTTTTGCAAATCAACTGACATTTCTAAATTTTACTTTTTGTTAGTTGTTATTGTTATTGTCGTTGTTTTAACGATATTATTTGGTTTGTGTCATTCCCCTGTCATTGAATTATAAATTACTGAGACAGTTGAAAATTGGAATATTCTATGAAAATAATAGCCACTGGGCAAACAAACTAAAAATAAATACAAATATTTATTTTTGTTACTAGTACACACATACATACATGTACGAGGGCTGATTGATATTGAAGCTATCTAAGTAGGAAAAAAACATTTTTTTTCAAAAACCATTCACTTCTCAACATAGTCTCCTTTTAGCTCAATACACTTAGTAAGACGATTTTCCAACTTTTTTATACCATTTGAATAATACGATTTTGGGAACTCCTCAAAATACGCATTAGTTTCGGTAATCTTTTTCCTGCGAGCCATTTTTTCAAGTTTAGAAACAGGAAAATTCACTAGGGACTTAATCTGGACTATAAGGTGGATGATCAACCAATTCGAAGTGAATTTCTCGTAGTTTTTGCATCGTATCTAATGCTGTGTGAACCGGTGCGTTGTCTTGAAGAAAGAGCACTTTTTTCTTATTTAAATATGGTCGTTTTTCCTTTATTGCATCAACCAATTGATCAAATAATGCACGATAATGCTCTCCTGTGATTGTGGCTCCCTTTTCAAGATAATCGATGAGCAATATTTCGTATGCATCCCAAAATACAGTGGCCATAACCTTGCCAGCCGATTTCGCTCTCTTTGCCTTCTTCGGAGCACTTCCACCAGCTTCCGCTCATTGCTTCGATTGATTTTTGGTTTCAAGTGTGTAGTGGTGGACCAACGTTTCACCAACAGTTATTAATCTACGCCAAGAATCAGCAGGATTATGCTTTATCATGTCCAAACGCCGCTGTGAAGTGATCTGTAGAACTCGTTTTTGTTCAACACTGACTAACTCAACACTAACCAACTCTTTTTTCCTTCCTGTTGATGGTGTTGTTGCAGTGTTTGTTCGGCCCCGTTTAAATTCAGCAATTCAATATTTTACAATGTAATCTGATGGAGCAGATTCGCCGTAATGTTTATCAAGATTTTCTTTTGTCTCTTTCACCGTTTTGCCTTTCAAATAATAGTGTTTAATCAGTACACGAAATTCACTTTTCTCCATTTTCCAAGAAACACAAAAGTTTCTTACTTCAAACGACTACAACAAATAAACTAATCAATGAATTTGGCTAAAATTTTAACAGCTGACGTTTGACAGATCGTAATTTCTAAGAAAGAAAATTTTTTTGTGTTTGTGCTGCCATCTAGCGCTAGGTAGCTTCAATGCCAATCCGCCCTCGTACATGTGCTTGTATAAATATAAAATTGAATATAATTTTAAAATAATTAAGGAAATACACGAATAACAACAAAAATAATAGTAAAAACAATAAAATATATATTATATTGGTGTTTTGTGCGTAATTTTAACTGTTCAAATTGTGTGTTTAAGAAAAGGTGTGCATACCCTACACCACCTAAGGTGGTAAATGTACTTACATATGTTTTGTATTTGTGCTATGTAAGCCTAGTGATCAGCTGTAAAGAATATTTGATAAAAATTGGCAGATTGCATTTTTCACGCTTAGAGATAAAATATTTTGAATGGGTTATATTTGAGTTATACATGCAATGGCGAACAGGATTTTAGCACATTACCTACAGTTTATCAAATAAATGTTCTCAAAGCAGAAAAATAATTAAAATTTTATATTCATTTAAGAATTTCAATAACATTTTATTTATTTTATTTACACAACGCGTTACTGGACCTCTTAAGGACTTCAAGACGTCTGACTAACATTTTCTCATGCTCGTTTTAGCAAGATGTGTTAGGACACAAACTTTTGATAAAACAAATAAGTTGAATTAAAAAACAAACGCAAAATTTATTTTATTTTAACTACTAGAATTTCGGAGGTGATAAATTGTAGGCATTACTCCATGATACTTCTTCTTTAACTCAATAAAAGCTTACAAAACCATTAGGAGCCACTTATGCACCAATTAAAACCTTTGCAAATACCTGGGCTCATTCAAAAGCTAGGAAATTTAGTAGTACCAGTTGAAGCTGAATGACTTTGAAGACGATATTGCATTTGTTTGAACGCTATTAAAAGCAGCCATTTTTGTATCCAATCATTACTGCCGATAAAAACTAATCCGTTACGAAATCTCAAGGCACAAAATATTGCGTGTAAGCCTGGTTAGAATATCTAAGGCTCTGCCCCAAGTGCCTGATCTTTTATGAGCCGCTTAAATTAGACAAGATGATCACAAATGATAACGTTCTGCTGCATGTTGTGAGAGCAGCGAAAAACTATTTCAAATTTGGTGGTTGGGAAGTTTTGTCTCAAGAGTCTTACAGTCCAGTTTTTGCCTCATCCGACTACCATTTGTTTCGATGAATGCAGAATGCTCTCTCTGTAACATGCTTCACTTTATAACAGACTCTATTCGAAATTGGCTTGATTTATTCTTGGCCTTAAGAAATTTTCAAGTTCCTTTATCACAAAATCTATGTTACCAGAAAGGTGAAAAAGGTCGAAACGGTGCCAGCACACCCTTGCCAGGGTTGACAAAAATCCGGGTTTATCCCAACCCAACGGGTTTTATTGGGTTGTTTGATTGGTTTTTTGGGTTTTATTGGGTTTTAATAAATGCTTCCAAATTTCGTGCAAGTCCACAATATTTTTTGTTTGTTTATACAATCACGTTGTTTTAGTATTTATAGTGCAATATTACTCTCTTGGTGGGATCAAGGCGGCATTGTATACTATGAGCTGCTAAAACTTGGTGATCGAAGCAGACTGCAATTACTCCGTTTGAATCATGCATTATGAGAAAAACGCCCGAAATAGTTATCACCCGACCTCATATCGCAAAAATTCTAAAACAATTATTAGAAGCGATCAAATGCCATTTCTGCCTTATTCTCCAAATATTGCTCCGTCAGCTGTTGCGACGGATACAATATACTCACAGCTCTTTATACGGGCTCTCTTTACATGCCGTTTCGCTAAAACGTAAACCTGTATGTATTATGGACCACATTTGCTTTAAGCGCAAATTACCTTGTTCTACCATTTAAAAACGTATATTCTCCGTTTAAAAAAACTAAGGGACACAAACGCAACACATATTCATCTCGTTTAAAGGTATTTCGATTTACGTTACATTTTCAGAAACTATCTAGGCCGTATAAAGAGGTATGAGTTTATCTTTTAACATGTCACCGAATAATTTCCTTTAAAGACATACAAAATCGTCTACAAAGTTGGAACGTCTTGAAGGACGAGAAGTTTTTCTGAGACGGGATTTGGAAATTGGATCAGAGGTAGAGAAAAGATGTAAGCAGTGATTTGATAAATTTGTTATTTCATTATCTGTTTGAGGTCAAACACGGAACAAAAAGTTTGTAGTACCAACTACACCTATTTTTGTTGTAAATAAGCTATGAAAACCTTTAAATAAAAAAACCCGGGTGAGTTTAATTGGGTTACCCAGTGGGTTGCCAACCCTGGTCTAAATGAAAGATGAAAAACTTAAAACAAAAAGCTGACTAACAATTTATAAGTTATTTCAGTACATACGACTTTTCGAAATAAAATATTTTTTTTTTCAATTTTAATTAAATTCTCCAGCTATTAATTTTCATTAATAAAACCGACAGAATTTTAAAACAAAATTTTTTTTTTTTATTTAAATTAATACTTCTTGATAACCTTTTTAAAATGAATCATTTTGGATGCTTAAGTTTTTAAGCATAAAATAAATTTCAAAAACTTATCTTAAAAATTTTCATAACATCAATCATCTTGTTTTTAAGCTGAATAAATTCAAAAACAAGAGAAAAACAGAAATTAAATTTTTAAGAAAAAAAAATACGAAAAATTTTCTTTTTCATTCTCTCATACATCAACTAATTAAATAAAAAGAATCTCATTTTGAAAAAACTTTTCACAAACATTAGAAGAAGTCTTTAAAAAAGCGAGAACAACAGTAAAAAAGAATAATTAAAAACTTTTTTCTGTTGAACTTTAACCCTTTAATGGATGTTTTATTAAAAGACGACGTGTAAAAGACAATGAAATGCGGAAAAGAAGATGAAAGACTAACACATAAAGAGTGGCGAAGCAGAAAAAAGAATGAAATGCACCCAGACAAAAAAGGAAAAATGTTTTATTTGCTTAGAAATATAAAAAGAGATTGAAAAGAGTGTCAACGTTAATAACAAAGAGTAATTGTGATTGAAGTTGTCAAAGTAAAACAGTACAGCACCCTATTCAAAACAAGAAACTCATTTTAAATTAGCAAACTGAAAAAGAGGTGACATAGTGTAGTGGTTAAAGTGCTTGCATGCAGGTTGTGGCGATGATAAGGCAAATTTTCATCATGATTTTGTATTTTAAATAATAAGGTTGTTTCGATACCCTCAAGATAATCAATTCTCCTGACCCCACTATAAGCAAAAACGCACAACATCAACCACAAAACATCATAGGAAGGTAGGGCAGCGCCACCTTTTGGAAAAGAAAAACTACAAGGAGTTCGCCGGGAAGTTTTACTACTTTGTTCGTTTATAATTTTTGATTATGTGAAAGAGAATGGATCTTATATTGATAAATGTTTTATTTAATGTCGGCAATTACGTATTGAATACAATATCAGATAAATGCCCGCCTCGGTTAGCCTCACAAATGCTAGCCCTTTCGAGCACATTTTTCATTACATTCTCACACATTTCACGCGGTATTTCATTAATTTATTCACGAATGTTTTGTTTGAGCTGCTCTAGCATTTCTGGTTTGTTTGCATAAACCTTCTTTTTCAGATATCCTCATAAAGAGAAGTCCGGGGTAGTCAAATCAGGCAACCGTGGAAGCCAATCAACATCACCATTCCTTGAAATAATTTGTTGTGGAAAGAGGTCAAGCAGTAATTCCATTGTAATCCTGGCTGTATGCGATGTGGCACCATCTGGTTGAAACCACATGTTAGTCAAACCCAAAGCATGCAGTTGTGGCGTTAAAAAGTTTTCAATCATATCACGATATCGCTCCCCATTAACAGTTACCGTTAAGCCGTTTTCAGTTTCAAAGAAGTAGGGTCTAATGATTCCTCCTGACCAAATTGCACACCAGACTTTTAATGGATGCAAAGGTGACTGATGAATAATTTGAGAGTTTTCCATTGCCCAGAACTAACCATTCTGTTTATTCACATAACCATTCAAAAGAAAATGTGCCTCGTCACTCATTATGATTTTTCTATGAAAATCGATGATTGATTTTAATAAAATGTTTTAACGATTAAAACACGTTGGTTTACTGAATACTTTTCCCCAATAAATTTGCCACGTCTTTACTTCACGACTACCAAACATGAACTGTCAAGATTAATGGCGTCAAAACAAAGTAGTACACCTTCCCGTCGGACATCCTGTACAAAAATTCCTCAGCGCTGCACAAAAATACACAGACGGTGTTAGTTCTAGGGAACGGCAGACGATAGCACCATCATTCATCTTAGAACTTCAATAGTAATCTGATCATCTGCTCAGCTGGAAAAACAAAAGCTGATATGTTTCCAAGACGAATTACGGCGAATGAAGCTAAAATTGAATTATAATGCCCAATACCATTGTAGTTATTTAGGTTGTTGAGCAAGTTACCGAATTATAGATTTATTTTTAATAGTTCACTTTTGAATAAACATAAAATTAGTACCAGGTCCCGGTACAATTTATTAAATACTTTTAATCATCTAGTGATCAGTGGTTCGTTTCAATCGTGCTCAAATTAGGATCAAAATAGTCTATAACTATATAGTTCTCTATTCAGCCCATACAAGAAATTGCAGATTTTTCTAAAGGGTTAGTTTATAAATGCGATTTTCCGAAATCCGTTAACTATTTTAGACAAACCACTACATGGGCTCTCTTCTAGACCCCTTGAACTACAATATGTATATAGTGATATATGTGTTTTAGAGAAATGGCCACTCATCCTCCCAAGAAATTTCAGATTTTTCCAAAAAGTTATTTTGAAAAATTCAGTTTTCTGGAATGCGTTAACTATTTCAGACATACCATTATATGGGCTCTCTTCTAGGCCCCGTGGACACCAATATGTGTATAGTAGTATATGTGAGCTCTTCCATATTTTAGAGAAATGGCCACTCATCTTCCCAAGAAATTTCAAATATTTTAAAAAGGTGATTTTTTAAAATTCGATTTTCTGGAATCCGGTAACTATTTAGGGCAACCACTATATGGTCTCTTTTCTAGGCCCATTTAACAACAATATGTATATAATATTCGACTTTCTGGAATCCGGTGATAATATCAGACATACCACCATATGAACTCCCTTCTAGGCCCCGTGGACAACAATATGTATATAGTGGTATATGTGATATGTATCATCACGAGTACAGAGATAGATAGTATAGACCCATAAACTATATTTTCCATTATTTCGGATTCGGGTAATAATTCTTCTAAACTTGATACCAGCTATTATTTCAATGAAACTCTTCTGGATAAAGTATTTAATATTATGGATCTTGGGATTTTGTTGCAACATAAATTAGCATTTTAATATCATATCTCAATGATGGTGAATAAAGCTAATAACATACTTGTATTTATGAAGCATTGGTCGAAAGAATTTTCTGATCATTATGTCACGAAATATCTATTTACATCCTTGGTTCGCCCAATCCTTGAATACAGATCTATTATATTGGATACTTTAAACACAGTTTCTTCTATTTTGTTTGAGAGGACTTGGCTGGAGCTCGTATGTACTTCCTGCATATGAAAGTAGACCTGCGCTTGTTAAATTACCTACTTTGAAAAGCCTACGAACTATGCTGAATATTTCCTTTCTATGGAGTTTAAATCAAGGTGACATCGAATCGAAGTTTCTATTAAACCGAATTATTCTTAATGTTCCTACTAGACCAACCCGCAACTTTCAACTATTGACCTTGAAGTATTATCGATCAGTTTATGCACATAACGACCCTTTTCATCAGATATGCTTGAAATTTAATAATTCTTATCATTTAATTGATTTCTGTGGTTCTATTGATGTGGTTAAGGGAAAAATTATTTTATATTTGAATTAATGATTATGAGTTTTCAATATTGTTTTTTTACTTTAGTCTGTAAGAAAATGTAATCCATAGACCAGAATTAAATATATAAATAAATAAAAAAATACCCAGTATCCGATACTAGATCCTCTAAAATCCGTTAGTAAAATTACAGTTCAACGCCATGTAGTAGTAGTAATTCTTTGTTTATTAAATATTCTTCTTAAATTTTTACAAAATATTATATACATTATTAGATTAACACTTCCCGCGTTGCTGCGAAGTTTTGTGTTGTATTCCTATAAAATGTATTTCTCAGGACAACTTATTTATATATCTATAGATAAGAATACTTATATAAATAGCTTTAATTCGGTGTACTTGTGCAATACCCGCTTTTCCAATCTCTCCCGCTTTTTGACTGATATGGATAGATCACGAAACTTTAACAGTTACCGTTTTCCACACATGCAAAATTCTATATTAAGTATGAATGGGAGGTGCCACGCCTAATTATTCAATCTCATCCAGTTATAGACTGATGAGTGTTCTGGTCAAGAAGTTGTGTGAACCAAATTTATAAAATATTATTATTACCGTTCTCAAGATATACATGTAATGGAAATGTCATACCCACTTATACAATTCCCCCCACTTTCTGACTGATATGTTTGTATTATTTACCGAGTTATTTAGACCAAATTTAGAAACTCCCACACTAAGTGTTCTCAGGATACACAAAAATCAATACTTATAGTACATTTTATGGGAGTCAGTTACCATATCCGCTCATCCAATTTCGCATATTTTTCAACTTATTTGTATTGACTACCGACTAGCTTAGACCAAGTTCAATAACTGCTATTCTGACCGTTTTAGAGATATATATCAATATTTACTTTGTGTGAGAGGTGCCTCTCCTACTTATCCATTTCTGCCCACTTTATTACTGGTGATTTGTATTGAACACAAACTTATTTGGGCTGAATTTAGAAACTTTAGCTATTACCGTTCTATTTACTTTGTATGGCAGGTGCCATTTCCATCTATCCAATTCCTCCCACTTTTTGACTGATGATTTTAATTGACCACAAAGTTATTTGGGCCAACTTTAGCAACTGCTATTATTACTGTTTTGAAGATATAAACATATAAATAAAAATTGTATATGGGCGTGTCACAGCCCATATGCTATAAATAAAGATAGAGAATCCTGTGTCAGCAACTGGATTTATATATCTGTACATTTTAATTACAATTATTCAAATAAAATATGAACAAATTCATTTATAGGTAATATTCTATAATTCAGAGAGGATTTTAACTAATTAATCAAGCTTCTCCAGTCTCCTTTGGTTTTCCCATTAAATATATCTATAGTTTCATTTTCTCGAAGTATCTCCTCCTAAAACTTGTAAATATTGGACATCTTCCTAAATGGTACGTGTTGGTTTGCATTTAACTCAACGCTATGTATGAGAGTCGTTTTGTTTTAATCAGGCTAAGCCTTGGCATATAATTGTAGAATAGAATTTGGTTAAGAAAGGCCGCCTTATACCATATTTGATTCTAACTTTCATAACACCCATAGGTTAAAGCTTTTTCTTTACTCTTGGCTATGTTCAAAACTAACTAGTGCAAGTTTTTAGAGATCGCTGAAAAGGAAATGTGAAAGAGTAAACAAAAAGGTGTTCTGTTCCATAATGACAATGCCGGGCATCATATGTACATTGTGCGACAAAAAATATGCACAAACTTCTGGTTTATACAAAATGTCTCAATAACATAAGCAAGCACTTTTGGATTTTAATTATTTATAAAGTTAATCATCTAAATTCACTACAAAATAAATAATAGTCAAAGAAAAATCGTTTTATATTTTGAATACAGTTTTTTGAATTCGACAAAACATAAGCACGTCTTCAGTAAATTCACTTAAAATATGATTTTTACTAATATCACCGGTCTACAAAAAACAAAAACTTTTCACGCCTTTAAATAAAACTTTACGGTGTATATTGATTTTGATGCGCTGAATTCAAATCCATTTTCAGTTTTTTTCCATCGGGTTTTTTTATGAGCGAGACAAATCTTTGCCCGAAATATAGTAGTTATGTCAATATATTTTCACATAACTTGAAAGCGACTTGACCGATTTTAATTCAATTACCTCCAAATGTTTAGGAACAAAATTTCCTATAAATCTACTAAATAAATATTGTTTATATTTTCAACAATTTAGGTGTTATTCTTACTCGTAATTTAGTTGCGAAATTAAATTTTTTCACGCAAAGTTAGAGCAATTTTATTTTTTCAAAAAGTCATAAGTATATTTTATCGAATGAAAATTTTACATGTTAAGCACTTAAGTTAAAGCCTAAAATGTTGATAATAAAATAAGCTATAATCCATTAAAATCGGTTGACTATTGATGATTTTATTTAAAATTAAATGCAGGTACCTAACTTTGACCAAAATTAGCGAACAAACTTTCTTGCAAAATTTTTTTTTTCTTTTATTTCCGAAAAATTATGAAAATACAAAAAAATTGTATTAAGCTGATTTCTAGAAAATTTTACTCCTAAACATTTGATGGCAATTGCATTAAAATCATTTTTAATTTATAATGGAATATATTGACATAACTACCATATTTTCATTTGAATTTAGCGCATCAAAATCATTATACTCCATATAGTTTTATTTAAAGGCGTTTTTTGGCTGTAGACCAGTGAATTTAGTTACCTAGCCCTTATTTTTATGAAAGTTCTTTGCATATTCATGTATGGACCCGATTAGATTCAGTAATGTTTCATCAGAAATTTCATTCAATGCAATTTTCATTTGCCAATAAAGTTCGTCCTTATTGCAGCAATTATTGCGGTTTATTTTTAGATCTAGAATAGTCCATAGATTTTCTGGGGGATTGAGATCTGGTGATTGCGCTAGAAAATTCCTTGCGTACAAAGCACTTTTTCACTCATTTATTTGGTATGTATTCGAGAATATCTTTGTAGACGAATCGATCCATTACACTCTTTATTTTCTGTATTGGCCCAATTTCATGGCCAGAAATGCATTCCCAAACTAAAGCACATCCTTCTTTATGTTTTACCGTATCTATAGTATACCGAAGATTAAGATTTAATCATTTTTATTCAGCTTAACAGGCTAAATTCATAAGAATGTCTCACATTAGACTCAGATTCATCAGAGAAGAGTACGATCTTCCATTAGAAGTATACCTAAGTTTATTTGCTCCTTTGTAAATTCAAATTGTTTTTGGCGGTATTAAATGGTCTTTTTGCACTTCGACATGATACTAATCTACCGTTTATAGATCGTGTTTGGATACATGTAATCGAAACATTTAATTTTAGTTGATTTCTAGAAGACCTTCCTGATATAAAGACATATTTTTTTATTAAACGGGGTATCGCCTGCTCGTTATGTTTGCTGTTTTTTTAGGGGCCTACCAACTCTGTGTAGCCTGATGATCGGAAACGACTTATAATATGGTAAACAATGCTATGTTTGCACGAAACTTCGAATTATTTCGTTCTCTATTTGTACTACTTGTTTGATTTATCTCGTTCGCATGACACCTTTTTGGCTGCTGGCTTATGCAATCAATACAGCGAGCGGCCATTGTTTTGTTTGTTATCTTTTTTTTGCTCGTGTTATTTGTTGTTTTTTTGTGCTTGGCAACATACTTTAGCAAGGTTAATTTAGTAAATTTACAATGTTAAATCTGTAATAAACTCATATGATCTAAGTTTGATAAAAATTAGAGATGATACGGATTTTAAAGTAATACACAGGTTAATATAAATAGATTTACTTACAATTCAAGTGATGCTCTTGTATTATGAATTAGAGAGCGAATGACGAAAAAACGTCATCGTGCGAACATAGCATAATACTGTGTTGAATTCCAAATTTGCTTGCAATTGATATCAGTTTATTATAGTCATTAATTATTTTATCTTTTAATTGCTAATTACTGTTAACTATTTTTGTAGAATAGTGCAAAATATTGTTGACCAGGGACAGAGTTTAATAGATTCGGTACGATTATAAAGACGTTCAAATTTTCTCTAATTATTCCTCTAATGTTGAAATGATTGTTTTGTTATTGAACGATTTTTGTGGCAGGTACTTTAACTATCTAACTATTTTGAGCTATTGCTTTGACGTATACTAAATAGCGGTTTTGTAACTTTAACACAAATTTTTACTGTTACAAATTTGTTTTCCTTTGTTTCTGTCTTTTCTAAGTAAAAGGAGGATATTATCGTTATATATTAATAAATCAAACTAAAACTCGAATGAGCTTTTCTATGTAATGATAGTAAGTACAAGCTCGTGCATATGTTTTGACGCATACTGTACGTGTTTAATGACCAACAACTGAATGACATTGAATGACTAGAAAGTTTTAATACATCCACCGCATATCGCTTAGTTCGTACCATCTGCTTACAGTTTGGTTTCGAAGAATGCTGAAAAACACTTGACCAATTTTGTCGCTTATAAACCAAAAAAAAATCTACAGCTATCTGTAATAGGAATTAAAATTTTGTGTCAACTTTAACCATGGAGTGATTAGATAATAAGAATTACTGTTTTAGCGCTTTTAAAGTGTGGAGAGAAAAAATTTTTCTCCTACAGCTTCCCGGTTTTCACCTCACTTGTGTCTTAAGAATAGATCCTGTTGTGTTAGAACGTGTTTTACATATTACATCCAAAGTCACAAATTTTCCTGATCTCCAGACAAGTAGGTACATTCAGTCAACGCTCGTTAGCCTTGAGGCGAAATTTCTGTGATATAATCTGTCCGTCTTTCTTGAGCGAAATGCCGATATTGCGTATAGATTAAGAAAGATCTAGGGTGGCACCTTCTCATACACCAACTTTTCTGAGGATAACAGTCGAATGTTTCGCTACCTCGGCTAGAGACACTCGACATTCATTACAAATTTTTGATGTATTGTGTGAAGTATAAAAATATCTCATTATTCTAGATATTGTTACAAATATAAAAATGCCTAAAAAGAAAATACACCACATCAGTGCCTTTGGGACTGTACTGTGGGATTTTGGTTTATTGGTTTGCGTCAAGGTTGTTAATGTGTTATCATCGTAATGCCCTACTGATTTGTGTATTTGGCAGCATTGCCGTACTGATTTGTGTGTTTGACTGCATTGCCAATTCGACCATCTTCGGGTAACACAATCTTACATGCTTGAAATTCCCGGACGTCAAATAGAGGATTTGAGAGCCTTTTAAAAACATTTCTAGATCTTTCCAAACTGTAGGCAATAAGGTATATAAGGAGACTGCATTGTCTACGCCGATATAGTTATCGTTTTGCATATAAATTAAAGTCGTGTTTAGGCGTAAATAAAAGTGTTGTGAATATTAAGTGCACGATAAATAAGTCGGTATATTAAGATAAAGTGTATAAAGTAAATGTAAGGAAATAAACACAGTAAAACAGCAAAAACGTGGTATGGTACAAATGGAACTCAACCTTTGTGAGAAAGTTTACAACGTAACAATATTTTGCGCTTCTATGTTAATGGCCATACTTTTTGCCTTTAGAATACTGGAGTTGTCTGGAGGTCTAGTAGACAGCCTGATACCCCGCTTTATTAAGAAACACACAGCCAACACTCTCAAGTAATCTAGCTCATATTGTGATTTGTCCGGTATATCGGTCCGAACACTCGAAATTTCAATTATATTCTGCCAATATCATTCACATAACTGTCAAAGTTAAAAATCCCAAAATAACATCAGCTGCAAAAAAGAGAGAGATATTTTTTAGCGTCTCACTCATCATAATCTACATCGATCTCATAATACATTCGAATTTAGTCTAGTGGATTTTATCTTCAAATGCAGTCATATTTCAACCATGAAATTTTCTAAAATTGGTCTTACGACGCATTTATATAGCCAGTGTACATTTCTCGGTTTGATTCCGCAGTTGAGGCCAATTGTTGTTTTGCAGCAGTATAGTACCGTGGCTGCTTTAATGGTTCTTAAAGTAGTATTAAACTTCCTTTTATTTTTAGTTAATTCAAGATGTTTCTCACCGTTAGAGAGCGGAATCGAAACTCCACTAAGAGATGGAGTAAAAAATCTACGAATTTTATATTTAGACGTGAAAAGATCTAGTCTGGGTCATAGCCGGGCTAAGTTCTAGCCCACAGCGCTAGAACGATCGAAATAAGAGATCGAGTGTGGATTCCAAGACTTCACTAAGTATTCCCAGATCCTAACCCACGGCCATTACAGCCACATTTTCTGCATATGCAATCGTCTCGCAACACTTCATTTCCAAACCCTGAGTACACCGTAAATCTTTTGTAATCTCTGCAGAAATCTCTTAATTGCGAACGCAATTGGATCAGTTTTTCACTCAGAAAAAGCAGAAATTCTACGCTGGTGCAATAATCGCTTTGCCTCAAAAAACGCAAAAGCTTATCAAAACGGCAAACATTTGGCTTAATAAGCCTGTTTTTAAATAAATGGGAAAGGTGTTTAATTGTTGTCTATATGTTGTGCATTAGACAAGGAATCCATTCTGAGAGTTAATCCAATATTTAAGTATTTTATCTAGTATTTTATTGAGTATTTTACACACACGTTTGGTAACGTTACCCACTGAACAAACTATATTGTGATTTTTTATGACTATTTGGACTGAAGAAATATATTTTTTACTTATTTTATATGGATGTATATAGAAGAGTAAATTGATAGTTTTAACAAACACTTGTGTAGGCAAATATACAATTCGAACTCCTTAACAAATTCAAATTATAAGCAAATATTTATATAACAATAATAACAATAATATTTATATAACAATAATAACATAATAACAAGATCCCTAAAGTTTCCCATTAAAGTCATTCCAATATTTGTTGTAATCATTCATCTCAAAACATCTTCCACACTTATCTCCAATAATAAAAGAGAGGTACAAAAGTTATATGGAACTGAATATATTATTAAGAATTTGATAGTAAAGAGTAAATAAATAAAATAGAATGAAAAAACAGTAAAATAATGAATAGAACTAAAACAAACATGAACTAGGGATGACAACAAATATTAAGTTCCATATCAAATTGCCAGACAACTACCACACCACTTTGCAGCACATACATATGTATGCGTTATATATGCAGGCGCTTACAGCTGGTATTATTATTTATTATGTTACGTTTGTTATTTTTAATTTCATGGAATATTATGTAAAGAAATTGAGGGCAGGGTGTGTAATCATATATCACAAAAGGGGACGCGGGTGACAACATAATTTTTTATGAGTCTTTTTCTTTGGATTTTCTAAAAGGCAAACTTTTAACAATGACCAGCTAAAAGAAACAAGAATAACATAATTTAAACTCAATAAAATAAATAAAAATAAAAAAAAAACTAAACTAACTATGACCATCACAACGATAATGATGGTCATAATGAAAATGTTGATGATGAAAATGTTAATGATAAAAATGTTGATAATTATGATGACGTTGCTGTTGACAATAGACCATAATAATAATTACAACGTGGCTGTTGATGACGATGATGAACGGAAAATACAACAGAATATAACAAAATGATAGAAAGCAGTAGCAAAAAAAAAACAAACAAACCAAGTAAAAACCGGATAAAAACCTCGCCAAAAACCACAAAATAATTGTTGTCAACCAGACATCATCATTATGGCCACAGACTAAACCTGGCAACGTATTAAACTTTGTACTTGTCTCTATGAAAATTCCTTTTTTTAGTGTTAAGTTGCATTTAAAATTTGTTTTTTTTTTTTTCTTTTCTCCACCCCGGAGGTAATGTCCTGGATTTCCTCTAGTTGTGTTGCTACCATCCGTGGATGCCTGTAATTTCGTTTGCCTAGTAGTTTTCTAGGTTTTAGCATTAAATAGTTTGTTTTTAAAATATTAGAGCATAAGATTTTAATCATAAAAAATTTAATATGCTTAAAACATAAAGTTGCCACCTTTTTAAAGAGAATTCCCTTAAACTTGGTTAGTTAGTTAGTTAGTTACGAAGGGTAGCCAGACACTAGTCCAGCTCACTTTTGTTCAATATTGATCCCACTGTGATGCCCAAAATAGATATCGTCTAAGCAAGCTACATGTCCGCACCCCGGTTCGAAATGAACTAATCAGACATCAGCCAGGTCCGATATGGCATGCTGAAACGGACAACCCAGGAAAGCAGTCCTAAGATCCGAAATATTTGGATCTCCTCCTCTTCTTTATCTTAACAACTCCTACAGTAGTCATTAAACGGTGCACCTAATCTTCTAGCGTGCACACCAGCCACCCGGTAATGACAGTCACCAGCCGGCATCCTCATGATAGACTCCGAGCGAGCCCGTGGGTCTCTGTCTCTATACAGAGCACGTGGGTTCATTGTCCCACCGCAATTGTGCTCTGCACAACATGTACCTCAGATCCAGAAGTCTGCAAGAGCAAAGTGTCATCTGCCACGCAGTTCCCCCGGGTGTCAGAGTGACCTCATACCCAGATAAAACATAAACTTAGTACCTAAACAAAAACTGACCATCAAGGCCGCGTATATGATACCTACCATACATTATAGTTAATTTTTTAATAAAGCCAAATTCATCATATTTCCATCAACATTTTGTTGTTAGAACCATTGCCACATTCGACAATAATCTCAACATCAAAGGAGTGCTTTCCAATGTTGAAAACTAAACCAAACAAGTTTTGAGCCGTTTTGTAACTGTGCACAAATTAAAGTTCATCACAATATCCTTGAAACCAGCAACTGGGGATTTCTTCAAGTGAAAATTAATCAAAGCTGGTAAGAAAAAAAGTAAAGCTACGGTCACGTTTAGCAAATATTTGGCGAAAAAACAATTTTATAGAAATATTTGTTTTTTTTATAATTTATTTGTTTAAATTAAATTATTAAAAAATCTAAACATTTTTTTGCACTATTATTTGATTTCAAGGCGAATTGAATAATGTGGCCCTAATTTACTACGTAAGCAACAGCTGATACATTCGCGTATGTCAAAAAACACAAACATTCTGTATTTTGTTGATATCTTTTCTTTACTACAGTGTTGCATTATATTGACACACCGAAATTTTGTTTTACAGTATTGTATTCGTTTTCAATTGAAGACCACCTTATTAAATTCGCCTTGTTTGGTTTTTTAATAAATTTTTAAGAAATTTGACATAAAAGGCAATATTTCATAATAATAATTCATAAAATATTTATATAAAATAGTAGTTACATTTTTTTGTCAAATATTTGCCATATGTTACCGTAGCTTAAGTCCTTTAGAAGGCGGATGGTCGCCAAACCTGTCATGAGTTATTGAATAATAATAATAATAATAAGCGATTCTTAATAATTTTTATGTAATAGGATTTGCTGAAAAATTTTAATCCAGGGTGTCTTACGAGCTTAACGAAAATAATAAAAAATCGCTTTCAAATTACTTTAAGAACTTACCCATCATCAAGCGGTCATAAACAATATTTGTGGTGCCGTATCATCACAAGGACATTATAATAGTCCTCTTTTTCCTATTAGTAATTTACTCCACGCGGCTCTGTTTAATGTCAGAGTTATCAACTCACTGCACAATTTATAAATCGCCTTCAAACCTCTTTCTCACATCTCACCCGCTATCAAGCAGTCACAAGCAGCATTTTTGGTGCCAAATGATTACGAAAACATTGTCACAGTCTGCTTTTTTCTAAATTTACGTCGGTTGATTTTTTACCAACTTTTGGCAACTCTGTTTTTGGTAGCTCAACTGTTTTCGTGTAATATGTTACTATCAAACATGTTCGGTATGGTCTACAATTTAACCATGAATCTACTTACAGGCGGCAACGCTTACAGATTATTGAATTTTAAAGGGTGGGCAAATTTGAGGTTAGGAAGTAAATTTTTTGACAAATTAAGTTTTATTCATACCAATACAAAAATGGAATATGGCAATTAATAATGGAATATAATGTCGGGCAAATGTCCACCTCTAGCAGACGTTCGCTCTTTTCATATAATTTTGAACCACAATTACCAAATATGGTAATTTTGCTTATTCGCGTATCCATTCAACCAAAAATGAGCTGACCATAAAATGAAAGAAGCGAACGATGCACCTTCTAAATCGAGCATGAGTTTTGATAATAAAAGTTGGGCAAATTTGAGCTTAGGAAGTAATTTGGCTTAAAAACACATTATTTTTTTGACAAATTCAGTTTTATTCATACCAATATAAAATAGAAATATGAGAATTAATAATTGGATATGGTGTCGAGCATATGTCCACCTCTAGCACGTCGGTAGACGTCCGCTCTTTGCACAAAATTTTCAACCACACTTGAAACAAAGCTTTGCTTATCTCGTCAATGCGGCGCCGAATTTCATCTTTTAGAGTGTCAGTTATTTGTGGTTTGTTCACGTAAACCCGGTCTTTCAAATGGCGCCAGAGAAGATAATCCAGCGGCGTTAAATCACAAAGAGCCGGTCAATTGACATCGCCAAATCGAGAAATTACGCGAAATTTCTCATGCAATAACTGAATTGTTTGGCTGGCTGTGTGGCTTGTGGTACCGTCCTGCTGAAACCAAAGGTCAACATGTTGATGTCAACATTAGCGAGTGTAGCATTCCACAGCTAAAATTTCCCAATTTTTTACTAAATGAGTGTCAAAGGTTGACAGCTCAATTCTTAACATTTACTTCCTAACCTCAAATATGCGCACCCTGTATATTGATCTTCTGATTAACAAAATTTTTTGAATTCAATTTGTTTGAAACTTATGGACAGCTAAGTGGCTGAACCGATTTTCTTGAAATTTTTACAGTACTTCTCTGCATGTCTGGAAGGAACTATAAGCTATATAAATTTCTAAAATTCCAACTGGGCAGTGCCATGCCCATACAAACTAAATATTTGTTTTTCTATATTTACAAAATGGTAACAGAAAAAGTCTTTAAATTTGGCCCAAATAGAATTATGGTCAACGGAAATCATCAGTCAAAAACTGAGTGGAATTGAACAAGTAGGCGTGATGCCTCCCATCTAAACTTGATATTTATTTTAGTATATCTTGAGAACGGTTAGAGCCAAAGTTTTAGAATTTGGTCTGATTGACTTCACGGTCAATGCAAATCATCAATCAAACACTGAGCAAAATTTGACAAGAGAGCGTGGTACTTTCCATATAAAATAAATATTGATTTTTCTATATATCTTAAGAGTGATAATATATAGAAGAAGTTTCTAAATTAAGTTCGAACAAAGTCATCAACAATGCACATTATCAACCAGTAACTGGGCGAATTGGATAAGGGGGTGTGGCGCCTACCATTCATACTAAATATTGAGTTTTGGATGTGGGGGAACGGCAACAGTTAAAGCTTCGTTATCTATCCTCATTAGCCAAAAAGCGGATATCGCATAAAGCACCTGGATAAAATCTATCGAAATATGTATGTATACTATATAAAAGTAAATGTCTGAGTATATGTATATTTTGTCTTTAGCGTGTTATAATATATTTATCTTTCATCTACAGTTAAAAACAATACTAAAGTTTGCCAAATACTCTCTTATAACGTTCACTGGGTTACGTTTATGATCGATTGCGAACAATCATGCCACTTAACGCTCCGATATATTTTTTATATTCAAATATTCATTTAAAATGTTATATAACAGTAGAGTTAAGATGCCTGTAACCTCCGCAAACTTACACATTTGCATTTTCCGTTCGTATAAAATCAATGCTTGGATTTTATTGACTATTTTTAGCGTGACAACTTACTTTAAACGATCTAAATATTTGGCAGAACTGTGTAAAATACTTTTAAAATTATGATGATAACAAGTCTCTATAATTGCTATCGAGCCTAGCCTAGCAATAGATAGCAGTTAACGAATTTACATTAGCATTGGAATTTTCAAATTACTGCCGTACTCCTCGACTGTCCCGTAAAAAATGTATTATTTTTTTGGTTTTTCTTTTTATAGCACAAACACTTCATTCTGAACATACATATTTTTAATTGCCTGACACATGTTCGTTAACATTTGCTTTTCTGTTATTATTGTTGTTGTAATTTTTTTATTTCTTTTCTCTATTATTTTATCCTTTGGCTTAAAAAAAAAATTTTTTTGAAATACATTTACTTCCACACAAAATTGTATGATAAATTAAATTTTAAAAACAATATATGTATGTATGTGTATGTGTAAGTACATGAACATAAGAGCAATGTACACATACAGAAGCACTTACAATACATACACATACATATTCATACATACTTGTGTAGTGAAAAAAAAGAAAAATATCCTTTTGAAAATTTTTTTTTTGCATTTTTTATTAACAATTTTTCATATTCATAGAGAAGACAATGATGTTGCATACTTACTAGGGTGATCTAACGATTATCATTCGACCGTTTTTAATCGGCTTTTTGGTTTTTTGAATATGTAAATTTTTCGAATATGGAATAAACCGTTTATTTTAACACGTATAACCGGTTTTTCGATAACACTTATAACTACTTTTCTAAGTTTTACATGTCTACATATAACGTCTTATTTTAACCCGGTAATGCTCAGAAAATTTTTTGTTTTATATTTTGTTGAAAAAAAATGAATGTATACTCTATATTTCATCTTCCTGAGCACCAGAGTTGCAATACAATCGATAGTACTATCGATAGTATCGATAGTTTTTTTTCACTATCGATGCTATCATCAAATTCTAAGAGTAAATACGGAACCCACTAAATGTAATTAAAGTCACATTTGCAAAAATTTTTTCGACGCAGATTGTTAGCTGTCTGTAAACATTTATAGTTACATAGACACACAGGTTAACATTTTCTTAAATTTCTATATATTAAACTCAAATAAAGTATATATGAATTGTAACTAAAATATGCTCGTACATACGATTTTACATTTAACCCAAGCAAATTAATCTTCGATTCATCAGACCATATAATGTTCTTCTAATTATTACGGTGCAGGTGTTGCTTCCGTTTGCTGAAAAATGATACATTTCGAGACTCTTACCATAAGTCTAGCTTCCATAGTTTTTTTTCTTATTGCGCTACTTGAAACAGAAGAGTAAGTTAATTTTTGAGGCTTTTCAATGTTTTGAAGAGATTAATTTTTGAAGTACGAATTAAAAGTTGAAAGTTGCTCTATGCTTTCTTCCCATAGTCTTTACAGTTTTCTCTCACTGAATCTTATTAATTACTTCAGTTTTGAAGCACTTCATGGTCTGATCAATTATCGCTATATATAATAGAGAGAGCGATTTTTCGACTTTTTTCAAAAACTAGCTTTCGAATAAATTGAAGAGTAGCCATTATTAAAAAACTGGTTTTCGGTTAATAATTATTCAATTTATCAGTAATATAGGAGTCCTTAATCGCCTCGACAAGAAAAGTTGCTTAGGTTTCGAACAGCACTGTATGTAAATTTATGCACCACGTATTTAATAGTGTGTGCGTCACTGTAGTACGTTAGGTAAGACACCCACCTTTCAACCCAAGAAGTCTTCTGTTCAATCCCAGGTCACACCACCTGACAATTTTTAACAGCGATAGCGCCTCCCAACATTACTAGCGACTGGTTATGTGTATTTACGCTGTGAAAAACTTCACTAACTAATATATCTGCCATTCGGTGTCGACGTTCGTTTGTCGCTTTCAATATGTCTAGTTGATCATTCTCCATATATAAAAATCAATGTTTATTTACAGGAGATCTGAAAAAGTTAATGTTGCTCAATTGTGCATACCTTTTTCGATCTATCTTGGCTTTCACGTCCTTTGTGAGATGTTCAATGTTATGATATACACAAAAAGAATAACTAAATTTATACAAATGATAAAACGATGAGTAATTTGCAACAAAAATATCCAAACGTATATAAATTATATTTCTTTAGATTAAGCGGTTATTCGTGTTAAGTCAACCGGTTTATTCGGTATTCGAAATATGAAGATGTTGAAAAAACCATATTCGACAAAATCAAAAAACCGGTAAAAACCGGCCGATCTCTCTAATATATAAGGATTAATATTCCATCAAAAAACTTCAAAACAAACATAAAATTTTATTACATCCTGGAAGAAAATAAAGTGTCCCTATTTTTTGTTTCAACACTGTATATTTTTTACTATTCTTTTCTTTCTTTTCACTTAAATTCTAATATTGCTGCCACTAGGTGTACTTAAAAGAATCCGATAGTATCGATATCGAAAATATCGAGTGGACCAACTATCGATAGTTTTACAGCTCTACTGAGCATGAAAGTGAAATCCATTTTTAAATACATTACTACACATTTGAACGCGAAAAACAAACGATTCTGTATGGTAACTATGGGTCGCCTAGAGTACATGTTTTCTATGAAGGTGAAAATTTTCTTGGACTCGTTTGTTCAGAATGATATAAACATTTCAATATTAATTTTATTAACTACCATTTAGTGTAATCTATATATATTGTTATGTTTTAACCTTTTTAAGAACGTGTTTTTATGAGTTCGTCGATTGTAGTTCAAATGAAATAAATTTTGTGTTTGGTTTTAATTAAAAATCCTTTATTCAACACAGTTTTGTACGCCACTGCTTGTAATCTTTTTACAGGCAATAACAATTTTCTATTCTTAATCACTCCGTCTGTTTACAATCTTGTAAACAACAACAATTACTTTATAGATCTTTCTACTTAACTTAGGTTCGATCACAACATTTTCAACCAGAGGTTATCCACACTTAACTCTCTTTGCAGAGTTAGCTCCAACTAAACTTTACTATTCACTTCACGAGTTTACTCTTTATAAACTCTCTTAACACAAACTGCACTCGCTGGGTTTACTTTACTTAAGCTCCACTCGCTGAGTTTACGACACAAAAACTGATTACTGTTTGCATCGATGGCTTTTTATAATGCTAAGTAAACAACACATCGAAAGCTCTCGAACCTCTCGATATTTCAGGTAGATTCGATTTCTTTCTTTTAATTTATTTTTAGTTCTTTTGTAGCCATGCGTATGTGAACATCTGCCTCCTTCAGATCTTAGTATTTGTTGTTGCTTGTTTATTGTCTGTTACTTGTTTTCTTTGCTGCTTAATTATTGTTGTTGCCGTGTTTTTTTTATTTACTTTGTCTCTGCTAATAGTTATTGTTGTTTTCGATTTGGTTATTTATTAACAGCACATATAATTGTTCTTGCAGCTTTTGCTTATATATTTTAGCGATGTAATAAACGCTGTGATGCGCAACCTTATTGTCGTAACACATATACACACACACACACATATATATATATATATATATATATATATATATATATATATATATATATATATATATATATATATATATTATATATATAAATGGATTGTCGTTTGTTCGGATGCTTAAAACTTGAAAACGACTGGACCAAATTAGACACTTTCTTCTGCAATTTTGTTCGTAATTACTACGGGAAGGTTTAGAAAAAAAGAAAAGTCGAAAAATTTGCATAAGATTGTGGTTATTATTTATCTCTGGTTCTGTTAAAGGTATTTATATATGATTTAGCACGTCGATTCAATGCACATATTCCAAGTTCAGCAGCAAATATGAACAACCCATTTGTCCAATGGGAATGGTACCTCTCATACAAAGCAATAATTGATTTTTGTATACCTTGAGAACGGTGAAAAAAGAAGTTTTTGAATTTGGCAGTAAATACAAATTATCAGTTTAAAAGTGGGCGGAATTGTATAAGTGGGCGTAGCATCTTCCACACATAGTAACTATTAATTTCTGTATATCTTGAGATAGAAGTCGAAGTTTTCAAATTTGGTTTAAACAACTTCTTGGACAGTACACATCATCAGTCAATAACTGCGTGCTACGTCCATTTATAGTAAATATTGAATTTTTACATTTGGGGAAATATTGGATAAGCGGGTATACCTTTACTATATAAAAATTAATGTGTTTGTTTGAAATGCAGATTCAACAATGTCTTTCTGGAAGAAACTGAAGGCTGTCTTAAATGTTTGCATTTTAAACGGAACGGAAAATTAATTATAAATTTTTAAAATTAATTTTAAATGCCTACGCTTACTGACGTGCTTTATTGAAAATCTAAAATTTTTAAAGTTTTCTTTTCGTCACCTCAATTTTACAGGCGATAACTTCACTAATTGAATTCAGAATAGAAAAAGCTTTCTATTTTTGGGAAGCAACAAATGTTTTGCATTAAATAAAATTTTTTCTTTTCTAATTTTATTATATTGTTTTAGATTACAATGTGGTAACAGTGGGTTATTTCGGCTCAAAAATATGACAACTATGAACGTCCTACACAGAAGGTCAAAACTATGGTAAAACGGATGTTTGAGCAACAATAACTTTTTCTCTTTTTCTGTAAATGAATATAAATTTGTTTATGCACGGAGAACGATGGCCAGCTCCACGATTGGGCAACTATTTAAATAAATATAAAACGTTCTTATTAAAAAAGAAATATTTTAAAATTAAAAAAAATTGATTTTTGCAACTATGATATATACTACCAAAAAGTATTGAGTGAAAAGGTTAAATACAAATTGATTGAGGTAAAATATTTAAACTTTTATAAAACATTGGGTGGTCCAACCATAATGCACATATAATGCACAATTTAAAATGTGAGTCACACCTTAACGTCAAGTTTTCTGCTCAACTTAATTTGACATTTCTTTGTTTCAGCGTTTGACAAATTCATCCTTGGAAAGGTACACAATTAAGTTTCGCGTTAAGATTGTTGAAGCCTTTTACGAAAATAGACATTCAAACCAAAATGTATTTCGTACACTTCGTGATTTTTATTGGTCAGCATAATCAGCCAAATGTGTCCACAATCGGGAGAATTGTGCGTAAATGTGGAAACACCTGTGCATGCTCGCCCAGTTCCTTTTTGTGGAATACATTACTGCTCTTCGAGATAATGTAGCAGAAGAGCAATCAACCTCGACTCAACCTCGGTGTTCGCTTTCGTGATATGATAACGGACTGCTTGTGGCCAGAAATTGAGGATATGGACCTGGATAATATGTGGTACCAACAGGATGGTGCCACTTGCCACACATCTAACGAAACAATGGCTCTTTTGCACAAGAAATTCAATGGTCGTGTTATTTCATGTTAATTGGCCGCCACGATCATGTGGTTGGACACTGTTGGACTTCTTTTTTTTGGGTATATTTAAAAGAAAAGGTGTACGTCAATAAGCCAAGAAAAATTTAATAGTTAAAGTATGAGATAATTCGGTACATTAACAACATTGAACTTCAATTATGTGTCACAGTCATTGAAAATATGGTCCGACGTATAGAAGTATGCCATCGAAGTCATGGCAAGCATTTGGCCGAAAGTTTGTTTCACACATAATTAACGTAGATGCTCTTATCATATTTCAATAAAAAAAAAAACTTTAAAATATTCTCCGAAAACTTTTTGTTTTATTTACAGTTAACATCGTGCGTTTTTGTTGGACCACCCTATACATTATTATCATTATAATTCTGACCAGGCACTCTTGTACTACGACCCTTAGGATCTATAGTGTTCATTCCGGTCTACGATTTGTTTATCAGATCTGTTGCCTTCCTATTGAACACCATCAGATTTGAAACTCTAATGGTGGATATGTCCGCCAATGAGACCCTCTGTCTCCCTACACATCATCAGCTAAACCTAACAAGAACTCCACGTTCATATAATATGCGTTCCGCCGTCTCTGATGCCTTTGAACACAGTCTACAAACATACACATCCGTGACCGCCATCTTTTTGAGCCCACAATGGCCTGTAAGAAAAGCCGTCAGTAGTTTCAAGTCCGGCCTGCCATAGCAGAAACCTAGACCGCCGTCGTAGAACGGAACATGAACATTCCAGTCTTCCAAACATCTGGCATTATCGTAAACCTTGATTAGATTGAGAATGGTAGTAAGTGGTGCCGCATAATAAGGTTCCGGACCAACATGGTATCTTTCCACTGTTTCGTTACCATCTATCCCTCACTGGACCTTATTCCTAAACGATAGTATTAAATACATACATACTTTTATATTTCTACAGATGTGTGGAAACTTTTCGAACGCGATGGAACACAGAAGTCTAGATTTATTAACTGTCTTAAAATACTAAACTGCAAAAGCTTTTCGTCACCAGGACTTATTAACCACCTTAAATATGTCCATAAGATTAAAGTAATTGTGAAGCAAGGAAAACTTGATTCTATACGAAATAGTTGCAAAGCGCCAGCAAATAACACTCATACAAAAAACACTGTCCAAAATGATTCACTAGGTGAAGTATTAGCTCATTTTTTGAATGCCCGTTAAGGCCCTAAAAATCCACATTTTGTTCTAATATACTTGCTAGAAACTACAACATGGAACAAATTTAATCAATTGTATTGTATAAAGCTACTAGAGTTAAAAATAATTATATTTTAATAAAAGAAAAATTGAAATATTTTGAATTATTTAAAAACCGGTTTCTAATAAAAGTCGAATAATGGATCTCCCTAATACTTACACACACAACAATGTATAATTTATTTAATATGTACGAGGACGGATCAATAAGTACGTGTCTCTTTGAAATTCCCACCTCTTAACTGAAATGGCAACATTGGCAAGCATCAACAAGCATCTGTCTGATTACTGGCTTGACTTTTTTGTTTGTGTTTGGCAGCCATTTATAGCAGACTTCCGTGTGACTTAAAGAGGAAATAAAAAAATGAATTTCGCGTCCTCATTAATTTTTTTTTTTTGCCAAAAAAAATCAAGGATAAACTTGATAAATATTTACTATGGGCGCTCTGCACCATCAGCTTCCGTGGTAAATAGTAGTTTACTGTTTGTTTGGAGGTGGCGTGGTCTAGTGGTTAAAGCGCACGCATAACAACACTAACGACCCAGGTTCGAGCTCCAGTAGAGTACAACTCCATCTAAAAAATAAAGAAAGAGCTCCCCTTATCTTCCCGTATACCTCTGGCGATGATGACAAACATCAGACGAATGATCAGGAAAACACGCCACCTACATGCCATAATGCTAACACTAAAGATCACCATTAGCAAGGATCTTAATCGCTAGGTAAAATAATATGGAGGAAGCTACAGTGGATTAATCATCTACTTAGGTTGAAAGATCAAATTGATTAATGAAACTAAAACAATGCAATGGACGCTTTGTAGAAAGTCAATATGCTCCCTAGAGGAGTATCGGAGAAAAATAAACTGAATGTGCCAAACATACTGGATGTTGATTTGAGGTCTGTACAGCCGAAAATTTTAAAAAGTTTATCGATATGGTGTTGGCTTGACAGGAAATTGTAACTACGAGAGATTGTAGAAGATATAGGAATAACACATGGCTCAGTGGTTTCAATTTTGAATGATCTCTTGGTATGAGAAAACTTTCAGCATGAAGGGTGCCGCGTTTTCTCACAATAGACCACAAACGCTGGCGTGTTACAACATTGCAGTAGTTTTTGGCGTTGTTCAACAACAATATGGATGGATTTTTCTGCCTCTTCGAAGCCATAAACGAAACGTGGGTCAACCACAATACACCAAAGACCTAAACGCAATCAAAACAGTGAGTTTCTCGAGGTGAATCGAAACCTAAGAAGGCAAGGCAGGTTGCCAGGCAATAAAGTCATGGCTATCGTTTTGCGGGCTGCACGAGAGCTCACCCCACTAAACAAAAAGGGTAAAACAAATATTATACCACTTGGACCGCATTAGATCAAGAAAAAAGTTCTTTTTTACCAGGATAATGCAAGCATGCACACATGTAAAATTTCAATGGCAAAAATTTATAAATAGGGCTACGAACTGTTCCATCGTCCGCCCTATTCTCCGGATTTAGTCCCGAGTGACTATATTTTGTTTCCAAACCTGAGTAATTGAATCGGCGGAAAGAGGTTTGACTTCAACGAATAAATCATTTTACTAACACATACTTATCTTGAGATGACTTCATATCTTATTTTTTAGAAGAGATTAAAAAAACTTAAGAAAAGTTAGACAAGGTTGGACAAAGTTGGACAAAGTGTATATATATTTACATTTTTTCATCCCAAAACCTATTTTTTATCAAATAGTCATAGATTCATTTACCCGCCGTCGTAGATGAAAATGTGTATTTGCGTTTGTATCTGTGTGTCTATCAGATAAACATTTATTGTGGTTGTAGTTAAGTTTATAATTTTTTAAATTTTTCATTTTACTTTTTTGTTTTCCTATTTTCGAAATATTTATCGATGAAATCTTTCGAACAAATATTAAATGGATGTTTGTTAAATATAAACAACAACAAAAAGATACAACAATAAAAACAACAGCAACTTAAAAATTGATAATAATGAAAATGTTACATGGAGCAAATGAACAATTTAATAATCAAATATGTTTTCATGTCCTAAAATATTGATAAATTGCCCACATAAAAGCACAAAAAGCAAATAATATTTGAAAATTTATTAATTATTTACTGCATTATCTTGTCAAAAAATATTTTATAAAATATTAGCAAACAAAAACCATTGTTTTACTTAATCCATGTACATATTTGTATGTTTGGTTGCTGTTGTGTATTTTAAGGGATACTTAACAGCTTTACAATAGGGATATTACGAGGGCAGTCCGAAAATAAAATAACCTGGAAAGTTTGTTAATTTCACAACATAATCTGTTTTTGGCTTGATACACTTTTACTTCCGAGTTAATTTTTTCAAATTTGAAAGTAGAAAATAAACTACAGTTTCTTTTTTATGTGATTTTATCACTAAAACGCTACAAGAAAAATACTCGCCGTTAAATGTTTTTATTTTTTAAATACAATCAATATAATTATTGCATATGGCAAACGGACACCATGACCTTGCCGGCAGCTAAAATTGTCTTCGCCTTCTCTGGACACGATTATTCGACCACTGCTTCGACTATTACTCTTAAGCTAGGATCACACGATTATGGCAATGCATCAGTTATTAGTACGGCAATGGTGTGACCGCTCAATAGGTAATAATGAGGCAACAAAAATAATAGCAATACGTACCAATGTTTAAATTTAAAAATTTTTTTTCGCAGAATAAATTTGGATAATTTTAATATTTTACGACAATAAAGCACAATTGAAATTGTGCCATATTGGTACATTAGCGACAATCGTGTGATGCTAGCTTTAGGTATTAAATGGTGGACTCATGTCTTTTCCATGAATACATAACCATGAAAAAATTCAGCTTTATTGTGACGCAACATCAACAAACAATCAATTGAAACATTGTGAACAAAAGCCGAACCCATCTTGAGCACAGCTTTCTCGTCGCCAAATTGTCGATCAATTTGAGATGTATAGCATAAAATGAACAATATGATTTATTACACTCAAAACTTGGTTTTTAATTGCAGAGACACAGAACGTTTACCCTGAAATTAACAAACAAGTCTTTTTTTGGATAGGCATTCTCATTAAGTCATATTGAAACAAGATTTGGACAGGAAAAATAATTCTAAATTATTTGAGGATAGCATAGGAGGGCGTCCTTAAATCAAAGCTACTAGTGAAACGATGCCTCAGAACAATCAGCACGGATGCTTCGCCTTAAAAAGGACAAATTCTCTAAGTTTAGCTAAAAACTAGCCTGATATTCTAATAAATATAATGATAGACCTGATGTCAAGAAATCACATATGTACATACATATTTGTATATAGAATATAAACTTACAGTGTTGGAACAATTAATAGGGACACTTTTCTTTTTTCCAATAATTTATCAGAAAAATTAATGTATTGAGGTTTTATTGATGGAAAATTGTTCTGACCATGATGAGCTCCAAACCAGAAGTATTAAATGCAATCCAATGAAAGAAAACTGTATAGACTAAGGAAAGTGCGCGTAAAACAACTGTCGGTTTGGATAAACTTTCAATTCGTACCTTGAACTTGTTGTTCCTGTTTCAAGTCGCCAATAAGAAAAAAACTTGTTGGGGCTAGACTTATGAATAAGAGACTTTTAATATTTTCTCAGCAAACTAAAACAATACCTTCACCGTAATAGTTAGAACAACATGCTGTGGTCTGACGGAATAATGATTAGTTTGTTTGGGTCAGATACAAAATCTTATGTACGAACATATTGTTACGGAAATAAAAGTGCCAAAAAAGAATATACACCACAAGAATACTGAAAACGGGTGATTAGGCCCGAGTTGATAAAAAATTATTCATTTTCAGTTGAACAAAATAAGCTTTTGCTGACACGGGCTGTCAGAAAGCATCCAAAATTATCACGTTAGGCCAACTATTGAATACAGAAAGTTAGTTTGATGATGTGGGTATGCTTTACATGGTGACGGACGCCCTGCATGATAAAATTATTGATATTTTTACGAAAATAAAAATTCCTAAAAAGAAAATACACCACATCAGGGACTGTATTGCAGGTTTTAGTTTATTGGTTTGTGTCAATGTTTAGAATGTGTTTCCCTGGTAATGCTGTACTAATTTGTGTATTTAACGGCATTGCCAATTCGACCATCTTTGGGTAACACAATCTTATATGTTTAAAATTAAGGGAAATAAAATAGAGGATGTGAGAGCGCTTGAAACTTTTCCGCACTTTTCCAGACTGTAGGTAGTTAGGTATATAAGGAGGCTGCTTTGCCTAGGTTTATATAGTTATCGTTTAGCAGTCATAAAGTAAAGTCGTGTTTTGGCGTAAATAAATGTGTTGTATAAACGTATATTAAGTGCAAGATAAATAAGTTGGAGACTGTATAGTTATAATACCTTAAAGTATAACTTAAAGTAAGGAAATAAAAACTGTAAAACAACAACAACGTGTTGTTTATTTTATTTGACGCAATTTAAAAGAAAACAAACGCTTTAAAAAGGTTAAAACGTAACAATAGTTACTTGCTAGAAACTACAATATGGGACAAATGTTATCAACTTTACAAAGCAATAAGAATTGAAAAGGAATTCATTTTAGTAAAAGAACCGATTAACCCGTTATTTGGTTAAACTTTGACCGAAAATAATTGATCTCCTTATCAATTACAAAAGAGAATTCACATTCACTTAGTTTTCCACTTTTCGCTTAATAGAGGGGAACTCATATTTATAATAACTTTTTAGAGCTTCTTATTTATTGTGGTGTTTTTAAAGCATTTAGACGTACTCTTTAAAATATTACCACAAAATGTAACCATTCGTATTATATTCGTCGCAATAGCTTTAGCATGTTCCTTGAAACTGAGCGTTTTTCTGAGCGTCTTTTATTATTATACAAAAATTTTCAATTGGATTAGGATTATGGTTTTATGGTGGTCAATAATTTACCTAAAATTTTTGTTGCGTTCATCTCTTAAACGCTCTGTCTTAGTTCACAATCTTACCGAAACACGACTTTTTCTTTTGCGGAATGGTTCATGTCTCACAAAAAAGTTCTTTGACACTATTAAGTAAGACGACGTTCTGAGTTCTTCATAAAGGAGGCCATTAAGCTAAAAAAAACATCAATTCACTCCTAAAATTATCGAAAAAATAAGAATACTAGAGTATTATAGACTGAAAACGAGTGATTAGGCCCGAGTAGGTAAAAAATTATTCATTTTCAGTTGAACAAAATAAGCTTTTGCTGACACGGGCTGTCAGAAAGCATCCAAAATTATCACGTTAGGCCAACTATTGAATACAGAAAGTTAGTTTGATGATGTGGGTATGCTTTACATGGTGACGGACGCCCTGCATGATAAAATTATTGATATTTTTACGAAAATAAAAATTCCTAAAAAGAAAATACACCACATCAGGGACTGTATTGCAGGTTTTAGTTTATTGGTTTGTGTCAATGTTTAGAATGTGTTTCCCTGGTAATGCTGTACTAATTTGTGTATTTAACGGCATTGCCAATTCGACCATCTTTGGGTAACACAATCTTATATGTTTAAAATTAAGGGAAATAAAATAGAGGATGTGAGAGCGCTTGAAACTTTTCCGCACCTTTTCAGACTGTAGGTAGTTAGGTATATAAGGAGGCTGCTTTGCCTACGTTTATATAGTTATCGTTTAGCAGTCATAAAGTAAAGTCGTGTTTTGGCGTAAATAAATGTGTTGTATAAACGTATATTAAGTGCAAGATAAATAAGTTGGAGACTGTATAGTTATAATACCTTAAAGTATAACTTAAAGTAAGGAAATAAAAACTGTAAAACAACAACAACGTGTTGTTTATTTTATTTTCACGCAATTAAAAAGAACTCAAATTTTTAAAAACGTTGAAACGTAACAATATTATAAAGAAAGTAGGCCATTTAAATTTTTACAAGCCAATGTACCAAACTTCGTAGCCCTGTTCGTATATATGCGAAGAATTCTACACTGTCATGTGTTAGCTAAAGATATACTTCCCAGGTAATTCACCTCTGCAAGTGGACGGCTAATGTTTGCTTAGTATTTACCTTAATCCGCATCTTATTCGTCTTTCCGATATATATATCGTTAAGCCAAAAGGTGATAAATATCCCTGGACCGGAGATAACAGATTAAACGGTTGATTGGTACGTACGAAAAAGGTGTTTTTTATCTATAACTCAAGATTCTAACTCAATAACTCAAGATTCTAAAACAGATTCTTGTTATACTCGATAGCAGCTATCAGATAAATATTTAGTAACATTGCCAGGTTTTTACTCTACAATTTTATGTCACACCGTGTTATTTCCCCATTTTAAGTTAAATTATTTATTATTTTTTAATTAATTACTGCATTTAATTTTTAGCTTTTAATGGTACATGATCAAATGATTTTAATACAGTATTTGCACAATTCAATTTTAAGCCTGGATATTAAACGATTTAATGTTTCAAATATTTGCGCAAAATAACAGATTAATTAAATGAGAAATTAAAGCGCCACTAATTACAAGAACATACATAAATTGAAAGTTATTTGTTAAGCGAATATGAAATTTACATGAAGTCTATGAGTAATTAAGAGTTTAAGATTTAAAGAAAGGATGGAAAGTGACATCTTTTAAATAAGAAAGGATTTCATAGGTTAGCAAGAATTTTTGATAATCATGTCAGTAAAAACTGTTTATGACATTTTATACATCAACATAGTACTTCAATCTAAAATAGAAATTCCTCATTGCCATTTATAGCATTATTTCTTCTTGTTTTTCTTCTTCTTCTTCTTCTTCTTCTTTAATCTATTAATAATTTTGTTGTTTCAACAAGTACTTGTATTCACACTTGTTAGCTCTTCAGTTATTTTGTATGTTTTCCAAATAAAACAATCAAACACATTTTGAATTTGCAAAACAAATTAATCGATAATTCGATTTTTTCGGTCTTCATTTTTGTTATTTTTTGTTTTGCTGTTAATGGCACTTTTAAAGTAAACAAAAGGTAGGAAGAAAAGTGTTTCTGTTAATTTAAGTGGAAATTGAAAAAAGAATTCAAACAATATTTACCAGCAGACACTACTAAAGAGAAAACAACCATGAGACACTTAACAAGGAAAAATAAGAAAAGAATTTAAAAATATGTAATAACCAGACAAGCTCGACTCTTGGATACCATATAGTCCTAAAATAGCTCTCCTCATCCTAGCGTTAAGAAAATTTGTTTCCCTATTGCTTGAAAGGAAGTGCTGAATTACAACGTGTATCACCGCCTCCCGGACTACTGTAGTAGATGCAGAGATAATTCTATATGTCTCCTACCACCGACATATAGATCTTTTCTGATAGCCAGGCGCCACTCAGAACTCTTTCAAGCGTGACTTTCAGCTTTTGGCTGATTAGGGACTGTCGTGATTCCCTTGGGATACTATTGCAACAGTTTTATGCACTTCATTTGGATTCTTCCGGACATCCAAACGCACACGGGGGTATCTCTTACCTTTCTTCGACTCTCTATGAGGCAGTTAGAGCATTGGCAGAGAGGGATTCTGCTTAATTGCTAAACTCATCTGGCCTAGAAAGCGTACTTAGCAACTATCTGGTGTGTTTTTACAGTTACACAAGCTTTAATCATAATAAAACAAAGAAATATATTTTTAATATCAATGAAAAATGTTTATATGTTTAAATAATATTTAAATATAATTTCACCCATGCGGCCCCCAGGGCTGACACTCACAAGGCGCAATCTGGAACACCAATTTTCACAAACTTTTCGCAGCATATGCTGATGTAAATCGCCAATAACTCTTCGAATGTCGATTTCCAGGTGTTCAATTGTCTCTGCTTTATCCAATGGGGTTGTCTCACACGATCTTGGTGGGCAATTAATTGGACCATTGCATGAAATTTCTCTTCAAAAGTTTCTATTTCAAAAGTTTATTTGAGTAAATAAATTGTTGCGCGCTTTTCTAAAGAATTTAACCGTGTCTCTATACTGTTCACTATTGGCAGTAACATTCTGACCATCATCGTTTTTGAAGACTTATGGACCAATACTCCTCCAGCTCATATAACACACCAAACAGTAATTTTCTGTGGATGTAATGATGTTTCTTCAAAAGATTGTAGATTGTACAGACTTCAAATGTACCCATTCGGCCAAATATGGGCTTCATCGGAGAACAAAATTTTGAATAGTAATACAATAGCAATATCAATTTATGCTTCAGCTCATTCTCCGATTTGGCGGCGCATATGATGTCCAAGTTGAATATTGAAAGCTTTTAAGCCAAGATATTTTCATAAAATCTCCCATAAAGTGGAAGGACATAACCTCCGTTGAGAGTGCTGACTAATTGATTAATTTGGATCTTTTTCAACGTTTCTCTATATGGTGGCTACAGCTTCTTTAGTACGCATTGTTCAGCGTCTAAGGGATGCACATTGTTAGTAAGAGTTAACGTTGTCAGAAAATTATACCTTATTATTCGAATTAGCCACTCTGAAGGGCGATTATGTACGCCATAAAATGGATGAAGTGCGCGATAAATTTGATTAACAGAACCATTATTTTGATAAAAAATTTCAACAGTTTGCAAGAATTGCTCTGGTGTAATTCTATCCATAATGATATGTCATATCAAGCTAAACACAACAACTATCAGCTTTTAAATTGGTTGTCAAATAAAGCAGTATTGCCGAAGTCATAAACCTCTTAAAAAACATGCGATATTTAAACTGGACCTACAAAGCATCTACTCTGCTGTAACTATTCTTAGAGGTCTTTTTATAACTTCTGTATAAAGTTGTGGACCGATTGAGGAAAAGAAGTGCGTGTTTTACTTTATCTGCCAGCGTTCGACTCAGGCCCGGTGTAGACTTTTTACACTGGGCTCTCCCTTTCCCGACAGCTTTTGTTTCTTGACATTAAGTCAATAGCCAGGTTCATTAGTCTTCCAAGCTGGTTTTCGACTCTTCTCTCTGGGGGTCTCTAACACAACGCAACTCTTCATGTAGTACCACAACGGGTCGCTATGCATGATCAATCCTATCTTATCCCATTGCTTGAAACAGAGTTAGGGCATATAGGTTAGATTGGGTTATATTTGCTGCTGGCATTTCGTGAGTTCACTCGGAGGCCCTATGACCCATTGTGATGTCCTTAACAAGGACAGACCCATTGAAGAGACCGAAAGGTCGGACATGGGAGCGTTTTAGAAAAGATCCCCACCTAAAGACCCAAAAATATCAGTTTCCTCATTTGAGCTAATCAGTATCCTTGAAGTCAATCAACTTCGACAGGGGCACATCCCTAAGACAGTCCAGATCATGGAAGTAACATGCACCCAAGTGCTTTAGTCTAAGCTCCCATAGAGCAGAGCAGTCATCGAGAAGGTGTTGCAACGATTCCTCCTCCTCCTCCTCATTCTGACGGCTCCTACAGTAGCCACGACCTGGGTAGGCCATGCGCTTTGACACGCGACCTAGCATACAGTGCCGGTAATTACGCCTGAAAGAAGCCCCATCCACCCTCTTCCAAACCTAAGAAGAGATTTAATCCTCATCAAAGATAGAGAACGCGAAAGCATTCCGGATATTCTACATGTGGTGATATTGATCCATCTTGCTCAGTCCCAATTTGTCTAATAAAAGCGACAACACATGCACGTCCCCCTATACGAGAGACAGAGAGGACCCTATAGTAGCACACTCATCAGCAAATTCATTCCCCCGGATGCCCGCTTGACTTCGGACCCATATCAGTTCGACATGATATCGTGAAGCGAATGCAGCTGAGGAGACATTTCAATTTTATCACATACGAGTCGAGAGCACTAATTGCGGCGAGATTGTCTACATAGATCATAATAGGGCATACACCTGCCTGGTGAATTTAAAACTCGATTATTCCTACTTTCTCAGAGGCGTTTATGATGTTATAAAACCAAATTAGCGAATTTTCTATCTGATGTGCTTGCTTTTATAACCATGGAAATACTCCAATCTTTTGAACCACGTGTTCCCGAAATATTTTATTTAAATACAGCCATTTGTTGCATGCTTGATTAATCTTTTATTGCTGAATGATATGTGACATCTTTTACATATGATAACATCCATTAAAAAACCAAACATTTTCATAAAAAATCTTATTCCAAAAAATTACAATAATTTCTTATTTTTGAAAACTTTTATCTGACAGCTAAGACATTTTTTTTATTGTTGGCGCTGTAATGTCCAGTTCTATTTCAAAAAATTTGTCATATAATATTGCTTAAGAGGTACAGTTACGGAAATACGTTAAGAATTGGAATTGTTGGAATACTCCAATGAAATAAGTTTTTAATTTTTTTTCTACTTTGAAAACATTTATTAGACAAACTGTATGTCTTATGTTCCCAACACACAATTTTAGTAGCTAATGATTAGTAGTCAAATTTAAAAGTGGGCGTGCCATCTATGTATATAAACGAAAAATAAACATTACATCCAAGTAATTTAACCATAGAGTTTGCGTAAAAGAACGCAGTTTTTCAAAGCTGATGTCACTCTCGAAAGCCGACCTACATAAAACTGACCTCAACTTAAAAAAGTGCGTCTAATCGACAAGTTTCCAAAAGATATACGGTTCGTTCAACTTTATTGATTTGAAATTAATGAAAATTTTGGCACTTTAAGATTCGATTATATTTAATACGCTAAAAGTTTTGTATGGCACCCGTTAAAGTTTATACAATGTACTCGTTAAACAGTTTATATCAAGAAATTAATGATTTGGAAAGAAAATAACAAAAACAATAAATAATATGTATAATATGACACTTACCTGTTATGACAGCCAAATTTAGTAATAATCCAATTAGTTTCATAATGGCTGCAATAGATGTCGAAAGAGCTGCAGGGTATATTAAAAAAGTACTAGAATTTAGGGTAAAACGGATTTTTTGTTGTTCACACTGAAATAATTTTAAACAAATTTGTTATTAAAAAAACACACACACACACACACCTACACAACTTTAAGCACTTTTATTATATAAATATTTTTAAAAAATTTTAATTTCTTTAAACTTAATTTCACATAAAATTTTCGTTGGAACAGCGGTCGATAATGCAGTTTTTTATTTATTTAATTAAGAATTTTTTTTTCAATATATTCTCTAGCATTTACAATTAATTGATTTAATTGACCCCGTGCTGTATAGAACAAGGCGTAACAAACAATAAATGCATTTAATTATTTTATATTTTTTTTTTCTTTCTTAATAAAAATATGAATTTTTCACTTTAAACATCTCACAAGCACACACATACACGGTTTTTGAATTTTTCTTTTTTAAACGCAGTCAAGTTAAACGTTCAAGTATTAAAATATCACTGAGAACTTTATGAAAATGTTCACATTTGCACTTAAGCCACACTAGACAAATTTCTTTTGAACTGATTTTGTTTTGAAATTTTTTTCTTCTTTTCTTTTTTTTGTCTTTATGCCTTAATGAAAAAGAAAACACAAAAAGCAACAATAACAAGCGACTTAAGGCTGCCAAGTTTAGAAGCAAGAGTTGAATTTCCTTTTTATGTGCAATTCTTTTCAATTTGTCTTCTTTATTTTTAATATATTATTTTAATTAGATTGTTGCTGTTGTTTGTAAAGATTCTTTTTGTTTTTAATGCATCGAACTGTCTCCAAAATGATGACGTAAATTTCTGTTAATGACATCAAGTGGCTTTCTGTCTTTTTTTTTTTTTTATTGTTTTTAAATATTTATTACACCCTTTATTTTATAAATATTGGGCCAATATTTACTAATCTGCACAAATATTAGCACACTACTGAGTAAATATTTAAATCTAAAGATGCACTTTACCCATGTCTCTTAACAATGAGTAAATGAGTAATGCAAAGTCTCTCTACATCTCTCCCCATTATTAAAAGAACCGGCTGTTTACCATAACAACAACAGAGAATAACCGTTATGTTTCTCCCGAGTCTCGTTATGATACAATAAAGTCACATGTTTATCTATTGTGTATTACTAAAGCAACAAGTGATTGTTGCTAAACATAGACAACGTTGTTGAAAAATATTACTTAAAGGGATATTTAGTATAACAGTTATGTTGTTATTATCTGCTATAATTCATTAGACGTTATTTGCTACTCTAGCGGCATTCTTTTGCATTTCTGTTCAGTAAAGCCACAAACCGCAAAAACTGTGTGTAAGAAATGTCAACAATATTAGTTGAGCTTGAAACCCACATATCAAGGCTCTGTATAACAAAATCCCTTCTAAATTTATAGCTGGTCTAGGCCGAGTCGACATAACACTTTATGGTACGTATCAATTATGGCTTGTATGTATGGATAGATTTGAAATATTCCCTAAGAGGCAATTGGATGTGATTTTTTTCACTGTCACTGTCACAGTTACTGTATATTTTTTACAGAAAAGCAATACACAAGAGTACATACTTACATATGAACAATTTTTCTATTTATGTATGGCTTTTCTTTTTCTGTTACTTCACTTGCCTTAATAATGCAACGGTTATGTAATTAATGCAACAGTTAATTAATTTTCATTTCCAATTATATAGTTTTCTTCCACTGTATATTAATTCGCTATTTTTTTAAGTTTTTAATTTTACTTCACTTGTCTGACTGCCTAATAAATTTTTTTCGTATACCTATTCAGTATTTAAAGTTTATTTTGCTTTGCTGCTGCTGCTAATTCGGTTCAAAAATGTTTTTTAAGTTCTTATTTATTTATCATGATCTTATTTTAATCTTGGATTTTAAATTTTTCCTTTTTTATAACATACTAGCTGAAACCCGACGTGTTTCGTCACCCCCATATTAATCATTATCTTAACTACTCTCTTCGCTATTATTTGTTTACCCTTTTTCCACATTTCATTCCCATCCTTGCAAAAAGACTGTAGAATCTGCTCTTTAGCTGTAAACAGTTTATAGTATCGATTGTTTTTTTACATCTAAATCATAATAAAACAAAGGAAATATTTGTAATAACAATGAAAAGTCCTTTGTTAGATAGAAAATTGTATGGCATTAATGTTTAAATATGATCGGCCATGTGATCAGATTGCTCGTGCAAGGCACCAAATATTAATTTTCTGTGGATGCAATGGTGTTTCGACACAACAGCTTGTGGATTATTTTCACTTCAAATGCGACAATTCTGCTTATTTAGCAGAACAAAAATTTCGACCGTTCACAAGATAAACAAAAATCAATATTTACTATGTCGGGGTACTATTCCCATTTGTCCTAGTTCGCCCACTTTTTTACTGATGATTTGTATTGACTATGAAGCTGTTTGGACTCTTACTGTTAGCATTTTGAAAACATAAACAAATCAATATTTACTTTGTATAGGCGTGGTACCGTCGAAATAAAAATTTTGAAATTTATATCGTCTACATGCCTATATGGCACAAACAAACATACATAAATACATACATACAGAAATTAATATATATAAAACATACATAAATCCACATATACATACATACATACATACATACATACATACATACATACATACATACATACATACATACATACATACATACATACATACATACATACATACATACATACATACATACATACATACATACATACATACATACATACATACATACATACATACATACATACATACATACATACATACATACATACATACATACAAGCACACGTTCATCTTATATATAAAATTTATTATAATGTTTTGATTTGACTTCATTGGGCATTATAGCCATTATTGCCGTCCGGCTATCGGTAATTGGTAGAATCTATCGGCCCCTTATCCAATTGATGACCTACTTGATCGCCTTGACTTCTGCCTGAGTGACAGAAAAAGGTATCGGTCTCTGGATTCTCAATATAGATCTACAAACCCGTTTCTGCTTCAAGCTAGATCAGTCCGTAATGCAATTTATACCCCGTTGGACTAATACCATCGATCTGAGATAAATATCTGCCAGTTTGGCAACAGAATCGTTTCGGAGAAAGTTTACTAAGTTTAAGAATTTTTTATTGAAATTCATGAGGCTTTAAGAAATAATTTAATAGACAACAAACAATTCATTTAATTTCGACCTTAGCTGGCTGGCTGGCCCTTAAGAAAGAAAAGACAATTGGGACCAAGATACAAGAGAAATGAAAGATAGGACTCCCTAAAAAGAATGAATAGGAGTAGAAAGAATAGAATAGAAGTAGAAGAAACTCCACTCACACCGGGAGTCACCTTACTAGCCAAGTGATACCCTATCCAGGTCAGAAAGCTTGACAGACATAGCCTCACTAAGGCCACTACAAAGCCTTGGGCCAACAGCCGATTTGTCCTTAAGCGTTCCATTCTGAGCCATAGCCATAATTTCGCACTGTTGTAAACCAAATTATAAATTTTAAATGGCTGTTTTTTGTTAACTAAAGAGCTTTTTGGACATAAAAACAATGTTAATCAAATACAAGTTTTAATTTCGCAGAAAAACCCACATATGAACATTCTACGCAAAAAGGAACTCTAGAGTCAATCGGTATATTTAAAGGTGGGTCTAAAACTACAACTTTTCGACCTTACAAACACCAAAAATATGCCATACTCCCACCACTTATGAATTTGTTTGAAATGTAAATATAAAGCATTTTCATAGCCTTCCATCATAGCAAACAATTTAAATATGTTTGCTGGGTTCATTACAAAAAAAAACTTGGTATTACTGTTTTCCATTCTCCAGCTGTTTAGTCATAAATCGAATAATTTTCCACAATCGACGAGAAAAAATTTAAAGTGAAGAAGGAAAAACACGCTACCACTTGCAAAATTTATATAAAAAAATTATATAAATTTGGAACTTTGTAAAAGGAAGTAGTGGTAGAAACGAAATATTTAAACATAACGAATACAAAATGGTGATACCCAAGGAAATATTGAGTGATTACAAGGAAGTGTATGAGAAGGCTGTGAAACTTGTTAATGAGGAGAGTAAAAATGACCCACCCACAGATCCATATCGATCTCATTATGAGGCCCGTGATTTGCTTATGCAAATGAAGGAGAACCTCAAGAATTCCATAGTATCTGTGCAGGCTGAGGAAGCGGACGATGGCATTAATGATTTTACATATGAAGTCATACAGGCGTTTGTTTGCCGGGACTTGGGGCGCATAAACGTTTTTTGCGATGAAACTTCGACGGGAGAAAAATTTTTAAAGGAATGCTTAGATTTAGTTAAAAACCGCAAATTGGAACCACAAGCCATTATACCTTATGTAGGAGCCATGAACGAGCTTGGCATAGTGTATGCAAATCGTACAGAGTATAAAAAGGCTTATGATTATTTAATCGAGAGTGAGAAAGCCTATAAAGAATTTAAGTCAACTTCCAAAAATGCTTTAGCCATTACAGATGTCTTTGGCACAGCTGAAGAAATAGAAGAGGGTAAAGGCCCTAAAGAATTAGAGAGTCTGTACACTTTGTGTACTTTCTATATGGCCCAGGTTTATGGCCATTTGGGAGAATTAGAGAAATCTGCTCAATATTGTCATTTAACTTTAAGACGCCAATTGGAAGCTAAATCCTATGAAGCTATTGATTTTGCTTTAAATTCGGCGACATTATCGCAATATTTTATTGGGCAGAATATGTTTAAACAGGGTAGGCATCATCTGGCAGCAGCCACTTTGATTATGGCAGAACATGAAGCACAAATGTTAACACCACCCGACTTGACAGAAAAGCAAAAACAGGATATACAAGAAACATTTAAACATCGTTATGCTGATGTTGCACGTTGTTGGGCTAAATATGGTTTGGCTTTGCTATCGGCTTCCAAAGAACGCCTCTTTAATGATGATGAATCCAAGTTGGCAGAAGGTAAGTAGATTATACTTAAATTATGTCTTAAAAAAAATTGTAAATTTATTTCGGCAAGCTTTAGTCTCTGCTTATGTGTTATGCTCTAATAATTTTGTATGAAAGTATTTTCCAATAAGCTACTCTTTTAATAGTGTTATTTATTTAAAGAAAAAATAAAACCTAAATTAATAAAAAAAAAAATTTTAAAATAAACTTTTATTTCAGATGCCAAACGTTTACAAATTGATGCGAATTCATATCTTTTCCCCAATTTAGCCTTGGATACTTATGAAAAGCGCATTAGCTGCGATTATTGTTTAACTTTTGATGATGCCAAAGAAGTCTATCATTTTGTTACGAAATGGTTGGATATTGCCAAAGAGTATTATACGCCTGATAATGAAGCTACTGAATATGCAAAAATCATAAAAGACTATGCAGAACTCTACCAGCACATTGCTTTCTTTGAGGAAGATACTGCTAATCAATCGAAAATGCAAAAACGTAGAGCCAAATATTATGAAGAATTGTTGGAATTGTTAAACCCTACGTTTTACATGTCCATATGTCGTGAATGCTGGTATGGAGCTGGACTCGCTTATTGTGCTATACTCGACATAAAACTCGAATGTTTTGAAGCTAATCGTACACCAAATCCTCAAGTACTGCACAAAATTAATCAAGTCTGCAAGCAAGCAATCGAAAATTTTAAGAATTACATTAATTCATATACTGAGAAAGATGGCAGCCTTAAAACCAACATAGATGTTGATGAACAACGTACCTTGCTCTATGCTCACTTTCATTTAGGAAGGCTTCACTATAAAATGATAACGCCCGACCAAAATTTGCAATTGGAAAACTTAACCAACAGTCTTAAGTATTACAAATTGTTTACCGATGAGTGTGCAAAACTTGAGGAGGCTTCGAAAACTTTGCAAGCTGAAATAGGAGTTTGCCGCGAAATGGTGAATCTGTTGCCTCTGAAAATAGCAAACGTAAAAAAGCGTTTGCATAAATAGATGCGATTCTGTCTCTTTGTATGCATAAATTATTTATTTTAAAGTATGTATAATTTGTATAATAGGCCTTTTAGTGCATATTAAAGAAATACGAATTTTGAAAAAATTTTCAAAGGGTTCTATTGTCCAATTCTTGTCAGTGTCTAGTTTTAAATAGTTACAGCTTTTTTAATTATAATAGCTTAAATTAAATACTCAGCTTGTTTTTCTTATACTTACGAAAATATATTTATGTGCGTTTGTGAGCTGCACGAAGCACATATTTTGTGACTTAAATGTGTGTCGTCGGTCTTTTTAAAAACAAAGATCAATTTTTGTTTTCAATAAATATTAAAACAAATGATTTACGAAAAAAAAATCCTACAAAGTTTAAGAATTTATTTGTTGCCTTTAGCTTTAACAGATACGTTATGGACTGGATTACGGCCAGTAGTAGGGTTACCACCAAGTCTACGCTTTTCACATTCCTGTTGAATTCTTAGGGCCAATTGACGTATAGGTGTGGCAGTTATGGAATCCAAAAGATTAGCCCTGGCATGTTCTGTTACTCTATCGACCAGAGCTTCAATATTCACGCAACGACCATCAGCAAGAGATTCTTTTCCTAAATTATCTACAATAAAATGTACCGTATCGTCACTTTGAAATTCATCCAATGGCAGTACCTCTATGAGTTCTTTAAACATATGGACTACAACGAACTGAGTCTTATTTAAAACACCTGTTGCTTTCTGTAGGGCCAATTTTGCATTATCGAAAATGCCCGAAACTACATCTTCGGTATTGACATCAGAGCGTTCGTAATCAAAGACTCCCAATATTTCACTAAAAAGTTTTTCTACGTCTTCACGAGACAACGAAATGAAATATTTTTTAGGTACTAAGTTTTGTAGACTCTCTATAATGCAATCCATAATATTATCGGTGATACAGCCTTCGAAACTGTAAGCTGCTTGACCCAAATAACGTGCTACCTTATAAGCGTAACGTCGAACATTCTCTTTGCTTGTCATTTTGCCAAAATGTTGCATAAATTCTTTCTGTACCATCTTCTGGCAACGTTCCATTATGAAATCGTCAGGTACCATACGTGCTTGAAACGCGTCCGCCTCAAATATTTTTGGGCAAACTTGATCATCACCTTGAAAAGTAGTTTCCTTTTGGACTACTTTGTCTTCAGATTCAAGCTCACCATTAATTTGTAGAGGTTTAGGTTGCATGCGCAAAGTACAAATTTCTCTTTCCAAACACTGTAATAATTAAATAGTACGGTGTGCTATAGAACACTTAATAGATTAGAGATATGAAGCTTGCCTGCATTTGTTCTTTTTGCTCACGTTCAATTACCAATAACTTTTCTATGTCTCTGTCTAAGCTGAGATTTGGAGGTTTCAACCATTTTTCATAGTTCTTTTCTTGATTGATTAAAATTCTTTGCAAATATAGATTTTCTTCAGTTAAAACCGCTAAAACGTTGCGTTTGTTCGAATTCTTCTGGGTCTCCACAATAAGTTCCTCCTGTGCCAAGGCAAGTTCTTTCTAAAAGAAAATATACATATACATTTTTTTTTTTTAAGAAAGTGTAAAGGAAAATTTCTAATAATTGAGTTCACCCTCTTTTTAGCCATTTCTTTTTCTAATAAACGTAATTCTGCTTCGGCCGTTGTTTCCAATTCGAATACATACTTGCGCAAAACTTCCTCCTCCAGTTCATTCAGATTTACAATCATGCCAAACTTTATCATCATCTCTTTTTTAATTTCTTCTTCCAAGCGCGTTATTTCCAAACGCATAAACTTAATATCTACGTTCATACGTCTTAAATGTACGATATTAATACGATGCAAGCGTCTAGTCTCCAACGTCTCCAATTTTAATTGACCTACTCTGTCCTGTAATTTCATAATGATGGTGGAATCGAAAAGCACAGCTTTGGTGACATCTCTATAATCCTCACCCTCGCGAAAATGCTGGATTTGATGCATATTGAGTACTACAGAAACATAGACTTTATTCAATTCCTGTTGGCGTTTGCGCTATAAAGAAAAAAGTGACTTTTTAATATTCTCTAGGTATTTGCGAGTTTACTCATATAAATTTTTACTCTAAAAGCCAATAGTGTTTCATTCTCCTGTCTATAGATTTCCGTATGAAATTGCATTAATTTCTGAGCTTCTTTCACTTCATCTTTTTTATATTCGATTTGCTGTAGAGCCTCTGCAAGAGAACGTTCTAATTGATGCCTATCTGCGCGTAATTTAAAAGCCAATTCATACATTGGTCTTTCAAGACCAGAAGGGCAATGAGATTCATCCAAGATAATAGTAGTCATATCAGCAGAATCAACACTCTTTGTGTCCTCTTCTTCAGTGGAGGATTCATCGTCGCTAGAGGATTCCGAGGATTCTAAGCAAAACGTTTAAAAAAACAAAATAAATAAGTTTTTCAATCGAAGTTGTAATAAATATTACAAAACAATGGCAGCTTTCAAATATAGTGCTACTACGCAAAACTAGATGGCGCTTTATACAACCAGCTGTGTCTAATATGTTTGTTTACTTAATATCTGGCAGTGTTTAATCGGCATAATTGTACGTTGTTCACTCGTTGTTTAACCTTTGTTTTACAATTTTATAATTCTCATTATCTTTTTTGCCTGAAACGTTGTATATATAGGAAATCGATTTCAACGGCTGACGGAAGTGTGTGTCTTCTGTTTGTGATGGCACGTAGCTGGACATTGATCGCTAGACCGTTATTAGTGTTTGCAGATCTGCTCAGTGGCATCCGTCACACTATTGTTTCCCCAATAAAATTTGCCTGGCAGACGCTGGTGCTGAAGTTCAAATGCCGGTCTTCTGTTGCAGCGACGACGGGTCGTTACGCACAGTCAGCCGATGTCTCCCAAGTGCTAGTGGCGAGTGGCCGGGAGGGTTTCCCTCCCGTAAACCATTCAACAAAGCATCTTGGTGTGTTACATTCGCTATGAGACTAGCATCGGACTTCCCAGTCTGTCGTTTTCAAAATTTCTTAGTTAAGTAACTTGTAGCTTAGCTTCGGATTTTCGTAAATTTGCAGTTCAGAACACTTCCACATCAGTGGCATTGCCGAGCAATTTGCCCATTTCTTTTGCTTTTTTTCTTCAACTATTTTGAAAAACATTTCATGAAACCTAAAAAGGCCAGCTTGAAATAAATGAAATAAAATTGCGTTTACAAATCAGAAGCTAAATTTTTTTTATCAAGCAAGGGCGCAGCACATACATAATTTAGCGATATTGTCACTGTAGTCTTGTGATCCACGATTGGTATTTATTGTATTACCTTATAATAAGTTAACATCTTCGTGGATAGTCACGCGGCACTCGTGGCGTCCACTGAACAGCATGTAAGTTCAAGGCTGGTGACTGAGTGCCGGAATAAGCTAAGGAAACTACTGGATTCCTACAATATCAGACTCTGTGGGGTACTTGAGCATTGGACCATTCCCAGCAATGAAATAGCTAATAGTCTAGCTAGCAGAGACTCGGAGCTAGACAATATCTGATTGAGGTGTCCGTTAGCATTCCAATAAGATCTTACTTTAGGGCCATTAGGCTTGTGGCTTATTAATTGAATCAGGCAACACTACAGCTTGCTTGAATGTCCGAATGATTGTGGATAATGTGCGACAAAAATGCAAGGTCAAAATTCACAGACGGTAGCAAAGCTAGAAATGACACCAAGAAAAGTATTGCTGTGTGTCTGGTCGGATTGGAAGGGAATTGCTTATTATGAGCTTCTACAACCTGGTTAGACAATTGATTCTGATCTCAACTGTCAACAATTAACTGGATTGAAGCAAGCAATGCAATTAAAACGGTCAGAATTGATCAACAGAAAAGGTGTTGTGTTCCATCATGCAATGCCAGGCATACACATCTTTGATGAACTGGCAGAAACTGAAAGAGCTTGGTTGTAAAGTTTTAACGCATCCATTATATATCTTGGACTGTGCACTTTCAGCTTATGCGCATCAGCGCAGAAGATGTTAGTGGTTTGGGTGTAGGCTTGCCAGATGGCCTTTATTTCGCTTGAATTTTTACAGTTTGTCAAGAATCAAAACAAGAAAAAAGTAGGTAAAGATTTTTTAAAACTCTTATTTATAAAATTTTCCTTACCAAACGTTTTAAATGTATGTGTTTCCTACTTTATTTTATCTAAAAAACTTATAATACAATTCTTATAATTGCTGGAAAAAGTTCGTTCACTTATTTGACCAAAAATCAGACACCTTTTTTATATTTGAAACGAAATATGTCCCGTTTTGATCAATAACTTTTTCGTCATTTTGGAGTAAACACATTATTCCATCAGTGCAGAAATTTTGGGTATTCTGAGCAAAAAAATGATCCTATTGCGTTTTGCTAGTCTCTACGGAATTGAAATGTACGCTATTTAGAGAGTTCTGCAGAAATCGAAACAAATTATAATCTGAAGGTTTAAGGTGTAGACTATATGGTGAATGCAACAAAACTTTCTAGCCAAATTCTCTCGGTTTCTGCAACCGAAGTTTTTTAAACACCAATATTTTTGACTGCCAATATTTTGTTAAAAATCAAGGTTTTTTCCAGAAATGTCAAGAAATTTGCAATGTTAAATCTGGCAACCCAGTTTGAGCGCCACACATTGATCGAACTAGATTAGGCTACCGGCGAGGGGCTTGGTAAACTGTCGGTTTTTTTATTAAAAACTATATACGTACTTACCATCATCTTCCTTAGGAGGCTTAGGTGGACGCCACTTCTTTTTGAAAATTCTACGTAAAAAGTCAAAGAATTTATGACCTTTGGTGATGTTCAAAAATTTGATCTGCACCGAAGATATTTGCTCATTAATGCGATCACCATGTTTCCGAATATCTTCAATTTGACGATTTAAAGCATTTATATTAGCCTGAGCATTATTACGTGTCTTCATCGCTTCTTCGGCATTGCTTAACAGCCTATTCTCAATCTGCTCACTGTCACGTAAAATATACAATTCCTGGTTAAGAGTAATCAGATAACTGCTCATAAATTCAATTTCGAATTTTGTACGTAGACGTGTATTTCCAAGGTCATGAAGACGTGTATCAAGAAGATATACATTAGTATGAACTGAATGAATAATGCGATCCTGTTCAGTTAGCAAGTCCATAAGCCAACGATAGCGTATTTCTATTAGCCATGGTGGCGCTGCATCACCCGAACTTATATAATAGTGTGGATCGGTTTGCTGGGGTAGGTTTTGCAGTTCATCAATAAGTTCTAAGCCATCAGGAAAGACTTCAACACTTTTTATATCTAAGGCTAAATATTTTTCCAACTCGTGTAGAGATTGATGCTTTATAGTTGGCTTCACTTTAGGTGGTGGCGGTTTAGGCAAAAGGCTCTCTACTGTTTTTTCAAGATAAAGAATATCAGTGATTTCGATATTACAGCCAGGCGTACAATGTTCAATTAAATTCAACTCTGGCCATTCATCGTCCATATTTAGGGGTGGTATTTCCATTAAGAATTTACGATTCGGTGCTGGCAAATATGAGTGAATCTCTTCTAAACGTTTACGTTTCTCTTCGATAAACTTGTAAAGTTCTTTCTTTTCATCCCGTAATTTGAGTAATCTCTTATTGAAATTGTTAATTGTATCATTTAGACGCTCTCTTAGCGTAACGATTTCTTTGTATTTCCAAGTCAAAGTTTCATAGGGTTGTGGTTCATATTCTTGGCCTGTTTTAAGTTTATAATTTCCAATACTCTTTTCAGCTTCTCTAATTTTTTTATCGTCGTCTGGATGATTGCGATCCGGATCAGGCTTTTGCTTAAACATTTTTTCCCAGCGAAAGGTACGTTCTACATCATACCATTGGCGAGCACGATATCCTCTCAGTAATCGCAACATCTTGCAACTAAAACGGGGTAAAATAGTATTTGGATCACGGCCAAAGAAAAATGTTTCTTTAGGCGGTTTCGGCATACTTTCTTCTTTTTCTTCGGCTTCCATAAGTTGTGCTCGTCTAGGGATCAACAAAAGAAACTAAATTAAATTACAACTCATTTCGCTCATTTATTTTAATAGTGTCATAACGCGAAAAAACAATTTTTCATGAGAAATGTTTTTAATTTTCAATTTCCTGTTATTTAGCATTTCTTTCCTGTGCTCTTAATATCATACCTCTCACAAAGAATTTTGTGCACAATATAGATTACAATATCCAGCATATTTTTAAATACTGAACTAAAAAATAATGTTTTGAGTTATGACATTATTGAAGTAAATGAGCGTTTTGTTTTCAAAAACCAAAATATTAAAGTGTATGTGAACGTGGAGGAATTTGGGTACTTATGCTGTCTTACTCTATGCTTAGTGTTGTAGTAGAATTATCCTCCCTTGGAAAATTGTTCCTATTTTATGCAGCATGTAGGTAAATGGTTAAAAATATGTACATACTTAGTACTGTCGAGTGTCGCAATAAGTTTGTATATACATAATTTAATAGTATTACTTGTTTAAAAAATTGCTAAACTTACACTCTTTTCAAGGCCTCCAATATAAGGCGTTCCTCTATATCCGCTTTAATAGCTTCAAAATTTTCATCTAAACGCTCCACACGAAAAGAATACAAAATAAAATTTTTTCTAAAATGTGAAAAAAAAAGAAATGTAAAAACAATTTGCACAATTTGCCTTCAATAGGCTTACCCTATACCCGTTATTTTGACCGGGATGTGATCCAATTTCTTAAAGAAATAATCGTACAGTTTCTCTTTGCCTACTTGTGCCACTTCCAAATCATAAGCTAAATCTAAACGTACATCATCTAATTGACCTTGTAATTCTCCTTTTATTTGCTTAGTAACTCTATCGTCCAACATTAATTCACGATGGGGTAAGCGTAAATCTACGTGAATTGTTTCGTTAGTCGCTAACAAATCGTCGAATTTTTTTTGCAACAACGCTATTTCCATTAAAACTTTACGTTCATGTTCTGCCGCTGCCTCCTGTTGTCGATTTAGCTCGGCATGGGCTTTTTCCTGTTCCAATGATGGTTGTTCTGGATTGGTAATATCTTCAGACGGTACAACTCTTTTTGGTACCAACAAAAGTATCCTGGATTTTGAATGCATAATATGTGGACCAGCCCAGTCGTAAACGAAAACATTTCCATCATGTCCAATGGAGAAAAGATATTCACCATCATGACAAAGTCTGAGACAGGGAATATTACCGTTTAGAGGATCATGCATGTTTATTAAGCGATAGTTGCGTAGATCGGTAAAGTCATCAGGATTTTTACAATTTACGCGTATTTTACCATTTATCATGCCAAAAAGTAAATACTCATCACTGTAACCAAAAAGATTAATAAGAATTAAGAGAGCAATCATAATTAGGAAATCAAATCAAATTTTCTTAGTAAAAACAAATTCCATCTGGAATACATCTAATTTAGGTTACCACCCATACAAGAAGATGTTAATGTTTAACTTATTTTTACTTAAAATATTCAGTTTCGAACCAGCTTATATACATACTTATGGATGTAAATACATGAACATAAATGATGATTTTCGTCAAATTTCTGCTTAATTAAGAAGTTATTATGATGACTTATTTTAAAACAAATATCGGCAGTTATTGAGGCGTTTTTAATATCTTGTAGGTGTAGGGTCGATAGGTACGTATATACGTGGTGGCCAGCTGTTCAGAGGCAACAATTGTTTGTAGTCTCACATGAAGTTTAATAATATATGGTTCGGATGGTAAAAAGTATGTAAGACATCCACCAAACCAAGAACATAACCTAGCTATACTTTTAAAAACTTTTGCCTATGACTTGTAAATAGTCATGTTAATATACAAACAATTGTTGTCTCTAAATAGGTAGCCACCATTGTATACATATATAATAAATTGTGAGGGAATTCGATTAAAATTTTTGAAAACTTAAAAAAATTAACTTACATATCCAAATAGGAATGTATTTCAATATCATCGCCATCATTAATTATAGTAGACCGTATGGGTTTTTCAGCCCCTAAAGCTAATTCGTATATGTAACCAGCATCATAGCCGCCCATAGATACCCATATCGTATTATCTGGAGTGTAACGTATCCATAATACAGGGTTTGGTACAGCAGGTATATGTAGAGGTTCTTCTTCCTCGTCCGGTTCGGAGTCCGCTAAAGAATACATTAAGATTATTAAAAAAAAAAATAGCAACATCAGCTCTTTTAATATTTCACACTTACCTAATGCTTGTTCCATATCTATTTGTAAACCCGGATTCGCAGCTTTTATTTTCTCAACTTCTTTGAGTTTGCGTCTTCTCTTTTTTGCCTTGCGCTTCTTTGTTGCTGCTCTTTTTAATTCACGGCGTATATTACTTTTGACGGAAGTGAATTTAGCCACCTTAATTTCAGTTTTTTTAGTCAGATTATAAGTTAAAAAGGTTTGCTCTTCGGTTACATCTATGGGTAATTTTAATTCATAGACTTCACCCGATTTACTACCAACGAGGATTGTACGTTCAGGATCTTTCCAATAGAAACAATTAGGTATGGCACTAAGTTCTACAAGACCAATGGGACGCAAAAGTATAAAGGCATCCTTTTTTTCTTCCAAGTTATACATAAATATACTGCGATCCATTGAACCGGTTATTAGCAAAGTATTCAACGAGTTGACAGTCATCTTAGTAATTGCGGCTGTGTGTGCTTTAATGGGTTTGATTAAGTATATGGTTGAAATATTGAAATGGGTAATATCCAAATAGATGTGTCTTAAAACGCCATCTTCAAAACTCGCCACCAGTTCCATGCCAGAATCTGATACATTCGGATTAAACCATATAAGATCTGTACCTTGCGAGTCAAATTGTTTTTCTAATATAAGTGTTTGGAATATATAATCATAGACTAGTAAACGACCATCTTTACCCAATGTCATGAGATGAGGTGAAACAGGACTAGTTTGTGCTGCCACCACTGGACCACCATGACAAGAATATAGTTTATATGAAGTTTTAGGTATATCATTTGTATTTAAATCGCAATACCAAATCCCACCACCACCGTCCTGAAAAAAGTTACAAACTTAATAGTTTCGCTACGTTAACGATAATCTTACTAGAACTTACTAAAGCATAGTAACCATAGTCGGTATTATCAAATAATTTGATTTTTTGTATCATTCGTATTTCACAATCGCCCACAAAAAATTCAAAAATTGGTTCGATTTCCACAAAGCGATCGTCGTCTGGAGGATCAGCCAAATCGACGGTTTCCCAAAACCAAATACGTACATAACCATCCATTCCGACGGTTGTCACTTCACCATTGTCCATGGTTATGCGTACAATTGGTTTAGTATGACACGGTTTACGGCCTTTGCGGCAAATTTCGAGTTTTATCAAGCCGGCCTCCCACAACAACATGTTTCCCCACTCGCAGCCAGAAATTACATTCTCATCGGGTAACATATATATGGCATATATATCACTGAAATCAGTTTTACCAAAACGACCCAAATCCCCTTGTAGCTTAAGACCCGTAAATGTATTGGCCATTTTCCAAAATTTTATATGACTTAAACCGCAAGAAACCAACAGTATTGAATTGAATTGAGAGAAATGTACATGAAGGACATCATTTTGAAATGCTTTGGAACGCAAAATAATTTCTGCTTTTTGCCATTTCCATATGGTTAGCATATAATCAGGATAACCAGCCTGGGAGGCAAAAAGTTCCCCGTTGTAGTTATACGAGCCGCAAGTGAATGATTGCTTAGCAGCGCCCTCTAATTTTATCCGTATATCATGAGAGGGAAATTCATAAATAAAAACTGTTGCTTTAGGACCATTCTCGCCTACAGTCAAAAGACCTTGAAAGTCAGCGTTATAATTTTTCTACAAATTTATGAAAAAAAATTTATTTTAATTTTCGTTCTATGGCAATTGTTGTTTCATTTACAAACCGTTATAAATCCTATGCCACAACCAAAAGCCGATTTACGAAATGTTACTTCTTTGTTTGAAATGCTAAAATAGTGTAGATAAGTTCCGGAAGCAAATACTAAAGTATCATCATCGATAAGGACCATATTATACAAACGTTTGCAATCATAACCAAATGAATGTCTGGAAAAGAATTGACAAAATGTTTGAATAACTTTTGCGAATAACACTTTTTTCTTGAAAATCATCTTACTTTAGTGTCAAAATGTTATCATCAAAAGTTGGTATAAATTCTGGTTCAACTACAGACTCTATACTTAGTGTATCTTCTTCCTGAGTTTGAGACTCATCCATTTTCGTTTATTTCTTCAATATTCGTTTGTTAATATTATTTAATTATAATTTTTCTTCAAAATTACATGCATGAATGTGTATTGTCTAATGAAAAAGTTTGTTGACTGGTTTCCTGGGTGAAAATTTTCGTTATTGACGTTTGTTTGTTTCTCTATTAAGATTTTTGTGTCTTGTTCTTTAAATTGGCTGCCTCAAATATTGTATTTTTTAAATCAAAACGATTAGGATCAATAGAATCGTTTAGTAACCTGTTTTTATTCATCTACTGAATTCACCATATACTGAATCACCACGAAAACGAAACATTGGCTGATGTTTTAAAGATATAATACAGGGTCCCCGTTCTTAAGAGCTTACAATTACAAACCTTAATTTTGGGAATTATTGCAGCTCTCTACTCCCAACTTTAGTCAGAAATTAATTTTTTTTTTGATACTTTGTGGCTCATAAAAAACCTACATTGAAGTGAGAAGCATTTTAGCACCACTTATAAAGCCTGGCTCATTTAAGAAATTTAACAGTTACAGTAGTTCTCAAGAAATTTAGAACTCAATATTTCCTATGTATAGAAAGTACCACTTCCACTTATTTAATCCCGCCCAGACAGAAGATTTTTAATGAGTACGAAGTTACTTGAATAAAATTTAGAAACTTTCCAGATATAGTTAATCATGGTTGACTAAAATTAATATTATACAACCACCAACTTTTCAATATCATACAGTAACCGGAGCTTACATTTGCCGTAATATATTTGGTCAAATGTAATCTAAATTTAAGCTGTACTAGCGATACTTTCAGAATAAACATGTGTACAATACTGTTATCTATTTATCCCAACCCGGGGATCAAACAGGCTCCATAGGAAACAATTTTGACTCCAGAATAAATCAAGAAATTGCGGCGAAAAACATCTGTCGCCGAAAATATCAAGCTCAGTACTCACCATGGCCAGTTCGTCAATAACGCAATATATTTCCGACGATATTCCTGTGTCTCGGAAACCATATGAGAGTGAGTCAAGATTTTTATGGGAAACCTACGGCATTCATTAGCAAGGATAGAGGTCGAGATGACGCTCACGAGACTTAATCTCAGCCCGACTATTTGCAAAGATCATTTAACAGGCATTGAACGGCCCTTTAGTTTGTCCATGACTTCTGCCTGTATTACACTACAGTGGTCAGGCAACCTATAAGACAGCCTAGTGTCAAAATTCTTCATGAATATACCATACCCCACTCCGCCCTGCATCTTAGAACCATAGGTATAGGCCTCAAAGGTATTTTGAGGAAACTCCTGTTCATCAGGCCAGAATTCTCTCGTGGGTGTAACAAAATCAAATCTCCTATCGAGGATGTCTGTGGTTAACTGCACTTAGCCGTATTGCCACAAGCTTAGCCTTCTGCTTTAGAAGAATATCGGTGTGGAAGCCAGTTAAATATAGCAAAAAGGATGTGGTTGGAGTGGAGCGGAGTGCGCTGGTGATCAGAACAGCTAACTGTCTGCCCGCTCTGCCTATCAGTTTACAATGACACTGATACTTACACACCGTTCACCAAATATGAAAATCGTAAAGTGATGGCAGGCTTGAGCCCCATACTTTGCCTACGTCCCTCTTACAGGTGTAAAGAGCTATAATCACCTTTTTCACCCTATCCATTATGTTCTCCCTCCACGTGAGTTTGGGGTCAAGAATAACCTCCAAATATTTCACTATTGTAAAAAGAGAGAGTTGAACGCCACCAAGTCTCGGCATATTGAATATAAGTATCTTGCATCGTCTGGTAAAGAGCATCAACTCTGTTTTATGGGGGTTGACGCTTAGACCGTAGGAGAGGGAGATCGAGATCGAGGAGAGGGTATGCAGATCAATACCCAACACCAAATTGGTCAGGTCATCCAACAACCCTTCTACAGCGATATTTCACAACAAGTGCGAAAGAACCACCATTGTGTTGTTCATCCACTCACTGGCCTTACCAAGTTAAACTCCCCAATGGAGGTAGTAATAAACTTTTCGGTCAAAAGAGCCTGCACAATCCTCACTATGTATTTACCGCCAACGATTGAATATTGTTGAAAGCCCCATCCACATCGATAAATACTGCCAGTGTTCTCCAAAACCTTCTCAACACAGCCCGCCAGGGAACTTAGTGTAGTTTTGGTGGACCGACTCTTCGTGTAGGTATGTTGATCACTATTGGAAAGAGTGGGAAAGTAATTGGAAGATATTTCTTTGTCCAGAATCCTTTCCAAGTTTTTCAAAAGGTATGAAGTTAGGCTTATGGACCTGAGTTCCTTTGCGGGATAAAAACAATCCTCGCCTCTCCCCACCAAACCGGAATATAATAGTACTGAAGACAGGCGTAATAAATTCTCTGCAACCAAGAAATCACCATATCGAATGTCTCCTGTAGGTCAGCAGGTATGAAGGCATCAGTACCAACTGATTTGTATCTTATAAAAGTGCAGATGGCACATTGAAAGCTGCCCTCGCTCAATTTAAAAGTAACTTGCTGAGTAGCTGCATCCACTCAAGGGGGGGTAGCAACTGCGTTCACAATTATCTATCAGGGAGGACTTTCAAAGACACCTCATTAGAAGCAGTCCATGAATTATCTCCTGGTCTGCGAAGTCTACTAGCCTTACTGGATTTCTAGATCTCACCACAAAAAGAACTCCACGAGCTTCTCCTCGCCTTCCGTGTCATCCTCTTTAACTCCCGGTAAGCTTATAATCAACCCAGTTATTTGTTAATTTGGCTTCATGAAACACCCTTCTGCACTCGCTTCTCAAGGCCGCTATTTTAGGACTCCACTATTAAGGCTTAGCCTTGCCTCTTGGGATCTTCCCTCTGCAGGCCTTACTGGCGGCCGCCTTGTAGATGTTCGTCAGTCTACCCACCGTCCTATCCAGACTGGCTATGTCATGGATAACAGGTAGATCACCAAACCTAGCGGAGAAAACTGATCTAAAGACCCCCAGTTTCGTTAAAATTATGGCTTTATGATAAGTCACGTTTAAATTTGAATTAATTTGAATACTATTAAAACGTAAGTATTACAAGTGTTTATAAATCTGCTGGTAATATACATACATACATATAATTAAATTGATAGCCATTACTTCATAGAGAAAAGGTAATATCAAAAGAAAACGCATTGCCAAATTACGTGCAGACAGAAAAAATAGGGACATCTCATTATAAAATTGAAAAAAAAAAAAATGCGACAATGTTAACAAAGTTTGTCTAAGAGTCCGACATACCAATTTCTAAGAGAACTCTGCAAAAAAATTTGACAGAGGTAGGTCTAACAGAACATCGTAATTGACTATTGAAAACTGAAATGAGGTAAATTCGTATAAATTTTGCTATTTTGTATCAAACAGTGTTATTTTTATAAATTGTAAACACCATACAATTTTTTTTCCGTCTGTCAATTGAGTTAACTTTTGAAATTCTAGCCGAAAAAAAGCAGCTTTGTCATGCGACGCCCAATTAAATAATAGCACCATGACGACATCGTAGGAAAGGTAAATCACCTTGTAAAAGCAATGGTGTGGACTGTAATAAGCGCTAATGGTGTAGGGCGCCTTCAAATCGTTGAGAGAACCATGATTCCCTCAACAATTCCCTATCGAAAATCTGTGAGATTACGCAGGCGGAAATAGCCAAGGTGGTGGTAAATATCTATCAGCCGCAGAGCTGCGATTTGACACCGTTGGACCGTTGGTGCCGTCAAAGAAAGTGTTGCGCCAACAAGCCAGAGACAATTGACGCTTTAAAGGACAATATTCGTGAAGCCATTGGTGAAATACAGCTGCACACAATCGATAATATGCTAAAAAATTGGACCGACCGTGTAGGCTACTGCATGGCCAGCCGAGGCAGCCATTTGAATGAAATTATTTTCCATTATTAACCGGAAGTATTGTACTTTCAAACAAAAAAATAAGTTTGAGAAAATATTCAGTAGTTTTTTTATAGCATTTTCAAAAAAAAAAAAAAAATTAATTGGCGGACCCTTAGTTGCACCATTTTCGAAAACTCTATAAATATAACATTAAAACTTGCACATAAAAAGTTCATTTTTTTCTTGCCTTCTGCTTGGTCTTTCAAATGTGCGTTTCCTAATGTGCGTTATACATTCTTCAGTACTAATGAATTGCTTTTTTCCTCCGCATCCAGTAATATCTCCATTAGTATAGCGAATATCGATATGTTTAACTATGTGGAGGATATGTCAAAAAAAAGTCAATTTCGGAAAAAAATTAACATACGATAATTTCTCGCAATGGGGTCGATATGTTTTTCATTTTTTTTTTTCAACGGTATAAAATACGTAATTATATTAATAAATCTTATCTAATAATTATTTAAAACAGTGTTTTTTAAATATTTAAGACTAATGCATAAAAAATACAAATTTCATCACTGTCCCTAATAAGTTAACTATAAATCTCTTATCTAAATAGATTAGCACTACAGTGATATATATTCATATAAGCGCACCCTAAACTTTTTTGCTTCCTTCTCCCTCTCAATGTCTCTTTTATCAATGCTACTTAAATTGTTAACTAAAGTAACGGTAACTTTGAATGAGTGCAAAAAATTGTTGTTGTTTTGTGTAAATCCTTGCAGTTTCAATGTTTTACCAAAGAGAGGTACACCTTAGTATGAGGCACTAACTTAATTTCCGATAGAGACACAGTTATTTAATTTTTTTCAATTAATTTTCGATAATTAAGTCCACAATTTTCAATTATCACTTCACAAATATGATTTTTCACCGATTTACAAATTTTCCAGTAACTGATGGCCCAAATCTTTTTGAGCCTCCTTAATAACCAACTGGATCTCTTGCACAGTTTCGTAAAGCCATTCGCAGGCTTTTATCGAAAATATCATAGATAGATGCAACGCAATATTTAGCAGAGTTGGCAGCCCACTGGGTAACCCAATTAAACCCACTCGGGTTTTATTTTATTTTAAACCAACTCGGGTTTTGTTGGGTTTTATATTAATAACCCCAGGTGGGTTTTCTATTTAAAGGTTTTTGTTGTTTAACTACAACAAAAAAGTTAAAAATGTACGTATTGGGAATACAAATTAATTCGGTCCCTTTTTAGCTCAAAAATGATAATAATTTAACAATTTTATCAAAATAAGAAGTATCAAATCACTGGCTTACTTACATCTTTCCCACAGCTCTGAGCTAGTGTCCACGTCCCGTCTTGACGCGATCCACTTTGAAGCCGATTTTATATTTCTTCAAAAGTGACATACTATTGTAAAAGATATTGCATCCAACGAAAGCCAATCGTCAGGAGCTATGTTTGGAAAATTTGATCGTTTCTAAAAATTGTTTGGCAACTTTGCCACGAGAAACAGAGCGTTGTCATGAAAAAGGAAAACTTAAATGTCTGTCCGTCTTATATTCTGGCCGTTTTTCTCATAATGCACGGTCCAACCGAAGTAATTGCAATCCGCTCCGAATACCGGGTTTTAGCTGTTCATAGTACACAATGCCGCCTTGATCCCACTAATAATGCAAAATTGCATTATAAATATTAAAACAACGTAATTATACTAACAAACAAAAAATATTGTCGACTTAAACGAAATTTTGAAGCGGTTATAAAACCCAAAAAAACCCATCAAAAAACCCAATAAAAACCGGTGGGCTGGGTTTTTTTTCAAACCCGTGTTTTAGCCAACCCTGATATTTAGGAATTAAGAAGAAAAAGTTTGACAAAGTTTTTTAATTCGTAGAAAACTAAAGTATCATCTGTTGTGAAATTAAAAAAATAAATGTTTTTGAGATATATCCTGAACTAAGGTGGTAAAGACCTACTGCCAGGGCGGGGATTACCTTATTGAATAGTAACTATTTTTAAAAACTCATCTTATATCTTGATAACTTTAAAATTACATTTTTTTTTTAGTTTTAAACAAAATTACACAGACATTTCTATGTTAGAATAAATTCTTGTTTCCAAAAACGTTCAAATTTATTAGCTGATTGTTGTTATTGTTATGTAACACTTAAAACATTAAATCTTTAAAGGCTTCATCATCATCGTCTTTGAAAAATTCATGAATATTTTCAATTTCTTTACTTATATCTAGATTTGAACTTGAGTTATTATTATTGACAGGTGTTGATTTTTCATACAAAGAATTATTTGAATCAGTCTTTATTGCGTCTATTTTGGTGGTTGAAAGGAATTTATCAATTTTATTGGACTGTAAGAAAATAATAAATTTTTAATTAAGTTTCTTATAAATTGAATTAAAAATATAAAAATTTATACCGTTGTAGAAGCTGCTGTATGAGTAGCATCTTGAAGATTATCACAAAAAAGACCAACTTTATTAAGAGTATCCTGCTTATTTTTCAACATATTCCATATATGATCATCAGCCGTTTTGGTAGCCATTAGGTAACGAACTGTCACAGGTTTTGTTTGACCAATACGATGTGCACGACTTTCAGCTTGAGCTAGAGTCTGTTTAAGTAAAAATATTAATACATTTTTTAAGTTAAACTACAAAGTAGCTACTTACACTAGGATTCCAGGTTAATTCAGCAAATATTATTAATTCGGCTGCGGTCAATGTTATACCAGAATTACAAGCCACCAACGACAATAAAGCTACTTTATATGAACGATTTTTTTGAAATTTATCTATATATTCGCCTCTATCTTGTTTACGTGTACTGCCGTCTATACGTATATATTTCACTTTCAGTTTATTTAAGCAATCACTTATCGCATCCATCATTATGCGGTGATGAGCAAAAACTATAAACTTCTCTGGTTCTTTAACTTGCTGCTTTAAATAGGCACTAAGTAAGAATATAATATAAAATCGAATGAGTTAAACCATTAATTTAAATAATAAGCTTACCAAACTGCTTTTGCTTTAACTTCGGCTGTCTGAGCATAAAATTGTAAGAGAATTCGTTCTCTATCGGCATCCTTGCAAGTGTGCAAATTTTTAGCAACATTATTCAAGGTTTCTTTAACCTCATCACTAGGCCACACTAGGGCTGGATCCAAGACAACAGTTTCTCTTTAATAAGCACATTTCAGATTTACTTTAGAATAAAAGTTAAACATTATAATTAACATGGTTTCTCACCTATACTTTTCTGCTAAATCTTGCAGTACTTCCGCTTTAGTTCTTCGTATCATGTACTTTAATTTTAAGACAACATTTAATTCTCTAAGATTAGATTGACCAGTGGCATCCCAACCAAAATGGGTTTGTTTGCCGTCACAATAACGACTAGCTTAAATATATTATTTTCTAATAATTCCTATTCATTTGTTTATAATATATATACAAGTACTTACTGAATTCCATAAAATTCATAAATTTTTTATCAATCATGTGCAGTTGGCTAAATAGTTCTAGTGGCCTTGAAAGAGCTGGTGTTCCAGATAATAATAACACATGTTTCGCCTGCTGAGACAGTCTATCTGCCGCTATTGTACACTTAGCTTTGGAGTTTTTTAAGCTTTGAGACTCATCGAAAATTAAAAAACCAAATTTATGTTCCATTATCAGGTTAATATAACGCTCCATCATGCTGTAACTTGTTATTAGTACTTTACAATCTCCTATATACTGTTGATTAGAGTTTAAGACTTGTACGTAATGTAAAGGTATAGATGGTAATAAGTCTCTTATGTGTTGAGCCCAAGAATCTCGAGTTGATGCTGTAGTACAAATAAGTAAAGGCCAGCTATCGCGATAGAAATCAGCTACAGCTATAGCTTGATATGTTTTACCCAAACCCATTTCATCACAGATCATGCAACGTCCTTGCTGAGATATCGCAAAACTAAATTGTATAAAACAACAAATTAAAACATAATGTTGAAAGATATAAGATCCATAATCTTAATTAGTAGATAAGTTTCAGCAAATCTATATAAAAGCTTACCATACACCGTCTTGCTGAAAAGGCATCAACTTTTCAGCCAATACTGGCTCAATGGATTCTAGACACGCCTTATGCAAAGCTTTCGGTGGGCTTTGGCATAAATTCAATACGTTCTTTGGTATGACACCTATAACAACAGCAGGTTTTAAAGGATTAATGCGTTCTTGCAAAAGTTTATAATCCGATAGGGAAAAATCCCAAAAACGTGTATTACTGTCTGAAAAAGGGATAAGAATATGAAGAAATGAGACTTTCTTGACTTTCTTAAAATAAGAGTATACTTACCATATGACCTGCTGGGAATAGTTCTAAAAATTTCTACAAGTTTGGCATGGTAACATGAGGGTTGTACCTCAAAACGTTGTGAACTTATGACTTCCACTTTACATGTAACACCATTCACAAATACGGGAGCGAGTTGTTGTTGTGGTGTAGATGTTGCAATTGTCTTACCTAAAGTGGGACCTTTAGGTTTTTCTTCATAACCTTCATATGAAGGCTTTTTATAAAATCTATTTGCATTTTCGTTATACGTTTTATCTGTGGAAGGTCTTTTGTAGGGATGGACAGAATCTCGTACAACATGTTGCAGCTGCTGACGTTGGACAAAGTTATTACTGAACTTTAGAGCACTGAGAAATGACGAAGCTTTATTATCTGCATTTGTAACTTTACTGTTGTTTATTGAAGATTTATTTGCATTACTGTTGTTGTTATTATTATTACTGTTCGATGCCGATGTAAGTTGAGCCTTTTTGGCTTTTAATTTCTCTAAAGCGATTCGTTTCTTTTCTGCAATTTCTGCAGCAGTACATGTGGACATTTTTTCTTTTACCAATTTTATAAATATGTAAATGTAACTCAAAATATATTACAAATTCGTCCGCCTTACATTAATTTCGAATTTTTAAATTTTCTTTTCAGCTGTTTTTGTTTAAAGGGGTTACCAAATCTGGCGATTTTAAAAGTTATTTGGTGTCATAATTTTCGGATTGGCGAGATAGCGATTTTTTGGCGTATTTTAAATTAGCTATTTTGTTAGCGATTTTTAATAAAAAAAAACGATATACTAAAATATAAATTTTGCTATTTTTATGTGCAAATTTCGTGAATATTGTGTTTGAATGTGTCGATTATAGATGGTAATCGAACTTCAGTTGTGTTATTAGAAACGCAAATTCGTAGTTGTCTATATTGAACTGAAACTAATAGATTTTTATGTTCCAGTTTACTTATGTAGCACAATTTTCGGCAACCGGAAACTTGATAATTACGTCAAAAAATGACTGTGTCTGCTTGAAAAATTAATAGATATTCCTCAAGGCTATGAAGTGTAACATCATTCAAAAGCTATACTTCTCTTCTTTCCAAATCATCTGATAAGCTTAAAATCGGTAGTATTCAGCTCAGTTATTAGCTTGTAAGAAGATGAAGATACGATAAACCGTTTTTACACGCAATTAGAGATTTTTAAGGTAGTATTTCGAAAATCTCCAAAATCGACTCTTTTTGTACTCGATAGTGTTTACGAGAAGAATAGAATAACTTTCCAGGTATTCCAACTTCGTTTTTTTGTAGCATACTGTAATTTAATTTACATACAAGACAATGAAAAATGTATCGAAGATAAAGTGAATAGCTATTATTTAATTTAAAATTAAATTTTATTCTCAAAATAAAAAAATATGCTTTAGCGTTTTTTTATCATTAAATTTGGCGAAAAAGCTTAAAACAGATCTGACAACCCTGGCCAAACGACATGGCAAACTTTTGTGTTTGGGAATGGATAAAATCGTGTAAACAAAGGATGCGAAATAAGATTTTCAAATTATAAATAAAATTTTTCATTAAAACGTGCTCTTTTCAGTCAGATTGTACTAAAATCTTTTTATCTATTGTTTTTCTTATAAAAAAATTAATTAAAAACGTAAATAAAAGTGAATTTGTACATGCTCTATATCGCATGGTAAATCATAAAGTCAAAACTCAAAATTTATAAGTCGTTTCTAATGAGCACGGAAATTTCATTTGATTCACTGACTTCTTTATGTCTGTCTCCATGTTAAATCATGTTTAAAAAAAATGTTCACCTCTCCTGAACATTTGTGAAATTTGAGTTTTGACTGTGTTGTTTTTTAAGGACTTAATTATATATCCGCAAGCGCTGAAATAGGGAAAATTTTTAAATAGTGCAAAATTATTCGTTGGTGTGTTCTTGTACTTTTGACTTGCAAATAGTGCTAAAAATTTACAATTGTACCAACTTTCCGAACCCTGGTGTATGCTGAATATGTAATGAGAGCGTATGACATTGAGAAAAAATTCCAGTGTTGGCGATTTCTGTGTAATTACACAAAAATGGGACAACATTTTTTTCTTTAGTTATTTTTGAACCATAAAATATTTATGTAATTTTGGTGCAATTTTGTTTCAAAGTTGTATATTTCCTCACAATTCTCAAATGCATTTCTATTTCAAAACCTTTTAATTTTTTTAACTTCCGGTTTTTTATAAGAGATTCGACAAAATTTCTGATACATACTGCCACAGTGGTATGGTAGTTAAGACACCATTTCAATACCAGACTCAGTATTACCTTTAATTGATACAGATTCAAAACATTATAGATAAAATCTGCATTGCTGTAAATAGTGTTGCCAAATATGCAGAGTTATCTGTATTTTGCAGTTTTTTGAAACATTGAACAGTGTTGAAGTTTTATGTTTTCTATTAATTGTTTTAGTTTTCCGATTCCAATTAATAACTGTGGTGAGGTTTTCGCTTACCTTTTTCATATTTCATTTCAATTTTACTCGTTTTCGGTTTTCAGAACGTACCCGATATGAGTATATGTATGTATATTTTTTCACTTTTTTAATTATGTGCAGGTTTTTCACTTGAAAATCAGTTTTTTCTTTTAAATTTAGTTTTTATAAAAAACAAAATTATGGCAACAGTGGCTGTAAACAATAAGTTTGAACAAGAATGGTGTTTGGGATTTGGAGACAGGGTTAGAGTTAGAGATTGATGAGCTAAATGGACTGTAATTCTGCGGAAAACAGCAATTCTTATTTAATATAATGGAAATATAATTTCTCATGAAATTATGAGGAATTATATGAGCGGTATAAAAGAGAAAGAAAAGGGGTTAGCGAGAGTGAGAAATGGGTATATGTGGGTGAATATGTGCTTACCTTATATATAGGTATGATGTGTTTAGCGGTAATAACAAGATGATATGGTTATTGTTGAAATAGCAATTCAAGTTTTATTGCAATATGGAAGTGCAATATTATGATAAGGAATTTAGTTACAATAAATTTAGTTTGTAAGAGTTTCAATTAAACAATTTCAGTGCAATATAAGTTTAATTCAATTTAGATTAGGTTTTAGTTTAAATATAAGGATATCTAGATATATATACATATATATATATATATATATATATATATATATATATATATATATATATATATATAAATTAAATATCATAAAAATAATTAATAATAATTAAATATCATAAAATTCAAGTGTCTTCATTAAAGTTAAAATTGCTATATATATATATATATATATATATATATATATATATATATATATATATATATAAATAATTAATAATAATTAAATATCATAAAATTATGATATTTAATTATTATTAATTATTTTTATGATATTTAATTTATATATATATATATATATATATATATATATATATATATATATATATATATATATATATATATATATATATGTATATATATCTAGATATCCTTATATTTAAACTAAAACCTAATCTAAATTGAATTAAACTTATATTGCACTGAAATTGTTTAATTGAAACTCTTACAAACTTACAATATATATATATATATATATATATATATATATATATATATATATATATATATATATATATATATAGCAATTTTAACTTTAATGAAGACACTTGAATTTTATGATATTTAATTATTATATATATATATATATATATATATATATATATATATATATATATATATATATATAAATTTTAACTTTAATGAAGACACTTGAATTTTATGATATTTAATTAGAAGATGCGCTTGCTTTAAATGTCAGAAGATATCTGATCTTTTCTTTTTACTTTATGCGCGCCTTAACATCTTAACATATACTACCATTGTGTTTTAACATTCTTTTCGAAATTGGAAACTTATTCGTTACAATTACTTTTTACAATATAAATGGCAACATTGGCCTGCAAATAATAAAAGCTGACAACTATTATTTTACAAAATCGCAAATATTTTGGCGATTTTGTACACTCCGCCCACCGAAAGCCGCAAGTTATGCCGCCTGTACGCACAGGACTTCTGCCAAGGACTTGATGGCTTGGGACAATATGTGTTGGTTTGGTCTAGAAGTGGTCGTTGGTTGAACCGAGCCTGTTGGTGATGGCGGTGGACTGCGTTGTGAGCATGATGAAGCTGCTGATGAACTGTTGTTTACACTAGACTGCCTTGCTACGGTTACAAAATTGCGTGTGATACTTCTCCTGGACGGCCTCGCTACGATTGCAGAATTGCGGGTTGCACTAGTAGTCGATCTTCCTTGATGATATCTTCGTGACTTTGGCTTCAAGCGACTTTTCACGCTAGGATGTAGTAATGTGTGATGATACTCGCCACAAATTCTGCATGAGTCTACACAGGGGCACGCTCGCAGGTCATGGCTTTTTGCCAAACAATTAACACAATACTTATACTTCTTCACAATTTTGCTTCTTGTACGCACGTCCATGTTCAAAAACCGTTTGCAGAACATAATGGAATGAAATCTCCTGCAGATCGCGCATTGATAAATATCCGGATCGCGTCTGATAAATTGGGAACCTTTGTTGGGGTGTCTAGAACTTTTAGAAATGGAGAAATAGAAAATTATGTTAATTAGTTATGGATTTTTTTTTGCGAATATGGTTTGAAGAGAGAGATAAAAAAAAGAAATTGCAGGTTAAGAGAGTGAACAAAAATATTATCATTGGCGAGAATCTGTTTCATCAGAGTTATTTAGTAGTGGAAGATAACACAATTTAACGATGGGTCGAGTAATTGATTCAGTTGTGATTCGAATGTCTGCCACCCTAACTTTAGAGTCATTGCCAACATATGTCGTTTCAATTCTTCCCAAGCGCCACTCCGAGGGAGGAAATAAATCATCCATTATTACTACAAGGTCCCCAGGCTCCAGATTGGGATGTGTGTCTTTCCATTTATAACGTTTATGTAAGGACTTTAAATAATCTTCTTTCCATCGTATGGAGAACTGATGGTGAATGACCTTAAGTTTTTCCCAGCGGTTGACGAGTCCTAGTCTCTCGTTATGCTGTTCGGGAAAGCTCATGATGGGAGCACCACGTAAAAAGTGTCCTGGAGTTAAAGCAGTAATATCGGTGGGATCCTCGGTGAGAGCTGATATCGGGCGCGAGTTTAATATACCCTCTATTTTGGCCAGTATGGTAGAAAACTCCTCGTAAGTAAATCTGTATGATCCTGCAACGCGTTTCAAATGAAATTTGAAGCTCTTCACTGCTGCTTCCCAGAGGCCGCCCATATGAGGAGCATGTGGTGGGATGAATATCCACTCGAAGCCATGAGTATTATATTTTCGGGATATATCCTGTGATGCTAAATTCATAAACGTCTCAAATTCGCGTTTGAGCTGCCCGTTGGCGCCGACAAAATTCCGACCATTGTCAGAATATAACCTGCAGGGTATTCCCCTCCGGCCAACAAACCGAGAAAATGCTGCTCGAAATGCTGCCGTTGACAGATCTGAGCATACCTCCAAGTGTACTGCTTTTGTGCTAAAACAAACGAAAGCACATACGTATCCTTTTACAATTGGTGCCGTTTTTAAGGTGGAGCTTTTGAGTTCAAATGGGCCAGCAAAGTCTATTCCAGTTGTTTGGAACGCAATTGTAAGAGTGCATCGATCGAGCGGTAAGGGTGCCATAATTTGAGAACATGGCTTTTGTTTGTATATTATACATGTCTTACACTGACGTATGATTTTCCTTACGCGGGGTTTTAAGCGAGAGATATAAAATTCGGTTTGTACCATCCTGTACATCTGAGTACATTCTGCATGTGCTAGAAATAAGTGTAAATTTTCCAAGTATAGCTGACAAAGCCTTGAATTCCCTGGCAATATTATTGGGTAACGTTCATTGTAAGATATTAGTGCATTCGTCAGAAGACCATTTACCCGTAAAATGTTCTGTAAATCTAAAAATGGGTTCAAGGTTTTTAATGGGCTTTTATTTGATAATGACATGGAGTTTGCGATATCGTTAATTTCTTTGGGATAATGGGATTCTTGAGCTAAAGAAATTAATTTCAGTTTTGTGTACTTTATCTCTTTATGACTGAGATCCTTTTGAGTGTAATTGTATTGCGTTCTGTATTTAGATAAAGTGTTGTGTAGAAAACGTAGTACATATGATAATACTCTAAGCGCTCTGGAATATGAAGAGAATCTACTCAAAATATCTACTTCTTTAATTGAGGTATGTAGACATTCAATCTTTTTTTCCATTTCCAGAATTTCCATTGGTGTTCGTTTTGGCCATTCAGATTGTGGCTTTATAAGCCACGGCGGTCCTTGCCACCATAATGTGTTATTTGCCAATTCTTCAGGTTTACAACCGCGAGTACCGAGATCCGCGGGATTGTCGTGCGTGCGCACATGACTCCAGTTTGCATTGGGCAGTGACTTGTAGATTTGAGCTGTTTTATTTGCCACATAGGTTTCCCAAGTCCAAGACGGTTTTGATAACCAACCAAACACTATTAGCGAATCTGTCCACAGAAAAACTTCACAAGGTGCAGTTTTAGGGATGCCGTTAAATGAGTTACCAATTTGGACAACAATAATGCTCCACTGAGTTCCAATCTGGGGAGTGAAATGGGTTGGATTGGAGCTACTTTGCTTTTCGATGCGATTAGGTTGTAGAGAACGACATGAGAAGCCGTTTGACATCGCAAGTATACTGTCGCGCAATATGCACTTTTTGATGCATCTGAGAATCCATGAATTTGGATATGATATTTGGGACTATATTGTAGCCATCTCGGAATTCTGATTCTGTCCAATTTAGCGAGGTCATCTAAGAGATCATTCCATTTACTTTCAATGTTTGAGCTTACGGGTTCATCCCATTGCAAACGCTGTAACCACAACTCCTGCATTAACATTTTCGTCCTTATGACTACAGGGGTTATCCATCCCGCTGGGTCGAAGATTGACGCTATGCCGGATAACATGTTTCTTTTCGTGATACCTTTGCTCTGAGCTATTGGGGTAAATGAGTAAGTGAAACTATCCGTAAGTGCGTTCCATTTAATGCCTAGAGTTTTAGTGGTACTGGTGTCTTGGAAGCGTAAAAAATCAGAATCATACAGATCATCAATGGAGATATTCGCGAGTAAAACAGTGTCACTTGCTGTAATCTTTTTTAACGGAAAGCCAGCTGATTCGAGTGTTTCCGACACTTGGGTTAGTGATTCTCTTGCCTCGTCAATCGTGTGACCCCCGGATAATATGTCGTCCACATACGTTTCCGTGCGGAGTATGTCAGCTGCTCTGGGATACTTGCTTTCTGAGTCCATAGCAAGTTGATGTAGAGTGCGAATCGCTAAAAATGGGGCACAGTTAACACCGAATGTAACTGTCTTGAGTTGGTAATCCCTAGTTCGTTTAGAGTTGTTTTCCCGGACAATTAAGCGCTGAAATGGGCGATCTTCTGGATGGATCCAGATTTGTCGATACATTTTCTGTATATCCCCGCCAAAAACGTACCTATAACACCGCCAATTCAGAATGATCGACATTAAATCTGATTGTAATTTGGGCCCTGTGTATAATACATCGTTAAGTGAATAACCGGATCAGGTCTTCCGAGATGCGTTGAAAACTACTCTCACCTTAGTAGTTTTGCGTGATGTGGTAAATAGAAGGAAAAGTATTTGTCATCTGAGACAACCTCACGGAAGGAAGTTGGTTCCATATGACCAAGAGTTAAATATTCTCCGAGAACTTTGTTGTATTCTTCCTCCAGTTCCGGTGTCTTAGCGAGAGATACGTTCATTCGACTATTTTGTACGAAGGCTAAAATACGAGAGGCGCCGAGAAATTTAGAGCTTGGGAACTCCTTTTTGAATGGGAGTCGTACTACGTATCGTCCATCTTCATCCCTTACGGTGGTTTTCCTATAGAATTCTTCACAATACTGATGGTCTTTTGAGATAACTGGTTCAGAGGGTAGCTCTTCTTGTTCCCAAAATTTTCGTAATGTTTCGTTTAGAGCATTGTTTTCCGACGGGACCACCGTGGTAGTAAATGTGTGTGCTGAGTCACCTTGAACCGGGCCGCTTAACACCCATCCGAATATTGTGTTGTAAGCCGTTGCTTGTCCACAAATATTCCTTCTGATACCATCAATGTTCACAAATTGTTCAGAGTCGTTTCCGAGTATAAGATCTATGGGAGAAGACTTGTTGAAATTTGGATCGGCTAAATCAAGATCAATAAGCTGTGAGGATTTGGGCAGTTCAAAGGAGATTGAAGGAATTTGTTTCGTTAATTTAGGGAGTATGATTGCTCTGACATTGAACCTTGAGTTGTTCCTCTTAGCAAATACTGTGAAGGTACATTCCCTATTTGCCGATTGAGTTTGGCCACCTATACCAATAATTTCGACGTGTGACCTTTGGTAAGGTAGTTTTAGAAGACTTCTGATCCTTTCTGATAAAAACGTCCTTTGGGATCCGGGGTCTATTAGAGCCCTAACAGTAAAGAGTTGTCCTTCGTATTCAATTTGTACTAAAGCCGTTCGCAGCAATATGTAGTCGCTATTTGAAGAGAAGTTCACCTGGACCTTTGAGTTCCTTGATGTGGAGGGTAATTCGTCCGTAAATTCAGTATTCCTGTAGCTACGAAAGTCCTGTTTCTCGAAATTTGTACTTCCCTTCTGATTTCCTGAGCTTTCGTGATTTGATGGGGTTTTAGATTCCTCCCGAGTTTGTCGCATATGTAGTAGAGTGTGGTGGTCTGATCTACAAATTATACAGAGTTTCTTACTACCGCATTTCAACTTTGTGTGACCTGATGAGAGACAGTTATTGCATATTTTGTTCCTGAACACATAGTCTATTCTCTCTGGTACCGTGTATTTCCTGAATTTAACACATGTTCTTAGGGAATGATCACCATTGCAAAGGTGGCACGTAGGGCTAAGTTTCTCCTGTGAAGAATAGGACTGAATATTTGTATGAGAGGGAGCTGGAAGACTAAAACGTTCTTTTGTGGTTCTTATAGAGGAAATTCTCTCAACCACTTCATACCTGTTGACGAGGAATTCGTCCATTTGTGACCAGGTGGGTAATTCTCGTTGAGTTTTAAAAGATTGTTCCCAGAGGGCTAGTGTGTCGTCAGGTAACTTTGTGGACACCAAATAAATTAGTATTGGGTCCCATCCATCTACATTAACTTTGAGCGCTTTTAGGGCCGTTAAACAGTCTATTACTGTGGAGTGAATTTTCTGAATGGATTCACTATTTTCCGATGTGGCTACTGGTATATTAAAGAGCAGTTTAAGCTTATTGTCCACTAACAAGCGTTTATTATCAAAGCGTGCTCTGAGGGCATTCCATGCGTGATCGAAATTTTGATCGCATAGATTATAACGCTTTACAATTGCCCCAGCGCTTCCGCTGGTCTTTGAGCGGAGATAAAATAATTTTTGTGCTTTGGGAATTTCATCGTTTTCTATATAAGCCTTTGTGAAAAGGTCTCGAAATGCGGGCCATTCTCGTAATTACCACTGAATGTGTCTATCTCACACGGTGGTAGTTTTATGAATGATTTAATTTAATTTGGTTTTCTGTGTTCGGGTTTTCGTATGCTCTAGTCAATTTGATTAAATCTAAAATTTGGGATCTGCAAAGATAATACGCGTCCGAACAAGCGTTAAAGTTTATCCTGGCGTTTTCCTTATAGTCCTTTGTGTTGTCCTTGCTTGGCGCTGTCATGAGAGCTTCGTAGGAATTTTGCAATTTTGACCACCGGGATTCCAAGTCCTGTACCTTTGTTTCGAGCACCGAATCCGTTTGATCCTCCATATTCGATTTTTCAAAGTATGTGCAGAAATTTAAAAGATGATCGCAATCAAATAAAAATTTACCTTGTTTTATTGAGTATTCGTTCTCCATGGTTTTCTCCTGTGTGGAATTCATGTTTCGTTGAATTCTGCTGGGTATTGAACTAAGTTAGGAATCTGATGTGGATTAATCTTTCTTGCGGTAAAAGAAATAAGATATAATTTGAAGACTAAATCCACTGATAAATGTATGTCAATTCAAAGAGAGATCCTAACTTACGTAAGAACTTCAAGCGAGTGTGAAGTGTGTAAAGGAGAAGGTAGCGAAATATCCTATGATATGTTGCAGTATTTTCCTTACAAGGTTGGTAAGCGGGTTAGATAAAAGCCAACCTTGTAATAAAATGGGGTAAGAAATTTCAAGAGAATCGTAAATGCGAATGTCAAATATGTGTTTCCACGAGTAATCAATTCCCTGCTACAAGTACTGTATGTAATGGGTTAGTGATACGAGTTAAGGAGTTCAGTATTCCAAATAAGTTGGGTTCAACGTACAAGAAAAAACGCTCCGTGATCAGAAATATCCAATTTCTACAATTTTGCGAAATCGGATTAATAGAGTAGTTAATAACTCTATTTGAGACGCAATAATAACTTCACCTAGTAATTTGTAATACGAATTTCGCAAATATAAATCGCAATCAGTAAACGTTACGGTTCCGAATTGATGAATAAACAACAGTTCGCAGATAATAAAAAAATTCCGATTTCACCAACGACGTGAAATCGAACCAAAAAAGGAGTTGATATCTCCCTTATTTTCGAACGCAATATTATACTGTTAACGCACGTGAACAGGAAATATGTAATGTGTAGCAACGTGTGAGCAATGTATAGGAAAATGTATTAATTTTATAATAAATTTGTAAAAATTTGTAAAAAATTGGTAAAATGTGAAAAAATGTGTAAAATATATGTAATAAATAGTTTGTTTCTTACCTTGTGCTATAAATTTTGTCTTAACTGTCCTCTATGTTAATTGTGCCGACAAGAAACACTATCGTGATATTAAATTTGCTCTATGGTGGGTATATTCGTTAAGCACTGTATTGTTCTGGGGTTGTTTTGTACTGTATTTACTTTTTTCTTCCTTTTTCTTATTTTGTGTGGTAGCAAACAATTTTTTTGTTTCAAAATTTATTTATTTTTATAATTTTAATTTTCTTTAGTAATAAAATTTTCAAAATTTATTTGGTTTTATTTTATATTGTTTTCTTTTTCTTCTTGCTACTTTATTTTTCACCGCCACTGTAAGTTTGTGTGTTTTATGTGTTGTGCATTTTCTTTTGTTCCACTCAAACTGCCTTGTGTTGTTTTTGCTTTTTGTTTTATTTTCACTAACTTGTGTTGTTTGTGTTCCTGTTTCTCTTTACTATTTATTTATTTTTTTCAGTAAATTATAATTTTATATAATAAGTGTTTTAGGATCCGAATTGTTTTCTTTTTTTTTTGTTGTTGTTTTTAATTTTCCCTGAAACCGTATGTGTATATTTTTATATGTGCACATAAGTATCACTTCATATAGACCTACCGGTAAAATTTCTAACGGTTTATTTCTCTGTTATTTTTTATGTGCGCCCGTAATTTTAAACGGTATTGAAATTTTTTCTTTTTTCCTTTTTCTAAATTTTCAATTTATGCGTTTTTTTAAGTTTATTTTTTAATACATCTTTTTTTTTTAGCTTATGTATGTGTTCTTTTTTTTCAGTAACTTTAAATGTGTAATTTTTTTGTCGTTTTTCTTCCTTTTTTTTCACTTTTACCGGCAGATTATAATTTCACTTAACATGGCGGTTAAAAACATTTATTTGGAAAAAAATATATATATTTTCGTATATGTAATTGTAATATAACTTACACTTTTATTCATTTTAGTGGCGTTTTATCTTCTTGTTTTTTTTGTAATGTTATTTTCACTTGTGTTTGTTCTTTTTACTTTTAATATTTTACATTTACACAACCTTTTCTGCTTCTAATTTCTGTATTTCTTGTCAACTAAATATGTATGCGATAAAAGAATACCAATTACCTCATTTCTTTTGCTCGAAGATACAATGGTGTCAACTGGCGTTTTTTTTCTTTTCAGCTTCAATGGACCATGAACAAGAATGGTGTTTGGGATTTGGAGACAGGGTTAGGGTTAGAGATTGATGAGCTAAATGGACTGTAATTCTGCGGAAAACAGCAATTCTTATTTAATATAATGGAAATATAATTTCTCATGAAATTATGAGGAATTATATAAGCGGTATAAAAGAGAAAGAAAAGGGGTTAGCGAGAGTGAGAAATGGGTATATGTGGGTGAATATGTGCTTACCTTATATATATGTATGATGTGTTTAGCGGTAATAACAAGATGATATGGTTATAGTTGAAATAGCAATTCAAGTTTTATTGCAATATGGAAGTGCAATATTATGATAAGGAATTTAGTTACAATAAATTTAGTTTGTAAGAGTTTCAATTAAACAATTTCAGTGCAATATAAGTTTAATTCAATTTAGATTAGGTTTTAGTTTAAATATAAGGATGTCTAGATATATATATATATATATATATATATATATATATATATATATATATATATATATATATATATATATAGCAATTTTAACTTTAATGAAGACACTTGAATTTTATGATATTTAATTAGAAGATGCGCTTGCTTTAAATGTCAGAAGATATGTGATCTTTTCTTTTTACTTTATGCGCGCCTTAACATCTCAACATATACTACCATTGTGTTTTAACATTCTTTTCGAAATTGGAAACTTATTCGTTACAATTACTTTTTACAATATATATGGCAACATTGGCCTGCAAATAATAAAAGCTGACAACTATTATTTTACAAAATCGCAAATATTTTGGCGATTTTGTACAAAGTTGTTTTTTTCTTTTTCTTTTTGCTTTTGCTTAACTGTTTACTACTTTTCATTGACTACGTTGCTATCTCTTGAATTACATTATCGTTTACTGTTTCAGGGAGAACAAATTGGGTTAATTATTTTCAAGTTATTTCAATTCTGGCTATTTGATTTCTAATTTTTTCCCCGTTATTGCTTACAGAGTCTTTGCATACGAACTCATAGTAGTAAACAGTTAACTAAAAATAAAGTGAACAATAACTTGTGGTTAACAGCAAAAGTAATTTCTGATAAAATGGTTGCTTTTACTTTTTTCTTTCGCTTATTATATATTAGTTTTCAGTAAGCATTTAGCAACACAGTTATTTAATTTGCAGTAAAAACTGAAGCAAAGTAAACATCTTACCGTTTTGCTTTGCTGTGTAAATTTCTTTAAGTTGAATTAAGCAATTGCAAATGTGTTGAAAGAAGTCAAGCATTTTTTTACGTTGATTGAATGTAATTTTACTGCAACAATGAACTCTTACATTTTGTTCTCCGTATCAACGCAAATTCTTGTTAATTTCGAGTTGACACGTTGACTTACAATTACTAAAGTCGCATAATTTGTTTTGTTCAGAATGCAGTTAAAAGAGAAAACGTAAAAAAAAACAAAATGAAGGTCAGTCAACAAAAAATATTACCGTATTGTTGTTGTTGTTCTAAGAAGTAAACAAACAAAATAAAAGGGGATCTCAAAAAATTTAAAGCAATTCATAAGAAACAGTGTACCACAGTGTACAAAACAAATTTAACCATAAGGGAACAAAGAACAGTTTTTGTGGAATAAATTATAAAGTCGATTTAGGCAAAGATAATTTTCTTTATTAACTTAACACTTTGCTATAGCAATGTCAACATTGGACAACGAAGAGAAACATTTAATGGGAATGGCAAAAAGTTCCAATATGGAAACAATAACTCTATTTGATTTAAGTTGGGAAGATGTTATTATACCCAAAATACTCTCCTACTTATCGCTTAAGGAACTCTTTACACTGAGATGTTGTTCCCAGACAGCTAAACATTTAGTAGAGGCTGCTCTCGAAAGATTGAATGAAATAAATCTGTCCGGTAATTCCACGCGTAATATAGAGGCTGCCTTTAGTGTACTCGGTCAACATTGTAGACGTGTAAAAAATTTGCATTTAGCCCGCTGCCGTTGGCTGACGGATGAACTACTTTTGCCTATTTTGGCTAAAAATAAACGTTTAAGGATTGCCAATTTAAATGAATGTGTCAACATTACACCTCTAGCTTTGCAACCCATAATTATAGAATGCAAAGATCTGAGAGTATTGCAATTGTCAAAGTGCCAATGGCTAACGACTGGTGCTGTCGATGCTTTAACATTGCATCAAAGCAACTTAGACGAATTTGATATATCCCATTGTGCTGCGATTGGAGAACGCTGTTTGATTATATTCTTTAGAAAACTGAATAAGTTAAGAATACTTTCGTTGGCCTATACACCAAGCGTAACAGATCAAGTACTCATACAGATTGGAAATTATTGTCGAGCTCTTGAACATATAAACTTAGTAGGCTGTGTTGCTATATCGGATTTTGGAATACAGTAAGTAGAAAGTTGAATATTTTTTTGTCGCATGTATTAAAAATATTGAATACCAACTGTTTAAAAGGCTGAAGGATATTATAATTAACTTCAACACATTTTATTTAATCCATTCGCATGACTTTTTATTAAAAATTGAATATACAAAATACGTTCAGGTCTTTTCGTAGGTTAGAGCTTAACATAACTCCTTTTTTGAATTGATGCGTTTCAGAAATATACTACACATGTACTTTAAATATATACATATGATACATGGTCGAAAATCGAATTTAATCTAAAACTTAAACGTTAAAGTTTCAGTGTAAAATATAACACAAAATCACGTTTAAGCTGGGATAACGTCATACATTTGTTCCGAACAAAGTTTGTTACAGGCATTTTTCTGAGCAAATGTATGGAGTTTCGTTTTCCGCGCTCAGTTTTAGTTGCTTAAAAATTCTCACCACTTTTATGTTTACCTATAGAACTAATCTTTCTTATAGTAAAAATTCCTTTTATCTTTAATAGTTTGAACTCCGCTTAACACTTTTAGTTTTTTGTAAGTCCATAAGAACAAAATTCTAATATATTCGTGTTCCCAAAATCATCTATTTGCTTTCCTTGCGTGTTCAAGTTTCTTTACTTTTTTAATTCATTTATTGCTCTGTTTTTTTTTTTTTTTTTTTTTTGTAGTGCTTTAAACAACCACTGCCTACGTTTAAAATCACTGTTAGTGCAACGTTGTCCACGTGTTACAGAACGTTCTCTAGGACCAATGCGTAAACGTGTATTTATCGATAGACCTAATCAATTAGAGTTATATCTAAATGATTTCTATCCTAGTGACTTTTTAATCTATTAGCCGTGGTATTACTAAAGAATATGTTGAATATGTTTAATTCACTCTATTTTTCAGAACACTAACTAAAAACTGTACACAATTAAAATCGTTAATGATACAAAAATGCCCTTTAATAACCGAAAGAGCTTTGGCACCCTTAAGAGGAAAACTGCATATTGATAGATCTGCTAGAGATAATAGCCTAAGAGAAAGA